>CM062807.1:1092611868-1093939055 GCA_031772625.1 Pinus tabuliformis
ATCACACCCTTTTTCTATATCAATGTTTTGATAATAGAAATATTCTATAAACATGCATAACTTACCCTATTTTCACTTATCATAATCAATGTTGACACACAACGCCTACCATGATACACCGGACCTGACGATTCTATTAAGTGCAGCATATATATTTCGGGTCTAGAGCCCTTTGCACATCGCAACTGGCAGGAGTCAAAGCCTATACATAAGGCCGATGTGATACAACGAACCCGACATGACTATCAGGTATAATACATACATTATCGAGTCCGCTTCCCCAATTGCATATCACAATCGATAGAACCCTAGGGTTATATATAAGGTGCGTTGTGATATACTGGACCTGCCAATAACTATGAATTTCGGTATATAGTATTTCAAGTCTGGCCTTATGGTTGGATGTAGGTTTTCTGATGTATTCCCATGTTTTCGATAAAGTGTTGTGGTCTGATATTTAAAAGTCAAAGCTCATAGGGCCGGCCCACTGGGACTATTAAGCGCAACATATATATTTCAGGTCTGGATCATATCGCATATCGCAATCAGGACTCGCCAGCACTATTAAATGCGGAATATATATTTTTCGAGTTCGGCTCATCACTTATCGCAATCAACAGTCAGCGAAAGTGAAGCCCATGTGACATGCGAAGGGGAAATGGGCGGACCCAATGATAACTATAGGCCTAGGTGTATATCATTTGAAGTCTGGCTTTATGGCTCAGCCACGGGTTTTCCCGTGTTTTCCTATGTATTGCGATAAAAGGCTGTGGTATAGGTTTTCAAGGGAAAATCCCGTAAAGTATATGGTCCACTTCTGAAGCATTGATTAAGCAATCCTTGAGTAAAATGAATATTATGGGCAAAGGAAATACATGTCACAGCAGGTTCAGTGGTTAATAATTACAGTTGCTCTGCATTGTAGATTAAATAGAAACTATGACTAAACACTAGGTTTGTTTGTAAGCATGTTTTCTACATTTCTCACAATTATAGCTGATATGAAGTCTTTCTGCAGGAAAATTCAAGTGGACCCAGTAACAGATAAATGTGAATTATATCAAGATGACACCATTGCACCATCGATGTCAATATTGCAAAGAAACACTCTGCAAGAAGGGAATACAGGCTGCCATGGTGCATAATGGAGGCACTCTCTGTGTTCAATAGAAGCACTCATGATAGCACCGATCCATCAAGATGTCATTACCTCCAAACACACCTTCAATCATGCCAGATGTGGGACGATGAGAGTAGTGTTTTCAGCTTACTTCAGGAAATAATAGGGGATAATGTCCGCTCTAAACAGGTGCGAAGAGATGATACGTAGTCATTCTCTTTCAATCAAAATCTATTCATTCCCCCAGGAAACAAAGCCCTCCAGTAGATATACCATTTATGTGTCAGTGCGTTACACCAAATCTGCTACGTTTACACATTCTGATTTCTATATTGAAAAGAAAAGGGGGAATTGAAAAGTTAAGGGGGAGACGAAGGGTCATGGACCGAGGCACAAGTATTACCTCCAAAGATGAGAGCAGGGCTTTGGTTTTTGGCAGAACAACTTTTTATTTATTGTGAATAAAGAACATTGTTTGGGTCAGGAAGGAGCCCTTTTGTTCAAGATTTATTTTCCTCTACTTTCATCTGTTTAGAATCAGAGTGTTGTTGTTGGAATAAAGATAAATGTGTTTTTCTTTGTGCATATTGATAACATACAGTTCACGGTTATTCCTGGTTATTCGAATATAATTCAATAGCATGCTTAACTCATGAAAGGTTGCTGATTCAAAACATTGTTAAACATCAGTTGCAAGTGTTATTTATATGGAAAAGAATGTGTATTCCTATATAAGTAATTGGATTGCAATTAGGATTTAATACAGCCTTGTTCTTATGTGAAACATTAATTGATTCATTTGGACTTGGAATCCATATATGATGTTTAACTTCTTTTGTTATGCTCCTGCAGGATAGATTAGGATAGTTAGGACTAGCTTAAGTAGTGAGAAGTAGTGTAGATAGGATTTGATACGTATAGGTTAGTTGTTTATTTTTTTGATTTAATTGAAGTATTCCTTGAGGAAGCAATCTCTCAACACCTTTATCAGTTCACAGGATCCTTTAAAACCCGTTGGAGCTAGCCACCCCAAACGAGTTAGTCAATGAGTTTTTAGTTTGAGTTTGGTCTTTGCATTTTGACTCCATGCCCAATGAATAAGGCTACCTGGTCTATGGTGTTCTTGATACCTCCAAGGATTTTCCATCCCCAATTGGAGCCAATGTTAGTGCCTGCCAGTCATTTCAATCACCAGTGATCAAATATGCTCTTACAAGGTGTTGTTAAGGTGTCAAGTCAAATTTTTGTCATTTCAGTGAGTTGTCAAATAAAAATTTGGTCACTGGCTATTGTGTCTAGATCACTTCTACTCCCTTCACTTACTCATGATCTTCATCATTCATCATGGTCATTGTATCCTTTGAGGTATCATATCTTCATTTAAATGTCTTGGGTTATGAAATGGTAAGATTCCATGTGTCATCATGATACCATATGTAAAAACAAAAACATGTCCATCATGTGATTTAGTGGGTAAAGGGAGTTAGCAGCTTAGGGAAAACAAAATAAAGGTAAAGGTAATGTTTTATTTCAAATAAGACAATGCTGCACACTACCTCGTCTCATCATTTCTCATAGGGACATTTTTGCTTCAAAATATGTTTATGATCAAATGGAGAATCATTTTACAAAAGTTAAAGAAAGTTTTGTCAATCATAGGCAAAGGAACAAAAACCTCCTTCAATTTATGCACAGGTGTTATGATTTGAGAGAAATGCTTAAACTACACTTGCTACAGGAGAGTTGCTGCAATTTTGTATGATTTGACTTCAAGATAGTTTTTCAGGGATTTGGAGTAGGTTTTGGTAGTTCTTAAAGACTCTATTGTGTAGTAGACATCATAATCTTTCCAACCACACCAATTTCAGTCCCAAAGTCCTCCAAGAAGGCAGTCAAAAGTTCTCTGCAAGTTGGCACTGTGATTTTGCTGGAGACACCCTACGTTTTTGGAGTTACCTTGGGAAAATCAAATTTTCTCCTTACTGGATTGTCCAAATTACATTCTTGAGGAGTCCATATTTTAGCGTACTTCCAGATCTTTCCAATGAGCTATCAAGTTTGCAATTTGGAGTAGTTTAAGGTCTCCAAAAGCGGGTTGGAATAATGCGATGCGTGTGTGGAGGAGGCGTTGCGCGTAGAAGCATTGCACTGCATTTTGGCATTGCGCACTGGTGAACTGCGCTGTGCATGGGACACAGTCTCCCAAAAATCATAAAAAATAATCCAAATCAAAATTTCAAGCCTGCATTCCAATTTCTTCATCCTCTAAGCCGCATAAAAAGTAAGTACACTCATTTTCATTCCCTCTTTTCCTTTGGCAAAACAAAGAAAATGATGGTGAGTTTATTGCTCTAGGGTTTTCTATGAGTTTCATGTTTTGAGCTTGCAAATGATAAATTGGAGCTTTGAAACCCCAAAATCACTATCCCTATACCTCTGTTTGCATGCAAGTCATCATCCCCATTCACCAACAAACCATTTCCCTTCATTCCACTGCACTTCTCTACAAACCCTTGCCCTAATTTATCAAATTGGGCAGTGTCCCTAGCTAGGACTATGTTTAAATTTCCTAGCTCATCTCCCTCATTCATTTCCCTTATTTTAACTTCCTAAGGATTCCTAAAACCCCTGTCCATCTCCAAAAATTTCCCTACTCCCATATCCCTTCCCTAAATCCCTCATTTCACCACTTCAATCACTTTTCGCTCTTTTTTCGCTTTTCCTATCATTTAGGGTTTCAAAAATGGAAGGAGACTCTTCACCATCAGAGAAAAGAAAAAATCATAAACGGGGTAAGATTCTGAGGTATGATCCCACAAATTTCAATGATATCAATTCTTCACCATTCATAAGACAATGCTTTGAAGATGTCAACTGCCTAGGGTTTTGTCAAAGAGTGAGAGAGGTAGTTTTTTATGAGAAGCTCACTAATTTGATTCCCATCAGTCTGAAAGGAGAAAGGGCCACCAATGTAGGGATTTATTTCACATTCTCAGCTGCTGCCATCTCTCTTGCCACTGGGACAACAAATCATGGGGAGTATTGGTTCAAAGGCATGAACCTAGCTTAAAAGAGCACTGCAGAGGGAAAGAGACCAAAACCTACTAGATGAGGATTTGGATATTGAAGACAAAATTGCTATTGAAATCAAAAAAGACAATGAATATTGGCTAGGTAAAGTCAATGACCATGTAGAGAAACTTGATAAGGCTAACAAGGATAACCAGATGATGAGTCACATGGCCCACCACTACCAAACCAGAAACAAGATTTGCAACATCAAGGTCAAACAAATGCAAAACAAGCTAAAGGAAACCCTAAAAGGAAAACTTGAAGATGCTTGCTGAGGCATCCATGATAGAATAATACACCTCATTTGGCATTTCTGGAACAAATTTTGGAATTTTTTTTTAGCATTTTTGGTTTTTGGTGAAACTTGGTGCAAATCTAGGAAAATACACTAGTTTTAGAAACACAGTGCCTTGGCGCTACGCTTTTTCCTCAGAGATCCAAATGACAAGTGGCTTACATTTCTAGAAAGCTGATGGCATCCCCTCAAAACTCATTTCCTCAAATTTTTCAGACAGGGCTCAAATTTTGAGAAAAATGAGGCAAAAGGGGTGAAAAATCAACATTCTGCTCCTCTTTTTGCCAGGCGCTATGCTTCTGGAGACACCATGGGAGAATTTGCTTTTGGAGGCCTTCCCATGGGTCATTTTCTAAAAATTCAAGATGTTCTGAAAGATAGATAGAAAAGGCTAGTTTACCATTCTTTCAGATTTCAATTTTTACTTTAGGAAGGCACCTGAAAGTGGCATCAAACTTGGCGCTATGTTTTTGCAATTTTCTGAGATTTTAATTAAAAATTTGACTGTGTAATTTCTCAGATTTTCTAGTTTGACTTGTGTAAAGGTAAATTGTTGATGTAAATTTAGTAGTTCAAAGTCTTGATGATGTAATCATAAATAAATTAGCATGATAGGTTGTTTTTGTGTTTAATTAGGCCTCATAAATGAATAAAAACTCAAATCAAAGTCTAAGAGAAGAGTTTGTTTTTGACCTTCTCACTCTCACTTGTTGGTTGAAATATTCTTGGAAACTGTTCCACCACTCATGGATTTGACTCTTGAAGGTGGGGAAGTTTTTTATCTTAGTCTATATGTATATTTTTCTTAGTCAGAGAGAAGGGTTGGACATTTAAGGAGAGAACTCTTGTAACTTGTGCTTCAACATTTTCAAGAAATCAAGAACAATTGCAGCTATTATCTAGGAATTCATGTGTAGTGAGTTTGTGATCTTGTTTCTTCTTTGTTATAGTTTCATATGATAGATAATCATATATTCTTTCTTTTCATAAGTTTCTTCAGTGATTTTTCCTAATTTATAAGAATAATTCTTGTCTTAAAGCTCTGTTTCGATGGAATTATCACTATATGTTATTTGCTTTCTAGCTTAATGAATTCATGACATATATTCTCATTAAGTTTTCTTATTTCTTCTGAAAACTAAACTACATTGATAAAATCTAAACCATCACAAAACTACTTCTACCTTGCTCCTTTATATTTCTGTTGTTGCTACCAATCTGAAAGCTTGGTCTGTGGTTACCTCCATCTATTCCTCTCAGCCTGGGACATTGTAGGGGATAACATAAGCCATGGTGAAGAATTTTTTGATCAAATAATGAAAATTTTATTTGTCCAACTAATACAAGAGAATCCATCTTCTTCCACATTAATTTTCTCTATATATTATGAAGTGAGATATCTATATATGGTTGTATTACGACCAAAGGTAGATAGGCCATCCTGTCAACTAAAACCCAAGGAATATGAAACCACTAAATTCCTAGTTGATCTGAATGGTATTCCTCAAGACATAATATATTGGAACATGCATTGAGGTGATATAGTTTCGAGGGAATTGCTCCATGTTTTTATCAATGATTGAAAATTGAGACTGAAACTCCGCATAGAAGAGGAGCATCATCATGAAAAAAGAGTAAGAAAAATAGCTAAATCTATCATGATTGTAGACTTATAATAAAAAATACTTATAGTTGGTGTGCCTAAATAGGATAGAGTATCAATAGCTAAGATGTTGAAAGAATGATAATGAAATCCAAAGGTTAAAAGGAAAACTTAACATGTGACCTATTGAACATAGTCAAAATAGGGAATTCATATAAATAGAGAGAAGACTATTTACTAGAAGAACCAAGAGAAAATTCTTACCAAAACCAATATTAAAAAGGAGATAGATATCAAACATTTGGAGAATGAAGTAGCAATATCTCTAGTTGAAAGATTTTAGAAATAAAAGTTCATTCCTAAAGTTGAAACATGAAAACTGTCAAGTTGAAAAAGTAGATTACTTAATTGCAACAAGAATATAGAGATAATATTACAAAAGTCATAATACTACAGGAATTACTAGATAAAAGGAGTGATATTTAAACCAAAATCACTTTGAATTTTCTGAAAAATAAAAACCAATACCAGAGTTGACACTTGCATGTGAGGAGATAAACAAAATAATGAGCTAGAAGTTAGATGCTAAAATATTATTTATAGGATCACATCAAATCAATGATGAAAAAAATTAACAATCATTTTAATATTTCAATAGATACTAAAAATATAGGAATAGATTTAAATTTGAATATTAAGAACGCATGGGATCAACTTGGTAACAAGGTTGAAATAGTAGAACAAGTCATCAATTTATCTAGTACTCAATTAGTAGAGAATTTGAAGTTGTTGAACATCAATGATAATACTTATTTCATTATGGAAGTAATGTCTGCAAAGGGTGAAAGAAACTTGATGTCTTAAACATATGATAAATAAAGGGAAATGAAGGTATTTTCTTAATAATTCAAAGGTTATTTCAAAAAATCTATTGAATTAGCCTTTTCTCCCCCATGACCCAAAATTGTTGGAACTTCGTAGATCATATCTATATAGGTGCACTGGAAAATAAAATGAATGATCAAGAACCATTCCAACACATTATAAGCAAGATAAGAGGGAAAATGATATTTGAAAGAATACATTCAACCTTTTGTCTTAACCCATATTACAAAAGGACAGAAGGAATGATCTATTATGGATTATAATATTTATAAGAAATTAGACATTGTTATTAGAAAAATGCAAGGATTTCCTATTTTGAATGAGTTCAGATCACAAACCATTGCATGACCTAGGAATAAAATACTATTGTTAGATATGTAACAAGCACCTGGATCTTTGTCAATGCTAGCTAATGAGTTAGTTCTCACCAAGTGTTAGCTTGAAAACCTCACATAGGATAAGGAGTTATTTCTCCATACATCTTACCTCAAGATCTTTCACAGACTGTGTGAAGGATATAAGAAAATTCCATATCTCTAATGCATTGACAAACCATTCAACTCATAAATGAGGATGAATAGATCGTGCCTACACATCCACTTTGGTTGGTGTAGTTTTCAAAACCCTTTAACTAGAAACCATGCTCCAATATGAATATCTCACTCCAAGCTCTTATATTTGATCTCCTACACACATGCACCACCAAAACAAAAAAATGTTTTCCTCCATCGAAGGAAAGTTAGCATGCACTAGAAACTAAACAATAAACGAACCATATTAAATAGATGCGAACATGAGGCAGAGAAGGAATTTGATTTTGTTGTTCACAAATAAGGATAGTACATGGACATGTTATACCATAGTTGACCAGTAGGTTTTCCTACAATCCTTTGATTTCCTCTTCCCTTAGCATCTGGGTTGATTGGGATCATATCACATGCAAGAGAAGAATGTTATGGTGAGATTTCACCAACATTACTGAGCTAATACTCTCTCTAATGCCTCTCTTCCTATAGAAAGTATCACATTATATGATCCTTTCCTAGATCTGGGAGGATGTATCTAGACACCTAGGGCCATGAGAAATGATGAAGCTTCTCCAATAATGGACCCTTAGACAACTCAACATAAGATAGGTCAAGCTAATACCTTTGGGAATGGCATGTTCTAGAATTTTGACCTCCATTTCTGCTAGAATTAAGACAAGATGTGTACTCATGAAGTTCTAGGATGTACAATTGTAATGGAGTTATGGGTGTCAAGATGAGAGGCTTGTGGGAGTGATGGGCTGGTAGAAAAGCACAGATAAGAGAAACACATTCAGACCTAAAATCTTAGTGTTGAAACTATGTTACTCTTACTGACATAAGGTGGAAAAAAGGATATAACATATTCCCTGTAATGCATGAGGTTAGAAGATAAAATGATTGTTGAAATGCATTATGAAAGTATGTATCATAATGGAAGTGTAAGTTGCATCACCCTTGAACATGGAATTTTTTTGCATCGATACCTTACAACTAGGTTTTAGCATGCCTGGGAGTTGTACCATATATATGTGTATTTTTACTGCTCTAGATGGTTACTCTTCTAATCACTATGGAGCATACTTCAATGCATCTTATGTTGTTGCATGATATCACGTGGTGCTCATTAGTCAATGATACCAAGTCACTTTTGTGTCATGCCATTACATGTTCAAGGGAAGTCTAAACCTCAGTTAGCCTTCTATAGTCCTTGTTAACCTTTTGAGTGGGCCATCCTCATGTCAATTATAATTGGTGGCTTCATCTATTTATGTTATCTCTTGGTCTATTCCATGTCAATTTATGTTGGATACATTAAAGGCCTCTTTCAACAGATCTTGTCCTATTGACTTTAGCTCATTTTCGAGGAGCTATATCTAGGAACTGGTAGTACCTTAGAGCTTATAGAACTTAGTGGGAGGATTCCTCATGAGGTGCGTTAACCTCATTGACTGGTGATCGATCAAGTCAGAAAGTGTTTGACATCAACTCATTTATTCAAAATTAGTGGACTATGCTAGGTACCTTGGGGTCCATTTTAATCGTTGGTGGGCCCCCTCACATTTATTAATAAATATATCTCAATTACTAGTAATCAAAGGGTTTCTGCCATGCCTGACATCAAATCATTTAATCAAAAGTGTGTGATGGATTTAAGCAAATCTCCTAGCTCCAATGTAATGAAAAACCTTTCAACTAATAGAGGAGGATGCCTAAATCATACATGTGCATCCAAAAAGTTCAATGTAGTTTGTAAACCCCTATTGGGTCCTTCATTTTTGAAATTAAAAAATTTTGGTTAGAAAATGGCAATGGAAAAGTAAAAAGTGAGAGCTAAAAAGAAGCTACTCCCAAATGGTTACGTTGGTTGGAAGACAAAAATGAAAAATAAGGAAGCGGTAAGAAATGGACTGAGTGGTTCTTTTGGAATTCATCAAATTATGAAAAGAAGGATTGAGCCATTACAATTGAAAGAATTAAATGAATGTGGACTAACCGAGCGAGAGGTGGATAGAACTCGTCAAAGTGGTTAGGGCTGACTCTATCAAGTGCGAGTTAAACTAGACAAGATCAATGGGAAAAAACTATATATAGACATGTAAGGTGAGCTGTGCAATGGGAGAGATAGTACAGAAAGGTTGACATGCATCTGAAATCCTATCTCACATTTAATTGTTGTAATTTCATGTCTGTAATGAGGATTTTGGAAGTGAAACTTCAAACATTAGCTAAGGTAATGAAACTTTGTGAATGTAATGATGATCAAACCTGATAATTTTAATAGGATATTATTGTAGGGAACTTCATTGTGTTCTATGTGTGAATATTCCTTTGCTTGTGCACCTATTTTACAATTTTGAGCTAATGTGTTAAGTTCCTGCGTAATGTGTTTTATTTATTTGTTACATAAGAGTTCTCTTGTCTATATGTGATAGTTAATGACTATCAAAATGAATTTAATTGGTATAAAGTATTCTTTCACCATATTACCCCAACCATCACCCCTAAATTTTTGCAGTTCCTTGAGTGAGACCACCTTCCCCTATGAAAGATTAAATATGTCGACGTTAATCTAGACTACAATGGAAATATTTGTTGGCACCCTACCACAAAACCTTGGGTCTTTGTCATAATTTTTTCTAACAAATGGTTTTGTTGCTAGGACCTAAAAATTAATTAGTTTTAGATAATGGTGGCTAGGATCCTCAAGAGCAACATTAGGGAATGGTGGAAAGACAAGTGCGATTCATTCATTTAACAACAAGCACAAATATGATAGAGAAACCTAGATTAGGTCCATGATGAAATCCTCTTTGCTAAACCTGCTTGTGACCAGAATGAGATCTTCCATTGGGGGAATTTTGAGGTCTAAAATGGGCTTCCTAAGGAAATTATAAAATAATAGTGGAAATAATAAAATAATATCAGAATACATCATCGAATTTTAGAGCGAAAAAAGAAAAACTATTTTTTCAACTCGTATTTTCAACTTATCTCTCTATGTGTTTACTCAAATTTCGAGCAACAACACTTGTTGAATGTAGAATTTGATTCCTCGTCTAAGGTGTACCTAAGTTGCATACTTTTGATGGACCCTACTACACGAAAAATGAGAAATACATGAAAAATTTGATTGCAATCACGTTTTTTCATGTATTTCTCATTTTTCATGTAGTAAGGTCCATCAAAAGTATGCAACATGGGTACTTCTTGGATGAGGAATTAAATTTTGCATCGAATGAGTACTCCCGCTTAAAATTTGAGAAAAACCTTAGGGATATAAGTTGAAAATAAGAGTTGAAAAAATAGTTTTATTATTTTATTATTTTTTAATCTTTTTATTTTTTAACTCAAAAAATGGTGAATCATCCCCCATGGTTGACATCATCATCTTAAATCCTATTGGTTGACATCATCATCTTGAATTCTATTGGTTCTTATAAAGTTTATTTTCGTTGTACACTTTTCTTAGAAGGCCCATTTTAGACCTCAAAATCCCCCTAATGTGGGCTGAGTTCCCTGAGGAGTTGTATCATTGGTTAAGTTGTGGCACTCCTTGAGGATTGGGAGTCCTGGTTGGATTTTTAGGACTTGGGATAAAACTGTTCTAGCTTCTTTACATAGGCTAGATCACGAACTTACAAGGGTCTTTGACTTTTGGGTACAAGCTGCATTGGAGGGATACATCATCGAGTTTTCTATAGAGAACCACTAGTCGTTTTCTAAAGTGGAGACAGTTATTAGATTTGGCTTAGAAGGATGGTTTCTGAAAGAGATCCTTTTGTAGATTAAAGTTTTGATGATAGAAGGAAGAATGCTACCATTTCCTCCTTTTAATTCCGAAGCGTAAAACCATCATGCTGGGGGGGGGGGGATTTGGTGGAGGCTATGACTAGTTGCGGAATTTGGGAGAAAATTGTGATGGACTGGGAGGAGATGCAGAATGCAAGATATGTTGGAGCAACGAGGAGGGTGAAAATATCTAATAAAATGGAGAGAGTAGAAAATGCAAGATATTTGAAGAAGATGAAGTGAGTCGAGGAAGATAGGAGAAGTGATGGCCAACCTTGAGTTGTGAAAGGGAGGGTTTAAAGGAGATGCAAGCTCGAGCACATGAAAATGAGCTAGAGGAAGTGAAGATGAAGAACAAAGTCAAGGTGATAATGCTTACCAGGAGTCAGATGAAACCCCAATACTTGGGTCGGAGACTGCAAAGACTAATATTATTAACCCCTATAGATGAAAAAGATGCATTTCATGATGAAAAGGCTATTTTATGAAGACGATTTCTTCCCCAAAAGTAATGTTCCGCAAGGCAGAAATATGGCTATTCCACCACCATCCCTTCCTATGGTACCCTTTGTAATCTAGTAATGTTTATTCCTAAACTCATTAAAACTTTGAAGTTCTGCAAGGTAGATGCGAGCAACAATCCTTCTAATAGTAACATTATAGAAAATTTGAGGTCTAAAATGGGCCTAAAAAAATGTACAACCAAAATCAACTTTATAAGAACCAATAGAATTCAAGATGATGATGTCCACCATGGGGGATGATTCACCATTTTTGGAGTAAAAAAAAAAGAAAAAAATCATCTTTTCAACTTATCTCCCTATGGTTTTACTCAAATTTCGAGTAGGAGCACTTGTTGGATGCATAATTTAATTCATCATCCAAGAAGCATCCATGTTGCATACTTTTCACGGACTTTACTACACAGAAAATGAAAAATACATGAAAAATGTGATTGCAATCATGTTTTTTCACGTATTTTTCATTTTTTGTCTAAGGAGGAGCATCAAAAGTATGCAACATTGGTATTCCTTGGATGAGGAATTAAATTCTACATCCAACAAGTGCTCCTGCTCGAAATTTGAGTAAAATCATAGGGAGATAAGTTAGAAAAGTAGTTTTTTCTCTTTTCGCTCTAAACTTTTATGATTTAATGTAACCTTATTTTATTATTTCCACTATTATTTTATAATATTTCTTAAGAGGTCCATTTTAGACGTCAAAAAATTTCTCTAATGCCAATAGGATTTGAATGATATTTCCCAACTTGGCTTGAAAGGATTTGTTTTGGCTGGTAATGTGGTTGGATCATTTACATGCTACTCTAAGTTCCATGGCTAGGGTGATGAAGACGTGGAGAAATACTTGTGTGAGGCCATCTAAAGGTCTAAAGGAAATCTAGATGTGATCAAGCTAGCTAAATTTCAAACCACTTTAAGGGACTGATCTCTTAAGTGGTATATAAAAGCTACTCTGAGTATTCCAAATTTAATTATAGATGCATTTAGGGAAGAGTTGATTAAAGAGTTCATATTTCCTTAGACCAAGCAATAGGGTTTTATAGATTTATTATGCAAAGAGAAGGGTAGACTACATGGGAATGTATTCATAGATTTAAAGATGTTATGGGCAAGCTAACTCATACTATCCAACTTGACTATCAATAGGAGTTGTTCATTCAAGCTCTGTTGCCTTTGACAAGGATACCTCTAAGACAACAAAAGATTAATAATTTACAAGAAGCATTAGAATAGGTGATGAAGATCAAATAAATGGTAGCGTATCTTGATAAATTTAAAATATGTTATGCTTAAATCGATCCTACCTTCTGTTATCACCTAAGAAACAATTTCTAAATTGTTCACATCATTTTGATTGTAAAGGTTTGGTGTTAGTCCGAGTTTAGTTTCCTTTCAAATTTTCTTAGTGTCTAAGTCCTAGGAGTCTTGTTGGTATGTTTAAATAAAGGTCAACACTCCGTTTTCATCCATCACTGGTCTCACATCACATCTAAGCTCCATATGTCAATCCTATTTCAAATTTCTTATGCGCAGCGAAACTGTCTAGGTGTTTTTGTAGCGCAAAACCCAGTCTAGGAGTTTTCGTAACGCAAAACCCAGAATTTGCACTGGCTGTGCTACGAAATCAGGGATTCATGCAGATCCGTGTCAAATGTCATCCAACTATCAAAATCTACTAGAATTTGTTAGATTTTCATCATCAATTGTCAATCCATACACCTTGCCTATCACATTCAATTGCTTATTCTTATCTTTAGGTTCGTTAGGTGTCTTGGTGCACACAAGTTTCAAATTTCAAAAAAGGAGCCAAGTATTTTCAGTTATGATTATGTATGGGTTCATCTATGAGAATCAAATTGACAAGCACTTAATCAGAATTCTTTGAATTCCAAGTGAAGTAGCTTCCCTTTTCATTTCAAGCGAGGCAATGATCGAGATTAAGATGGTGCAAGCTCCTTCAATTTTCATCTTGCACGAATTCCATGGAGTTGTTTACAGAAAATAAGGATCATAGGTTAGGCAGGTGCCTAATATTGAACAAGCTTTCAAATAGGTTGGCTGTTGGAGATTCTGCGAAAAACTTCAAGGAGGTCACATGCAAGTCACCAAAGAATTTGCTTCCAATTTCACAGGATTTAATTCAAAGGTTGGAGTGCTTGAATTACCAATCTCTCCAGAGGTTATATCTGTAGTCACTAAAATCCCAAGAAAGACAATTTTAAAAAAAGAGAACTATCTATTTTTGACTCACACAGCAGTTTCGTAGCGCGCTACGAAATTGCTGAAGGTGACAATTTTGTTTTTGAGGATCTACCTTGAAAGAAAGAGAGGATTATTTTGAAAGGGATGTTGGTGAAGAGGTGTAATAAGATCACTTGAGAAGTTTGAGCCCTAATCAAAAGGTAAATTTAGGAAATGAAGACATATACACATACCAAACCTTGCGCTACGAAATCACTAAAGCAACCTTTTCCAAGAGAAAAACTGTTTTAAGTAGTCAACTTCTAGGAGGTCTCTAGAAAAACTGAAAGAATATTTTGGAAAATTGAAAGAGGTTTTTATTCCTAACCTAATGAAATAGAAAAAACTATTCTATTTTCTTCAAATACATTATGATCTAGGAGAAATTGATGAAAAAACGTGCGCTACGAAACTGCTGTAGGTGCAGTTTTTCACAAACATATTTCTCCTGTTTAACACCAATTTTTCAAAGACTCATTGTGGGCGGTAGGAAAAATGTTTCAAAAATACAAGAGAGGTTTTTGTTCAGCATGGACTGGTTCACAAAAGCCTCCTTCAGGTTTTCCAAATATATTTTTTATGAGAAGTTATGACCTCTGTCCCAAGACCTATTTTTCAGCCAGAACAGAGCAAGGGACAGTCTCCTAGTTTCTAGGAACAACAAAAGGATGAGTCATCAAGGGCTAGCTGGAAGGTTATGAGCACCATCAAATTCGAATTCATGGAGTTTTAGGTGTCAAAGAATTTTTTAAATGTTTAGATAAGGTTGTTGTAGTCATAATAAGGAGTTACACTCCTAGTTGTATTAGGTCTCTAGGACTCCTAGTTAGCTGTCCTTTGTATTAAATAGTTAGCTTTAAGTGTCAATAGGTGTCAAATTAGGAGGAATTAGAATTCCCCTCATGCTGGAGGAAGGAATCTACATGAACTCTATATAGAAGAAGATCTAATGTACAAAAGGTTGGAAATTCTCGAAGAAACAGAGGACTTTGTGTTATTGTATGTGACTGTATGGTTTCAGGATAATATAAGGAGTTGATTTCACTACTGAGGATTCAGAAAGGGTTTTTAATGTTTAGTTTTCTTCATGGTTTCTTTCCTATACTTACTTGCAGTAGTACAGATACATGTTACTTAGAACTCATTTGAAGATGCTCTAATTTCCTTCATGTATCTGTGGATTGTGTTCCTACACTATACCTCTGTTCTACTTCTATGTGAAAGCCCTCTATGCCCTGACTTCCATGTGAATTTAATCTCATTGTTGTACTGAAACACACCTTGACTCCATGGCCCAATGGAATTTTGTTAATTGATATTTCAACCATTCATATACTGTTGTTCGAATTTTTCATAGAGTTAGCCATCTTTATCATAATCAAAAAATTCATTAATCCTTTGAGAGAGCCCTCTCAGGTTGGGGAGGCTAAGCCTCAGCCTAAAGTAGGTTTGAAATAGTTACTTAAGGTCTTCCTGGTAAGTAGCATTCCAGGGTCTGATTTTGAGATAACATTTTGGTGCATCTGCCAGGAGCCTGAAGTCTATTCATTCCCGAAATCAAGAAGTTGAACTTCTGAAGGTAGCAGGAGCTCAGACATCTTTTTGAGGCTGAAAAACTACCTTGGCGACTCCACACATCGAATAAGAAATTGGAGGGTGACTCCACTACTAGAAGATCAGTAGCTTGATGAAGTTTCAAGATGAATTCCACTGCACGAATGAATGCCAGGTATGCTCCTATGAATCGGTCTCATATCCCTGGATTTCCAAATCCTATGCCAAAGGTTGATTGGTTAGAGGATCTTTTGATATTAAAAGATGAAAAGAAAGACAATGCTGCTCTTCATTTGGTTAGGTTTCATATGCATGTACGCAATCTTAAGGTTCAGTTTCCTGAGGATTGTCTCATGAGGATGTTTATGACCACTTTAGAAGGAAAAGCATGGTCTTGGTATAAAGGTTTTGAAAATGGTTCAATATATTCGCTTGCTAATTTTCATGATGAATTCTATGAGATGTATAAAGAATGTCATCCTTCCTTATTGTTGCTCAAAGATTGCTGTAGACATTCTTTAAGTCTTATTCAGTACTTGGAAGATTGTTATGATGATGATGAATTTATGGATGAAGAAATTTTAGAGGCTCTTCATAACAATGCATTTCAACATCAAGAATAAAGTATAACATCCCATGGAATGCAACATGAAAATCAACAGGGGATTACTTATGAAAACCATGTCCAATCCACTGATATGAATGAGAAGATGCAGCAAACTTGCCAGTCTTTTGATCATAAAGAGTATGAAAGTGATTGCAAACAACAAGAAAAAGTGCTAAAAGATAACTTTTATAACCCCCAGGCAGAGGAAAAGGTTGGTTTTTTATGTCAAACTTCGCAGCAGCTTACAACAATAAATGATCATAAGAAAGAGAAAAATTACATTATTTGTGAGAATCATTCAGAAAAGCAGTTGGATAACATATCAAAGGAATCTTGTGTGGTTGAGAATCAATTGTCTGAAGATGTAGAGTGTTATGATGATCATCAAAATAACCATGTCCTTTTTAACCCTGTAAGTGAATACATGGCAAAGCTTTGCACACCAGTATTTCATTTTCATTTGCATTATGAAGATCAAGTACATTATAAGTTGATTTGGTCATCTCACTATCATGGTTATTTTGAGGTCGGATGCACTCAAGAGCCTCCAATATCAGAAAAGACAATTGATTGGCTTTATTGGAAATATCATGTTGCCTGACGTACAAGTGGAAATTGCAGCTAGTAGGTAGGTAAGAAAATGCAAATAAGCTCAAGGTTGACTGAGCATTTTTTAGTAGATGTAGATTTCTTTCTCCTACAGTGATCATCAAGCTTAAGCCCGAGGTGAAGGCCCAAGAAGCTTGAAGAGGATGCTTGTCAAGCAATTGTTTGTTTGTCATAAGAGGATGAAGCACTGGACCTATGAGTTCTTAGCGTACTACAGGAGCACACTATCCCAAGTGGAGCCACCTGTTATCACCTAAGAAACAATTTCTAAATTGTTTACATCATTTTTATTGTAAAGGTTTGGTGTTAGTTCGAGTTTAGTTTCCTTTCAAATTTGCGTAGTGTCTAAGTCCTAGGAGTATTGTTGGTATGTTTAAATAAAGTTCAACACTCCATTTTCATCCATCACTAGTCTCACATCACACCTAAGCTCCATATGTCAATCCTATTTCAAAGTTCTTATGCGCAGCAAAACTGTCTAGGTGTTTTCATAGCACAAAACCCAGTCTAGGAGTTTTTGTCGCGCAAAACCTAGACTTTGCACTAGCTGCGCTACGAAATCAGGGATTCATGTAGATTCGTGTCGAATGTCATCCAACTATAAAATCTACTAGAATTTGTTAGATTTTCATCATCAATTGTCAATCCATACACCTTGCCTATCAAATTCAACTGCTCATTCTTATCATTAGGTTCGTTAGGTGTCTTGGTGCACTCAAGTTTCAAATTTCAAAAAAGGAGCCAAGTATTTTCAGTTATGATTATGTATGGGTTCATCTATGAGAATCAAATTGACAAGCACTTAATTAGAATTCTTTGAAGTCCAAGTGAAGTAGCTTCCTTTTTCATTTCAAGCGAGGCAATGATTGAGAGTAAGATGGTGCAAGCTCTTTCAATTTTCATCTTGCAGGAATTTCATAGAGTTGTTTATAGAAAATAAGGATCATAGGTTAGGCAGGTGTCTAATATTGAACAAGCTTTCAAACAGGTTGGCTGTTGGAGATTCTGTGAAAAACTTCAAGGAGGTCACACGCAAGTCACCAAAGAATTTGCTTCCAATTTCACAGGATTTAATTCAAAGGTTGGAGTGCTTGAATTACCAATCTCTCAAGAGGTTATATCTGTAGTCAATGAAATCCCAAAAAAGACAATTTTAAAAAAGGAGAACTATGTGTTTTTGACTCACACAGCAGTTTCGTAGCGCGCTACGAAACTGCTGAAGGTGACAATTTTGTGTTTGAGGATCTACCTTGAAAGAAAGAGAGGATTGTTTTGAAAGGGTTGTTGCTGCAGAGGTGTAATAAGATCACTTGAGAAGTTTGAGCCCTAATCCAAAGGTAAATTCAGGAAATGAAGACATATACACATACCAAACCTTGCGCTACGAAATCACTGAAGCAACCTTTTTCAGGAGAAAAACTGTTTTAAGTAGTCAACATCCAGGAGGTCTCTAGAGCAACTGAAAAATATTTTGGAAAATTGAAAGAGGTTTTTATTCCTGACCTAATGAAATAGAAAAAAATCTTTCAGTTTCTTCAAATACATTATGATCTGGGAGAAATGGATGACAAAACTTGCCCTACGAAACTGCTGTAGGTGCAGTTTTTCACAAACATATTTCTCCTGTTTGGCACCTGCATTTCAAAGAATCATTCTAGGCGGTAGGAAAGATGTTTCAAAAAACCAAGAGAGGTTTTTCTTCAGCATGGATTTTTTCACAAAAGCCTCCTTCAGTTTTTCCAAATACATTTTTTATGCGAAGTTATGAGCTCTGTCCCAAGACCTATTTTTCCGCCAAAACAGAGCAAGGGACAGTCTGCTAGTTTCTAGGAACGACAAAAGGATGAGTCATCAAGGGCCAGCTAGAAGGTTATGAGCACCATCAAATTCGACTTCATGGATTTTTAGGTGTCAAAGAATGTTTTAAATGTTTATATAAGGTTTTTGTAAACATAATAAGGAGTTACACTCCTAGTTGTATTAGGTCTCTAGGACTCCTAGTTAGCTGTCCTTTGTATTAAATAGTTAGTTTTAAGTGTCAATATGTGTCAAATTAGGAGGAATTCGAATTCCCCTCATGCTGGAGGAAGGAATCTACATGAAATATATGTATAAAAGAATATCTAATGTACAAAGGGTTGGAAATTCTCAAAGAAACAACGGACTTTGTGTTATTGTATGTGACTGTATGTTTTCAAAATAATATAAGGAGTTGATTTCACTACTCAAGATTCAACAAGGGTTTTTAATGTTTAGTTTTCTTCATGGTTTCTTTCCTATACTTACTTGCAGTAGTACAGATACATGTTACTTAGGACTAATTTGAAGATGCTCTAATTTCCTTCATGTATTTGTGGACTGTGTTCCTACATTATACCTCTGTTCTACTTCTATGTGAAAGTCCTCTATGCCTTGACTTCCATGTGAATTTAATCTCATTGTTGTACTGAAACACACCTTGACTCCATGGCCCAATGGAATTTTGTTAATTGATATTTCAACCATTCATATACTGTTGTTTGAATTTTTCATAGAGTTATCCATCTTTATCATAATCAAAAAAATCATTAATCCTCTGAGAGAGCCCTCTCAGGTTGGGGAGGCTAAGCCTTAGCCTAAAGTAGGTTTGAAATAGTTACTTCAGCTCTTCCTGGTCAGCAGCCTTCTAGGGTCTGATTTTGAGATAACACCTTCAATGCCTTGTAGAATCAAATCATTGCCTTATGACTGAAGGATTGAAAGCGGTGAACGCTACAAAAATTGCTCATCCTAAAGTTTGGTGTACAAATTGCTATATAGAAGGGAATTATGCTAAATAATTCCCAAGGGTAAGAGGTGCAAGACCCTCTCATGTTCCACTAGGATTCCCTCCTCTGCATGAAGGACCTTCATGAGGAGTTGCATAGGTGTCAACGAGTGTCCCTTTTTAGGGGCATACCTAATATTATAAATTTCCGAACCAACAAGTTATGTTTTCAAATGTGTATTGTGAAATATTCTGCAATTATGGTTATTCTCCTCAGCTTGGCCCTATACTACACAAATACTCTAATGTCCCTAACTCTATGTTCTATGAGTTTTGTGGGTCCTCCACACATCATACTGATCAATATTGAGCCTTGGATGCACTGGCTGATTGATTGGATCGTACTACATTTTGGGTAAATGAATCCTATCGTGGAAGAGGAGATGGAGTATATAGAGGTGGAAGGATGAGAGGAAGAGGTCTGGTTAGGTACCTATAACTATGACCAAGAGGGCCATGTAGCCTATGACTATCCACTACTGAAAAGGCCTTGGTGTTCTCATTGCAACATTAAGTCTCACACCACTGAATATTGTCTCGAGTTGAACGCTTGATGGGAAGAGCACAATTGTCAAAGAGGAGTTAATCTGATTATCTTTTAGCTATGGAATCGAGAACTAGCTTAGCAGTCGAATATTAATGTTGTCACCAGCGAAGACACTAGGACGAGTACTAATAAGGAATCTTCTAAATAACCTCTCATGAGAAATGCAGAGCCGTCATAAACTCAATATGATGCTATTCAACAGAAGAAGTATTATAAGTATATTGTGGGTATTTTCAAGATATTGGCTCTTCTTCTTGTAGTCCCAAGGTTGTGAGATCAGGGAAATACCAAAATTTTAGTCCTGAAAGGAGACCATCAAGTAGCCATCAAATTTTTGCGAAAGTCTTCCCAACATTTTACTATGTGTTTCCAACTTTTTCTTGACATTCTGTGAGATGACCAACTTTCTTAACAATTGCAGAAGAAGTTGAAGGGCTTCATGAGGGAAGAGGAGTTTTCAGAGCAAACTATTTCTAAAAATTTACTGTAGTGTCACAATAGAAGAGTCAAATGCAATAAGAGAAGAACTGGGAGAGAGTTCCATATTGATGCTTAGATTGATGGGTATTAGATCAAAGATACTATGCTAGATATGGGATTTGATGTTAATATTTTACCGAAGAATACTAGGGGAGAACTGTGAAGGCCTAAACTAGTGTTCTCTCCAAACGAGTAGTGGATGGAAAACCAATATTGTATTTTTCCTATTGGTTGCTTGGAGGATCTTGAAGTAGATGTTGTTGGTGTGAAGAACTATGCTAATTTTGAAGTCATTGATATTATTAGAGATAAAGATTCCAATCCAAACTTGTTAAGAGTTAATTGGGATTTTTAGAACTATGTCATCATTGATATGAAATGGGATACTATGAATTTTGAGGTCAATGGATTCAGAGTCATTCAAACTTTGGATCCTTATTGGGGTCCTAGATATATAGAGCTTGTCATTGGTGTAGAGGATACAAATGTACTCAATCAACTGTACTAGCTGATTGCAGGGAAGATGGAGGATTATATTAATCCTACAACAGATGGGTTTCTTAGTTGGTGAATTGTTCAAAACATTGAAGGTAGTTCATATGTTGCGCTATAATAATGGTAGACTTATCGAGACCATGAGTTATATTCTTGGAGATGCATAACTATTTGGTCTACTTGGCAAACTATCTTGTTTTTGATAATCTTATTCCTATTGATGTTTTTGTGTAAGAAATTGAATGTGCTATTGCGGAGGAGAAATGATTTTCCCTGATGGATGTTGCACTTCATGCTACTCATGCTCGATGGTGGACTACTCATCGTGGTTATCTTTCATCAAGGCAGCTCTTTTCTATAGATTTGTTGAGACAAAAAAAGGAAACCATGTTATTTCTTTATATCAAGGAGTTACCAATCTGAAGAAACATGTTTAGGACTATATTACAAAATGGAAGAAGAATAAGGTACCTGTTAAATTGTCAGTACATTACTTTATCCATACATTAAGATCTATTCCTAAGGGTTGGATACAAAGGAGGAGATGAAGAGGTAGAATTCCAATTGGGATGAGAAGCTTTCTCAATTCTGTGATGATTTTAGTTTATCAAGTGAATATACTCGTATTTTTGAAGTTTTGAAGGCTGTTAAAAGAGTTCTATTTCCCACTAGAAAACCTCTTGCAGAATTCTTTGATCAATCAGGTTGCAAAGATGTCCATGAATCAAGTTTCTAGCTAGTCGTAGCTTGCAGAAAAATGGACAAAGAACTCGATGATTAATACTTAGAAGGATTTAGAAGGGTTCAAACATTTCTCTTTGAAGGAATTTGATAGGGAACAAAACATTAAGGATGACCCCCCTTAAGATGCTCGACATTTGTAACCCTTGAAGTTGCGAAAGTTCAATATCAACTCCGATTAAAAGCTTAATTTGGCTTCTATATGAGACTATTGGGATGCACATACCACTAAGGAGATCTTTGACTTGCTTCCAATAAAGCACATCCAATAAAGCATCGTTTGTATTGATCGAATCCTTGGGTCAAGGAAAATGCCAAAAGGGAGATTGACAAGATGCTAACAATACAACTTGTATTCCCCATGGATGGTGCTGAAAGTATAAGCCCCATAGTCATCCAGGAGAAGAAGGATTCCAAAGATATTAGATTTTGTGTTGATTCTCACATCGTAAATAATTCCTGTGTACATGATCCATTTCCTACCATTTTCAACGATGAAGTTTCTGATAATGTTCTAGTCCAAGAAGCATATTCATTTATAGATGGGTTCTTAGGATATCATCAAGTCTGTATTACAAAGGAGGATAAAAAGAAAACTACTTTTACTATAGAATGGGGTTCAAATACAAATCATGTGATGTTGTTCGATCTTAAGGTTGCACCTACAGTCTCATTAGAGAACTTTTGAGGTCTAAAAGGGCCTCCTAAGAAAAATGTACAACCAAAATAAAATTAATAAGAACAAATAGGATTCAAGATGATGATGTCAACCATGGGGGATGATTCACCATTTTTGGGGTAAAAAAGTGAAAATATTAAAAAAAATAAATAATAAAACTATTTTTTCAACTTGTATTTTCAACTTATATCCCTAAGGTTTTACTCAAATTTCAACCGAGAGTACTCGTTGGATGCAAAACTTAATTCCCCATCCAACGAGTACCCATGTTGCATACTTTTGATTGACCCTTCTACATGAAAAATGTGAAATACATGACAAGCGTTATTGCAATCACATTTTTCATGTATTTCTCATTTTTCTTGTAGCAAGGTCCATTAGAAGTATGCAACATGGGTACTACTTGGGTGAGGAATCAAAATTCTCATCCAATGAGTGTTCTCGCTCGAAATTTGAGTAAAACCATAGGGGGATAAGTTGCAAATAAGAGTTGAAAAAGTAGTTTTTTCTCTTTTTCGTATAAATTTGATGATGTAATCTAATCTTATTTTTTTATTTCCACTATTATTTTATAATTTCCTTAGGAGGCCCATTTTAGACCCCAAAAATCCCCTAATGTTTCCCCACCTGTCCTTCCTATCTCTGCCTCTAGAAGTGATCACCCCAACCTTATTGTAATTTTCCCAGCCACTGGACGCTGAATCAACCTCACTTTTGGTTGAATTGGACTACTCAATTGAGGTGAGGAACAACCCCTACGCAAACGTCTTGATTTTATTTTTTGGCCTCCTCTTCAACCTCTTCCAAAAATACAAACTCCTCCAGATATATGCTATATTCCCCTCTGACACTTGTTACTCGATCACTGGCTCGATCTAACCTCTAAATCACCTACAACTAGGAAATCAAACTCCCTTGATCATTGAGTATTTTCAAATGGTGTATTTTTCTATCTACTCATCGACCTCTTCTTATAATCTCTAGTTGGGACTCCAACGACCAAGATTAAAACTTAATTGATGGCTGAGATAATCTACAAGTTGATCCATGTGAGTTTTTAGAGAATTCTCTCCTTTCTCAATTAATTACTCTTAATTAATCGATTTCCTAAGTTAGACTCAGGATTTTTTAATTATTGATCAATTAATTTAGTTGAGCCATCTCTAGGTGGAATTTTGAGAAATGATATATGGGTTTTGAACAACTTCAATTTTTTAGCCTCTCCACAAAGTTCCGAGACTAGATCACCTCAGATTCTACAAAAACTAACACTCCATTTCTGAAGCCGATCATTGAATTTCGAGCTTTGATGTTCAATTTCCTTTAGTTAAGAATTCACTACTATTTCAATGAGTCTATTATTGTATTTTACATTTGGGACATTATTTTTAAAGTTACTCCTTTCTAGAGACTTGATTCCAAAAACCATTTTGTAAACTTTAAAATTGATGAAGCTATTTCCTTTTAACTTGATGTATTTGAATGTATGCTTTGTTTTTTTTATATTGTTTATTCATGGATATGCTATCTAAATGGTGTTCAATATTGATGATGGTTTGAATAATATTTATCATTTCATTATTCCATTTTCCATATATTGTCTCATCCTTATTTTCGTTATTTAAAAGGTATTTGTCTTGAATAATGATTTTAAACAAGTTCATTAAATTCTTCCATCTTGTTTTCATATACCAACTAAGGGAGAAAAACGTTTCCTTGTTTATTCTATGTATTAGTATTTTGGTTCTAAAATCTCTTTACTTTTATAGTTTGAGGTTTGATACCTCAAAACTGTGAATTTTTCTCATAATATGGGAGTGCACAACTATAAATACAACTTTGTTTGAGGGTTACCCCCCTAGTTGTCGAATTCTTCTATTTAACTTAAAGTGGGGAGGATATTTGTTAAAATTGGCAACTAGGGCCAAATTCCAACTTAGGAATACTCATACGGTGGAGATGATTATTGCATTGTATTCATATTTTTGAGAGGTCCAATTTTGATATAAAGATCATCTCATTTTGACAAGAATAAATGGAATTTTGAATTTATTCTTTCTCATGCACAAATTGTCAAGGTCGGCCTCAGTCAAATATAAGCTCATGAATCCCAATGGATGTGTTTCCTCACCCTCAATGAAGTATATACATAGGAGTTACCTTTCTCGCATTTGGAAATCACTCATCTCATCACATATCTCTCTCTTTCCTCTATTGATTGATTCATACAACTTGTAGGCTTCTCTACTTCACACATGTGAAAGGAGGACAAATTTCATGACTGTTTTGGAGACCGAAAATTTCAGGAAACAAGATAGTGTTGACTAGCATTGACTTGGGTGACTTTGACTTGTGTTGACCTCGTCCTTGTGGGTAAAATTATGATTTTTGAAGGCTGCATTAATTGACATGGTTTTCGAGGTGATTGGGACAATTTGACCAAGTTAACTTCAATGTTGACTTTCTAATTTGACTACGAAATTTACAACAAGGTTTTCTCTCTCCTTTGATTGGTTTGACTGATCTAATTTGGGCTGACTTGACTCTCTTGGAAGGCCAAATTCTTCTATTGTTGACCGAGCTACTTGGAGGAGATTTTGGGGCTACTTTGACCATCATTGACTTTTTGGTAAGGGTTGCATTGACTACTGATTTGGCAGGACTGTTTTGGGCATGTAATTTTGATATTTTCACTCTCTCTCTATCTGCTAAACTATTGAAGGATAATAAGAATATTTGATTAATTTCCCCACATTGGGGTTTGTCCTTGGCATCTGCCATATCTTGTGTCCCCTTGTCTTGGCTTGTCTTGTCTTCTGCACATGGTTTTATGTTGTATTTGAATTTACTGTCAATGTGTTTAAGTTAATGTGATTGCTACTGAATGTAATTGGAAATTTTCATTGGGATGATAAGGAACATTGAAGTAAATTGTGATAAAGCATAGAACATACCCTTGTTATCTAAAATTAATATGATATCAGAGCTCGGGTGAAGACAATGGCCAAGCAAGAGTGAAGCAAAGAAATAACTAAGGGAAGTTGTTGGAGAAGGACTTGGAACTAGTCCCAATTTCGACTACATCTTTCTTCAAATCCGAGTACAAGCTCAAGGACAAATCCGACTATCATGCATGGAAGATGAATCTAGATTTGACATTGAAAGAAAATGATGCCATGGACTATTTCAAAGGAAGAATAGTAGGGCCTCCATCATATGCATCTGTAGCTGCACAAACAAATTACAAGAAAGGTGAGGTTAAAGCTAAGAAAATTATTGTTGGTTCTGTTCACAAGCCTTTGGTTGCCTATATTTATGATTTAGAAACATATGAGGAGATGTATGACAAGCTGGTTGGGATGTTCAAAGTAAATAATGTAAATCAAGTTATCTTTCTCAAGAACAAATTGAAAGACATAAATATGGATAGAGGAGAATCCATCCAATCCTACTTCATGAGGATTACTAAGATCAAGAATGATCTCCTATCTATTGGGGAAGTCATTGGTGACAGGGAGCTCACTCTTATTGTACTTGCAAGCCTGACAAGAGAATGGGATGTGTTTAACACTACCGTCCTCAACAATGAGAAGATTCCAGGATTTGATGAATTATTGGCTAGATGCACTCAAGAAGAAATAAGGAGGGTGGAAAGAGACAAGTCCTCAAATGGAAACAATCCTACCACCTTCTTTGCTCATTCTAAGAGGAGGAACAATGATGGTCCAAGGAATTAAGGACTAGGGTTCAAGCCAGGATTCAAATAAGGAAGAAAGTGAAGATTCTTCAATTGTAACAGGTTTGGCCACTTCACTAGAGAGTGTCCTCACAAGAAGGATACTCCAAGAGACAATGGAAACAATAACAACAACTAAAAAGGCAATGACAATCAAAGGAACAACAGGTTCAATAACAAAGGAAATAAGAAAGCTCTCGCTGCTCGAAACGGAAATGGTTGTCCTCTCAAGAAGTTGAGAAACTCTAGGTATGAAGAAGTTATTGTTTTAAAGCAAAAATAATTTTATCTTATTTCTACCCTCACCACTGCCTCTCCTACAGATACATTGGACCATTGATTGATTGATAGTGGTGCCTTAAGGCACTTCACAAGGTACAAGGAGGCCGTCTCAAACTTGGTTGAAAAGACGAATATGGAGATTATACTTGGGGATAATTCCACTTATCCTGTAAAAGGAATTGGGGTTGTTACTCTCCACTTAAATCAAGGTCAAACTCTTCATTTACAAGAAGTGCTATATGTACCTGATCTGAAAAAGAACTTGGTCTGTATTTCCGCAATGGAGGATAACGGTTTCAAGGTGGCATTCATTGATGGGAAGGTTCCTGTTTGGTGTTGTAGCATCCATTATCATTTTAATTTTATTTTCAGTTTTATCGCAAAAATGAAAAAAAATCAAATATTATGTTATAACGGAAATAAAAGGAAATGCAGGAATTTGAAAGAAATGACTTATTTTATATTGTTAATGGATTTTGAATGTGAGAAACCCACTAGAATATTTGAGCCATCTGCTTGGAAGGCAATAGATCCGACGGTAATCACGTGATTAACAAGGGTGAGGCTTACTCCAAAATAGGACGCGAGAAGTTATAAAATCGAGTTAAAACCTCAGTTGATCAAGGCTATCCACTTGAAGAATGCAAATCCGATGGTAATCATGTGGTTAACAAGGATGATGTTTAATTTGGAAAACAGCCGCAGTGGTTTATAAAATGTGGTTTAATCCTTTGAAGTCTGAATCAATCACAACCTCTCATCAAGAAGGGACTAGATCCGATAGATATCACGTCGAAAAGTGCTCAGCCTTTATTATAAATTTTGGACCTGAGAAGTCTTTTAACTACAATTTTGTTTCTTATCGGGTCCGTGGGGAAGGCAAAGGTCTGTGGAAAAGGTGAACATGATAAGATTATGAACCAGAGTCTAAATTCTTTTCAGTTCTGTGGTAAGCCATATTCCACGTAAATCAACCAATTCCATTGTTTTAGCAGAATAACTAGAATTAGAGGCGGATGATCAAAACTCCAAAGGAACGGTGATTGGTCGGGTTTCTTTGTGTTTCCGCCAATCAGAGCACTTTCGATATATATGTGGGCCATAAGGGTTTCTTTTTGTTTTCGCCAATCAGAACATTTCTGATACATACATGGGCCCATAACCCACAGCCACGCACGAAATCTTGTAAAGATGCAGTTTCGTTGTGTTAAAACAGTCTAGCTATTATCAAAACATTTACAGAGGACCTTCATTAGCAGTCAAGCCACAGATCTGAACAGTGAGAAACCATCATCAGTTATATTCTAATTTCTGTTACTTCTTTTTATTTTATTTTCTTGAGAATGAGGTGTCTTTTACCCCCCAATGTAATTTTTTGTAATGACTTTTACTTTAGACGGTTAGGAGATAGTTAAGTAGTTTGAAAGTTTTGGTCATTATCAATTGTCACATGATGTAAAAAAAGAGGAAAAATTATAGAAAAAAGGGTTTTGAATTTTGAAGAACCTGGAGACTAGGCTACTTTAGTTTTGATAAACTGTTGATTAATGAAAGAATCAAAAGTTTTCCACACATTCTTGGGTATGATTTTGTGACTTCTTTGTTATATGTCATCATATGTATTCTTTTCTCTAAGTATAGTAATGAATTTGCAGGTATTTGTTTACTTATGTGAATGAAGTTAAAATTCCTTAAAAGAATGCTCCTAGACTTAAAACCCTTACTTCTACATTTCTTCTAAGTTACAGATAATAGTTTCTGTGTAAAGCAACAGATTGTCTCTAACTTCCCAAAGTGTTATAGATAATAGTTTCTGTGTAAAACAACATATTGTCTCTAACTTCTCAAAGCATTCTCCACTCAACATTCATATTCAGCAATCAAATGGCATTCTGAGACTTTCATATCACCTAAGTATTAAAGGTTAAGAACCAGGTCTTTCAGGTCCTTCACTTGAAGATACATCATACAAATAAGTGACAATAATAATAAACATTAATTTCTTAAGCACAATTTCTACATAGCCAAGAAATTGGTTTCTTGAGGGACAACATCTAGCAAAGGAACTCAAGAGATGCATTCACTCTTAGATTCAGGGTTGAAGGTCTTTATTAAGTTGGTGGAAGTCCATTGGGAGAAATGACTTGCTAATACTTCTATTCAATCTGAATTATGGCATCGAACATTTTCTCACCTTCATTTCAAAGCCTTACTTGAGGAAGATGGTCACAAGTATGCTCGAATTCAACTTAAATCATGAAGATGTTTGTCAGGGATGTGAAGCTGGAAAACATATAAGGGAACCATTCCCCTCAAGTGAAACTTAAACCATGATATTCTTCAATTGGTCCATTTTGATCTATTGGGTATGTTTCCCCTGACATCTTTGGGTGGATATTTTTACTATGCTATTTTTGTGGATGAATTCTCTTGCAAAACATGGATCTATTTCTTAAAGAAGAAGTATGGAGTATTCAAATGGTTCCGCTTTTTCAAAGCCTTGGTCAAGAATCAAATAGGGAAGAAGATCAAAATATTGAGGACTGATAATGGCACCGAATATGAGTCAAATGAATTCAAAGAATATTGTAGAGAAGCTGGCATTAATAGGGAGACTACTACTGCATATACTCCTGAACAAAATGGCGTTGCCAAAAGGAAGAATCATACTATCATAGAAGCCACCCATGCCATGCTTCATGAACAAGGTCTACCAAAGTTCTTATGGGGAGAAGCTTCCAACACCATCGTGTATGTCCAAAACCGATGCCAACATCAAGCTTTGGACTTCAAGATACCTGGAGAAGTTTTCACCAATAAGAAACCTGATGTTTCCCATTTTAGAATTTTTGGTTGTCCCGTATATTTTCATGTGCCGAAAGAGAGAAGAAACCAACTAGATGCATATGGGAAGAAAGGAACGTTTGTAGGCTTCAACAAAACTTTGAAGGCATATAGAATCTATGTGCCTAGTCAAAGGGAAGTGGAATTAATTCATGATGTCACTTTCGATGAAGATTATTCTCTTAGAAAGATCTGAGATATTCCTATCCCTAGGAAGGAAAATGATGACGCTGATGCAGAAAAGCATGATGAACCTCCGTTTGATGAACCAATGCCCGATGTGGAAGGTCTGATGGATCCCATTGATCCACCTCCTAGTGAGTTCTCTACTTCAAGAAAAAGTCCTTTGTGGCTCAAAGATACTCTTGAAGATGCTAAGAAACATATTACATCGAGGGGGACATTTCGTGAAAGCAAGAATCCAAATAGGTACCAAGGGTAGTTAGCTTCCATGAGTACCATTCTACAATACGAGCCTTGCACATCCGAAGAAGCCATGAAGGAACAAGTTTGGAAGGATACGATGAACGAGGAGTATGAATCAATCATAAAGAATAATGTCTAGGATGTGGTTCCTAGACCCAAGGAAAAGCCTTTAGTCACTTCAAAATGGCTCTGCAAGAACAAACATGGAGCTGATGGGAGTGCTGAAAATTTTAAGGCCATATTTGTTGCTCAAGGCTTCTCTCAAAATAAAGGAGTAGACTACAATGAGATATTTGCACCGGTTTCTCAATATACCACCATTCGTTCGATTATAGCCCTTGCCACCTCACAAGGATGGAGCCTATACCAAATGGATATCAAAACTACCTTCTTACATGGTTCACTTAAGGAGGAAGTCTATGTGGAACAATCCCAGGGGTTTTAGGTTCAAGATTGTGAGACACATGTATGCAGGTTGAAGAAATCCCTCTACGGGTTGAAGCAAGCCCTTAGGGATTGGTATGAGACAATCGATAGCTATCTTATGAAGCTGGGATTTACGAGGAATGATTTTGACCTGAACCTATACTTCAAGGTTGAAAAGGGAAAACCTCTCATTCTGGTCCTTTATGTGGATGATCTCTTTCTAACAGGTGATGATCCTCTCATTCATCAATGAAAGAGGGAGTTGACTTCCAAATTTGAGATGAAGGAATTAGGACTAATGCATTACTTCCTAGGGTTAGAGGTTTGGCGAAAGCCAAGTGAGATTTTCCTTTCTCAAGGAAAACACATTGTGAAGCTACTTGAGAGATGTGGGATGGTGGACTGCAAGTCCGTGACTACTCTGATGGAACTCAACTTAAAGAAGCTATATGGAAGTGCTATTAGGCTCGGATTAGCTAACCCTACCAAGTATCGTCAACTTGGGGGGTCCCTGATGTTCTTGGTCAACTCCCGTACTGACATATGATTCACTGTAACACATTGAGTTAGTTTATGGTCGAGCCTTATCACATTCATTAGATTGCTACTAAGAATCTCTTGAGATATCTCCGAGGCACAATCCACTATGTTATGGGCTACACAGTCGAGAACTTGAGGCTACATGGATATTTAGATGCTGACTGGGCTGGTAGCATGGTGGATTGTAAGAGGATGTCTGGGTTCTACTCCTCTTTAGGATCCGCTTCAATATCTTGGATGAGCAGGAAGAAGAAATCAATTGCACTAAATACCCTTGAGGTCGAATACATTGCTGCGAGTATGGCCTATTGTGAAGCTGTTTGGTTGAGGAAGCTCTTTAGTGAGCTATTTGAGCACGTGTTGTATACCATTGTGATATTTTGCGACAACCAGAGGGGGATTAGAGGATCCCATGTTCCACAACCTCTCCAAGCACATTGATATCAGGTACCACTTTATTTGGGATATGGTACAACAAGGAGCAATAAGGCTCCAACAGATTAGAACATATAAGCAAGTCATAGACATTCTCATGAAGCCTTTTGGGAAGGTCAAATTCTTAACCTTTTGAGAGAGACTTGGAGTCATGGAACGACCCTCCTATGAGGGTCCCGTATGAGTTGGACACAGAGCTCTGAGAGCTCTTGCGGGCTTGGGGTACTTCTTGGAGCTATGAGCAACCATAGGGTGAGTGGTTCACCTTCCCCCGTGATACCCCATTATGGTTGACATGTGTGTAGGGTGAGTGGTTCACCTTCCCCTACCCAGGCACATGCATGTAGGGTGAGTGGTCCACCTTCCCCTATGATTGGCATATGCATAGGATGAGTGGTTCACATTCTCCTATGGAATATGAGTAGGATGAGTGGTTCACCTTCTCCTACTGATGCCTCGACACACATCCTACCCTTAGATTCCAGGACTCATGGGAAATACCTCTCATTTGGCCAATGAGTTGGGAAAAGATGGTTAGGGAACATAGCACTACTGATGGACGCATCATGTATTGTTGTAGTCCCTACGACTAAGATGAATGGTGTTCAAAAACTTGATCTAGTATCAAGGACTGACTTTAGTCAATAGAGAGTGGTATGATCTTATGACTCACTCTCTATCACTTATTTTTCATTATTACTTCATGGTTCAGCAGAGAAGAGCAGGGAAGTGATGACAGGGATGGTACAAGATGACAAGATGGCATGATGACAGTTGGATTAGCAACTAGAATTTTCCCTAGTTGAGAGGGAGTGTTAAATTTGAAACTAGGGCTAAATTCCACCTTAGGAAAACTCACTTGATGGAGATGATTATTGCATTGGATTCCTCTTTATGAGAGGTCCAATTTTGATGTAAAGATCATCTCATTCTAACAAGCATAAATGGAATTTTGAATTTATTCTTTCTCATGCACAAATTGTCAAGGTCGGCCTCAGTCAAACGTAGGCTCATGAAGCCCAATGGATGTGTCTCCTCACCCTCAATGAAGTGTATAAATAGGAGTGAACTTTCTCTCATTCGGACATCACTCATCTCATCACATATCTCTTTCTCTCCTCTCTTGATTGGTTCGTACAAGTTGGAAGCTTCTCTACTTTGCATGTGTGAAAGGAGGACATATTTTAGGATTGTTTTGGAGGCTGAAAATTTCAGGAAACATGAAAACGTTGACCATAATTGACTTGGGTGACTTTGAATTGCGTTGACCTCGTTCTTGTTGGAAAAATTATGATTTTTGAAGGCCACAGTGAATGGCACAATTTTCGAGGTGATTGGGACAATTTGACTAAGTTGACTTCAACATTGACTTTATGATTTGACTGCAGAATTTACAGCAAGGGTTTCTATCTCCTTTAAGTGGTTTGACTGATCTATTTTTGGGCTAACTTTGACTCTGTTGGAAGGCTGAATTATTTTGCTATTGACCGAGCTACTTGGAGGACATTTTGGGGTTTCTTTAACCACCATTGACTTTCTAGTTAGCACTGCATTGACTGTTGATTCGGTAGGACTATTTTTGGCAAGTAATTCTAATATTTGTACTCTTTCTCTACCTGTTGAACTATTGAAGAATAATAAGAAGATTTGATGAAAGGGTTTCCCACATTGGGGTTTGTCCCTGGAATCCACCATATCTTGTGTCCTCTTGTCTTGGCTTGTCTTCTCCACATGGTTTTATGTTCTATCTACATTTACTATCAATGTTTGTAAGTTAATGTGATTTCTACTGAATATAATTAGAAATTGTCATTGGGCTGATAAGGAACATTGAAGTAAATTGTGCTAAAGCATAGAACATACCATTGTTATCTAAAATTAACAATATTGTTCCTCAATAAGATACCTGCACACTGTTCTTCTTAATAAAACAATCGTGGGGAAATAAAATTATAAAAATATAATTTGCATTCCATTAATGATAAGTTTCCTAAGTTAAACACAACACTAACTATTTTGGATGATAATGAGAGTGGATGGGACTTGAACAAGGTTAGACTCTTCATTTCACTTAATAGTCACATGCTACTAAAGGAGCCTGGTCACAATGCAACATTTCTATGACCTTGCTAGTTTTACATCATCATCAACAAAATGCATACGAAGGGATATGCCTTATTGACATGTGTTTAAAAACCAAAGGGAAGCACCTTCAAAAGTGCAGCATGTTAGACTACTCACTTCACCATAGGTGATATTGCATCATCACCACATACATGCAGATTTCAACCTAATGATCTTATAGTTCAACATCTACTAAACAAGAACTTTAATTCATAGAGAATGAGCCACGAAATTATTACACACACACCTCAAATTTTCTCAAATATGAATTTTTAACAAAATGGCTTAGTGCATATTTTTTTGATGTCTTTAGTTCTTGCATTTTTATAAATGTTCTTGTGATTAGTTTCATGGAAATGCTTTCTCTCCTCCTCTCTTGACATTCAAGCCTTATGGATCGTAGCCCCCAAGATATGGATGAGGTATTGAACCATATGTTAGCAACATAGTGGATAAACAAAAAAATGACCCAACCTACATACACATTCATAATATTTTAATTAATTATAACTAAAATACAATAATAAAACAAACAATTAAATCAAATTTAAGTTGACATCTAATAACTAGAAGAGGGATGATAGTTCCATCCCTAGTGGGCACAAATCCTTGTTTGGTGTCATTGCAATCTGTATAAACATTAAAGGAACACCACAATTATACCCAAACTAAAATAATTAATAATATGAACTAAAATATGAATTTTTTTTATAAGCATGTATCACTTTAATTCAACATACCTAAGTATGTCATACACCAAATGAATAAGCAACGTTTTCTATAATATCAGTGGCAGAAACTGCTAATGATGCATCTATCGTCTTATGGGGAATGTGATAAGAGACTATCGACTAGAAACAACACATAATTCCATATATATATATATATATATATATATATATATATATATATATATATATATATATATATATATATATATATATATATATATATATATATATATATATATATATATATATATATATATATATATATATATATATATCTGTGTGTGTGTGTGTGTGTGCACAATCAAGATAATAAAATTATCCACAAAAAAATGTTTTCTATTGAATTCCATGGGCCCATCACAAATCTATCTACAACCGTTACATCTAAGAGGCTCACATGATCCTCCATGTGCCCTCTCCTAGTGGAATTGTGTTATTAAAAATGTTGGTCCAACCCCTCTTCTAGCATCACCGATTGGTCGCTTTTGAAAAAATGATGTTAGCAAGGTGTCATGTTGTGATAGGGTGTGAGTCAAAATTGTTATTGTTGTATGGATTTCAGTAATACTACAAACTACTAGAGTATGTTGGACATGGGGGTTAGGCATTTTTCTAGCTAGATGGGGACCTAGAGCTAGGTTGTGCCTAACATTTTCTCTATTTTGTGCATACCCATGACCCACCCTCAAGAATTCTCCCATGTCAAAGTAGTTGACATGGAGTTTTATCCTAAACTCTACCCATAATTTCTTCAAGAAATATAGAGGTGTATTCCTATTATTACAAGGAGGTTTATAAAAAATCATGAACCACTTATCCATCCAATGGTCTTGAAATGGTTCTTAGGTGTACGAATCCATAGAAATGTGTTTCTTATTGATGAATATAGATTAGTTGTTTCTTAGATCAACAAGTAATAACAAAAAAAATCTTGTTTGGTAATATCTAAATCTCTAATTCGGTCTTTATTTAGACCATTTTTATAGTATTCATACATTTTATACCTATAATAAAAAATATTAGTTAATACACCTTAGGCATTAAAAATAGATGATATAATTAATTCAATGAATTTGCAATAAATAATTATTAAAAATCTCTAATATTTTAAATATCTTATATAAATACTTTCAAATAACAACAACAAATTTTTTTTATAATAATTATGATTTTTTTTTAAATAAAAAATTAAAATCAAATTATATTTTTTCCCTTATACGTCTTAATTTTCTTTTCAATTCTCTATATACCCTCTTCTCTAAATTTCCTTCTCATTTCTCTTTATACAATTCCTTAAAATATATCTTTGTTATAACTAATGCCAAACAATTTTCCATCTTGTTCAATTTAATTTTGCATTCGTCTTTTCGTTTTATCATTTTATTAATTCTTCCATTTTGTTAAAACTGATTCCAAATATAGTTGTCCAGTGACACTAAAGAACTTTTTGGTATTAACTGATAACTAATTTTATAAAAATAAAAATAACTGGGATTTTAATATGTCAAGTAAATTTAATTGTGTAAAAGAGTTAAAGTGATAAAGTTAACAGAGAGATTTCGGAAAATTTGGTGATTCCTTATTGTAATATGGAAGAGTTAAGCGAAAGGCTTGTTTGATCGGAAACAATGTTATTTTTTGGGTTACTTTTAATTCAAGAATAATAATAAATATATTATTAAGTTGGTTTATAATAACAAAACATATAGTAACAATATATATAAAGTGAGTTTTTTTTACAGGTTGAATTTGGTGAGAATTTTTAAAATTTTTAAAAATTTAACGACGGGTAATACCACTGTACTACTAATTTAACAGTTTTGACTTTTTTCACTTAATTAATTTTATTTTATTTAAAATAAAAATTAAATTATTTATTTAATATACCTGTATTAATAAAATAAAATTTACAAATTTAATAAAGTTGATATAAAATTTTGAAAAAAATCAATAAATTGATAAATAAACATTGCTTCTCATGAGACCAGAGTAAACCTAAGTTATATTCGCCATTTCCCATTAGTTCTATTCTTAATCACGTTCTACCTTACATGCATTCACTTCGATGTATGGTGTTAGTGAGAACCAAACTCTTCAAAGGATTTTTCGTGCAGAATTTTTATGGTATAGGGAATCACGCTGTGGCATTGAGGATGTCGGAAGATTTTTATACTCATATTAGTAGCTTGTTTGAATTCCATCACAAATGGGTAAGTCCACCATTATACCTTCGTTGTAAGTTGGCTGGTTCAGTCTCGTTTCTTTCGGCTAAGAGATCTTGAGGCTTTCTCCACTTTACTTGTTTTTATTTTTATTTATTTATTTTTTTAATAAATTTTAACTTTTCATTTTAGTGGAAAGTGTGATTTATATATTTCGTTCCCCTTTCATATCGGGAATTACGATAAGGGTATGATATAAATTTCTATGAATGTGACAAAATAATGTGTAACACAATATTCAATATGGAAAAAATCATTTAAGTATCAATCATTAAGATATATCATTAATAGATGTGAGGGGACCTACCAATAATGAAAATGGGCCCCAAGGTACCTACCATAGTCCAATAACTATGAATAAATAAGTTGAAATTAAACACATGCATACTCGATCAATTAGAAGTCAATGAGGTAAAACAACTCTCAATCATGACAAATCCTACAACCGAGGTCCGCAAGCTCCAAGCTACTACTAATTCCTAGATCCTACTCCTCAATAATGAGATAAAGTCAATAGAAGAAGATTCATAGAAGTATGAAATTAATGTATCCCCCATCAATCAACAAGAAATAAACCAAGATATGATATAAATGGATGAAGTCAGCAAGCACGACTGACATAGGGATGATTGACATAAAAGTTCAACAAGGATTGCAGATTGTTGGCTGAGGTTTATACCTCCCTTGAACATGTAATGACATGACACAAAAGTGACTTGGTAGCATTAACTGATGAGCCCCATGTTATATCGTGCAAAAACATAGGAGGCATTGAAACATGTTCCACTGTGGCTTGAAGAGTGATCAATTAGAGGAGTAAAAAGAGACTCATATGTATGGTACATCTCGTATGCAATCTAAAAACCAATTGTAGGGTATTGATGCAAACACGTACCATTTTCAAAGGCAACATGAATGAAGCTACAATTTTGAGTGATAGAATGTGCAAAGATATACCTCCCTTCTCTTTTAATTGGTTGGTATTTCCTTCATGGTTTACCAAATATGAAATTAAGAATAAAAGTAAACTTGAGATTGTCCTTTTTGTTCAATTTTAATGAGTCCAAAAAGAGATAAAATGATACTCTATAAGTTATCTTCTTCATGGTTTAACTATTTCAAGAAAGAGATAATAGTATGCTTGATACAAGTTTTCTTTTTCATGATATTTTGACGGGCCCCAAAAATATTCTTGGTACCCTTCATGAGAAGGACATAGAGGAAACTCATCCTAGAGAAATAGGTGGCATAAAAGGTATAAAATTGTTTCATGATGATGGAACCACCCTAAAAAAAGTGAAGCAAAGAGGCTAACAAAGAAAACCTCTCACTACAGTTACGTCTCCAGGAAAGATAAAAAGACCAAGTGAAGGCTAGCAATAAGGTCAAGGAAATGTGATTGTAATGATGAAAATGAGACCAAGACATATCCGTCTCACTAGCTATGCCTTTCCTATATCTAGGAGCATGTATATAGACACCTTGGGAAATATTAAGTTATGAATCTTATCCAATTATTCACCCCCTGCCAACTCAGGATAAGAAGCGTTGAGTGGGTCTCCTTGGAAATGGCTTATTCTAGAGTTTTGACCTCCATCACTCCTAGATGAATACAAGTTGTGTACTCAAGTGTGAGGCTATAAAAATGCAATGGAGCGACAAGTGATAGGATGAGAGGCTTTTTGGAAAAATGGGCTACCAGAAGAGCACATACAAGGGGAAAGAGAAACACATTCAAAGCAACAACTTTAGACGGTTAACACTAGTTTCCTCTTGCTAACATAAGGTGACAAAAGTAGCTATAACACCAAGTTAGCACCCACTCCCTTTTAGATTAATCATATCAAGGGAAAGTTAGTAGCAAATGATACTAACTCAAAGAAGAAGAAAAGTGTATCCATAGTGGTTTAAAAGTCATCTAGACAAAGTTAGCAACTGGAATAGTTTCTAAAGACTACTAAAGGACCAAATGGTTATTAAAGAGGGATCATTGTCCTAAGGAAAGGGTAAGAAATTGATTCTCCATACCCGAGGTCGATCATTTAATTTAGAGATTTGATGTTCAAATTCCTTTAGTTAAGAATTCACTCCTATTTTAGTTAGTATATTGTTGTATTTTACATTTGAGACTTTATTTTAAAGACATTTCTTTTTGGAGACTCGATCCAAAAAACCATTTTTTAAAATTTAAATTTGATGAAGATATTTCCTTTTACTTGATGTATTTGAATGTATGCTTTGTTTTTTTGATATATTTTGTTCATGGATATGCCATCTAAATGGTGTTCAAAATTGACGATGGTTTGAACAAATCTTATCATTGCATTATTCCATTTTCCCTCTATTATTTCATCCATTCATTCTTTAAAAGGTATTTGTCTTGAATAATGATTTTAAATAAGCTCATTAAATTCTTCCATCTCTTTTCATATACTAACTAAGGGAGAAAAAGGTTCCCTTGTTTAAAGATTCTATGTACTAGTATTTTGGTTCCAAAACCTCTTTAGTTTTATAGTTTGAGGTTTGATACTTCAAAACTGTTAATTTTTCTCATAATATGGGAATGTACAACTATAAATACAAATTTGGTTTTAGGTTAACCCCACTAGTTGTCAAATTCTTCTAGTTAACTTAAAGTGCGGAGGATACTGTTTCTCGATAAGGTAACTTGGCACTGTTCTTCTTAATAAAATAATCTTGGGGAAAAACTACAAAAATTTAATTTATATTCCATTAAATATAGGTTTCCTAAGTTAAACACAACATTAATTATTTTGGATGATAATGAGAGTGGGGGGTACTTGTAACAAGGTTATAAATTTCATTTCACTTAATAGTCACATGCTACTAAAGGATCCTTGTCACAATGAAACATTGCTATGACCTTGCTAGTTTTACTAGATCATCAACTGCATGCATAACAAAGAACATGACTTATTGACATGTGTTTAAAAACCCAAGGAAAATACCTTCAATAATGCAACATGTCAGACTACTCACTTCACCATAGGTTATATTGCATCGTCGTCACATACATGCAGACTCAACCTAACAATCTTACACTTCAAAATCAACTAAAAGAACCCTTAAATTCATAGAACATGTGCCAAAATATGATTATCTACACACATACGCATACACCCAAAATGATCTCAAATATACATGTTTAACAAAATGGCATAGTGCATCCAATAAACAAAATGGCCCCTCATGCCTATACGTGGAAGTATAGGATATGGTTCCTTCTATAGAAAATTTCTCTGATATACAAACCACATCTCATTCTCATACATGAAAGTATGGCATATGATGCCTTGTATATAAAATGGGCCTCATTAGTAATTTATTGACCAATGCCACCCTCACCGCCATCATTTACATCAAGGAAGTTGATCTTTTTCCTCTTACTTGAAAAGGAGCTTGAGTTTTTTAATTCTTGGGTGTGCTTCATCTCTCCTTGAACTACATAAGGAAAAAACATTCTCATAATAATTTTTTCCATAATAAATTATCACATTTATAAACTAATACTTTACAAGTCAAACCAAGAAAATCATTGTTGATGATATCATTCACAAGGGTATTTCCCTTCTGCACAACCCCATGCTCTCTAATATATCACCTTGTAGTACTGACAAGAATCAAATCATGGAATATAAACAAAAATGTCCTAAAATCAATTTCATTCATGATAAATAAAAAATTCATTAATGAATGATCACACCGTGAATATCTTCCGCAATGATGGATATTCACTAGAAAGTAGAACAATAAGATGCACAACCTTCTCATAGGTGATATATATTGTTGCATCCAAAAAAATACCATCATGGGATGATGTTCGGGGAGTTTCATGTGGGATATGTAAAGAAACCACTCAATATGAAAACAATGGTAGTGAAAATTGGGGGGGAAGGGGTGCACGAGAGTTATTGGATGGTCTACAAATGAAACTTCTATGGGTGGATAGGATGTCAAAGGGGGTGGAGGAAGGTGACTACCAACACCCGTGGTAGCAATCATTGAAGTTCCCTAGTGGAGGTAATCTGGATTCTGAAAATTGGGGCAATGAGATAAAAAATAGGGACAATTGATGGAGAATAGTGTATGGTGGTGAATCAAATCCTAGGGTGGCTTATAGTCTAATTTCATATGTATAAGTCATGATCTCATGTTTCTTTATAAAATGGAACTTCATAGATATGTAATTGATAGTGTGAAACCTAATTAAACTTGACTTCATCAACAAGATGCCTTATAAAAATGAAATAGGAAGAGAATCAAGGTCAGGTAAAAGAGGTCCCAAAAATGGTCTCATTACATATAATTGTTCTTCAGAATGGAATCCTCTCTCTCTCTCTCTCCACATGTTTTTTCCTTTTCATAAATCCCTTCCCATTAGTTTCATGGCATATCTGTATGTTTTCTCTCCTTCCTCCTATCTCAGTTTTCAAACATTCTAGATCTTAGCCCAAAATATTCAAGTCATTGGCATTAGAGAAAGTTACCACTCCATCAGAGTTAGGCCTTGAAGCATACTTCAGTTTCAAAGTTTTTTAGAAATATAAAACCTCCTTTTGGCACTTTTGGTGTCCTTTCATTGGTCCATAGTTTGTAAGTATAACATTTGACCCACAAGCATTACAAATATTTTCCACCTTTAGACCTTGCATCACCATTATAAGAGTGTCCTTACAAGGGTTCACTATATTCATTGATCTACAAAATTTTAGAAGTTTTTAGTGTTTCCATGCTACCCATGGAGGATCCATGACCTCCAAAGAAACCCTTGTTGTTATACAAACCATTTGGATCCTTTATGGCCCTCTACACTTGGTTTTCTCACATTCAATATTATTACATATTTATATAACCATACCATAGGTTAAACAACTTTGCATGCAAAATTTATATGCTTGAGAAACCTCATTTCATTAATTTCTCAACATTGATGGCCACCATAGAAGAAGTGTAATAATGAATGGAATGTAAATAAATAATCTTCAAATAAGTCTATGCAAGTTTTGTGATCTCTATGGATAATTTTAATTTTAAAGGGTGTATGATAACCCACTTTAAAATATTTTCTATAAGCTCAAACATGCTATTTAAAGAAATTTATTTCATTCCATTATTTAAGAGATATCATTGGTTTAAATTTATACATATATGTAAAGTAGTGTGGTCCTAGGTACCTTGAGTTGTAGGAATTATTTTCCCACTGCAAGGATCATTATAGGGCAATAATCTTATATAAATGAAAATGTATCTTCACTACTTCAAATGGATCTTCAATAGAATTTTATTTTATCACCTATAACAAAAGCTATCTACAAAAATGTTGCATGAGGTCCATTACTAAAAAAATTTAATAAAAAAATAAGGTTATAGGTCATCCACAAACCCATGGTTATGACCTTAAAAAAACCCTTCTCGCAGCTTTCCATCTCCAAATTGGTTAAGGGTTATCAACAAACTTGTGATTATGGGTTAACCACACAAAACCATTCTCTTCATTAGAACTTGCAATATTGTAATCATGATGGTTAAGGATCATTCAAAAACCCATAGTTATTGGATAACGATACAAAACCCTTCTCCTCATTTGCAACAAATTGTAATCCTGATGGTACATTAAGCATAATGGGTTCCCTCTTTCCTTATCATGGGTGAATGGTGGGGACCATTAGTTTCTAATGAGGGAGGATTAATCCAAATCTTGGGGTAAGTATACGTTTAAATGTATGTCATGAAAACATATTTTTATGTAAAATGGAACTTTATAAATACATAATTGATGGAGTTAAATCTAATTAAAGTTAAATCCATCAACAAGACACCTTATAGGAAGGTAATAATAATAGAGTGAAGGCCGAGAAGGAGAGGTCTTGAAACTAGGCTCATTGCATGTAATTGTTCTTCTTAATGGAACCCTTCTTCTCCAATTCTTGCTCTCTCTCTCCATTCCAATGTTACCAGAACTAGACTAGTCATCGAACTAGTAAACCCGTCGAACCAGGAACTAGTTAGAACCAGGCTAGAACCAATAAAATGACGAAACCAAAAAATAAGTCAACCAAAACTACAAAATATTCAAATTTTAAAAAAACCACATATATTCATGTGCATCCATATGAATCCAAACCATTTATACAAAAATAAGTAAAATTTCTCATTTATAGAGCATATAAGGGTGCACATAACCAAAATAACACCAAGTGCAATCCATCTTTGAATAAAAAATACATCAAAAAAAATATCTAGATGGTCTCTAGCATAAAAAAAAAATCGTGCTACAATAGATACCTACATATCATCAAAATATTTACCTATATTGGGATCTTCGTCATCAATATCACCCTCTAAGCACTAAAATAAGATAAAAAAATGTTTAACGTGTCAATTCTAGTTTTTGTTGGAGTGATGGGTACATTTTTAGTAGGATCATGATAGAGTAGTTAAAAAAAAAATGCCACTAACATCAAGGTAGATAGAGGGATTAGTGCTCTTGATTAAATTCTAGTTCGATGCTCTCATACATAATAAAATCCAATGGAAACATTGCAATCCCCCTAATCGTGAAACCCTGAAAAACTATTAATTATGATGGATTTTGAGTGAGTTCTAAAATTTTACTTTCTCCATATGAAATCTAATGAGGTCGGAACCACTCTCAAACATCCTAAGTCATTTCATGGTATTGTTAAAAATTTAAGTAAAATGATGAAAATAAAAGATAAAGGACAATGCCACTTTTACTTTAAGAATTTAACATTATTATGAATTAAATAGCAATACTAGGGCCATAGGTTCAAATATTGGGCACCTATTATGGGCTAGTGCCCAACTAAGATAAAAATTAAAAGAAAAAAAGCAAAACAGGCTTCACTTGTTGTGTTCTACACAACTTTAATGTACCAAACCAGCCAAAAATGGTTGAAGTCATCGGTCTGAACTGGTTTTTGCCTCAAAATGGTCAGAGTGGCTGATTCAGAATGGTTCGATTCGCTCCTGATAACACTACTCCCTTATCATATTTTTTTGATGTACTTAGGTTTTGCATTTTTATCAATGTTCTTGTCATTAATTTCATGGCAGTTATATATGCTTTCTCTCCTCCTCTCTTAGCCTTCAACTCTTATGGATCATAGCCCCCAAGATATGGATGATGTAGTGAATGATATGTTAGCAACATAGTGGATAAATAGAAAAATTACCCAACCTACATACACATTCATAATGTTTTAATTAATTAACTAAAATACAATAAGAAAATAATCATTTAAATAAATTTTCAATTCACATCTAATAACTAGAAAAGGGATGATAGTTCCATCCCAAGTCGGCACGAATCCTTGTTTAGTGTCATTGCACTTTTTATAAGCATTAAAGGAACACCACAATTATACCCAAACTAAAAGAATCAATAATATGGACTGAAACATATGAAAAGTTTTGTAAGGATGGATCACTTTAATTGAATATACCTATGTATGTTGTACATCAAATAAATAAGCAACTTTTTCTAAAACATCATTGGTAGAAATTGGCACTGATGCATCTATCGGGTTGTGGGTAATATTATCAAAGATTAGTAACTATAAACACCATATAATTCCATATATAAAGAAAACACCTAATAAACTTATATATATAATATAGAGACAATCAAGATAATAACCGTATTCACAAAAAAATGTTGTCGAATTGGCTTGCATGGGCGCATAGAAAGTCTATCTACAAGTGGTACATCTATGAGGCTCACATGATCTCCATGTGCTCTCTCTAATTGGAATTGTGCTATTAAAATGTTGGTCCAACTCCTCCTGTAGCATCACCTATTGGTCGCTTTTGAAACAATGATTTTACCAAGGTGTCATGTTGCAATAGGGTGTGAGTCAAAATGGTTATTGTTGTATGGGTTTCAATAATATTATTAACTACTAGAGGATGTTGGACAAAGGGGGTTAGGCATTTTTCTAGCTAGATGAGGACCTAGTGCTAGCTTGTGCCTAACATTTTATCTATTTCATGCATACTCATGACCCACCCTCTAGAATTCTCCCATGTCAAACTAGTTGACATGGAGTCCTATCCTAAACCCTACCAATAATTTTCTCAAGAAATATAGAGGCGCCTTCCTGTTATTACAAGGAGGTTTATAAAAGACAATATAGTCTTTTCTTGGGTTACAAGTAATGACAACAAATCTTATTTGGTAATGTTCAAGTCTCTAATTTAATCTTTATTTAGACTAGTTTTATAGTATTCATACATTCTATACCTATAATAAAAAATATTCATTAATAAATCTTCAGCATTAGAGATATAGGATACAGTTAAAATAATAAATTTACAAAAAATAATCATTAAAACTCTCTAATATTATAAATATTCTATATAGATAATTTAAAATATTCAAATATATATATATATATATATATTTTTATATATTAAATAAAAAAATATTTATTATTTTTTTAATATACATCTTAATTTTCTTTTCAATTCTCGATATACTCTCTTCTCTGAATTTTCTCATTGCTCTTAATACAATTATTATTATATATGCTGAAAGCTAAAAGAACTTTGTGTCATGTTGTCAATTCTTGCAACTATTAAGGAACGTGCACCTATCTTTTCGTTTTATCATTTTATTAATTGATTCCGTTTTGTTAAAAGTGATTCCAAATATAGTTGTCCAATGGCACCTTAAGAACTTTGTGGCATTTGGGTATTAATTGATAAATAATTTTATAATTCTTTTATTTATAACTTGATAAAAACCATTGGGATTTCAATAAGTCAAGTAAATTTAACAAAAAAAATTCGGAAAATTTGGTGGTTCTTTATTGTAATATATAAAAGTTAAGTGAAAGACTTATTTGATTCGAAACTGTTTTAGTTTTTTTAAGCTACTTTAAGTTACCAGTAATAATAATTTTATTATTAAGTTTGTTTATAATAATAATATACATAGCAACAATATATGAATTATGAGTCTTTTATTTATTAAATTTAAGGGGAATTTCTAAATATTTTTAAACTTTAATGACATAGAACAACATTATATTTTTAACAAATAATTTTGATATTTTCACATAATCAAATTTACTTTATCTAAAAACAATATAGATAAACTAAATTACTTATTCAATATAAATAAATAAATTTAATAATTCTTACAATTTAATAAAATTGGTATAAAATTTTTAATAGATTGATCCACGAAACATTACTTCTCATAAGTTTGCTAAAATTAATGTAAAAATTCAAAATGTAGTTTTTTATTGTTTTTTTGTAAAATTAATAATAAAAGTTTAAAATTTTTGGCACATCCATATGTAGTAAGTTTAGTCATCAATTGATAGAACTAAGAAGAAAATGAACATTGCAAAGATAAGAACTAATTCTCATAAGCTTCGAAGTGAAATTGGTTGTTTCTCTATTCCCAAAACACCTTGGAACTAAAGAATTTGTCACATTTGCGATATTAAGAGGGTTGAAGATGAAAAACATTTCTTTTGGATTGTCCGGCTCTTACTCACATTCATTCTCATTTCCAAAACATTTGCCACACTACCAACCTTCTTGACTTGCTAAGTCAACAAAACTTAATATTTATTCTTAATAAAATAAGACTATAGTATTTTTAAATAATTTATAAAAATAAATTATTAAAATTAATAAGTTAAATATAAATAGAAATAGATAAAAAAATAAAAATAAAAATTAAGTAAAATAAAAATAAATTAAATATTTAATATCACATTTAAATATTGCATTCATTCTATTTTTTTTAATTTTTCTTTCCTAAGATTTTCAATAGTGTATTCATTCTATTTTTTTTTTAATTTTTCTTTCTTAAAATTTTTTTCATGGTGAATTTGCTGATGGACTTTTCTCTTCTTTTCCCCTATCTATCTTATTTATTCCCTAGCTCCTTTCTCTTTTTATAGATTAATCTAATAATAAATCTTATTATAATAGACTAGAAACATAGACTGAAAAATAATACGTTAGAAAATCCAAATTAAAAATCTCAAAACAAAAAATTTATAAAATATAAACGCACCGAATAATGTAAAAGCACAAAATAAACCAACTTCATTTTTTGTTTGAAAGCGAAAGCACAATGAGAACGTGAAGTGTAAAGATGAGTCGGTATTAGTACGATGTGCCGGAAACACTGTGGAACAAGTAAATGGATATTTATAAGATACTTTTTGGCGAGCTATTTTTTATGTTAGTGGGCTTTAATTGAATGGTTGCTGTATATGCCGACTTTTCGGCTGAGCATATACAGCTAGCGTTCAATTAAAGCCCAATAACATAAAATTGATTGGTAACCATACTTTTTCAGACTTGTGTTGTATTGTTTTTTCTGTTTTAATGGTTTTCTGAATAGTTTAAATTTTGATTTATATGAAATTATATTAATAATTCTATTTAATTACTAAAGAAATCTATTACTAAACCCACTGCTAAATTTAATGAATTTTTTGTTCAAATAGTGCCAAGTTAAGCATTTGCCTATAAAATGACATAAACTTTCTTTTATTTTTAGATACATCATCCATGATGTGTTGGGATTCTATTAACTTAATAAGCACAATTTTGTTTTGGAAATATTAAGGTTTATGGGTAGCAAAAACATGATAAATAGATATTATACATGCTTTGAGGTATGTTGGCTGATAGATTGTGCATCCGGAAGTCATTACCATGAAACATCATTATACATGAACTCTTTTAGATGGATTTATTTTAAATTAGAGAAAAAATTATCAGTATTGATTTGACTTCGTACTAAATCATTATTATTATTTAATTTTATATATTATTAATTATAAACTAAATAAAATATTACATTATTTATATTAAAAATGAACAAAATATTATATCATTTATATTTTGAAAATATAACTTTAAAATCCTGTCGTACAATAGGACTAGCTGGTGTGATTTGGGTCATGACATTATCACTCCAAAAAAAAATCCAAAGTTACAATTATTTTCATAGGACAAGGGCTACCTTTTATAATATTTTATGTATTTCAATTTGATAAGATATTTATATCTTATTTTAAAAATAGGATAAGACATTATATATATAGGATAAGACATTATATTATTTATATATTGAAATCATAACTTCAAAATCATTTGGTACAAGTAGACTAGCTCATGTTGTTTGGATTTGGATCGTGATATTATTATTTTAAAAAATACAAAATTTACAACCATTTTTCTACGTCAGGGGTTATATATATATATATATATATAAAACAAATTTAATATATATATATATATGAAACAAATTCACATTAGTTTAAGAAGTTATAATTAGTTCTTATAAATGCATGATTTTAATAATTAATTTTTTTGTCGATTATTATTAGTTTAGTATTGATAAATGTAAATTATAAGATTTTATTATGGAAAATAAATATTTATTTTTAATTATTATTGATGATGAAGATGGTAATGACGATGATGCTGATTAACTTCCACTAAAACCAATATAGTCTATAGAATATTATGAAAGTAAGAGATTAATTGAGATTCTTTAAATTTATATCTATGATCAAACATAAGGGAGAGAAGTGTTCCAAGATCACTATAGTTTTGTTTACTTAGCATGCCAAGAAAGTTGGTAGTGTGGCAAATGTTTTGGAAATGAGAACAAATGTGAGTAAAAGCAGGACAATCCAAGAGAACTGTTTTTCATTTTCAACCCTCTTAGTATCGCAAATGTGACAAATTTTTTAGTCCCAAGGTGTTTTGGAAATAGAGCAACACCCAGTTTTACTTCCAAGCTCATGAAAATTAGTTCTTATCTTTGCAATGTTCATTTTTTTCTTTGCTAGTTTTGTCAATTTTATAATATTAGAAACACAAAGTCATTGCGTATAGGATGTCTGTAATATTCTATGTTTTGAATGGTTGCAGAGATTGAACCAAAGACAATTACCAGTCTATGCAAGCAGTATACACTGTCAACGGACAGCCTAGTGTCTATGTCCATGACGGAGACACTGTTGTTGTCACAACTGTTATCAAAGCACCGTACAATGCCACTCTTCACTGGTATTATCTCTGTAACCTTAATGAACATCCTTACAATAAATCTATTGTTGTTATAAATAGGTCTGCTGATATAGGCCAGAAGACTTGTGCTTAAATCTATCAGGCATGGACTGAAGTAGTTGCATATAGGGTGGGAGGACGGACTCGACAATATTCCACCGGGTGGAAATTTTATACACAGATTTACCATTACTGGACAGGAAGGAGTTGTGTGGTGGCATGCTAATGCCTCATGGCTCCTAGGGACAATGTATGGAGTGATAGTAATCTAGCTCGGGTTACATAGTTTCAAGAGAAGTATTGAGTGTAAATCAACAACCTTATGAATTTTGTACAGACCACCTTTTCAAAGGTGTGCAAACGGGGTTTACTCTTTTGCAACTTGGAAAAGTATAAAATAATTTACATTGCCACACTAGAGTTGAGAGAAATAAGTAGTCTTCACACAAATATTTCATATTTATTTTAAAAAAATTTAGTTATGGAATTTGTTGTCCTTGATAGAATCCATGAATTTTAATTACAGCGAAGCCAAGTTCCTCAACACAATGATATGTGGATTCTAGTATCCAATACAGATGGATCTACGAAAACTGAAACAAGAATGCAGGAACAAAAACAAGTTGGTAACGAAAAATGATACACCCTAGGGCTAGAACGTTATCTTGATTGAATGTATAATGAAATTCATAGTATTCAATTGCTCATGTTCTTGGCATGGAAGATTATGCGTGTTTTGGACTTTCTTACAGTTGAAAGTTTTGCGTGTTTGCAGAGTTTACTGAAGGCGGAAATGACCAATTCATGGCAATAACTGGTGGATATCTCAAACACGGATTCAAATTCAATCAATGCAAATGCCACTCAGTCTCTGCAGAGATGCGTTTGTAATCCTCTTACGACGAGATTTTTCAGACTTCCCGGAATACTCTCAATAAGTGTTATTATTAGTGTTTGCAGATTTTTGTGGTGTTGTTGATTCTGTTAATATGTTGTCAAAAATTGCTTCACAATATACATGTTTAATTATCGACATGTAAGTGTTATTATTGTTAGTACTCTTGTTCTCATGGTCGAAATAAAAAATAGCTACAGGGTCGTCATGGTGGGCAAGTGCGGTATAAGAAACACCATGACAGCTGAACTGTACGTTTTGTAACAACATCATGGAGGATAGCTGGCAATTTGCGTGCAATTTCTTTGGGAACAAGAAACGAACAAATCGTTATCTGCAATGTCGGCTTTGTCTTTTGCTGGGCGGCATCGGGCAATGATGCCATCGCCTTACAACACCGGCCATGGGAGTTGGGAAACGCTGCCAATGTTGATCAAGGTCGTGCCCAACTAGATGAGGAAGTTTATAATTATTTTAGTTATTCAATATTTTTCAATATGTATAATTTTTTGACTTATTAAAAATATTGAAATATATCCTTAAAAAAATAATATCTAATATTTGAAAATAAATTTAATTTAAACAAATTTAAATAAAAACAATAGTAAGACTAGCTTCTTTGTCAGTGTAATATTGTTGGCCCACTTTAGCAATATTTATCAAACTTACACTGATGTAGATTTGTCCATGTTTTCCTTTTTCAAAAGTAGCTTACATTTCTATAAAGACTAAGCTTATGACTAGCTTGGAGGGATGTTTGGAATTTAGAGTAGAATTGTAATTAGAAAAATTGCTAAATTAAAATTATAATAGTGAAATTTTCATTGTATTGACTCTCATTCATGTTTGAAATTGGATATATCGTATTAACTCTCATTCATGTTTGAAATTGGATATTAATATTTTAATTGGATAAATGATTGAGTTTTTTCATAGATGTTATAAATGATTTAATTATTAAAATATGGTTTAAAATAAATATATTTATAAAAAAATTAACATAAAATATAGTTAGTTTTAAGATGGTTTGATTCAATAGAGAAATGGTGTTTTTATATTACCGAGTTTTTATCGAATGCAAAACACATTTGATGAATCTATCATTCAACACAAAGTGGAGATAAACACATTTGATGGTTGAAAAAAATGGTCACTATGAACTAATTAATTGTTTATTTTCATTATCAAATTTTAATTTAGATCACATTCAGAAATAATTTATAAATAGTTGTAAATTTTTTGTACTCACGACTAACATTTTTAATGCATCAATTACTTAATTTTTTTAAAGATGTTGTACAAATAAATTAAACATATTATTAGAGAAATTAATTTCAATTACTTTTTAAACATGAACCAAATGTATGATGAACTAAGTGCATTACTTTTATGAAGCCTTCATATTGAGGTGCACATACACCAAAATAATAACTACATTCTTTTTTTTTTCAAGTAAATTTCAAAGTTTTTCTTTATTCATATAAATAGAGATATGTGGATAAACTAGTGTGGGTTGAGGGAATTGCAACCAAATAACTACACCTCTTCCACATAGACCTAACGAAACTAGCTACTAGCATAATAAGATTTGCCTAAACACTGTCCAACTGGGTTTACAAAATTCCCACTAAATAAACATAGAAAAACCAAGAGACATTACATTCTTAAATCGACATATGAGTGACCAAATCCTACTCCCAAAACTAACACAGCAAGAGACAATGAATTTTCGAGCCATAAAAAAGACAAGCGTTACAAAATTGAAAAAACGTGACCAAAACCAAATACTAGGCTGTGACACCATTCATTGCTATAATCTCTCTGGAGCAATGCCCATATTGAGCCAAACTGGAGCAAGAGAACCACCACTTAGGAGGTCGACCAAGACCAAGAAGCTACAACCCTTAAACTCTAGTGCTTGTTAGGTGAGGAAACACTAGCTGAAGCACGAATGCTAGAACCAAAAAGCTCACCATCATCACCACCTTTCAATTCATAGGGTACATGGCTTTCAACATGTCTCAGGCGGGCATCAATTCTATCCAAATTGAAGTGTAGGTTCCTTAAAATTCTCTTAACATCCACTAGGGATGAAAAGAGATTTTATTTCTCAACTTGTTTGTCTCTGAGAACTAAGCCCAATAGTGCCTTCATTTTCCAATGAAGGGCCACTAAATTCAGAAATTGTTTCTCTTTTCCTCTAGTGTGTCCTGGATCTAGAACCCATCTACCAAAATGTTCAAGCAATTCTGGATCAGACAACAACTTCCTTTCTTCTCCCACCTTCACCTCCAATTCTCTTATTTCTAGACACATGTGAAGAGGGACAACATTGAAATCGGATGCCACCGATTCATGGGAAAACAATCTCACACCCTTTTGTCCAGGCCAGGCAACACTTCCAATACCCCTTCTTTTTCTCTAACGTTGCCTTGGAGGCATGCCAAAGTTGTCAAGGGTTTGACTAAAATATTTATAGGGATTTCCTCGACCTGTAAAAGGACAAACATACCAAACTCTATCTTCTTCTATCAAGTCAATACACCAACACACCGAGTCATCACAATAGCCCTAAATAAAATGACTATACTTCGAAACAAGACTACTAGCACAAATGGGAGGCAACGCAAACTCCATAATAGGCTTTAACTCCATCATTTCACCAATACAACACCCCTTCCCAACACTAAACTAGCTACAAACCCAGAACCAAAGGGCCATAACACAACCCATTAACCCAATTTCAACACCACAGGAGTCCAGTGCAGCCCTCGAAAAAAGGCCTCCCAATCAAACCACCCATGACACAATACAGATACAACTGGCTACACAACCTCCCATGATGCAACATAGATAGAGCCTAATAACAAAACCCCAGGAAAAAGACCAAGCATAAAGAAGAATCTCAATTATAGAACTATAAACAATCCAAGGTTGATAAAGAAACACCCAAGACAACAAAAAAACCAAGAGTAAGTGAAAAAAACAAGCTCACCAAGATGTAAAACTAGAATAGAGGACCAAAACTTACAATCCTAATTTGTGAGTCCATAAGGAGGAGCTCACCACCTAGTCAATGAGCAAAAATCCCATGCCCATAATACCACCTTCATGTACCACATGAGGGATAATCTTAGTTCCTTCCATTTCCACAGGAAAACCATTGGAAAAAGCACGCTGGGAGAGTCACCACAAAGAAGAACTTAGATGCTATTATACATGAGGTTGAGGAATAACCCTAGGCTCCCACAATCTCTTTCTCATTATGTGACATCACTGCAAACCACCTCAAAATATTTATTGGCATGCTCGTGCATGTGAGGAAGACGTTGCGTACTGCAACATTAAATGGGAGTGTGAATGCCCAAGAGTAGTGGGAACAAAAACCCAAGCCCTATCCTATATTCATTAACACTTCCATCGAGGGAGTAACCAAATTTTAATTATTACTAATAAAAAACTATATTTGTATTGATAAAGAATATTAATAATATTTATATTCTAATTATAGTTAATAATATCCTATATGCATTAACACTGTCATCGGGGGAATAACCATTATTTATTTGTATTGATAAAGAACATTAATAATATTTATATTCTAATTATAATTAATAATATTATTGATAAAATTTAAAATGCAAATAACCTATTCATTCTAATGATATTATTGATAACATTACTAGTAACATTAATATAATAAATATTGATATGATAATATAATTATATGTGATATTGTGTTAGTAATTGCGCCCTATAAAATATAACATTGCATCAACAATAATATTAGGTTTACCTCATAGATATTTTCCTACTATGTATAATAATTACCAAACATAAATTCTTAAAACACTAAACTCATTACCAACCATAAATTCTTAAAACTCTAATTCGTAAACCATAATTTTGCATCATTACTCAACCTCACATTGAAATATGGTTTGAAAAACAACTTAAAGTGGATTTTATATATGATTAAAATTTATATAAATGAGAATGAGAATGAAATCTTTTGGTTTGCACATAATTCATTTATATGGAATTAAACTAGTAAATTATTTAGTAATTGGATACTTGTTTTTATAAGAGAAGATGGTAAATATTGATCCAATATTATAAACCTTAATATTAAACCCAATATTATAAACACTAATGTTATAAACCCAATGTTATAAAAACTAATATTAAATCTAATACTATAAACTCAATATTATAAACTAAAATATTAAACTCAATATTATAAAACCTAATATTATGTAAATAGGGACATATGGTCAACCATCATCCACTATCATCACGATGGTTGACTATGGTTAACATGATTTACCATAGTTAACTATGGTCGCCATTGTTAACCATTGTAAACTTTGGTCAAATGTAATTGCCTATCATTATTATTGATTAATATAACAGTCAAATATAGTTAATCACAATTACACAACATAGTTAAACAATGTCAACCTTGATAGACATTGCTTAAATAGTTGACCTAATAAAACATGGCCAACCCTATGTTTACCATATTTTTAATATTGGGTTTCAATATTAGGGTTTTAATAATCAAACATGTTGTGATGTTGGAATGTTACAAAAATCTATCTAACATTGCAGTGTGACAAGCGAGTTTTAATAATCAAACATGTTGTGATGTTGGAATGGTACAAAAATATATATAACATTGTAGTGTGACAAGCATTGTTGCATTGCGACAATCATTGTGGAAATCATTGTTGCATTGTTACATTACATTGCAATTTATTCGATGTCGCATCGTGACATTACAAAATTAGTCAACCAAATTTACTAATGTTGTTGAGTATGCTTGACAATCAACACTCCTCATCTTTGGTCAAACATAATCGTATGTCATTTTATTGATTGACATTAATAATTAAACATAGTCAACCACATTAGTGAACAAAGTCACCTTGAATGTCATTGTCTAAATAGTTTACTGTGATGATAATATAATATTGGGTTAAATATTATAATTTATAATATTAGGTTTTTAATATTAGGGTTTATAATATTGGGTTTAATATTGTTGTGTTGGAATGATACAAAAATCTAGCCGACGTCACATTATGAGAAACATTGCCGCAATATGAAAATCATTGTTGCAATGTTATATTACATTGCAATTTATTCAACGTTGCATTGCGACATTACAAAAGCAGAGTTTAATATTAGGGTTTATAATATTGATTTTAATGTTGGGGTTTATAATATGGGTTTATAATGTTAGGGTTTATAATATGTGTGTAATATTAGGGTTTAATATTTTGATATTCGAATGGTAAAAAAATCTATCCAACATCACATTATGACAAACATTGTCATAATGTGGCAATTATTGCTGCAATGTTACATTACATTGCAATTTATTCAACATAACATTGCGAAATTACAAAATTAAGGTTTAATAGTAGAGTTTATATTAGGGTTCATAATATTGATTTTAATATTAGGGTTTATAATATTGGGTTTAATATTGTGACGTTAGAATAAAACAAAAATCTATCCAATGTCACATTGTGATAGTCATTGTTGCAATGTGACAATCAATGTGACAATCATTGTCACAATGTTGCATTACATTGCAATTTATTCAGCATCACATTAAGATATTAAAAAATTAAAGTCTAATATGAGGGTTTATAATATTGGTTTTATTAGGGTATATTGTATTGGCTTCATAATATTAGGCTTTATAATGTTGGGGTTAATATTAAAAATTAATATTGTCATGTTGGAATGGTACGTAAATCTATCCAACGTCACATTTTGACAAGCAATGTAGTAATGTTTTTTTTTCCAAAGAAAAGAAGCGAACTTTTTATTACCAGGATACACAGTTACAAGTATATGGCACAACATTCGTTTTCCTCTATAACTTGGAGTCATAGAGCTCGCTGGAAGAGGAAACTAAGCCTCGTCCAGCTAGACATGTAGAGAGAAACACTAGACAGAGACACGGCCTCCTCCTTGAGGAAAGCTCGGACCAGTGCCTATCCAGTTGGAATGCTTAACAGAAAAAATAAAAAATTAAACAAGAAATAAGAGGAAAGACCGCAGGGACTACAAGAAGGAGAATTGAGAGAAATCATGTCTTTCTCCCCTTTTTCTTCTCAACTTTTTGCCATTCTCCTTGGGATGGAATTATGGGAACAAGTTGAAGAGGATTATCTTCGCCGGGTCGAGGATTTTCCTTGTCTGAATCAGAGGCTTCTGGAGAGTGCTGCCTTTTGGTTCCACTGATTTCCAATGAATTTGTGTTCTTTCCCGATTGTGTTTCCATAGGTTCTTGTGGGGCTGTCCTCTGAGTTTCTGTTTGGTTGCTTTCATCCTGGACTGGTTCTTCCTCCTCATTATCTTCCTCCATGTCTGATTCTGTATAAGAGAATTTCCATCCTTTTTGATGGTTACCTGTTTTCTTCTTTCTGCGACTGTTCTTTTTGTATTCTGGGCATGCATTTTGCAAATGTCCAGTTTGCCGACATATTCTACACCTGAAAGCTGTATTTTCATAATCTAATGACTGCAACCAGCTACGGTCTTTGTATTTCAGTTTAATGTTTCCCGGTAATCCTTTACTAAGGTCTACTTCCACACATATGCGTGCGAATGTATAAATTCTTTCTTCAATTCTTTGTGTATCCATTTTGATAAATCTGCCTATGGAGTTACCTATACATGCAAGTATCTGTTGGTCCCAAAAATGGATGGGGAGATTATGAAGGCGTACCCATACAGGCATCCGAGATACAACATAAGTGTTTGCGTCAAACTCCGGGAACCATGGAGTAGTAAAGAGACCCGAAGAGCCCCAAAACCACGGTCCTTGCTGAAGCACAAACTCTTTGATTTCTATCGACTGAAATTTTACTATGAAAAAACCTTTTGAACAGAGGTGGATCTCACAGTCCAAAGACCAATTTGTGAGTATCCAATGAAACAGATCCAAGGGTTTGGGCCAAAACCCGTTAAATCGGCAAATGATGGCTTGCTTTTCATAGCTATCACATACCTTTTCTGCTTCTGCTATATCGATTGTTAGTTCTGGTATTTGTTGTAGTTGTTCCACTATGTATGGGCTTGGTTCTGTTCCGGCCTGCTTTGGGATTGACGGAGGAGCTTTCCCACTTTGTAAGATATGCTTGTAGGACGCTCCTTCGCTTCTGTATTGCTGGTGCTGAGCTGGGTTGTGATTCGATTTGGATCCACTGCCTCCTTCTGTTGTTTTGCTGGTTGTTGCACCCCCTCGCAGTCTCATATTGAGAATGATAGTTGATCCTGGCTTGATGTTGTACTCCTTCAAGGTTCTGTGATACTGTAGCGATTTGCCCCATGTTACTAGATTTTGCTCGCCTGCCGAATAGCCAATCTGGTTTGCTATGTTATTTTTCAGATCTATTACCCTATCTGTGTCATGCGTCCAAATCAAGATTGTATTTCCCATGGGCGTTCTGACAAGGATTTGAAATCGATTGGGTTCTGTCCCGACATGGAGGTCTGTATTGAGTGCTAGGGCGGATCTCATCACAGCTACTCGACGATGCTTGTTGTTATATGCGCAGTAGCCCGGGATGTGGAAACTTAATGCCTCCCTGTTCCAACAGCATTCACCCCCAAGATCCAGGGCCTTTGGATCTTGTCGTCTCTTTCGATTATTGGCCAGATCGATTAGATCCAGGCCGGATCTGCAATGTTTGAGCCTATCCATTGTGGGAGAGAACAGATATACACCATGCAGTCCCCCTTCATTGACTTCAGCGACCGATCCAGTGAGAAAACCTGTAGATCCAAACCCTGCCGCATCCAGGATCCCTTTCCTTCTTCCCCCCTATCGTTGCTCTGCGCATTCTGGGGATGGCTCGTCCTGGCCCCTTTTACTGTTGGCAAAAGCGTTGTGGTATCATTTATTTCCCCCTGGTTCGATACACCCCTTCCTCCGTGGCCGAGATATCTGGCAGATATTGCCTCATCGGAGCTCAAGGTGTTGTCCCGTGCACCGATGTTCTGTTCCCGCTTGCCTGAAATGACTTGCAGGTTGTGGTGGAGGGTTGCAGGGGAATCCATGGGTGCAGCGTCTCGAGATGATCAAAAAACAACCAGCAATGTAGTAATGTTATAGTAACATTGTAATTGATTTAATGTTACATTACGACATTGCAAAATTAGGGTCTAATATTGAGTTAATAATATTGAGTTTAATATATGGTTTATAATATTGTGTCTAACATTAGTCTTGATAAGATTGGGTTTAATATTAGGATTTAATATTGTGATGTTAGAATGGTACATAAATCTATCCAATATTGAAATGTAACAACCAATGTGATAATTATTCTCACAATGTTACATAAGAATGCAATTTATTCAACATTACATTGCGATAATACAAAATTAAGGTTTAATATTTGAGTTTATTCTAATTGATTTATAACGTCGGGTTTAATATTAGGGCTTATAATATTGAGTTTAATATTAGGTTTCATAATATTAGGGTTTGATTTTAAGGTTTATAATATTGGGTTTATAATATTCATGTTTACAATATTAGGGTTTAATATTAGTTTTATAAAATTAGGATTTATAATATTGGATTTAATATTAGGGTTTTTATTATTTGGTTTTATAATATTGAGGACTTTATTATTGGGTTTAATATTAAAACTTAATATTGTGAGGTTGTAATTGTACATAATTGTTTCCAACATTTCATTGTGGCAATAATTGTCGCAATGTGACAATCAATGTTACAATCTTTGTCGCAATGTTACATTACATTTAATTCATTCAATGTCACATTGTGACATTACAAAGTTAAAGTTTAATATTAGGGTTTATAATATTTGGTTTATATTAGGTTTAATATTAATGATATTTGGTTTAATATTAGGATTTATAATGTTGGGAATTAATGCTAGGGTTTATAACATTGGAGTTTAATATTAGGTTTAAAATATTGTGTTTAATATTAGGATTTATAATATTGGGCTTATAATATTCATTTTAATATTAGGGTTTAATATTCCCCAATGGCGGTGTTGAAAAGTGGATTAGCGGCTCGAGAGACAACTAACATTTCCCTTCCAATGCGACACGAATGAAAGTTGGAGGTTTAGAGAATGTCTCACTTGGCACTCTGCAAGTGAAGCTTCTGGAGGATCCCAGTTGATTTAATTCCATTAGCATGTGAGAGGAGATGCTTTTTGGGTTGAGTGTGATGAGGGATACAAGTGCCGAGTAGAGAAATTTTACCATTGAGTAAGGTGACTTTTAGTCCAAGCAGCTTTGGGATTTGAGTAGTTGGATGGGGTTATGTTGTTTCAATGATGTGATTAATGGTGCCATTATGACTCCTAGGTTGAAGATAGGGATAATCATTTGGAACTAGGGAATTTAGAATTCACTTGTTTCAACAGAAATTTCCTTATAGTGTGAGTGGCTTGGAGTTTTAGGGTGTTTTATCGAAAAATTGATCTCCTTTAAACCTTGGTGGAAGTGTTTGGTGAAGCTTAGTATGGAGGTTTACATGTAAATTTGGGAGAGTTGGGTGTTCAGGGTGAAGACACTAAGAAGTTGTGAGTTGTGCTTCTGGTCAACTCGCTTGGAATTGTAGGCATCTATTCTCAGTATGATTTTCATTTTATACTAGAGTTTGTTTTGATGGAATTTTGGATTTGGGTATGTGGCCTGTTGCAGGCGAATTCAAAAGAATGTAGGGGATAAGCAAATCCTTGGGCGGGAAATTTAGAAGAATGTAGGGGATAGGTGAATCCTTGGCTATTTTGGGTGCCCCCCCATTGAACTCTAGTCTTCAAGGCTCAGGATGGTGTGGGTCTGGAAGCTCGGGGGTCCTTGTCAATAGAAAATGTGGTCGGTAGTTCCTATCCGAGAGGCCTAGGTCATAGAAGGTTGATGAGGTGGATTTTTTGCTCAAAAGTTGGAAATGCAGTAAGTGTTCGTAGGCTTGGCATTGTTGGGAATTCTGTAAGTGAAAAAAGGATCCAAAAGGTGGTGGAGACAACTAGTTGGGGGTGCAGAGTTTCAAGGCTCTAGCTAGCTGGAAGGTGTGGGTACGTGGTATGCCTAAGTGGACTCGGTGCTTCAAGGGAAGGGTATCTGGTCTAGACAATTTACACAACCTCTACCTAGGGGATAATGAGGGAGCCATGATTTTCCGTCGAGGGAAGCCTCATCGCAGTGCTGGTCAGTGAGGTGATGGCAATGGTCATCATGCTAGCTAGGTAGATGATGAAGAGGAGCTCAAAGAATAGCAAGGAAACTCACCAGGAAACATTGACTTGCCACCACCCTTTGATGTTCTTAAAGATCATATTCGTTAGATAACAACCATGATGGAGAAATTGGCTTGAGACAAACACAACGATTGAAAAGAGATCATCGATTTCATGAATGATGTCCAACATAATCAATGACCATGATGGTTAGATTGGTTTCTCTCTGGTAAGGATATGAGAGGATTTGGGCGAGGGTTGACAACATTGAAGGCAAGATGACCCATATGGAGGCTCATATTCATAAAGTCTTCCATGCTCCACATAGAAATGGGATGGAAGATCTCAGGCTAGTAAATCCTTCTCGTTAGTCATAGTAATTGGTTGTATTTTGATCCTTGTTCATTTTTTATCTAAGTGGGAAATCACTATTTGGTTGATTAAATTTGTTATGTTATTATCTGTATGTTTTTTTAGTATCATTTATCCAATAAGTTTGTTATGAATGAAGCCAGATGTGATCCATAAACTGTCATGTATATTCCACTAGACAGTTCGTCACATAGATTTGATAATATTATTTGAAAATTATACATTATTACTTTTTTATTAAACTGCAAGATCTGTAGGTTTAACAATAATTAGTGCATGCATGCGTATGGAAATCATGCATAAAAATAGAAAAGGACAAAATAACCTGTATCACACACACACATAAGAAATAAAATATGCTCTTGGAAACCCTTTCGGGAGAAAACCTAGCTGGAAGGTGAGGTCACTTCGCTCTCTTTCTTTGTATGGAAATATGGTTGCAGGTACAAAGAAGTAAGGCCCGTGTCCTATGGGATACTACAATGCACAAATCCTCCTTGTTTTCTCTACCTTCTATCCATCTTGGCTATATTTTCTTAGCTATGGAATAAAATGCTCTCAAAAGAATGAAATGCCTCTTCCTCCAAGTGGCTCGGTTATAACACATCCCAATAGGCTACTAGTGGTTAAGTTTGACTACATCAAGTCTTAACTAAAGTTACAATATAGAATATTCTGGATTCTTTTACATCGTAATCACATGGCTAGCCCCTTTTCTATAAATAATGGGGATTGATGTGACATCCTCTTGAACCATGGTGGTGAAAATAGGAAGGTTAACTTATGAGGTAATAAATTTCACATACAGACTCTGATTGATGTGATTCTTACGTCGTTAGAAAGGTCTTTGTGTGTAGAATTGAATGAAAAGGTGCATGCTAAATTGGACAATTTTTACTCACAAAAAACATCATTTGATGCCTCAAAACACTCCTAGAAGGTCTCAGATGACGTTTTTCCAAATTGGGTTCCACCAATAAAAACGGTCCTGTGAGCTGATTCCTCCACCTTTTCCACTCCAAATGCATCGAGATAGATGAAAAATAATATAATGATCCAATATGGATCACACCTCCCAATTTGTTATGCTTTTGGTCCCCAAAATATTTTACAAAAAGAGGTGAGGAAAATTTTCATACACCTTCTCTCTAGTGTACCATTTAGATTTTCCTGGAAGTTGTCCCTTCAACCCAATCTAGGAGAGGTCATTCTACCCTTGTCTTTTAGTTCTGGACGTCTTCTACAAAATTGTATCTTCTATCAACTCTGCTTGAACATATGGTGCCAAATCATCCACATAAGGTAGGACCTATTCCTCTTCTTGATCGAGCATGAAAGGCTCATAGAGTTTCAAATACTCTACATTCACAACTAAGTAAATGTGCATATATGGCAGTACTTTGATTTGATAGGAATTTTTACCCACCTTTTCCATTATCTCAAAGGGACCATACCTCAGAGCCTTTATTTTCTTACCGGGACCTTGCAACTTCGTTCAACTGTACCCATACTCTGTCTCCCACCTTAAATGATTTCTCTGTTTTGTGTTGATCATGCTTGGCCTTATACTTCTCCTACGACTTCTGCAATTTTTCTTGTACCTATAGATGGATCTTCCTATTCTTCTCTATATATTCTTCAACCCACAAAGAATCTCTTGCGAAATATTCCCCCACTCCTCCTTGATTCCCATATGCAATATCCAAAGATGAAGGTGGAAAATATCCAAAACAAGTCTCAAATGGGGACTTTCCTGTAGAAGCATGGACTGCTCTATTGTAAGAATATTGTATATATATCAGATTTTCATTCCAGGTCTTCAAATTCTTCTAGTTGTATCCCCTAATAATTTTCACCAAAGCTTTGTTGACAACTTCTTCCTTCCCATCTGTTTGTGGATGGAATGTTGTAGATCTCTTAAACTTTGTTTCCATCTTCTCCCACAATGTACTCCAAAATGCACTGAGAAATTTTGTATCCCTATATGAAACAATGCTCCTTCGTATCCCAAAGTGTACCTAGATTTGTCCAAAGAACAAGTTTGTTGCTTCTTGCTCGTTGATGGCCTTTTTATAGGGCATTAGAATAAACAACTTGCTAAACCTCTCAATTACCATGAATAGGTAGTCATGTCCCTTCCTAATTGTTGGTAAACCTACCATAAATTCCATGGAAATACTTTCCCAAGGATGAGTATGTACAAATAAGGGATGATATAGATCATGTTTCATGTTACTATGCTTGCTGGTACAAAAAAATACACATCTTATTGTGAACCTAGCTATCTACTCTTGCATCTTGGGCCAATACACATACCTATGCAAGTTAGCCATGATCTTCCCTACACAAAAGTTCCCTGCAACCTTAGAGGTGCAAGCCTCTCTAATAAGCTACAATCTCTCACCTTTAGGAACACATAACTTATCCAACTTGTATACTAACCCATCTTGGAGATGGTAGTCAACAGTGTTGTTGCCATCGTACACATGACTCTCACTATGCAACTATCGATACATATCCTTGAAGTCCTCATCCTCTAAATATTCCTCTTTGCTTGCATCATGGGTGAATGGCTCCATGTGCATAGGAGTCCCCAAAGCTGTGATATTTGATGTGAGTGGTCTTGAAAGCATATTGGTTAACTTGTTTTCGCTGCCCTTATTATACTTGATCACCAAATGAAACTATTGTAGAAACCACATCCACTTGTAATGCCTAATCTATTATAGCTTACTCTAGGTCGGCATGTACTTTAACGATTGGTGATTTTTGTGGATTAATATCTCCTTTCCCATCAGATAGTGCTTCCACTTATTTACAAATTACACCATGGCATGGATCTCCTTGTCATAGGTAGGGTAGTTAAGAATTTTCCCATGAAATACTTCAAAATGGTAGCATAAAGACCTTCTTCCTTGCATCAAGACAACTCCCATAACATGCCCACTCACATATGTCTCCACTTCAAAGGGTCACTGCAAGTTTGGTAATGCTAGGAATGGTGCTTAGCTGAGCTTCTTCTTTAGCTCCTTGAAAGCCTTCTATTGGCATTTTCCCCACTGAAAACTCTTGCCATTTGCTGTTATGGCATGGAGCGGTGCTACTATCTCTAAAAATGAATCTATGAATTTCCTTAGATATTGTGTTTCCCTAATGAAACTCCTTACCCCATAAACATTAGTAGGAACTAACCATTTCATGATGGCCTCCATCTTGGAAGGATCTATCTTCATTTCTCCTCCACCAATCACATACCCGAGATACACGAAAGGCTACTGCACAAACTCGTACTTCTTGATATTTTCTAGTATTCAGTGCTTTTTTAATGTTTCAAGTGTTGATTTCTATAGCTTGGGAGGTAATCCAAGCCCTAGGGTTCAAGATTTGGAGGACAAAGCACCACAAGTGTCACTTGTGGGCTTGGAACCCAAGTATGGGATTTTGCACCCAATCATGCTTAGGGAAATTCTGGAGGAGGAGTTCTACATGTGATGGCAAGAGACTATAGAGAGCGAAAAGGAGAATCCAATGCTTTGAGAATCATCAAATTCCAAGTTGTAGAAGTGGAGAAATGAACTTTTGAAGTTGACAATTAATTATTGGTTTTCAAGCCATGTAGGCTTGATGTAAAAATTAGCCAATAGCTGTGTCTCTTCATCTATTCGTTGGAGCCTCTCTTTAGGATATAAAATTAAGGTGATGGAATATTGTTTTAATCATCCAAAAAATGCAACACACATAGCCAACAAGAACTTGTTGGAGGAGAGACATAGCTCTGTTTTGGGATGCAGCACAAGAGGACAAGGAAATGAGGGCCGAGAATGGCTTGAGCTTGTTTTAGGGTGGCCGAAGTTCTTGTTGGAGGGCCAAGTGTCTGTTCTTGAAGGTCGAGACAGGGAGGATGTGTTCCAAGGCTATTTGAGGTGGTTCTTGGGTGGAGAAGCTTTGGGAGAGGCAACATAGATTGTTCTGGGTAGGCTGTAGGGCCTACCTCACTGTTGGAAGGCAACATAGGGTATATTGAGGGCTGTTCATGCCCAGAAAACCATAACATTAGGTGAGCATATCTTCAATTTTAGGCTACAGACAAGGAGGGCCGTTTGGGTGATTGTTTAGGGGCTATTGCAACAGCCCATGATGCCCTAAATAGTCATAGTCATAACAACAATATTGTAAACCTGAAACAATAGTGTGATGTGTGTTGGATCCTAGTCTTTGGGTTAGATTTGGATCAGACTATCTAGTAGCCTTTGGGTGGAAATTTGGAGGCTTGTGTGAGTGACCATAAGCTTTCATTGGTGTAGATTCTAGAGTGATTGGATGGGGTACCATTGATTTGATTGGAGGGTAGTGTGTTGGCTACCCAAAGTATCCCTAGAGCATCAGGCACGAAGACGTTGGTGGTGTGTGATTAGGTGAAGTTTGCAGCCTAAAGATTAGCTCTTAGATGGATGAAAGAGGCTACTAGAAGGTAGATTGGAGTTTAGGAGTTAGGCCTACCCAAAGAGCATATTTATGAGCTTGTGCACTTGTAGCAGAAGTGACATGCAACTTTGTTAGGTGGCATCCATCATGGAGTCTCGATGTGTAGTGGCCTTGATGGACTAAGACACTACAAGTGAGAAATACTGAAGAAAAGGACCAACAAGACAAGATATGACATAGAATCTACAACGACATTTGCCATTGTATTTTGTATACTATATAATGTTGTATTATTCAAATTTGGTTTAATATAATGAATATTGGGATTGTACAATATTGTATAATTTTGTTAAAAACTGTGTATATTTGTGCATATGTGATTTACTGCTTTATATTTGCGCTATGCAAAGTAGTTTATGGTTGAGATTCTTGGCTTGGTAGCATCAGGGATTTTAATACTCTAACCTAGACCCAAGGTCGTGGAAATTCAACATGGTATCAAAGCATGTCTGAGCTACTTTGGAAGTAAATAAATTAGAGTTGTGCGCAATGAAGTACAACGTGAGAGGGCATTGGTCACATTGTAAGTGAAGGGATCACTATAATGTCAAAGTTGTAGGCAAGTCTTCAGTATGAGGATAGGTTGGAGGGGTTGTCCAACTCTAGTCCTTGGAAGGAAATGATGAAGTTTGTCTTGCTGGTCAACAAACTCTAGGCTTTTACTGAGAAAGAGATCAAGAAGCCAATCAACCCTAAGGAACTGAAAATATATGAAGATTTAGATGCGAGGGAGAGATTGATCATTCTAGATGGTGTGAAGGATGCCCTAATACCTCATTTTTCTAGGAAGAACAATGCACATGAGATGTGGATGGCTCTTCAAAATTTGTTCCAAAATAAGAACGAGAATCGGATACTGGTATTGGAGGATAAGTTGAATTCCACCAAGATGATAAAGGGTGAAAGTGTGACCTCGTATCTGTTGAGATTGTCTCAGGTCAATGATGAGCTTGCTGCCATCGGTGTGTCTACTTCTGATGGAGATATGGTAAGGATTTCCGTGAAAGGGTTCACCAAGGATTGGAAGATCTTCATCAAAGGGATCATTTCCAGGGAGAAATGACCATACTGGGATAGGTCATGGGATGACTTCATTTAGGAAGAGTCGTGAGATGAGTATCTTCATCCGAAGAAGAAGGATTCATATGATGACATGGCACTTGCAATGTGAATGAAGGGTAATAAAAAGAAGGACTTGAGTAAAGTCAAGTGTTTAAACTATGGCAAAATGGGTCATTATTCATCGAGATGTACAATGAAAAAGAAGGGAGATGATGAGAAGAGGAAAGAAAAGAAGGCTGTCAGTGTTTCCACTTCAACTGAGATAGATGATCTTTCCAGGAGATTAGAAGAGAAGGACTTTGCTATGATTTCTCATTTCTTGCATGGTACTATCAATGAGGATGGATGGTACATGGACAGTGGTACAATGAAGCATATGATAGGGTCATAGGAGGTTTTGAGACTCTATCTGAATGTGACTTGAAGTTGCACATGGTGTTGGGCGACAAGAGTTAGTAGGAGATTCGAGGATAGAGAGTTGTGCCATTCAAGATGGAGACAAGAAGTGTGATGCATGATTCAAATATAGCCTGATTTCTGTCTCTATGATCGAGAGGAATGGGTTTGAGGTCTTGTTCGAGGATGGGAAGGCAAGGCTCAAGGCCAAAGGCTCTAAGTCCGATGCGATTGTGAGCGCTAGGAGTTGGGCAAGTGTTGTGAGCAGTGATGATGCTAACGAAGTATTTCCTCATCTTGGAATTGGAAATACCTCCCTCTCTGAGAGGGAGTGTTGATTTGTGTAGCTTTGGAGGTACTCCCACCCCTAGGGTTCAGGGTTTGGAAGACAAAGCACCACAAGGGTCACTTGTGGGCCTAGAACCCAAGTATGGGGTTTTGCACCCAATCGTGTTTGGGGAAATTACAGAGGAAAAATTCTACATGTGATTACATGAGATGATAAAGGGAATAAAAGAGAATCCAAAGCTTTAAGAATCGTCAAATTCTGAGTTGTAGAATGGAGAAATGAATTTTTAAAGTTGACCATTAATTATTGGTTTTCAAGTCATGTAAGCTTGATGTAAAAGTTAGCCAATAGATGTGTCTCTTCATCTATTAATTAGAGCCCCTCTTTTGGCTATAAAAAGAGGGTGATGGCATGTCATTTTAATCATCCGAAAAGTGCAACACACATAGCCAACAAGAACTCGTTGGAGGAGAGACATAGCTCTGTTTTGGGCCGCGACACAAGAGGACAAGGATAGGAGGGTCGAGGATAGTTTGGGGCTTATTTTATGGTGGCTGAAGTGCTGGTTGGAGGGTCTAGGGTTTGCTCTTGAAGGCCAAGACAGGGAGGATGTGTTTTAGGGTTGTTTGAGGTGGTTCTTGGGTGGGAAAGCCTTGTTAGAGGCAACATAGATTGTTGTGGGTAGGCCACAGGCCCTAAATCATTGTTGGAAGGAAACTTGGGGTATACTGAAGGTTGTTCATGCCCAAAACAACAAAAAATCAGGTGAGAATCTCTCCATGTGTAGGCCACAATGAAGGAGGGATTTCTGGGTGACTATTTAGGGGTTATTTCAATAGTCCATGGTGCCCTAACCAGTTACAGTCACAACAATAATATAACAATAGTGTGATGTGTGTTGGATCCTTGTCTTTGTGTTAGATTTGGATTAGATTATCGAGCAATCTATGGGAGCCAATTTGGAGTCTTGTTTGAGTGACCATAAGTCTTCATTAGTGTAGATTCCATAATGATTAGATTGGGTGTCATTGATCTAATTGGAGGGTAGTGTGTTGGCTACCCAAAGTAGCCCTAGAGCAGTAGATAAGAAGGACGTTGTTGGTGCGTTATTGGGTGAAGTTTGCAGCCTAAACCGTATCTCTTTGATGAATGAAAGAGGCTACTTGAAGGCAGATTGGGTCTCAGGAATTAGGCCTACCCAGAGCATAAATTTATGAGCCCGTGTACTTGCAGCATAAGTGAAATGCAACTTTATTAGGTTGCAACCCTTTGGAGTCTCAATGTGTAGTGGCGTTGATGGACTAAGGTACTACTAGTGAGGAGTATGGAAGCAAATGACTGACATGACAAGATACAACATAAAAGCTACAACGAAATTTGTCATTATATCTTGTATACCATAGACTGTTGTGTTATTCAAATTTTATTTAATATAATGAAGATTGAGATTATACAATATTGTACAATTTTGTTAAAAACTATGTATATTTGTGCATGTGTGATTTACTGCTTTATATTTTTGTTCTGAAAATTTGTTTATAGTTGAGATTCTTGGTTTGGTAGAGTCAACGATTTTAAGACTTTAACCTAGACCCATGGTTGTGGAAATTCAACATCCAACACTTATGTCAAATGTGAAATATGCTCTTCCCAAGTAACATTATATACCATTATATCATCCAAATAGACAATAACAAATGAATCTATATAAGGGTGCAATATATCATTCATTAATCTCATAAATTTAGTTGGTGCATTTTATAGGCCAAATGGCATGACTAACTAATCAAACATACCTTGCCTAGTGGTCTAGTTATAACACATCCTGATAGCCTACTAGTGGTTAAGTTTGACTACATCAACTCATAGCTAGAGTTACAATATAGACTTTTCTAAAGTCTTTTACATCAAAATCATGTGACTAGCCCATTTTCCATGAATAATGGGGGCTGACGCGACATCTTCTTGATCCATGCTGGTGAAAACATGAAGTTCAACTTCTGAGTGACATAACTTTCGCATACAGATTCTCATTGACACAATTCTTACACAGTTTGAAAGGTTTATGTGTGTAGAATAACATGAAAAAGTGCACACTAAAGTGGCAGAATTTTACCCCCAAAAGCATCATTTGATGCCTCAAAACACTCCCAAAAGGTTTCAAACCTCATTTTGTCAAACTAGGTCCCGCAGATAAAAACAATCCCTTGAGCTAATTCCTCCACTTTTTCCACTCTGAATGCATCGAGATGGATGACAAACAATATAATGATCCAATCCAGATCAATATGTGTTTTGATTAAAAGCTCATCACAATGTAAACTTTCCATGAATTAATAGAATCTGTTGACTTAAAAAATATTAGGGTTTAATATTGTGTTTAAAGTATTGGCTTTAATGTTGGGTTTTAATATTAGGGTTTACAATATTAGATTTAATAATAAGGTTTATAGTATTGGGTTTAATATTAGGGTTTATAATATTCAGTTTAATAATATTAAGATTTATAATATTGGGTTGAATATTAAGACTTAATATTGGTTTTATAATATTGGGTTTGATATTAGGATTTATAATATTTGCTTTTATAGTATTAGGGTTTATAATATTGTGTTAATATTAGGGTTTAATGTTGGATTTATAATATTGGTTTTAATATTAGGGTCTAGTATTAGGGTTTATAATATTGATTTATAATATTGGGTTTAATATTTAGATTTATAATATTAGGTTTAATATTTGGGTTTAATATTATAGTTTGTAATATTAGGGTGTATAATATTGAGTTTTTAATATTAAGATTTATTATTGGTTTAATATTAATGTTTATAACATTTAATTTATAATATTAAGCATTTTATAATCTCGAGTTTTAGAATATTTGGTTTAATATTAAGATTTATAAGATTAGGCTTTATAATATTTAATTTTATAAATTATATAATAAGTAATATTTATATTTATATATGTCTATTGGTATATATCAACCACATTTACTAATACAATTGTGCTAATAATAAAAAACATACGTAACAACAACATATATAAATAGTAATTTTTTTACTTACTATATTTGATGAAAATCTCTAAACATTTTAAAACTTCAACCACATATAATACCACACCGTATTAACCTAACAATTTTGATTCTTTAGCCTAATCAAGTTTACCAACTAAAATACTTAAAATCCAATGTACATGAATTAATAAAATAATTCTTACCAATTTAATAAAATTAATATGGAAATTTGAAAATTTCAATAGATTAGTCAAATAAACATGACCGGTCATAATTTTGGTAAAATTAATATAAAAGCTTGAAACACCAGAGCATTTAATGCGTCAACAGCGAGAAGTCTGTACCGCGATCTCGCCCATCAATCCTCCCACTGATCGCGTAACTCGTATAACACTGAATCAATCTAAGTCTTTACATGGAAACGGAATCAACGACAATAATAGGAAACTCTCTTATTTTGGTCTCTGTTTTCTTTTGCTAAATCATAAACATAAGATATACGACCTTGGTCCTAAGTGTTCAGTGACCAGTCTGAAACAAATGGTAGGGCGGGGGCCACTAGAATGAAAGGGAGTGCATAACCAATGAAACTTAAATCACGTACTACGACGCATAACCTGCAATATTAGGAAGATTGAAAAACCTTCACAATAAATTCGCGATGATAGTCCAGAGTTTCTTGGAAATATGTTGTACTGTACTTCGCAAAGACTAGCAAGGATGGCTAAGGCCAAGAGCATAATACAAAACTTTATTGAAATTCTGGAGGGCCAACTTTCTTGCATAATGGATAGAACGACACATGCAACACCGCGACCAAACCTGTGGGGTTTAGCAGTATGAGAAATGGATACGCGAAGCAATAGTTAAGGCTTTATTTTTTCAATTGTACAAACCCCAAACATAAAAATTCAACAACGATTTTGAGAAGTAAGCGAGCTAGAGAGTTTTCAATTGTACAAACGCCAAACATAAAAAATCAACAACGATTTTGAGAAGTAAGCGAGCTAGAGAGTTTTCATCCTCGTGCCTTTGAAAAGGCTCCCTGGTTTGGTGAAAGTGTATTTGGCTACACGAAAAACCATACTGCTGATAAAAGCATAGTTACTCAATTTTATTTGATATTCAAAAAAAATTGAGAATATATATTTTATAAAGATTAACCTATTATTATTATTATTTTCAAAATTTTATAAAATTGCAGTGAATTTTTTTATGATAATTTTTTTATTTTTTTATTTTTAGTATTAAAATTTTCTTGTCTATTTAAGATAATGTATTATTTATATTATCAATTGAAAAAACATCTAAATAAAATATAATAATAAAAACTCAAAAGTGATGTAAGAATGAGATATTGGCTATTAAAAATAAATTTAAATAATTTTTACAAACCAAAAAATTATATCTCAATTATTAATTCTCTTTCAAATCCAAATTTATTCAACAATTTGAAAACTAAATTTTAAATTTTTTAAATATAAGACCATTCTTTCTTGTAATTATTTAATACAAAAGCTACATTTTTAATAAAAAATTTACTACTTTATATTTCAAATTTTTAGATATAAAAATTCCATAACATTTTTAAATGTGTAATATTTAAATTACTGTTTATTTCCTACTTTTAAGCCATTAAGACACCCGTGAATGCTTGGTGGGATGGATGTTTCTATATATGTATGAAATTGGTGAATGCTCCCATGGTGTCATATCCCTATCGTAATTAACTCAACGTAAATTAAACTATTATGGAATAAGTTACGAATCAATTATAAAATTGATTCTTGATTTCCACTAATCCGGAATAAGGAGGCACATAAACGCTGAACCGCTACGGAGAGTGGGGAGGGGGTACGATAGCAAAAAAGATAGCAGAGAAGCCATCATGAGCGGCATGCATGCAAACTTAAACGGAAATGAAATGATAGGCAGAGGCATCGTGATAAAAGGAAACGTATCTTGGACGGCATCACGATGTGCGGGAAATGAAGGTTTTCGATTACATGCATAGTGGTGCTCGGTGCATGTCTCGGGCGCTTTGTAGCAGGTGGCTATCATCACCTCTACACGATCCGCTTTGGTAGGATCTGTTGCTTTTTCTTGCTGAGAGCTGAGTACCAGTCCTTTTTGAATGGCAACGGTACCTGTTATCCTCCTTTCTATTTTGTTCTCTCCACCAGTTTATTTATTAATTTCTCTACTAACGAATGGGTTGGTTAGTTAGTTGAGTAGCTGATTATTAAGCAGATCGGTTGGTATTCCAGATAATAGAATCCGGGCTTGTGATTTAATGGAACACTGCTTAAAAATTTGGAATTTTAGTGCTTTTTAAGTCTCTTTGTAATGCTATGCTGGGCGAAAGGGTATTGATGCCGTAACCCTGTCGACAGTGACAGGAGGTTGTCTTCTGTATTGTTTAAGAATAGCAGGTTAGGTTGAATGTTGCAACTAACGCTGGTTTTTGATGATACAGCTAATTAATGAGTTATGTGTTAAGTTTATTAATTAGTTTTTTTTTTCAGTAGTTCAATTGATTTCGGGATAATCAAATCACAGTTTGCTTTAATGGAATATCGCCTCAGAATTTAGAGTTTGTCACTCGTAAGGATTCGCCTTAGCTCTGTATTGGGCCAAAAGGCTTTGAAGTTCCATCCCGAGGCGAATTGTAATTGTTCTGTCGAAACCTCTTGACTGTGATAGTAGGCTGTCTTCTGCATCATTAAGAGCAATTTAGTCAGTGTTGTACCTAATGCTACAGAACCTTAAGACCAGGAAAGCGCAATACGTTTGTTACAGTGATATTCTTTTTTGAATCTAGGAAAGGGTTCCTGTATTTGCTTGAGCCGGGAAAATCTTTACCTCGGTGACACAGATAAATATGATACACGTGTTTTCACTATTGTCATAATCTGAAATTAATATGGAGTCTATTGCCTCCAAGCAATCTATTACATTCACGCTAGTGCCTTTTTATGTATTAGGCTGGACAGCAAATATATTCGCCCAAATCCTTAAAAGACTTGCTCACTTTTATGAAAAGCTATTGGATGCACAAATATTGTGTTATAAAGATATGTTCTTTGTATGGATAGAGGAACTATTGAGTCTTATTTCTTCAGGAAAATGATATGTGATTACTTTTATGCCAATGTAACTAATATCTTAGTTTCTTGTTGAATGAGACATGTAAGCACACCAGATTTGTGTTGGCTTTTATTAGAAAGGGTATACATACGCATGCAGGAAGAGACAACAAGTTGAGTTGGTTTTCTTTACATGTTTGTAAGCATAAAAAATAATAGCTAATGGAGTAGCTCTTTTGATAAAGTTTATGTAAAATTTTCATGTAAGGGAATTGTAACTGATGTTGTAGTTAGTCCTTTTAAAGGTATGCCTTGGTGTTTCTCCCTCTAAGAATATGTGCTTATGCGAAGGGAAATATTGGTTAATATGATTATTTATAATCGTAATCATGATATTAATGTTGGCAGGAAAGATTATATTTAACATGATGGAAGGTATTGAATTAATGGACCAGGCAGATGAGTTTGCATAGTAGGATCGTACATTGCTAAGACAAGCATGCCACAAGGAATGTTGTATGTGGCGGTATGCAAGTGAAAGATTACATGGAAATTGTATTAGCTTTTAGCTAGTTATGTGATAACTTAATGATAACTTATTGTAATGAATTTTATAACAATGGTTAAGGGATGGAATCCCTTATGAGCCATTAAGTGAGGGGTGAAATCCCTCACGAGCGTTTAATAATAAGATTAAACGTTTGCTAGTTTTCACCCTACGGGGTTTCCAGGGTAAATTGGTGTTCAAATGGTGTGATTGCCTTTTGTGTTGGTTTGATGATGTTGAATACTTGATGATGATGATTCTTTACTGGTTGCGATACTCACAATGCCCAAGTAAGAGATTAATGAATATGGTTAAGGAAAAACATGAAATGGATGCAAGGTGGATGCAAGGTTCATTAGACAGTTTATGTTATTACACTACAGCAGTAGTTGTTAAGGGTTAGGTGTCTTACTGTTCTCTACTGTATTTACTTTATGTACTAATGAACTTAACGATGAATGTGAGTTGTGAATTGGATAATTACTTGTGGTAATTTGTATAAAAATTCTAACTTCCTACTTTTACATGCGAGGTTACCAGGGTATGTGACAAGTGGTATCAGAGCTAAAGGTTGCAGTACTGGCGCCTTTGGGAATTGGTAAGCGGAAAAGAAATTGAGGTACGCCGTTAGTGAGCATTAAGTCAGGTATGAGTTTAATCATTCACATATTGATTTACGTAGTACACTAATTTTAGCATGATAAGTATGATTCCTGTTTAAACTGCTTTGAGTAGTAAGTTACAAAGTGCTGCATAACTATGTTTCATGACATTGGATTCCTGATGAGGATAAAAGACCATGAAAACTTTTGTCGCACTTAAGAACAATAATGAACCCTCATTACACTTATGAACAATATTGAACACTCATTAAGGAAAGTGACAATCAACTACCCACTTTTGCTTTGCAAATATGGCAATAGCAATGATTCATTTATTAAACAAAATTGAAGTTACAATGAACGAAACTTAATGAGTCAATGCATGAATATAAATTATGGGGAACATCCTTGAATAGGATGACAAATTGTTTTAAAAGGACATTAGAAGAACCCCTTAGATATTGAAAACATGCAATGAGTCAAGCAGCGAGACTTGATTGTCATAACTAATTTCTGATTAAGTTTTGTCATGGTTTCATTAAAATGATTGGTAGTTGAGATTGGTTAGTGTTGTATGACTAACCCATAGAACTTATATGCATTAATTGAATTGGACTTAAGATTATTACAATTTGAAAACAAGTGAAGGTTGATTGATGTCACATGCATGGGATGTGTGTATGAAGGTTCTTACTCTCTCTGTGCTATAGTTCCAGTTGTTTATGAGAAGAGTTCTTAATTTTATTCACCATGAGAATGCATGATGAATAGTATATGCTTATGTCCTAATAGTTTTAATGATGATTACCTTCTAATTAATTGAAATCCATTAGCATGGTATGTGCTTATGTTAATCATTACTTGTTGGGAGATAAAAACCATTGGAGCCTCGATTTAATGATGGTTGAATTTATCTCTACTATGGGAATAATGGATTTCTTATGCATGTTGCATTCCAGTGTGAAGTTAATTGTAGAGGCATGTGCAGTGAGTAACATTTCTAGGACCCATTCATGGTATAATTACATGTGATAATTATTCATAAATAGACTACCTGTGTTAATACAGTTGTCAGTAAACTCTAACTACCTTCCCCAACTATAGATGCTTCCAAAGGAAATGGAAGCAAGGAGAAGGAAGAAGACCATGCTGTAGGGACAGACGGAGATGGGAAAAAGAAATCGCTAAGTCTGGTGGTGACCAGATAGCGCAAGCTTTGAGTGTCAGAATCTTGCAGAAGACGCTAAGTCTGGGGATGACTAGATAGCGCTCGATGTGCATATGAGTATTCCTTTGACCATGCTTAAGGAGTTGGAAAATGATAACTATAGTGTGTTGATGTTAATGATTTTCGTAATGTCTCCTTGAACTCATTATTCTGAAATGGTCACATAGTAGAGTTATGATAGTTGTTGCATCTAGCATCAAGTGGTAACTCTGGTGCATGTGTGACACTTAGGAGATCATGCTTCTAATTGCATAAGTAGAGCAATTGCTTCCGGTAAGGGTGGTTTAATTTGTTAGTTATGCATGTTGAACCAAGGAAAAGATAAGTAACTTTACTCTTTATAGAGAATAATCAGTTGTGTTTTATTAAATAGTTGGAAATATCATGGGGTTGATTTCTACAGTAAAGATTGATTGTTTATATGTTTTCTTGGTAGAGAAAATATGATAATACTTGCAGTAAAAGATTGGTTATTTTATATGTTTTCTTAGTAAAGAAAATAGGTAGTTCCTCCTAGTAAGACTACATGTGAGTCTTGTGAGAGAAATGTTTGTCTCTTGTCGTTTTTCTTGGAATAAAATCCTTGCTAAATATAGCCAAAGTATCTTCTTGAGAAAAGAAGATGAGGCATATCAACGCCCTGAGGACATAGCATGAAAGGTGGCCAAGTTTTCTTGAATTCAAATATGTATTTTATTTGATAAAAGTTTCTTGGAAAATATATATATGCTAATTGCATTACGATTCTAGTTAGTTTCTAAGTTCTAGTGAAATGATTATGCATTACATGCATGATTAAGATAGCTAAAGATGTGCTTCTAGGCACATAGATATTCATTTCTAACTTTTTTTTGAAGAAAGAGTATATTATATATATACGTAAATATAGTTTCATTCTAAGAGTGTGCATACTTCATTTATGAAGATAAAGGAATTTTATGAGAGTTTTCTTGAAAATAAAAATAGTGGTTCTTTCCTTTAAAGACACATTAGAATAGTGTTCATACAAGAAACAAAATCCTTACTTGTTTCATGGAAAGAACTATGTGCAATGAAGTAAAGTAATTGTGTTAGGAAAAGACATGTTGCATAATGGTAGCTATTGTGACTTTGGAATTATGACTCTGTGTGTACATAGAGGAAGTGATCATGTTAACTTTCTTGAAGACAATAATCTTTTGAAGAGATTGTCTTGATAGATGAGTTGTGTGATTTCTTGATTTTGGATGGATAAGTAAATCTTGTTCTGTATCTTGATTTTTATGCATAAGATGGATATCTTTAATAATTCCCTGAAAGGGAAGATAGAAGAATGAGGTTAAAATGACTTCCTTTAAGAAAGAGGTATGTAGTTTGTTGTATGAAATGATGGTAGTATTCTAGTGAAGGGAATATGTGTTGCATACATTAAAGAAGGGCTTATATGATAAGCAATGGTATGCACAAAGATTAGTCATTGTGACAAGTGGTATATTATATTAATGATGCATGGCCAATGTTGGCCATAGTAAACGTAAGATAATACTCCATTAATGACGATTTGAATTAAGACAACAGACTATGGAAAAATTGGAAATGTTTAGATTATTAACTCAACTGTTGTTGACATTCATACATTAATGAATATTTGCATATGCTTTTATACATGACAATATTGTATGCATGAAAATGCTTGGAAATTGAATACGTGTTAACTGATGCATATTTATAACTAACGTTGCTGATGGGATTAAGTAGTGGTAGCTTAATGGCAACAAGAAAACTCATCACGTAAATTGCTGCAATGTGAATTGCAATCATAAATGAGAAAGAATGATGTTATATGATATGCATGAATTATGTTATTTGGGAAATTTGCATGCATACAACGTGTATGATAGATATGTTTCCCATCAATCTAGATGTTGTGAACCCATGATGAGGGATAAGTGTAAATGCATGTTGTACATGCATGTTTATTTTGTTAATAATAATGATTATATGGTTCATTATGTAAATTACTTTGGGAAAGATTGATAACAGAGAAATTTAACATGCCAGACAGTTGCAGATAGATGTGAAAGGCTAGAATGCCTTGGGTTGATGGCAGTTACCTGCCCGAAGGGACTGATGGTACTTGTCTGCCCGGATTGTGAAAGGCTGGAATGCCTTGGGTTGATGGCAATTACCTGCCCGGAGGGGTTGATGGTACTTGTCTGCCCGGAGTTGGGTTGATGGCAGCTACCTGCCCGGAGGGGTTGATGGTACTTGTCTGCCCAGATTTCGTCTCCCTGGAATTCTTGAGCTGGTTGGCCAGTGGAATTCCATGTTAGACCTGGTAAGGTCTCTATCAAAGAAACTGTCTGGATGTGAAAATGACTCGGTTTGGTTGTGGAAACCAGTTCCCATGGGTTGGGAATTCTTTAGTCTATTGTGATTTTCATGGCTAAAGAAATTAACTAATCAGTTGTATGTGATGTTAAAAATAAATTCTATATATAGTTGTGTGAAATGTGTTATGCACATTTAACAGGAAATGAGTTTAATGTTCAATAAGGAGTTATTGGAAATTTTAATTCTTGTATCATTTTACTTGTGAAAGTCTTAGTAGGGGCTAAGACCATCTCCAAATGATGCAGTGATTGACAGTTTTGATGATTAGAGAGCTAGGTGCTCTTTTGGTACTTCTAGAAGTACTTTGCGGATGTCTTTAGTGAGAATTCGTTCAGTGTGCACATGAGCAGTGATTCATCATTTGATGATTAGTGTTAGCGCTCTTTAAGTACTTGTAAAAGCACCGTGATTTAGAAATCATCTAGCATTGCACAATTGATTGATAGTAAAACGTATTTCATTTGACTCAAAATATAGTGACTAATGTGATTGAATTTGTTAGTCATATATTACAGGAATTACTTACCATGGAGGGTTGAAGAGTTGTCCAACCACTATTAAAATGCTTACATGAAAGTATTCATGATTTTCAAGAATAGATGGTAAGTAATGGTAAGTTGACACAGAGAATTGTTTATTATGAATGAATAAGGGCCAAGTGGTGGCGATTAGAACTTGCATATTTTTGCAGTTATGAATGCTTATGGCTATTGATTTTTCTTATGTTATAACATTACTATTTTGTTTATTATCATTTCTTGAAATGAAATCTTGATTTGAAAGTGGAAGGATCACATTTTGTGTGGTTTAGATGGTAATACTAGGAGTAAAATCTCAAGTTCACAAAGAAAGATGAACACTGAGGACGGTGTTCTTGTTAAGGGGGGGAGTATGTCATATCCCTATCGTAATTAACTCAACGTAAATTAAACTGTTATGGAATAAGTTACGAATCAGTTATAAAACTGATTCTTGATTTCCACTAATCCGGAATAAGGAGGCACATAAACGCTGAACCGCTACGGAGAGCGGGGAGGGGGTACGATAGCAGAAAAGATAGCAGAGAAGCCATCATGAGCGGCATGCATGCAAACTTAAATGGAAATGAAATGATAGGCAGAGGCATCGTGATAAAAGGAAACGTATCTTGGACGGCATCACGATGTGCGGGAAATGAAGGCTTTCGATTACATGCATAGTGGTGCTCGACGCATGTCTCGGGCGCTTTGTAGCAGGTGGCTATCATCACCTCTACACGATCCGCTTTGGTAGGATCTGTTGCTTTTTCTTGCTGAGGGCCGAGTACCAGTCCTTTTTGAATGGCAACGGTACCTGTTATCCTCCTTTCTATTTTGTTCTCTCCACCAGTTTATTTATTAATTTCTCTGCTAACGAATGGGTTGGTTAGTTAGTTGAGTAGCTGATTATTAAGCAGATCGGTTGGTATTCCAGATAATGGAATCCGGGCTTGTGATTTAATGGAACACTGCTTAAAAATTTGGAATTTTAGTGCTTTTTAAGTCTCTTTGTAATGCTATGCTGGGCGAAAGGGTATTGATGCCATAACCTTGTTGACAGTGATAGGAGGTTGTCTTCTGTATTGTTTAAGAATAGCAGGTTAGGTTGAATGTTGCAACTAACGTTGGTTTTTGATGATACAGCTAATTAATGAGTTATGTGTTAAGTTTATTAATTAGTTTTTTTTAGTAGTTCGATTGATTTCGGGATAATCAAATCACAGTTTGCTTTAATGGAATATCGCCTCAGAATTTAGAGTTTGTCACTCGTAAGGATTCGCCTTAGCTCTGTATTGGGCCAAAAGTCTTTGAAGTTCCATCCTCAGGCGAATTGTAATTGTTCTGTCGAAACCTCTTGACTGTGATAGTAGGCTGTCTTCTGCATCATTAAGAGCAATTTAGTCAGTGTTGTACCTAATGCTACAGAACCTTAAGACCAGGAAAATGCAATACGTTTGTTACAGTGATATTCTTTTTTGAATCTAGGAAAGGGTTCCTGTATTTGCTTGAGCCGGGAAAATCTTTACCTTGGTGACACAGATAAATATGATACACGTGTTTTCACTATTGTCATAATCTGAAATTAATATGAAGTCTATTGCCTCCAAGCAATCTATTACATTCACGCTAGTGCCTTTTTATGTATTAGGCTGGACAGCAAATATATTCGCCCAAATCCTTAAAAGACTTGCTCACTTTTATGAAAAGCTATTGGATGCACAAATATTGTGTTATAAAGATATGTTCTTTGTATGGATAGAAGAACTATTGAGTCTTATTTCTTTAGGAAAATGATATGTGATTACTTTTATGCCAATGTAACTAATATCTTAGTTTCTTGTTGAATGAGACGTGTAAACACACCAGATTTGTGTTGGCTTTTATTAGAAAGGGTATACATACGCATGCAGGAAGAGACAACAAGTTGAGTTGGTTTGCTTTACATGTTTGTAAGCATAAAAAATAATAGCTAATGGAGTAGCTCTTCTGATAAAGTTTATGTAAAATTTTCATGTAAGGGAATTGTAACTGATGCTGTAGTTAGTCCTTTCAAAGGTATGCCTTAGTGTTTCTCCCTTTAAGAATATGTGCTTATGCGAAGGGAAATATTAGTTAATATGATTATTTATAATCGTAATCATGATATTAATGTTGGCAGGAAAGATTATATTTAACATGATGGCAGGTATAGAATTAATGGACCAGGCAGATGAGTTTGCATAGCAGGATCGTACATTGCTAAGACAAGCATGCCACAAGGAATGTTGTATGTGGCGGTATGCAAGTGAAAGATTACATGGAAATTGTATTAGCTTTTAGCTAGTTATGTGATAACTTAATGATAACTTATTGTAATGAATTTTATAACAATGGTTAAGGGATGGAATCCCTTATGAGCCATTGAGTGAGGGGTGAAATCCCTCACGAGCGTTTAATAATAAGATTAAACGTTTGCTGGTTTTCACCCTACGGGGTTTCCAGGGTAAATTGGTGTTCAAATGGTGTGATTGCCTTTTGTGTTGGTTTGATGATGTTGAATACTTGATGATGATGATTCTTTACTGGTTGCGATACTCACAATGCCCAAGTAAGAGATTAATGAATATGGTTAAGGAAAAACATGAAATGGATGCAAGGTGGATGCAAGGTTCATTAGACAGTTTATGTTATTACACTACAACAGTAGTTGTTAAGGGTTAGGTGTCTTACTGTTCTCTACTGTATTTACTTTATGTACTAATGAACTTAACGATGAATGTGAGTTGTGAATTGGATAATTACTTGTGGTAATTTGTATAAAAATTCTAACTTCCTACTTTTACATGCGAGGTTACCAGGGTATGTGACACATGGGATGAAGGGGAATTTTTGATAATTTCAGAAACAAAAAAACAGAGAATAATGCTCTGTTTTTAACGCTCTGTTTTTAACACAGGAAACTAAAAAAATTGTTCGCCCAATACAGTGTTTCAAGAATTTCGTCAACAGAGTTTCAGCGATAACGCAAAAAGAAACTTTGTATTCATTAACAATAATGCCTGTTACAAAAAAATCTTCCTCTAACAGAGGGATTACAACCAGAGAACGCTTCAGTGCCACAAAAAGAATTACTATGTCTCTCTTTTGAAAATTTACACTGCTGTGTGTAAAAAAAATCTCTTCATTCACGCTGTTGCAAAAGAACTTTGTCTTTGCTTTCAAATTCTTACACCACTGTGTAAAGAAAATTTCTTACATAGACTACTGCGTTTTTCACATATTACATTGCATATTCACCAACAGAAATTACATTCACACTGCTGCGTGCTCCCTTTCATTTTTCAACAGCAACACACACTGAAAAAACGAACATGACAATACTTTTACCTATGTTATGCTCCCATGAATAAAAAATAATAAAATTAAAAACTTTATTACCAACCCTCGTAAATTACATTAATTACTTTACCAAAAAAATTGTCTGTCAATGAAAAACATGACAATACTTTTATCTATGCTATGTTAAATTACATTAATTACTTTACCAAAAAAAACTGTCTCTCAATGAAAAACATGACAATACTTTTACCTCTGCAATGTTCCGGTGAATAAAAAATTAATAAAATTAAAAACTTTACCTACGTTTACCAATAAATTACGTTAATTACTTTAACCAAAAAAATTGTACGTCAATTTGCGATTTGATAGCATCACGAAATCGCAATCAGAATACATAACAATGCAACGGGTTAATGTGCGATAGCGATCAAATCGTGTCACAAGGGAAGAAAACCGAAATAGCGGGGAACTCCCAGGGCGGTTTTCTGCTGCAGTTGGAATTAGCATTTCAACCATGAATGTTTTTATATATATGTATTGTGTTGGCTGCTTTCTTATTGATCGAGATAAATATTATATATATATTTACGTTGGCTGCTTTCTTATTGACCACAGGAGATAGATGTTTTTATATATATGTATTACGTTGGCTGCTTTCTTATTGACCAGATGAGATTCAAACATAACAAGGGTAGCTACAGAGGCAGCAAGTCCTTGCCAAGGACACTTGCGAGAGACCAATTCTCCGGCACGAATACGTTGTTGCTGTTACATTTAAAATTTAATACTTTGTAATTTCAGTTGATCCGGAAGAATCAAAGTAAGCACTTACCAATTATTTTGCATGTAATATGAGGAATGGATATTTGCTCGAAGCTATTGATTGAGACAACTGAGATCCTGAATGCATGGCACTACATGTTAGAAACTGCTATTAGAAACAGCAAAAGGCTCATTGCTTTTAACGTTAAAGCAGTTTCTAATCTTAATGTGACCCGATCTAATCTTAAAGCATTTAGATTTTATCCTAAAGCAGTTTCTAATCTAAAGCATTAGATCTTAAGCGTTGAATTGGTATATGATGGACGTACCAGATTAGAGTTAAATAATATATAAAGGATTGGGTCCTCTCTCTCCCACACACAAGAGTTGCATTCTTCTCCATCAAGAAGCACATAAAGAAAGTGAGGGCAAGAGGAGAGAAACCGAATTCTGAAGAAGAGGAACAGTCAGGAGTCAGATCAAAGTAGATGGCAGCCATTACATCTTCCGCTGTTGATCAAGGTATGTCATCTCATATAAAGTTCTGTTTGTGAAATATTCGGTATTGATGATCTTTGGGCTGTAAGTTAAGACTTTTACATTTGGTATCAGAGCCAATCAATAACTGAATATTTCCTATGATTGCAATTGATCTGTTTTGTGCTTTACTCATGTGATTGAGCCTTCGGGAAATTGTGGGGTTTCATGAATGGTATCAATGTTGTTCTGTATGTACCAGAGCACGCCAAACCCTAAACGGTTTTTGATTGTTCCCAACAATGGGTTTCCTTCGTTTGATTTTAACACTATGAATTTTCATGTTTGAGGAAAGGATTTCTCATCAACTGGTTGCTTCCTCATTTCTGTTTTCCAATTGGCTTTGAGAATTCACGCCTTCTTGTGTCCACCCGGTATTCTCCCATTCATAGTAACGGCTAAAGTCGATTCCAAAGAGTCTTTCCTGGTAACAGCAGCGTATCGCTAATGTATGTTTCGACATTCACCCATCAAGGAAATGACTTGAATTTTTATAGTTATCTTCTGCATACGAGTGCGTGTATGACCATTCGATGAGGATAGTCCTTGCAGTATTTGTTTATGAGCTCCCATCCGAGTTCAATAAGGATTAGCTTGAGAACAGCCGTTGTGCCAGTCATTTGTTCGCTACAGAGGTCGCCATACACCGTGCTCTGTTGAATAGATCAGTGCGCGTGTTACTGTCTCTTATCATGTCACCAAGGTGGTCATTGCCTTGAGCTTCTCCATTGTAATTCGTTTGATAGCCCGGAGCACGCTCAATTTAATTTGACAATCATCGCCTCGAAGGAAAAATCATCCTTGGAACTGTATCATTGTTTGGTTGTCACAACCCTATTGCATGTCACATAACCATAACGTCGGAGCCTTTAGCTTCCATACATTGCACAAATTCTTGCTTGGACTAGAACTCTGAATTATGGTCCGCGGTGATCCTTGGGTTTCGATGCTCTTTGTATTTTCGAGATGCCATATAATGATGGATCCAGGTCACCTAGAAAATTGCCGCATCATTGTGTGTTCGCTGTGTATGTTGGAATGAATATGCGGTGAATATAAGTTATTGAATCTTGGTAGATAGTCAAATTTGTGCACTGTAAGAAGACTAACAAAGCAATCATTTTTGTACAGAGTTGAGTAGAACTCCTGTAGGAAAGTTACAGTTTCGATTGAATTTGAAATTTGGGCATAAAAGTAATTGCTCTATGACTGATTGTTTTGCATAAGGTATGTGATATAAATTATTTATGCACATGAGATTTATGATCACCAAAGTGGTCAAAATCAGAATGTTGTTTCGCATCAAGTATGTGTTATAAATCATTTATGCACATGAGATTTATGATTTTGTTAATCACCAAAGTGGTCAAAATCAGAATAATCATTTAGTGCATAATTGACATAACCAGTTATAAAAAATACCAATTAAAGCTGGCGTCACTAATGATAGAACCTGAGAACTTACCCAAAGGAAAGTCTTGTTCTATAACTAGTTGACATGATGAGGTTCAATAGATATTTTGATTAAATAAATATTGATCATCCAAAGATGTCAGTTCTATTTGATTGAATATATTTATTACCTGCTTATGTTTTGGTATTTAATTATGTTAAGTATAAGATAGTATCTACCCAAAGGAGTGCTATATTATACTATTATGTCTACATCTGAATCGCGTTAGTTATGAGCTTATAGTGATTTCAATTTTAATTTGCAGGAGTTACCATGAATACACATGCTTCATCTGTTACATTGTTCACTGGTGTTAACTTTTCTGAATGGAAAGAACAAGTCAATTTCCATTTAGGTATTCAGGATCTTGACTTGGCACTCCTTGTGGATAAGCCTGCTGCTCTTACAAGAGATAGTACTGAGGCAAAAAAATCACACCATAAAGCATGGGAACGCAGTAACAGATTGAGCCTTATGTTTATTAAGATGACTGTTGCTAACAACATCAAATCAACAATTCCACAAACAGAAAGTGCTAAGGAATATATGCAGTCTGTGGAAGAGCGTTTTCGTTCAGCTGATAAGTCACTCGCTGGTACTCTTATGGGAGAACTCACAACCATGAAGTTTGATGGGTCGCGAACTATGCAAGAGCACATTATAGAGATGACTAATATTGCAGCAAGGTTAAATTCCCTGGGACTTACAGTAGAGGATTATTTTCTTGTCCAGTTCATTCTGAACTCGCTACCTTCTGAATATGGACCTTTTCAGATTAACTATAACACTATAAAGGATAAGTGGAATGTTAATGAATTGGCCAGTAGTCTTGTTCAGGAAGAAGGACGTTTGAAAAATCAAGTGAATCACTCAATAAGTTTTGTGAGTAATAAAGCTGGTAAAGAAAAGAAAGGAAAATCAAGTCATTTCAAGAAGAAAAAGGCACCTGCTAAGAATGGGCAGGATGAGGAAAAGAAGGAACTAAAGAGTGTTCAATGTCGTATCTGTAAAAAGAGACTTATCGTCTAATTCTAGAAAGTGGATATGTATTAAACTTATACAGTACCCTTTATGTACCTTCATTATCTAGAAACCTTATTTCCGCAAATAAATTGGATATTTCTGGTTTTAGATGTATGATTGGATCTGGTTGTTTCGATTTATATAAGAATGCTGATAATGTTGGTTCTGGTATTCTAATTGATGGTTTATATAAATTGAAACTGAATGACACTTATGCGAATTCCTTGTTGAATGTAGTAAATAATGTTGGATGAAAACGTAGCATGTTGAATGAAAATTCTGCTTTCTTGTGGCATAAACGACTAGGTCATATATCCAAAGAAAGAATGATGAGATTAGTAAGTAATGAAATTTTGTCAAATTTGGACTTTAGTGATCTAGAATTATGTGTGGATTGTATTAAAGGTAAACAAACCAAACATAATAACATAATAAGAAAGGAGCCACTAGAAGCAGCCAGCTTCTTGAACTAATACACACTGATATTTGTGAATGTCCTTGAGACATTTGTAAATGAAGTTGAGAGGCAATTAGAAACTGGTAATGCAAGATTCATTGAGAATGGTGAAGTCAGTGGGAGTACTAGAAGAGAAATAGTAGAAATAAAGGAAACAAGGGTAAATGTTACATTACCTAGAATAGTTCCTCCATCTACTATTACTCCAAATGTTGTTCCAGCTGTTGTATAACAGCATGATGATAATGAACAACATATAAATGAAGAAGTACTTCCTAAAGGAAATGACTTACATAATGCTGATATGCATGAACCACAACAAGTAGCATTAAGAAGACCTCAAAGAAATTGTAGGTCAGCTATTTCTAATGATTATGTGGTTTATATGCAAGAATCAGATTATGATATTGGAATCAATAAGGATCCAGTTTCGTTTTCACATGCTGTAGAAAGTAAAGAGTCAAAGGAATGGATTAATGCCATGAAAGAAGAACTGAAATCCATGCAACAGAATGAAGTTTGGGATCTCGTTGAGTTACCACATGGCTGTAAAAGAGTCGGATGCAAATGGGTTTTTAAAACCAAACACGACTCTAGTGGTAATATCAAACGGTATAAAGCTAGACTTGTTGCTAAGGGTTACACTCAGAAAGATGGTGTTGATTACAAGGAGACATTTTCTCCTGTTTCGAAAAAGGACTCACTAAGAATAATAATGACATTAGTAGCTCATTATTATTTGGAGTTGCATCAAATGGATGTGAAAACAACTTTTCTGAATGGAGATCTTGATGAGGATGTTTATATGGATCAACCTGAGGGTTTTTCTGTAGAAAGTAAAGAACAATTGGTGTGTAAACTTAAGAAGTCAATGATGTGAAAACAACTTTTCTGAATGGAGATCTTGATGAGGATGTTTATATGGATCAACCTGAGGGTTTTTCTGTAGAAAGTAAAGAACAATTGGTGTGTAAACTTAAGAAGTCAATGTATGGGCTTAAACAAGCATCCCAGCAGTGGTATATTAAGTTCAATACCATTATTACATCTTTTGGTTTTAAGGAAAATACGGTTGATCACTGTATATACCGAAAGATCAGTGGGAGCAAGTTTATTTATCTGGTCCTTTATGTTGATGACGTCTTGCTTGCTGCAAATAATTTAAGTATATTGCATGAGACTAAGGAATTTCTCTCAACGAAAGATTACATGCTCATCCAATGAATTGGAAGTGATTGGATATAGCGATTCAGATTTTGCTGGATGCATTGATACTAGAAAATCGACTTTTGGTTACATGTTTATGTTTGCTCAAGGTGCCATATCATGGAAAAGTGCAAAACAGACTATCGTTGCTTCATCCACTATGGAGGCAGAATTTGTGGCATATTTTGAAGCCACAATTCATGCATTATGGTTGCGGAACTTTATTTCAGGACTTGCAGTTGTCGACACCATTAGCAAGCCGCTGAAAATTTATTGTGATAACTCTGCAGCAGTATTTTTCTCAAGGAACGACAAGTACTCTAAAGGTGCCAAACATATGGAACTGAAGTATCTTGTTGTGAAAGATGAGGTTCAGAAACAAAGAATGTCAATCATGCACATCAGGACAGAACTTATGATTACAGACCCTTTGACGAAAGGGTTACAACCAAGACAATTTAAGGAACATGTTCAAAGAATGGATCTTGGTTGTATTAATGATAATTGATGCGTGACATTCTGAGCTCTTTTATGTGTTTCTGATATACAATCATGTGTTTCTTGTTTTAATGTAGTAATACGTATTTTATGTAATTTTAAACAAGAAAGAGTCTTATAAAGATATTATGTTTTATCATTATGATATAAGACATTATGTGGACCATTATGCTGTTTTATATAAATTATGAGTATGAATTGATGGATTGCTGGTATTGTAGTATATGGAAGGGAATGCATTGAATTAATAGTGCACAACCGCCATAACTCTCAGCAATTTATCATAGTATGACGTTCAACACTTAATATTATGAATAGTCGGGTCAAGTGGGAGAATGTTAGAAACTGCTATTAGAAACAGCAAAAGGCTCATTGCTTTTAACGTTAAAGCAGTTTCTAATATTAATGTGACCCGATCTAATCTTAAAGCATTTAGATTTTATCCTAAAGCAATTTCTAATCTAAAGCATTAGATCTTAAGCGTTGAATTGGTATATGATGGACGTACCAGATTAGAGTTAAATAATATATAAAGGATTGGGTCCTCTCTCTCCCACACACATGAGTTGCATTCTTCTCCATCAAGAAGCACATAAAGAAAGTGAGGGCAAGAGGAGAGAAACCGAATTCTGAAGAAGAGGAACAGTCAGGAGTCAGATCAAAGTAGATGGCAGCCATTGCATCTTCCACTGTTGATCAAGGTATGTCATCTCATATAAAGTTCTGTTTGTGAAATATTCGGTATTGATGATCTTTGGGCTGTAAGTTAAGACTTTTACACTACAATCGCATGAAGAAGTACCAAACTGAAGTTTATCCCAATGCCTTCCCTCCTTTTTAATAGAGGTTGAGGCTAATCAAACTTCTATCAGTAATGGAATAAAATAAAGGATGATAGAGAAGAATGGATCTATTTCCATCCTTTTGTTTATATTGTTGCAAGGATTCTCTGTTGTTTATTCATTTTCTTGTACATTTAAGTCCTGATAGTGTGTATTCATTTCTTGCACATTTAAGTCTTGTTTTCTTTGGTGTTTGTCTTTGTTTGTGCGTGTATGTCAGTGATAGAAGAGGATGAATCTGGATCATCTCCAGCTGCGAACAACTCCAGAAATACAATGCGGAAAGCAACTCAGGTTCTCAACGGTTTTTTTTCTGGTGGAATATGGAATTAACGATTGATTTAGAGTGCTCTGATGAGATAAATCGGTAAATGCAAAGCATTAACCCTCAAAATGGATGTTGCTTCTCTAGTTATATGTTTTTACAAGTTTCAATTACCATGTTCATGTCTATAAGCCAAAGATATACATGTCATCCGCTATGTTAAGACTCCTATGCTATTTTAAAGACTTTTGAACAAAATTTTCCCATTTTGCCTTTTAATCTCATTGATAAACTAGCCAACCGAATTTGTTTGAAAAAAAACCTAGCAAATTGAAAATATAAAATGTGTTTAAAAATATATATACTTTGTGTGTCCATATATATAAAAGTTATGAGCTAAACCAGAAAAGCTATCCCAAAAAAAGAAAAGGAAAAAGTATAATAACTCAAAAAAGACAGTTTCTCTATCTCAAATTCAATATGGTAGCTTTTACCATAAATATCTAAAAAAAATCTAGCCAAATTGACTTTATCTCGAAAGATGTAATCCCTTTAATTACTTCGAAGGCATTCATCTTAATCGATGTTTGCAACGTGCTATGTATCCATTTCATCTTTCATTTCCCGAAAGCAGCATGTGGCAGATATTTTCCATGATATTTGAACATTGTGCGAGGTATCCATTTCTTCTTTCATTTCTCGAAAGCAGCATGTGGTAGATATTTTCCATGATATTCACCATAGCTCTGGTTCCTTCCTTGATATCTGATAACCTACGCGCCCACGGGCCGATGGATAATCCTTTGGTGAACAAATGGGTCGAGTCTCCTGAAGCACTTTTGTATTCATACATGGCCACATACCTCATAAGCACTCCGACCTTCTCTGGTCTACTTAGTCTTTTCCATTCTTTGCACCCTGGGTTCAAAAGATTTCAGACTAGGGTTTCCAGTTTTGTGTATATATTCTTTTCCAGGAGGGTGTGAGAGGTTTGGACATTAAGTATACCCGGTGAAGCATATTATCATCAGAGGTAGAAAGCTAAAATCGTTATAATTTTCCATAAGTCATGTTTGTATATTTTATCATCAGAGATAGAAAGCTAAAATCGTTATAATTTTCCACAAATCATGTCTGTATATTTTTATCTGGTTTAATAAGTGTATTGGTGCAAATAAATGGTTTTCATTGAATTGGGTGTTTGACTAATGTTATTGAATTGGGTGTTTAACTAATGTTATTAGATGAATGGGGTCTCTCTTGTTCTTTCTCTTTTGAAATGGGTTTATTAGCTAATTCCATTCCATCTCTGAGGAGTTTTCAACTAACTGTAAGGGGAGCATAGCATAGCCTTTTGGTTTTCTTAATCAGTTATAGAAATGAAAAACAGTACCATGTTTTTATTTCGTTTTAACAAGTGGCCCAAAGAGGCTGAGACTACAAAGAAAAGAAGTTTTTGTTTTCTTAATCAGTTATAGAAATGAAAAACAGTACCATGTTTTTATTTCGTTTTAACAAGTGGCCCAAAGAGGCTGAGACTACAAAGAAAAGAAGTTATAGAAATGAAAAATAATACAATGTTTTTATTTCATTTTAACAAGTGGCCCAAAGAGGCTGAAGACTACAAAGAATCTATTTCCACAGGAAAAACAATCCTCCACTATCATGTGGCTAAGTTTCGATGACCCGGGGGATTTTCTGATTTCTTTCAAATTCCACGAGGACCTGCGTTTAACATTGTTGCTTGTTCACACCTCTGGTGCACTTGAACCTTCATGTGTGGCTGAATAGGGACACTGTTGCTTATTCATGCATTTGGTGGACTTGACCTTTTTGTGTGCGGTTGAATAGGTGCAGGTCCTCGTTGATTTTGTTGGAAAATCACCTTAAGTCTCGACAACTTAGGCGCAATTGCTTATTCAGGCCTCCAGTGGAATTGAACCTTTGTGTGTGGCTAGACATATTGTTGTTTTCCCATTGAATTAGGGTTCTGTCACAATATGAGAGTCATTCTATAATTTCTTGGATGGAGTGGGGTTTTTGACTTATTTTAAAATTGATTAGTTCCATGGAGTGGGGTGATTAGTGCCATGGAGTGGGGTTTTTGTGAATTTCACTAGAATTAGCTACTTCGAATTCATACTCGACATTTTGACTAAATCAGATGAAAATTAATATTTCATCACGAGAAATAAAGTTCTTTAAGAATGGTTAGTTGCACCATGATTTGGCGTTTCATGGTACTGTTTGAATTGTAATAATTATTTGATAATTTCTAAGCAATAGAGATTTTTGAATTCATCAAACAAAAAATATATATGTTTAATACCTAAACTTAATTTATATATAAATAATAAAACTAGCTTAATTTATTTTATATATAAATAGTAAAACTAGCTTTAGTTTAGTCCGATGACTAATTGTAAATATGGGAGAACTCAATTACACAACATCAACCTGCTGGCACATTTTGACTTGTTTGGTTTGTCACTGGTTTATTCTTAACGAGATGGACTCTGAGTTGCGAGCATAGTATATGAATTTAGGGAAAATAAACATCACCTCATGATTTGGCTTTCTCGTTTTGTCACTCTTTCAATAAAAATCTTTTCGTTCAGAGTAGCATTTCCGTTTTATTCATTCCAGTTTTTTAGATTATCTGATTGAGGTGGTTTGATATTATAAAGTTTTCATTATAAAAGTGAAAATGATGTATGTTAAAATATTGTAAAATATGGTAAATTTTATTAAAATAATAATACTAAAATTAATAATAAAATAGTAAAATATATTAAAAAAATAATAGTAAACTTATGTTATGAAACCAGCTCACAAAAAGATAGAAAAGAGAGATCCACGACTTAGAATTCAGCCTCTTCGAGGGGGCAACCTCCTTTACATTACATAAATGAACAATTCTTGGATGATACAAATGAAAATACCTCCTTTCTATATATAGGAGTCTAAGTGGTCCCAATACAATCAGAGCCTACATAACAATAATATTGTAGGGCACAACAATAACAATAGTGGGCTTCTATGTGGCACAATAGTAACAATATGGGCACTACATGGGTACATCAATATAAATAAGGGGTATAACTACAATAGTAATGGGGTAATCACTAGTATTATAGGGACCCAACATGCCCCTCTCCTTCAAAAAAGTGTTGTCCTCAACGCTTGAGTAGTTCAGGATACTTCTGCATAAAATTCTCGTCCTCCCATGTGGAATCTTCAGCGGATAAGTTCTTCCACTTGATAAGGTACTCTGAAATTGATCGATTTCGTAGCTGTCGAGTTCTTGTTTCTATAACTGCTTCCGGTTCCAATATGATTTTTCCTTCTTCGTCAAGTTCTGGCAATATTGTTTGAACTGGGAGCTTGTCGCCTATAACCTTCTTTAAGCATGAAACATGGAAAACTAGGTGCAATCGAGAAGCTGCAGGAAGCTCCAATTTGTATGCCATAGTACCAATCTTTTGCAACACCTTGTACGGACCATAATACTTTGGTGATAATTTATTATCCTTCTTAGCTTGCTTGAGGGACATTTGCTTATATGGTTGTAGCCGTAGGAATACCCAATCACCTACATCAAAACTTCTTTCACTGCGATGCTGATCTGCCTGTTGTTTCATTCTATTCTGTGCCAACACAAGGTTATCCTTTAAGAGTTGGAGGACTTGTTGTTGATGTTCGATGTGATGTTCCACTGCCTGAACCTTAGAATTTTCTCTTAAATATGATGTGATGGATGGTGGTTGATACCCATAAAGTGCCCTAAATGGGGTCATTTTTGTTGCTGTATGAAAGGAAGTGTTATACCACCATTCAGCCAGAGGCAACCATTTGACCCATTGTGTCTGTTTATCAGATACAAAGCAACGAAGATATCCTTCCAAACATTTTTTTACTATCTCAGTTTGCCCATCAGATTGAGGATGATAAGATGAGCTATGAGCTAACTGAGTACCAAGACAAGAAAATAATTCTGTCCAAAAATTTCCAGTGAAAATGGGATCTCTGTCACTTACAATAATCTTTGGGTTTCCATGTAGCTTTTGAATTGTTTCCATAAATGCAGTAGAAACTGTACTGGCTTTAAATGGATGTGATAATGCACAAAAGTGTGCATACTTGGTAAGTCTGTCAACTACCACCATGATGACACTCTTTCCCTCAGACTTGGGTAAACCTGTGATAAAATCCATTGAAACCTCCTCCCAACGTTGGCTTGGAATGGATAAAGGTTGTAATAGACCCGTGTCTTAATTGTTTCAACTTTATTTTGCTGGCAAACCAAACATTCCGCCACAAACTTTTGAATATCTGATTTAAGGCCATCCCAAAAAATTTCCTTCTTAACCCTGTGGTAAGTTTTTAAAAATCCTGAGTGCCCTCCTAAGGGAGAAGTGTGCAATTCCATAAGAATCTTTTGTTTTAGCTGGGAATTCTTACATAGGTATAAGCGATCTTTGTACCATAGCGAATCATTTTTCCAGCTAAATGTATCAGAAGTACTGGAATCTTGTTGTAGCTTTTGAATAAGTGCCCACACTTCTTCGTCGTTCTTCCATTCCTCCCTTGCTTCGTTTATCCAATCTGGTTGGATAATAGAAATGGCACACAACAATGCTTCCACATCCTCATCCTTTCTTGAGAGTGCATCTGCCACCACATTTTGCTTCCCTTTTTTGTAGATGATTTCAAAGTCATAACCCAACATCTTTGTGACCCACTTTTGTTGCTCTTCAGAGGATAATCTTTGTTCTAAAAAGTATTTAAGGCTATCATGATCCGTTTTTACCTTGAAGTGTCTTCCCATTAGGTAGGGTCGCCATTTCTTAAGTGCATGGAGTATTGCCAACATTTCCTTCTCATAAATAGCTTTTCTTAAAAACTTTCCCTTGATTGGACGACTTTCAAAAGCAATGGGTCTTTCATCTTGCATTAGAACAGCACCAATTCCATTTCCTGAAGCATCACATTCCACAATAAAGGTTTTTGTGAAGTCCGGCGTAGCTAAGACCGGTGCTTGGCACATTGCCTCTTTAAGATGTTCAAAGGCCTTTGTTGCTTCCGAATTCCATGAAAATGAATCTTTCTTCAATAATGTTGTTAGAGGTGCAGCTATTCTCCCATAATTCTTAACAAACTTACGATAATACCCTGTCAACATGTTCAACATGATCCTTCCAAGACTTGCTGTAGATTAGTATATCATCAAAAAATACTAACACAAATTTTCTAAGGAATGGTTTGAAAATTGAATTCATCAAACCTTGAAATGTTGAAGGTGCATTGGTAAGGCCAAAAGGCATGACCAAAAATTCATAATGACCCTCATGAGTTCTAAATGCTGTTTTCGGAATGTCTTCGACCTTCATTCTAATTTGATGATATCCCGAACGAAGATCCAACTTGGTGAAGTAAATTGATCCATGCAATTCATCCAGTAATTCATCAATAACAGGAATGGGGAACTTATCTTTAATAGTGAGCTTGTTGAGCTCCCTATAATCTGGACACATGCGCCATGATCCATCCTTCTTGTGCACCAATACTACTGGAGCTGAGAAAGAACTTTGACTCGGTTGAATTATACCAGCCTCTAACATTTCTGCAACCATACGTTCAATTTCACTTTTTTGGACATATGGATATCTGTACGGCCTGATGTTTGGAGGAACACTTCCTGGAATCAGATGAATAGCATGATCATGATCACGCATAGGTGGGAGACCTTTGGGAGTCTCAAATACCTTGGAATGATTGTCCAGGACTTTTTGGAGATCTGGAGAAATAGATGATTCCAATGTGGAAACATCTAGTGAACATAATTGTGCAATTACACCTCTTTGCTCCTTTTTTAGAAGCTTTGTCATTCCATTAGAGCTGATTATCTTTCCTGGTTTCCCTGCAATACCCCTTAATTCAACTTCCTTTCCTTCCACAGAAAATTTCATGAAAAGTTCTTGAAAATTAAAAGCTATTGTACCCAAGGATTGTAGCCATTGGACTCCTAGTACAACATCAGCACCTCCCATTGGAATGGAAAGCATTGGGCTAGTCAATACATATTCTCCCATGGATAGCTTGATATTATGGCACTTTCCAGAACAATTTATTGTTCCTCCATTTGCAATCATCACTTGACACTCTGGTGCTGGATATAGGAAGCAATTCAATTCTTTTGCTACCCTACAATGAATAAAATTGTGGGTGCTTCCTGAATCAATCAACACTATTACCTTTTTCTTCTTGATTTGTCCTTCTATCTTGATGGTTTGAGGAGTGGTAATTCCCGCCAATGCATTACAAGATATGGTTGGATTTATTTGTTCTTCATCTAGGCTTTGTTCCTGGAATATATCCTCTTCTTTTGACCTTTCTTGCTCCTTTTCTTCTTCCTCTTCACAATCTATGTAGAATAATTTCTTCTCAGCACATTTATGACCTTTTGTGTATTTGCTATCACAATTGTAACAAAGCCCTTTTGCTCTTTTTTTTTCCAATTGTTGTGGTGTCAACCTTGTAGGTTGTGGAAGACTATGGGCAACAACACTTCCTTCTTTATAGTTGTGAATGGTATGCTTCCTAGTTGCCATAATTTTGCTTTCCATTTTTCTTGCTAACCTGAATGCCTTCTCTAATGAATCAGGTTCCCAAAGGCGCACATCATGTTGGATATTATCCTTTAAAGACCCTATGAACACATCAATCCTATGCTCTTCTGGAATATCTTTTACCCTTATGTTCAATTTTTGGAACTCCTCAATGTGCTCCATTATTGAACCCTTTTGTTTAAGACTTATCAATTGGCTAAAAAAAGTGTTGCTTTTTGTATCCTCATAATGTGCTATCAATTCTTCCGTAAAAATGGCCCAAGTGATAAATGGTTTACGAGAACAAAGCCATTGATACCATACAAACTGATTTGGTTCCAAATATAAAGTTGCCATACGTACCTTTTGTGTGTTTTGCACATTATTGAGATCGAAAAATTGCTCCATCTGTAATATCCATGTGGCGGGATCCTTGCCATCAAACTTCCTCATATCGATTTTTGGAACATGGTGAGTCTTTGATCCAACATTAGAGTCTATGGAATCATGATTAACATTTCTTTTGTCCTCATCATGAGTTTCCTTTACTACCTTTTCACCATTAGTGACCCTTTCTTGTAGCAACTTCTTCAATTCTTCCATGTTTGTATTCAAATCTATCTTCAAATTTGCCATCGAATCCTCCATCTTAGCTTCCATGCCCTTTATCTTAGATTCCACGCCATTTACCTTAGATTCCACGCCACTTATCTTAGCTTCTGTTAGCTTTTGTGAGCGTGACATTTGTTGCACTTGTTCTTGTAATTTTGATATATCATGTAGCATTTCTTCCTCTTCTTCATGAGTCATGCTAGAGCTTTCAGGTTCCTTACTAGGTGTTTGCATTTTCTTTCGTTGGGGCATCAGTTACCGATAATAATGCTTTACTATGCCCTTTGAATTCCGTTAAACCAAGCTTACACAAAAATTAAAAAAAAAACTACACACCTTTTTTCACTTTATAGAAGCCTGATATTGAATCTGATGTATCTCTGTAATTTCGGATCATCCAATTCTGAAATTGCTACCTGTAGTAGCCTTCTGCGTCCTCTTTCCAATGCCACAAGTCTGAGCCAAATTGGATTCTCCAAGGAAGAGTTATGTGAAATCTCCCACGGTGACTTGCTTTTAGACTGGTTCAGTAGAGCGAAGTTGTACGACGTGGCACGAGTCACTGTTTCGACCTTTGGATCTGAAAAACACCCACAAGAAACTAAAGTCCGTCCTCTTTCTGTACCTTCTTACGAAACTTCAATCCGATGCTCAGAAAGAAAGTTATGACGCTTTTCCCCAGGTCACGTGTTTTGAGTGTAATTCAGGAGTCATCAAAAAGACCAACTTCCTGAGATCATATCTCCGAAAATATCGCGCAAAAAGCTCTGAAATTCGGTCCCAAGGTTCAGCGCAATGTCTTATCAAATGGGTATTTTTTGCGACTTCTGAAACATCACAGAAAAAAAGTTATAGCGAAAATGCCACGATGACCTGTTTGGAGCAGCGAAACCCTAGAATCCAAAGCTCTGATACCAAATGTTATGAAACGAGCTCACAAAAAGATAGAAAAGAGAGATCCACGACTTAGAATTCAGCCTCTTCGAGGGGGCAACCTCCTTTACATTACATAAATGAACAATTCTTGGATGATACAAATGAAAATACCTCCTTTCTATATATAGGAGTCTAAGTGGTCCCAATACAATCAGAGCCTACATAACAATAATATTGTAGGGCACAACAATAACAATAGTGGGCTTCTATGTGGCACAATAGTAACAATATGGGCACTACATGGGTACATCAATATAAATAAGGGGTATAACTACAATAGTAATGGGGTAATCACTAGTATTATAGGGACCCAACAACTTACATGTATATGGCGATGCAAACGAACTACCGAAGAGGCAGTAGGTTTCAGACAAAGCTGAGGAAGATGCACACCAAATCTGAACATCTCATCCAATTTATTGAAAAATGTAATGTTGCAAGCTAAGGAAGATGCACACCAAATCTGAACATCTCATCCAGTTTATTGAAAAATGTAATGTTGCTCACCATTCTGAAATGATGATCACCAAGAAGGTTCATTCAATCAACCAAACTTAACCCTAACCAGGAAGGGAAGGTTTGATCAGCTCACTCCAATTCTGGAGTGAGCCCTTCCCTTGTGGGAGACTAAACCACAACAGCAACACATTGAGCCATGCAATTATCAAGATTGACACATATGCCAGACATGTGTCTACTTGTTAACAAATATATACTTTCGCTTTCAAAGAAGATACACCATAAATCTACTTAATATGAAATATTGCAAATTAATACTAGCATTACTTCATTCAGGTGTCAAATTGTTTTAATTGCTTGTACTTCTCCCAACTTTTTCCTAACTTTTGTGGGCTTGGTATGAGACCAAGGCCAAATAAGAGAAGCACCGAGTTTTACTGATTGGTTAAAAGAGATAGAGATTTTAAGAAACATTCGTTAAAATAAAAAATATTGTATTGGTTGATGCGTCATTTCAAAAAGCTTTACTTTAAAGTAAAAAAACAATCTTTATTGATTTTTGTGTCAAAGTAATGGCAGGGACCAATAAGACCAGATGAGATTCATGTTGAAATTGTAATTTCAACTGCAGTGACAGTTGAACAGCGGCAACATACATAACTTCAGCAAAAACAATGTGTTTTTTTTCTTGCGATGCGATGAGGTCACATATCGCAGATCGCAAGTTTCGCCCTGCGCACGTTAAGCCTTTGCCTTTATATCTGCGATATGATATTTCGATGCGATATTATCACACATCGCAGATCGCCCATCTCTCACCTTGCCTCAGCCTCCTGATAGCTTTTTGCGATGCGACTCTACCATTCATATGTAGATCCGATAACTATGATTTGTTCTGGCTTTGTGTACCCCTCCGCCATACCCTATTTATGGTTTAACTTAATCTTGTGTTCCCAAGGAAGAAAGAAGGATGTGCGCTATTACTGCTCACCAACAACATTAAAGAAGAAGAATGGCCGAGAACAAGAAGGACGCGCCTCGTGCAGGTAAGAGCATTTATCAGTTATGGGTTTCTTGCGTATTCCACTGCGTCCAGCTCCTGCAGGTCAACAGAGTACCAGAAAAGGCCAATTTTGTCAGCAGACAGTATCAGAGGTCCATAACATTTTGTAAATGCGGTTGGTGGCCATTTTTGACCCCTTCACGCATAATCTAGTAGATATAAAGTTTTTGTTTTCAGTTTTGTAAGTGTGAGAGTGTGAGAGAGGTATAGGTGAAGCACAACAGTGCGTCTGTAATATGCAGCAGCGCGAGAGTGTAAAGAAAGCCGCAGCAGCAAAATAGAAAATAAAGCAGACACAACAGTCTGAATGTTTTTTTTGTAAATCCCTCTGTGACAGAGGAAGACTCTTTGTAATAGCAGCTTTATTATTAAATATAAATCTTTTGGTGTATAAAAAAAAACTCTGTCTTCTGCAAATAAATTTTAATTCTTCTGTTGTGTTAAAGATCCTATGTTTGAAACAGAGCATCATTCTTTGTTCTGTTCTGTTCTGTGATTTTGTTTTTGGAATTTTAGCAGAAAAATTCCCTTCAGTGGTATCGGAGCTTGTCTAGGCTCTTTGAAAGGCATCAAAGAAGCTAGAGGAAGGTTCCTTTTGCTGCAGCATCTTCTCTAGCTGAGTGAAGACTCAGTCAGGAAAGATCTAAGGTATTTCTCAAGTTTTTTTTGTGTTGCTATTGAAGATAGTCAGTGAATTTTAAATACACAGTCAAGTATTTGAAGCATAGTTTAGAGTGCAAGAATGGCCAGCTCCAGCACAAGCACCAGCACTAGCATGGGTATTTTTATATGGGAAAAACTATGACTATTGGGCACTAACCATGAGAGCCTTGTTTGCCTCACAAGACTTATGGAAAATAGTTGAAGATGGTTTTAAAGAACCAGCAGATGAAAATGAGTTTAATAATCTAACTCAGGCAGAGAAAGATCTGTTGAAGAGCTACAAGAAGAAGGATTCAAAAGCCCTCATATTTTTATATCAAGCAATGCATGAGAGTGTGTTTCCAAGGATAGCAACAGCCAAGACATCCAAAGAAGCATGGCAAACTCTCAAGACAACCTATCAAGGCATGGAGAAAGTGAAGACAACAAAACTACAGTTGCTGAGGAGAGATTTTGAGAATTTGTGCGTGAAGGAGTCAGAGAATATTGACTCATTCTTCACACAAGCAATTGGTTTGGTCACACAGATAAGGTCTCATGGAGAAACTCTTGAAGAAAGGAGGATTGTGGAGAAACTATTGAGGTGCCTACCCTCAAAGTTTGATGTGATTGTCACCACCATAGAAGAGACAAAGGATCTCTCAAACTTTTCAGTTGATGAACTTCATGCATCACTGATAACACATGAGCAGAGTTTGAGTAGAAATGAAAACTCATCTCTAGAGCAAGCCTTCAAGACGCAGATGTCCTTTGGAAGAGGAAGAGGTCAAGGTAGAGGAAACAAGAGAGGAAGAGGCAGAGCCAAAACAAAGGTGGAAGAAACAGTCCAGCAAATGCTCAAGGAAGAGGTAGCAATCCAAATCAGAACCAAGGCCAAGGAAGCAGTCAACAAAGTGGACAACATCATGCTCAATGACAAAGGTATGAAAAATCCAATGTCCAATGTTATTATTGTAAAAAATATGGGCACTATGCCAGTGAATGTAAGAAGAAGCAACATGATATGAACATCAGATCTAGTGCAAATATCACTAAAGAAAATATCAGCCAAGATAATGTATTGTTAGCTTGTAATATGGCTGAAACAAACATTGAAGACATATGGTTTCTAGATTCTAGTTGCAGCAACCATATGATAGGAAACATAGCCCTATTTTCTGTCATAGATCAGAGTGTGCAGTCACAAGTCACACTTGGGACTGATAACAAAATTTCTGTTATGGGAAAAGGAGAAGTTAAAATATTTACAAAGAAAGGTGAAAAGAAAACCATAGCAGATGTCTATTATGTTCCTGGAATGAAGTGTAACCTCTTGAGTATAAGACAGCTTGTTCAAAAGGGTTACAATGTTTTCTTTGAGAATGATGTATGCACCATCATGGATATAGCACCCAGCAAACGATTTATTGTTGAAGTGAAGATGAGGAGGAACAGGATGTTCCCTCTCAGAATAAGGGCAGATTTGAAAAATAAAGAAGTAATTGCAGCTATTACCCAAGAGGCTTTCCAAAGCGTACCAAAAGATGAAAATTGGTTGTGGCACTTGAGATTTGGGCATCTCAACTTTGGAGGTCTTAAATTGTTGAGTAGAAAAGGAATGGTAAGAGGATTACCATTAATAGAGAAACTGGACAACCTTTATGAAGGTTTTATCTTGGGGAAACAACACAGAGAAAGTTTTCCATCAGGGAAAAGCATAAGGGCAAAGGCACCCTTAGAAATTGTCCACTCAGATTTATGTGGACCAATGCAAGCTCCATCACTTGCAAGCAGCCAATATTTTCTAACATTCATTGACGATTTCACTAGAAAGACTTGGGTTTATTTCCTGAAGAACAAAAGTGAAGTGTTTGAAAAATTTCAAAATTTCAAAGCACTTGTGGAAAATCGAAGTGGGCTGCGTATCAAAGTTTTAAGAACTGACAGAGGAGGTGAGTATATCTCCAAAGAATTCCTACGGTTTTGTAGAGAAAATGGAATACACAAACAACTTACCACAAGGTACACTTCACAGCAAAATGGAGTAGTTGAAAGAAAGAATAGGACAATCATGGATATGGTGAGAAGTATGTTAAAGGAAAAGCATTTGCCAAATGATTATTAGGCTGAAGCTGTACACTGTGCAGTATATATTCTGAATAGATTTCCTACAAAAGCAGTGATGAACAAAGTGCCAGAAGAAGCATGGAGTGGGAGAAAGCAAGGAGTCACCCACATGAAAGTTTTTGGGTGTGTGGCTTATGCACACATTCCAGATCAGCTAAGGAGGAAGTTGGACAGCAATGTGGAGAAATGCATTTTCTTTGGATATAATGAGGAATCCAAAGCTTATAGGTTGTATATCCCATCTACTAAGAAGTTTTTTGTGAGCAGAGATGTTCAATTCATTAAGGAGGAAGCTTGGGATGGAAGCATAGAGAAAACAATTAATGTTAAAAACTATTTGTCTCATGATGAAGATGATGAAGAGTTGGCTGAAACACATCCCCAAATAGCAGCACCAACACAAGGACAGCAAGGGACACCCTTGAGGAGAAATGAGAGTGCTTCTCCAAGCACACCACAAGGAGGAAATTCAAGTGCATCTTCAAGCACTTGTACACCAAATGAAAGAGGTAAGAAGTTCAAAAATTAAGTGACATTTATGATGAAGGAATGAATTCTTTGTTTGCATTATATTTTCATGTTGATGACCCTATTCATTTCAAAGATGCAATTAAAGATAGGAAATGGATAGAAGCTATGGATGGTGAGATCAATGCCATAGAAAGAAACAAGACATGGGATTTGGTTGAGCTACCAAAAGGTAAAGAAGTCATTGGAATTAAATGGGTCTATAAGACCAAGAGCAATGCTGAAGGCAAGATAGAAAAGCACAAGGCAAGACTTTTTGTCAAGGGATACAAGCAGCAGTATGGGGGAGACTATGAAGAAACTTTTGCACCAGTTGCAAGAATGGAAACTGTGAGAGCAGTGATTTCCATAGCTGCACAAAATAAGTGGAAAGTTTACCAAATGGACGTGAAGTCAACATTCCTGAATGGAGTGTTAAAGGAAGAGGTCTACATTGAACAACCTCCACGCTATGAAAACAAAGGCCAAGAACACAAAGTATGTAGATTGAAAAAATCTCTTTATGGGCTAAAGCAAGCACCAAGAGCGTGGTACAGTAGAATAGATTCCTATCTACTGGAAAATGAATTTGCAAAGTGTGAGGGAGAACCCACCGTCTACATCAAAGAAAAGGATGGTAAAATTTTAATTGTAGTGTTGTATGTTGATGATGTAATTTTTACAAGTAATGATGACTACCTCATTGAAAATTTCAAATCAATCATGAAAGAAGAATTTCAGATGACTGACATGGGTTTGCTGAGATACTTCTTAGGAATAGAAGTAGATCAAAATGAAAATGGAATTTTTATCTAACAAGCAAAGTATGTAAAAGAAGTGTTGGAAAGATTTAACATGCAGGACAACCAGGCAGCTATCACTCCCACAGTAATGGGATTAAAACTCAGCAAAGAGGACAACAACAAGGATTTTGACCCTAGCATGTACAAGAGCACAATTGGCAGCCTTATGTATTTAACTGCAGCGAGGCTGGACATAATGCATGCTGTTAGTTTAATTTCTAGATTCATGGAGAGACCAAAAGAAGCACATTGGCAGGCAGCGAAGAGAATTCTGAGGTATGTTAAAGGTACAAAAAGGTTTGGCATTTCATATACTGTCTCAGAATGTTCAGATTTAGTTGGATACACCGATAGTGATTGGGCTAGAAGTGTAGATGATTGGAAAAGCACATCCGTTTATCTCTTTCACATGGGTTCAGGAGCCATTTCATGGGCTTCTAAGAGACAGCCTATCGTGGCGTTGTCCATAGTAGAGGTAGAATACGTGGTAGCTACAGCAGCAGCGTGTCAAGCGATTTGGATGAGAAGAATGCTAAGAAGCTTAGGCCAAGAGCAGGCAAAAGCAATGATTATTTTTTGTGACAATAGCTCAGCTATTGCATTATCCAAGAATTCCATGCTTCATATGAGAATGAAACACATTGACACAAAGTTTCACTACATCAGGGAATTGGTGAACAATGGAGAAATTGTCTTACAACATTGCAGGACTCAGGAACAGGTTGCAGACATTCTGACCAAGCCATTGGACCATAAAAGTTTTGAGTATTTGAGGAAATGTCTGGGTATGACTGATAACCCAGCAGTTGAAATTAAAGGGGAATGTTGAAATTGTAATTGCAACTGCAGTGACAGTTGAACAGCAGCAGCATACTTAACTTCAGCAAAAACAGTCTGTTTTTTTTCCTACGATGCGATGAGGTTGCATATCGTAGATCGCAAGTTTCGCCCTGTGCACGTTAAGCCTTTGCCTTTGTATTTGTGATATGATATTGCGATGCGATATTATTGCACATCGCAGATCGCCCATCTCTCACCTTGCCTCAGCCTCCTGATAGCTTTTTGTGATGCAACCCTGCCATTCATATGTAGATCCGACGGCTGCGATTTGTTCTGGCTTTGTGTACCCCTCCGCCATACCCTATTTATGGTTTAACTTAATCTTGTGTTCCCAAGGAAGAAAGAAGGTTGTGCGCCATTACTGCTCACCAACAACATTAAAGAAAAAAATGGTTGAGAACAAGATGGACGCGCCTCCTGCAGGTAAGAGCATTTATCAGTTATGGGTTTCTTGCGTATTCCACTACGTCCAGCTCGTGTAGGTCAACAGAGTACCAAAAAAGGCCAATTTTGTCAGTAGAAAGTATCAGAGGTCCATAACATTTTGTAAATGCTATTGGTGGCCATTTGTTTGACCCCTTCACGCATAATATAGTAGATATAAAGTTTTTGTTTTTAGTTTTGAAAGTGTGAGAGTGTGAGAGAGGTATAGGTGAAGCACAACAGTGTGTCTGTAATATGCAACAGTGCGAGAATGTAAAGAAAGCCGCAGCAGCAAAATAGAAAATACAACAGACACAACAGTCTGAATGTTTTTTTTGTAAATCCCTTTGTGAGAGAGGAAGACTCTTTGTAACAACAGTTTTATTAATAAATAGAAATCTTTTGGTGTATAAAAAAAAAACTCAGTCTTCTACAAATAAATTTTAATTATTCCACTGTGTTAATGATCCTGTGTTTGAAACACAGCATCGTTCTCTGTTCTGTTCTATTCTGTCATTTTGATTTTGGAATTTTAGCAGAAAAATTCCCATCAATTCAAACATTGTTTCGGAGAATCTGACTCTCTGTTGAGTTGTTCAGTATCATAACTGGCAGTGGAGACCAATGCGACAACTTCATTGATTTCCTGTACCAAAAATTTCGTACCTTATTTAAATTAAGGTATTAAATGTCGAACTTAATCGTATCAACGAATTTTAGAACTTTGAAATTAATGTATTAGATGGCCGCAAACCGAATGGTATCAACGAATTTCTATTTTGTTTTTACCAAGAAGGCCGAATTTATTTGTCAGTGTGGAAAAAACGTTGATATTGTATTAATAAAAACTTGTATATATGTGTATATTGGGAGTAACATCGATGTGCATCATTTAAATAAATAAAAATAGATCATAATTCATCTAACTCCATATCGCACACCTTCTATGTATTCGTTATTAGTGATGAAACTGAAATTAACAAATAAGATGTTCATTGTCTATCCCAACAATAAGATAAGAGAAATCTCAGATATATGAAAATCAAAACAAAACATAAGAGAAATCTCAGACATATGAAAAGGAAAAACAAAACATAGTAGATTATAAATTTTCAATTTTTTTAACCAAGAAGGCCGAATTTATTTGTCACTGTGAAAAAAACATTAATATTGTATTAATAAAAACTTGTATATATGTGTATATTGGGAGTAACATCAATGTGCATCATTTAAATAAATAAAAATAGATCATAATGCATCTAACTCCATATCGCATAGTTATATGTATTGGTCATTAGTGTTGAAGCTGAAATTAACAAATAAGATGTCCATGGTCTATCCAAACAATAAGATAAGAGAAATCTCAGACATATAAAATGGAAAAACAAAATATAGTAGATCATAATAGTGCAGCCATAACAAGGGCATAAATTAGATGAGCAAAAAAGAGTGGTCAGGGAATGGATGAAAACCAACATCAAAACTGTATCCCTCCATCACTAGCTTGATATGCATTCCATCCTGCTTAGTGGAAATACCAAGTTTGGAGATGTCATCAGCATTGGAATTGTGAACCCTGCTATGGAGATCCCTTGGAATGTCCTCATGAGATAATCAATGTTCTTGAGCTAACCCTAAAGCTGTGTGTACTGAATGTGAGCCTTGCCCAATACATGATTGATGATGGATTGTGAGTCCCAAATATGTCTGAGTGTTGAAATGATTGCGTAAGACATGAACTAAAATAGACCTTAGTAACTATGGATAAACTTTTTCCACCGCTGAACTTGGTAACTATGGATAAAAGTTGGGAATTGGATTTTAAATTTTTTATTTTTTATTTTTGTTTGTCGGACTAATTGCATTGATTCAACGCATGTATCCAAAGCTCCATGAGAGAGAATGTTCATAATTAAGAAAGTAAATCATATATATATATCTATATCTATATATATATATATATATGAATGATTCAATTGATTTATTAATTAATTAACTTCTTAACCTATTATATATATATATATATATAGATATATATATATATATATATATATATATATATATATATATATATATATATATATATATATATATATATATAATAGGTTAAGAAGTTAATTAATTAATAAATCAATTGAATCATTCATATATAAATAGTATATGGGTGAAGATTTTACTAATTTATGATTTTTTCATGGTGTTTTATTCAATATAGTTAATTTGATGACTCTATTTTAAGATGTGTTGTTTTTTATTTTCATGATTTAGTGTTTGAGCAGAGAAGCTCATTCTAAACCAAATATGAGAAGTAGAAAATAAAAATCATGTTCTAAACTGAAAAATGATTTCCATTATAAAAAAATGAATATTGTGTGAATTAATTAGAAGTAAAAAAATGTGTGAGTAAGATGTTTAAATCTTATACTTTTAAAAAATATTTAAATAAACTTATTTGAAAATCTATGTTAACTAATTTAAGTCCATATGAACTTCATATATGTCTATATATAGACAAAAAAAAAATATTAAAAAAAAATATTTACAACATTTATGGATATTTACAATATGTTGTATAAAAACATTATACAACATGTCCTAGCCTTGACTTTGTAGCTCATTATATTAAGATTTCTTCTTTTCTTAGGTATCATTGATCCATCTTCTTCTTTTCATTTTATGACAGGATCAACCTTGCACATCACTTTCCTATTGTCATTGAAGGCATTATATTGAGCTTTACTGATCTTCAAGCTAATCATAACTTCATCATGAAAACAATCTTCTTTGTACTAACTTGAACTCTAGGCTATCTCTTCACACTGTTACTGATGATGCGGGAGCATTATATGTGAATGATCATTGAAGAATTCTTAAAATTTGGAATTGGTAGAATTAAGTCCCTATGTGTGTGAATTGGGTAGAGATATTTTATTGAAGATTTAGTGAAATTAAATTTACTTCATCTGTTAAATGTTGGAGAGTGGTATTATTTTATGAAGAATAATTATTCAATGTGCTTAATGGAAAGAAAAATAATGGGTTCCCATGAATTATATTTTTATATTGAGTGTGCATGGTGAACGCTTCAAGAAATGTTGTGAAATGAATGTAAATGCACATATGTGTATGGAGTGGATTCATGAAATTGGTCTCATTGTAGATTTGGTGCCATTAAGTTCTATCAGAGCTGGCGATCTCTTTGGAATTGAGGATTGCAATCAACATAAGGAACGCTGAATCACAACAAAATTAGGCTCATAGAGAGAAACAAATGTTTTGGATTATTTTTGTATGTACATGTTTTGTTAATGAAATGAAGTTCCATATCTTCTATGTATGTAGCATCTATGTGCACAATCATTGAAGAATTCCTAAAATTTGGAATTGGTAGAATTAAGTGCCTATGTGTGTGAATTGGGTAGAGAAATTTTATTAAAGATTTAGTGAAATTAAATTTACTGCATGTGTTAAATGTTGGAGAGTGGTATTATTTTATGAAGAATAATTATTCAATGTCCTTAATGGAAAGAAAGATAATGGGTGCTCATGAATTATTTCTTTATATTGAGTGCTCATGGTGAATTCTTCCTGAAATGTTGTGAAATGAATGCAAGTGCACATATGTATATGGAGTGGATTCATGAAATTGGTGTCAGGGTAGATTTGGTGCTACTAGTTACCTTTTAATACCATGGTAATGACACAAACATATTGACTACATGATTGCTAAAACCATATATTCAATCGATACAACTGCACTTGCCCCAATTGTCATCATGTATTCCTGCAATATCGTTCCAGGTAGAAAAACAATATTTCAACCAAAGAATCTACAAGAATTATTAATATTAGACTTACCTCATCATGATGATGTTCTCATCAAAACATCAACATCTTCATGGTTCATGTTCACAAGAGTCTTCCTTCATGCATCAAAGTTCCCAAGGATTGAACTTGATTACCAAGTTACAATATTCTTCCAAAGGCTATACTAGATGTTAATTACCATTCTATTTATTCTAATGAGAAATTTTTAATATTATATTCATTCTAGAGTAAGTAAAATTCATCTTTTAGGCATTGTACAACCAAATGGAAGATTCACCATGCATGATTTATGACTAAATTCTTTTACAGGATTTTGTACATATGAATCCTACCTAAGAGTTACTTTAAATATGCATTCCTATTCTTCCATACAATCATCTAGTTATTTACTTTATAACTTGACCAACTTCTTTCCTTCATCCCTCAAGTGTATTTTTTCCCTATATGCAATATACACTGACCTTGTCATGATTCTTTTCCTGGAACCTTCCAAAATGATGGTTCTTATAGGATCTTGAAGATACACCTTAGAAAAATGACTACCCATAACATAATGTTCGAGAATGCCTAGATGAACAATAATATGCAAAATGGTCCAATCTTCTTAATTTTGAAAAACTAGACGATTCTTACAATGCAACTCAATCAAGTAGACCTAAATATTCTACTATCACATGATACTATCTACTATGCCATGCTATTACAACAAGACTTAATCAACAATGCATGTTATTCTAAATGAGAGACAAAATTCATAAAGAACCTGTTAGAGAGGATGCCTTCTTCAATAGTAAAGATCTTTGACATCTTCTTTCTTCTGCTACTTATTTGGTTCTCCTATCTACTCAACTGTGTGAGATTTCTTCTTTCCTTTCTTTTGTTGTTTTTACTTTTTGGACCACCCCTCTTAAAGTGTTGAAATTCATTACACCCAAAGCATTGAACATTGGACATATCTTGGTTATTCTTGGACTTTCAAAACTTTTGCTTCTCTAGCTTCTTGTTTTTTGCAATGAAGGCTTGCGATTGTTCATTTGATTCAATATCATCCCTTGTCTTGATCCTAGTCTCTTCCAAGATGAATTTATCCCACAACTCATAGAAAAAGGTACCATATTTCTTAGAGTAGATGCTAGTTGCAAAACTACTTCATTCTAGCGGCAAGGCATTCAACACACAAACAATCATTTCAAAGACATAAATTATCTCCCATAGTTCATGCACTTGATTTATTATCTGTGAAATCTTCATGAGGTAGGAGGCCATGTCTCTGCCCTTCAATTTCTTTATTCTGTATAATTTTTTTCTAAAAAAAATCTTTTGACCAGATGTGCTTATAGAGTACAAATACACTAGCGTATCATACATAGCCTTAGAAGTATTCAAATTAGCAACAAATGGAACAATATGATCCTTTGTTCCGTCACATCTCCTTTCTTTTATTTTTCCAACTCTTGAGTCTTATCTTTGCTATGTTTAGTAACTTCACCGAGGACATATTCCATTACTTCATGTTTTGTAAGTGCCAGATCAATCCTTTTCTTCCATGTTGGGAAATTTACTTAGCCAATAAAATTATTTCTTTCCTTGCAGAAATAACTTATATGAACTTTATATTCAGACATAGAGTAACAATATTATACTTACTTGACAATCAAGAGTGCTCTCTTCTTTGATTATGTCTCCAACTATCTTGATGCTTTCAAGATCTTCAAAGAGACTTCAATGATATCTGAGAAAGAGATATTCTAGGATGCCTTCAACAATGATATCTTCAACCAAGTTCAATGAGTGAATGATGATATCAATATCCCTTAATGCTTCCTCTTCCTCAAGATGATGCACAAGATAATCTTCAACAAATCCTTGACCTTTTAATGAGACCTTGATGATGAGGTCTTATTTAACAAAAGCTTGATGTGGAATTCCTCCTCTGAGATCATTAGGTCTTCTTCTTCTTTCCTTGTATCCTTATACAAATGATTCCCCTTGATAAGAAAACCATTCTTTGTGTCCTTATAGCTACCTTATCTTGTTCACCTTATCTCTCATACCATGTTGGAAACTGCAATATTGTAGCTATTAATTCAAATTTTCTTTAACCTTAAAATTTGCTTGTGAGACTTACTTATCTTCCTATGTTTTATTTATTATATATTTTTCATCAAACAAATATCAAGAGTAGAATAGAAAAGACAATGGAAACAGAAATTAGGCTCCAAGCTAGGGCAAAACCTTCCAAGGGGAAAACCCACAAAATATCTTCTCTAGTTCTAGAATCTACTTCAAATGAGACAACCAAGACCCAAACCCTAGACCAAGTCCTCCTTCAAGTACCAAGTCATCCCTTCACAAAACCCTTCCAATAGGATCAAATCAATAAGGCTTAATCCTATATCAACCAAACTCCAACTACAATTTGATCCCCATATTTGACCCTGGAACTTTGACTTATTGCTTTAACCTGCAAGTTCAACTTTGTAGTTGTTGTAGAAACCCTAAGACAATTCTTCAACGAGTATTTCTTGAGCAAGATGATGTTTCCCAAGAGAAAAAAAATTATGTCAGAATATTTTCTCTTCCAGTAACTTGATCCTACAACTTTATCTCCTAAATTCTAGACCTGTAATTTCAACCTTCCTGGAAGTTGCAAAAATGCTAGTTTCACACATTTGAGAGAGATAGAACCCAGAAACAAAATGTTATTCTTTTTCTTCGATTCTCCTTCTCTTCTAGACCTTCAATCTTTCTTTCTTTCTTTTCCCAGCTTTAGACCAAATTTCTTCTTGAGATATTGAGCTTTTATGTGAGTCAGTACCAAATGAGGTTGAATCTTCTTCTATTTATAGCCTTTTCAAGGGGTAAAATTCAATCCTTTAAGTCAACTTGTTTTTCCAGGGCCAACTTGTACGTTGGAGGTTTCCAGGACCTTCTAGACTCAAAATAAATATTTTTACAAGGCACAACTTGCCCAGAAGGGTCTTATAATCACGATGTTGACTCTCTTGACTCACGAAAATATATCATAGACCTAAAAAACCCTAGAATCATGAAGAACATGCTTTTACATAGAATACCATCAATAAGAAGCATGAAACCCATGCTTTATAATAACCACTTTTCTATCTTCATTTGTTTGTTGCATAAGCTACATATTGAAATGAGTACAATAACAATTATGAAGACCAAAACTAGTTACATTTCCAATAGAAACAACACAAACATGTTTAGGCAAAAGAGATAGACCAAATAATTCTGCCATTGGCTACATTCACTATGTGTTGAAATATTTAAATGTATATTTTAATAACCTTTTACGAATATAAGACACATGTAACTCTCCAATTTTAATTTTCTGAAATAACTATCAAGTAATAGTAGTGGATGTGACCAAAGTAATTCACCATCAAAGTATGGTTTGATAATAGACACACCAATAATATAGTATACCATAATGGCTTCAATCAAACTAGAAATGGGTACATCAAAAAGTGAAGGCCAAACAAGAGTGTCATGTGCAATCATACTGGAACAACCTAGTATGGTAGTGATCTAAATCTGTGTTGTAGTAGGGGCATGGAATTATTTTGTTAATGGTTGCAATGATCAATTGTCAAACTAGTTGTATGCATGATTTAATAGTAACATGATCATTATACACATGTAACTTGTAAAATACCTATGAGTAGGGCCTATTGATAGGGGACTAAAATATAAAAAATATAGAGTTGATATAGGAATTGGAGGATTAACTTGTAGTTACATGTTAAAATATAATAATACTTTATAAATTTATGTAAAATTGTTGGAAATATTGAGGGGGGGGTGAATCAGTATTTCTTTTTCAACTATTGTTTTACCAGTTAAAACATTTATATTCAAAACACAATATGAACAACAAATATAGATGCTTTTATTAATATAATCTTTGCAATAAAGTAGATACAATATATAAATGGTTGTAATAAGTTACCAAGCACCAAACTGGAATTCTGTGAGGCTCCAACCTCCAGAGCACCAACTCTGTTTTGCCAAGGAAACAATCTTGGACTTAGGAGCACCAACTCCCAAGGACACCAATCCTTCTAGTTCTAAGACACCAACATCAAGGGCTCCAACCCTTTGCTACAAACTGTTTTGATCTTTTTTGTCAAGGCACCAACCTTGGATATAGGAGCACCAACTCCAAGGACACCAATCCTTCAAAGTTCTGAGGCACCAACTCCAAGGGCTCTGTTTCTAGGAAAACTAGTATTCCTATAGAATGCTAGCCCTTTAGGTTTGGCAACTACCCTAGATACAACAGTTTAAAGCAATTCAATGATTTCTTCTATGTGTAACAGATAAGAGAAAGATAATGGAACCAACCTGGAACTTCCGCTTAATCCCTTGCTTCCTCTCTCTCCCCCTTGACAAATCGCACAGCTCCTCTCCATACTTAACCTACTTGGAGAGTACCTGCACAAGTACAACAACAAAGAACCATCAAAGCATCGTGATCTATTACAACATAAACATTACAAAATCAGATATATAATGAACAAATGATAACATTCACAATTGCACAATCATATGGAAGAAAACTTGAAGAACTTTATTAATAGAAGGGAGAATTACAACCCAGTTGTCTGATCTAGCATCACCCTCCCAACTTCAATCCTTCTTCACCTCATGAAATAGCAAGATCACACCAACAATACAATGCTCCTTCCTCAATTACAAACTATTAGCACTTCCTTGTAATTCACAATATTCCTGCCCCTGGATCTCTTGAATTGGAGATCCATTTACAGATGTGTGAAAGGGTGTGAGTCATCCATGGGGTTTGATTAGTGTCATTCCACTTGTTACAGTTGGTTCCACTTGGAGATTTCTTAGATCCCTTATTCATCCTTGGGTGAATTCAGAGAGGCAAGTGACACAGGAGAAGTTTCTAGAAGATTCCATGAGAAACCACCTAGCAAATTGTCTCAGACATTTGTCCATCCTCACCCATTGCACTCTATAGAAGGCCTAATCAGTATGCATCACACCCTAGCAGTGTACCACTCAGTATGCATCGCACCCTGCCAGTGGAGCAGTCAGTATGGTTTAATTTAGGCCATTTCTGGATGGTTTCTCAGGTGGAACTTTTGGGGAATGATGTATTAAGATGACTATGTTCCTTTAGGGCATGAAACAACTCTTTTAGAGGTTGACGAGCCATAGTTTATTGACATATACGTTTGGGGTTGATGTGCCCAAATATGTCTATAACAGGATCCAACCCTCTTGTCAAGGCATGTTTGATAGTAATGTTCTGCTCTCAGAACTCTTCTTTATTGAGTTCTATTTATTTACAGCTTCACTGTAGTCTCCATGCTACAACATCAGTGGCAACCAATATTCTTATGAAGGAGTCTTTACAACTCTTCATACTGTCCACATAGAGTTTGCAATAGCCTTCATGATCTTTGATAATGTCTCCACACAGCTTTAGTGAGTCTACTATTAGCTATACTAAGCTCTGCATAAGAACTAACTTTCTATTCAAGCATCTATTCTAACTGTCACAGTAAATGATTTAGCATGACTGCTTCTCTGCTGGCTACTTCTCCCTTCAAACAATGTTAGATAAAGCTTTATTTATTACATCATAGAATTGTTCTTCAGACAACATTGTGTACCTAATCAATTCATCACAGGTCTGAGTCTCTCACAGGGTAACACGATCAACAGAGATGCTCATCCTTCAAATGCCTCTTGTCTTATTGGTCCTTCGACCCTTTTTTGTTCTGCTAGACCCTATGGTTGCCTCTATTTCTTTCAGCTTTTTTAACCAACCTTTTTCTTTCCTTGTTCTCTGTTTTATATATTCTTGATGCCTTTGACCATTGGTTTCCTCTTTCCGCTGGTTCTTCGGCTTCCTCAATGCTTGCTTGATCCTTCGTCTTCCCTCCTCAGTCGCTGTAGTTTCCTCTGCGCTCACTTGCTTCTTTGGTTTCTCGATCCTTTGGTCACTTTAGCTTCCTCTGCCTATTCGAATTAACCAATGCTTCACAGGACATGTTCAAGAGGAAGAGGGGCTGAATTACAATAGAAGTGATGCTTATTAAAAAATATCAGAGAGGTCCCTTTTCTTTCCTTTAATAACATTCATACATTAGGCTTCATTATTTACAGATAGACTGTACCAATAGGGAGGCCCCACATGCCACATCATAATCACATTCGCAATCGCAGTTGTTCCGGCCCACTAAACTATCGGAACCGTTATTTTAGGGAAAATCTTAAGAACCCCCCTAAATTTACATGTATAATAAATGGGCGAATCTCCATGGTATATAGGAAAAATGGAAGGCGATTTTATCAATAATATGATATGTATATATAATTTTTTGGCGAATCTCTCACCAGGCATTGCGAATATTTTACTCAATTATAAAATCTTGTGTTTATTGAATACACAAATGAAATCATTGCATTTCTTTAAAATATATTTTGAAACCAAAATTACCAAAATTACATATCGATAACCTAGTGGGTGTAGGATAAAATTCACCCATGCCATTCATAGAAAACATGAGAAAAAACCTAATACTTATATAAAACTAAGAAAAATTCAAATTCATCACTTCTAGGGACCTCGTAACCACCCTGCCAATACACAAGTATGTTCCGATTTTCAATTAGAAAAATTACCCAAATTACAATCTGTTTACTCCAGCATATGTTGGAAAGTTATAGAAGGATGACTAGTGCAATCAATCCATTCATTTTAGCCCTGGATTTGTTTCAGTTTAAAACAGAAGTATACAAATATACTTGTCCAATGTCTATGCTTTAACCATTCACCTTAAGATGTTTTTACAATATAATTTCCTAAGTCTATTTAATATCTTCATTATCATAAAAACCAAACTATATCCATCTTAACTCCACATCTACCACTCTTAGGGGATGAAATCTATTTATCCCTCTAAGCACTTGGTAGACCCAGAATTAAGATGGATCTAAGATGATAGAATTTCCCCTTTAAATTGTCTATGCTCACATGAATACCATGGTTTTACCATGGGTCAATACCATGGGTTATCATAAACCTGGAGCTTAAAAATTAATATTAGTAATTTATAAAAATTAATAAAATTAATAGTTGATTTTTGTTTTATTTTTTATTTTAACCAAGCTAAAATGTTTAACATACATTAAATTACAACATCCATTTTTACTCTTGATCAGATCAAATATTTTTTCACTCTATGCTAGTTTGCATATCACAATATTTGATACCTCTCGGGGGTTAGCAGATCCAGAGTAAAGATGGATCTATGCTGGTTTAATTCCCCCATTTAAATAGGCTACATTCTAGGTGAATAACATGGGTCAATACCATGTGCCATTTTGGTGAATACCATGGGTCAATACCATGTGCCATTTTTATTTTTATTAATACTAATATTAGGGTTAATAATGTTTTTTTGCATGGTATTAATAACAATCTAGTCCATGGTATTTGTCCCATACTATTTTGCCCATAGGTTTCACCTAAATATAAGGTGACTTATGGAGTAAATATAAAAAAATGTTTTATTTTTTTACCATACCTCTTGTTTATTTATATTTTTATTAATTTGCCATACATCTTTTACAAATATGGTATTTGGCCCATAGGATTCACTTAAATAAAACCTCTTTCTTGAGCCTTCATAAATAGAACGAGGGTTATGGACTAAATATAAAAAGAGGTTTTATTTATTTACCATGCGTCTAGTTTATTTATATTTTTATTTATTTACTATACCTTTTGAGTAAGTATAAAAAGACGTTTTAGTTATTTACCATACCTCCACTTCACTTATATTTTTATTTGTTTACACCGTTGCATGTATATAAGGTGACTTATGGAGTAAATATTAAAAATGTTTTATTTATTTACCATACCTCTCATTTATTTATATTTTTATTGATTCACCATACCTCTTTTATAAATATGGTATTTGGGCATTTGGCCCATAGGATTCACTTAAATAAAACCTATTCTTGAAAATGGGCCAATGGATTCACTTAAATAAAACCTATTGTTGAAAATGGGTGAATGGAAGGTTGTAACTCCTAATTTCAAGGGCTAAATTTACCTTTTTTACCCTCTCCCTTAAAATAAGGTGGGCTATTTGAGGTGATTTGTAAAAATGTACTATGATACAAAATATTTGCCCACTAAAAATTTAAAACCCCTTAATTACACCAAAGGGCGAACATTCACCCCTAAAATTTTCTATACGTTATTTGAAGCTTTTGGCCTTAAAAACCCCAGGCAATACAATTATTGAAATACTCAAGAATATATGGAAAAACCTGACCGAATGCTTAAGGCCAAACTTCAAATGCATTATGCCCGCATCTATAACTACACTGGGTTCGCTCCTCCACAACATTATCGCAATCGGCAATCGAGGCTTCCGAAAGTCTTTTATGAGTCGAGCCCATAACATTGTTGATGGCCGATGGATGATTCCCCTGCTGGACGTGATATTTTATAAATTGTTGTTGATGAATCCATCGGGTCCACAACATATATCGCAATTAGCGCTTTCAGGGGTGACAAACCTTTGTATATTGGAATATGCGAGTTCCAATAGGCAGATGTGATATAACAAAAGAGCATTTCATAATGTTGCAATGGGTTTGCAACATATCACAATTATAAGATATATATATATATATATATATATATATTGCAATTCGCATGTTTTAATGTGGCAAGGCTTAGAGCCTGAATATATGAAATGCACTGAAAAACATGCTTTGAAAAAATTTAATGGACTTCAACTGTTTATACACCTGGACGTATATATCATCAGCTCCACACATGTATATCGCAGTAGGGGGTTTTGGGTAGTGGCGCATAATAGAACCCCCTGATATGATTTCTCCGATATATATCTCTCTCTCTATATATATATATATATATATATATATATATATATATATATATATATATATATATATATATATATATATTTCACCTCCAATAGTGTATTTCGATATATATATATATACACACTCCACCTTCGATAGTGTATATTGCATATATATACTATATATTTCTCTACCTCTGCCTTTATGACCTCCACTCTTTGTACTCTTTCGCTCTTCCTCTATGCTCCTCTGATCGGTCTTCCTTTGGATTCCGATAGTTCTTCTATGGCATATATTACTCCCGATACTTCTCATATGGCTCCTCTTGTAGCTCCGATAGCTCTATTTATGCTCCTCCGATAGCTCTACTTTGATATTATGCAATACTCCTCTTTTCATGAATTATTCCTCTCGGTTCTTCTTGGGCATGTATTACATGCAATGTTCCTCCAATGTGGCTCCTCTTGCTCCAATGCCTTCCTTTGGCTTTTCAATGTCTTTCAATGAACTTCTATGATACCTTCATACCTTGATGGCTTCTATCTTTTCTGATATGCCTCTCTTTGTTAACTCCTCCATTAACAGACTCTTACTCATGGCTTGGCTTTCCTGATGGCCTTGCTCTTGTTTCTTCATGGATTTTCTCTGCTTCCCCTTGGCTTCGTATCATCATCTAGTATCTAAAATATTGCCATATTGAAATCTACGACAACCTAGGTCAACAATCTCCCCCTTTGTTATTGATGGAAATATTCTTCTTCTCTCCCCCATTGACATCAATGGCAAAGGAGTGCTATGGGACTCCCCCTATCAAACTGCTTCTATTCTTTATGAATGGTAGATCTTCATGGGTCTATTACTCCCCTTGTCATAGAGCTCTTATTTTTACTGAAGATAGAAGGATTGATGCTCTATCATCAATTAGCACATTATCCCCTCTTCATGTCTCAGAACTACTTTATTATGGCTTCTATAATGCTTAAAGATGCTCTACTTCAATGCTTTCAACCAGATTGCAAATAGCCACACACCAAGTGTCCATGTCCAGGTTTTTATGCTTCAATCCATATATTTTTGTCTCCACAGTCAGAATTGAGAGGCCTTCATAGTCCAAATCAAGAGAAAATGCCACTGAAATTGTCTTTCTTGCTATCTTTCTTCAGATCTGAGTTCCTTTGTGTCTTTGTGCTTCTCCTTAAGTTACCGCCATCCAGTATTCAACATCATTGCATTTGGATGAAATGGTCAAAGTTTGTACCTCACTGTTGCCATATTTTCTAAGTGACCAGTATCAGCTTAAGTTATATTTGACTGCAAAATATTCTCCTTTCTATGAGCCATCCTTTCCTTGTGTTCTTGTACATATCTCTACAAGTTATTTCCGCTAGCATATTTAGATATCCAATCTGTGACTGTCTTTTAAATTCATTTTGTTGATTTTCATATTCTTGCAATGCTTCAGTTTTGTTATATGTTTCCAACTGCTCTTACTTCAAACTCCATTCCAAATGTATCTGTTTGTTTGAAGGTTGCCTCTATTTGTGTCCATAATTTACCTGTTCTCACATTAAATCCCTTAGTCAAGACATAAACTTCTGCGATAACAACACCATAGTTGTTTTCCCTATTTCTTTAGTATTAGATTACATTCTTTGTTGTTTCAAATTCTACTAAACATCTTTAACACAAGTCCAAAGAATAGTTAAGATATCAAGTTCTTCAATTGAGTGCTCCTGAGGAATGATCTTTATCAATGAATGATTGTTAATATAGCTCAACAAGGATTTTATAAGGACCCCTTCAGTAATAACATCTACAATAATGGTCAAGAATCATAGGCTCCCCCTAACTGTATGCATCTTCTCTTTTCGCAGAGTCTTCCCATCAAATGCTCAGATTGTGGAAGGTAAGGTCAACAACATGTGTTTTTGGCTGGAGAGTTCAAGAGACTTTCAAATTGTATTTGCTTCCTTCTCCAGACTTGTGTAGCTTTCTTCTTTTTCATGGTTCTAGCTTGTGTAAGAGCCCAAGTTAAGTTACAATCACGTGCCACATGACCAATTTTATGACACTTGAAGCATTCTACATTGTTCATGAATAAGAATTCATGATTTCTTCCTACAAAATTGTTCCTTGGAGATTGCTGGGGACCATAATATCTGTCTTTATGACATGGTTGGGGACCATAACATCTATCTTTATGATATTCTTTACAATATTTTTCCATGTGACCAAAGTTTTTACAAGAATAATAATAACCAAAAAATAAACTTTGGTACCTGGGAGATGGATATTTCCTTGATGTACTTCTGAAGCCTTTCTTCATTGAGATCCTTTGATGATAACCATTGCTTCTCACATCCTTGACATCATCTACATTTCTTCTTGGAGTATGATTTCTTCCATTGTTTCCTTGATTTTTCTTCTTCCCTTTGTTGGAACTGGGAGCATCACCGTTTCTTTCTGGATTCTTCACAACCCTTTTGTTTGAAGCATTATTATTCTTGTTCGAGGATTCACCTGCATACCCGAGACATGATTTATCAAATGGACATCTTTGATAGCTGAGCATGTCATCCAAGGCTTGAGAGCTCTTCAAGATTTCGTTCTTCCCTTCAACCTTTTTTTTTAGGAAGACAATATCTTCTTTCAATCTTTCACACTCATTATTCTTCTTAGCAAGTTGTTTATCAGTTTCTTACTTGATACGGCCAGCTTCACCTGCTTCTATTTTAAGGGAGATGATATATGACTTCATTTTGAAGATTTCTTCATTTTCCTTTGCTAGACTGCTCTCCATTTCTTCCTTGATCCTTGTAGCTTGTTTCCTTGCTTCTTGTAGTTGATAGTTGAGAGAGGAGACCTCTACCTTGTATTGACCAATCTCTTCTTCAATTTTGTTCAAGCTCTTGTGTCTTTGTTCAAGTTGACTTGACAAGGTATCTTCCTGTTTCTTTGATTTATCCAATTGATTTTTCATGGATATGACTTCTTCATGATGCTTTCTTTTTCTTTGATGAAATTCCTTCTTAAGCTTGGTAATCTCTTTATCCATTTCTTGTACTGAAGCTTGACAAGGTCAACTTTCTCCCTTGTTTGATCCTGGTCACTAGCTAGTGCTATCTTCTTAAGTTCCTCATTTTCCTTTTTCAAATTGTTAATCTCTTCCATGGTAGTCATAAGTTGAGTGAGGAGGTCTTTTACAAAATATTTTTCATTCTCTTCATCTTCTATGATGGTTCTGGATTTCATTCTTGATTTCCATCATATTCTTGACTCATAGTCATGGTCAATGCTCCTTTTGAGTGAAGGTCATGAAGTTTGTCCCATATACCCTTTGCTAATGAATATTTTCCTCGATTGTTCTTTATAGAATCAGGTAGCCCATTCAAGATTTCCTTCATTGCTTTTGCATTGTAGTCCTTGGATTCTCCATCCATCCTGCTATCAACCATCATTGTTTTCTAGATTTCAATGCTTTGAGTTTGTAATAAATTCCTCATTCTTGCTTCCCATAAATTAAAGTTCCCATTGAACCTTGGAGCCTCCTCAAATTGATTGTCTTCTATTTTAGTGGTAGAGGGTGACACATCCTTAGGAGGATTGGAGACTTTCTTCCTTGACCTCGCCATTTATGTTCTAAAGATCAACCTTCAAGCTGTTAGGCTTTGAATGAAGGTACTGGCTCTGATACCAATTGCTGGAAATACTGAGGGGGGGTGAATCAATATTTCTTTTTCAACTATTGTTTTACAAGTTAAAACATTTATATTCATAACACAAGATGAACAACAAGTATAGCTGCTTTTATTAATATAATATTTGCAATAAAATAGATACAATATATAAATGGATACAATCAGTTTCCAAGCACCAACTTGGACTTTTGTGAGGCTCCAACCTCTAGAGCACCAACTCTATTTTGCCAAGGAAACAATCTTGGACTTGAGGAAGTTGTTGATGACAGGTAGAATCAAATTATATGAGAATTGTGGCAAAGGAATTATGACAACTTGTATGGATGTGATGGAAAAGGAAGAGTGAGTGAAAAAACCTAGATGAGTAAGAAGTGTTCAAGGGGTTCCAAAGGATGGTACCAAGAATGCCAGAATACCAGGTACAAGTGGGAAGCTTAGTGAGGTGTGTGTAGTAGGAAGGATACATGTTACTGTAAATGTTATTTGCAATTCATAGTGGGAATCAGAAAGCTCATATAGGAAGAGGAGAAGATGAAGATGACTGTGGCTACTCATTTGAAGAATTCAGTGGGAAGCCTCAAATATGACACAATAGTTGGCATGAGGATGATGAGTCATGAAGAGTTTGGGAAGGAACTCATTGAGGTGAAAACATGGTTAAATGTGCTTATGGAGATGCTACAACAAGATGAGGAGAATGAGAGAAGTGGGTGTAAAATGAGGAAAATGGTCAAATGGCCTACTGAGTTTTTTTTCACAAGAAAGATGATACAAAAATAGAGACACAGGTTGAAGGAAGAACTTAGAGCAACTGAGTATGAGGAGGCAATTCAAATATGTGAACCTAAGCAAGGAGAAAATCTTGGAAATGATGGTGACGAGTTTGATGAACATTTGATGTTTGAGACATAAAATGAGGCTAAGGAGCCTTGTGTTTTTAAATTTGATGATTTGTGTGTGATTGTAGGTTTTGATACAGGTAAAGAACAACCCTTTGAATTTGTCATGAAGATAGAGGAAAATAGGGGAAAACATAATCTAAATTTTGTTCTAAGATGAAGAGAAATACTTAAATGCAATGCTTGTAAAGGGTGATGAAGAATCACAACCAGAGGCATAAATAATTTTAGATTCTCAAACTGATTATGTGTATGCATGTGAAGTAGAATGTGAGGATGGATAGCTTCCAATTGTTTTTATAAAGGAGGATGCATTAAATCCAAAGGGTGAAGAATTTACTGACAACATGGGAACAAAGATCAAGCAGTAGATTGAAACAAAACAATAAGTACAAGTTGAAATTTCACAAGCATGTGAAGAAAAAGTAAGGTTGAAGGTATACTTGTTTGGTAATATACTTTTGTTTTGATTGTTTTCTCAGCTAGGAAAGATCTATTTGAAATGGTAAGAAGAAGCATGATGCGAAGTGGAAAGGTAGAGATGATTGTATTGCAGGATTGTAGGCATCAAGAAGAGAAAGTATGGAATCATAGTGGAGTTCCAAAGGCATATGTAGAAGTAAAGAAACATGATGAGACAAATGATCAAAAGCAGTGCAAATTATGGGATCCTAGAGGATTTGAAAATTATTGACACATGACCAGGAGGTCCTGAAAAATTTCTACCTTGGGAGTATAATGCAAGAGCATTAGATATTCCAAGTAATAATTCATTGATGAGAAAAAAAAATTAAAAACGGGTCTTGAATTTTTTGAAGAATTTATATTCTTCTATGTAAATAAATAGTATTTTCCAATTTAGTATATTTTATGAGTTTTAGAACTAGATTATTCATAGTTTTAGAAAAGTTATGGATAGGTGATATTTTGTCCATAAGGAAAAAGCAGATCCACCTTGAAAAGCATGAGAGACTCTAGGGATAGATTGAGTGATTTTAGAATTTAGAAAATCTGATTTATGGAGTGATTTATGGAGTGCTTTTAATATTTAGAAATCTATTGCATTTCTTAATTATACTTATTATAAGCCTACACACAATGAGAAAAATGGCCAAATGAATGTGCAATTAGGCTCATAGAGAGAAACAAATGTTTTGGATTATTTTTGTATGTACATGTTTTGTTAATGAAATGAAGTTCCATATCTTCTATGTATGTAGCATCTATGTGCACAATCATTGAAGAATTCCTAAAATTTGGAATTGGTAGAATTAAGTGCCTATGTGTGTGAATTGGGTAGAGAAATTTTATTAAAGATTTAGTGAAATTAAATTTACTGCATGTGTTAAATGTTGGAGAGTGGTATTATTTTATGAAGAATAATTATTCAATGTCCTTAATGGAAAGAAAGATAATGGGTGCTCATGAATTATTTCTTTATATTGAGTGCTCATGGTGAATGCTTCCTGAAATGTTGTGAAATGAATGCAAGTGCACATATGTATATGGAGTGGATTCATGAAATTGGTGTCAGGGTAGATTTGGTGCTACTAGTTACCTTTTAATACCATGGTAATGACACAAACATATTGACTACATGATTGCTAAAACCATATATTCAATCGATACAACTGCACTTGCCCCAATTGTCATCATGTATTCCTGCAATATCATTCGAGGTAGAAAAACAATATTTCAACCAAAGAATCTACAAGAAATATTAATATTAGACTTACCTCATCATGATGATGTTCTCATCAAAACATCAACATCTTCATGGTTCATGTTCACAAGAGTCTTCCTTCATGCATCAAAGTTCCCAAGGATTGAACTTGATTACCAAGTTACAATATTCTTCAAAAGGCTATAATAGATGTTAATTACCATTCTATTTATTCTAATGAGAAAGTTTTAATATTATATTCATTCTAGAGTAAGTAAAATTCATCTTTTAGGCATTGTACAACCAAATGGAAGATTCACCATGCATGATTTATGACTAAATTCTTTTACAGGATTTTGTACATATGAATCCTACCTAAGAGTTACTTTAAATATGCATTCCTATTCTTCCATACAATCATCTAGTTATTTACTTTATAACTTGACCAACTTCTTTCCTTCATCCCTCAAGTGTATTTTTTCCCTATATGCAATATACACTGACCTTGTCATGATTCTTTTCCTGGAACCTTCCAAAATGATGGTTCTTATAGGATCTTGAAGATACACCTTAGAAAAATGACTACCCATAACATAATGTTCGAGAATGCCTAGATGAACAATAATATGCAAAATGGTCCAATCTTCTTAATTTTGAAAAACTAGACGATTCTTACAATGCAACTCAATCAAGTAGACCTAAATATTCTACTATCACATGATACTATCTACTATGCCATGCTATTACAACAAGACTTAATCAACAATGCATGTTATTCTAAATGAGAGACAAAATTCATAAAGAACCTGTTAGAGAGGATGCCTTCTTCAATAGTAAAGATCTTTGACATCTTCTTTCTTCTGCTACTTATTTGGTTCTCCTATCTACTCAACTGTGTGAGATTTCTTCTTTCCTTTCTTTTGTTGTTTTTACTTTTTGGACCATCCCTCTTAAAGTGTTGAAATTCATTACACCCAAAGCATTGAACATTGGACATATCTTGGTTATTCTTGGACTTTCAAAACTTTTGCTTCTCTAGCTTCTTGTTTTTTGCAATGAAGGCTTGCGATTGTTCATTTGATTCAATATCCTCCCTTGTCTTGATCCTAGTCTCTTCCAAGATGAATTTATCCCACAACTCATAGAAAAAGGTACCATATTTCTTAGAGTAGATGCTAGTTGCAAAACTACTTCATTCTAGCGGCAAGGCATTCAACACACAAACAATCATTTCAAAGACATAAATTATCTCCCATAGTTCATGCACTTGATTTATTATCTGTGAAATCTTCATGAGGTAGGAGGCCATGTCTCTGCCCTTCAATTTCTTTATTCTGTATAATTTGTTTCTAAAAAAAATCTTTTGACCAGATGTGCTTATAGAGTACAAATATACTAGCGTATCATACATAGCCTTAGAAGTATTCAAATTAGCAACAAATGGAACAATATGATCCTTTGTTCCCTCACATCTCCTTTCTTTTATTTTTCCAACTCTTGAGTCTTATCTTTGCTATGTTTAGTAACTTCACCGAGGACATATTCCATTACTTCATGTTTTGTAAGTGCCAGATCAATCCTTTTCTTCCATGTTGGGAAATTTACTTAGCCAATAAAATTATTTCTTTCCTTGCAGAAATAACTTATATGAACTTTATATTCAGACATAGAGTAACAATATGATACTTACTTGACAATCAAGAGTGCTCTCTTCTTTGATTATGTCTCCAACTATCTTGATGCTTTCAAGATCTTCAAAGAGACTTCAATGATATCTGAGAACGAGATATTCTAGGATGCCTTCAACAATGATATCTTCAACCAAGTTCAATGAGTGAATGATGATATCAATATCCATTAATGCTTCCTCTTCCTCAAGATGATGCACAAGATAATCTTCAACAAATCCTTGACCTTTTAATGAGACCTTGATGATGAGGTCTTATTTAACAAAAGCTTGATGTGGAATTCCTCCTCTGAGATCATTAGGTCTTCTTCTTCTTTCCTTGTATCCTTATACAAATGATTCCCCTTGATAAGAAAACCATTCTTTGTGTCCCTATAGCTACCTTATCTTGTTCACCTTGTCTCTCATACCATGTTGGAAAATGCAATATTGTAGCTATTAATTCAAACTTTCTTTAACCTTAAAATTTGCTTGTGAGACTTACTTATCTTCCTATGTTTTATTTATTATATATTTTTCATCAAACAAATATCAAGAGTAGAATAGAAAAGACAACGGAAACAGAAATTAGGCTCCAAGCTAGGGAAAAACCTTCCAAGGGGAAAACCCACAAAATATCTTCTCTAGTTCTAGAATCTACTTCAAATGAGACAACCAAGACCCAAACCCTAGACCAAGTCCTCCTTCAAGTACCAAGTCATCCCTTCACAAAACCCTTCCAATAGGATCAAATCAATAAGGCTTAATCCTATATCAACCAAACTCCAACTACAATTTGATCCCCATATTTGACCCTGGAACTTTGACTTACTGCTTTAACCTGCAAGTTCAACTTTGTAGTTGTTGTAGAAACCCTAAGACAATTCTTCAACGAGTATTTCTTGAGCAAGATGATGTTTCCCAAGAGAAAAAAAATTATGTCAGAATATTTTCTCTTCCAGTAACTTGATCCTACAACTTTATCTCCTAAATTCTAGACCTGTAATTTCAACCTTCCTGGAAGTTGCAAAAATGCTAGTTTCACACATTTGAGAGAGATAGAACCCAGAAACAAAATGTTATTCTTTTTCTTCGATTCTCCTTCTCTTCTAGACCTTCAATCTTTCTTTCTTTCTTTTCCCAGCTTTAGACCAAATTTCTTCTTGAGATATTGAGCTTTTATGTGAGTCAGTACCAAATGAGGTTGAATCTTCTTCTATTTATAGCCTTTTCAAGGGGTAAAATTCAATCCTTTAAGTCAACTTGTTTTTCCAGGGCCAACTTGTACTTTAGAGGTTTCCAGGACCTTCTAGACTCAAAATAAATATTTTTACAAGGCACAACTTGCCCAGAAGGGTCTTATAATCACGATGTTGACTCTCTTGACTCACGAAAATATATCATAGACCTAAAAAACCCTAGAATCATGAAGAACATGCTTTTACATAGAATACCATCAATAAGAAGCATGAAACCCATGCTTTATAATAACCACTTTTCTATCTTCATTTGTTTGTTTCATAAGCTACATATTGAAATGAGTACAATAACAATTATGAAGACCAAAACTAGTTACATTTCCAATAGAAACAACACAAACATGTTTAGGCAAAAGAGATAGACCAAATAATTCTGCCATTGGCTACATTCACTATGTGTTGAAATATTTAAATGTATATTTTAATAACCTTTTACGAATATAAGACACATGTAACTCTCCAATTTTAATTTTCTGAAATAACTATCAAGTAATAGTAGTGGATGTGACCAAAGTAATTCACCATCGAAGTATGGTTTGATAATAGACACACCAATAATATAGTATACCATAATGGCTTCAATCAAACTAGAAATGGGTACATCAAAAAGTGAAGGCCAAACAAGAGTGTCATGTGCAAGCATACTGGAACAACCTAGTATGGTAGTGATCTAAATCTGTGTTGTAGTAGGGGCATGGAATTATTTTGTTAATGGTTGCAATGATCAATTGTCAAACTAGTTGTATGCATGATTTAATAGTAACATGATCATTATACACATGTAACTTGTAAAATACCTATGAGTAGGGCCTATTGATAGGGGACTAAAATATAAAAAATATAGAGGTGATATAGGAATTGGAGGATTAACTTGTAGTTACATGTTAAAATATAATAATACTTTATAAATTTATGTAAAATTGTTGGAAATATTGAGGGGGGGGTGAATCAATATTTCTTTTTCAATTATTGTTTTACCAGTTAAAACATTTATATTCAAAACACAATATGAACAACAAATATAGATGCTTTTATTAATATAATCTTTGCAATAAAGTAGATACAATATATAAATGGTTGTAATAAGTTACCAAGCACCAAACTGGAATTCTGTGAGGCTCCAACCTCCAGAGCACCAACTCTGTTTTGCCAAGGAAACAATCTTGGACTTAGGAGCACCAACTCCCAAGGACACCAATCCTTCTACTTCTAAGACACCAACATCAAGGGCTCCAACCCTTTGCTACAAACTGTTTTGATCTTTTTTGTCAAGGCACCAACCTTGGATATAGGAGCACCAACTCCAAGGACACCAATCCTTCAAAGTTCTGAGGCACCAACTCCAAGGGCTCTGTTTCTAGGAAAACTAGTATTCCTATAGAATGCTAGCCCTTTAGGTTTGGCAACTACCCTAGATACAACAGTTTAAAGCAATTCAACGATTTCTTCTATGTGTAACAGATAAGAGAAAGATAATGGAACCAACCTGGAACTTCCGCTTAATCCCTTGCTTCCTCTCTCTCCCCCTTAACAAATCGCACAGCTCCTCTCCATACTTAACCTGCTTGGAGAGTACCTGCACAAGTACAACAACAAAGAACCATCAAAGCATCATGATCTATTACAACATAAACATTACAAAATCAGATATATAATGAACAAATGATAACATTCACAATTGCACAATCATATGGAAGAAAACTTGAAGAACTTTATTAATAGAAGGGAGAATTACAACCCAATTGTCTGATCTAGCATCATCCTCCCAACTTCAATCCTTCTTCACCTCATGAAATAGCAAGATCACACCAACAATACAATGCTCCTTCCTCAATTACAAACTATTAGCACTTCCTTGTAATTCACAATATTCCTGCCCCTGGATCTCTTGAATTGGAGATCCATTTACAGATGTGTGAAAGGGTGTGAGTCATCCATGGGGTTTGATTAGTGTCATTCCACTTGTTACAGTTGGTTCCACTTGGAGATTTCTTAGATCCCTTATTCATCCTTGGGTGAATTCAGAGAGGCAAGTGACACAGGAGAAGTTTCTAGAAGATTCCATGAGAAACCACCTAGCAAATTGTCTCAGACATTTGTCCATCCTCACCCATTGCACTCTATAGAAGGCCTAATCAGTATGCATCACACCCTAGCAGTGTACCACTCAGTATGCATCGCACCCTGCCAGTGGAGCAGTCAGTATGGTTTAATTTAGGCCATTTCTGGATGGTTTCTCAGGTGGAACTTTTGGGGAATGATGTATTAAGATGACTATGTTCCTTTAGGGCATGAAACAACTCTTTTAGAGGTTGACGAGCCATAGTTTATTGACATATACGTTTGGGGTTGATGTGCCCAAATATGTCTATAACAGGATCCAACCCTCTTGTCAAGGCATGTTTAATAGTAATGTTCTGCTCTCAGAACTCTTCTTTATTGAGTTCTATTTATTTACAGCTTCACTGTAGTCTCCATGCTACAACATCAGTGGCAACCAATATTCTTATGAAGGAGTCTTTACAACTCTTCATACTATCCACATAGAGTTTGCAATAGCCTTCATGATCTTTGATAATGTCTCCACACAGCTTTAGTGAGTCTACTATTAGCTATACTAAGCTCTGCATAAGAACCAACTTTCTATTCAAGCATCTATTCTAACTGTCACAGTAAATGATTTAGCATGACTGCTTCTCTACTGGCTACTTCTCCCTTCAAACAATGTTAGATAAAGCTTTATTTATTACATCATAGAATTGTTCTTCAGACAACATTGTGTACCTAATCAATTCATCACAGGTCTGAGTCTCTCACAGGGTAACACGATCAACAGAGATGCTCATCCTTCAAATGCCTCTTGTCTTATTGGTCCTTCGACCCTTTTTTGTTCTGCTAGACCCTATGGTTGCCTCTATTTCTTTCAGCTTTTTTAACCAACCTTTTTCTTTCCTTGTTCTCTGTTTTATATATTCTTGATGCCTTTGACCATTGGTTTCCTCTTTCCACTGGTTCTTCGGCTTCCTCAATTCTTGCTTGATCCTTCGTCTTCCCTCCTCAGTCGCTGTAGTTTCCTCTGCGCTCACTTGCTTCTTTGGTTTCTCGATCCTTTGGTCACTTTAGCTTCCTCTGCCTATTCGAATTAACCAATGCTTCACAGGACATGTTCAAGAGGAAGAGGGGCTGAATTACAATAGAAGTGATGCTTATTAAAAAATATCAGAGAGGTCCCTTTTCTTTCCTTTAATAACATTCATACATTAGACTTCATTATTTACAGATAGACTGTACCAATAGGGAGGCCCCACATGCCACATCATAATCACATTCGCAATCGCAGTTGTTCCGGCCCACTAAACTATCGGAACCGTTATTTCAGGGAAAATCTTAAGAACCCCCCTAAATTTACATGTATAATAAATGGGCGAATCTCCATGGTATATAGGAAAAATGGAAGGCGATTTTATCAATAATATGATATGTATATATAATTTTTTGGCGAATCTCTCACCAAGCATTGCGAATATTTTACTCAATTATAAAATCTTGTGTTTATTGAATACACAAATGAAATCATTGCATTTCTTTAAAATATATTTTGAAACCAAAATTACCAAAATTACATATCGATAACCTAGTAGGTGTAGGATAAAATTCACCCATGCCATTCATAGAAAACATGAGAAAAAACCTAATACTTATATAAAACTAAGAAAAATTCAAATTCATCACTTCTAGGGACCTCGTAACCACCCTGCCAATACACAAGTATGTTCCGATTTTCAATTAGAAAAATTACCCAAATTACAATCTGTTTACTCCAGCATATGTTGGAAAGTTATAGAAGGATGACTAGTGCAATCAATCCATTCATTTTAGCCCTGGATTTGTTTCAGTTTAAAACAGAAGTATACAAATATACTTGTCCAATGTCTATGCTTTAACCATTCACCTTAAGATGTTTTTACAATATAATTTCCTAAGTCTATTTAATATCTTCGTTATCATAAAAACCAACCTATATCCATCTTAACTCCACATCTACCACTCTTAGGGGATGAAATCTATTTATCCCTCTAAGCACTTGGTAGACCCAGAATTAAGATGGATCTAAGATGATAGAATTTCCCCTTTAAATTGTCTATGCTCACATGAATACCATGGTTTTACCATGGGTTATCATAAACCTGGAGCTTAAAAATTAATATTAGTAATTTATAAAAATTAATAAAATTAATAGTTGATTTTTATTTTATTTTTTATTTTAACCAAGCTAAAATGTTTAACATACATTAAATTACAACATCCATTTTTACTCTTGATCAGATCAAATATTTTTTCACTCTATGCTAGTTTGCATATCACAATATTTGATACCTCTCGGGGGTTAGCAGATCCAGAGTAAAGATGGATCTATGCTGGTTTAATTCCCCCATTTAAATAGGCTACATTCTAGGTGAATAACATGGGTCAATACCATGTGCCATTTTGGTGAATACCATGGGTCAATACCATGTGCCATTTTTATTTTTATTAATACTAATATTAGGGTTAATAATGTTTTTTTGCATGGTATTAATAACAATCTAGTCCATGGTATTTGTCCCATAGTATTTTGCCCATAGGTTTCACCTAAATATAAGGTGACTTATGGAGTAAATATAAAAAAATGTTTTATTTTTTTACCATACCTCTTGTTTATTTATATTTTTATTAATTTACCATACATCTTTTACAAATATGGTATTTGGCCCATAGGATTCACTTAAATAAAACCTCTTTCTTGAGCCTTCATAAATAGAACGAGGGTTATGGACTAAATATAAAAAGAGGTTTTATTTATTTACCATGCGTCTAGTTTATTTATATTTTTATTTATTTACTATACCTTTTGAGTAAGTATAAAAAGACGTTTTAGTTATTTACCATACCTCCACTTTACTTATATTTTTATTTGTTTACACCGTTGCATGTATATAAGGTGACTTATGGAGTAAATATTAAAAATGTTTTATTTATTTACCATACCTCTCATTTATTTATATTTTTATTGATTCACCATACCTCTTTTATAAATATGGTATTTGGGCCTTTGGCCCATAGGATTCACTTAAATAAAACCTATTCTTGAAAATGGGCCAATGGATTCACTTAAATAAAACCTATTGTTGAAAATGGGTGAATGGAAGGTTGTAACTCCTAATTTCAAGGGCTAAATTTACCTTTTTTACCCTCTCCCTTAAAATAAGGTGGGCTATTTGAGGTGATTTGTAAAAATGTACTATGATACAAAATATTTGCCCACTAAAAATTTAAAACCCCTTAATTACACCAAAGGGCGAACATTCACCCCTAAAATTTTCTCTGCGTTATTTGAAGCTTTTGGCCTTAAAAACCCCAGGCAATACAATTATTGAAATACTCAAGAATATATGGAAAAACCTGACCGAATGCTTAAGGCCAAACTTCAAATGCATTATGCCCGCATCTATAACTACACTGGGTTCGCTCCTCCACAACATTATCGCAATCGGCAATCGAGGCTTCCGAAAGTCTTTTATGAGTCGAGCCCATAACATTGCTGATGACCGATGGATGATTCCCCTACTGGACGTGATATTTTATAAATTGTTGTTGATGAATCCATCAGGTCCACAACATATATCGCAATTAGCGCTTTCAGGGGTGACAAACCTTTGTATATTGCAATATGCGAGTTCCAATAGGCAGATGTGATATAACAAAAGAGCATTTCATAATGTTGCAATGGGTTTGCAACATATCACAATTATAAGATATATATATATATATCTATATATATATATATATATATATATATATATATATATATATATATATATATATATATATATATATAGATATTGCAATTCGCATGTTTTAATGTGGCAAGGCTTAGAGCCTGAATATATGAAATGCACTGAAAAACATGCTTTGAAAAAATTTAATGGACTTCAACTGTTTATACACCTGGACATATATATCATCAGGTCGACACATGTATATCGCAGTAGGGGGTTTTGGGTAGTGGCGCATAATAGAACCCCCTGGTATGATTTCTCTGATATATATATATATATATATATATATATATATATATATATATATTTCACCTCCAATAGTGTATTTCGATATATATATATATATACACACTCCACCTTCGATAGTGTATATTGCATATATATACTATATATTTCTCTACCTCTGCCTTTATGACCTCCACTCTTTGTACTCTTTCGCTCTTCCTCTATGCTCTTCTGATCGGTCTTCCTTTGGATTCCGATAGTTCTTCTATGGCATATATTACTCCCGATACTTCTCATATGGCTCCTCTTGTAGCTCCGATAGCTCTGTTTATGCTCCTCCGATAGCTCTACTTTGATATTATGCAATACTCCTCTTTTCATGAATTATTCCTCTCAGTTCTTCTTGGGCATGTATTACATGCAATGTTCCTCCAATGTGGCTCCTCTTGCTCCAATGCCTTCCTTTGGCTTTGCAATGTCTTTCAATGAACTTCTATGATACCTTCATACCTTGATGGCTTCTATCTTTTCTGATATGCCTCTCTTTGTTAACTCCTCCATTAACAGACTCTTACTCATGGCTTGGCTTTCTTGATGGCCTTGCTCCTGTTTCTTCATGGATTTTCTCTGCTTCCCCTTGGCTTCGTATCATCATCTAGTATCTAAAATATTGCCATATTGACATCAATGACAACCTAGGTCAACAATCTCCCCCTTTGTTATTGATGGAAATATTCTTCTTCTCTCCCCCATTGACATCAATGGCAAAGGAGTGCTATGGGACTCCCCCTATCAAACTGCTTCTATTCTTTATGAATGGTAGATCTTCATGGGTCTATTACTCCCCTTATCATAGAGCTCTTATTTTTACTGAAGATAGAAGGATTGATGCTCTATCATCAATTAGCACATTATCCCCTCTTCATGTCTCAGAACTACTTTATTATGGCTTCTATAATGCTTAAAGATGCTCTACTTCAATGCTTTCAACCAGATTGCAAATAGCCACACACCAAGTGTCCATGTCCAGGTTTTAATGCTTCAATCCATATTTTTTTGTCTCCACAGTCAGAATTGAGAGGCCTTCATAGTCCAAATCAAGAGAAAATGCCACTGAAATTGTCTTTCTTGCTATCTTTCTTCAGATCTGAGTTCCTTTGTGTCTTTGTGCTTCTCCTTAAGTTACCGCCATCCAGTATTCAACATCATTGCATTTGGATGAAATGGTCAAAGGTTGTACCTCACTGTTGCCATATTTTCTAAGTGACCAGTATCAGCTTAAGTTATATTTGACTGCAAAATATTCTCCTTTCTATGAGCCATCTTTTCCTTGTGTTCTTGTACATATCTCTACAAGTTATTTCCACTAGCATATTTAGATATCCAATCTGTGACTGTCTTTTAAATTCATTTTGTTGATTTTCATATTCTTGCAATGCTTCAGTTTTGTTATATGTTTCCAACTGCTCTTACTTCAAACTCCATTCCAAATGTATCTGTTTGTTTGAAGGTTGCCTCTATTTGTGTCCATAATTTACCTGTTCTCACATTAAATCCCTTAGTCAAGACATAAACTTCTGCGATAACAACACCATAGTTGTTTTCCCTATTTCTTTAGTATTAGATTACATTCTCTGTTGTTTCAAATTCTACTGAACATCTTTAACACAAGTCCAAAGAATAGTTAAGATATCAAGTTCTTCAATTGAGTGCTCCTGAGGAATGATCTTTATCAATGAATGATTGTTAATATAGCTCAACAAGGATTTTATAAGAACCCCTTCAGTAATAACTTCTACAATAATGGTCAAGAATCACAGGCTCCCCCTAACTGTATGCATCTTCTCTTTTCGCAGAGTCTTCCCATCAAATGCTCAGATTGTGGAAGGTAAGGTCAACAACATGTGTTTTTGGCTGGAGAGTTCAAGAGACTTTCGAATTGTATTTGCTTCCTTCTCCAGACTTGTGTAGCTTTCTTCTTTTTCATGGTTCTAGCTTGTGTAAGAGCCCAAGTTAAGTTACAATCACGTGCCACATGACCAATTTTATGACACTTGAAGCATTCTACATTGTTCATGAATAAGAATTCATGATTTCTTCCTACAAAATTGTTCCTTGGAGATTGCTGGGGACCATAATATCTGTCTTTATGACATGGTTGGGGACCATAACATCTATCTTTATGATATTCTTTACAATATTTTTCCATGTGACCAAAGTTTTTACAAGAATAATAATAACCAAAAAATAAACTTTGGTACCTGGGAGATGGATATTTCCTTGATGTACTTCTGAAGCCTTTCTTCATTGAGATCCTTTGATGATAACCATTGCTTCTCACATCCTTGACATCATCTACATTTCTTCTTGGAGTATGATTTCTTCCATTGTTTCCTTGATTTTTCTCCTTCCCTTTGTTGGAACTGGGAGCATCACCATTTCTTTCTGGATTCTTCACAACCCTTTTGTTTGAAGCATTATTATTCTTGTTTGAGGATTCACCTGCATACCCGAGACATGATTTATCAAATGGACATCTTTGATAGCTGAGCATGTCATCCAAGGCTTGAGAGCTCTTCAAGATTTCGTTCATCCCTTCAACCTTTTTTTTTAGGAAGACAATATCTTCTTTCAATCTTTCACACTCATTATTCTTCTTAGCAAGTTGTTTATCAGTTTCTTACTTGATACGGCCAGCTTCACCTGCTTCTATTTTAAGGGAGATGATATATGACTTCATTTTGAAGATTTCTTCATTTTCCTTTGCTAGACTGCTCTCCATTTCTTCCTTGATCCTTGTAGCTTGTTTCCTTGCTTCTTGTAGTTGATAGTTGAGAGAGGAGACCTCTACCTTGTATTGACCAATCTCTTCTTCAATTTTGTTCAAGCTCTTGTGCCTTTGTTCAAGTTGACTTGACAAGGTATCTTCCTGTTTCTTTGATTTATCCAATTGATTTTTCATGGATATGACTTCTTCATGATGCTTTCTTTTTCTTTGATGAAATTCCTTCTTAAGCTTGGTAAGCTCTTTATCCATTTCTTGTACTTGAAGCTTGACAAGGTCAACTTTCTCCCTTGTTTGATCCTGGTCACTAGCTAGTGCTATCTTCTCAAGTTCCTCATTTTACTTTTTCAAATTGTTAATCTCTTCCATGGTAGTCATAAGTTGAGTGAGGAGGTCTTTTACAAAATATTTTTCATTCTCTTCATCTTCTATGATGGTTCTGGATTTCATTCTTGATTTCCATCATATTCTTGACTCATAGTCATGGTCAATGCTCCTTTTGAGTGAAGGTCATGAAGTTTGTCCCATATACCCTTTGCTGATGAATATTTTCCTCGATTGTTCTTTATAGAATCAGGTAGCCCATTCAAGATTTCCTTCATTGCTTTTGCATTGTAGTCCTTGGATTCTCCATCCATCTTGCTATCAACCATCATTGTTTTCTAGATTTCAATGCTTTGAGTCTGTAATAAATTCCTCATTCTTGCTTCCCATAAATTAAAGTTCCCATTGAACCTTGGAGCCTCCTCAAATTGATTGTCTTCTATTTTAGTGGTAGAGGGTGACACATCCTTAGGAGGATTGGAGACTTTCTTCCTTGACCTCACCATTTATGTTCTAAAGATCAACCTTCAAGCTGTTAGGCTTTGAATGAAGGTACTGGCTCTGATACCAATTGCTGGAAATACTGAGGGGGGGTGAATCAATATTTCTTTTTCAACTATTGTTTTACCAGTTAAAACATTTATATTCATAACACAAGATGAACAACAAGTATAGCTACTTTTATTAATATAATATTTGCAATAAAATAGATACAATATATAAATGGATACAATCAGTTTCCAAGCACCAACTTGGACTTTTGTGAGGCTCCAACCTCTAGAGCACCAACTCTATTTTGCCAAGGCAACAATCTTGGACTTAAGAGCACCAACTCCAAAGGACACCAATCCTTCCAGTTCTGAGGCACCAACCCTCTGTTGCAAACTGTCTGGATCTATTTTGTCAAGGCACCAACCTTGGATATAGTTGCACAAACTCCAAGGACACCAATCCTTAAAACTTCTAAGGCACCAACCCCAAGGGCTCCAACCCTCTTGTTAAGGCATGTTTGATAGTAATGTTCCGCTCTCAGAACTCTTCTTTACTGAGTTCTATCTGTTTACAACTTCACTGTAGTCTCCATGCTACAACATCAATGGAAACCAGTCTTCTTATGAAGGCGTCTTTACAACTCTTCATACTATCCACACAGAGTCTTCAATAGCCTTCATGATCTCTGATAATATCTCCACATAGCTTTAGTGAGTCTACTATTAGTTGCACTAAGCTTTGCATAAGAACCAACTTTCTGTTCAAGCATCTGTTCTAACTGTCATAGTAAATGCTTCAGCATGACTACTTCTTTGCTGGCTACTTCTCCCTTCAAACAATGTTAGATAAAGCTTTATTTATTACATCACAGAATTGTTATTCAGACTGCATTGTGTACCTGTTTAATTAATCATAGGTCTGAGACTCTCACAGAGTAACATGATCAACAGAGATGCTCATCCTTTGAATGCCTCCTGTCCTATTGGTCCTTTGGCCCTTTGTTGTTCTATTGGACCCTATGGCTACCTCTATTTATTTCAGCTTTTTTAACCAACGTTTTTCTTTCCTTGTTCTCTATTTTTATATATTCCTGATGCCTGTGACCGTCAGTTTCCTCTTTTCGCTGGCTCTTTGGCTTCCTCAATGCTCGCTTGATCCTTCAGCTTCCCTCCTCGGTCATTGTAGTTTCCTTTGTGCTTGCTTGCTTCTTCGGTTTCCCGATCCTTTGGTCGCTTTAGCTTCCTCTGCCTTTTCAAATTAACCAATGCTTCACAAGACACGTTCAAGAGGAAGAGGGGCCGAATTACAATAGAAATTATGCTTATTAAAAAATATCAAAGAGGTCACTTTTTTCCTTTAATAACATTCATACATTAGACTTCATTATTTACGGAGAGACTTTACCAACAGGGAGGCCCCACATGCCATGTCACTATCGCAATCGCAATCATAGTTGTTAAGGCCCACTGAACTATCGGAATCGTTCTTTGAAGCTATTGGACTTAAAAACCCTGGGCAATATAGTTATTGAAATACATAGGAATATATGGAAAAACTCGACCGAATTCTTAAGGCCAAACTTCAAATGCATTACGCCCGCATCTATAACTGCATCGGGTCCAATCCTCTGCAACATTATCACAATCGACAATCACGACTTATGGAAGTCTTTTATAAGTCGAGCCCATAACATTGCCGATGGCCGATGGATGATTCCCCAACTGGATATGATATTTTATAAACTGTTTTTTATGAATCCATCGGGTCCACAACATATATCGCAATCGGTGCTTTCCATGCAGCAAGGTCTTAAACACTTGCGATATGGCGAATGCGATATAGTATTAAGCCATATTGCAATGTTGCAGTGGGTCCGCATAATTTATCACAATCAACACTTTTAGGGGTGACAGCCCTTTGTATATTGCGATATGCGAGTTCCGATAGGTAGATGCGATATAGCAATAGAGCATTTCATAATGTGGCAGCGGGTCCACAACGTATCGCAATTTTATATATATATATATATATATATATATATATATATATATATATATATATATATATATATATATATATATATATTGCAATTCGCATGTTTTAATGTGGCAAGGCTTAGAGCCCGAATATATGAAATGCACTGAAAAACATGCTTCAAAACATTTAGCAGACTTCACCTGTTTATACACCCGAACATATATATCATCGGGTCCGCACATGTATATCGCAGTCGGGGGTTTCGGGTAGTGGCACATAATAGAACCCCCTGATATGATTTCTCTGATATATATATATTCCGCCTCCGATAGTGTATTCCAATATATATATATATATATATATATATATATATATATATATATATACTCCACCTCTGATAGTGTATATTGCATATATATACTATATACTGCTCTGCCTCTGCCTTTATGTCCTCCGCTCTTTGTACTCTTCCGCTCTTCCTCTATGCTCCTTTGATTAGTCTTGCTTTGGATTCTGATAGTTCTTCTGTGGCATATATTACTCCTGATACTCCTGATATGGCTCCTCTTGTAGCTTCGATAGCTTTGTTTATGCTTGTCTGATAGCTCTGCTTTGATATTCTGCAATACTCCTCTTTCGATGAATTCTTCCTCTCAGTTCTTCTTGGGCATGTATTACATGCGATGCTCCTCCAATGTGGCTCCTCTTGCTCCAATGTCTTCCTTTGGCTTTGCAATGTCTTTCAATGACCTTCTTTGATACCTTCATACCTTGATGGCTTCTGTCTTTTCCGATGTGCCTCTCTTTGTTAAATCCTCTGTTAACAAACTCTTACTCATGGCTTGGCTTTCCTAATGGCCTTGCTTCTATTTCTTCATGGATATGTTGTGCTTCCCCTTGGCTTCATATCATCATCTAGTATCTAGAATATTGCCATATTGACATCAATGATAACCTAGGTCAACAAAAACATTAGTTAATATTCAATTTACTTAGTTTTTAGCTTCATATGAGTTGTTCCCATTGAAAATGCAACAACAATGCCTATGTCGACCATTCTTATGAGTATTGGAATTATCATATCACTATGAGACATAACACAACAATATATTGACATAGTCGATGAATAGGAAATAGTGATATCTTTGATAAGTTGCTACAAACATGAATTATCAAACAATTAAAATCTACATGCACAATGCATAAATTCAAACAACTATGATTGTGTTATACACTACTAAGGATTTGTTTATGCCCTAGACATTATTTCCCGTGTGCTTGCACTACTTTTAGTAGTGGATAATGTGTCTACCACACGGTGAATCAACTATTCACAAAATCATAAAATTTTAATTATAAATATTTATTGAAAATATATAGAATTTAGTCAATAATTCAACTGAGTGAACACCTTTTTTGTGATAATAAGGGGAATTATGCATGCCAAAATTTTGGCCTTTCAAAGAAACTAAGTACAAGTTTCAAAAATATACACATCGCAAGGGCAAATGAAATATGAAAAAAACCCTAACTATAAATAACCTTGTACTTAAAAAAATCCACCATGAGAAATATCTTTTAAATGATCATTGGAAATCTATCCATAGAATATGCATGGATGTGAATCTAAATTGTGGCCAGTTCTAGATGGTGTTCAAACCTTACTACTAGATGGTGGTGTATCCCCACCATGGGATGATGGTCTTACCCCACTAGACAATGATAAGACTACTCTAGAAATATATGGTCTTTCCTACTCAATATCTTCAACAAATATGGGATGACGGATCATAATCCATTGTCAAAAGGAGCAATTATTCTTTTGTATATGGTGAAATTTCTATGTAAGACAAAATTATACCTTAAGCAAATTCCTATAGAGTGAAAGGGTTCTCTTTATCTTGGTGCCTTACCTTCTAAACTAGTTTTTATGACATCCCAAAATCCCTAAAATGTTAAATGATGGAAATAATTAATTCTCATCAAATATAGTAGAATTTTCCTATTGCAATGAGCCAACACATAAAATGCCATGTACCACGTATCCATATAATTATCAACATATGAATAATAAGTGCACCACTCACTAAAACATGACACTTATAATGTTTTGTACTTAACCTATACAAAGTTCTGTGAAAAAAGAGAATATATCTTCTTTACTAATAACTCATTTTTTCTACTTCATTGTGAACTAAAACATCTACATATTCACAAACATTTTTCTCTAGTAAAAGGTAATATTCTATAATTTTGTTTTCTTGGATAATGGTATGAATAATTGCAAGTTTTGGTAAGTGAACATTGAAGTGGGTCTTATACTCTTAAAAAGATTACTCAAAAGGTTGGCCATTTATCTTTTGTTTTGACATCCTAGTGTATCATTTGCTCTGCTATTATACATGGACAATTTCTAAATTTACATTTGATTTATGTTTAAAATTTATGTTGATGCATCGCTTTGATGTTTTACATTGAGAATTTCTAAATTCACATTTGATTTATGTTTGGTATTATTTAATATATAAAAAATTAAAATTATTAAAAGTAAATATTATCAATTCTTTCCAGTTCCACATGTACAAAACCAAAATTCATTTTCAATCAATTTAAGACTTAATCGGATCATTTTGAATTACAACATGTGTTTTTAAAAAATCAGTAAACTCATAAAATTAGTTCCAAAAATAATAAACTAATTTGAAAATAAGATGACTAAATGTGGATTGAATACGATGACTAAGATAGAATAGTACTATGGAAACTTGTCAATATCGTAGAGAAAACCACTTCGGCCAAACCATTCCAAGGAATTGTTAGTTAGTGATGGGACCAGCCTTGATCACCTATGACATACAATTAATTTGTGATTGTGTGGGTGATTTTATGGTTGATTGGTTTTATGGCGCGGTATTGGCGAGTTAATGTTGTGAGAACAACTGTCCTATCTATGAGTTCCACTTCTCCTGCCTCTTCACTATGCCAAAGAAACCCTAACCTTTGTCATTCGGTTGCTGTTCTGGTGCTCTGCTGCTCTGTGGAGGTGAGGTCTCTATCTTTGGTTTTCATCTATTTCGCCCTGTTTATGATTGTGGTTCCTGTAGTTGTGGGTCTTAGTTGTATGCTGGTATCTTCTCTTTCGCGGCTATAAGACTTGGTTGTGGATGCAATGCACCTCTGTTTATAAGTCCTATGTATTGATTCGAAGTTTGGCTTCATGGGCATGAAACCCTCTGCTTTTGCAAGGTACTCCACCCGACTATGGGTCCTGTGTTGGCCACCTATCTTGTGACTCTGTGGGTGCTACTTCGGCTATACTCTTGGGTTGCCTCAGCTCTGTAAATTTGTTTTTCATTGTGTGGCTTCAATTATGCTTTTGTCTTCAGGGCTTTCACCTTGCTGTTTGACTGTAAGCTTGACATTTTGTTACAGGTCATGGTCGTGGGGTGGCTTCACTCTTAGCTCTTATCCGACATTTGAATAGAGGTAATCACTCCTTCCATGATTTATGGTTATGCTTCATTTGCTACCGTTGCTAATTCTTCTCACTCCTTGTGAGCAGTGGGCACTCTGGTGACTGTGACCTTGGTACGCGACTTCTTTCCTCTGTTTGAAAGGCCTCGGCTCCTCTGGTAAGTGAGATCTTTGGAAACCCTCATCCCTGTTTTCAATTTCTTTTTTATGGTTCTGTTTCCTAGATTCTTATGGCCTTGTTTGGTGGCCATTGCAGGTGAATGACTGGACTCGCCGGCCGCTGGTCTCTTGCCCTGGCACCTATGCTCTAGTATCGGGTAGGGTCGTGCCTCGTCGTTTCTCTATCTGTCTATTTTGAGGTGTTTTCTGTTTGTAGTCTGTTGTCAAGGGTTGTGGCTTCAGCCTCACTATTTCATGGTTCTGTGTATTTATGTCTCCGGGCTGTTAACTTATGAAATTGAAAATATATTGGCTCTGAACTCATAGTTATATTCGGCACTATTATGGATGACCTCTGTTTCTTTATTCGGTCCTGTAGCTTGTTTGTGACTTTATATTGACATCTATATATACACAAAGATCTTATAAATAAAATAGTAAATGTGAATGATAAAAGTTTGTTGTTACCTGTAGATGCTTGTTTCTTTATTTGTTCGCTTCTGTAAGCCCTCTTTATTGATTTAAGGAACTTGACCACGTTTTCTTCTAGCCTTTGTGATAATTTCTCGCTCTCTGTCATTGTTATGAAATCGGTAGATTAAAAAAAAAAAATAACTTTAGGCTGCAATATATGGACTTAGATTTTCTTGCTTCTCAAAATGATTGCACGCTTTTTTTAATTCAATAGTATGATGGATGATTATAGTGGCTTTTTCCTTCCTTCTTAGAGATCATTGTGCAATTATTTAAAATGTCAGTAGTTACATTTTAGTTATTCATTGATAACTGTTCATATTTGTCCGTATTCTAAAGTCAATTTGAAAAAATAAATTAAAAATAAAAAAGAATAATAAATAAAAATAAACAGTGGGCTGGGACAACATTAAACTTAGTGTAAAGTCCTAAATGCTGTTAACTATAAATCTAAATGGAACTTGAAAAAAAACTAACCGAAACTCCTTCCAGTCTACAAAGACAAATACTCCAGCCATGACCTCCCTTAGCTGGATGCTCCTGCATCAGGCTTCTGGGGTAGATGAAAATTCATGGCTCCGGTCCATGAGCTCCACGATAGAATACCCTGCATGTTGTATCTGGCTTGTGTCAAGCCACAAACTGTCCTCAATGGGATGGTTCTTCCACTTGATGAGATAATATAGGTACTCCTTTATTTAAGTCCGCATGGAAACCTGTGTATCAAGGATCCCTTCGATCTCAAGTGGCTGAGCCGAAGGCATTTGTCTCATCCACAAACTACTCTCTTCCTGGGTATCCCGATTTTGCTATGCTGAATTGTCCTCTTCAGGACTGGTAGTGTATGGGAATAAATCCGCCACATTAAAGATGGGCGATATTCCTATACTTGGAGGCAATTGTAGCTCATAGGAATTTGCAGAAAACTTACGCAGAATTTTGCAAGGTCCAATTTTCTTAAACTTTAACTTATTGTATTCGCCCTTAGGGAATCTTTCTCTGTACAGATGCACTAGGACTTGATCCCCTACGTTAAACTGTACCTCCCATATTTTCAGATTTGCTTTTTGTTTGTACCTTTGACTGTTGTCCTGTAACCTTGACTTCACCTGCTCATGTAGGTCGTTAATTGCTCTTGCGAAATCTTTCTCGTCAACACTCCTTCTTTCTAACTATCCCAAATCTTGTAACTCATGCACTCCTCGAGGATGCATTCCATACAAGATCTAGAAAGGACTACTTCTCATGCTTTGATTTGCTAAATCGTTGTAAGGAAATTCCGCTTGGGCAAGTACATGATCCCACATCTGTGAATTTTCCCCAACTAGACTCTGTAGCAGGTTTCCTAAACTCCTGTTCACCACCTCCATCTGCCCATCAGTCTGTGGGTGATAAGCGGAGCTGAAATTCAACTTTGTGTCCAGCGTTTTCCACAAGGTGTGCCATAAATGTCCTGTGAATTTCACATCCTTGTCAGAAACAATGGACTTTGGTAAGCCATGCAGTCTAACAATTTCAGTGAAGAACAAGTGTGCTACATGGGTGGTGTCACTGGTTTTCCTGCAAGGGATGAAGTGTGCCATCTTGGAGAAATGGTCCACCACCACCATGATTGAGTCAAAACCCCGCTGTATTTTTGGCAGACCCAAGGCAAAGTCTAGACTGACTGAGTCCCACGGTCTGTTTGGAATAGGCAAGGGTGTATGCAACCTTGTGTTCTGACTGTGCCCTTTCACCAGCTGACACATTTTACACCTGGTTACATATCGTTGCACGTCTCTTCGCATCTTCGCCCAGTAGTAAAAATGACTGAGCTGATCCAAGGTATTATCAATGCTGAAATGTCCCACTAGACCTCCACTATTTTTTTCCCAGATGATGTTCTCCCTCATCGAACATTGTGGAATACACAGTTGTCCTCCCTTGAATAGTAGCTCCTCCTATAAGTTATAGTCCAACCATGGACTATTATTCCTCAACAAGGGATTTTGGAAGGCTTCATAAGCCTCCTTGAAATCTGCATCTATTTGATACAAGTCCTTCAGGTGTTCAAAACCCAACACTTGTATCGTGCTCTCCTGTAAGAGTAAAACTCTTCTGCTTAGTGCATCTGCTACCTTGTTGGCTTGACCACTGATATGCTTCAATATGAATTTAAAACTCTACAAGTACTCAACCAATTTTTGCGTGTTTACGATTCATCTTATGCTGCTGCGTAACACACTGTAATGCAGAATTATCAGAAAACAAGACAAACTCATTACCAAACAAATAATGTCTCCAATGCTTCAATGCTTGGACGATGGCATAAAATTCATTGTCATAAGACATGTATTTTTTCCTACGTTCATTTAATTTTTCATGGAAGTAAGATACTGGTTTGTCTTCCTAGCTCAGTACGGCCCCAATGGTTGTACCACTGGCATCACAATGAACTTGGAAAAGTTTGTTAAAATCAGGCAATCTCAAAATTGGCCTTTCAGTAACTGGAAACATTTCTCTGCAGCTTCAGTCCAATGGAAAGGCTGACTTTCCTTTTTGATGGTATCCAACATGGGTGTGCAGATTCCACTAAAATTCTTTATAAACTTGTGATAGAAACTTGCCAACCCATGAAAACTCTGTACTTCAAACAGAATCTTAGGGGATAGCCAGCTGATTATAGCTGCAACTTTTTCTGGGTCCATTTTCACCTCCTTTTCTGAAATCACAAAACCCAAATAGACTAATTCCTTCTAAAGGAAAGAACATTTTTTTAAATTATCAGTAACTTATTTTGCTGTAACTTCTCCAAAGCATATCTAACGTGCCAAAAATGTTCTTCCTTGGTCTTACTGAAAATCAGTATATCGTCAAGATATACAATCACGAATTTTCCAATGAACTCCTTAAACATCTCGTTCATTAGGCGCATGAAAGTGCTAGGGGCGTTACTCAACCCAAATGGCATCACCAGCGATTCATACAGACCTTCATTGGTTTTGGAAGCTGTCTTCCATTCATCCCCTCCTCTTATTCTAATATGGCAGTATCCACTCTTTAGATCTATTTTCGAAAAATATGCTGCTCCACTCAAGTAGTCCATCATGTCATCCATTAATGGCAATGGAAACTTGTACCTCATAGTAATTTTATTTATTACTCTTGAATCAATACACATCCGCCACTTGCCTCCTTTCTTGGGAGCTAAAATTGTCGGAACTGCACAGGGGCTTAAACTTTCCCATATCAATCCTTTGTCCAACAATTCTTGTACTTGCTTCCTGATATCTTCGTTTTCCTTAGGACTTATCTAGTGAGAAGCTTTGTTTGGTAAACTAGCTCCAGGAATGAAATCTATGTGATGACTTATACTTCGCTTTGGTGGTAACTTATCTGGTAAATCATCCACCATAATGTCTCTAAATTCCTGTAACAAATCCTAGATTTCTTCAGGTAAGTTAGAAATTTCAGTATGCAACATCACTGCTCTTGGTCTCCTTACAACGGAATACTTTATCTCATTATCTTCAATTTGTTTTAAAAATTCTTTTCCCCCCATCAACAGCGCTTTTGTCCCACTAGTCTATGCTATTTATCCTTCCTTGATGGGTACTAGTGTATGCTTAATCCCATCCTTGAAAAACTTGTAGCAATTTGTCTTTCCATCACGAACAAATTTTCGGTCATACTGCCATGGTCTACCTAGCAGAATATGACACATGTCCATAGGCATGATAACACAAGTCACCTTGTCCCTATACTTTCCAATATGGAATTCCACCTCACATTGCTCGTCAACTAGCAGTTGATGTCCTTTCTGTAACCAAGACACCTTATAGGGAGTTGGGTGCTTTAACCTTTTCAAACCCAATTTCTCCACCATCTCTGTAGCAACCAGATTATCGGTTCTTCCACTGTCTATAATCAGTTTGTAGCATTTTCCAGGTGACTTACACACACTCCGGAATAATGCCTTTCTCTGGGTTTGGTCAGCTATCTCCTTTGCCGGTTTCAACAGTACCTTATTTAAGACTAAGGCCTCTCCTGTCTCTGGTACATTCTCTACCTCTTGGGGTGGTGCCTCTGCTTCCTCTGTTTGAGCAACATATGCTCCTCTTTATCCAACCTATTCACCTTCAGGACACTCAAAGGACTTGTGCCCCCACTTGTGGCACTTGTAACACTGGTAGGCAGCTCCTCTCCCTCTGCCATTACCCCTTCCTCACTGGTATGGCCTTCCTCCTCTAGTGCTACCTTCCTTTTTTGTTGTCCCTGAGGTCTTTGAACTGCTGCCTTCTTCACTATTATTGACAGTCCTACCTTTGCCAAAGGATTGTCCTTTCCCTCTTCCAGATCCACGTCCTCTTCTGGCATTCTACTTCCTAGTGATCTTTTCTTCTACCTTCAAGGCACTCTGGTATGCTTCCTCTATGGTTTTTGGAGAAAGAATACTTATCTCGTCTAATATCTCCAGCCTTAGGCCATTTGCAAACCTTGCTATCTTTTCTGCGTTGTCTTCAACGTAACCTTCTCTCAGATTCACCCGATAAAATTCTTCGGTATATTCTTTCACAATCATTCCTCTCTATTTCAAATTTTGCACCTTTCGATACAGAGCAATCTGGTAATCTTTGGGAAAAAACTTACCCTTCATTTTGGCAACCATTCTGGTCCACTTTTTAATGGGTGGCTTATTTTATCTTCTCCTCTCGGCTTGGACACTGTCCCACCATATGGCCGCATGTCCTTTCAACTTGGTGGCAGTGAATTTAACTTTTCTATCTTCGTTGATCTCCTCACATTCAAAGTTTTTGTCTAACTCACTGATCTAGTCTAACAACACTTATGTGGACAAACTACCATTATAGTTTGAAATCTCAGGGTTTGGCTTACTGCTAGATAATAAAACTGACCTTAACAATTTGATTTCAGGTCCTTCCTCATCTGATCCATCTGTCGTATTTGCAGCTTCTTCCTCACTCTCATCCCCTCCTTCCAGATCCCTTCTCCTTCCTGCTTCTACTGCTGCCAAACAGGGACTCACGATCCCAATCTCTTCTCCCAATCCTTCATCTGCTACTCTTCAAATAGCTCTACCATGACCTCTTCTTCCGACTTCCATTTTGTTAAAAAAAAAAAAAAATTAACCCTAACCTACTCTGATACCAAAATTTGATGGGACCAGCCCTGATCACCTACGACATACAATTAATGTGTGATTGCGTGGGTGATTTTATGGTTGATTGGTTTTATGGCATGGTATTGGTGAGTTAATGTTGTGAGGCCAATTGTCCTGTCCACGAGTTTCACTTCTCTCGCCTCTTCACTATGATAAAGAAACCCTAATCTTTGTCATTCGGTTGTTGTTCTGGTGCTCTGCTGCTGTGTCGAGTTGAGGTCTCTATTTTTGGTTTCCGTCTGTTTGGCCCTGGTTATTATTGTGGTTGCTGTAGTTTTAGGTCTTAGCTGTACGCTGGTCTCTTCTCTTTCGCTGCTGTAAGGCTCGGCTATGGCTACGATGCTCCTCTGTTTATTAGTCTTGTGTATTGATTCGAAGCTAGGCTTCGTGGGCATGAAACCCTCATCTTCTGCAAGGTACTCCTCTTGACTATGGGTCCTGTGTTGGCCACCTATCTTGTGGCTCTACGGGCGCTACTTCGGCTATACTCTTGGGTTGCCTCGGCTCTGTAATTTTGTTTTTTGTTGTTTGGCTTTGATTATGCTTTTGTCTTCAGGGCTTTCGCCTTGCTGTTTGACTGTATGCTTGACATTTTGTTGCAGGTCATGGTCGTGGGGTGGCTCAACTCTTAGCTCTCATCCGACATTCGAGATAAGATCTCCTTCCATTATTTATGGTTTTGCTTCGTTTGCTACTGTTGCTAATTCTTCTCGCTCCTTGTGAGTAGTAGGCGCTCTGGCAATTATGACCTTGGTTCGCAGCTTCTTTCCTCCATTTGCAAGGCCTCAGATCCTCTAGTAAGTGAGCTCTCCGAAAACCCTCATCCCTGTCTTCAATTTCTTTTTTATAGTTCTATTTCCCAGATTCTTATGGCCTTGTTTGGTGGCCACTACAAGTGAATGATTGGGCTCACCGGTTACTAGTCTCTTGCCCTGACACCTACGCTTTGGTATCAGGTAGGGTCGTGCCTCGTCATTTCTCTGTCTGTGTTTCGATGTGTTTGTTGTTTGTAGTCTGCTGTCGAGGGTTGTGGCTTTGGCCTCATTGTTTCATGGTTCTGTGTATTTATGCCTTTGGGATGTTAACTTATGAAATTGTAAATATATTGGCTTTGAACTTGTAGTTATATTCGACACTGTTATGGATGACCTCTGTTTCTTTGTTCGGTCCTATAGCTTGTCTGTGACTTTATATTGATATCTATATATACAGAGAGATCTTAAAAAGAAAATAGTAAATGTGAATTATACAAGTTTGTTGGTACCTGTAGATGCTTGTTTCTTTCTTTGTTCACTTCCGTAAGCCCTCTATGTTGATTTAAGGAACTCAACCGTGTTTTCTTCTAGCCTCTATGATATCGCTCTCTGTCACTGTTATGAAATGGGTAGATAAAAAAAGAAATAACTTCAAGCTGCAATATATGGACTTAGATTTTCTTACTTCTCAAAATGATTGCGTGCTTATTTTTATTCAATACTATGATGGATGATTAGAGTGGCTTTTTCCTTCCTTCTTAAAGATCACTGTACAATTATTTAAACACTCAGTAGTTACATTTTAGTTATTCATTGATAACTGTTCATCTTTGTCCGTATTCTAAAGTCAATTTGAAACAATAAATTAAAAATAATAAAAAAATGTAAATAAAAATAAACAATGGATTGGAACAGCCTTAAAATTAGTGTAAAGTCCTAAATGTTGTTAACTATAAATTTAAATGAAACTTAAAAAAAAATAACTAAAACTCATTCCGATTTACAAAGACAAATATTCCAGCAATAACCTCCCTTACCTGGATGCTCCTTCATCAATTAGCGATTTATAGAATTATTTAGCGATTTATAGAATTATTGTGAAAACACAAAGAAAGTGGAAAGATTGTTAATAATTTATGTCAAATGTATATGAATTAGGATAATGATTAACAATATCAAAGAATCTGATAGAAAGAAGATATTCCGTCGTGCTCCCATCTAGACCAGGGAATCAATCAATATCGACTCTCTCTTTCTTTTTTTAATAAAAATGGCTTTTTATCAATCAATAACGGTTTTCAAATTATTTAATTTCTCCTACCATTTGGGAGGAAAAGTAGACCATGAAACACGTGGATTTATGTATAGGGTTCATAATATTATGGGCATATGGACATTTTGAAAATGTATATACTTAGAACATGATTATGGGGTTCATAATATTGAAAATAGATAAAAAGACCAGGTAAGGACATTTTAAAATGAATTTATTAGAAATTTATAGATTTTTACAATCATAATGAAATAATAAAAAGATAGAAATATGAAAATTAAAAATCATTGTAAAAAATAAAAAGGAAGGTTTGTTCTTTCTAAAATGCAGATAGCTTCCTAATAATACTAATAAGGATGAATGTAACAACACATTAAAAATTCAATTCTAATTCTATGAGAGATTTGTAATTCACGGATTTCGAGAAGTGTAATCTCTGAATTATAGTCATGCTTTACCTTTGTAACAAGGAGAAAGAGATGGATGTGTAATAAGGTGCAGAGTGGAAAATTCACCTTTATTTGATGATAGGAAAAAGTGTGCACATTCTATATATTAAAAAAGCGTTGTGATGCTAGGAAAAAGTGTGCACATTCTATATATTAAAAAAGCGTTGTGTAGAAAAAAAAGTGTATGCTTATTTTGTTGAATTTGTATTTTAATAATTAAAACATGTCTAATAATTTTCATTATCATGTTAAGACATTAAATTTGAGTAACGCTTGATTTCATAAATATTAAAAAAATGGTTAATTTCCATTTACATATGAAATATGTTAAATATGGGGATGTAGGTTTTCTTTAGGAAATGATTATCATATTTCAAGACACAATGAGAATCATTCACAATGTCAATTAATTTTAAAGTATTCACTAATAGAATCAAGTATTTTCTAATAGGTTTATTTTAACAACCTTAGTGTTGTTTATTAGCTTTGTGGCAAATAAAATTGAAAATGATGGTCTTATTTCAATAGCATTTAAGAAATGAGATATTGATAATATTATTGAAGTTTTTACTATTTAATTTTATTTTAACTTTTACCATATTTGGGATTATTTTGAGCATTTTATAGCTCAAAATACTAAAAAAAGGAATATTATTCCACTAATATTGAAGAGAGAAAGAGTATTCATATTATTAGCCATTTTTGAATTAGGTCCATTACTATTATGATCATGAAATTTTTTTGGGGCTAATATTTTCCATAATTTTTCTAAGAAAGGATGAACTAATTTTCATTTTTTTCTAAAAATGATTCACCCTAATTCATTAGAATAAAATTATTTTACCTTAAAAATCGCCAAAATTTTAGAGTCTGAAAAATCATTAGAAATTTGAATATTTTTATAGAGAAGTAGTTTGAATATTAGAGACTAGTAGTATTTAAAGGTTTCTAATCTTTAAAATATTTTTTCATTCTTAAAATTTTTACTAATCACAATTGGGATGGATACTCACATTGTGATGGAAAAAGTAAAAAATGGTAATATCATCCCAATAGAACTCAAAGAAAGAGCCAACAAAAGTATCACTTATTCTTAAAATGTTTTCTATAATTATTTATTTCAAATTTCTTCACATTCAAAAATGAAAATTATCTTTATGTTTCAAAACTCCCAAAAACACTATCTCATTATCTCACTATAATAGTACTAAAGGAGAGTGTCATTGACAATTATATTATTTTTCAAGGATAAATCCCTTCATTGTGTCACTCATTTTTAAAGTATGAACTATTTGAGTTTACTTAAACTCCCACCATAATTCAGATGTAAATTCCCTTTTTGGTGCATAATATCCTGTTGAGTTGAGCAACAAAAGCATAACCTGCAAATAAATTGAAATTGTGGGAAATAATGGCAAATAAACAAGATAGCAGGATAATCAAACACATATTGTAACAACATTTTATGTGGTAAATTGGGATGGGAATTCCCTTTTTGGTGCATAATATCATGTTGAGTTAGCAGCTAAAGAATAACATGCAAATAAATCGAAATTGCAGAAAATAATGGCAAATAAACAAGATAATAGAATAATCAAAGACAAATTGAAACGTCATTTTACGTGGTAAAAACCTCCTTGTGAGGGAAACATCCACAGTGAAGATTGAAACAACATTTTACATGGTAAATGGGGATGGAAATTCCCTTTTTGGTGCATAATATCATGTTGACATATTGAAACAACATTTTACTTGGTAAAAACCTCCTTGTGAGGAAAACATCCACAGGGAAGATTGAAACAATATTTTATGTGGTAAATTGGGATGGAAATTCCCCTTTTGGTGCATAATATCATGTTGAATTAGTAGCAAAAGCATAACCTGCAAATAAATTGAAATTTCAGAAAATAATGGAAAATAAACAAGATAGCAGAATAATCAAAGTACGTGGTAAAAACCTCCTTGTGAGGGAAACATCCACAGGGAAATGATATTCAATATTCTTATTATTCAAGGGATATTTACAACAACCAACTCAGAGGCATACATTATACCACCATTCAACCAACTATCCATAGGCATACATTATACCACCATTCAACCCACTCTCCATTCGCTTTTTTTTATTGCCTCTATAGGCTTACATGTATGAATACAAACATGCCAGATTTTTTCTAAATCCATGCACAACTTTTAAAGAAGTTTCATAGTTTTTTTTATTATATATAAAACGAAAAAGTTATTTTTATATGTTTTTTCAAAAACTTAGATTAGGAAAAACAAACAAGGCCAAAGGTACCAGTTTTAGCTATTATCCCAAGAATATAGGGAAATAGTTGGTAACCTCTAACAATCTCCACCTTGAAAATGATTTACCTGATATACCATGCCCAAATTATTCATCACTTTCCTTGGAAGCTAAGAGAAGCTAGGGACCATTTTAGCTTCTTTGACAAGAATTGTTTTGTGAACATGTCTACACAAATTTTCTTTGTATGGACATTTTTCAGAGCCACCAATCCACTTTCATCAATAAATTATCTTACAAAATGGTATTTAATAGGTATATGTTTTTTATTATTATGATAATTTGGATTCCTTTCTAAATGAATAGCACTTTGACTATCAAAAAATAATTTCACCTTGTCCTGCATCCTTCCAAACTCACCTAGAAACCATTTTAACCAAATTTCCTCTTTGCAAGCATGTGAGACAATTATGCATTCTTCCTCAGTAGTGGATACAACAACTATGTTTTGAAGCTTTAAAATCCAACTACAAACTCCACTTGCAAGAGTAAAAACATATCCAAAACATATCCAGAAGTAGATATCCTCTTGTCCAAGCCACCTGCAAAATATGAATCAACGTAACCACAGATTGAATCACTACTACCGTTATAGGTGATACAATAATTACTTGTGCCTTTAAGATACCAAAGTAGCTATTTCAATGTTGCCCTATGCTCTTTACCTAGATTTTCCATGTATCTATTGACAACACCAATTGAATGTGAAATATCTCGCCTTGTACTAACCATCACATACATTAACCATCCTACTGCATTAGCATATGATAAACGAGACATATTCTCCTTTTCTAAATGATTACTAGAACACAAACCTGAAGAAATCTTGCAATGGGAATCTAAAGGGACTTGAAATGGTTTCACATTATTCATACTGAATCTCAAAAATATTTTCTCCACATACTTCTATTGTGATAACCATAACTTATCATTTTTCTCGTCTATGTGTATCTGCATGCCCAAGATTCTTTTTCTACTTGAAGATCCTTCATTTTGAATGTCTTAGACAACTGAGCCTTTAACCTATTCATTGTTTTGCTGCAACTTGGCATTACTAAGCATGCTCCTTGCTATATCTATAAGAGTCCTATTCATGCGCTCAACAACACCATTTTGTTGAGTATAAACCATGTTTTTATGTATTTTGATCCAAGCTTGATTGCAATAATTAATTCATTTGAAGTAAACTTGTTTCCATTATCAGTTCTCAAACATTTAATTAACTTTTCAGTGACCTCTTCAACCAAATATCTATACTCTTTAAAAGCATCAAATACATCAACTTTTCTTTTCAGTAAATAGACCCACACCTTTCTAGAGTAATCATATGTAAATGTTATAAAATATGAAGATCCTCCAAAGATACTTTAGGATATGGTCACCAAAGATATGAATCGATGTACTCAAGGATACATTTACTAACATGTTTTCCTATTTTAAATTTTTGGTTAGATTGCTTTCCATAAATCTCAGAGAAATACAAATTCAGAGATTTCAAGCTTGGGAGTAAATTACGATGAACTAATACCTTCAGCCCTTTCTCGCTTATATGACCCAAGCACTGATGCCATAAACGAGTAGAGTCACTTTCACCTTCAGATGCCATTGTTGCATGATCCATTTTTGTCCTTCCTTCAAGCTTACAAAGGTTCCCAAACCTTTTAGCCTTCATGACTACCAAGATTTATTTCATCACCTTCATAACTCCACCTTGAATTGTACATTTATAACTAGTGGAATCTACTACTCCCAAAGATATTAAGTTATTTCTAAGTTCAGGCACATGCCTCACCTCTGTTAACATTCTAATAGTACTATCATATATTTTAACCCTAATACTACTAATCCCAAAAGGTTTTCATGTAATATCATTACCCATGAAAACCACACTATCATCAATAGATTGGTATGAAGAGAACCAATTCCTATGACGACACATATGATGGAAAGCAATAGAATCTAGCAACCAATTATGATGATGTTGAGAAATAGTAGAAGTGGACAATACCTCATTAACAATACCTGTACTAGTTTTAGTTGAATTAGCTTCCTTTGTAAAGTCCTTTTTATTAAGTTGTTGCTTTCTTTTCCAGAAATCCTTCTTAAGATGCTCTGATTTGTTACGGTTTCAACACTTTAACTTGCTCTATTTGCCCCTTGACTTCGATCTTTATGTGTCTATCAAATTTCGATCTTTTTCTTTTGATCGACCTCTTGCCACCATTGCTTCTAATGTTGAGGTTTCAAGTCTAGATTTCCGTCAAGTTTCCCCAGATAATAAAGCTCCCACAATAGAATCATAGTCAATGGTATCAGTAGAACTAAAACTTATAGAGGTTACAAAATCATCCCAAGACTCACGCAAAGAACACAATAGTTTGATTTCTGTCTTCTCCTTCGAGATTTACATCTATGCTAGACAATTGTCATAATTGAAAGAATTCAAATGATCAGAGATATTCGCACCTTCCTTCATCCGCAAACTATATAACTACCATTTAAAATAGATTATGTTTTTCAAGGACTTTGTCATATAAAGTATTTTTAACTTGGTCCATGAGGCTACCATTGTTTTCTCTTCAACAATGTTAAACAACACATCACCTAATAATCACAAACGAATAGCATTGAGGGCTCTTGCATCCATGTCATCCTAGTCGTCATCATCCATTCCCATCGGTTTCTTTTCCCTACCATGCAACACCTTTGCCACTCCTTGTTGCATGATCACATCCCGCATCTTATACTTCCATAGCTCAAAGATATTATTTCCATTGAAATTTTCAAACTTCGCACTCTGCATCTTCAGCGTTAACACAAAATTTTCCTGAAAGCTCTAATACCACTTCTTGAGTTGAGCAGAAAAGCATAACCTGCAAATAAATTGAAATAGTAGAAAATAATGGCAAATAAACAAGATAGAAGAATAAGAAAACACAAAGATTGACATAATGTTTTATGTGGTAAAACCCTCCTTGTGAGGGAAACATCCATGGGGAAATAATAATCAGTATTCTTATTACTCAAGGGATATTTACAACAACCAACTCACATGCATACATTATGCCACCATTCAACCCACTCTTCATTCAATTTTATTTTTTTTTCTATTGCCTCTATAGGCTTACATGTATGAATGAAAATCTGTCAAATTTTTCCTAAATCTTTCCATAACTTTTAAAGTAGTTACATAAGAATTTTTTTACATAAAATCAAAAAGTTCATTTTATATGATTTTTTCAAAAACTTAGATTAAAAAAAACAAACCAAGTAAAATGAACCAATTTTAACTATTATCCCAAGAATATAAAGTCTAACATATCAAAAAAGATGATGTCATTCTAATAACATTGGAGGAAAACATATTTTTTTCATCCCTTCACTATTATAATTTATTTCATATCCCATTAAAATTGGGATGAACATTTAATTTATGGTCCTAAATATGATGACATTCCAAAACTATGAACGGAAAGGGTCATTCCGTGTTAATCAATTTATTATCACATTTATTTATAAAGGGGCTTTTAAATTTGTGAGAAATGTAATCAATATATTTTAAGTATTGTGCGAAGTGTGAAAGTGGGGCATTGTGGGATTTTATAAGTATGGGGTTATGAAAATGAGTATATAATATAAATAAAGGATATCTATTATTAATAGAGGTTATTTTTATGGAAAATATGTATTAGGAGAGGGTTTAAAAAAGGAATTTTGTGAGGTATTTATTAGTAATTAATGAGATTAGAGGTATTTCTTACTATCCCACAAACATAAGCATTATGAAAAAAGTTGATAAATAGAGACACCAATATTAATAGTTACTATTAATGTGTGTACTATTAACACTATTTTTAATAGAAACCCATAAACTAATTAAAAAAAGAAACATATACATTATTATTATTATTATTAATAAATAACATGTTTTTTAAATGATGTGAAATAGTGTATCCATTCTCTTAAAATAATTAATATTTCATAGTAATTGTGAAGCTTAGCCTCCATTAACCTAATTTCTACAAATGCATTAAGATTTGGATTTTTAAGAGCAGATTTATCCTTATGTTATTTTGAAAAAAAATAAGTAAATAAAATTAATATAATAATTATAAATTCAAAATAACACAAAATTAATTAAACATGGCCACTTATGGAATGCATAAAAATTACTAGTATAGTGTAAAGAACAACATTATAATTAATTTTACTTGGAATATTTTTTTCTATAAGATATTCATGAATGTGGAATCACGAGCACGTTTATGTCATTTTGAAAAAAATAATGAAATAAAATTAATATAATAATTATAATTTCAAAATAACACAAAATTAATTAAACATGGCCACGACCACTATGAAAGGCATAAAAATGTTTAGTATAGTGTAAAGAACAACATTATAATTAATTTTACTTAGAATGTTTTTCTATAAGATGTTCATGAATGTGGACTCACAAATTGTTTATGAGTCATAACATTTCAGTTAGAAGATGATTATAATTTTACTTAGAATATTTTTTTTTACAAGATGTTCATGAATGTGGACCCATAATTTTTTTATGAGTCATAACATTCTAGTAGATGATTGTAAACTAATATATTTAATAGTTTCTATAAAATTATCATTTCGCACCAAATGTTTTGAAAAGTTAAGTAATTTGGTATGAGTGTCACATATCATGTTTGGTATAATATGAATTGTGATTTAAGATTATACACGTGAGAGGTGGTTGATAACTTTAACCTAAAATTCCTATATTTAGTGAATCTTGTGGTATGCCTTTAGCACTCTCTTGGAATAGTAAAAAAATAGAATCTATCATTTTGTGCAACACAAATTGTGCATATCTTAGAAACCAAAACTACGAAGACCAACCAATAGATCCATTATTCTCTTCACCAAACTCAACCAAAACAACGGATTGAGTGTTCACTATTCATCTCCTAAAAAATTATAATGGGGCATCCTCTATTATCTTAAAGGCTTCATTACATGTAATCCATAACCTCAATACCATGGGTCACCAATACCATGTGCAAAAAACCACCATTTTTGACCTAACAATTTTATCTCTTTCACTGAGTTAGTTTAACTTAACAATACCCCTTTAAAATTAACTTGGGGTTTCCCTTAAACAAATCATCTAGTTGAGCCTTCACCACTCACCTCTAGGCCCTAACCACATAAAAGTCTATAAGTAGGGTACTTGAGAATTTAACATGTCCTACCTATCACCTAGTTTTACCTAAAGAATATATAAATTCACTAGGGATATGCACACCTTAGTGTCTTATGCATAAGTTCACATTTATATGTAATATAAATTTTTTTAGGTCATTGTTTCTATCTCAACACTCACACCACCATACTTTTGCCCTACCTACCATTGCTTTAACCTCAGTCTCTTTTGCTCTATGTTCATATGCTTCCATTGTGCAATCATCAATGATCATAATAACGTTCCTCATACTTTCCATTGTAATCACAACTGAAGTGAATCATCCTCATTGAAGCCAATCAACCTCATTGAAGCTTTTACAATTTGCTAGACCATCTCAAAATCTTGTAACCCTGTATCCTTTGTTTAAGAAAGTTCATATTAATCCAAAGTATCATTGAAATCAACAACATTTTGTACAAAACTTCTTTATGAAGCTTCAAACTTTTTAAAGGGTTTATTACATGTAATCCATAGACTCAATATAATGGATCATTAATATACATAAAACCATCATTATTAACCTAACAACTTTGAACTTTCCATTAAATCAAATTTAACTAACAATCTCAGTATTACTAATAACCCACACTTATTAATAATTTATCATAAATATATGAGTAAATAACTTCTTTTATATAACTTACAGATATTTTAAAACTTCTCTCCATTTTTATTCTTATTTTGTTAATACCCTATGAACTTGCGTAACTATGAATTCGTTGCCTAGGCTTGAGATGAGCCTCTAGAAGACCATCGAAGACCATTTAAGTGGCCATGCAATTATTGAAAATTTGTCATGGGTAGATAGTACATAGAAGTGCGTGGTCTTTTTCACGTTAGGTTTATCTCCATTCTTGCTGTATTAATTCCCTACACGCTTGGAAGCCGATGTTTCTAGGTGCAGCATTTGAAGTTCAAATTTTTACGAGTATTTGGAGTTTCTGTTTAGTTAGTAGTTAGGGATTTTGTTTACATTTTATTGGCGTGAATTAAAGTTAGTTTGACTTTTTACCTCATGTATGTGTATGGATTTCCATATTTATGTTTGTTTGGAATTTTATTTTCATGAATACAGTTTAAGCACGATTTTTAAACGTTGTTTTAATTATTAATATTATTATATAATAAATCAATAAATATGACAAGAAAACATTAATAGAGCAATGATCAAAACAATAGAAAACCAAAAATACCTGCCTTTCCAATCAACTATGAAACATCATTCTCTTAATCATGCCGAACAATGCTTGAACTATGAGCAAAGGATGGAAAATATGTGCAAAAATATGATACTTGTTTTTCCGACAGCGAAAATTCGTTTCTTTATTCAGCCTTGCTCATCTTTCGGGAGGGATGCACTATATCGTTTGCAAGAGAGTTGTGCTTTCATATGGCAAGAATGGGAAGTTACATTGTTATTAAATATTTTTATTTCACGAACAACATTCGTTATAGGGATTCACAATGGTAGTGTAATATGGCGGTACTAAGTTAAATAATGTGGAAAAAGAAATCTAATATATCTGATTTAGTAATATAATAATTTAATTTTTAAATAAATTTGTATTTTATTATTATTATTATTAATTTAATTGTTATTAGAATTTAATATATTAAAATTTTCAAATTTTATATAAATTTTTTAAAGAAATTTAAGTTACTTTTTATTATTAAAATTTAATATAATTTTCAATTTTCATATAAATTTCTTAAAATTTTATCTTAATGATTTTTTAATAAAACTTAATTTGCTAAATTATCATTTACATTAAAATTTAGTGTAAAATACCTGAGCATGAGAGTGTCGTGAAATGCACATCCTTGAATATCAACTCTCATCTGAATTTGATACTTTAGCTTTCTTTAAACATGATAGAAACCACCTGAAATTGGTGTATTTGTGAGATATCACAGAGAAGAATTATAAGTATCATATTTTTGATGAAATAAAACCGCCATCTCACTATGTTTTCATAGTTTACTTACTTAGGCTTTTATTAGGTTGAAGTTTAATTATTTCCTAGTTTGAATTTTATTTTGAAATTTGATGATATTATTTTTTATAAGAAAATGTATTATAAATAAATAAATAAATTTAAAATTTTGAAATTTTTATTATTATATATATATATATATATATATATTTATTATTATTTGAATTAGTCATATTTGAATCTTGAATTTCATAGTTTACATATTACTTCATAATATAATCATTACTAATTAAACTATCTTCCATAAATCTAGTATCTACGAATTTTAATTTAAATGTATCATTTCATTTTAATATATTTTATATATATATATATATATATATATATATATATAATAATTTTTATTAAACTATCCTCCATAAATCTAGTCTCTACAAAATTTAACTTAAATTTATCATTTCAATAAATATATATATATATATATATAAAATTAACATTACAAGTATCATTTTTTTTTATGAAATAAAATTGTCATCTTATTATGTTTTCATAGCTTAGTATTTTAAATTATGAATTTTTAAAAACATTTAGAATTGTGGAAACAAATGAACATAATTTTTTTTTCCCTTGCAAAAAAAATAACTAAAAGTTAAAAAAAATTAAACAACAAATGAGCATGAATATGTACATTCGGTTACATACACTACTACTAGGAAAAAAATATAAACAAAACAACACTAATTATAAATATCGTTTCACTTATCTAGCCCACCACGAAAAACTGGATGAGTTTCTTTCCTGATTAATGCCCTTAAAAAATGTGGCATGATATATCATCGTCCATGCTAAATGAAGAAATGCTTCTTGTGTATACAGATCAATTATTTCCTAGGACAAAACTATTTCCTAGGTAAATGTCTACATGGAGGAGAGATTGGTTCTCTTTGTCAGAGTGCTTATTAGGTCAATATTATGGTATCCTCACATCAAAATGTTAAATAATGGAAATAGTTAATGTGTGTTTCCAAAATGAACTCTAAACATATTCTCCTCATGAAATATCATGCGATATTATTTTGAGCCAACACATAAAAATCCACGTGGCACATATCCATATAATTATCATGCGGTACATATCCATATAATTATCGATAAATGAATGATAAACACAATATTCAATAAAATATAGACTTCTAATGTGTAGTATTTTACCTATACAAAAGTTTACCAAAAGAAAAAATATATCTCTTTACCAATCATTAACTGTTTCATTGTGATCCAAAAATATTTACTTATACACTATTTTTTTTCTCTATAAAAAATAATAATATTATATAATGTTCTTAAATAATTTCATGAATAATTGAAATTGAAATTAAAAGTGATATAACTAATCATTATAAAAAAGTCTCAAATTCTAAAAATATCACTCAAAAAGTTAACTATCTATTTTAGTATCTCAACATTTTGGTTCATCCATGGTAAGGCATTAAGTTGGGTTTTAAATTTACATATTAATTTAAAATATTTAAATTTACATTGAAACATATATTTGGAATTCTTAAATTTGACACATAGGTATTTAGGATTTTATAAATCATTTCTTACCATTACCATTCTAGTTATTTTACCAAAAGATATTGCCAATTCTAATTTTTTTTAACTATAATTATATTTAAAAATTTGCTTGTCAAATTTCATTCTTTCTCACCACTTCAATTTAACTAAAAAATAATATAAATTAATATATCGATGCCTTACCATTTCATATGCTCAAATCAAGATCAGCTTACCAGCAATCAAAATCAGCTTGCAAGCCATCAATTTATGACCTAATCGACCCATTTTCAATAGAAAGTTAGAAGCTTGTGCTTTTTAAAGATTATTAAAACATAAAATTCATCCCCACAAAGTAGTAACCTAACTACTAGAGTAATGGCTTAGATGAAGTACTACTCGAAACTTATTAATACCACGGTGAAACCACTATAATAGAGAATCCATTCCAAGTACGTAAAATAGTTGTTTAGATAAAGTACTACTCAAAACTTATTAATACCATAGTGAAACCACAATAATAGGAGTTCATTTTATAGACAAAAAGAAGGTGGAACGTTAATTAGCAAAGTAATAGTTGCAATACATTATAGTTTTTGTTTTTAACGTTAATTAATTGATTAAGAGAGTGGGGTTCACATTTTATTGTTATTTGAAAATGTTTTAGTTTTAGGTAGAGGAAGAATGATTTGATGTGGAGTTTTATGAACCCAACGTTTCGGACTACCAAGTGAATCCATCATCAAGAGAGAATGCGTCAATAGATATTCTTAAAATCATATGTATCCAAGAGTTAAAATTAGGATATATATAAATTATTAAACAAAAGAAATAAGAAAATAGGTCGGCTCTTATCTTTTTATTTAATTAATTAATTAAATTATCAATTATTATTATTATTATTATTATTAATTAATTTATTTATTTATTCAAGACCATAACTTAATGGAATAATTTTATTATCTATAGAATTAATTATTATGTTTATTAATTCTATTGTAAATTATTGATTCAATTGATTCATTAATTTGTTTAAATAATAAATTAATTTGTTTGATTAATCAAATTAATTAATTTAATTATGTATTCATTATTAATATGTTTATTCATTTATTTACATTATTAATTTAATTAATTAATTCATTAATTAATAAATTTACAGGGATAAATTAATTACTTATTTTTTTATTTCTTGAATTAATTATTAGGTTTAATAAATTAATTCGATAAATATTTTAGTTATCAACATTTCTATAAATGTTTTCACTAGATATAACAAAAATCACTTCCACACATCTTCACGAAAATCACCTCCACACATCTTCCTTGGCCTCCTAATAACTTCCTCTGCGATATTGTTTTTATTAACTTCAATACCTCTTACCTCACTTTTATGCAAAGCAATGTTGTATTTTAATCCTAAACTCTTTTCTCTATAGATTGTTCATTCACTTGAATCAACGCATAATTCAACATTTGGTGGTCTAATATGCGGTGCACTAAAGAAGTTGAACCAGGAAACACAAAATGTCGTATCATTAGTAATAGGTCCTGAGATCCAAATCGTGAATCGTTTCTAATTAATAGTTTCGAGATTTATTATTTCTAACAAATGATTTTTGTACCATCTGTACTAATAATCGTATAAAATTTTATTCTTAATGTTTTCCAATTAAGATCAACAGTTTCGTAGAGACCCCACAATTTCGCTGCCAAGAGAGTTATTACGCTTCTGGAAATCCAGTGGGGTTTCCTATGACGGCCACTGTTTGTAGTATCTTCAAATAATAGTCAATTCTAATCTCTTAATTTTCTTTTGAAGCGATGAACGCAGCTGTCATATCGTGAATTTATTTTCATGATCACAGTAAATTTGCTCTCAGCTGTCCTAAGAGCTAACCATAGAACTATCCAATCTATACCATCTCATAATCCTCACAATTTCTTTAACGAGTGATAGGTATGAGACCATGAATGGCTGTGGAAAGTTGAAGAGTGGCAACCGGCACAATTCCTGCTTCAGAATTTTCGGTTAAGAGTCCCATTGCAACACCATGTCTCTTTGGATATTCTTTTCATTGAATTTATTTATGATTGGATTATAGTTTATTAATTTTGGAATTATCATAATTCCCGAGAAAATTTGTGGCGGATTGCATGCTTGTTTTTGCGGCAGCTGAGATCATTGTAGGATTCCATACAATGACATGTATTTCTAAGCATCTATTCTTCCGTTTTTCAGTGATTTAAACATCTATTGTTCGGATAAAAGTTGAGCATGCCCAGATATTTAAGGTTTTAAAATATCTAAATCCAGCCATTCTGAAATTCCTTATACCACTCCATGCTTTTGTGATATATAATTTAAAATAAAATTAAAAAAAAAAATATAACTTTTAAATAGTAAACGTTATTTGTACAAGTTTCTTGAAACTTGATCTTCACATAATAAAAAACAAGTCGATATGCTAAAAGTATTCAGGTTAAACAATTAATATTTACTTTTGTAAATTTAGTAAAACTACATCTTTAACGCTTTCATTGTGCATAAGTACAGAATTACTTCCGCAACTCTGCACAATAATTACTCCACACAATAAAGTTGAATCGATTTACTAAAATCACTTTAAAAATAACACTTCTTAAATGTAAAAACTGCTCTAAGGAAGGTATGAAATGAGCTGGGTGGGTTTTTGAATTTTTAATAAGTTGTAAATAGTTTGCTTTGATTGTCACCCGTCACCATATCTATCCGATGCATGCCAGCTCAGCTCTGCTCTGCCACACACGTTACTTTCACTTTATTTTTATTCTTCGATTTTTACTACCCAACGAGTACCCAGGTGGATTGTGCTGTGCTGTCGGGTTTTAAACCAATAAGAAAATGAATGGTGCTCCAACTTGACTCAGACTTTACGTAACCCCAATTAACGCCCATTAGTTAAGGCCATGCACGAACCCATGTTAACTTCGGTATAAGTGTAAAATAAAATATTAGGGCCCTTGGAGGTTTAAAAGATGCAGAAACAAACATGGTGGTAGTTTTATGGTTGTGCCTATGGATTTGTCAGTTTCTGAGGAAAAATTACTATAAGTTTTAAACTTGGCGGGGTTGCTCCTACAAACCAAGAATGTCTATTTGCTAATCTCCATGATATTAAGCTTCATTTCGACAATTTTTAAATTCAATACGCCACTCAGGACAAGGATTTATGGAAACAACAATTTCTTGTTATGTTGTGCGATGCATCTCATATGTGACCCGATGCCTTGTTGGATGAGGAATCAAATTAATGGCAGACAGGGTTATCCTGGCTTCCAATAACGCAAGTGATCTGAAAATGGAAAACGATCGTCCTCTGACACTTTGCATGTCTGATAAACTAGGGTATTTAAAGGCAAAATTAGTTTTGGAACCTCTTCAAAGATGAGTGGTAAAGTTTTCACATGAACTTAAAAGTGAAACAAATTCACATGCAACTCAATATAATAAACATGCAAAGAAGAAACAAGAAAGTGATAATGGAGTTCACCCCTCTTGGGCCACATTTTCGGGCTCTGCTCTAATGCTAGGCCACTTTATTGATCTCAATAGAAAAAGAATAAAATCCGCATCTTTGACTCCAGAGTGACACTATTTCTCCTACAAAGAAATGTTCTCCTACAAAGAACTCTCAATAAAAAACATGACTCCCTACAACAAATCATATTGGTGTCAAAGAAAGGGATTCTCTCACAATATGTCCTTGTACTCAAGTTGAGATCAGCAAAAATAAAACCAACAACTTCATCATGAAGTGTTTGGTCTTTTCTCACAAACAAACTGAGAATAAACTGAAAAATGCTACTATAATGAAGCAACAACTTTTGCAGTTGTATTCAGAAGGCTAGAAAACCCTTGTTTAAGCTCTTTCCATGCTCAACAAGGTCTCCATATGGCCTCAAAGCCTTCTTTGTCTACAACTCAAAAGGATTTGACTTTGCAAAAAGTCTAGAATACAATTCTCAAATCATAAATTTGATGATGCCATTGTGTTCACAAGACCCAGAAACCCTCTCTAGGCTCGTCTTGGGCTCAAAAAAACTGGGGAATGACCAAGTTAGGCCTCTTTCTCCATTTCTCTACTATCTTCTCTAGAAATTGACCAAACTGGCAATATGGGCAACAAATTCATCCCTTTGAAAGACCACAGAGCGACAATTTTACCTTGGACCAACACTGATTCCACCTCAAATTGTGTAATTTGTTTCCTCTTTAAAATGACCACTCATGCCCAAAAATCTGCCCTTAGAACACGAGCATGTGGGCTTACATGTGGTGAGGGGTTGGGCCTCATGCTAGACCCTTTGGCCTAGGCCCTCCTCCATTGATGCTGACAGATACATGGGCAGATATGTGACCGAGGGTGGGGGCTTATCTTCCCGCCCCTCCATTGTAGTTTCGTGCATAGTCATGTGGGTTGTCATATGCCTCAGGGCGAGGGCCTAACTGCCCCGCCCTTGTTTGCTTTGCCATAGTCATATGAAAAACAATGAGACTCGGGGTCGGGTCCTACTCCCTACTCCCTCCATTTTTTCTCTCTACCGTGGGTCATATGATGTGCAATGTGACTGAGGCCCAGATAATCTCCCATTCCCTTTCCCCAAACACGATGACTTGCCATTTTAAATAAAAACGACCAACTTTATATGTTAAGAAACACATGCATAGTGAATTGGTAAGTTGGAGAGTTGTTCAGCTGAAGGTCTAGGGGTCTAACCCCATTGAGACCCTTCATCCCTATTACAAAATTTTTGGCCAATAGAGGAGGTCCGCATGGCACCCTCCCATTAGGCCATGTGGCACCTTTTGATTGGGCCACTTCAAACAAAATAACCAATATCAAACTTCCAACCCAATTGTACGAACTTGCCACATGTTGCTCCTAGATTGATTTGTATTGTCCCTTGTGCCTTCCCAGTCAACTGCAGATGTCAATTGTACGACCTACCTGGTCAACAACCCACTAAACCCTACAAGTTGACTTTTTAGCTGTTGGGAAAAAGCTTTAGAACATCATAACTTTCTCATATGATTCAGATTGAGGCGTTGGAATCAAGATGATGAACACTAGGATTTGGCACTAGTTCCAAGAGTTTCCAAGAACTTTCATTTTTTAGCCTTTTTTTGATCTCTGGATCATACATTCCCATTGGGAACTTTTGGACCTCCAAAATTCTATTTTTATTTAGCAAATAAGAGTACGAATTACTTACTTTCCCGATCTCAATCCACTTTGCGTTGCTTTGATTGGTGCCCTTGGGCCCCATTTAAAGGTACTCCACACTGTCTCCGTGGGAAGTCCTTATCCTCCTGTCAAGAATTGTGGCTTGCTGCAATTCTTATAAATATTCAGGAGAAAAATATGCAATGTATGGAATCTAAACATTCTTTTCATGGCCATCTTTCCTTGGCGGCTCATACGATCTTCATATTGAAGTTTCTCCTTCCTAATATACAAGCAAACTTGATCTTCCACTTCGAAATCATGATCGAACTGATGCTTGACATGCTTTTCTTTGTACATGGCTTTGCTTTTCTCAAGTTTCACCTGTACTCTTTTATGTACATCACTATCTCCATCTACTGTAAAATCTTTACCAAAGATGAAATACAAAAGAGACTTTGAAAAATAATGCAAACAAGCCTAAAATAAAAATACATGCATAGATGAGTTCTTGACATGATTATATAAAATGAAAATGCTCATCCCAAAAGTTCCATACAAATTGACTTAACAATAAGCCAAAATAGTATAACATGCCAAAGAAAACATTGATGCATATAAATGATTTTACTCACAACATCACTTTTACAAAATATCCAACTGTGGAAATCTGCAACATGTTAAATACAAAAGACATGTAGTATTTAATTAGACTAATAGTCCAACCATTTCTTACGGAACCATGTAGGGAATTTTATTTCTGCACTTTACTTTCTTTTGGAATCGCTTCAAATATGGGTACATCATTCCTATCAAATTCCTCTAACTTTTCTATCCGAGGTGATTTCATGACATGTTTGTCATTCTTTGCATGAACATGTGGATGCAACTTCCAACATTTCTTGATGCAATGACCACTTATATTGCAATGAGTGCAAAATATTTTGTGAACATTACTTGGCAAAAATGTCTTTGGACTTGGATGAGAATTTTCCTTCCTGGTTTCACTTCCAATCGACATATTCATCTTCTTTACTAATGCTTTCCTTTTTTGGCACTTGGCTACACAATGGTTTGGTGCAAGGAAACACATTCAAAAACATTCTATTTAAATCATCATGTTATTCATACTCATAAAAAGACTTTGAATAATCAAGACATTTATACCTTTTATGATGGTCACTTTGATTATGAGCTTGGCGAGGAGAACTTGAATAACGAGGAGAACTTGACTTAGTCCTTCCTTTGAAGCACTCAACTCTCTTTAGAGATGTTTTTCCATCAACATCACCATCATGACATGATCCTCCTTCAACTTGCAAGAGTTATTTTTTCATAAATTTCATACTTGAAGAAATCTTTGACTTTGCAATTTTGGATCATTCTCCAACTTATTCTTAAACATAGCCTAATCCTTCATGCCGAATTTGTGCTCTCACCTCAATAAGATTAACAATTCGATGGCTATAAATTCAAAGACCCTTACCATTGTACCCCATTTTGGTCAACATTTTCATACCAATACCCTTGGTATGTTTCTCAAACGATGAAAAAGAAACATGATCATTGTTTAGAGAATGAATTGAACAAGAAGTATTTTTTACCTCCTTTTTTGCTTGAAAATCTTGGTCCTCTTCCTGAAGCTTAGCCATCTCCTCCTTTTTTTTAGACGAAGTGGTAGATGAACATTCAAGGAAACCACTCTTGTTGTTTAACATATAAGCAGTGGTCTTCATTTGACAGAGGGTACAATCACCAATCATTCCATGACCACAAACTTGTTGAGCTTTTGGGGAAGCTTCAGTAGATGAACATTCCCTAGTTTTATCTTCAATGAGATTCTACACATTAGACACAATTTCTTCCTCTCATCCTCTATTTCCTCGAGCAATCTCCTCAATTCCATGTTATCCACTTGGAGAGAAGAATTCATCTCCTCCAGTTCTAGGAGCCTTGCATGCCGAAAACTTTCACCCATACTTGCAATTTGGTCAGAACCTGTTCTGATAGCATGTGATCTGAAAATGGGAAATTATCATCCTATTATACTTTGCAAGTCTAATAAAATTGGGTCTTTAAAGGTAAAATTAATTTTGAAACTTATTCAAAGATGTGTGGTTAAGTTTTCACATGAACTTAAAAGTGAAACAAACTCATATGCAACTCAACATGATAAACATGCCAAGAAGAAGCAAGTAAGTGATAACAGAGTTCACCCCTCTTGAGCTACGTCTCTGAGCCCTACTCCAATGCTAGGCCACTTTATTGATCTTAGTAGCAAAAGAATACAATATACATCTTTTACTCTAGAGTGGCACTATTTCTCCTACAAATAACTCTCACTCAAATAGATGACTCCCTACAAAAATTCATAATGGTGTCAAAGAAAAGGACTCTCTCACAATTGGTCCTTGTACTCAAGCTGAGATCGACAAGCATAAAACCAACTACTTCATCATGAAGTGTTGAAATCATCTTTTCTCACAAACAAACTAAGAATGGACTGAAAAAGGATACTGTAATGAATTAACAAATATTGCAGATGCATTGGGAAGGCTGGAAAACCTCTGTCTAGGCTCTTTCCATGCTCAACAAGGTCTCCATTAGGCCTCAAAGCCTTCTTTGTCTACAGCTCAAAAGAAACTGAATCTGTAAAAAGTCCAATATAAAATGCTCAAATCATAAATTTTATGCTACCATTGTGTTCAAAAGACCCAAAAACCCCTGTATAGGCTCTTCTTGGGCTCAAAAGAGTTGAAGAATGACGAAGTTAGGCCTTTTTCTCCATTTCCCTGCTATCTGTTCTGCAAATTGACAAAATTGGAAATTTGGGAAACAAATTCATCCCTTTGACAGACCATCGAATGAAAATTTCTCCTAGGAATGGCATTGATTCTGACGCAAACTATGCAATTTGTTTCCTCTTTAAAATGACCACTCATGCCCAAAAAACCACCCTCATAACACTGGCATGTGTGGGCTTACATGTGGCGAGGTTCTGGGCCACGCACTAGCCCCTCTGGCCTAGGCCTTCCTCCATTGACGTAGCTGGTTACGTGGGCCATTAATTGATCAAGGATGAAGGCTTATCAGCCCGCCCCTTCGTTGTAGCTTCACGCGTCATCATGTGGTTTGTCATATGCCTTGGGGTTAGGGCCTAACTACCCTGCCTCTCTCCGCTCCACCATAGTCATATGAACAAAAATGAGATTGGGGTTCGAGGCCTACTCTCCTCCGCCTCCACTTTTTCTTTTTGTCATAGGTTGTATGCTATGCAATGGGACCAGGGCTAGTGCTAACCGCCTGACCCCTTTCCCTAAACGCGACGACCTGCCATTTTAAATAAAAACACCCAATTTTATATATTAAGAAACACATGCATAGTGCGTTGGTAAGTTGGAGAGTTTCCCAAATAGAGGTCTAGGGGTCTAACCCCACTGAGGCCATTCAACACTATTACAAAATTTTTGGCCAATAAAGGAGGGCCATGTGGCACCCTCTCATTGGTCCATGTGGTGCCTTCTGATTGGGCCACTTGAAACAAAATGACCAATCACAATATGCCAATCGAGCTGTATGAACCTGCCACATGTCTCTCCTAGATTGGTTCATACTATCCCTTGTGTCTTCCTTGTTAGTTGTTAACGTCAGTTGTATGACTTGCCCATTCAACAACCCAGTCAACTCTGCAAGTTGAATTTTTAGCTGTTGGGAAAAAACGTCAAAACATCATAACTTTCTCATACGATGTCATATTGAGGTGATTCAAGCAATGTTGGAAGCAGAACGGTGAACACTACAATTTGGAATTAGTTTCGATATATTCCAAGAACTTTCATTTTTAAGCCTATTTTTGATCTTTGGATCACCATGCTAACTCCACCCACAACTTTGTTCTCCTTTCATATTCAACAATATTTCATAAAACCTCTAATATATGCCATCCACATGAGAATGTGATTTTTTTTCATAAGTTCCATAAGAGATCCTTCTCTCACCTTCGAATCCTTTTCCTCACCTCATCCAACTTACTTAGGATTCAACTTACCCAAATGATGCAATGGGTAGGCCAAATGGGAATCAATATGCAGTCCTAAATATTTTACCTATAGGCACTATGAAATAATTTTGTAGAGCTCAAAACACTGATAGGTTCTACAAAATAATTTTGTAGCGTTCTTTAAAAACTATTTTTTTGAATTTCAAGAGGTTGAAACGACTCATCTTGTTCCCAATCAATTTCCAATATCCTTGAGTGGGTCCTTGACACAATGAGTGATTTCATGCGCCTTCCTTTACCTCTTTTCCAAGGCTAACTCGAACTTATCAATCAATAACAAATGTGAAAGGATTTGACAACATTTAAACAAAACATGGTGCTCTTGTTTTCTCCATATGTAGGCACTCTACAACTACAATGATTCAACATTGATAGCATAAACTATAAGCTATAGGATTTTTTTATTGACTCTCAAGTGCACTATTCCTAACATTAGGGGAACTAAACAAAGCATATCACATTCTAATCTTAGTGCACTAAGCCCATCTATTGCGTTATCTTTGTCACAGGTCATGTGCATTGAGTTATTTCCTCCTCTCAACCACACCATACATTCTCCTACAAAATTTGCAACAGGAATCAAAACAAAAATGGAAAAAACACAACGATGGAAACTTCCATGTTCATATTCTAAATGAAAATCAACTTTACAAGTGAAAACTTATAAATACAACAACACATAGGAATAAAACGTGATTGAAAACAACTTATAAACATAAATCGATTTTCCCTAAAGACCAACAACTTCATTAACCATTTACAGATAGAGAGGTTAAATTACAAAGGCATATAAACAAATTTTTCATTAATAAAATTCAAACATACATTAAACCTGTACATATATACAATGTGGGCATATTCAACCCACACCTCTCTTGATCTATGTCTCTTCTCCTCGCCGATAGCTTATATTCTCTTGTCTCTACCACTCTTCTTTTAAAACACTTTTTTCTTTAAAATAAAATCTAACATGGGATAACCAAGAGTCATAAGAGATGAATCATTTCCCCTTCTCCACAAAATAGGGGAAACTTGAACTATATTTACATTAGGAAATAATTACTCCAATTTATTCTAAAAGTAAAATTGACTTCCTAATGTAAATATCTACAATCCCTTACAAAAACATTTAAATTTCTCCCAACATCATCATGTGATCATCCCATCACATTAGCAAGCCTTTGTCCAATTTTCATCAAATTTTGTGCTCCATCTATGGACTTGCTTCAGACTTCCAAGATATGAAAATTTATGACCTCTTGGTCATATGCATCTAGTCTTCTCATAACAACTTCAACTCATGAGCTAAATCATGCCTCTGCAGTAACAATTCTCCACCTTGCTTAATGAAACCTCACCAAACATTCTCTTGAGTTTGGGCTTTTGGCATGTTCTTGGTCCTCTTATATGGAATCTTTTGAGTAATCCTCACTCTAGGCTAATGCAAATCTCCTGACATTCCTCTACTATCACCTATACAATGAAAACAAATCTCTTACCTATATTTAATCAACTTGTACCTTCTTCCACTACTTCTGCTGCAAACTCTAACCTTTAGTTGTTGCTGAATAGTTCAAACTTGACAATGCATTGCTAGAAAATTACCTCAGAATCATAGGTTGTCTCTTCATGCAACCAACTATACGTCCATGCTTTCTCTTTGTCAATTTCATCTTCTAATTTAGTACTTGGCTAAAATTTGGTTCCTTCAAGTTGTTGCATACCTTCTCTTGTCATAAAATTAAAAAAAATCTTCATTTAATTATGGTTTATTTATTTCCTTCTCTCATAACCTACTTGTTGTAGCTTTCAGTTTCATCTTCGTTGTCATCCAAGAAAAACTTATCCTTTTCCAATTCTAATTTTGTGTTCGAAATATGCAATCCTTGGGTCTTTATTCTCTCTTCCAAGAATTTTAGCTTCCCATAAAAAACCTTCTTGAATTGTATTTATAACCTCTATGGAATATACATCACATGGATCTTCTGCCAACCATTCCTCCAAAAACTCTATCTGTTCATTTTTGCTTGCTTTCCCTAGTGTTTTAAAATAGAAATCAAACTTTGTTTCCCTATGGATTCTTCACAATTTCCATACAATTCTAGAAATTGTGCTTCTCTCAACATCATCATGTACTCCTCCATGTCTTGCAAAATATATCCATTTTGGTTCTTTGCTGCAAATCAACTCCTTCTAGCTTTTCCTCCAATTGATCATTTGATCTATGTATCATATTCTCATGTAACAAATTCCATTTTACTTTCTTCCAGAGGGTCCAACTGTAACCCTGGTCTTCCTCATATTTCTATAGTAGTCCTCTCATCATCTCTAGTTGTAATTTGATTTTAGCTACTTCTCTATCAAATTTGTCTTGGCTTGATCTACTATGGATTCTCTATGAACCTTTACTATGACTCTCATTAGTCACAAGTCTCCTTATTCCATGAGATTCTCCCTGATCACTGTGAACTACACACAAGCCACTTCAACAAGTTGAATTCACCAACACATTTTTAAATACCATACTAAGCTCTTCCATGCCTAGTCTTCTCCTAGTATTTTCATTGACTCCTTCCTATGGAATATTCATCTGAACACTCGTTGTTGTTCTAGCTTTTACATGAAATTTACTCACCTTTTTCCTCTGAGAAATTTGTTGTTCTTCCTCACTTTCTACTACAAGGTTCCTTTCCATCATCCTCAACTGTAAACCTTCATCATTACTACTTGTAATCCAAAATTTACTGAAAATAAAAGACCATTACCTCATGTTCAATCTTCTCTTGAACACACAACTACTGCTCTGAGTTCTTCTTCTAATTTGACATACACCTTCTTTCTCATCTTCCTTTGTAAGGAATGCCCTCTCACCTTCCCCTTGCTCATTATCCAACCATAACTCTGATCATATTGACTTTATTGTAGCAATTATTTCACATGATTGAGTTTTGTTGTTAACTCAACCATATCTTTCTCAAATTCTTCATTATTCATTCCTTTGAGTCCAACTTCCTTGGCACTTTTCTTCTTCTACTCGTGACCTTATTTTGAACCCCTTATTACAAGTAATTTTGTTGCATTCATTCAAATGGCCCAGAAACCAGATTAATCAAGATCCTTAACACCTTGCCATTATTCCTTTGCAAATTCTCAAGAATTAATTCTAAAGAAGTCCAAGAATTTTGGGATCATCAACTCAAAAGCTCATTTTTGGACCCAATGCACCTTGCCTTTGAGTCCACTTGTGATGGCTGTATGCTGCATAACTGAGTAGTTTCACTAACCAATGCAAAGAACCCTCCTTGTTAGGTCCCTATACTACTAGTGTAGCCCCTTAATGTTATTACTGCAACCCCCTTATTGTATTGTTGTGCCCATGTAGTCCCCATATTGTTATTATTGTACCCCATAGAAGCCCACTATTGTTATTGTTGTGCCCTTACTTTATATTGTTATGTTAGCTTCGATTATATTGTGACCCCTTAGACTCCTATATATGGAAAGGAGGTTTTGTCATTTGGATCATCGAAGAATTGCTCATTTGTGTAATGTAAAGGGGGTTTCCCCCTTGAAGAGGCTTATTTTGAAGTCATTGATCTATCTCTTCTTCTATTTTGTGAGTTGGTTTCATAACATTTGGCATCAGAGATTTTGATTTTAGGGTTTTGCTGCTTCAAACAGGCCATCATGAAATTTTTGCTATATCGTTTATTCTACAAAGCTTAAGTAGCTGAAATTAAAACACATTCTAGCGGAAAATCTTGATAAATCTCATGTACAAATTTCAGAACTTTGTTCGCTATATTTTCAGATATATGATCCAAGGAAGTTAGGGTTTGGGAAGGCTCCCAAATTTCATCTCAAACAGGTGACGTTCGAAAGATCGCCATAACTTTCTCTTTGAGCATCAGATTCAAATTTCATAAAAATATACAGGAATAAGATAGACTGTAGTTTGTTGGGTATCATTGTCAGGGCCAAAGATTGAAATAATGACATGTGGCATTTCGTACAAGTTCTCTCTACTAAACTAGTGTATAATAAGGTCATTGTAGGATATTGGGAATAATTATTTCTTGGAAAATACAATCTTGATCAAACTGGTGGGGTTGGAAAGAGGAATCAAAAGTCTATGATAGGATGAAATTTCAGACCTTGATATCCAAAATTTCAAAGATACATTAGATTCAAGAGCTCCTACAAAGCAGAAAAATAAAATAAAAGGTATATAGTCCTTTTTAAAATTTGCATAAGTTTTGTTGGAAAAATTAGTTTGAAGTGATTCAAAGGGAATAGTGAAGCATAATTATCATTAATTAATGCCCCGAAGAAATAAAATGTAAAAACCTATTCAGGAATCCAAAATATCTTCTATGACTCATGAAGAAGAGGAGGAAATGCAACATGATATATCAAAATTACAAGACCAAGTGCAACAAATTTCACTCTCACAAAAAGTAACAGAAGCTAAGATTGATGGTTTGAAGAATGGCATGAAAGCTAAGATGGATGATTTGAAGAATGGCATGGAAGCTAATATTGATGGTTTCAAGAATGTCATCAATGAATTAAAAGGAAACATTGAATATTTGAAGAAATACATGGAAGGTTTGAAGGGAGGTTTGGCAAAGTTGCTACACGAAATGCTTCCTAATGGAAAAAAGGTAGTAGAGGATATTCATGATGAGAACAAAAGAAATTTTAATCACGATTTCATAGACTCTGATATAGGATTGAATACCCACCATATTCCAAAGATCGATATGGGGAAGTTTGATGGAAAGGATCATGTAAGATGGATACTATAAATGGAGCAATATTTTGATATCCATAACGTGCAAAACACACAAAAGGTATGCATTGCAACTTTATATTTATAACCCAATCAATTTGTATGGTATCGATGGATTTTCTCTCATAAACAAATTTTCACTTGGTTAATTTTTACGGAGGAAATGATAGAACATTATGAGGATACAAAGAGAAACACCTTCTTTAACCAATTAATAAATATCAAACAAAAGGGTTCAATAGTGGACAGCATTGAGGACTTCCAAAACCTGAATATAAGGGTAAATGATATTCCAAAGTAGCATAGGATTGATGTATTCATAGGGACTTTATAGGATAACGTCCAACATGAGGTTCACCTTTGGGAACCTAATTCATTGGACAAGGCATTCAGGTTGGCAAGAAAAATTGAAAGAAAAATTATGGAAACAAGGAAGCATACTACTCACAACTATAAATATGGAAGTGTGGTTTCTCCTAGCCTTCCACAACCTACAAGGTTGACACCACAAAAATTGGAAGAAAAAAGAGAAAATGACTTTGTTACAATTGTGATAGAAAATACACTAAAGGTCATAAGTGTGCTGAGAATAAATTATTTTACATAGATTGTGAAGAGGAGGAAAAAAAGGATTAAGAAATGTTAAAAGAAGAGGATATACATCAGGAACCAACCCTAGAGAAAGAAGAAATGAATCCGACCATATCTTGTAATTCATTGGCAGGAATTACCACTCCTCACACTCTTAAGCTAGAAGGACATATCAAGAAGAAAAAGGTTCAAACAATGAAAGATCACATCCAGAATCAAAAACAAGTTATCCAAATTTTAAAGGATAATCTCACTTTGGCGCAGAATCAAATGAAACAATAGGAAAATCAACGTCGCAGTGAAAGAGGTGTTGATGTAGGTCACTGGGTATTTTTACGGCTACAACCATACAAACAAACATCCTTCAAGCAAGCTAAGAAGGATAATAAACTATCACCAAAATACTATGGTCCTTACAAGGTGTTGAAAAAGATTGATACTATCACATACAAATTGGAGCTTCTTGCATCTTCCCAAGTGCACCCAATTCTCCATGTTTCATCCTTAAAGAAGGTTATAGGTGACAATCTCCCAGTTCAAACAATATTATTGAAACTTGGCGAGGAAGGAAAAATCATATTGGAACCTAAAGCAGTCACAGAATCAAGAACCTGACAACTATGAAATAGATCAATTTTGAAAGTGTCTCATCAAGTGGAAGAACTTACCCGCTAAAGACTCCACATGGGAAGATGATAATTTTATATAGAAGCATCCAAATCTAGTTAGGTGTTGAGGACAACACTTTTTTGGAGGAGAGGGGCATGTTAGGTCCCTATACTGCTAGTGTACCCCCTAATTTTTATTAGTGCAACCCACTTATTGTATTGAGCCTATGTAGTCCCTATGTTGTTATTATTGTGCCCCATAGAAGCCCACTATTGTTATTGTTGTGCCACCAAAATATTATTGTTATGTAGGCTTTGATTATATTGGGACCCCTTAGACTCCTAAATATAGAAAGGAGGCCTTGTCATTTGTATCATGGAAGAATTTTTCATTTATGCAATGTAAAGGAGGTTTCCCCCTCGAAGAGGATGATTTTGAATTCATTGAACTATATTTTATATCTTTTTGTGATCTGGCTTATAACATTTGGTATCAGAGCTCCCATTTCAAACAATATTGACAAAACTTGACAAGGAAGGAAAAATCATATTGGAACCTGAAGAAGTCATGGAAACAAGAACTTGACATCTACGAAATTGATCAATTTCAGAGTATCTCATCAAGTGGAAGAACTTACCAGCTGAATATTCCACATGGGAAGATGTGATTCTATACAGAATCATCTATAACTACTCAAGCATTGAGGACAACAATTTTTGAAAGAGAGGGGCATGTTAGGTCCCTATACTACTAGTGTAGCACATTTATTATTATTAATGCAACCCCCTTATTGTATTGTTGTGTCCATGTAGTCCCCATATTATTATTATTGTACCCCATAGAATCCAACTATTTTTATTGTTGTGCCCTTGCATTATTATTGTTATGTCAACTTTGATTATATTGTGACCCCTTAGACTCGTATATACAGAAATGAGGTTTTGTCATTTGGATCATCGAATAATTTCTCATTTGTGTAATTTAAAGTAGGTTTCCCCCTCAAAGAGGCTTATTTTGAAGTCATTGATCTATCTCTTCTTCTATTTTGCGAGCTGGTTTCATAACACTACTCTGCAGGTGTGATGGTTCTTGAATTTTGGAAAAAATAAAAAATATTTACGAAACTTCTTCTTCCACAAGCTTCTATTGTGGTTCTAACCATTTACAATGGATATAAATGTCAAATTCCTATCCTATCCTAATCTATTGGTCTTATCTCTTATCCCTAGAGTTTATCCTCCCTCATATGTGGGTCTCAAGCCTGGATTGGTAAATCCTAAACTGCCACTTTTACCATATAAATTCACTGCCTCTGATAGAATTTGGGTTGGCTTTTGGAGAATATTAGCTATTCCCTAATGTTGTTGATTTTACCTAAGAATCCATTACCATCCTTGAGTTGTGATTGAAGGCTTTCCTTGTGGCTAAGGAAGGACAAGTTTAGCGGGGGATTCTACATTGCCAAGAATTGCAAAAAGGATTGTAATCTTCTCCTGCATTTCAATACAAGAAGCTTTTTTTTCGTATTCTTTGTGTCTATTTTATGCATATGTATTTCAATACACACTTGAATCTTGTTTTTTGTGATTGTCTTGCAAATTCCATTTACAATAATTGGAGTTGGACCCAAAGTATACAAGCCAAGAGAAGAGGAAGACTAGTGTTGGAATCTGGGTAGGCCCTCTCTCCATTTATTAATTTCTCTAAGGGAAACATTGTCCTTTTTGGTTTCTGTTGTTTCTAGATCAACCACTAGATCTTGGGGATTCACTTCTATCCGTAGAAGAGAATTTTCCACAAAACACCCCTGCTATGACTAATAATAGTCATATTTATCTCTTCCTCTTGTGTATTCTCTTTGTCCACTAGTGAGTTGCAACAAGCCCTTATTTTCTTTGTAGCAATTCTGCTACTTGTCACCCATACCATGTCATCCTCCTAGTATATTCTCTTCTCTAGGTTCTTTGTAGTAGAACCTCTTCATGAGCACTTTTGTTCCTCATCTTTCAACATTGTTGGCTACTACATCTTCAATTTCTCACTGTTCTTAGCTCTCAATAAATTTATTTAGTTGTTGGGCTCTATCACCATTTATTCATCTAAGAAATCCCCCCACCCCTTCTCCTTTTACATAACTTACTTACTATGGTAGCTGCTACCAATTTAGTCTTGCAAACACAATTTTTTTAATGGCCAAGCTAGCATAAACATCACATTTAATTTTATAAGATATATTACAAGATCTCATCTTCCACAATTTTTCTTGGATCTACTTGTTGAACCAATTCTTCTCTTCAAGTCACGAGTTAGTCTCAAACACATGTAAACTTAACATAAGCAACATAATATCACATAACTCATACAGACATTATGAAGAGCATAACAAAGTATTTGTTGATGGAGTTCAGCCCTCCTGGGCTACATCTCCTCAACCATGATAGGATTGGTGGTAAATTTGATACAAATCCTTCTCCATGCTCAAACACCTTCCAAAACTACTTCAAAAGCCTAATTAATCCATACACCCTTGGTATTCAACCTGCAAAAAGACTCCTTATATTTTCTTAAATAAGTAATTATAGGTCACCATTGGATCTAGAATATCAAAAAACCTTTAAGTGGACTCTTCTTGAGCTCAATTTGGTCAAAAACTAAAAAAATATGGCTCTCCAAGCTCTGCCTTGAGTTTTACTGTTAACTTTCCTACAAATCAGACCAACAGAATAACTGTCCTACAATTGCACCCCATTTTCTGCTAACGAGGTGAAAAATCTACCCTCTGCCAGTTCAATTTGTTGGAACTTTAAATTAGCTAATAACCCCTTAAGGCCAAAAATTTGGGTCATATGGCCACATAAGGCCACAGGTTGGGCCTTAATGTCTGCGCCCTCCAGCCTAGCCATTAAAACTCGGGTGTGTGGTCTTATCGGGTGCCACGGGACCGAGGGTCGGGTTAACAACCCACCCTTCCCATCAGTCCCCTTAATGTTTGTGCACTTGGTCACATGGATATGTCATAAGACTTGGGACTACCCCCCCTTTTATAGCACCCTTCATAAGCGCCCAACTCCATGCGCCTCGGTCTTATGCTATGGGATATGGCCATGGGCTAGGGCCAGGGTTATTCCCTTCTCCACTAGTACTCCAATCCTATACCTCGATGGTCATGTGGGTGCAAAGTGACCAGGGCCCTAGTTTCTACCAGCTCCATTCCTTATACGACGAGGGTCATATGGTAGAGCAGTGACCAGGGGCCGGGGCTAGTAGCCCGACCCATCCCCCCAAATAGCGTTGTTTAAAAACTTACATAGTATTTTTGGCATATGTATAATAAGACCCCCCACATGGCCTATTAGGAAAGCCCTGCAATTTGAAGCAAAAGGTTGAGGGTTCAAACCTCAATTTGACCATACCAATATTTTTTACTCTCCTCGGGGTGCCACGGGGCACCCAACCATTGATCCAAATCACCAAACCATTAACCAATAACATTCAACTATGTGCCAAAATTGGAGGATGCCACTTGATAGCTTGTGATTGGCCTGAGGTATACACAGTCATGCTGCTAACTCAGTTGTATGGTCACCTAGTCAACTACCCATTCGACAAACCTGCTAAAATTTTATTTGTTGGGCCAAATGGTCAACATGTGATAACTTGAGCATACGGTGTCAGATTGAGGTGAAATGAATGTCATTGGATTCATAATGATGAGCACTTCGACTTGATGCTAGTTTCAATACTTTCTGAGCACTTTCATTTTTGAGCTAAAATTTGATCACCTGATCACACCTCCCCACTAGGAACTTTTGGACTCCAAAATTTTACTTCCTTAGTAAATAAAATGAGTTTGAAACTCAAACTGACCCAAAACATCAATCCAAAATGCTTACTTTTCAATTGCTTCCCTTCAAGCCCTAATCAAGGCACTTCACCTATATTCTCCTTGAAGACCTACTGTCCTGTTAAGAATTGAGCCAATATTCTTATCATTGTTGTAGGAACAAAATACTAATGAGTGGAATCTGAATATTCTCTTTAATCTCATCTTTGCATCACTCAAAAAAACCTCATATTGAAGTTAAACTGTTGAAGACAAACTTGTCTCCATCTTGGAAATCAGAAGCAGCATAAACTTGCTTTTGAATCAGTGACCGGAGAATCCACAATATGAACATTTTTATACCAACGTTTCGAATCCCAAATGGGATCCATCATCAGGATTTAAGAATGATGATAAAAGAAGAGAAAATTAGACAGAATAAATACTCATGAGGATAAATTTTAAGGAACAACACACTGTCGGCTAGAATCTTAATATAATTTAATTTAATTTTTATTTTTATTTTAATAAATTACTTTTATTTTTATTAAAATTTTGAAGAGTTAATATCTTGGTTTATAACCTATTGATTAAAAGGAAATAGAACTCATACTAAAATTAGTTAATTGATTGAACTAAAATATATTAATTTCTATACAAATTAATTTAATATATTAAACTAATTCATATTAACAATTATAAATAATACATATTTATAATTGATTAATATAATAATTAATATATTAATTAATAGTTATATAGAAATTATTATATTATAGTATTAAAATGTTAATTATTATGTTAAAAAGGCTATTTCTATAAAATATATGGATAATAAATTAATTCTTAAAGAAATACTAGGGCAATATCAATTTCTATATAAATTAAATTAATATATTTAAACCAAATCATATTAACAATTATAAATAAATAATATTTATAATTAATTAATATAATAATTAATATATTAATTGATAGCTATATAGAAATTAATATATTATAGTATTTTAATGTTAATAACTCTATTTATGATATAAATAAAAAGGTATTGATATAAATAAACTTGCTTTATCGTCCTCAAACTGAGCTTGTACATAAGTAGTACACCGCTGCAAAATTTCAATGACATAATTGGATTTTACTACAAAATCATAGTCATCTTGTACAATCTTAAAACAAATTTTCTATTCACAACAAGTTTCATATCGAAGGCTTATATCAGTGAGTACATGAGAAACTAGCAAATAAACTTGGATGACAACTTATACATTCCAAAAGTGCTTGAACATGTGGACTTATAAACAATTCAATACTTAACATCAATGAAAAACACATATTTGTTGCAGATAGTGACAATTATTGTTCACTTTACAAAAGTACCCAAACAGGTAAACAACAACAAGTAATTACAAATTTACAAAGCAACTCTACAAATAAGTCTACCTAATCTCTACCTCTCTTAGGCTTATGGGTCCTTTTTTGCATCATCTTTTCCTTGAATGTTGCTTAGGATTTTTGCGAGTCCTCTTAGCCACCTATTTCTTCCCTTGCATTAGGTTGCACAATCACTTTTCCCTTCTTGGAATGAAGCTCTGGGTGTAATTTCCAACATCATTCATTGCCATATCCATGCATATTGCAAGGGGTACAAAATAACTTTCTCTTGGTTGCTGACAAAGAAGTCCTATCAAGCGAAGGAGATTCATTATGCTTGATGCCAAGAATATGATCCATTTTTTTAACCATTACCATGCGTTGCTCATAGACAACCACACATGATCAAATGCATCACATAAATTACAAGGGTACATATTCCACAAGTAGCCAAAATTACCATGCATTGGAAAACACCCATGAGATTTATACCGATCTCTTAGGCTACAGCTTTGACAGAGTGGAGTGGATGATGAAATGCAAGGTCCCTTCAAGCATTCATCTCACTTGGGAGACAAATTAACATTGTCAGAAGGTGGTGGTGACATCTCATCGTCAGATGGTTGATGTGCCTCAAACCATTTAGAGCATTCTCCAAATTGCCTTTGACTATATCCCAATCCCTGATACTTTGGTGTCTCCTCAACCATGATTGTATTGGTGATACCTTGACCTTTTATGCCAAGGCCTCCTCCTTCATAACCCATCTTGGAAAACAACTTCATAACAATACCCTTGGTATGTTTCTCAAATGCTACAAAAGAGGTGTTATGCACATAAACATATGGAATTGTACTTGAAATGCTAATTACCTCCTTAAACTTTCCATTCATATTTTCAGCTTCTAATGATGATGACGACATTGTAGATGACTTTAGACACCCACTCTTATCAACTGACATATGGTGAGAATCTTGGAGATGCTTGCAAAATTCACATGCATTATCTTCCTCATATGGTCCATAACCACTATTTGAACCATGAACACATATTGGTTTCATTTTGGATGTTTCTCTTGCTGTTACATGAGTGGAACTTCCAACAACTTATTTTTTCTTTAGTTGAATCTTGGAGTACCCGCAGTAATAATTATGCTTGTCAACGTTTCAAATCCCAACAGGGATCCATCATCAAGACAATTACTAAATGATGATAGAAGAAGAGCTCAATGAGAGTATAAATAGTATTAAGATATTTTTAAGATCATTTTTATTTCAAGGAGATGAGGTTGGCTTGAAATTTTATATATTTTTGTTTTTGTTTTTTTGTTTATTTATATTATTTTATTATTTAATGATTATTAGCCATGTTTTAAAGTTTTATTATTATAATTTTGTAATAAATTGTATTTTCATTTTTACTTTTATTATTATTAAAGATATTTTAATAAATAGTTTTTTATTAATATTAATAGATTATGTATAATGTTATGTTATTATAATGTGACACTTTTGTAACGTTTTATTAGATTAATTAGTTAGATAATTTTTTTTAATTTTTTATTTACTATTATATTTTAATTCTAATAAATTAATTAATTGATTCATAATTATTATAATAATCAAATTTTTATTTAATAATGATAATTAATTTTATTTTCTTTTAATAATATAACTAATTTAACTAATTAATTAATTAGTTACTGAATATTATAATTAGATACTAATTACTTGTATAGTAAGTTAGATGCTATTATAATAATTAATTTTTGCTAGAAATATTTAATGATGCTATTACTAATTATTATAAATGAAATATTCCTATTATAGCACATGTTGCAACTGAAGGTGCACATGCCTATTATCCTCTTCAACTATCTCTAGTCTTCTTCTCAAGTCAATGTTCTCCATACAAAGAGCCAAATTCATCTCCTCTAGCTCTTGGAGACTCTCTTTCCCCATTATTGCAACTTGGTGAGATTATGTTCTCATACCAATCTCATATGAAAATGGAGGAGGTGGCTTTTTCCTCTTCTCCAAAATCAAACAAACAAATAAAAAAGGAATGTTCTGACACTTTGCAAGGAAAAATAGGTCTTGACACAAAAACTCTTTCTAAAAGTTCTATCCAAGTCATGAGTTAGTCTTCACACGTAAACTTAACATAAGAAACATAATATCACATAACTCATACATGCATAATGAAGATCATACCAAAGGATTTGTTGATGGAGTTCACCCCTCCTGGGCTACATCTCCGAGCCTGCCAACATAGCTAGACCGCTCCACATATTCAGTAGAAAATGGAGTACATAAAAGTTTGCTGATTAAAACCATGTGGATATCACCCCTACAAGGTAATGTTCCCCTACAGAGAACTCTCACATAAAGCAACAATACAAGGCATCTCCTACAAAGATGCTATACTCCAACTAAAATGAGCTTACATGAGCATATGATCACTTTAATTCCACATTGAAGAGAATAAACAAAACTTCCCTCAACATGTCATATTGAGAAAAGTAAACCTGATCTGAACCCTGCAAGTAACAACTACTACAATAGACTTATGAAGGTGAGAAAACCACTACAAGGCCTTCTCCATGCTCAAACACCTTCCAGAACTACTTCAAAAACCTGACTAATCCATACACCCTTCGTCCTCAGCCTGCAAAAAGACTCTTTAGATGTGCTCAAATCAACAATTAGAGGTCGATCCAAAATATCTGAAAAACCCTAAGTGGAATATTATTGAGTTCAATTTGGTAAAAAACTCAAAAAGATATGGCTCTCCAAGCTCTCTCTTGAGTTTTACTATTATCTGTCCTATAAATTGGACCAACATACTAACTGTCGTACAATTCCTCCTTGTTTTCCGCTAACGAGGTGACAAATCTGCCCTCCATCGGTGCAATTTGTTGGAACTTTAAATCAGCCAATAGCCCCTTAAGATCGAAAATTCAGGTCGTATGGCCACATAAGGCCATGGGTTAGGCTTTAATGGTGCCCCCGCCTAGCCTAGCCCTTAAGAATCAGGTCTGTGGTCTTATCGGGTGCCATGGGGTTGAGGGTCAGGCTAAGAGCCCACCCTTCCCACTGAGCTGGTTAACGGTTGCACACTCGGTCACATGGATATGTCATAAGACTTGGAACTGAACCCTCTTCCGTAGTGCCCTTTGTAAGCGCCCAACCACATGCGCCTCGGTCTTGTGATATGGGATATGGCCATGGGACGAGGCCTGGGTTAAGTGCTTCTCCACTAGTGCTCTTCTCTTGTACCCCCGATGGTCATGTGGCTGAAAAGTGACCAAGGGTTGGGTTTTCGCCAAGCGCATTCTCTGTCGGCTTGTTATAGACATTTTTGTGCCTTACAACATTGAGCATGAAATGTCAATAATCCAAGGGATCCAAAGTCCCTAAATGAGTTGTTCCTACCCCTAAAGGAACAAGGTCAACAAAAGACAGCTTCTCCTAGAAGTTCTCCACCAAAAACCACTCAGAAATGGTCAAATCAGGATCAATTCAAGAGCTCCACTAGCTATCTGCGTTGAAATGTAGAGGTTACACTGGCTACCTGCACTGCAACGCAGGTAGAAGCACTACCAGGGTGCGCTGAGCGGGGATTGACAAATGGCAAATTCATTCAACGAGGTGGAAAGACCCTGGAAGCTTCCAGAATCTTCCTCAATGACACTTGCCTCAATGAATTCGACTAGTGATGAGTAAGAGGTTCTCAACCTCCAAGTGGAAGAAAGAACTGACAGTGAGAAGCCACAAGTCAAAACATGAGCTGACTCATCCTCTCTGCTCACATCTATATATGGATCTCTCACCCAAAGGTTCAAGAGGCTGGAATTTTGTATTTGCAGAGAATTGCTGTTGGTTTGAGATTGAGATTAGTACATTGGGTGATTTATGCTTTGTTGGAGGAGAGGAAGGGATTCTTTTGCTGGGAGGTAGATGCTGGATCGGGACTCACTTGGTTGTATCTCCTCTTGAACCTTGTTTATTATATCAATAAAGCTACTTGAGTTTCTCCTATATGCTTGTATTTCAATGATGTGTTGTTGTATTTGCATATTTAGTTTATATCTGATCCTAAACTAGTTATGAATGTGAATCTATATCTTTTGTGTAGTCTTCTGCTCTTGTGATCTTGCAGGAACCGTGTGAAACTGGACCAGTGAAAGAGCAGGCAGTGGGAAGCGAACGAAAGAGAGAGAGATTGGATCGACAAACTAGCGGAAGACACCGGTTGGTTACATCCTTCTTTCTCTATTTGCATCTCATAAAGAAGAATACTCAGATAGCTTTCCTTGTTTGTTGCTAAGGCACTATCACCTCTTAGAGTGGGATAGGGGCATTCCGTATTGGATACTTTTCCCAACAACAAATTGGCGACTCCACTGGGGAGAGTATCTTGTTGGTTTACTTGTGTTTCTATTGCTATTCATTCCATAAACTCAAGAGTGCCGAATCGAACTGCATTTGCTATTTACAAATGCAAAGTAGAGATCATTTACTCTAGCCCTCTCACTGGGCCTGTTTATGATCTGAGAAGCTGATTCACAAGTGCTCTAACAACCCTTTGTGATAGATCTTAGTCCTCCTATAAATCATCCTCCTAATTGTACCTAATTGATAGCTTTTATCCGACCAAAAACTGTAGAAAAAACTGCAAACCGTGACCCAGAACCCGGAAACAACTCTCGTTTCTGCTTCAGCGCAGACTCTGTGAAGAGGTTCTGCATTTCAACGCAGGTCCCGTGAAGGCTACCTGCGCTGAATGTCAAAACCCCTGTGTTAGGAGTGCGCTGATCAGTCATTGCCTTGTGCAGCTGTGGTTCCCTGCTTCCTTTTGCTCAGTTTTCATCTCTGTTTTTGCAGCCTGTTATCAGTCAGTGTACCTATCTGAAACCCCTTTTCTTTGCCTCAATTCCGCCTCGGTTATATAAAGAAACTGTATTTGTTCTTTGTGTATTTGTTACATCATTTGCAGTTTCCCATTACAGAAGTAAACTGGTCATACTGTCGCCCCTAGATCTAGACCTATCGTAAGTGTCGTTTTGATCTTAGGAGTGAGTTTGTTTGCTGTTCACAGTTGATTTAGCTTTTACTTTTGTCTTTTGGTTTGAATTTATGCATTTCAAAGTGTCGAAACAAGTAAATCATAAGGCATCGTAATCGTCTTTTTTATTTCGAAAAAGGAACTTGTTTGTGTTTTCACTTGAAATCGAATTCAAATTTATATAACAGCTTTCTTTTTAGGCATCAATATTAAGAAAGCGAAAACAAATACATGCATATGTGCATTTGCATTTGACAGTTTGTATGTTGATTTAGGAAAAAGTGCATTACTGTGTGCTCTATGCTCTTTGAGAAAATATGGTGTCTTTCTTTTCCCCTTGTAGCTAGGATTTTCATTGTTGAAAAGATATAAAGCTTGCTTATCATCTTTAGACTGCATTTAGGAATTGTATCATACATCTCGTGGTGATCCAAAAAGGCAAACTTCTAAGAAAGATCAACCTAAAATAAATTGAATGAACTTAACAATGCTTTGCAACATAACACACAACATAGAGGTCTAGGCTAGAGACGTGTTCCGGCGTCGTAAAACCTGGTCACTGGTCGCCTCACTGATGGTTGGGTGATTCCTCTTGAGAGACGATTAGTACCAGTACGGATTGTGCTCCCACGTACCATCGCGTATATATTGGGAGACCCCTATAGGAATATAACCTTTATCCATAGGAAGCCGTGTCGCCGCCCTACTGATCGCAATGCACTGAACACAGCATTCAGGAAGATCGACCACCCGTACCCTAAAAAGTATTCTGCGGTTTTGCGAAAAGTTTGGCACACCCTCTACCTAGAACTCTAGAGTAGTTCCTTTTGGCCTTTTTCAGACTCTATAACAGAAAAAGTCCATCTGAGCATTTGTCACTTCGGGCTCGTTAAAACATCGAAGGAGACTAGAGTCATCTTTAGCTTTTTCACGACTCTTTAAAATTGAAAAAGCAAGTTCTGTCTAAGCGTTGTTAAAAATTTATTTTAAACGGAACAATCACCCCCTTTTTCCTGCGTTGATCTTTAGGTTGAGAATATGGAGCCCACCAACCAAGGAATTCCCCTTGGTGGAAATCCTAGTCCCTTCTCCTCTTGGGGAGATGTTGGTGCACCCCATATGGCCACATTCTCGCTTCTAGGACTGACAATTGGCCTGCCGGTCTGGCTTTTCTCAACCAATGTCGTTCAGAACACCACTACTCCTGAACAGTCGAATCAACAATTAGATGAGTCTAGAATTTCCCACCAACCTTCTACTTCTTATAATTCTTCCTCTCTTCCTTCCTCTTCGCGCAACGGAACTGGTAAGACTAAAAATCAAGTTCCTAAGGAGAAAAAGGAAAAGAAGAAGAAAGAAAAAAAGAAGAAGGAGCCAAAGGCAAATAAGGGAAAACAAGTGTCGTCTGATGAAAACCCACACACAGCACTGACCAGGCCTAGATTGCCATGTGTCATCTGCAAGGGAGACCACTTTCACCGAGATTGTCCCTGCATCCCTTGGATACTAAGGGACTGGTCTCCCCGTTTGCACAATCCGGTGTCGTCAACCTCTGATAGTCATGTTGAAAGTACACCGTCAACTAGCGAAAGTGAAGTTCTAGGACAAAAAGGGAAGACTAGACCTTCCTGTAGACTGTGCGAAGGCAACCACGCCCTCCACCATTGTCCCTTCTTAGACGAGGCTAAAAGAGTCTTGGAAGATCGTCCGGTTTCACCGTTACGACTTCCTCCTGAATATCAAAGACTCTTGCCAAGTCCTTCGTTAGTTGAGAATCTAGCTGGCCCACTCAAGTGGTCAGCTGAAGCGTCTATCATTGAGGATAAACTGACTGAATCCATACCCGACGAAAGTCAAAAGGTCGAGGCAGCAGTTGACCCAGTCTTGCCTTCAGAGGATTTATCTTCGAATGATACAGTCACTGAAGAGGATAAGGATGACACCATCCAGATTCTTTTCATCAACACAGACTCCGACGAACACGGGGGCAATGCACCCATTCCTTTATCGCAGGAAGGAAGTTCGTCAGAGCGATATCCGGCCGTCTACTCGGTCCCACCACCAAGCAACATAGTTGTGTCCTTCGACTGGAACCAACTAGGCAGACCCCGCTTGCCAGCTAGCATACCATTCAGAATTATCGTTCAAATATACAGAATGGTAATGGTTGGCACCATCATTGATGAAGGGGCATCTGTGAGTATCCTTTCCTCTATTTCTTGGAAAGCGCTTGGTTCGCCATCGCTTTTGCCTGAAATGAGAAATCTAACAGGCTTCGATAAAGGAACCAGTCGACCTTTAGGGATCCTCCCCAATGTGCCTATCACATTGAAAGGGAAGACCGTTCAAATGAACGTGATGGTCGTTCAAGGACCCTTGGATTATAACCTACTCCTTGGATGAGACTATATATATTGCATGGGAGCCATCGTCTCCTAACTCTTTAGAGTAATGTGTTTTCCGCATGAAGGAAGAGTGGTCAAGCTCGTGGACCAGCTTTCATTTCCCGGATCACGCATCGCAAATAGTCACATACCATCCCTAAATGGTCTATTCACTCAAGAAATGTCTCAACCCACGGTCCGTCCTCCCGATGAGCGCGAGTGATTCGGAAGGATATGACTGAAACCCAGGGGGTATGCGTCCTGGTTTGCTTCGGCAGGAAAACTTTGGGTATAGGGTAGGTTTCCGCGGGAGAATATGACTAGTCTGTACCCCGCCCATGTTGGAAGAGGGTTATTCTAGAATAAGATTCTTTTGTCAAAGTTATGTGAGTTGACAGACGGAGTCTCTCACCTTTGTCTATTTCGGTAGACATTGCCGAAGAAGTGTTTTATTTGAAAAATTAATGAAACAATCTTTGGGTGACCTGAAAGAGGTAGGCCTTTCCTGGTAGAACAAATGTTTTATCTGCAAATTGAGGGGTAACCTTGAAATTGTACTTTATGCCTGGGGGCATGCAAACCTTTTGGAGTGCAAGCAAGGAGCGGCTATTTATTTTTTTAAATTTTTAGGTCCTCCCTTTAAACCTGTAGGTCTAACCCTTTAAACTCGTAGGATTAGTCGTTTCCGAACTTGCATAAAGAAAGGATTTCGGGGCAAAGCTTTATGAGGTGCAAGCCCCATAAAAAATGGCATCTTAAATGAGACTTTCTTATCTTATGACTGGTATCGAGCAGTTTTAGCACATAGTTCATGCTCGTTAAAAAATAAACATAAGATCGAGCAAGTGTTTCGACCCGTGTTTAAGCTCGTTAAAAAATGAACTACCCGGTAAATAATGTTGTAGATATAACCCAAATTATTATAGATCTGATATAAAAGTATAAGATAATGCAAAGAAACCCAGAAATAATATGAAATGATACTTTATTGATCAAACCCTTATGGTAGGGCAACACCATACATTCACTCCTTAAGGAAGGAGAATACTCCACAAGACATACGCCTGTTCATACAATAATACTTCTCTTCATCTTCATGTGTGGAGTCTCTAGCCTTTATATAGGCCTCATACATACAATACCATGCATCATTACCATGGTTTCCTCATACCATCAACTAATACCATGGGCCCATTACATTATTATTAACTACTTGTGGTCCCTTACATGACATGGGTTAACCACCTTATTTATTACTATGGCCCATCCCATTATTACATTATTACCTTGGGTACCTCCCTTGGTACCCCATATTATCCCCCCTAGGTATATAACATTCCACCCCCCTAAGCATGTTTCGTCCCCGAAACATGGGAAGAACACAAATAATAAGATCTACTCAAAAGAGTAGTCCACTGATACCATGCACGTGCATCTAGCCATCCAAGAGAAAGGTGAACCCTCGATCTCGCTGGTGCCTCGCTCGCTTGGGATGGAAGTTGACCGTGGCAGTTCTTCTGTGTTGATGTGTAGTAGGTGGATCTTCTCTCCTCGCGATCCGTCATGTGACGATTTGGTTTCCATCTTGGTGGTTGTCTCGCTGGGTGATGTGGGTGATGATATGTTGAAGTTTTAACCCACGATGGCTTTTGCTTGACTTCACCCTGCTGTGGTGCCTGTTGTGGTGTCTTCTTTGTCAATATGACTTCAACCACTGAGCCCTCCTCTGAGGTATCATCACCTGTAACCTTTTCTTCTGCAGCCTCTATTTTTGTTTGATTGTCGATCATCAAAGGCTCATCATCTGATATGTCAGTCCCTTGAAGATCTTCTGCTTCAGCCTCCATGTGCTCTACCTGTTTATGGATGGAAATATCCTGTAATGTAATTTTCTTCTTTTTATACCATAGCTTTAGGAATTTCTTCTGCACATTAATATTGATAGTACCCACGGATTCCATCCAAGGGTATCCCAAAACAACATCCATGTTATCCATATCTGAAGCATAAAAATCACCATGAAACACATACTTATCCTTAGAAATCTTCAAATCCTTATACACTTGAACATCCTCATTATCAATCTGTGCAGTTTCAATGTGTTTTGCCGGAACTTGCAACCTTTTTGCCAAATTAATACTTATAAGATTTTGTTTGCAACTAGGATTTATAGACACAACGATTTTCTCCTTCTGAATCAATCCATGAACCTGCAATAAAGATATACCAGAAGAAAATAACCCTTTAGGTTCCCTAGTTTCCCTCTTTTCCTTTTGACGAGCTAACTGGCAAGCCTCCTTCCACGTGGAAGGGTGGTGAAGTAGAACTTGAGCTTTGATGGCTTCTTTAAGACCGTTGATAAAACATTCCTTGAAGAATGGATCTCTGAGACCCCTAGTGCGGAAGGCTAAGGCTTCAAACGCGGTAATATATTCCTCCACTGTACCAGTCTGTCAGAGCTTAACGAGACGATGCAAAAAAGATTCTTCCTGTTCAAAGCGATCTAGGCCCACCATCACAAAAATATTGGCGAAAAATTGAAATTGTTACAGTTTCGTCAATATTGTTCACAATCCTTATTATGACCTGTTTTTAGAAATGGAACCATCATTCTGCATCTGCCCATGTGATAGAAATTTTGATCCAGGCACTAGAATTCCAGATCTGCGCTGCAACTTTCCCGCCGTCACCCAAAATTTCTTAAAAAAGAACTGATTTTAAATCAGCGGTATCTTCCTCATTCGTACTCCGATTCGCCTGATTTTTTTTTTGAAATCAGGTTTTTGTCACAGGGATTCCAGATCTACAATTAGATCTTATAGATCTGGCACCAGGATGTTCAGATCTGCGCCGCAAATTCGCTGGCCCTAAAAATTCTCTACAACCCCACTGATTTTTAGATCAGCGATATCTCCTTCATCCGGACTCCGATTCAACCGATTTTTTTTTTGAAATAGACTATTTTTTCACAAGGAATACATATCTACAATTAGATTCTGTAGATCTTGCACCAAAACGTACAGATCTGATCTGCAAATTCGCCACCTGAGAAACCCTGCAAAAATGAAAAAAAAATTCTCCCGAGTTTGCCCAAGAAAGAGCTCTGATACCAATTGTTGTAGATCTAACCCAGATTATTATAGATCTGATATAAAAGTATAAGATAATGCAAAGAAAACTAGAAATAATATGAAATGATACTTTATTGATCAAACCCTTATGGTAGGGCAACACCATACATTCACTCCTTAAGAAAGGAGAATACTCCACAAGTCATACGCTTGTTCATACAATAATACTTCTCTTCATCTTCATGTGTGGAGTCTCTAGCCTTTATATAGGCCTCATACATACAATACCATGCATCATTACCATGGTTTCCTCATACCATCAACTAATACCATGGGCCCATTACATTATTATTAACTACTTGTGGTCCCTTACATGACATGGGTTAACCACCTTATTTATTACTATGGCCCATCCGATTATTACATTATTACCTTGGGTACCTCCCTTGGTACCGCATATTATCCCCCCTAGGTATATAACAAATAACCACTGCGAATGTAAATTATCAGCCATTAAAGCCTTGGTCGTGTTTGCACCATCACCTCCACTTTTCCATTGGCCGATCATTCACCTCCATTTGATTGTTTACCCATTTTGAGGAACAACTGCGAAGAGTGATTTCACTAGCCATCCTTGTGACACTGCCGTGATTGGAAAATTCCAAGCCTTACCTGGAATCAGCTGCTAACCTGTTTCATCACTCGTTCCTCAAAAGACGAGTCTTCTTTAAGCTCTTTTCATCTAACTCGTAAAATATGAAAAGATTGCCGAGTTTTGGCCTTCTAGCTCGTTAAAGCAACCGAAAGTGCAATCCCTCCTCTAGATTTTAATCTTTTTGGACCTGAGGGGTTATTGCACAAAACGATCGAGCGCTTGTTTTGTTCGGCTCGTTAAAACTATCGAAAATCCATCCCTTCTGTATTGTTTTATACTTTTTCGGACTTAAGGGATTAGATGACGAAAAAGGGACTTTGGAGTTATCTTTACGTACCTTTTCAGACTCTCTAAAAATGAAAAGGGACCGAGTTATCTTTGTCGTTAAACTCGTTAAAAAGCATTAATAGCGACAAACTTGTCTTTAGACGAGAACGAGTTTCACTATCGCTAGGCTCGTTAAAACATAGCGATGGGTTTGCCCGAAGGGAAAATTATAGAACAAGCATATGTTATCCTCCTCAAGCTTGACAAAAATAAAGAGGTACTAGTCAGAAATGGCTGGGGAAAAAAAATTAGGAATAAACTCAAGGAACTTTTATTGGTAGCAAGTCGCTCTTGAACATGACACTTCCACTCCGTGCCTGAGTCGGGTTGGGTTGTTTCATTCACCGGTCACATCACCATGGTCTCGCCAGTACCATCCATCTTTGGGGTAAATGCTACTAATCCATCACACAAGTGTCACCGATATGTTCAAGAGAAGTCATTCAGAAGAGTCAACCGTGTCCCATCCACTACCATACATTATCCTTCATCCTTTCATGACCGCCACCCTGAACCATATATCATCAGATCGTTTTCACCTCCATCAAAATCATTTGCTCCGTTCCGTGTCACTGATGTGGGGTACATTAAGGCCCTCCTTTGACAGATTGCTTCTTGTCGACATCAGCTCATTATCCAAGAAGTTGATCTAGGAACACCCCCTTCAGTACTTTGAAGCTTGCATGCCTCAATGGCAAGTTTCTCACTTTCGGCGACAGGTATACATCAATGACCTTCGACCGAAAGATTTTGCGTGGTGTTCGACGCCAATTCCTTTATTCACACCACGTGAATTGTACTGCAGTACCTTGAGGGCCATTATCATTATCGGTGATTCCTCTCGCGCTTGTTAACAGTTTACATCATTGACTGGTAATCAAGCGATGTCTTTCCATGTTCGACTTCAGAACATTTCTCACATGGATCGACTTGTACTTAGAGTGAAGATCGAACGAGATTGAAGACCCCGGATCTAGTTTCATCCATCCGGGCTGCGATATATATTCAGGAAAAATAAAGACATTGACATGTACAACATTGTAGCAGATAATCATCCTACCAAAAAGGATGATGATTTCATCAAAATCATCAGTCTACCATCAGACGATTGTCTGTTCTATGTACAAAAAAATGAATTTATAAAGTTGAGCATGGGAATGCCCGCCTCAGCTAGATCATGAAAATAGTATGAAAAATAATGTATTGTATTGTATCTTATTACAGGTCTCCTCCCAGCATCAGAAGAACTTCGGATCCTCCTAATAAAGCATTTCACCCAATAAACGGCCTCATACTTTAGGGGGCAACTGTTATAGACATTTTTGTGCCTTACAGCATTGAGCATGAAATGTCAATAATCCAAGGGATCCAAAGTCCCTAAATGAGTTGTTCCTACCCCTAAAGGAACAAGGTCAACAAAAGACAGCTTCTCCCAGAAGTTCTCCACCAAAAACCACTCAGAAATGGTCAAATCAGGATCAATTCAAGAGCTCCACTAGCTGTCTGCGCTGAAATGCAGAGGTTACACTGGCTACCTGCACTGCAACGCAGGTAGAAGCACTACCAGGGTGCGCTGAGCGGGAATTGACAAATGGCAAGTTCATTCAACGAGGTGGAAAGACCCTGGAAGCTTCCAGAATCTTCCTCAATGACACTTGCCTCAATGAATTCAACTAGTGATGAGTAAGAGGTTCTCAACCTCCAAGTGGAAGCAAGAACTGACAGTGAGAAGCCACAAGTCAAAACATGAGCTGACTCATCCTCTCTGCTCACATCTATATATGGATCTCTCACCCAGAGGTTCAAGAGGCTGGAATTTTGTATTTGCAGAGAATTGCTGTTGGTTTGAGATTGAGATTAGTACATTGGGTGATTTATGCTTTGTTGGAGGAGAGGAAGGGATTCTTTTGCTGGGAGGTAGATGCTGGATCGGGACTCACTTGGTTGTATCTCCTCTTGAACCTTGTTTATCATATCAATAAAGCTACTTGAGTTTCTCCTATATGCTAGTATTTCAATGATGTGTTGTTGTATTTGCATATTTAGTTTATATCTGATCCTAAACTAGTTATGAATGTGAATCTATATCTTTCGTGTAGTCTTCTGCTCTTGTGATCTTGCAGGAACCGTGTGAAGCTGGACCAGTGAAAGAGCAGGCAGCGGGAAGCGAACGAAAGAGAGAGAGATTGGATCGACAAACTAGCGGAAGACACCGGTTGGTTACATCCTTCTTTCTCTATTTGCATCTCATAAAGAAGAATACTCAGATAGCTTTCCTTGTTTGTTGCTAAGGCACTATCACCTCTTAGAGTGGGATAGGGGCATTCCGTATTGGATACTTTTCCCAACAACATGGCTCCATTCCTCTTTGAGGGTCATGTGTTAGAGTCGTGATCGGGGGTCAGGCTGGTGGCAGCCCGACCCCTCCTCCCAAATAGCATCGTTTGAAAACTTACATAGTAGTTTTGGCCTATGAATAATAAGATCCACTGCGTGGCCTATTGGTAAAGACCTGAACTATGAAGTTAGAGGTCAGGGGTTTGAACCTTTCAGACCTCAACCTAACCATACCAAAAAATTTAACTGTCCCCAGGGTGCTACGTGGCACCCAACCATTGGTCCAAATCACAAAACCATCAACCAATAATATTCGACCATGTTCCAAAAATTGGAAGATGCCACTTGTTAGCATGTGATTGGCCTGAGGGCACACACAGTCACCCTACAGACTCAGTTGTATGGTCACCCAGTCAACGGACCTGCTAAAATTAGATGTTAGGGCAAATGGTTAGCACACAATAACTTAAGAATATAGTGTCAGATTGAGGTAAAACAAACGTTGTTGGATTCAAAATGATGAGAACTTCAACTTGACACTAGTTTCAAGAATTTCTAGGCACTTCAATTTTTGAGCTAAAATTTGATCGTCTAATCACTTTCCAACCAATACACCTGTTTTTCCTCAGGAACATATCAACGCTTCACTCCCCTGCAATCATCTCACTTATTTCCTAAGAATTCAACTTGTCCCCCTCTTGCTATAAGGTTCTTCTGCTCTTCATCCTCTTTTCATTGTCAAGCTATCTTCAAACATGGAAATTCCATATGTACATGGATCACTTCTTATTGACGTGAAAGCATCTCCACTATCACTTCATTTCACTTTCAGCTATACTGTAACTCTAAAATCCAATCTTTGTTGTTCTAACTACATCACCAAAGAGCATTCAAGGTCATCACCAAATAGTGTATCTTGTTTTGATACCACTTGATGGTAGGGGGAAGGAATCTCTCTATAGAAGGAAGCGGTAGAGTCGTTAGAAGATATCTATTGAATGGTCATAGCCCTTTCTTTAAAGACCACACCAGGGAGAAATAATACAGAATGAGATTCGATAGATAGATGGGAAACAGCCATTACATCTCTCAATGGATCATCGCCTCCTTACTTATTTCTATTACGTTCTTTCTATTTACCTTGCCCGGTGCGAACAAGCAAGAAATGACCTTACCTCCCAAAAATGATAGGGAAGGAATCCCTATAGATAGTGAAATGCAAGGGAGGGGCCCTTTTTTTGACTTATTTGAGAGGGGCCACCCAATAAGTAAATTGAAACTTTAGTTGCTCTTTAGTTACTTATTTGAGAGGGGCCACCAAATAAGTAAATTGAACCAGAAACGGGGGGTTACCCTAGCTGCCAATAACCTAGACTAGCTCCACCCACATCTATGTTCCCGTTTCTTATTCAAGAATATTTCATAAACCCTTTAACATATGTGGTCCACATGAGAATGTGACTTTTTTTTATAAGTTCCATGAGAGATCCTTCTCTCACCTTCGAATCCTTTCTTCACTCCATCCAACTTAGATAAGATTCGACTTACCCGATGCAATGAGTAGGCAAAATGGGCATCAAAATAATGTCTTGAATTTTTTGCCTGCGGGCGCTATGAAATAATTTTGTACTGCTATGAAATCGACTTCCAACGTGCTTCAATGGGTCCTTGATGCAGTGAGTGATTTCATTCACCTTCCTTCATCTCTTTCCTAAGGCTAACTCGAACTTACCAATCAAGAACAAATATGAAAGGGTTTTGACAACATTTAAAAAAACAGGGTGCTCTAGTTTTCTCCATATGAAGGAACTCTACAACTACAATGACTCAACAATACTAGCATAAACTATAATCTACAAGATTTTTTTCTCAACTCTCAAGCACACTATTACTAACCTCAGGGGACCCAAACGAAGCGCATCACATTCCAATTTTAGTGCTCAAAACCCATCTATTGTGTTATCTCTATCACAGGCCAAGTGCATTTAGCTATTACCGGCTCTCAATCGCACCACACATTCCTCTACATACTTTACAATAGGAATCAAAACAAACATGGACAAAGAAAACATAAGCAAGCTTCCATGCTCAGATTCTGAATGAAAATCAACTATACACGTGCAAACTTCTAAAGAAAAAAACACACAAGAATAAAATGCGATTGACAATCATTTATATACATAAATGGATTTTCCTCAAAGATCAAAAACTTCATTAATCATTTACAGATAGAGAGGTTAACAAATACAAAGGCATATAAACATGTTTCTTATTAATCAGATTCAAACATACATTAAACTTGGCCAGATATACAATATGTTATGTAGCCCAGGCCTCTCTCAACCTCTGTCCCTTCTCCTCTCTCAAAGTTTCTCTTCTCTTCTCTCTGCCACTCTTATTCTAAAACACTATTTTCTTTAAAAACAAATCTCACATGAGACAACCAAGATTCACAAGAGATGAATCGTTTCCCCTTCTCCAAAAAATAGCGGAAACTAAAACTATATTTACATTAGGAAATAATTCCCCCAATTTATTCTAAAAAAAACTCACTTCCTAATATAAATATCTACAATATTTTACAAAAACAGTTAAATTTCTCCCAACATCATCATGTGACCTTCCCATCACATTGGTAAGATTTTTGAGTCTTTATTGAATTTTGTGCTACATCTATGCACGTGCATCAGAAATATATTTTGTAAGTTAATTGGTGGAGAACTTGAAGTCATCCAATGACATACATCTTAAGGTTACGAGAGGCAACATAACTGCTATCATTACGGGAGGTGCAAAAGTCCAGAGAGAGGGTTCATTAATTTTGGTGCCTTTGTTTTCTTTGGAAGAAGTAGCAACAAAAGTGACCTTTGATGCAACCATTAGATAATGCTTCATATGGGCCACCATGTTTGACCAGATTTCTATGGGCTGTCATAGTCAACTTCAATTTTTATCCCTACTCATTACTTTTGTCAATAACAAAGAATGGTTCTGGTTCATTGAAATCTTATGGACCTCACTAGAACTCAAATTAACGTATGTCATGTTGATGGATGCCCCTATTAAGTAGCCTATTGCAGTTTCCAAGAGATTCACATAGCTTATTGTGTGTTTCTTTTTCATGGTGTAGAGCTCTATACTCTTACACAATTAATTAGAGGATTAACTAAATGCCAAAATTTTAAAATAAATGAATGCAAAAAATACTCATTGTGTGGAAGTGTGAAACTCTGCACAATAAACTTAGCTCATTACGAAGAACTACACATAATGAACTTAGCTTCACACAATGAAAAAGAAACACACTGAACTTAGCGACGATTAAGAATTAATCATAGCTGATTGGGAATGAATGAAAAAAAGGAAGAGAATGTGAAGGAAAAGTGCTTCTTTGTAACATAGATCTCTCTCTCCCTATGAGTTAGTAGTAAATATTCCTCTTTCGATTATGTCGCTATACATAGAAAGCGACCCACCTTGATTTATGAGGGTAGGACCTACTCGAGATCCCTAAATTGTTGTTTCATATAACTGCTAAAGTGACCCTGTTATAATTCTAGATAAGGACCTGCCGAAGGTCACTAAAAAGTAGCTTAATATCATTTTAATCGAACATAAAAAAAAATAGAATTCCTTCGCACTTCGTCGTTAAGGGAATAAACTATGGTAAACGAAACATAAAAACCAACGGTACAAATTGGATTCATAGTATAACCCCCATAAAACAAAGTGCTAAGAATGAAATTTCTCCCCCTCCATAAAATACTGAATACAAATATGTTCGAATCTCACATTTTCAGCATTAACGAAGAAATGTTTTTTTTAAGTTCCCAACTAAGAAGTCTGATTGTGAAAGTAAAATAAAGGGATTGAAAGTTCCCTACCCCAAGTTTATAAATCCCATGCATGGTATTATGCACTGATTAGCTGAGGAAGTCATCACTCACGAAGCAGTTTTCCCATTTCAATAGAGGTTGTCGACTAGAAATAAGTTGAAAGCTTCCTGAACATTTCTCGAAATAAATATAATAAAATTAGCGTTCGTATTTGATTGTTGCAGACATAAAACGATAATGTAAAATATAAATTTATTTCAGTTAAAAATCAGAGCGCCACACATCTATGACAGGAATCCATGAATGTGGTTGAACGCAGTGGAAAATTTAATAGGCATCATACAGATAATGTTGGATGGCAGCATAATAATGATGACAACTTGTTCGAAGCTTTTACAGTGTCGAGGAAGCTTCTTTCACACAATCATATTTTGAAACATAATAATATTAATTGCAAATTTGTTCAGCTGCCATCTTTTTCGTGGTCTACCCATGTTAATTCCGGTAATATTGGTAATATTGGGCAAAAGAGCAGTATAACAGTGTTATTGTCGAGGAACTGACAAATACAATGGACACTCAATTAGTTTGTTTATCTAATTAAAAAATTAGAAAAAAAATGATGTTTTTTTTTAAGAAAATAAAAATATTAAACATTTTGATTATAATCCCTAACAATCCATTTGAACTAATAATTTAAATCCATGCATATCAATGAAGGTAACGATTACCAATCACAAACATATGGTATAAGAAGATATCATGTGATTCTCAAATATAGACTTGGTAGTTACCAATCACAAACATATGATATAAGAAGATATCATGTGATTCTCAAATATAGACTTGGTAGTGAATATTGACATTTTTTAATGGCATTTTTATTATATAAGAACATCCATTTAAGTATATAGTTCGGTAAAATCATAGGGATTTGGGGATTTTGAAAATGTACATACCAAAAGAGATGATTAGAGAAGGGTAAGTTAATGCAAGACATCCTAAAACGAATTAATATGATTTAAAAAAATTCATAATCATAATGTTAAAAATAAAAAGATTAATGATAATCGAAATTTGGTAATAAAAATTCATTTTAGGGAATAACAAAAGTTTCCACCACTTATTGGTACCATTTGCTCCTCAGTAATATTCATGAGAGTGAACTCAACAGCAAATTCAAAGCTCTTAATTGGTACCATTTGCTCCTCAGTAATATTCATGAGAGCGAATTCAACAACAAATTCAAAGCTCAATACCAATTTCTTGAAAGGATTTGAAATCCATGGATTTGAGAAGTGTAAACTCCAAATCACAGTCATGTTTTACGAGCAACGAGGAATCAAAGCCATGGGAATTTAGTTTTTATTTAATAATAGAAAGATGTGCACATTCCTTATATATTAAAAAGAAACTTTGGTAATAAAAACGAGGAATGAAAGCCATAGGAGGTTAGCTTTTATTAAATAATAGAAAGATGTGCACATTCCTTATATATTAAAAAGAAACTTACGTAATAAAAAATATATATGTATTTTGTTGAATTTCCATTTTAATAGTTACTTTTTAAATAATTTTTATTGACAGGTTGAAATATCGATGGATATTTTTTAGAAATATTAAAAAGTGGTTAATTTCTATTTTATATAAGTACATACTAAACTTTTATTTTGTATCTATTTTATTAGGATGGATATTTTTTTTTTGGAAATGATGATTTAATTTCAATAACATTAAAAAAGACCATGAGAATCAATGTTACTTATTCTTAAACTATTCACTAATACATGGTTTATTTCAACCATCCTAAAATTGTGATGTGTATTAATGACATCAAAAAAAACTTGAAAATAATAATATCATTTTTATATTATTTATGGAGTGATATACGTTATTAAACTTAATCACAACTCCCATTGCACTTGGGATGGGCATTCTATAGCTCAAAATACCCAAAACGACATAGAAAGAACCATTTATAGTTTCATTCACCACAATTGGGATGGACACTCACATTGTAGAGCCAATGAAATTATCACTTATTTATAAATAATTTACTATAATGATTTAATTCAACTTAATTCCTATTAAAAATTAAGATTATCTTTACGGTTCAAAAAATATCAAAAAAACACTTTCTCATTGTAATAATATTGAAAGAAAATCCTATTCACAAATAGTAGTAATTAAAGACAAAGTCATTCACATTATCACTCAATTCTAAAGTATTCACTATTTATTAAGATTATCTTTATGGTTCAAAAAATACTGAAAAACCCTATCTCATTGTAATAATATTGAAAGAAAATCCTATTCACAAATAGTAGTAATTAAAGACAAAGTCATTCACATTATCACTCAATTTTAAAGTATTCACTATTTGAATTTATTTCCACTTCAACCACAATTAGGATGGAAATTAATTTTATAATGAAAAATGTGAAAAGAGATGATTTCATTGTGATAAGGTTGAAGGAGAATCAATTCTTTTAAATGCATTTATGATTAAAATTGCTTTCAACTTTCATTGCAACATTTTCTTAAGGCCACCAAAAACAATGGAATTTCAGTAATATTAAAATAAAGAGTCATCAATATTAGCATTATAGGGGTTTCATCTTGTTAACTAATATTTTATCATGTTCATTTCTAAAGCGTATTTTTAAATTGAAAAAAATAGAGCGAATATATTATAGGTATTTTGGGTGAAGCACATGGTGAAGTTAGTGGATTTTATAGGTACTGGAGGTATATAAAGGAGTATCCATTAAAAATAATAGATATAGTTTAGGGGTTAGTTTGATTAGAAAAATATGTTGGGAGGATATTTTAATAAAAGTATTCTGTGAGGTTTTTATCAATAAATAGCGAGATTAGAGAAAGTAGAGACCCATAGTAAATAGTTATTATAAAAAATTTCACTATTAATTTTATTTTTAATAATAAATTATAGACTAATTTGATGATGAAAGAAACACATATGCATTCTTTATATATAAGAAAATTCTTTGAGAAAAAATAAACATATATTTTAGTAACTCAAAATCATGTGCACATCCCCTTTATCTAACAAATGTGTGACATGAAATTTCATGCTTACGCTTTCATTAACTTATTTCCAGGAAATGTGTTAGCAATATGGATTTCAAAATATGAGTGAGTTTTCTACATAAGCTTCTTCCAACTCCATTCACTCACCAATATATTTTTGTTGTAATGAAAAATGAATTTTATATATAATTAATATTATACTTATAAATTTAGAATGACACTGTAACATAAAACATGACGATTATGGAATGTACAACTGTGTTTGGAGAAATTTTATGGAATACACTATAATAACTTTTTCCACAAGACGTTCATGAATGTGGACCTACAAATCATTTAGGAACCTTCACACTATTATCAACAAATGATTGCGTATTAAGATATGCTAGCTACCATGTTAAATACCCTAACTTTGGCAATAAACTAAGTAATGTGGTATGAGTGACACATATCATGTTAGGTGGAAATATGAATTTATGGCATAGGATTATGCCTAAACCTAGGATGTGGTTGATAGTTTCAACCTAATAATCTTGCACTTAGTAAATCTCACAACATCCCTTACTAATCCCTTACATGAGTAGAAATTCATAGTTTATCTTTTTGTGCAACATAAATTATACATATATTAGGGAATGATATAACATCTACATAATCTTTAAAATATTTACTAATGTAGTGCATACACAATTTTTAAGTAAAGAGAACAAAAAAACAAAGAAAAAATTGTAGTATAAGAAGATTTATCCTAGAAATTCAAACTAAGAAAAAACTAATAGATCCCATGACTAAAGCCATATATGATGACCAAGTAAGACTTCACAACTCACCCAAGCCTTACAAATAACAATGAAGTATCATTAAACATTTTAAAGGCTTCATTACATGTAATCCACTCAATGCTCGTTAAGCATTTTAAAGGCTTCATTACATGTAATCCAAAGGCTCAATACCATGGGTCACTAATGACATGTGCCCAAAATCACCAATATTAACATAAAGACTTTGACTCTTTCACTGAGTTAAGTTTAACTTAAAATTTCACTTGACTTGATGTTTCCCTTAAACAAGTCTAGCCAAATTAGTCAAGTGAGCCTATGACCATTCATCTCTAGGCCATAACTCCCTTGATGTATATAACTAGTGTATTCAATAATCCGACATGTCCCCCATCATCTATGTCTATGTCCATACTTTGCTAGTAATTTACCAAGGGTATGCATGCATTACTAAGTCTCATAATCTATTTCCATGGAAAAAGAAATGAAGTCCATTATTGTGTGTGTAATTCATTGTTGATATCATGGCACTTATACCACCATACTCGCACCATGGCATTGCTTTAGTGTCATCTTCATCCACTTTATGTCCATGTGCTTCCATTCTGCCATCAATAATTTTCATGATAATTTTCCTCATACTTTCCATTGTACTCTCCACTAAAATTAACTGATGCCACTCAACCTTCAACAATTTTTTAGAACATCTCAGTATGTTGTAACCCTATATTATTTGTTTGAGAAGGTAGGATATTGATCCAAACCATTCTTGTATTTAACAACATCTCGAAAAGGCTTCTTTGTCTGTTAATAATTTTAACACTTTAACTCAATCAATTTTACTCTAACAATCTCCGAGTTGCTAATGACCCATACAATTTTAATATTTTTTCATGTGTATAGTAATTTTTTTTTTTAGCCTTCTCTCTATTCTTATTTCTTATTTTCTTAGTACATTACGAATTTGTGACAATGCAAATTAAACATTTTTTTATACACTAAACTTCTCTATTATTCTTCTTCATTTTATTTATACATTAGAAACTTCTAGCTATGCGAACTTATGACTTATGATTTTGCATATGCCTAAGATTAATCTCCATATTGTTATGTAAAGGCACATCCAAGACCATTTACTAGTAGTAGATGCAAAAAATGATAATTTGTCATAGGTACAATAGTAGTTAGAAATGTGTGGTTTTTTAGGTCATGCCTCTCTCCATACTTATTATATTATATTAATCCCGTACAAACTTGGCCACCAATATTTTCAACTCTTTTAAATATTTAGGAATTTAGGAATTTATATTTAATAAGCTATGTGAACTTATGACTTAGGATTATGCCTATGCCTGAGATGAATCTCCATAAAGGCTCATCCAAGACCATGTACTAGTAACACATGCAATTTTCCATAATTTTTCATGGATACATTGGTAGATAGAAATGTGTAGTTGCTTACCTTTTACTTCTCTCCATTCTTATCTTAATGGTTTACATTTTTATTATATTAATGCCCTATATACTTGGTTACCAATATTTTCATTTTTTTTTATTTAAAAAGAACATAATTTTTATTTAATTAGCAACTAGGCATTATATTCCACATTAAATGAGTTTGCATATTATTAATATGAATTAAAATTGGTTTAAATTTTTAATATATATGTTTAAGAATTTTTGGAATTAAAATTTTAATTAAAATTATAAATTATTAAAATATAATTTTTATTTATAAATTGACTATTTTCAAAATTATTTCATTTATATTAATTATATTTATTAGCGGAACAAAAATTTAAAGAATTGAAAGAATAATAAGGAAACTAATAAAGATGTGAAACAATGCTAAACCATGGTCATAAGGAAATATAATTTATCACTCTAACGCTTTAATAATAAAATAATCTACTTTTAATAAAAATTTAAATTTTAATATGATTTTTTTAACACAAACTTCATATAAATTTATTTAAACTTTATATTAATTAATTTTAAATAAAAATTAATCCACTATCATCTACAAACATCATACAAATGTGTATACATCACACAAATTTCCTTCAGCTTCACGTTAATTAATTTTCAATAAAACTTAACACACTAACTGAATACACTATAATCTAAAATTTGGTGTGCTGTTCCTTAGGATGAGTGTCATCAAATACTAAACATTTAATATCAACAAATCATATGAAATTGATACTTCTTATAAACAACGCGAAATTGCTGTAGTTGTGAAGGTCTCAAATGGAAGCATTTCTCGTTTCAATATTTACAGTCGCATTTTCAAAGATGTAATAAAATTGCCATCTTGTTAAAATGAATTACAGTTTAGTTATTGATTTATTTTTTAAGGATATAATTTTAATTATTTTTTATTGAAATTTTATAATACAGTTCTTTGGATTTTTGTTATCATAAAATAAGAAACATACAATGAATCTGGAAGATGATCGACATATATAACGAAAACAAATAAAAATGCAGAATTTACCCTCTCTACCATCGGATTTGCTATTCAAAACGCCCAAAGCACATATCATATTTTTAGTTGATACTTAACCACTCGTTAAAAAGTAGTTCGTCAAACGAATCTGAGGAGGTTAGAGAACATTCATGCTACTTCGGCTCATGCCTAAAAGATAAAATTCAGAGTCCGGGGATGTTCCAACGACCCGTAACCTAGTCTAGTCTAATCTGAGAATTAAAAAAAATTCAAACTAAATGTTCTGAGTGGTACAAGGTATAACAATGCAAATGGTAGAATGTCTCTACTGGAATTCCGATATGCATGTGCCTTTATTTACATCGTAGGCTCCACAGCATAAGTGGAAAATGAAAAGTGAACAGAAACGATGCTCATAGGATGCCATATTAATATACCCTGCAACTAAGTGGAACACGCATTGAATATGGGGGAATGATATGACTTAGCAAGTGTAGGGGAGAATGATGGCAGTTTGAAGCATTGAACTATCTTTGTATTGTATGTGTTTCGGTGATGTGGCTACCATATTCACTAGAAGGGATTTAAGTGGTTATTATATTTATTAGAAGGGATTTACTTATTAGTCAAATTAATAAGGCCTAATTCTAAGGGTGTCGAGGAGATTTGATTCCCTGTCTTTATATAGTAACAGGGACTTGACCAACTAAACTGTCCTTGAGACTACCTTCCCTTTTATTTCTTTATTTTAAAATTTAATAAATAAAGTTTATAAGGAAGATAATAAATTTTAAAGTTTCTGTTTTAATATTTAAAATTTATTAATTAGAATTATTTATTACAAATTATTTTTAAACAAATTAAAACTTATTTAACTTTTTTTAAATGTGTATAAATTAAAATTAATATGATAATTTGACTAAATATAATTAGTATAGATCTATCTTAACTTGAGATTCACTAATTTTAATACTTAATTCAATATATGGAGATACAAACCTTTTCCCAAATTTTACAATAAAATAAATGTTTGTCTCTTAAGAAATTTCATGCCTACCAACTCTCTCAAAGCTTCATAGTTAAAAGGAATTTATGTTAATTTTATTAAAATCTAAATAATATATTTAAATAAATAAATATATAACTTACATTTCTTTTATTGTAAATATTGAATTTTTATATGCTTATTATTTTAATTTAAATATGAAGTTTTAAAGACATAAATACTTATCTTAATTTATAGTTACTCTTTATATAGATTTAAGGCTTTCAATTAAAAATACATATTTTTTATTATAAATTTATTATTTAGATATTATTTTTGGGATTCAACTGCATTAAGTAAGTCATTTATCTATAACCATTTTCATGAGAGGTAGTCCTAACTGACTAATTTCTCATGATTTTTGAATAGTCCACTTAGCACTCATTACATCGGGTGATGCTCACAAGGGTGAAGAAGCAGGATTGAAACTAGTGAAATAAATCATATAGCATCAATCATCACTTCCGAGACTTGCACCTGGTAACCAGGGCTTCTCGGAAGGTCACCTGTAAGGCCCATGAGTCATCATTGCGAGTTGGTGAGTTGGACGCATTTAACCAACGAGTTGGCATGAGTTGGTGGGTGCATGTTGGGCGAGATGAGTCGGTCGCACATAATCGGTGAGTCGAAGGGCATGCCTTAACAATGAGTTGGGCCAATCGAATGAGTTAGAACATTGCACAAAAGTCATGATGGAAAAAATGACTAAGTGTCGGAGACGACGAGTCTATATGGGTGGGTGGTCCCACACATGGGTGCCCCACACCATGGGACGACGTTAAGAATCACGAAATGGAAGGTCAACTTGACAGTGGTTGAAGCCCCTACCATGGACAGACATCCATATATATTAGCGGGTGGATTGGTAGAGAAAGACAATCGAAAAACTTTCAAGTCTTAAGGGTGCAAGCAAGGAAGTGCGAGCTGTAGACTTGGGTGAATAAGGTGGAAGAGCGAAGTGTAGGCGGCCATCAAGGCCGAAGCACGGAGCTAAGACATAGCGCATATGTGTTGGGGCGTAGGACGAGCAGGTAGCATAACCGCAGGCGAGTTGGCGGGTTGGTTTGCAAGTCAGCAAGCGGGTAGAACCACAGGTCGATTGGATGGTAGGATTGTAGAACAAGTGGGTGGGTGGACACAACTACAGACAGGCGGGCACACACAGATGTGCAGATGGGTGAACGGGCGCCGCAACGAGCTGGGCGAGGTGACACATAGGGCGGGTGATGCGCTCGCAGGTCATGTACGCGGGTGGTTCAGGCAAGCGGACAGGAGCGCCTCGCGTAAACGATGGGCGACCCACGAGTTGAGGGAAATATAGGTCCAACTAAGTGCGGGCACACGGTGTGTAGGTAAGCCATGGGTGTGCGCTGGGTGGGCGACACGACTGAAAAATGCTGCATGGGAATTCACTGAACGATAAGGCGCGCGGGTGGACGAAACGACAACGAGTCACCTTGAACGACGAATGGTGGAGGGTGGCCCGTGGGCACCTCTGCTCGGCGGACAGTGCGGCCTGACCCGGTGAAAGGCGACGCACTGAATGATAGTTCGAGCAAGGCTGCACGGTGGTGCAAGCCGGTTGTAAACGTTAGCTGATTTTGAGAGTTGGAACTTGGGGTTCCTTTCCAACTCTTAATTTTATGTAAATTGATATTGTCATTATTATTGTGGGCAGACTCATACTTCAAGGAGTTTCCCCTCCTATTAATTATCCGTTGTGCACTTGTGTTGAAATAATAATGACGATAAAAGTTTTATGAATATATATTTTCCACTGTGCTTACGAAATATATATTTGGAAAATGAAAAATAAATTAAATATGGAATGTTAGGCATAGTCCACACTTATGAATATTATTAAAAAACCGGGTGGTGGTGTCGCAACCCCTTCATGTAGTTGAAAAACTACCGCAAAAATAAAAGCGTGGCCCATCCCAAATTACCTCTAACTCATGTATGCTTATTATAAATTATTATTATTGTTATTATTATTATTAAATAAATTGAATCTATGTATTATTTATATTTTTTATTATTTTTTAAATTACACTATAATTTGATTTAATATTTCTATTTATTAATATGATAACATCTTCTTTATTTGCAATCACCAAATATCTTTTATCTTAAAGTCTCCTCCTCTCCACCAAAATATCTTATTTACACTCTATAAAATAAACCAGCTAAAAATATTGCATTTTATTAACCATTCCAACCTGTTGAAAAATCATCATGCTTTTTAAAAGGACCCTTTGCTCAATATGAAAATATAAGTTTGTAAATCTTGTGTCCTCTTTCCATGGTTATAATTTCCATTGCCATTAACAAACTTATGAAAAAACTAACACTAATAAATATATCTTTTATTTTATTAATTGAAAAAAAACCAAACATTTATATCTAATATAATAAACATAAACCCTTCCAACCTGTTGAAAAATCAGCATGCTTTTCAAAAGGACCCTTTGCTCAGTATGAAAATATAAGTTCGTAAATCTCGTGTTCTCTTTCCATTGAATTATGAAAACACTAGCACTAATAAAAAAATATCTATTATTTCATTAATTAAAAAAAACCAACCATTTATATCTTATATAATAAACATCAAATTTTTTATCCTTCCATTCACAAATTTTTTGTAGACTATTATTATTTTATACTGATGATTTTAAACGTTTTGGAAAGAGATATGAAGGTATGAGGAATGAGGTTTAAAATTACTGGTAAATGGGTGGGCAGTGGGTAAAGAGGTTTTGAAGAGGGTGGAAATGATAACATTTCATAGAATTTTTCACTTTAAAATGGTAGGTAAATAGATTTATTTTAAATATAGATTTAATATGAATTTAGAGGGATAATTTTTTTCCAACTGTAAATTTTTTTGTTTTGTATAATATTTTATTTTTAATTTTTAGATTTTTAAAATTTTTATTTTGGTCAATATAATTAACTTTACATAATATATTAAGCTGTAAAATAAGCCTCTAGACTCAAAACAAATTAGATTGGAAATAAATTTAAAAAAATTTCCGCTGAAAAATAATACTATCCACTAATACCATTGGTAACATATCATGTTCAGTATGGATCCTCATATTTTGAAGATTTGTCACTTCCAAGCTTCAAAGATGCATTTTTCTGTTCTGCTTCCACCGCTGTGCATTTGTCAAAGTGCTTTGATGCGCAATTTCTATAACTTCAAAATTTGAATAGAAAACCCTTTTCTATAATAAAGTGTGTATGTCACTAAATTTTTGTCTCCCACTACCATGAATTAGTCATGGGGATGTTAGTGATGTTTCGTCATTCCCACTACCATGCATTTGTGAAATGAATATTAATGATGCTTCTGTCACTCCCACTACCAGCATTTGTCAAGTGACCACCTTTTAGTTCAAAATTTGGAAAAAATCTCCATCACTTGTGGTTGCGTGGTGCTTAATTTTGTATGTGTCCCACTGCCATGTGTTTTTCAAAAGCCTCATAATGAGGCTCTGCAAAATGTCGACATACTACCGCAACATTCACGCGTTATTCTGCAACTTTCAAGTTATCGAGCAAAAAGTTTGCAGGCTCATTCCTTTCTATGATTCCCACTGTCATCTAATTGTCAAAAAGGCACTCAGTGATGTTATATTGCTCCGTGTGTAATCACGTGCGGCCGAAATATAGACAGTGATACATCGAATTTTTAGAAAACTGAGTTTTGACTATCGATGGTCCATATCCCGGTGGTCAGCGAATTCAGATGGAACCGCAGCCTGTTTTTAATTCTTGCGGCTCTGAGGTTCTCTTTTTTCTTTTTGACTGTGACTATGTATTTTTCCATGTAACCTGCACTTTCCTTTTTCGGGATTTCGCAATATGGCAATCTTCTCTGCGATGACTTTTGTCAGTACTTCATGGTTCTTTTTGGTTGTATGGTTCACTTTAAGATGGCCAATTGAGTGATATAATGCTGCCTCCATATGATGTTGATTTATGCCTTATGGCCCTACCACAAACCAAAAAGGTATCAAACAATTACGTAGTTAAACTATAATAATCAAATGATATTCATTAACATAGTTAATTATATTGTTGGTTTAGTAGTTTTTTTTATTGGATATAAGAAGGGCTGAGTCCCACTGATTGGGGATCTAAATCTTCAAATTCATCCGGGGGGCTAGGGAGGCCAGGCCAGGCCAGGCCAGGGGGAGGAGGAAGAGGACGAAGACGAGGACGAGGTGCTTCCTAATTGCAAATGGTCATTTGACAATTTTCCTATTTACTATGTTATATATATATATATATATATATATATTTGTTAGCATTATATTTAATATAATTTGTTAGGATGATTTGGGTAAATACAATATTAAGTTGATTGATTTTGCAACAAGAGGTAAATTGTATATATCAAAAAATACATTTTTTTAATGAAACCATTATAAGTCGATTTTACCATTATATATTAATGGAATTGAATTTAAATGAGATAATTAATAAACTCTTATAGAATATAATGCAATAACGGTTGGAATAGTATCAGGTTATATTATTGACTAGGAAGGTTTGGAACTTTGTATGATTTAGATAATTTGTAGTATATTTATGAGGTAATATGGGGTACCTAGTGAGGTATTCAAGGAAACAACATTAGATATTTGGATATGTTTGGTTATGTATAAGGCCATAAGATCCATTACAATGATTGCACGTAGAACTAAGACTTCCTATTAAGAAAACATTTACTTGTTCATCCAAATCATTAGAAAGCAACCTTATCATTTAATCCAAATTTGATAAAGAGATGAAATGAATTGTTTACAACCAAGTACTAAAAACTGTTTACATGCAAAATGGAAATAAACTAGCTCAGGCGATGGTAGCTTATTTATGAGAAAAGATGTGATAGCTACATGCCTTCTGAACTGTGTTACAATGAGGTTCGAATGCTTATTTATTATTGAGAAACAATGGAAAACCCTAAACGTCTAAAAAATTAAAACTAGGAGATGAAGTGTCAAAGGTCTGTGGGCCCCATTGGGGTAAATTGATACATCAACTTCTTGGGGTCGTAACTTTGGAATACAATTTTCATTTGACATGTACGATAACCCATTGGAAATATCTATTTGAGGAATATAACTTTCAATTGCAAACCCGTGTCGAAGGCTATGTATTTGTTCGTTTTCCAAAAACCATATTTTAGGGCCTCAAAATGGCTCTGGAAGTTCAGGACCTAAAAAATTGCCAAGAATAGTAAATTGTGCTACAATTAAAGAAATTGAAAGAAACAATGGTGGGGGTCCAAGTGGAATAGGCAGGTGGTCAGCAATATCCTCATGGATCATCATTATTAACCAATAGTACTAAACCCAAATGAGACCATAAACAAACTCACACATAATATATTGCAACAATTGTTTGAGTTGCATCATATTTTGCTACCAAATCAAAAGACCTTGATCTCTGGATGACCTAGAGAATGTTTAGTATATATGGGAGGTAATATGGGTTACCTAGGTAGGTACCCAAGGACAATAACATTAGATATCTAGATATGTATGGTTATGTATGGAGGTCATAAGGCCCATTGTAATAATCGTGTCTAGAGCTAGAACTTCCTATTACGAAAGTACTTACTTGTTCATCCAAATCATTAAAAACCAGCGTCATTAATATTGACCAACATGATTGAGCCCAAATGAGACTGATAACAATCTCACATCGAGCATGATGTCACAACTATTGGGTTTGCATCATATTTTGTTACCAAATAGCAAGGCCTTGATCTTTGAGTGACTTAGAGAATGTGTAGTCTACCTATGGGGTGTAATATGGGGTGCTTAGGGAATACTATTTGATATGTGGGTATGTATAGTAATGCATGGAATTCATAAAGCCCATAATAATAATTGTGCTTAAAGATGAGAGTTCCTATTCAGAAAGCACCTACTTATTTAGCCAACCCATTATGAACAAACCTCACCATTATTAACTAGCAAGATTGAACCCAAATGACACCATTAATGAGCTCACATATAATATGATGCCACAATTACTGGAGTTGTGCCGTATTTGGTTACTAAAAAACAAGGCTTTGACATTTTAGGTGACTTATTGGAGTAATAAGGGGTAATTTAAGAGGCACCAAAAGGATATAACATTAGATATATTTATATATATGGAGGCCATGAGGCCCATAGTTTGAACATTACTATTGTATGAAGGCTTAATAGAATGTTCAACATACTTTAATGCTACCTCCTTAGAATGATCTTAAGAGGTAGAGAGCATTATATAAATTAGTGTAATAAATTTAATGAAGCACAATGAAGGGGATGGTAATGGATCATGCATTGCTTGAGGATCATATGCCTTCATTAAGAAATGATATATAGTATTTTTTTCTTCTATATAATACTACCTAAGCACCCATGGGGGATTTGAACCAGTGACCTATCGCAAGGAGTGCCTTAACAGTGCACCCATTCACCGCCAATCCAAAGCCCCGTGGGCAGAAATAATATATAGTGTTACCCTACCTTGAGGATTTTTTTCTATATAATCGTGTTAATTTTTTTGTGAATTAATTGGTTTCTTTGTTAAGGTTTTATTCCATGTTATATTTCTAGATTTATTTGAGGTACATATTGATAGAAATGGATAGCACAAAAAGAGACATAGGAACCAAAATGCAACTCATAAATTTATTTTGTGTAGGTGCTACGAAATAATTTTATGGCAATTAAGAAAAATGCTATATGTGCTACAAAATAATTTCGTAGCGCTCTTTAAAAACTCTATTTTTCAAATTTCAGGAAGGTGTAATGACTCAGATCTCTACAAAATCGATTCTCCACAGTCTTGAATCATCTCCCAACTTAGGGAATGTTCCCCATCACCTTTCCTCATCAAGGATTGCACTCTCACTCAAAGCTAATGACCCATTTTCCGCTCAAAAGAACATGTCATTTCCTGAAAAAACTGAGGTGCTATAAAATTGTTTGAAGGGTCATGGTAATGATCTCATTTGAATTCAATTTTGTTAATATGTGGGTATGTATATTAATACATGGAATGAATAAGGCCCATAATAATAATTGTGCTTAAAGCCGAGAGTTCCTATTATGAAAGAACCTACTTATTTAGCCAACCCATTACGAACAAACCTCACCATTATTAACTAACAAGATTGAACCCAAATGACACCATTAATGAGCTCACATATAATATGATGCCATAATTACTAGAGTTGTGCCATATTTGGTTACCAAAAAATAAGGTTTTGACATTTTAGGTGACTTATTGGAATAATAAGGGCTAATTTAAGAGGCACAAAAAGACTATAACGTTAGATATATTTGTATATATGGAGGCCATGAGGCCCATAGTTTGAACATTACTATTGTATGAAGGTTAAATAGAAGGTTCAACATACTTGAATATTACCTTGTTAGAATGTTCTTAAGAGATAGAGAGCATTATATAAATTAGTGTAAGAAATTTAGTGAAACATAATGAAAGGGATTATAATTGGATCATACATTGCTTGAGGATCATATTCCTTCCTTAAGGAATAATATATAGTGTTACCCTACCTTGAGGATTTTTTCTATATAATCGTGTTAATTTTTTTTGTGAATTATTTGGTTTCTTTGTTAAGGTTTTATTTGATGTTATATTTCTATATTTATTTGAGGTACATATTGATAGAATTGGACAGGACAAAAGGAGACATAGGAACCAAAATGAAACCCCTAAATTTCTTTTGTGCAGGTGCTACAAAATAATTTCGTAGCGCTCTTTAAAAACTCTACTTTTCAAATTTCAGGAAGGTGAAATGACTCGGATCTCGAAAAAATCGATTCTACAATGTCTTGAATCATCTCCCAACTCAAGCAATGTTCCACATCACCTATCCTCATCAAGGGTTACACTCTCACTCAAAGCTAATGACCCAAATTCCGCTCAAAAGGACATGTAATTTCCTAAAAATACTAAGGTGATACAAAATTGTTTGAAGGGTCATGGTAAATAGAACACGCATAAATAACCACAACTCTAAGTCAAATCTTGACAAGCATATAACATTTTAGAAATGGTCACAACAAATTCTAAATCTTGAATAAATGCATACATAGTTCGATTGGAAGCAAAGGAGAGGAAACAATACAGTTTTATGAATAATATATAGATGCAAAACCTTTCTTTCATTCACTTCGAACATACATACTTAGAGGCAGGAGAAGAGAGCTCCTCCTCCCATTCAAAATCCCTTTTATTCACAAACTTGAGAAAATGGTTCGATTCCCTTTCTCTCCAAAATGAGGGAAGTCGAAAGGACAACTATGTGAGCTAATCATTACAATGAGATATAACTCCTAAATTCTAAACTCTTCAAATTATCCAGGAATACTCCAATCCTACCCCTAAATTAAATATTCAGAACTCTAAAATAATGAAACCATTTTCTAGCATTAACACGTGGCCAATCCACAACATTGTTAAGCTCTAATCAATTTCTTCATCTCTTGAGCTTTATCTAATGCACCTCCATCAGAATCTTGAGGAAGAAAAAAAAATATGAGCTCCTGCTCATAAGGTCCTCTGCAGAGAAACATGCTTTCTGTAGACTTGTAGCACTCATCCATGTAGCATCCTCCATCAGACAATCCTTCCACTTCACAAAAAAACTCTAGATACTCTACCCCACTTGCAACTCTAGTGTCCAAAATTCTTTTAGCCTGAGGACCCTCTATCATAGGCATCTACTTCATCTATATTTGTTCGCTGAATTCTCCAGTGCTCTCATTTGTTGTAGGTGCACTTTCATTACCATCTTGGTAGGGATACAAATCAACCATGTTAAAAATAAGCGGGATACCAATGGTTGTAGGTAACTCCAATTCATAAGCATTTGCAAAAAAAATCTGAATATTCTGCAAGGTCCTATTTTATTCATTTTGAGTTTATTATATTCCCCTCTTTGGAATCTCTGCTTCCTCAGGTGTGCTAAGACCATGTCCCCTACCTAAAAGTTTACTTATCTTCTTCTTAAATATACTCATTTTTTGTACTTCTAGTTGTTGTCTTGTAGCTTTTGTTTTATTTACTCATGTAAGTCAATGATTATTGCTACAAAATATTCCCCATCAACTGTCCTCTACTCAACTTTTCCCAAATCTCTTAGTTCACAAACTCCTCTAGGATGCATTCCATACAAAATTTGACATAGACTCTTCCCTGTGCTCCTATTTGGTGAATCATTGTTTGCAAATCCAACTTTAGCTAACACATGATCCCACTGCTTGGGATTCTCACCCACAAGGATCCTCAATATGTTTCTAAGACTCCTATTCACAAATTCAGTTTTCCCATTAGATTGTCGATGATAGGTTGAACTGAAGTTCAATTTTGTTCCAAGTTTCTTCCACAAGGTCCTCCAAAAATTCCTTGTGAACCTGGTGCCCCTCTTAGAGATTATACTCTCTGGTAAGCCACACAATTAGACAATCTCATTGAGAAACAAATGACCCACATGTGTAGCATCAATAGTGTTGCAACATCGGATAAAATGAGCCATCTTTGTAAATCTATCCACAATTACATGTATGGATTCATTACCTCATTGCATCCTTGGTAAACCCAAAACGAATCCCATACTCACTTAGTCTCATTGTTTGCTGGGAATGGGAAAAGGAGTATATAGTCCAAGATTTTAACTCCTCCCTTTCGCATGCTAACATACACTTCATTTTCTCACATATTTCTACACATATGCCCTCATCTTTGTTTAGAAATAAAAATGGTCTAGCTGCCCAAGTGTCTTGTCCACACTAAAATGTCATGCCAATCCTCCATTGTGTTTGTCTTGTATCAGATCCTCTCTCAATGAGCCATAAAGAATATATAATTGGTTATTCTTGAACAACAAACCATCCTACAAGATAAACCCCTTCCATGGGCTACTATCTCTGCTCACGGGGTTCTTGCATGCTTTAAAGACCTCTCGAAAATCAGCATCATCCTCATACATGTCCTTCAAATAATAAAAGCCCAAAATATGTACATGGCACTCCTACATGATCAAACTCCTCTTGCTCAAAGTATCGACTACCTTGTTCGCTTTCCCACTCATATGTTTCAGAACAAAGGTGAAACTTTGTGGGAATTCCACCCTTTTGACATGCTTATGGTTCCACTTGTGTTGATGCATTATATACTATAATGCAAAATTGTCAGAGAATAGAAAAAAACTCTCTAAGCATTAAATAATGTCTCCAATGCTTGAAAGCTTAAACCACGACATATAATTCTTTGTCATAGGAGGAGTATTAAATCATTTAATTCTTGTTGAAATATGAAACATGTTTACCTTCTTGACTCAATATTGATCCAATGGTTGTTCTACGGGCATCACATCTTACTTGGACAAAATGATTGAACTCAGGTAGTTTCAACATCGGTTTCTTGGTGATCTTCCTCTTCAAGAGATGGAAACTTCTCTCTATTGTTTTTTTCCAACAAAATGGTTGTGTATATTTCTTAATTGTTTCAGCAATGCGTGCACAAATACCAGTGAATTTCTTGATGAAATTATGATAGAAGCTATTTAAGCCATGAAATATCCTAGTTTCTAAAATGTTCTTGGGTCAAGGCCGACCTACAATCCCCTTTATTAACACAGTTGTTGATCAAACGAGAACTATTACCTCAAAATGGCTAGTCTAGCCCAAAACCCCCCCAAAAAATGAAGAAACAAGTTGAAATTGAAAAGTGTTGAAACTGGAATAACAATTTTTTTTTTAGGGTACATTTTCAACATTTTTTAAAAATGACAGTAAGAACCAATTTTTTTTTGGCAAAAAACACCCTGAAATAAAAAATTGGTAATGTTGGAATAATGTTTTTTTTTAGGATACATTGTTAACAATTTTTAATAATGATGTTAAAAATAAAATATCATAACTCTGAAAAACTTTAAATTTCCAACGATTTTCAAGCATGACATTAAAGATAAAATATCACGTCTTTGAAAATCCTTAAAATTCCAATGATTTCTATGCACAGTAAGGATGAAGGAAATATGGGAAGGGACTGAGGGGGTATGAGGTCATCTTCTGCAAATTCAAATTCAATATTTTGTAAAGGTGATTTAAATGGAAATATTGAAGGCAAAAGATGAAATATGGATAGGTTATAATGTTTGCACTTATGCTACCTTTACAGGTTTATTTGATACTTATGTCACTCTGACTCTAGCGCTCCATTACCAGGAGTAGGAAAGAATGAGAGAGGGTCAAAGGCTGAAACAATTCCAGAAGGAAAATACAATGGTGAAGGCAGAAGCAAGGCAGGGAAGAAATGGGGGTTGTCAGGATGGAAAATAGATAGAAAGGAAAATGAATGAGTCAGTGGCCTCTCCAAGCAAGACTTAGAGAAAAAGGGGCAGTGAAATTGGATAGGAAAGCATGCAGAACCTAATGTATGTATACTATGGAGGAACTCTAGTTCAGGTAAAAGCCATAATTTCAACATGGGATGCAAAGCTAAATGCCAAGGCTACAACAAAAGCATTACCAATGGAAGACTTAGAACCCCTGCTAATAGATCTGGGACACACCAGAGGTTGGAAAAATCTATTTTGATAGACAGCCCAACAATACTGGGTCATGAAGAACCTGCTGACCAAGGCTAGGACAACACACAGGGACCAGGAAGAACCAATGCAAGCTCATCAAGAGGATCCAAGCCTAAAGGATATCTAGAAGGAGATGCAGGTGGTGTAGGTACAACAATATCATCAAAAACTCCATTTTGGTCGAATTGAAAAACAAATTCAAACCTTACTGCTGAATGAAGTGCTTGGGTCGAGTGAAAACGACCTGGCCCCTATCGAGTCATCTGATGACTAATGCAAAGTAGCAATGACTAATTTTTGGTTTTATGTTAGCTAACATTTACTTTAAAAATAAAAGAATCAAGCTTATAGTAGATACAATAGTATATTTAGCATGGATGGATATTCTCAAACTGTATAAATTTTGGGTGGCATATGACGCTGACTGGTGGCCAACATACTTGGTTTTCATCAAATAGGTTGAGGCCACCAGACATATTTTTTGTTACTTGCCTATATAAAATCAATAGGAAAAGGAAGTACTACCATGCTTACACACACACACACACACACACACATATATATATTTCCCCACACATCCCGAGGCCCAACTGACCGTGGCAAGGGGTTGATTCATGACAAAAAAATAAAAAATTAATTAAAAATATAAAAAAATGAAATAAATAAAATAATATCAAAAAATAAATAAAAAAGGAAAATATTTCAAAAAACCATATAATTTAAGGGAAAAAAATCAAAATTCTTAAGTTAAAAAAATTAGAAAAACCTCATAATAAAAAGAATATAAAATGATTAGCAAAAAAAATTAAATTAAAATAATAATAATAATAATAATAATAAATAAATAAATAAAACTGAAAAAATTAATAAAAAGTAAATTAAAATTAAAAAAAAAAAATCTCTGCCCACTTCACCTCGCCCTCCCACCCCACCCACTCCACTCGACCCACCCCACCCCTGCCCACCCCACGGCCCAACTGAACCTGGGTGGCGAGGGCCCGATTCCCATAATCGACCCCTTGCCACACAACTCCCTCCCTGTGTGTTGTTGGGAAAAGTATCTATTCAGAACGCTCCTATCCCACTCTAAGGTGTGACAGTGCCTTAGCAACAAACAAGGAAAACTACTTTCGTATTCTTCTTTATGAAATGTAAATGAAGAGGAAGGATGTAACTAACCTGTGTCTTTCGCTAGTTTGTTGATCCAATCGCTCTCCTCTTTGTTCGCTTCCCGCTGCCTGCTCCCTTACTAGTCCAGCTTCACCAAGTTCCTGCAAGATCACAGAAGAGGAAAACTACACAAAAACATAGATTTACATTCATAAATAGCTTAGGATTAGATTTAAGCTAAACATGCAAATATAAAAAAGCATCATTGATATACAAGCATATAGGAGAAACTCAAATAGTTTTATTGATACGATAAGAAAGTCCAAGAGGAGATACAACCAAGTGAGTCCCGATCCAGCATCTACCTCCCAGCAAAGGAATCCCTTCCTCACCTCCAACAAAGCATAAATCACCCAATGCACTAATCTCAATCTCAAACCAACAACAATTCTATGCAAAGTACAAAATTCCAGCCCCTGTATCTTTGGGATGAGGGATCCGTATATAGATGTAAGTAGAGAGGATGAGTCAGCTTATGTTTTTACTTGTGGCTTCTCTCTGTCAGTTCTTGCTTCCACTTGGAGGCTGAGAGCCTCTTACTCATCCTTGGTCGAACTCAGTGAGGCAAGTGTCATTGAGGAAGATTCTGGAAGCTTCCATTGTCTGTCCACCTCGTTGAATGACTTTGCCATTTGTCATTTCCCGCTCAACACACCCTGGTAGTGCATTCACCTGCGTTGCAATGCACCTAGCCAGTGTATTTGGGTGCTTTGCAACGCAGACAGCTAGTGGAGCATCTGAATTGATCCTGATTTGACTAGTTTTGAGTATTTTTTGGTGGAGAACTTCTGGGAGAAGCTGTCATTGGTTGACCTTGTTCCTTTAGGGGTAGGAACAACACTTTTAGGGACTTTTGATCCCTTGGATTATGGACATTTCATGCTCAAAGCTGTAAGGCACAAAAATGTCTATAACAGTTGCCCCCTAAAGTATGAGGTCGTTTATCGGGTGAAATGCTTTATTAAGAGGATCCGAAGTTCTTTCAATGTTGGGAGGAGACCTGTAATAAGATACAATACAATACATTATTTTCATACTATTTTCATGATCTAGCTGAGGCGGGCATTCCCATGCTCAGCTTTATAAATTCATTTTTATGTACATAGGACAGACAATCGTCTGATGGTAGACTGATGATCTTGATGAAATCATCATCCTTTTGGTAGGATGATTATCTGTGCTACAATGCTGTACATGTCAATGTCTTTATTTTTCCTAAATATATATCGCAGCTCGGATGGATGAAACTAGATCCGGGGTCTTCAATCTCGTCCGATCTTCACTCTAAGTACAAGTCAATCCATGTGAGAAATGTTTTGAAGTCAAACATGGAAAGACATCGCTTGATTACCAGTCAATGATGTAAACTGTTAACAAGCACGAGAGGAATCACCGATAATGATAATGACCCTCAAGGTACTGCAGTACAATTCACATGGTGAGAATAAAGGACTTGGCGTCGAACACCACGCAAAATCTTTCGGTCGAAGGTCATTGATGTATACCTGTTGCCGAAAGTGAGAAACTTGCCATTGAGGCATGCAAGCTTCAAAGTACTGAAGGGGTGTTCCTAGATCAACTTCTTGGATAATGAGCTGATATCGACAAGAAGCGATCCGTCAGAGGGCCTTGATGTATCCCACATCAATGACACGAAACGGAGCAAATGATTTTGATGGAGGTGAAAACGATCTGATGATATATGGTTTAGGTTGGCGGTCATGAAAGAATGAAGTATAATGTATGGTAGTGGATGGGACACGGGTGACTTCTCTGGATGACTTCTCTTGAACATATCGGTGACACTTGTATGATGGATTGGTAGCATTTACCCCAAAGGTGGATGGTATGGCGAGACCAAGGTGATGTGACCGGTGAATGAAACAACCCAACCCGACTCAGGCACGGAGTGGAAGTGTCATGTTCAAGAGCGACTTGCTACCAATAAAGGTTCTTTGAGTTTCTTCCCAATTTTTCCCCAGTCATTGCTGACCAGTACCTCTTTATTTTTGTCAAGCTTGGGGAGGATAACATATGCTTGTTCTATAATTTTCCCTTCGGGTAAACCCATCGCTATGTTTTAACGAGCCTAGCGATAGTGAAACTCGTTCTCGTCTAAAGACAAGTTTGTCGCTATTAATGTTTTTAACGAGTTTAACGACAAAGATAACTCGGTCCCTTTCCTTTTTAGGGAGTCTGAAAAGGAACGTAAAGGTAACTCCGGAATTCCTTTTTCATCATCTAATCCCTTAAGTCCGAAAAAGTATAAAACAATGCAGAAGGGATGAATTTTCGATAGTTTTAACGAGCCGAACAAAACAAGCACTCGATCTTTTTGTGCAATAATCCCTCAGGTCCAAAAAGATTAAAATCTAGAGGAGGTATAGCACTTCCGGTCACTTTAACGAGCTGGAAGGCCAAAACTCGGCAATCTTTTCATATTTTACGAGTCAGATGAAAAGAGCTTAAAGAAGACTCGTCTTTTGAGGAACGAGTGATAAAACGGGTAGCAGCTGATTCCAGGTAAGGGTTGGAATTTTCCAATCATGGCAGGGTCACAAGGATGGCTAGTGAAATCACTCTTCGCAGCTGTTCCTCAAAATGGGTAAACAATCAAATGGAGGTGAATGATCGGCCAATGAAAAGTGGAGGTGACGGTGCAAACACGACCAAGGCTTTAATGGTTGATAATGTTACATTCACGGTGGTTATTTATCGGAGGATAGTTCATTTTTTAACGAGCTTAAACACGGGTTGAAACATTTGCTCGATCTTATGTTTATTTTTTAACGAGCATGAACTATGTGCTAAAACTACTCGATTAATCCAGTCATATGATAAGAATGTCCCATTGAAGATGCCATTTTTTATGGAGCTTGCACCTTACAAAGCTTTGCCCCGCATCCTTTCGTTATGCAAGTTTGGAAATGACTAATCCTACGAGTTTAAAGGGTTAGCCTACAGGTTTAAAGGGGGGACCTAAAAATTTAAAAAATAAATAGCCGCCCCTTGCTTGCACTCCAAAAGGTTTGCATGCCCCAAGGTATAAAGTATGATTTCAAGGTTACCCCTCAATTTGCAGATAAAACATTTGTTCTACCAGGAAAGGCCTACCTCTTTCAGGTTACCCAAAGATTGTCTCATTTGCGCAGCAAACAAAACACTTCTTCGGCGATGTCTACCGAGATAAACAAAGGTAAGCGGCGCCAACCTAGCTTACATAACTTTGACAAAAGAATCTTATTCTAGAACAACCCCTCTTCCAATCACGGACGGGGTATGGACTAGTCATAATCTCCCGCGGAAACCTAACCTATACCCAAAGTTTTCCTACAGAAGCAGACTAGGACGCATGCCCCCTGGGTTCCAGTCATATCCCTCCGAATTACTTGCGCTCATCGGGACGACGGACCGTGGGTTGAGACATTTCTTGCGTGAAGAGACCATTTAGGGATGGTATATGACTATTTGCGATGCGTGATCCGGGAAATAAAAGCTGGTCCACGAGCTTGACCACTCTTCCTCGTGCGGAAAACACATTACTCTAAAGAGTGAGGAGACGATGGCTCCCATGCAATATATATAGTCTCGTCCAAGGAGTAGGTTATAATCCAAGGGTCCTTGAACGACCATCACGTTCATTTGAACGGTCTTCCCTTTCAATGTTATGGGCACATTGGGGAGGATCCCTAAAGGTCGACTGGTTCCTTTATCAAAGCCTGTCAGATTTCTCATTTCAGGCAACAGTGATGGCGAACCAAGCACTTTCCAAGCAATAGAGGAAAGGATACTCACAGATGCCCACTCATCAATGATGGTGCCAGCCATGACCATTCTGTATATTTGAACAATAATTCGGAATGGTATGCTTGCTGGCAAACGGGGTTTGCCTAGTTGGTTCCAGTCGAAGGATACAACTAGGTTGCTTCGTGGTGGGACCGAGTAGACGGCCGGGTATGGCTCTGACGAACTTCCTTCCTGCGATAAAGGAATGGGTGGATTGCCCCTGTGTTCGTTGGAGTCTGTGTTGATGAAGAGAATTTGGATGGTGTCATCCTTATCCTCTTCAGTGACTGTATCATTCGAAGATAATTCCTCTGAAGGCAAAACCGGGTCGACTGCCGCCTCGACCTTTTGAATTTCGTCTGGTATGGATTCAGTTGGTTTATCCTCAATGAGAGACACTTCAGCCGACCACTTGAGCGGGCCAGCTGGATTCTCAACTAGTGAAGGACTCGGCAAGAGTTTTTTATATCCAGGAGGGAGTTGTAACGGTGAAACCGGATGATCATCCAAGACTCTTTTAGCCTCGTCTAAGAAGGGACAACGGTGGAGGGCATGGTCGCCTTCGCACAATCTACAGGGAGGTCTAACTCTCCCTTTTTGTCCTGGGACTTCACTTTCGCTAGTTGACGGTGTGCTTTCAACATGGCTATCAGAGGTTGACGACACCAGATTGTGCAAACGAGGAGACCAGTCCCTTAGTATCCGAGGGATGCAAGGACAATCTCTGTGAAAGTGGTCTCCTCTGCAAATGACACATGGCGATTTAGGCCTGGTTGGTGCTGTGTGTGGATTTTCATTAGACGACACTTGTTTTCCCTTATTTGCCTTTGTCTCCTTCTTCTTTTTCTCTTTCTTCTTCTTTTCTTTCTTCTCCTTAGGAACTTGGTTTTTAGTTTTACCAGTTTCATCAAGCGAAGAGGAAGGAAGAGAGGAAGAATTAGAGGAAGTAGAAGGTTGGTGGGAAACTCTGGACTCGTCTAACTGCTGATTTGACTGTTTAGGAATGGTGGTGTTCTGAACGACATTGGTTGAGAAGAGCCAGACTGGCAAGCCAATTATTAGTCCTGGAAGCGACAATGTGGCCATATGGGGCGCACCAACATCTCCCCAAGAGGAGAAGGGACTAGGATTTCCACCAAGGGGAATTCCTTGGTTGGTAGGCTCCATTTTCTCAACCTAAAGATCAATGCAGGAAAAAGGGTATGAATATTCCATTTAAAATAAATTTTAACGACGCTTGGACACAACTTGCTTTTTCAATTTTAAAGAGTTGAGAAAAAGCAAAAGATGACTCTAGTCTCCTTCGATTTTTAATGAGCCTAAAGTGACAAGTGCTCAGATGGACCTTTTTCGTTAAGGAGTCTGAAAAGGAACGAAAGGGACTACTCTGGAGTTCTAGGTAGAGGGTGTGCCAAACCAATTGCAAAACTGCAGAATACTTTTTAAGGTACGGGCGGTCAATCTTTCCGAATGCTGTGTTCAGTGCATTGCGATCAGTAGGGCGGCCGACACGGCTTCCTATGGATAAAGGTTTTATGCCTATAGGGGTCTCCCAATATATACTCGACGGTACGTGGGATCACAATCCGTACTGGCACTTATCGTCTCACAGTGGAGGAATCACCCAACCAACAGTGAGGACAACAGTTACCAGGCTTTACGACGCCGGAACACGTCTCTAGCCTAGACCTCTATGTTGTGCGTTAAGTTACAAAGCGTTGTTAAGTTCATTCAATTTATTTTAGGTTGATATTTCTTAGAAGTTTACCTTTTTGGATCACCAAGAGATGTATATGTAATTCCTAAATGCAGTCTAAAGATGATAAGCAAGCTTTTATCTCTTTTCAACAATGAAAATCCTAGCTACAAGGGGAAAAGAAAGACACAATCTTTCCTCAAAGAGCATAGAGCACACTGTAAATGCACTTTTCCTAAATCAAGCCATACAAACTGTCAAAATACAAATGCACTTGTGCATGTATTTGTTTTCACTTTCTTAATATTGATGCCTAAAAAGAAAGCTGTTGTACAAATTTGAATTCGATTTCAAGTGAAAAACACAAACAAGCTTCTTTCGAAATAAAAAAGGTAGAGAAGATTACGACACTTTATGATTTTGAAGTAAACACTTGTTTCGACACTAGAAATTCACAAATTCAAACCAAAAGGCAAAAGTAAAAGCACAATCAACTGTCAACAGCAAATAAACTTACTCCTAAGATCAAAACGACACTTACGACAGGTCTAGATCTAAGGGCGACAGTATGACTAGTTTACTTTTGCAATGGGAAACTGTAAATGACGTAAAAAATACACAAAAACAAATACAGTTTCTTTTATACAACTGAGGCGGAATTAAGGCAAAGAAAAGGGGTTTTCAGATAGGTACACACACCGATAACAGGCTGCAAAAATCAGAGATAAAACTGAACAAAATGAAGCAGAGAACCACAGCTGCACAGGGCAAAGGCTGATCAATGCATCTGTTGCACAGAGAAACTGAATTGCAGCGTAGGTAGCCCTCTCGGGACCTACGTTGAAATGTAGAACCTCTTCACAGAGCCTGCGCTGAAGCATAAACGAGAATTGTCTCTGGGTTCTGGGTCACGGTTTGCAGTTTAATCTATGGTTTTTGGCTGGATAAAAGTTATCAATAAGGTACAATTAGAGGGATGATTTAAAGGAGGACTAAGAGCTATCACAAAGGGCAGTTAGGGCATTTGTGGATCAGTCGTTCAAATCATAAACAAATCCTAATGAAAGGATTGAAGTAGCAGCTACTTTGCATTTGATAATGGCAAATGCTTTTCGATTGCTACTTCTGTGTTTATGAAACAAACAATCAAGAGAAACACAAACAAACTAACTAGACACGATCCCCAGTGGAGTCGCCAATTTGTTGTTGGGAAAAGTATCTATTCAGAACGCCCCTATCCCACTCTAAGGTGTGACAGTGCCTTAGCAGCAAACAAGGAAAACTACTTTCGTATTCTTCTTTATGAAATGTAAACGAAGAGGAAGGATGTAACTAACTTGTGTCTTTCGCTAGTTTGTTGATCCAATCGCTCTCCTCTTTGTTCGCTTCCCGCTGCTTTCTCCCTTACTAGTCCAGCTTCACCAAGTTCCTGCAAGATCACAGAAGAGGAAAACTACACAAAAACATTGATTTACATTCATAAATATCTTAGGATCAGATTTAAGCTAAACATGCAAATATAACAAAGCATCATTGATATACAAGCATATAGGAGAAACTCAAATAGTTTTATTGATATGATAAGAAAGTCCAAGAGGAGATACAACCAAGTGAGTCCTGATCCAGCATCTACCTCCCAGCAAAGGAATCCCTTCCTCACCTCCAACAAAGCATAAATCACCCAATGCACTAATCTCAATCTCAAACCAACAGCAATTCTCTGCAAAGTACAAAATTCCAGCCCCTGGATCTCTGGGATGAGGGATCCATATATAGATGTAAGCAGAGAGGATGAGTCAGCTTATGTTTTGACCTGTGGCTTCTCTCTGTCAGTTCTTGCTTCCACTTGGAGGCTGAGAGCCTCTTACTCATCCTTGGTCGAACTCAGTGAGGCAAGTGTCATTGAGGAAGATTCTGGAAGCTTCCATTGTCTGTCCACCTCGTTGAATGACTTTGCCATTTGTCATTTCCCGCTCAACGCACCCTAGTAGTGCATTCACCTGCGTTGCAATGCACCTAGCCAGTGTATTTGGGTGCTTTGCAACGCAGGCAGCTAGTGGAGCATCTGAATTGATCCTGATTTGACTAGTTTTGAGTATTTTTTGGTGGAGAACTTCTGGGAGAAGCTGTCATTGGTTGACCTTGTTCCTTTAGGGGCAGGAACAACACTTTTAGGGACTTTGGATCCCTTGGATTATCGACATTTCATGCTCAAAGCTGTAAGGCACAAAAATGTCTATAACACTGTGCACTTCGCAACTCAACTGGCTCAGGGTGGTGAGGGACTGATTCCCGGAATCGACCCCTCACCATGCAACTCCCTCCCCTCCCACCCAACGGCCCAACCGGCCCAGACTGGCGAGGGGCTGATTCCTTGCCACCCTAGGCCAGTTAGGCCTTATGGTGGGTGGGGTGCAGATGAGTGGGAGGTAGGGTGGTGTGGGGTAGACGGGGTAGGGTGGACCGAGATTTTTATTTTTTATTTTTTAATTGTTTTTTATTCTTTTAGTTTTAAATTTTTGAATTTTTCTTTTTAGTTTTAATTTATTTATTTTTTAAATTTTAATTTTTTTAGCTTTAATTTTTTTTTTTGGAATTGTTTTTAATATTTTTTTGTAATTTTAATTTAATTTAAAATTTTTAAATTTTTTTTAATGAAGTTTTTTTTTTTTTTTTTTTTTTTTTTAACCTAAAAAAATGGTTTCAGATTTTTTTTACTTAAATTATATATATTTTTTGAATTTTTTTTTGTTAATTTTAATTTTTAATTTTACAAGTTAATTTTGGTTAGATATATATATATATATATATATATATATATATATATATATCTCATGTTTTTAAATTCAACTTTTATGTTTTATTACCAACATGAAAATCACCAACATTTAAAAAAATTATCCACATTAATACATTAGAAAATTTAAAGTGTAAAAAATAAGCCCTCTAAACAAAAAGGGATGATGCTCATGAGCACTTTTCAAAATCAAGATAAAAATCACTAACAGAAAAAAAATGTTCATACTTGATACATAAAAAAGTTTTAAGTGTCAAAAATAAGCTCTTTAAAAAAATTTGTTGATACTTCATCAACATTTTTCAAAATCAACATGAAAATCACTAACATTTAAAAAAAATGTTCATATTTGATACATAAAAAAATTTAAAGTGCCAAAAATATGCTAATAAAAAAAGTGTATTCTGAATCACCAATTTTCAAAATTGAGTGATTTTTTATTACATCAAAATAATGGGTACTGGGTAATTTTCTCGTTTGATTTGTAACTATGTTTATTTTCTTCGGATCCATTTTCAGTCCTTCCCTTAAAATGACAAAGCCTAAATATACCAACTCAAACCTGATGAAAGTACATTTTTTTAGGTTAATCAACAATTCATCTTGTTGCAACCTTTCTAGAGCATACCTTACATGCATAAGGTGTTCTTCCTTTGTTTGGCAAAAAATCAAACTATCATCCAAATAAACAAAAACAATCTTAGCAATGAACTCCTTCAAGACATTTCTCATCAATTGCATGAAAGTACTTGGTGCATTTATTAGTCCAAATGGCATGACCAACCATTCCTATAGTTTGTCATTGGCCTTGAAAGTTGTCTTCCACTAATCCCCTTATCTTATTCGGATCTGATGGTAACCACTTTTCAAATAAACCTTTGAAAAGTAGGCTGCTCCACTAAAATATTCTATCATGTCGTCCATATGTGCCAATGGAAATATGTATATGATTGTGATCTTGTTGATTGCTCTGGAATCTGTGCAAATCCTCCATTCTCCATCCTTCTTTGGACTAAGAACTATAGGGATAGTGCATGGACTTAAGCTCTCCCTTATCAACCCTTTGTCTTTGTCTAGCAGTCCTTGAACCTATTTCCTTATTTCCTAATTCTCCTTGGGTGTTAATCGGTAAGTGGATTTATTCGCAAGGTTTGCTTTTGGTATCAGGTATATGTGATGGTTTATACTTCTATTAGGTGGCATCTCACTTGGAAAATCATATACTACGATATGATTAAACTGATGCAACATAGCTTGAATCTCAACATGTAATATGCAATTTTGGTTTGCAGAAGTATTACCTTTGGTTTGCAAACCACAACATAACTGACCTCTTCTTTCTCCATTTATTGCAGAAATTATTTTCCTCCTATCATCAGTGCTTTTGAGATACTTTTCCTAGCCATACTCTCCTCCTTTAATGGTACAAGAGTATGCTTGATCCATCCTTTTCAAACTTGTAAGTGTTGTTTTCTCTATCATGCACCACTTTCCTATCAAATTTCCAAGGTTGACTCAAAAGGAGGTAGAAGACATCCATTGGAAGAATGTCACAAACTATCTTATCATTATATCTGCATATTTGGAACTCCACTTCGCTCTGCTCACTCACGAATAATTGGTGACATTTCTACAACCATGACACTTTATATGGTGTTGGGTGCTTCATCCTTTTCAATCTGAGTTAAATTTCCATGATTTCTATGGAAAATAGATTTTCAATGCTTCCACTGTCAATTACCAATTTATAACACTTTCCTCTTCCCTTGCAAATAGTCCTAAACACGTCTCCTCTTTGCGCTAGTTTAACAACCTCCTTGGTTGGTTTCAACAAGAATTTTTTCATCATTAAAGCTCCTCATGTCTCCGGTACATTTTCTACCACAAGTGCCTATTCTTTGGTTGCTTCTGGTTGAGCTACATATGCATCTCTCTACCCCACTTTATCATTCTCAGGACACTCAAAAGGTCTATGACCCAACTGCCCACATTTATAACACTGATGGATAGTCTCTTTGCCTCTTCCTTTTCCTCTACCTCTCCAATAAGGTCTTCCTCCTCTAGAGTCACCTTCTTTCTCTTGTTTCCCTTGTTGCTTAAGGTTACTTGCATCATTATTTTGAGCTGGAGTTTTCCTCCTTCCAGCTATTTGTCCTTTTCCTCTAGAAAAACCACGACCTCTACCTGAATTATGATTTCTTGTTATATTCTCTTCTTCCTTCAAGGCAGACTGATATGCTTCTTCCATCTTCCTTAGAGATATCATATTGATTTAATATTGAATATCCAACTTCAAACCATCGATGTAACTTGCTATTTTCTCTCAGGTGTCTTCTACATAATATGCCCTCAAATTCACCTTGTAAAACTCTTCATTATACTCTCTAACTATCAGTATCATTTTATTGAGGTTATGCACCTTTCTATATAGGGATAACTAATAGTCTTTCAGCAAAAATTTCCCCTTCATCTTTCCTACCATCCTATCCCAACTCATTATCAATTGTTTCCCTTATTTTTTCCTTTCAGCCTGTACATTGTCCCACCACAATGCAACATGACCTTTCAACTTGGTTACAAATTTTTTACCCTTTTGTCTTCTTCAATATCCTCATACTCAAAATAATTTTCTAATTCACTGATCCAAACCATCGAATTCTCGGTTACCCGACTGCCATCATAGGTAGAAAATTCAGGTTTTGGTCTTGCATTTGAGCTTAACACCAACCTCAATAATTTTTGAATTTCATCCATAGGTGTTGTTTTTTATTCTCTATCTTCCTCCTCTATTCTTCTATCATCTCTAGCCTTAGGATATTGCTTCCTACTTGCATCCATGGCCTCTAAGTGAGCTTGCTTCCTTTGCATCTCTTGATGGAGTTTTGTATTAGATAAGGGTCTCCCTCCTTGATCTCGTGCTCTCCTTTCTTGCATAGACATCTCCCTATGTTGTTGAAAACAAAACCAATGTCAGATCTCGCTTTGATACCACAAATTGATAACAATGGACATGTCAAAAGGAGACTTAGGAACCAAAACGCAACCCAAAAATTTCTTTTGTGCTTACAAATGTTTTAGTTCTAAATATTACAGATCAAGATAAATAGTTTGTGGTGTGTACTAATGCTTGCAATATAGGACTTGGTGGAGTCTTGATGCAAGAGGGACAAGTGGTATGCTACGAGTCAAGGAAACTAAATGAGCATGAGAAAAATTATGTGACTCATGATCTTGAGTTGGCAATGATCATTCATGCATTGAAGATGTGGAGGCACTATCTTCTTGGTAGGAGGTTTGTTTTGATGAGTGATCATAGTGGGCTGAGATACTTGTTTGACCAACCTAATCTGAATGCCAGGAAAGCTAGATGGTTGACCACACTCAGTGAGTTTGAATTCAAGATAAAGTACATCAAGGGTAAGGAGAACAAGGTTGTAGATGCTCTTAACATAATAGTGCATGTAAATGACATTGTAGATATGAGTTCATGTGGGACAAATTTACAAGAGAATATATTGCAGGTGGGACAACAGGATAACAAGTACTGTCATCTTAATCACAGGTTACAACAACAACATACAAGTGAATAGGATGTGGATTACCATCTCGTGGCAGATTATTTGGTGAGATTTAGGGACATGATCTATGTGTAGGATAATGGAGAGCTCAAGAAGCTTATCTTGAGGTAATTTCATGTTAATATGTATTTAGGTCACCTCAGATATCATAAAACTTTGACAACTATGAAGAATTTCTAATATTGGCTAAATCTGAAGAAAGAGGTGGTTGAGTTCATCGCAAGGTGTTTGGATTGTCAACAGCTAAAAGCAGAGTGCAAGAACCTAGGTGATTTATTACAACTGATTCTGATTCCAGAGTTGAAATGGGAGGTCATTTCCAAGAATTTCATTACAGGTTTGCCAACGACATCTAGAAAACATGATTGCATAATTGTTGTGGTTGACGAGTTGACTAAGGTAGTCATTCCAATGAAGTCTACTAATTCAACTAGTGAGGTAGCTCAGATTTTCATCAGGGAGATAATGAGATTGCATAGTGTTCCTAAGAAGATTGTATCTGATAGAGATGCCAAGTTCACTTCCAGGTTCTGGAAGGAGTTGTTTGTAGGTTTGGGGACAAAATTGGATTTTAGTACAACTTATCATCCACATACAGATGTACACAGAGAGAGGGTTAATAGGTTTCTGGAGGATATTTTGAGGATTTATGTTATGCACCAGCTAAGGAATTGGGAAGAGTAACTTTTAATGGTAGAGTTTTCATAAAATAATGGCTATTAGAAATCCTTGATGGCGAGTCCATTTGAGGAACTTTATGGATCGATTTGTAATGCTCATATCAGCTAGAGTGATCCAGTGAACAGGGTCCTAATTGGACGAGACATATTGGTATATGAAACAAGAAATGCAGGTTATCAAGAAGAATTTGAAGCAAACACAAGATAGGAAGAAGAGTTATGAAGATTAACAAAGGGAATTTAAGGAGTTTTAGGTTGGGGAGTATGTTTACTTGCGTATTAAGCCAAAGAATATCTCCTTGAGGATTGGGTCATGTGCTAAGTTGGCACCTTGGTATTGCAAGCCTTTCAAAATCCTTGAGAGGATTAGACCAGTGGCTTGCATACACTGCCTCTGTTAGTGAAAGTCCATGATGTTTTCCATGTTCATTGCTTAAAAGATATGTGAAATATGTTGATCATGTGATTGATAGGTCTGTATTGCAAGTGGAGTCAGAAGGAGAATTCCATCTAGAACTGTAGTGCATATTGCAGAAAAAACAACTCATGCTCCAAAAAAGAGCAATCGAGCAAGTTAAAGTGCACTGGAAGCACATTGGGCCTAATGAAGTTACATGGTAGATGGATGACCAGATGCAAAATCTATATCCTTCATTGTTTATCAGTTGAGGAAAAGGGGTTCTAGTATATGTAAATATCTATGTATGGATGTTATTATAAATACAATAATGAGTTGTGTTATAAAGCTCCAATAAGTGGTATGATTTTCATGTTTGTCATGTTGGTCTTGAATTTTCAGTAGGTTGTTATTGTAGATACTACATCGAGCTAAGTTATAAAGATCCATGGAAAGTATGTTTTTCTTTCAATAGTTTGCTAGTCATAGGTGTCATAGAACATGGAGGATGGTATTCCCCCAAAGGGAAGGGGTTTGTAACATCCTCAGGTTAAAAGTTCATGTAATAAAATTAATAAAGGAAAAATAAGAATAAGGTCATGGGAAACATATTCCGAGCTAAATGTTGGGCAAAACATCCTAGTGGGTATCACTTTCACTTTATTATGATTAAGGAAATTGGAAAAGGAAAAGCAACATTAATTGGCATTTATTTATGAAAATAAAGGAAAATAGGAGAAAAGAGAGATGAAAGGTCACAAATTTGCATGAGAGGAGAATTGAAGGAAAAATAAAGGAAAATGAAGAAAAAAGAGGCCTCAATGATAAAAATGCTTCTAAGGATCAGTTCACGACTTTTGTCAGTTTGGCTTTGGAATTAGTTTCAAATAGAGAAGAGCACCAAGAGGAGAAATCAAGCAAGCAAGAAAGGGAAAGCAAAGGAGGGACAAAGAAAGCAAAGGAAAAGAAAGGGTGGTTGGATCAATTAATCAACAGGGACATTTTGCAGGTAAGAGGTTGTATGTGTGATTTCCTAGCTGGATTGTGAATGCATGGTACATGCATTTGTGTATTTGGATTTTTTGTTGTCATTGGCATGGGTTTTTCCTAGTGTGATAGTGGTTTCAGCCTTGCCTTGCCATTTCTTGGATAACTATGGTGTGATGGGATTCTTTTCTTGGTCAAGCTTTAGATTGACGGAAGGTTTTGCAACCGGGTGAGGAGGTCTCAGGAAAATTCCCAAGGGTTGGGGGTGGAGGTGGTTTAATCTCTGGGAAACCCTTGACAAGTATGTGGAGATAGGAAAATTTCTGAAGGTATTAGTTAAGAAACTCTTAGGCATCCAAGCTTGTTTTGGGCTTTGTGATCTCTTGACCGATTTTGGTGAGATCGCGGTAGCCTGAGGGTGAAGGTGGTTAATGTTCGGTAAGCCTTGGTTGTTTATGTCTTGAGATCCCACATTCATGCTTGGAATATCACACGAGGGTGATTGCTTGAAAGAAATATTTGGTTCAACCCAATCTATGGTTGGGTGGTACATGGAAATCCCTGACTTGGTTGGATTTTGCATAAGTTAATAAGAGCTATTTTTTCCATTGTAATTTATGAGCACTTGTACTTGTGATTATGGTGATTTGATTGTTTTTATGTCCGGGTTAATAATTTGGTTATATGGTGGTTATAAGCATGGATTTGCAATTTACTCTAGCTATGTCTTGTTAAGGATTTGATAAGTATTTGATGCTTAATGAATGCATGTGCTAGAAAATGTTATTGTAGCTATTATGAGAGGGAATCAGACCTTCTTGGTAATTCTCAAAAAATTTCCAGACTCCTATGTTTAGATATGAATTCATGACCTATAGATTACATGTTCACCACATGTTTGATGAAATAATTTTCATGGTTAGGCTTGGTTAGGACAAGTCGTTGTTCAAATTTTGTATTATTAACATTTTCCTCAATTCATTTATCATTTTAGAAAGTATCAGGAAGTTTTGGGCAGTGCTCTAGAGGTTGGCCTAGAATTGTGGCTTAGGTTGCGAGACTACACACTCTAAACGAGAGAGTTTGGGCTGCAACTTCATGGAGGCAATGTTGTGCATGAGTTTCAAGGGTCACAAATGCACTCATGTAGCCTTGTGCATGTGGTTGGGAGTCTTGGTCAATGAAAAATCTATCCAGTTGAGGGTTTGGTCACCTATGGTGGTTCTTTGGCCCTTGAATGTCTTATAAGCATTGTAGGATGTCAATTTGTGGTTAGTAAGTGTCAGTTGTAGGCCCCACTTAATTGAAGATAGGAGGTCAAGTCATGTCATAATGGCACTCCATTTCACATTTACCCCAAGGGCTTGTAAAAGAAGGTAAATGTGGGGTGGTTGTGTTACTGTAACATTAAAGGTAGATCCAATAGAGAATACTCCAACAATAATGATGCATGTTCAACAAAGATTTGGACAATGAGGTAGTGGTATTTCGTTAATTAATTAATAATTACAAGTAGCAACAATGATGTTTATAGTTGATGACTATAACCAAGAACAAAGAGAGTTTTTGATGATGATTGTAAGGATTCTTGCAATAGAGAAGGAGGAAGGGAAAAATTCTTAGAAGAAGAAGACGAGTAAATTGCATGCAGAATCTAAAAGAGAAGAGAGTGTTGAGATGAAGATTCCACACGAGGGATTCAACAAAAATACTAGGAGAATACTAGGCATGGAAGAGTAAGTATGGTATTTAGAAATAGGTTGATGGAGTTAGATTGCCACAATGACTTGTTTTTAGCTCATCATGAGCAGGGTAAAGCTCATAGAAGAAGGATATTTGTGACTACTAAGAGTCATAGTAAAGTTTTAGAGAGAACCCATAGTAGATCAACTCAGGGAAAACTTGATAGAGAAGTAGATGAAATTAAATTACAGCTAGAGATGATGAGAGAACTGCTACAAAAAGAAGAGGAAGACTAGGGTTATAGATGGACTCTTTGGAAGAAAGTAAAATGAAATTTGTTGCAGGTGACTCTGAGATAAATATCAAATGCTTAGTTTATGGATAAACTCAAGGATTTTGAATAAAAGATAAATGCTCAGCTGGATGAAAATCTCAAATGAGTTAAGTTGTAGCAAAGGACAATTGTTGAAGAAGAAGTTATTTGTGAAATTAAACAAGAAGTAAACAATGAAGAGAGAGAGAATTATAATTCTAAAAGGAGACTAACTGAAAGTCTCATGGGCCAGTTGGAACCTGAATATTGGCATGAAGAAAATGTGGATGAGATACTAGTTGAGAGTCTCAAAAGTTATGTGGACAATCAACATATGATGGTTGAGATGTTAATGAAGGATACAAGCCATGGTGATTTTGATTTTAACAATTGATGTATGAATTCATGAATTGTTCTAAATGAAGTGAAAAACATTGATTTTGTTCTGTGTAGGGAGGAGGAACAATGACTAAGTGTTGTTATATAGGTTGGAAAGAATACAAATTATAGTCAAGATGAAGACTATGTGCCATGGCAAAATGAAAACATGGAAGAACAACCTAAGGTTGATGAACATGTGTGGGGATATTAATGATGAAGCTGGTAGAGTGAAGGAACTAAGATCCAACATTGATGAACATTTGATGGGTAACTTGGAAGCTTTATTGCTACATGAGGGAGAGATGTTGGAAGTAACAAAAAATACTTCAAAGTATCATATTTTTAAAACAGATGATTGGTTTGTGTATGTAGATGCATAGGAAACAATGAAATGGCTTGAAAATACTTGAATTAATGAAGTACAAGAACCATTAGAGAGGACCTGCAACATTGTAGTGGAGTAATCATGTAAAACATTGTAGCATAATTGAAGTTTTTAGAAAATTGGTTAATCAATCCAAGGAAAAAGAGTAGAGTGAACTACAACAATCCAAGAGATGATAAGGACGAGTTTCCCATAGAGAAAATGCAATAACAAGGAGGCAACAATGATGATAAATTGTAGTAGAAAATGTAGAGAGTTGTGAAAGTAGTTCCAATCAATTGTTATCTTGATGTGTCAATGGAGGACAACAATGAATTTCAACCAGGAAATAATTCCATACAGAGGATAGGTTGGATGTGAAAATAGAGATAGTAACGGAGTTGATGTTGAAGAAGCCTCAACAGAAGAGGTATGCGAGGAAGAGGAGAATAAATGACAACATATTGCAGAGGGTAGAGCAAGTTTTCATCAACAAAGGAGGAGGGATACTGCAATTGGAGAAAATGGTAAAGCAACAACCTAACAAGGAGAAGGACCAACAATAATATAAAGTTTTGGAACAAGGAAGATTCACTTCATCAACACATGGTCAGGAGACCATGAATATTTTTCACCTTGGGAGTCTGATGTAGGTGCATAGACCGAGCACAAGATGTGAAAGTTTGGACAAGAGCTTACCAAAGTGATGGGATGGTCACATGGTAATACGAGGAGGAATTTTTAATTCTTTTTAAAGAAATTGTAAATAGTTATATTAGGAAGTGAGTTTTGATTTTTAGAAATAAGATGGAGAAGTTGTTTTCTAATGTAAAAAAAAAAAAAAAACAAAATTGTTTTTAGTTTCCCTTATTTTATGGAGAAGGGGAAACAATTCAGAATTTGTGGCTCTTGGTTGTCATAGTCTGTTCCTTTTGGGAAAAAATAAGAAAAGAGTGTTTGGAGAGGAGAGAAAAAAGAGGAGAAGGAGAATCTCCCGAGTGAGGAGAAGAGAGAGGGAGAGAAGAGAGGAACTTTATGTTTCTCTATGTAACTAAAATTCTGAAGTTTTGCAGACACTTGTACCTTCAATCTATGTGAAAGGAAGGTATTTTTGTGTGAATGGCATGATAAACAACAATGGGGGGTTGTAAGTTGTGTGAACTGAAACCCTGCAATTACATTGAATCAATTTATGTCGTGAAATGTTATCAATTCATTATTTATTCATGTGCATTTGGTCATTTTTGAGACCCTATAATTTGTTGAATTGATTGATATTAAGAGTTTGTACATTTTGGCTTCAAATGCTGTGTGATTTATTCATGCATCTTTTGCATTCTTGTCGTAATGGTTTCAAAACCCATGGAGGAATGTTCATTGTGTTCTAGAATAGTGGTTGTGTGGTTTTCTGGTAGTGATTGCGGTGTTATTACAATAGTAAGACATAGTACTCTGTTTGGAATTCTGAAAAAAAAAAAAAAATTAAACCCTGTGGCTTTGATTGTTGTGCTTTTCCCATTTTCCTTTTGACTCATGTTGTATTAGCTTCAAAATCTGCAGAGAAACATGTGACTGTACTCTAGAGTAGTGAATGTGTGAGATTTACAACAGTTTGAATGTTGCTACAGTGAAACATATCACTTTGTTTTGGCGTACAGTAAAAAATATCCCTTTGACTGATTTTTGGTTGACAAATTTGTATGATGTTGCAAATCCTAGTGAAGACCAACACGTTAAATAGTTCATTATGTCAACGAGCAAGTTAAGGACATGAAAGTCGCTTTGGAAAGAGTGAGTCATTTCAATTTCCTGAAAATTGCTATACAAGATTTTAACGAGTGCTGCAAAATTATTTCGTAGCAGATGATGCTACAAAATTGTTCTATAGCAACTTGACTGTGAATTAGAAATGGACACTACAAAATTATTTTCGTAGTGATTGATAAAAGAATTTGCGGGACTATGTTTTGGTTGAAGTTCCCTTTTGGCCTGCTTGTGTATTTCCTAGTTGTGTGGGTATTTTTTCACTGTTGAGCATTGAATGTGACAAAGGGCAGAATCAATTGTTATATGGATGGGGTAGATTGGTGATATTGGCGTCGGAAAGACCTTCCCTGCCATTATTTATGTTCTATATTTATATCTGAAATATATCATGAATTCATATTTAAGAATTGAATTTTCTTTTATTGTATTTGAGAAACATAGATGAAATAATGGTATTATTTCATTGCCATTATTTGTTATTTAAGGAAATCTATATCATCTAAAATGATTTTCTCTAAAATTCGAGTAGAAATTTCCCAAGAAAATATATTAAATTTTTTTATCCTGTATTTATATGTGAAATGTATCATAAATTATATTTAAACATTTTATTTTCTTTTTAATTTAAAAAACAAAAATGAAAATTTGATAAAGTTCCATTCATAATTACTGTTATAAATATATAATTATTCATATGGAAGAAAATCTATATCATCTAAAATGATATATTGATAATCAGGGGATATATGTGTTCTTTATCTTATCCCCTCTCTCTATATATATATATATTTCTCATTGGGTTAAAAAAACTAAATTTTGTTTTTTATTAAATAATTTTGGATCTTAAATCAACAATTAATTTATTAATCCATACCAACCAAAATATTAGAAAAATAAAAACAATTTTAAATATTCCTCATGAAAAAATATTTGGAAAATCGTTAATGTTAAATATAATCATGTACTCTACAATTTACCCTGTTTAACCATGAAGTGTCATGATACTAGGAACTCTTTCACCAAATACATATATTGCCCTTTTAACTAAATCTTGTATATTGTGTTTTCTGCATTAAAAAATATTTTTATGGAATACATTTCTAAAGGACTAATTATTTTGTGGCCATGATAAGAACATTTGTGTGGATAAGATAAAAAATGTTTAAGTAATGGCTGGTAAGTATGTGGGGCACCAACATTTTGCGCAAAACGTAAGGCCGTTTGATATTATAATCTTTTGAAATTCTGAGTAGAATATGTTCCAAATAAGTAGAAAGGTGGAATGGAGTTTAATTTTTATTTAATTTTATATTTTTAAAATCGAAAAGTGAAAAAATAATTATTATAGTATAACTTTAAAAAGATATATTAATTTTAAAATAATTTAAAGAAATTTCTTACACATTTTATAGTGTTGTAATGATGTAGAAGTTGAATGATAATTATAGCAGGGAATAAATACATAGCAACTGTAAGACTAATAATTGTTGAGAAGCGGCGAAACAATGGCTGAAAATAAATGGTCGGAAGTTTATGGTTTGTAAAAATAATAAAAAACGTTTATGGTTTTATTGTGTCGATTTATTTAGTGTAACGGGTGGAGTAAAAATGTGCAAGTTTTATTTTATTATTATGTTGTTTTGTTATTGATCTCATTTTATTATTGTTGAATGTTTTTGTTGAAGTACGATAATCGAAAATTCTAGGTTGTAACCATTTAGTTGTTGAAGAATATAATGAATGTCCTTTATAGTGCGAGTTTTTTAATTTTTTTAAAGGGTTTTCATTAGGAAATTGTGATGGTAATAGTATGTTTTTAATTTGTTTATTTTAGATTAAGGTTTAAATTATTTTAATTTAATTATCTATAATATTAGGTAGGTGGGTGGTACAATTAAATTTCTATAGAATATTCTATAAATTTTTTTTAGTAATACATAAAAATAAAAAATTAAGGTTTATTTTTAAAGTAGTTATGTATCTTTTCTATTTTAATAGAAATCATTAATTTTAAAAAATGTAAAATGAATAAGTGTTGTTTGAAAAGAGTTGTGGTGTTTTCGTCATGTGGTATTGATAAGCAATGATATTGACTCATGACATTGTAACAAAGCTTATTTACACATTAAGAATCTCCACGATAAAGTGAGGCCAAATCTCCATGGTTAAGAATTTTGTTATATGGTTTTTTAAATGTATATGTGTTTAACTTACATATTATTTTTTTATGATTCATAATAATAATAATAATAATAAATATTTTAAACAAATATTTAATTTACTTATTTGATATGATTTTTTAAATTTTAGCAACTTCAATTGTTCGATGAAGTGTTTGTTAGAAAATTGGAAAGAAAAACATGAATTGAATTAACTAGCAGCTCACATGTGAGCAAGTTGCACCTAGAGACAGCACAAACTAGAGCGTACACTCTCCTGTTCAATTAATCAAAGATGAGACAATAAATACATCTCAAAAGAATAAGGAGCTCAAAACAAACTCCTACAACCTAGGAACTAATTCTAACTGAAGGAGTTACATTACAACCATGTAAACATTTCTCCATTAATACAATATAATATTAATTATTTTCAACTCTCCCCCCTAAAGGAGAAAGGATTATCCTTAAGTCCTAACATCCCCCTAAAGAATTCAAACTTCACTTTCCCAAGAGGCTTTGTAAAAATATCAGCCATATTGTCACATGTTTTACAATATTCAATAAAAATTTATTTTGACTGGACTTTTTCTATTACAAAATGAAACTGAGTATCTATGTGTTTTGTGTTTTTATGAAACACTAGATTGTTCGCCATCTTAATGCAACTCTGGTTGTCACAATTTATGAAAGTCGCTTATTTCTGCTCTTCTCCTGCATCATAGAGAAGCCTCCTCGACCAGATAGCTTCACATGTCGCTGCGCATACTGCTTGGTACTCGGCTTCAACTGAAGGTAAAGACACAATGCTCTACTTTTTACTGCTCCATGCTATGACCGCAGATCCAAGACTGAATGCATAACCCATGATAGATCGTCGATTATCCAGGTTACCTTCTTAATCAGAGTCTGAAAAACCTGCTAAAGTAACATCATATGTATCTGTGTACAAAATACCATAATTACAAGTACCATGAAGATACCTCAGTACACTTTTTGCCGCTACCCAATGAATTTCAACAGGTTTAGACATAAACTAGCTCAACACACTAACATATATGCTAAGTATGGTCTAATTGTAGTCAAATATATTAGACTACCAACTAGTTGCCTATACAAAGTAGATTCCACCTCCTTAGAGCCATCGTCTCTGCACAATTTCAGATTCTGTTGCAAAGGTACTGATGCTATCTTACACTGTTCCATTCTAAACTTTTTAAGCAGTCCTCTAACATACTTCCCCTGAGTAAGGATAGTCTGCCCATAGTCTCTCCACACTTCCAGACCTAGACAATAATGTAAAATTCTGAGGTCTTTCATCTCAAAAACCTATGACATCTGCAATTTGATTTATTTGATTAATGCATCTGCATTACCTGTTATAATCATGTCATCCACATACAAGGAAATCAAAATTATCTACTCCTGTTCATCATACATGGTATATAGATTTGGATCATTCTTACTCATATGAAAACCATGCTGTAAGAAAAATGAATCAATCTTCTCGTACCAAGACCTGGGTGCCTATTTTAAACCATAAAGGGCCTTTTTCAATCTACAAACTAAATGCTCTTGCCCTTGTTTAACAAACCCTTCAGGATACATTAAATAAATCCCTTCTTTTAAATCACCATTTAAAAATGCAGACTTAACATCTAACTGGTGTAGCTTCCACTGATGTTTTGTAGCTACAACAATTAATATTCTAATAGTATTCAATTTTCCTATAGGAGCAAAGGTTTCTTCATATTTAATTACCTCTTTCTGTGAATAACCCTTTGCTACTAGTCTAGCTTTAAACTTTTCTATACTCCCATCTGCATTAAATTTAGTTTTGTAAAGCCACTTGCAACCTATGGGTATTTTTCCTTCAGGAAATGCAACTAGTTCCCAAGTACTATTTCTGATTATAGATTCAAATTCTTCATTCATTATGGTCCTCCACTCATGAGATTGACTAGATTCTTTATAATTTGTGGGCTCTATAAGATCTAAAATATTTGAAATTAAAGCATAGTCTCTCAATCTGGCTAGTAGTTGAGTCTGCCTACTTAATCTTCTCGGTAATGGACTCACCTCAAATCTATCTGTTTCAGACCTTAGCAGGCCCGACTTATTGATTACATCACCTACCTCTTCGTCTTTCTGTTGATGTTGTTGTTGTTTTTGCTGTTGCTGCATTCCCTCATTGCTTTCTTCTATCAACAATGGAATGTGCCACTCTTCAAGGCTATTATCCTTATTTCCTTCCTCAGTCTGCTCATGAAATAACACATCTCGACTCGCAAAAACTTTATGAGTCAAAGGATTAGAAAATTTATAAGCTTTAAACTCAGTGCACTATCGTACATAGATGCATTTCATGGCCTTAAGATCTAACTTCTTCCTATCATCCTTGGGAATAAAAATGTAAACTTTGAAACAAGAATTGATATGATTACCCATTTCGTAGAGGTAGAAAAAAAGTGACCTGATTTTGAAAAGTGGTGATGCAGAATACACATATTTTTTTTCTTAGCAAAGTTTTTGACACTTTAATTTTTTTTTTTGGTACATAAGTTTTTAGAATGTTAGTGATTGGCATGTTGATTTTAGAAAGTATTGATTCTGCATCAGACACATTTTCTAAAAGAACTATTTTTTGACTTTAAATTTTCTAATTTATTAAATGTGAATAATTATTTTCTAAATTTAACAAATTTTGAAAGGTCTTCTTCCTCATATTTTCTTGTTTTTATTTATTTATTTATTTATTTTTTGGTAGAGATTTTTTTTTTCATAGTTAAAGAAGAAGGTCAATATTTTAAAGTTTCAATATTCTACATATTTATATATCGTTAGTTAATTTTTCAATGCACATCAAATAATTGTCTCTAAAAAACAATAATTTTTAACAATTTACATAAAATAACCATTTTTAACATAAATATAACTAAAAAATTACACATTTTAATAATTTTTTGCTAGAAATGACATGTCAAAATCACAATTTTTATAGGAAAAATTTAACAAAAAAGGGTTAAATAATAGTTTTTTTTTTTTTTTTTAATTAATTAATTAATTTATTTATTTATTTTTTATGAATTTCACGTCAAGAAATAATAATAATCACTGTTTTTTTCAAAAAATAATGATTCACAAAAAATTAAAGTGAAATCACATAATAAAAATATTGAACACGTAACAAAAAAAAATTCAAAGTAAAAAAAATTACAAGTATAACTAATTAATAGTTACAAAAAATGAGCCTAATTTCCAAGCATAAATTAAATTTAATCAACAATATCATGTAATCCAAACTCTTCATCCTCCAGAGTTTCATCATTGTCTTCTCCCACAATATTTTCTGCTTTATTTTGCTTTTTTTCCTCTTCTAATGGATCTATGATTCTTGCGAATCTCCCAATGTATGCCTTTCCAATCATCCCACGTAATGGTGGTTGAGGTTCCTTTGTCTTTTTTGCCACACGTGTTTCATTAAAATCTCCTTTCTTCAACCCAATTTCTTGCATTGCATCTGGAAGAAATTGAAGAGCATTAATTCTTTGCTGAATAAATTTGGACTGTACCGGATCTTTTTCAATGACAATGCAATTTCTTCCTTTTTGTAGGCAACATGCTAGTGTTGTACCTAATTATCAAGCATAAAAGAAATAATGAAGTAAATTAGTATAATGACATATAAATTAAGAAAGAAGATATTGAAATTCAATTCTATATAATAAAACTTACCTGAGCGAGAAAATAAATCCAGAACCCAATCTCCTTCATTTGATCATATGTCTATGACATAGTTAATCAATGAGTGTGGTTTTTGATAAATGTTAATTATCTCTCCTTTTTCTTCTTTGTCTTCATATGTTAGCTTTTTCACAACATCATCGTAAATGAGTACTTGGCTATGACTCTTTTCATCTACCCGATTAAAAAGCATAGACATATAACTATCATCTTTTGCCCAACTATTAGTATGGATAAAATCACAATCATTTAGAAATGGTTGATATTCACGGTTAAGAAGATTTGACTTTTGTCTGTAACATGAAATAGTAAAAGTTCAATTAACTTGTACATAAATGAATTTTTTAACATTAATCAAACATACATTTACAACGTCTTACCATGTAAGTTGCATCCTTGAGTTTGTTTTCCCCTTGAAGCTTGACAATAACATTGCCAATTGTGTGTCTAAATGGAATTTCACAATTCTCCATAATGGTGATGATGTGACTTCTACAAATCACGCAACCACTTTACTAAGAGCTTGATAAGTACAAGGGTCACTATCATAGTAAATGTTTGGGATATTAAAACCATGAATATCTGCAATAACTAGGGAATAATCCCTTTTAGGTATGAGTTTAACAATGTCTTCATAGTCGCCTTGCATTACTTGATATTGAATAGTGTCAAGCCCATTCCAAATGAAATGAGTAAGAGTTGGATCAAGTTCAACATTCTTAAGACACCGCTTCTTCAGTCTTTCGATCTTAATTGTTTCAATAAAGGTTTTGAAACTATCTGGTGCTCCATTTGCATCCTTCCTCATCTTTAATAAAATAAACAAATATATGTATAAGTTCTAAAATAAAAATAGTATACAGATGAATAAAAATGAATGTATAAATCAATATACCTTTTTAAATGTAAGATAAAAATCTTTTAGTGTTGATGTAGAACTTGAATCTGGATAGTTGCATACAACGTCATCCCAACTATCTTCATTCAAAAATTTAACCATTTGTTCTTGTATTTTCATGTAAACTTTGTGACTGAATATATAAAGTAAAAAAAGTTAATATAATAATATGTATAACAAATGCTACCAAGAACAATATGTTGTATTTAAAAGGAAATTATAATCTAGAAATAAGTAAAAATAATTCAACAAACTTACTTTTGAAAATCCTCAAACATTTCCTCCAATGGTAATTCCCCTAACCTCACATGACATAATATTGCTTTGACAAGTTTTTCATCCTTCACTCCTTGCATTGTTCTCCAAGGTGTGATAGTCATATCTTCGGAAGCTGCTTCATTTGAGAACTTGATTTACTGTTGCTACTTATCAATGGTTTAGACCTTTTGACCTTCTGGTTTTTAATGCCAATGTTCTCCCACATGCTAAAAATAACATTAATTAATTCCCATATTTCTCTAGTTCTAAATGCCAACTAGAAAATGTTATCAATACCTCTAAATATATGAGTATTTATTATGCTTCCCTTTGAATTAATTTTCTCCTCAATTTAATAGCCTATTTCTATATAACACTCCTTTAAGAAATCTACAATAACATTTATCTTATCCCCACCACATTTTTCTTCAAATTTCCTATGAATAAATATAACCCTTTGGATGAAATTCATAGACATCATATATTCATTATCAAAACTATGATCCCATTCCAAAAACTTTGCTTTTGTATCTAATAAACCAACATAAATGATACATTTCATTGTTTCAAAATGTGGGTTATTGGGATATTCCTCCATCAATTTCCTTTGAGCTTATATATAATGGTTCCCCCCAAGCATATAATAATTGTATTCAAAACATTTTGACTTATCAAATTATTCTTTGTTGGGAACCTGAACTGGATAAAAAAGAAGCACATAATTAACCACATGAGCATATGGATTGTTCCTCATCAATGTCTTCAAGTTGTTAACATGCAGGTGGTGTGGCTTTTTGATTTGATATTTACATTGTCCTTCACTTGCCTTATAGATTTGTCTCACATTAAGCTGAAATGTACGATCACCCTCAATTAAGTTTCTCTTTGTCAGGTCTATCGAATGAAATTTTGTTTTGTTTTAATAATGCCATCCAGTAAATCATATCCTGGTGTAAGGATTTCCATGCTTTCTTTTGACTTTTCAGTAGGATCTTCATTGTTGGTAATGACTACTTGAGAATGTTCAAGTTTACTTTTCTTCCTCCTAACATTCTCATCATTAACTAGAATAGAGACATTCGTGGGCATTTTTAATTTTGCTCTTTTATGGTTCTTATCCTTTCTAACATCAGTTCAAATGCCATCCTCAGTAATGAAAACATATTCTTTAGTGTCAATTTCAACTTCCTCATCTTCAAAAGTAACCTATCTACCTTTGCTAGATTTATCCACTAGAGACATTCTTTTCTAATCCCTTCGATGTAGTTTTTTAGCATCATGAATTACTACTTTTTACTTGTTTTCCATATATTCTTATGACACTGAGTAGAAACTGCTGACAACATTCATAATATCTTTCTCTATGAAATGAATGCCTCCCAACATAATTGAAAAACTTTCAACAAAATTATGTCAAACAAAATATCATATGTAAATAAAAACTAAGTCATAAAAATATAATGAGACAGTTACAATAACGCAAAACAAAAATATAAATAACAATACTTATGATATCTTGTGAAATCTCATTTACAAATTTTTTATACAACTTTGTAGATACCTCTCTCATGTCATACAATGAATATGATAACTGGTATTTAATCTTTTCATGTGACTTGGGTGGTTTTGTAAGTATATAATCAACTTCAGTGTCTGGTACCAAACACATGTCTATGACCTTTCCCAACACCTCATAAATTCCACTATCGTTAGGGATATCAACATATAGATATCCGCACATCTTCACCTTCTCTTTCTTTCACATACCATACATTTTCTAGAAGTTTCACTTCTTTTGATTTCTTCTAGTATGAAATCATCTTTTTATCATTTGAGGAACTTGGTAGATTTGTAGCTATCAACTCAGGTTTGGTTCAGTCAATAGTGCTTTTTGAGGATCCACCTTTAATTTTAGCAGTCTTTGGTCTAGAAAGATTCACAGAAACCCTCTTTGATGCCATTTTCCTGCAAAAAAAATACATATATATAAATCAGTAAATTACAAAAAAAATAGCTTAAATTAACAAATAAAACAATAAAGGATAAATAATTTTGTAAAACATAACCATTTAAAAAAAATAATTAAAAAGATGTAGGCCCTTACCGCTCCACCCCTGCAACTCAACGACCTGCCAAAGGTGGCCTGCCAATTGCACCCAACCTCTCGCCCCACCTCAGTGGCCTAACGACTGGCTAGCCTCGCGGCCCACCTCAATGGCACAATAGTCATCTGAGGTGGGGTAGGGGGGTTGGGCACCAACCCCCTTGCCCCACCCCAATGATCGAATCACTGAACGGGGTGGCGGGTCAATTCTCAAAACCGACACGCCACCCCGGCTAGCCATTGGATTTCTAGGGTAGGGCGGGGGGCCGCATCACATCAAGGTTTTTTAAGGTTTGTTAAAAGACTTGGAGCAAATTTATGGAGAAGCTACATTTCTATCAACAACATATTCAATGGAATATTACCACATTTGAAAGGTTGGCTTCCCTTTTGGTGTGTGCAATTTTTAAAATTCAATAGGTTTAATGATTCATTTTTTTAGAAATTAAAAATTTAGACAAGGAAAAATTACCCACTGCGTCTGCAGTGGGCGTGGTGGGCTTGATTGTTCTTGTTGACGGCCCAATGGGCTCATGGTGGAGGGGCGGGGAGTTGGGCGCTAGGCACCGCATCCCACCCCAACGGCCCAACGGCGCGCCACCCTAGCTGACTATTGGGCCATCGGGGTGGGGTTGGGGGGCTGGCGCCTAGCCCCTCCACCCCACCCCAACGGCCCAATGACCCGCTAGGGTGGTGGGCCGATTCCTGGAATCGGCGCGCTAGCCTAGCAGGCCGTTGGACCACCGGGTGGGGCGGGGGGTTGGGCGCCAGCTCCCCCTCGCTACCCTGGTGGCCCAATGACCCATCGAGGTGGGGTGGGGGGCTGGCGCCCAACCCCACAGCCCACCCAAGTGGCCCAACGGCCCGCCGGGGTGGCAGGCCAATTCCGAGAATTGGCCCACCAACCTAGCCGACCGTTGGGCCACCTGGGTGGGGTAGGGGGCTGGGCGCCAGCCCCTTGCCCCAGCCCCTTGCCCCACCCTGGTGGCCCAACAACTAGCTGTGTTGGCAGGTTGTTGGATCGCCAGGGTGGGGTGGGGTGGTTAGCGCCCAGGTCCCTGTCTCTCCCCCACTGGCCCGTTGGGTCGCTGGCGAGCATGATCGAGCCCACCACACCCACTGCGAACGTAGTGGGTAAATTTGTCTCGTCTAAATCTTTTAATTTATATAAAAAAAAAATCACTACACCTATTGAATTTTAAAACTTGCACACACCAAAAGGGAAGACAACCTTTCAAATGCGATAATATTCCGTTGAATATGTTGTTGATAGAAATGTGGCTACTCCACAAATTTGATCCAAGTCTTTTAATGAACCTCAAAAAACCTTAATGTGATGTGAGGAATAGTGATAATAAAATTTATGTTCTAGTGGAAATTACAGAATTGAAAAAATCTTGATGTGAAGTGAGGAATAGTGATAATAAAATTTATGTTATAGCAGAAATTACGGAATTGTTTTACTGTATGGTTAATGTAGGACTAATTTGTTTTTATAATAAATTTAACATATAAATTTTGTTATGGGGATATAGGGAACTATGATCAAATGAACATTACGGAATTGTTTTACCGCACTATGAATGTGGGATTAATTTGTTTTTATAAATACGTTAACATATAATTCTTGTTATGGCGATATATTAAAGTATGATAAAGCGAACATTAAGGAATTGTTTTACCACATGGTGAATGTGGGATTAATTTGTTTTAGAGGATATAATAAAAATCTAAAAAAACATTCAATTGTCTAGTAAATATTATATAGTTTAAGTAAAAAAATAATTTAGGTAAAATATTTAGTTTACAATTTTAATTTAAAAATATGGTTTAAAATATTTATTTCATAAGAAAATTTTAGTTAAAATTTTTCAATAAATTGTAGAAGAAAATTATGGAGGAAAATACATGAAACGAAAGTTTTGGAGGGAAAAATTTCGGCAAATATTTTTGGAGGGAAACATTGGAGGGAAATTTGCATTCTCTAAGCTATATATTATTATTATTAGGAGAGAGTGCATTTGTATCATTCAACCTCTTCTATTTGAAAGGCATGGATTCTTCTGATAGTGAAGTTTCTCTTTGTGAAGCATCAACATCTTAGTCGCGTAACAACTGTACTCATATTGATGAATATAAAGAAAATTCTTCCACTATGAATAGAGAGTCAAATATTCCACTTAGTCCTAATCCTAAGGACTATGAGAGTAGCATTGATGAAAAACAGGATGAATAATTTCAAATAAATGAAGAGTCATGGTTTCCACTTCGTCCTAATCCTATGGACTATGAGAGCAATAGTGATGAAGAGCATGATGAATATTTTCAAATAAATAAAGAGTCATGGTTTCCACTTAGTCCTAATCCTATGGACTATGAGAGCAGCAGTGATGAAGAGCATGATGAATAATTTCAAATGAATAGAGTGTCATGGTGTCCACTTAGTCCTAATCCTATGGACTATGAAAGAAGTAATGATGAAGAGCATGATGAAGAATTTAATATGAATAGAGTGTCACAATGTCCACTTAGTCCTAATCCTATGGACTATGAGAGAAACAATGATGAAGAATTTCAAATGAATAGAGTGTCACAGTATCCACTTAGTCCTAATCCTATGGACTATGAAAGCAACAATGATGAAGAACATGATGAATCATTTCAAATGAATAGAGTGTCACGGTGTCCACTTAGTCCTAATCTTATGGACTATGAGAGCAGCAGTGATGAAGAGCATGATGAATATTTTAAAATAAATAAAGAGTCATGGTTTCCACTTAGTCTTAATCCCATGGACTATGAGAGCAACATCGATTAAGGCTAGGATGAATAATTTGCAATAAATCGAGAGCCACATTTTCCACCTAGTCCAAATCCTAAGGACTGTGAGAGTAGTAGTGACGAAGGAAAAGATGAAGCACTTAGTCCTAATCCTAAGGACTATGAGAGCAGCAGTGATGAAGGGAAGGATGAAGAATTTTTAGTAAGTAAAGAGTCACATTTTCAACATAGTCCTAATCCTATGGACTATAAGAGCAGTACTGACAATGCACATGGTGAAGAATATCCAATAAACAATGAGTCAAATTTTCCATTTAGTCATAATTCTAAGGACTATGAGAGTAGCACTGAAGAAGGGAAAGATGAATAATATCCTCCAAGTCAGTATTTTAAAAACACAGATGATCATAGTGAGGATAACATTCCTTGTAATGATGATGACAATGCTTACACAAATGATGATCCAATGATGAAGATGTTGCTAGGAAATATTGTATTGAGGAGTAGGAGTAGACCTTTTCATATCAATCCAAGATGTTCTAGTTATACCAAGGGTAGAGTACAATATTTGACGAGAAGAAGTTCTATCAACGCTCTCATTTCAAGTGAATGTTGTCAAAAACATTTCTTGAAACATATCGATTTCAAGGTTGCATTAGAGAAAAGGAAGAGATATTTGTCAATGAATAAAAGCATGAAAAATTCATATTTAGTGGGGTGCATGCAATTTACATTTTCAGGTTATGATTATCATATTTGGTCTTTATTTATCTGTAGAAAGGATTTCAAAATGTTTCATTCAATGGGTAATTTTCGTCTGTCAAGAATCCAAGAAAATTTGGAAAAGGATCCCACATTCTATTTAGAAGTACGCCATAAACGACAATTTGGGACATTATCAAATACTACAATGTCATGGATGAAATATTTATTTTCAAAGCATGGAGAGTGTATGCCAAATAGAGAGACAATAAGTATTCTAGATAATTTCTCAAGATGAGAAATCTACAACTTATACAAAGAATATGTAGAAGGTCCTGAGGGACATGCTCAATTTATTACATATCAATATTTTGTGAAGATATGGAAGAAATAATTCAACAATGTCCATATTCCTAAGAAGACAAGGATGGGGATTTGAAGTACATGTGATTCTCTTAAATAAAAAATGGATAAATGTGAAGGGTTAGAAAGAGGTAAGCATTCATAACTTTAACTTTTAAAATTGTATAGTCATCAACTATGAAAACGTATTTCTTAATGACTTTCTTCTATGTTGTGTAGATTCCATTGTCAAAGTGGTGCAGTGGCAACAATGGTTTTATAAAAACCCACAAGTGGATCTCTAAACCGAACAATCACCCTTTTTCACATAAATATGAGCCCTTTCCTATCAGAACTGGAATGGCCTTTGAAAAAGCTTAAAACATTGTTTTTCCCTTTCGGGACCCAAAATACCCTTCAAAATGTTAAAACAACACTTTAACGCCTTTTCCAACTATTATATGTGTATTTCCACAGATCCAGATGTGGCCAATCGAACGGCTCAGAATGAATCATAATATCAGCGATCGGCAGGCGCAAGGTTCTTATATCAGTGATGGCACTTGGTAGAGGTCCGATGCGATAACGTTAATCGCTATCGGTGATCTCCATATACCCAATTTAATATATACCACGTCCCCGCTAATCCTTCGATGCGATAGCCTTATGGATTCGATAGGCTATTCAATCAGCCCTATACTGTTTCGGGTCTGGGTATGTTGCGCTATCAGAATTCGGTGATTATAAGCCAGTTCCCCTCCTTTGCAGTGATGCGATTATAGGTCAAACCCAATAAGGCCCAAAAGCGAGATTTATAATATTTCAAGTCTGCTTCATTGATTCCGCTAAGTGTTTTTGTGTAGTTTCTCTGCGTAAATGGGTTTTCCGCTTGGACCCTAATTACACCAGATTTGCCTTACTCACGAGGATTTCTATTGTTAAGTATAAAATCACAGAGCTAGCACCCAAATTCATGTGAATACATGGAAAAGCAAACATTCAAGGCCTCCACGGGCTCGTTATACGATTATGCTCACAACACTGCTTTATTCATTATAATAAAAGAACAAAGTCTCATCATTAGGCTAGATTACGCAGATAAAGACCTCTGTCAAAAAGAATACAATCCACTCACTCTCACTCCACTCATGACCATATTGATCAGATGTTCAATCGTTTTTCAGTCACATTGAGGAGGAAGGAAGTTGGGAGCTTGCCATCATTAATTTAATGTATTAAGAAATTGTTGACATTCGAAGGTTTATTCTGGGATCACATGGTGAGGAGAAATGCATTGAAAACTTAATGACATTAGCTTCCAACATCAATTTCGTATCAAATAACTTGATGGGAAAACTCTGATATGGGGCAAGAAGTATTAAACTACTGCAGAATGGGCACCATCATTAGGTTTGGCATTTTTGAAGTTAATTCCAGATCATCCTATATTTGCATCAAATATATTGCTATTACAATCAGTTGTTAAAGTTCATAATGCAAGCAGACAAAATAATGATATAAATTATTTTGATTGCCTACAAGAAATTAGTTTGGCAGGAGTCTTTTTTCAATAATCAAATTGATATCATTTCAAGAACAAAAAATGAAGATAAACCTTTGAAAAATCCATTTATTTGGCCAAAAAATGTTTCAAATGAACATGAGGAAAGAAACATTGTTAAACAACAACAATCTCAAGGTATTATTAATTCTTCATAGGTAGAGGAAAGAGAAATTTATATTGGTTCCAGAAGATCTCATGCACAACATGGAGCCATGGAAGACCTTTACAGGGGTTCATTACAAGATATTAAGGAGGGTTGCATGATTGCAGTGTTAGCAGATGGAGATCCCAATGGTTATCCATTCTGGGTCGCTAAGGTTATAAAGGTCATTACAGAAAATGAAGATGTTGTAGCTGTTGAAGTACATTGATATGCCACAAATACACACCCATCCAATGGTGCGTATAAGCCAGAGATGGTACTTGATAAAAAAATTGGCGGAAAGAGAAAAAGAAAGGGTACAAATATAAATCGTCACTGCACAGACCTCTTAAAATTGGAGGATTTTGACATACTTGTTTATGAATTCAATTTAACAAAGAGAGGAACTCTTCACTTCAAGAGGATAGAGATTCGGAAGAGGTTGTTACCGAAATGAATAGTGTTGAGATGGGAGTCTCGTGAAACCAGTCGTAGATCCAGAAGTATTTTGAAATTTGAAATGGTGGGCATGCATGTGGACTTAGATGGGCACTAGTTTATGAAAGACAAGAATATGGAACATATTCATCTGCATCCAGTCATTCATATGAAGATATGAATTCTGATGGTGTGCAAGAAAATATGAGTGATTTGAATCATTTTCTAAGAGAATTTATATAACTGATGTTTGCATCGTATCTTCAAATATAATTTTGATTTCCATATGGTGTTAAATGAAGTTATGAGTCATTTTTATGTTTGTTGGATTATATGTTTAAATTATGATGATTTTTATTGTTTAGAATATCTACAATGCAACAATAACTTAGAGATATAATGTATGCTTCATTCGATCTACAAGTAATGACATTTTGATTAATTTAGTCATGTAATTTATTCATGATGTCATGGTTTTTTAATTTTATTGTTGAAAATTTTCCAATTTTTTTGTATCTTTAATGTTATGGTTGAAAACAATTATAATTTTAGTGATCTTTAGTGTCATGTTAATATATGCTTAACAACATGGATGAAAGCTGATAGAATTTTAATGTCTTTTAGATCCCATTATTTTATCTTTATCGTCACTACTAAGAAATGTTGAAATTATACCTAGGAAAGAAAAATGTTATTCTACCAAAAACATTAATGTGTTTGCTTCCTAACTAATAGTTGTTTTTTGCACAAAAAAATATTGTTTTACTACCATTTTTTAAAAATGTTGAAAATTGACTCTAAAAAAAAATCATCGTTCCAGTATAGACACTTTTCATTTTTAGCAGTGTTATTCATGTTTTTTGGCTAGATTTCCAATTTTGAGTTTATAGTCTTGTTTCAAAGTTTACATTGTTAAATATGGGCAAAGGCTTTTGACCCAAAAACCCTTAAACGATTCAAAGTAGGATTATATCTGTAAAGTGCTTCAAAAGGAGTTTTAAAATTGAGACATTTAGTTGGACTCCTATTTTTCAGGTAAACTGCAGTGTTAATGGGTTCAGCCCAAAAACCATTGGATAGACCCTTACCTTGAAGCATACTTTGTGAGCACTCCACAAGGGTTTTGTTATTTCATTCAACAACTCCATTCTGATGTGGAGTGTAAGGTGATGTGTACTGCTGAATAATCACATGATTCCTGCAAAATTACATGAATTCTCCCAACTTGTATTCTCCCCCTTGATCAGAGCAGAGAATCTTAATGAATTTCCCTGTCTGCTTTTCCACCATATTCTTGAATTCTTTAAAGAATTGAAATGTTTGACTCTTCTTTCTAATAAAATATACCCAAGAGAATCTAGTGCAATCATCAATAAAGAGTAGAAAATAATATGCACCACCCAATGACCTAGTCTACATAGGTCTCCATATATCTGTATGCATAAGCTCCAAGATATCTCTTTTCTTCCTATCAACATTCAAAGGAAACTCTTCCCTATGCATTTTCCCTAATGCACATCCATCACAATATAAATGAAAAATCTGAAAAGTAGGTAATCCATCAACTGTATCTTTTCTTTGTAGCAACATGAGATCTTGTAGGTTCAGATGGCCGAAAATTTGATGCCAAAGATTCTCGGCTATCTATCATGTTGAAGCTATAGCTTGGTGTGGAATTCTCTTGAAGTTAAACCTATACAGGCTCCCACACACACCCCTGATGCAACTGGTTCCTTATTTCTGTCCTTAATGACACAATATGATCTGAAGAATTCGACTTGTAGGTCCTGATATGCCATAATTGAAATAGAGGTCAAGTTCTTCTTGATCTCGGGTACATACATCACATTTTTAATATATATGATATTACCATCAAGTTACATCACTAAAATATCATTGTACCCCTTGATTTGATAACTTTTGTCATCACTTAGATATATGTTAACTCCAAACGTAGTTTCTTCAAAATTTTCGAACCAATGGCTATTACCTGTCATGTGTGAAGACACACTTGAATCTACGAACCATATTTCAGACTTATCCTCCTCAATAGCTGAAAGAGCATAATGAACTACAAATAATTAAAGATAATTACTGTGACCTTCATCGGAAAAATTCCCTGAGTGTTTTCTGTGTTTATTTCTAGCCTCATATGTTTGTCTCTTAAAACAAAACTTAACAAAGTGACGAGTTTTCCCACAGTAAAAACATTTAATGTCAGATTTATTTGGAGACATGCCTCTAAATGGTTACTTCTGAAAAATGCACCTTTCTATCCTTGTGGTGGTTTCCATTTATACAGATTCTTCTTCACCATCAGAGCAAGATCGACACTTTATGGTCTCAAATTCTGACACTACTCTTCTTCTTGTATCAGGATTCCTGTTAGCTCTTCAAATGCAGGGGTTTCCTTCCTTGTAGACAAGCCTATGATGAACATTTGGTATTCATCCGTCATCCTATTCAATGCAATTGTGAAAAGATCAGAATCAGACACCTTTTCCCCGATGTCCCCCAATCTTTCCTTCTAGTCCTTGACCAATGCAATGAATCCGACAATGGATCCATTCTCCTCGATCCTCATGGAAAACAACTTGCCTTTGAGTGACAAGACATGATTAGTGTTTTGTGTTTGGTAGAGGTTCTTGAGTGTAGTCCATATCGCACTGGATGATTTATAGCCTCTGATACACGGGATAATATTATCTTTAATAGACATATTTAATAAGACTTTCATCTTATTCTCACTTTTATCCCAATCTTGCATTAGTGTTGTCGTGCTGCCTTCTTCCATGGTCATCTTCAGCTCACATCTCCACTAACGATCGACCAAGTGCTCGATCCCTCAAGCAACATTTGTAGCTTGAATTTCCAATTGGTATAATTGGTACCATCAAGCTTATTAGAATCATTGAGATATTCTTTCATAAAATTATTCATTCTCGACTGATCAAAACCCTAATCTCTTGATTTACAGGTGATTCTCAACAAGTGAACAATTACAAGTTACAAAAAATAATAATCCCAAAACATACCAGAACCTTTGAATCGATCACAGATCTGCCACCAAACTCCCAATCTGCCTCTGATCGATCTGCGACAAATCTACCACGATAATTTTGTCTACAAGTTAGATCTGGCACCAAATTGCCCGATATGATGCTTAGAACCATAAAAAACACACCATCACTCTTTTATACTGAACAACGATGATTTAAAATCACTTTAAGGAGAGGTCGATCATCGCAGGTTTGACCTTGAGATCCATGATGATCATCGCTTCTGTCAAGCTGAAATACACGATGATCGCTTTGTGCTCAACTAGAGAAATACTGAGGCTCGTGAGAAAACAAATTTCTCCTGTGAGTAAGGCACGTCATTCCTACCACCTAGACTTCGAAATTGTGAGCACTAAGGCTTGTTTGTTGCCACTGGGGCACTATAGCCATGAAGGTTCTATAGCCACTCGGGATATAATGTAGCCAATAAGATTCTACAGGTAAATCAGGCTCACCATATCTGAGATCTGGTACCATGTTATAAAACTCAAAATAAAAATATGAATTGAATTAACTAGAAGGTCACAGGTAAGAAAGATGCACCTAGAGACTGCACAAACTAGAGCGTACACTCTCCTATTCAATTAATCAAATATGAGACAATAAATATATCTCAAAAGAATAGGGAGCTCAGAACAAACTCCTACAACTTAGGAACTAATCCTAACTTAAGGAGTTATGTTACAAACATGTAACCATTTCTCCATTAATACAATATAACATTAATTATTTTCAACTGTGTTTTGATGCTTATTATGGATTTATGCCTATCAACATATAACAACCATTTAATTTATATGTCTATGCTAGCTATTATCTTGTTTAATTTGTACACATTCTTCTCTCTTGAATTAGTGTAGGAAGCATATTCTACACTTATGATTCCTTTCATTAGGTATTGGAGTCTGATCACCCCATACGAAAGGTGTTACGGATAATTTGTTTGATATAGTATTCATTTAAATGGGAGCTTGTGTAGAAGAAAATATCTTATTGTAGGGAAATGACAAAAACATCTCGATTAGAAATGGAAAAGTTTAATGATGCTAGCTTTGCACTATGGAATCTCAAGGTGGATGATTTTCTCACAAATCAAGATTTAAAGGTTACAATATTTAGAACTAAAGCCACTACTATGAAAGATGAAGAGTAGGTAGTGTTGACGAGAAAGGAGGAAAGCTTGATTAGTCTTTCTTTTTCCAATGCAAAATTATTGGAAAATTTTGAAGTAAAAAATGTAGTATCTATCTAGAAGAAATTAGGGTATTTATATGAGGATAAATGTTTAGTTTGTATTTTTTCTACAAAATCTTGGTTGTTTTATTTGGAAATGGATAATTGTGACTTCATTATTGAGCACGTAAATGCATTTAATTCTAATGTGACCCAATTGATATTAGTTACAATGATAATGGATGAGAAGGATCATTGTATGATTCTTTTGCGTTTTTTTCCAAATTCATGAATGTGCTGATAATGGATATTAGAAGAATTATAAAAACATTAGTACTCAATGAGGTCATGTCTATTTTACTCTCAGAGGAGGCAAGGAGGAAACATTTTTAATTTATAAATGAAGAAGGAAAGAAGAGAAGCAAATGCAAATTCAACTCCCACAAGAGACATAAGTCTCTTAGAAATCTAAGGAAAAAGGTTGGAACTATAACAAGGCTAGGAATTTTAGAAGGGAATATAGGGAATATAAGAAGAAGAAAGAAAATAAGAATTATAATATTGATCCCAAAAAATCTTCCTAGTTGTACAGTGGAGAATCGAAGATGCTTCAGTGTTAACAATCCATTTAAGTTGAAGTGCATGGCTATTAGACTCTAAAGCTTCCTTCCATATAAATTAATGTATCATAATTATGATGGTGGGATGGTAAATATTGGTGATGATCTTTCACTTAGCATAAATGGAAATGGTAGAGTCGTAATAAGATTCATTGATAGAAGAGTAAAGTATACTAGTGAAGGTTTTCACATTTTAGCTCTGGCATGGAACCTAATATCAATAAGTACAATAAATGATATGGATTGTACTTGTTGAGAGTGTTTGTGTGGGAAATTGTTCTACATTGATGTAAGAACTACTAATTGTAATAATTCTTTTATTTTTCTCATGGAAAGATGTATAAGGTAAATTCCTTCACAAAAATGATCTCCAAAATATTCTATTACTTTAGAAATAAATTTAATTACAAACAAGACAATGTAGGCATCGTATCAAAGGTTGGGTCATATATGTGAGAAGGGTATATAAGCCTTGAAAAAGTAAGTTTTATTGATGGATTAAATGATTGTTCTCATGAATTTTATTTTGCAAGCATTTCATATATGAACATGAAAAATATGTTCAATTTTATTCCATTTCTCATAAATTTTTTGGGTTGTTGAACTTAGTTCACTTTAATGCATTTCATCTAGTTTAAGTTTCTTTGATTTCAAGAGCATTGTATGATATTCCATTCAATGATGATTATTAAAGAAGGACATGGTTATATTTTCTTAGAATAAAATTTAATATTTAGTGATTTTAAGGAATTGTAGGCTATTTTTCAAGATTGGTACAAAAATTAAGGTGTTGAGGGTTGATGATGGCCATGATTTTTTTTTTTAATAGAGTTTGGTAAGTTTTGTAAAACTAAATATCATTAAAAGACATAAGGAAAATCTACATACCCCTTAGTAGAATAGATTAATGGAATTTCAATGGGGAGAGTTAGGAGTATGTGATCTGAAATTAAAAATGAAGGTTTCATGAATTGTTTTGCAAGCTGGTTTATGTTTTTTCGGAAATTGATCGTGATTGAAAAAGCACAGAAACTAAAATAAATTTTGCATATTTTTAATAGTTAAAATGGACAATAAGCAACATCAAAACACAACAAATTGATGACGGAGTTCACCCCTCCTAGGCTACGTCTCCGGGTTTGGCTTCAAATGGTGGTGTTTTTTTCATTATATGCTCAAATTTTTAAATGCATCAATATACAAGTATCAACTTGAAAAAATAATGCTACCATTGCATCTAGTATGCATAGAAACCCCTGTGTAGGCTCTTCATAGGCTCAAAAAGTCCGAAAAAATGGACAAGATAGGTCTCCTTCAAACTACCTACAAAATACTCTACAAACTAGTTCACTCTACAAAAATTGGCCATAAAATGACTCAGTGGTGTGTTGGTATGATGCTCCGTTGGTATCCTGGAGGTCTTGGGTTTGATTAGAAATTATCAGTGTACTTGGCGTTTTTTGGTTATAAAAAGTTTATTTTTTTATGGGTCAAATACCTTCCACCGAAACCTATTCTCCTTGTTGATCATATGGCACTACATGTGTTTGTTGATGGGACTTAGGCTTGGGGTGTGGGTAGGGTGCCACATGCCTGCCCCTCAACATATCCCACTGGTGGTCACATAATGTGATATGACTTGGCACTGACACATAAATTTCGTGCCTTCTCCTATGCCCATGTCAGTGGTTACATTGCGTCAATAAACGATGGGTTGGGTTGGTCAGGTGCACCTGATAGCCAGACCCTCCCCACAACCACCAATCCCAACAAAAATAAATATAACATCACTACCTATGTATAACAAGAACCACCCATAGTGTAACCATAGAGTGGTCTGTTGGTATGTTGGAGGTCGATGGTTTGATTCCTGTAGAGCTTATCAATTGCATAACAAAATGTTGGCTTCATCTAGAATTCCACGTGATGCCCGGGGATTGGGCCACATGTCACTCCATGATTAGCCCATCCCTCAAAGCCTTTAACAAATAATGATGCGTCAAGTGTCCCCGTATAACTGGTCCAAGTGTCAACTTTTGATTAGTTCTCGTATTACCCAGTCAGTAGATGATGTTATAATGACATCAACATGACATCATCATATTGACTACCATGTGGCATTGATGATCCTCGTTATTTCAACAAGAATGCTACAACTCCGAAGGCTACTGAATTTAATTATCAACCCGAAGTTTGTACAAACTTAAGAGGTATCGACACTATATGTGCAACATACAATGTGTCCTTCTTTTGCTGTAATGAGAGAAAAGAAATGTTTCCTATTTGAAGGAATGAAAGACTAAATTCAAAAAGGCTTGTAAAGTAGCATGAAATCCTCTATCTACTTCTTAACACACTTTTCTTGCGAAAGAGCCCTAGTTTAACCCTATTTGTCACATGTGATGTTTTAACTAATCTAAGCATGAAATCGGATTTAGAGAGTGCTAACTTCTGTGTACATGTGTAAATATAAAAGAACTCATTCTTTTAATCCTTTTTCTTTATAAATGCAAATGCTAATATTTCCTTGATCTGTGGCAGGGGAGATAGGTGTGGAGGAAGAGGGGTACAATGATCTTGATGGCTTGGAGGTCATGTAGGGGCCTTATCCCAGCTTCAATGATGATTTTTCTCAATTTGGGCTCAAAATAGGCCGCTACAGAATTTCCTACAGGATGTACTAGTTCTCCTATAGGATCCCCTAATTCTCCTACATGATCCCCTGTTTTACTACAAGATGTTATAGATTTACTGTAGAAAATTATAATTCATCGAATGACAAAGAAAATCAAATCCAAATTGGATGGGACAATTTTTTTATTGACTAGGATGTCTTAGGTCCCCATTCAAAGTGGAATCACTCAAATAGACCTCTATTAACCCATGCTAAAATGTAGCAAAAAATTACTATTCGAAAATTTAGAAATTCGAGAACTAGTGAGCTAGTAAATCTATAAAATTCTTAGCCTAATCAAGTGAAAATGCAATGGGGTAGTTTTTTTTATGAACTAGAATGTTTTTTTTTATCTAATGCAAGTGTAACCAACTCGATTGAATCTCATTAGCATGCTCTAAAAAATAGTAGAAATTTACTGTTCTTTGCCACAAAGGAGTTCCAGAAATCTAGATTTGGGAATAAGAAAGCTAATCCAAGTAGCTCAATGATTACTATGAGCTTCCAAAGATTTTCCAAGGATGAAATTATCCTTGTGATCCTTCAAAATAACTTACATCAACCATTTAACCCAATCCTACAATAAGAAATCATTAATACTAAATGCAAAAATGGAAAGAAATAAAAACAAGAGATGCATGTGAATAAGGAGTGAAAAGAAGGAAAGAAAATGATACAAAAGGGCTCTAAGGCTCCTGGGATGCCCAAGGCCAAGGAAACTCAGATACCTATGGAGGATAACAAGATTTAGAAGCTAAACATGAAACCAATCTTCATTATTTTCATCAATGCAATTACATCCCTGTAAGAAAATACAATGGAACTGCAGAAATACAAGTTCTCTCCACAAGAACACTAATGAAAAATCTCTCCCTAGAGGAAAATTCAACTTGGTACTTATAAAAAATGATTAGGAATCATTCCCCATGAAAGGAAGAATCTTTCTGCACCAAAATCCCTTGATTAGTGGATTTGGTTCCCAATACTAGGAATCCGCATTAAATGGCATGATACACATTCCTAGATTTTCTCAATCATTGGAGTTCCACAATCTGTGCCATAATTCCATAATATATTATTGATTTATTATTTAATATTGATCCTCTTGTAGTAGGGAGCAAGTCCCTAAATTATCTCCTCCAAATCTTCATAATCTACCCAATATTCATAATATTCCACAAAAATAAATAATATTAGGCACAAATATGCAATTATCCATAAACCTTCCTAATGAACATAGTAAATTTAAAAATACATTCTCTAATGCAAAAAGAGAGGTTTAATGTGCTAAAGGATGGTCACATGGGCCTTAATTTATGTTTAATTTAGAGGCACGTGCCTTAATTTATGTCTAATTTAGAGGCCCATAAGGCATCCGTACACTGCCTAGTCAACCTCACAAGTTGACTTTTTAGTTGTTTGCCAAAAAAATCAGAATGAAATAACTTCCTCATATGGTGTTAGATTTAGGCAATTCAAACATCATTGAAATCAAACAATGAGATCTACAATTTGGCACTATTTTCGAGGGATTTTAAACACTTTCGTTTTTTAGCATATTTTTTATCCAGTGGATCATTCTTCCCCGCTAGAAGCTTTTGGACCACCAAAAGTCTATTTTTACTCAGTAAGAAGCGAGGGTACAACCCTCTCACTTTCTTGATCTATATTCATCTTTATTTTCTTGGATTGCTACCTTTGAGCCCCACACAAAGATACTCCACATTGTCTCTACGTGAAGTTCTTATTCTCATGTCAAGAATTGAATCTTCCTACAACCATTTAAATATTCATGAGAAAAATATTCTATATATGGAATCTGAACATTCTCTTCTTGATCATAATTCATAAGAGGCTCATACAATCTCAAGTTTCCCACATTCACAACAAAATAGATTTACGTGGAAAATCTAATTAGAAATAATTGTTACCAATATTCTCCAAGATTTTGAAAGGACCATATTTGATTGGATTGAATTTTTTATCTTCACCTTGTAGTATTTCTTTGCTAATGTAGAACCAAAATTGATCTCCCTCTTGGAAATCATGATCAAACCGATTCTTATCATGTCTTGCTTTGTACTTGGATTAGATTTTTTCTAGTTGTTCTTGTACCCTTTGATGCACTAGTTGAATTTATTCAATGAAATGATTTTCTTTTTCCACATCACTATGTTTGTCTACTGCAATATATTTACCAAGGATGGAATCCAAAGGAGACTTTGGAAAATAGCCCAAACAAGATTCAAATGGAGATACTTGTGTAGGTGAATTCTTGGAATGATTATAGGCATGCTAGATGTAATGCAAATGCTTATCCCAAAGTTTAATATTCTTACCATGATATCCTCGAAGGGGATGCACTACTGTTCTATTCACTACTTTTGTCTTATCAGTTTGTGGATGAAATGTTGTGCTCTTCTTCAACTTTGTGTCCAGGAGTTCGCATAAATTTGACCAAAACTTCTCGATAAATTGAGAATCTCGATAAAAAATAATCGAAGTACATACCCCAAAATGAACCCATACATTTTGGAAGAACATCTTTGTGGTTTGTTCAACTGTAACCTGTTTCTTATATGGCACACATTTTGTTAAAACATGCATTACAACATATAAATAATCATGATATTTCCTACAGATTGGTAGTCACCCAAAAAAATCCATAGAAATACTTTCCCAAGGACAAGAAGGAATAGCAAGTGGAGCGTACAAACCCAATTTCCTATTGCTTGTCTTTCTGGTAGCACACATAGAACATCCCTTTACATATCTTGATATATTTTCATTCATGCGAGGCCAATAGAAATATCTATGTAATTGGAAAATTGTTTTTCCTACACCAATGTGACCAACGATAAGAGAAGTGTAGGATTCCCTTATGACATTGACTCTTTCACCCTTTGGAACACATAACTTGCCAAGATGATATATCAACTTGTTATGAACATGATAATCCAACTCTTCAACATGATTTCCTTCACTCAAAGTTTCATAAACATCTTTAAAAACTTCATCTTGAGCATACTATTAAATATCATTTTCATGCATGATTGAGTTATTATTTGTAGGTTTTAACCCCATACAGAAATTACCTACAAACGAATTCCAAAAACAGAAAATAAACAATGGCAAGAGCATAAAACATAAAACAAATATACAAAGATATTTTCCCCTGGATCCCAAAACCGGGACTACCAGTTGATTTTTCATTATATTCCTTTCAATGTTATAATACATATATATACATGCCGAAGCATCCATAAATCCCAATCCCTTAACCCTGGATTAGAGCATAACCATAATGTCCTTAAACAGATCTACATAAAATACCATGGACAGAAAACCATCATCCCCAAAACCATGTGTGAAAACCATACATAGGTTCACCCACCTAATATAGGGTCCAAAAAAAAATTCCTCAGGGCATGTCCCAGACCCCATAGATAGGGGATACCGCCCCCCTCAAACCCCCCAGTAGGGAGGGCTGCCACCGCCCCTGTGATCCCCCCGCACGTGGGGCTAGTCATGGAAAGAATATATCACACACCCAAAATTCTCCCACTTGTTGTTTCCTTTCCACAAGGGGCCACAAGAGAGTTTAGTCATTGGTTCAACCCTGCAACACCCATTTTTTCTCTACACCAAGAGAAGTTCTTAGTTCTCATGAACTTTGTTAATGCATCTGCAGTATTCTTCAAAGTGTCCACCTTTTCCAGTAACACCTTCTTTTCCTTAGCCATATCCCTTGCAAAGTGATACTGAACACCAATGTGCTTTGTCTTTGAATGATAAGTAGGGTTTTTTTCCAATAAAATTGCACTTTGGCTGTGACAGTCTATCCTTATAGCTCGCTATACTAACCCCATACTTGAATAAAATTTCTGCAACCAAACTGTTTCCTTGCTTGCATGAGTGGCTGCCATGTATTCTTCCCCTGTAGTTGAAAGTTCCACTACAAACTATCTCTTGTTCATCCAAATGATTACACCTCCAAATAGTTTAAATACATACCCACTTGTATATCTTCTCTAACCTAGATCTCTAGCCTTGTCAGCGTAAAAAAATACATGGATGTCCAAAACTCTATCCAATCCTCGTCTTCCTTGGTAGAACAAACCATAATCACTAGTGCCATGTAAATACCTGAAAACCTACTTCATTGTTGCCCAATGGTTCTTCCCTAGTTTTGACATAAACCTGCGCAATACTCCCACTGTATATGCAATGTATGGTCTAGTATAGACCATTGCATACATCAGGCTAGCAACTGCACTTGTCTATGGCACACAGGACATATCCTCTTCCTCTTCTTGGTCCTTGGGAAACTATTAATTAGTAGATAACCTTACACTGACAGGAATAGGAACCTTCATCGATTTACTATGTTGCAAATTAAACCTCTGCAATATTGTCTCGACATACTTCCTCTGATTTAACCAGAGCTTCATTTTTTCCCAATCTCATTTAATTTCCATGCCCAAAATATAGTTTCTTTTTGGCTTGAGGGATTTGTAAGCAATAACCTTGTCATTTTGCATTAAAACGCCACCTATGCCTTCTTTACACACGTCTGTGCATACTATAAAATCTTCTTGTGAATATGCAATTTTTAATACTTGAGCTGTGGTAAGTAATTATTTTAATTTTTCAAAACTTTCTTGACAGCTTTGGGTCCATTTGAAAGTTGTTCCCTTTTTCTGTAAGGAGGTAATTGGATAAGCGACTTTAGAAAACCCCCTTATAAACCTTCTATAATAGCCTGCAAGACCCATGAAAGAGTGTATGTCTGCCACATTGGTTGGGACAAGCCAATTCATGATGGTTTTTATCTTTTCCAGGTCAACTGCTATACCTTTAGAGGATATGACGTGTCCTAGATACTGGATCTGATCCTTATAAAAGTCACACTTGCTGAATTTGGCGAAGAGTTGGTTTTCTCTTAAGGTCTGCAACACTATCCGAAGGTGCTCTTTATGTTCTTCAATGCTTTTGGAATACACCAAAATGTCATCGATAAATATAAGGATGAATTTATCTAGATATGGATGGAAAATTCCATTCATCATACTCATGAATGTTGTTGGAGCATTAGTAAGTCCGAACGACAAGACTACAAACTCATAGTGGTCATAGTGTGTTCTAAAGGCAGTCTTATATATGTCTTTGTCCTTATTTCGAATTTGGTGATATCCAGATTTTAAATCATTTTCAAGAATACCATTGCTACTTTGACCTGATCAAAGAGATCATCAATTCAGGATAAGGGGTGCTTATTCTTGATGGTTGACTTGTTCATTTGTCTGAAATCTATGCATAGCCATAGAGTACCATCCTTCTTCCTTATCCTATACAGTGGGTCAGATATACCCTTTATCTAGCATCTTTTGTAGTTGTATTTCGAGTTTAGTTAACTCAGGAACACTCATTCTGTAGGGCGCTTTGGAAACTAGGGCAGCTCCAGGGACCAATTCTAAGGTAAAGTCGAGGTTCCTCTTGGGTGGTAGTCTGGGAATTTCTTCTGGAAATACGTCCCTAGATTTTTAGATTACAACGATTTTCTCCAAGACTGAAATTTTTTCTTTAGAGTTTGTATACACCACTTGAACCACATATATTTGACAACCTTTGCACATACATCTTTCTAGTTGGTGAGCTGTAACAGATTGTAACTTGATTTCTTTTTTAACACCCTAAATTTCTATTCTAGTGCCATCATTTGACAGAAAATTAATGGTCTTATCTTTACAGTTTACTAAATTCCACTTCCATTCCAACTAGTCCATGCTTATCAAAACATCATATGACCTTAAGGGTAATATATTTAAATCTGTCCTAATTTGTTGTTTTGCCAGTTTTATTTCACAATTTTCGACTTTTGCACCGACTCTTCTTTTTGCACCCGTGTTTAGTTGAACTAGCCAAGGGTTCTTAAAGTTTGAACTTTTTAGGTGACAAATATCAACTATTCTGGGCCTAACATAGCTCAAGATAGCACCCAGATCTATTAAAATGGAAGCATGATGATTGAAGATTTTACATTCGGGTTCCACCATCGAGGGTTGATAATTTGCTTGACGGTCTTCCAATGCTATGTTAATTTGGGGTATGCTCCGTGCCATGTCACCAACAGTAGAAGCTTCGTGCACATTTTCAACAGGCTCCTCTCTCCCTCTATGAGGATAATTCTTGTAGTAATGGGGTTCCCCATAGCCCCAACACTACAAGGGAGGTTTAGGAATCTGACTGTTTTCCAACTTACTTGATGCTTCATTTTTCTTCATTTCATTCTGAGGTCTATACCTCTAATAGTTTCGGTTAACAAATCCATTTGGTCCCTTCCACCCTGATTATTTGGTACCCGTATTCTTCAGATTCTTATTATTTGCAAAAACAAATTGCCCCTTCTTACTGGGCCAACTTTTATTTACTTCACCTTTCTGTTTCATTTGCTGGTAGCATATCTGAGCCTTTTGGATTACTTCATCCATCATTTTTGGATTATCAAATTCAGTTTCTCTTTCATGAAGGCGGGTAAAATACTGATAAAGTGATGAACTTTAGCCTTTTCTTCACGTATATAGGGAACATATCTTAATAGGGAGGTGAACTTGGTTATAAATTCATCCATGGTTTGTTGTCCTAGTTTCAAGTCATGAAACTCTTTTTCTCTATCATCATAAAATCATTCAGTCAAATATCTATCCTTGAAATGCCTTTGAAATTGTTCCCAGGTGACCTCTTGTTCATTAATTTCTTTGACTGTTTTGATTTCTTCCCACCATAGGGTGGCCTTGCCTTGTAACTGATAAATTTCTAACCTTGCCCTCAAATTTTCATCATATTCATATATCTGGAAATATTTATTCATATTAATTAACCAGGATTTTGCCGCTTCTTTAGCCTCACCGTTATAGATCGATGGTTTGATCTTTTTGAACTCTCCTTGAAGTTTTGTCTTCTGACTTTTTAATCGCTTTTTACTGGAAACGTTATCTGATTCTTCCCCATTACCGGTTTGTCCCCCTTCATGCTCTGGGTTTTCCTCTTGCTGTCTGCGATATTTTGCCCTATTCTCTTCTCCTTGACTGGGGTTTGGATTCCTCTAATTCTTTCTATCTGACATACTTTTCCTAATCTTCTCTTGTTCCAAACACAATATTTCATTATAAGCACGCAGAATCTACTTTTCTTCTCATAACCGTTGGACTCTTTCTAATAAAACAACATTTGTACTGGTAGTTGCTTCTCCGACCTATACCCATACTTCCAAGTTACGTCCCATAGTTCAACTGAAAGGGGTGGATCCCACTCCTTGTCCCATGTTGCATCTGCTGATCCTCTGTGCATCATAACTCTTTTGTTATTTCTAAGATCATTCATTCAGGCCTCAAAGTAGTAACTTGAAGCTCTGATACGAATTGTAACACCTATTCTTAAAATAATATAATGCAAGTAACCATATAAAAAAAAATTAATTACCATTACCAAAGGGATAAGTCTAACTAAACTTCATTATTATAATTGATTAAAACACATAACATAATTACGGGAGTACAGGTGATACCCATTTCATAACTTACTATTGTACTCACTAAAGTTTATATCACATGCCTAATTAAGATGCTGACAAGGTTTGTACATGGAAATTAAAATTCTGGATATTAAATCTGATTAAGAAAAGCATCACATTGACATTCCTTGACCTTGTACGGCTAGTCCACGGTTGGATGGCCGCCAGCTGCTAGGTCTCGTCCTCATCGGGTTCCATCTGTTGTCAGAACTACCGTTCGATAGAGGTGTTGAGTTCGATGTTCCACTAGATCTCGAGGGTCTACTCTAACGATTTGGTGCCTTGTCTCTGTTCTGTAGTCATTCTGCTTGGTTTGGCTCTTGGAGCTGTAACCAGTGGAAACTCTGGTAAGTTCTATGATAACCTCTCTTAGGCCATCTCTTCTTCATCTACTACACACTGTGGAGGACCTATTTGGAGTTCCAACTTGCTAACTAGTTCGCTTGGGAGCTACACACCGTCGTCCCATGGTTATTTGTTCTCTTCAAGTAAAATGTAAAACAAGGGTTACATCAGTTGTTTTTATGCTTAAGCTCGTTCTCTTAATTAGTAGGTATACATATAATTCTTTTTCAAAGGTATTAATATTATCCCCTCTTCTTTGCAGGCATTGCGTCTACAGTGGTACCTAGAGCCTATGCCATTGAGAACCACTATTACACCCAACTTTCCTCAGGTATTTCGATAAGTGATCAAGGGTTATCCTGCTTATGTTATTTGGGTTATTCAACCATGTTCTTCATATTGTCGTTGTAAATCTTATTACAGTGATTAATGCAGGGCCTTGACCTACTAGAGGATGGGTGCGGGTGCTAGGTCTTCAGAAAACCTGGATTTCCCCATTGCAAAACATGCGGGTACGAAGGCCTTCCTTCTGTTGGGAAAATCTCGTTTTATTAAGTTTAATGACTGTATTAGGGTTTCTTTCTTGAGGGTTTTGCATTTCGGGTTATCAAACCCTTGTTTGTATTTAACTCGAACTTTTTGGAATATACCGTTGTTCTCATCACAGCTTCGAGAGAAACTTCCCAATCAAAGTTTTGGCACAGTTTCTGACTTGTATTTTGTTTCCTTCTATAATGGGGTTATCGAATATATATACCAGTAGTACTCTGTTTGGCTGTATTTCTTCCTATATGATGGTTTGTGTTGTAGATTATACTATTCCTAATCATTTTGTTAATATCTAATGTTTATGTTAATGGAATACAGTTTCCTTATCTAGGGTTGTTCGTCCTTCAGAACGTCGTTCCTTGGCATCCATCCCAGGACTATTGTTGGAACAAATCTGAAGGGTTACCTAGAAGTTAATCGCATTCTTGCTGTCTTTAAACAGAAGTTTCCTTACTTGGTTTCTATACCTAGGTTATAGTCAACTCTTCTTTTACTAGATAATTCTTTTCTCAGAATGATTTATGTTTGCTAAATCTAGCATTAAGTATCCACTGCCAATTGGAAGTTCTTCCCGGGCTGACCCAATTATATAAATTTCAATTCTTAACGAATTTATTCTGCATGCATCTCATTTCTCATGGTTATTGGTAACAACTTGATTGAATTCATAATGTAGGTGATTATACTTTGGTTTACCATTAATATATTCAACAGGTTTGCTTAATGGAATTAATATTTGATGTAAGGTTTCTTGCTAGTCTGAGTTATTTCAAAACTATTATTAGTGGTAGATACTCTGTCTTTCTGTTTGGCAGAAGTCGTTGTTCACCACAATAACTCGTCTAATTGCATTCGTATATGAATATATTCTTGGCCATTTTAATACTGAAGGAATATTACATAATACATTAGGTGTACAGTCCATTCTTAGATATATTCTTGATTTGGGTAACATAACTGTTCTGTTCAGGTAGCAAGGTAAATTGTCTATGCATTTTTGTCTGTACATAATGCATTATATTAACCTCTAAACAATATACTACCTAGATACTTATGTTAACTATTCACAAATACTTATATTCTCATAATTGTCTGAAATTCAATATTAACCTCCTCATTACATTCACCTCCTGCTACAGGTGAAATTAGGGAAGCATACAATCCTAAATACCATAAACTTTATTATCTACTTGAACAATATTAAAAGGCTCAAATTCCTTCAAAAGGAAATCATAAACACAGACAAAAATTTGCACTTATCCACCATTGAAAGTCTACATTGCTATCAAATGAACCTCTCCACCCTTCCAATGAGAATTTTGGCAATTACGTCTAATTATTCCGCCCCTGAGCTCCTCTTTTCCCACTAATCAATTTTCTTCAAGATAGAAGTTCTGTTGCTTCGGCCTCAAGACTCCAGGTCCAACCTGCAATTGAGCATTTCTTCCTCCACGGAAGTCTCTCTTAAGGTCATTCCCATTGACATACTTGGTTGAGCTCAAGGAATCCTTTTTTGGTTTTCCAAACCCCCTTCCTCCTCCACTCTGCCGTTTTGTAAGAGGAAGACAGGTAAGGGATAACTCATAACTGTCGAGTGAAAAGAGAGTTACTGAGGTTCATCAGTAATTCTTTAGATCTTTCATGGAAATCGTATTAATATTTCTATAACTTGACTTAATTAAATTTAAAATTAATAACACCACAAAACCAACTTGTTTATCCGTTTACTCAAATGTAATAGTAAAAAAAACAATAAAATATTCGTAAAATAACTTAAAGGTCTGAAGATGTCACATAGAATTAAGGTGGAAATTGAAATTTTTTGATACTTTCTACATTTATATAAATATTAATATATTATTTTTTATATAAAATTAAGGTGTAGGTAGAAATGTTTCGAATTTTTTGGTTATTACTACTTTTTAATTTGTTAATATAAATATTATTTTATTATTGTGCCAAGAGGTTTTATCTAATATGGTAGAGATGTTGTAATGTCCTATCCTATGATGTGAGGTTAAACATTTTGACTAATTAAATTACATAAAAAATAAAAATAAAATGAAATCTAAAAACTCTCTAACTTAGTATGAGAAAGATTTAATATTTGACATTTTAACTCGTTCAAATTACATAAAAAAAAATAAAAAAATTAATAAAATAAATTGAATTAAAAACAAATGATTATAATTATTAATAAAACATTAGACCACAAGGTGTAGCTCCATAGATCAATCACCTTGCTATGAAGTAATATGCAAAGCATGAGATTTGAAGTTTAAATCCCTGTAGATATATATATATATATATATATATATATATATAAGATTTTGACTCAATATAATTACATAAAAAAAAAATAATAAATTTATAGTTACATAAATATTTTGACTCACGTTTTTTACAACCTATAGTTTTTTCCCATGGTATTCTTCTTTAATGTAGCCTATTTAAAGTCATAAAATTCCAATTAATTCCCCACATAAAAATAAACCATTGTCAATTTGTTGTGCCAAATTTAAAATTTGTGTGATATATATATATACACACACACACACCAAAAAATCATATAGACATTTAGGGATTAGGACCTTGAGTTGTCAATCTCACAAGTGGCTATTATTGGTAAAGGTAAGCCTTCCCCTGCAAAACACCTTACACAATTTTTAAAAAGATTAGAGAATTTTTTCATAAAACTTTTTTAGTATAGTTTCTTAATTTAAAAATAATAAAAAAAAGAACCTTATTTCAATGACTTTGCTTATGTATCTATAGAATTTATGTGTATAAAAATAGGATTTTCTTTTGTATAATTATTCATGTTCATCAAGGTGAAAGTTCCATAAAAAAAAAAAAAAAAAAAAATCTAGGGAAATTTTTGATAAAGAATTTTCCATTATAATTTATAAATTAAGAAAAAAAAGGAGTTATTTTGTCTTTATCAAATTTCAATGATTTTCATGTATCTATAATATTTATGTATAAAAAACTAGGCTTATTTTGTACAGGCTTTATTTTTGTAGGGAAAATTTTGATAAAACATTTTCCATTATAATTTATAAATTAAGAAAAAAAGGAGTTATTTTGTCTTTATCAAATTTCAATGATTTTCATGTATCTATAGTATTTATGTATAAAAAACTAGGCCTATTTTGTACAGGCTTTATTTTTGTATCAAAGTGCCTTATAAGAAAAGTTTTTTTTTTAAATATAAGGAATATCATTTCAATGATTTTTTATTTGTCTCTTTAGTCCTTATGTCTGAAAAATTATGCTTTACTTTTGTGTAATTATTGGCATCCTCCAGATGAATGTGTTTTATAGGCAACCAAGCATTAATTTGTTGTGCCAAAATTGAGATTTGAATCCTTTTGTTTGAGAGCTATATATAGATACACAATACAAAATATTCACAAAATTATTCATGGATTAGGACCTTGAGTTGTCAAACTTGTGTCAATCTCACACTGGGCTTTTGTTGGTAAAGGTAGGTCTTCCCTTTCAGAACTCCAAATTAGGCTTTATTTTTGTATGGGAGTGTAGAATAGGAAAAGATAAAAAAAATGGGGAAAAATTTGATAACTTTTTTAGTTAAAATTATTAATTTTAAAATAAAAATAAAAACGGTTTTTCTCTCTTTATTTTTAATTTTATTTCTAACTTTTATTTTAAATATTTTGTTAACGGTGTGTGTAAACAACGGAAAATTCTCGAACCCAAAATAACTCTATTTATTGTTGTCTTCTAACATGAGAGCGTTTTTATGAAAGCTTATTAACTCCTTCCATTAAAGTTTTTATGAATGGTCTTTATGTCTCGAAAGTTAAGCTTTATTTTTGTCTGAGTGTCTTATATCCAAAGTTAAAAAAAATATGAAATATCATTTTAATGATTTTGATTCATGTAATTATAGTGTTTATTTCTTAAATTTATGCTCTATTTTTATATAATATTCTATTATGTAAGCCAACTTAGGTCCATATTAACTGCAAATTATCAAGCTCTAAGAGCGATCCAATCTCTCTCAAGTTAAATCTTGAAACCTCTTTTTTTAATGCAAAACATGAGGAAATGTTTGCACCTCTAGAGATTTGATCCCTCTTGGTGCTTGATAGATACAAAGTTAAGATGGATCTATGCTGGGTGATAGCATGGAACTGGGTTAAAATTTTTGGCAAGAGAGGGCACATTTAGGTGGAAAAATAGAATGCTCAATTGAGCAATTCAATCGAGCCTTTTTTCAGTGCTCAATCGAGCTCCTCAAGCACTAAAAAAATAACTTAATCAAGTGTTTGTTTTTAATCCTCGATCGAACTTTAGGGCTTGATAAATATCTAATGCTTGATAGAGCATTATGGATCGATAGAGGCATTTTTTTAGTTAAATATCTCGCTTGCTGTCTATGCACACCATTTCCACATTTCCATAGGCTACAAGGCATTTTGGAGCTCAACTGAGAGTGTTTATGTGGCTCAACTGAGAGTTTTGGAGCGTAATCGAGTAATTGAAGCATGGAGCATTCAAAATAATCTCGGCAATGACCCCACCAATGTCCTAGAGGCTCAAACAAAGGTAGGTATTTTATATTTTTTTTCTTTTTTATTTAACTTTTTTGTAAAACTAAACAAATTAATTTGACATACAAATCATGAAAATCACAAAAAAAACCTTCAAAACAACTTAGAAAACCACAAAACCAATCTAGAGACCCACACAAAAACATCAAAATAACCCTTTATAACAACTTATAAAACCACAAAAAATCTAGAAAACCCTTCGAAACCACCAAAAAGATATAATTTAGGTTTTAAATTTTTTTCCTACTTGCAATGTTTTGTTTATTAAATGCATATTTTCTGATTTTGAATGGTAAAACATTATTTTCTAATTATTTTAGGTTTTAAAGTTTTTCTTTAAGAATTTTGTGAAATACATTTTTATTTATTTTTATTTTTTGTTATTTAAAATGCATTTTAAATTTCTAACAAATTTCAGTGAAAATATACCCCAAAAAACTCCAACATAGAAAACAATGAAAATATAACCAATAAATAATTAAATTAGGAGCTTAAGATTGGCATGATGAATATGGTTGTTCATAGTGACCATCTATTTATAAAACAAGAATTTATTTTATTTTATTATTTTAATTTTAAATTATTTTATATTTTAAATATTTTTAAATAATAAATATAGTACAATAAATTTTAAAAATAAAATATTAATATTTAACGTTAAAAGATATATATATATATATATATATATATATATATATATATATATATATATATATATATATATATATATATATATATATATATATATATATATATATTATGACAAAACCATAACTATAGTTCATAACATAATTTTATATTTATATCTATTTAACTATTTTGACTTAGTTTGAGAGGTAAAAGCTATAAGTGTAATCTTTTAATCTCGGGAAATTATTTGTATATTTATTTTTTTTTATTGGGACTTTCATACCTAGAGGATAAATTGTTATATACATCTTTGTTCTAGGGGTTTTTTCATTGGTAAATTTGAAATTCAGAAGGACAAATATTTTTCCTTAAATGAAGGGCCATGGTTTTAGGGATCTATGGGTCTTTTCATAGCCACATGGTTCCCAGAATTTGATGCCAATACAATGGTGTTATCCAAGATGTTTATGTGGGTTAGATTGCATAATGTCCCTATTTATCTCTCGCATCATAAATTATTAGAAGGTATTGGAAATAATTTTGGTAAGTTGATAAAGATGGATACACAGAGAATTGAAGAAACAATATTCACTTTTGTCAGAATCTATGTGGAGGTAGACCTTAGTAAAAGTCTATCTGATCGCATTTATCTTTTCTACAACAATAAGTGTTTCTAAATTTTGGATTTTGAAAATATGATATTTAGATGTTGAATATGTCTACAAATTAGTCATCTATAAAATTCATGTCCCCAAGCAAATAAAGACTCAAGAAAGAGAAAGAAACAAGCCAAAAGCCCAAGGGCCGTGTTGAGGGCCCCGAAATCGGGTCAACAACAAGGGGGATACCCACCTGGTTGGCGGCTCCGTGCCCATTTGGTGTAGCGGGTCCGACTGGGGATGATGGGACCAGCTTCCCAATCTAAAAGATGTGTGTGTGTGTGTAGATTTTGAAGATACTAATCTAAAGGTAATTTTAAACTAATTTAATTCTAGACTCTAAACTGACTCTATGCTACTGTAATCTAGCAAAAATAGCACATCTAATCTATACTAACCCGGGGTAAAGTTCTTTCATTATGCGATCTAAAAAGATTTCATACAACAACTGGTAATAAAGATCATTCAGCTATCATAAGAATATAAATCAATTAAGATGAACCATTCTGCATAAGAAGTTAGGCAAAACAGTTGTGAACAGCATATCGCATAATCAGTTATTCATATGTCAAGCACAAACAAATGATTCCACCGTACAAAAGTGCCAAATGGTAATCCAGACATTCATACATTAACATATAAACAAATCAGCTGTATATCACTCTAAGAATATGAGCAGAAATTAATCAAGAGATAAAAGTACCATTTATGACTGATTTTCACTCACAAACTTCAAGCAATAACGATTTATCTCTACTTACTTCTAACATCTACTAAGAGTACAGAAGTGCAACATCAGTAGCAGACATTAAAATGTAAACATAAATAAATCTCGATCCATCCATTCATCAAAAACCCCCTCCGAGGGTGCAAAAGTGCATGTTCTGAGGACAAGTTTTTTGACAAATTTCCGGACCCTTCTCCAAATGCCATGAGAAGGGTTAAATACTACTAACTAATCTTAATTACGCAAATTTAGGGAACGGCTTCAAATGACCGCCCTTTTACTAAAGCAAATTTATTTCTAAAAATTGAATCTAATTTCTAACCGTTTCTGTATCTGCTCCTTAGTGCTGTAAGCAATGTGAGGTTCGCCTGGAAAGAGTCGGCTGGTTGTATTTTCCTTTTGCTCGGGCAATGAAAGTAGAAATAACAAAAGCTGGCACCTCTTTCTGACAAACTAGAAGATATTTTTGAAAATCTTCCTCTGACTGGGTGTTTTTTGCTGTGCGTATACTTAGTATGACCCAGATTTCTTTCAAACTGATTGTGTTGTTGCTATTTCGGTTTCCGGCCGTGTGAATGACTCAATGAGTTAGGGATTTCGTTGCCTGAACAATCTTACATATTGAAAATTGCTTCCATTCTTTGTTCCAGGCTTTTCTGAAGCATCATCCCTTTTCAGCATTTTTCTTTTTGCTTTATCCAATCTAAGCTTCAGGATCTTTTGCAAACATGCTGCTTTTGTGTGCCTTTGACTCTGAGTCTTGGATAGTCTATTTTCATCAGTGTCTGTGGAGTGATACTCTGGAATCCGTGGCTCTGCTGCATGCGGCATTCATTTGCGAAGGCATCTCCTCTCTGTTCTTCAAGTATTGGTGCTTTCCCCTTTTCCTTGGATGTTTCCTGCATATAGATTTATATTAGTTACTGCCTTACATTTTACGCAAAGGAAAAGAGACATGACGAAAAGATTGACATGAAAGCTTTAAACTCTAATGAATGCATAATCACGACACTCATAATGACTTGACTCTTCGAAAAACGCAACACGATCATCTTTGGATACTCACGCGTGCAATCATTAATTTCCCTTACGGTGCGCGTTTGATTTTGGGTTTACAGATCATGCCGAAGAAACTTTGCGATGAGTGATTTCTGCGATTCATATCACAGCAATTAATAGTTTCATTCGTCGCAGATCGCAAATCGCAAAATCGCAGTTTGTAGGATCGCAGATCGCAAATCGCAATATCGCAATTTTCATTTGCTCGTTGTGTGCTGTTTAGGCGACGTTACGATATGCGACGTCGCATATCGGCCATCGGCGATTCCTTTTTATTTTCTTTTAAGGGCACTTTCAAAATATGCGATGCGATGAATTTCGCATCGCTTCTTTGCAACTTATTTACGCGCATAGGAAAACTCTTCACTCTCTCTTTGCGATGCGATATAGCTCTTAGGGAGTTAAATACAAAAATTTTGATAATTTTTTTTTGAGATTTTTGTTAAGGGTCCCCCTTTTCTTGATATTATTGCTAATACTAATCAAAGAGGTGGGTTGTTGGTGACCACAACAATGGCGATTCACTGTGAAGAACCAGTTATCTCTGCATTTCTATTGACATTTCCACTTCCGAAACAGAAAAATTTTCATATGTCTAAATTTTGTTATGGACAGATAGAGTAGATTACCCCTCATCCTGTCAATGATACTTTGTCTCAACCTTCTTTCATTCCATTTGTCTGCTTCCCTAGGCTTAGTTCTTGCATTCATACCAGACATTACTCTGTCCTTTTTAAAAGATAAAATAAGGTCTTCTCTGCGTACTGGCTTTAAAATATGCTCATTTGTCATAGGTAGAGCCTCTGTTGCCCGCAAGTGTCCGTAGCCTCGACAGGGTTACCATGTTATCCAGTAATGATCCTTTTTCCTGCTTGGGGTTATTTACAACACTTCAGAGAAAAATCCTTTTTGACACTTTTTCTTTTTTTTTTATTCTCTAAAGAACAATGTCTTGGTTTGGTGGCCAAATTATGACATAGTCATTCACTTGATTTACACTTTTGCTGAACAAGCTGGCTCGTGACGAGACCCCTTGTCTTTTGATTGCAACAATCTTGAGTCGTTGCCCTGTTTTGATAGAAAGTATTGGCAAAGTCAGCAAGTTATAATATCTGTGATCATGATAAGCCGGCTCGTGATGAGACCTCTTATTCTTTGAGATATAGTGTTTTCTCGGATTGTTTCTTTGAATGTTGTGGTTTCCTTTTGCAGGGAGGAAGTCATTGTTTTTCCTTAAGAAAGCTCTGGACGACAATAATAGAGCTTGAAAACAACAGTTTTACAGAGAATATTTATTTTATTATTGATGATACCTTTCATTGTGCTGACACAAAACAATTTTTTACCAAAGGTTGCTTTCATCAAAGTCTTTTGAAAGGTTGAAACTAATATCATTATTCAGGCTAAAGTTAACTCTATTTGTCAATAATAAAAATCAGATTTTTCGAAAAGCTTTGCTATTTGTACAAGTGAAATCAAAATCTGATAGAGAGTTAGTGTGCTCTTTCATGAATCCTTTTAAATGATCATTCACAACCGATTTTATTTATAAGAAAGAGAAAAACAAAATAAAAGAAACTAAAACTATCCTACAAAAATAGAAGAATGATCTTATGGAAAATACATTTTAAGAATCTGTCCATTCACAGGCAAAGAATCTCTTCTTCCTGCCAAATCCTGCAACATAAACGTCGATGGGCCTATGACTTCTACAATCTGAAAAGGACCAAGCCACAGCTTCTGAAATTTCGTATGTTTGCCCTTTTCTTCATGAGCCTTATCCCATTTCAAAACTAAATCTCCCATCTGAAAGTTCTTTCTGGTTACGATGGCTGAGTCAAAAGAGGATTTTATTAGCGCTTGGTGGTGAGCATGGGTTTTCTTAGCTTGTTCTCGGTGTTCTTCTAGTTTGATTATTTCCATTTGTCTTAATTGCAAAGAGGAAGTAGATACTTCATCGATGTGTTGTACTAAAGACAAAGAGGGAATGACTAAGTGAGTTGGAAGAACCACTTCTTTCCCATAAACTAAATTAAAGGGAGAAGTGCCGATTGAAGCTTTCTTCGTAATTCTGTCTGCCCATAAAGCATTAACCAGCGCTTTGTGCCAATTCTTTTGGTTTTGGTCGACTGTTCTTTTGATAATCCTGATTAGGTTTTTGTTTGTTGATTCAGCCAACCCATTACCTTGTGGATAGTAATTAGCAGAATATTTCAATTTGAACCCTCTTTTTAATGCGAACTCAGTCATTGCATTTCCAGAAAAGTATGATGCATTATCAAACATTAAGGCCGTTGGCAATCCAAACCTAGTGATGATAAATTGATCTATGAATTCAATAATGTTTTCAGAATTAACTGTCTTGAGAGGAACTGCTTCTACCCATTTAGTAAAATAATCTGTTGCCGTGAGGATATACCTATGCTGCTTAGAAGAGTGAGGAACGATCTCACCTATTATGTCCAAGCCCCATTGGCTGAATGGTTGCTCGATGTTGACCGGCTGTAGTGGCATGGACGATTTCCTTTGTTTCCCTGCAGCAGTCTGGCAGATTTGGCATTTCCTTACGTAATTGTATGAGTCTTTGAACAGCGTGGGCCAATAATATCCTGTACGTAAGATCTTATGCGCAGTAGTCTCTCCAGCATAGTGTCCACCTGCTGGTCCATCGTGGAGTTCCTGCAAAACCTTTTCGGCTTCAGTTTTCTCAAGACACCTAAGAAGTACAGAATCGTAATTCCTTTTAAACAGAACATCATTTATGAGCTGGTATTGTTTAGCTTTCAATCTTAGAGCTCTTTTCTTGGTGTGATCTAAGTGCGATGGAGCATACCCGTTCTTAAGATAATAAATGGTGTCCGCATATAATGATTCTGCGTCGTTTAGGCTTACCTCATACGTGTGTACCTCTTCAGATGAGTTCTCAGGAATTTGCGATGCTCCAGCTAACATCTTGCAGAAGCCTTGACCCCTTACGATGTTTGTTGGTTTGATCTCAAGATCGTATTCTTGCAGAGCGGTAATCCAATTTGCTCTCTTTTCGCCCACATCCTTCTGTACCAACAAGTTTCTTGCCGCTGGAAACGTACTACGACTTTGGTATGGGCTTTAAGTAAGAAAGGTCTGAAATATTTGATCGCTTTGAAAACAGCATAAGCCTGTTTCTCCACGTCTGAGTAATTGAGTTCAGCACCTTGTAAGTTCGAGCTAAAGAATGCGATTGGAGCTTCCGCCTTCTCTTGATTTACTTGAGTCAAAATCGCGGCATAAGATTTCTCTGAGGCAAAAGTGTATAAGATGAAAGATTCTGAAAAATTTGGGGTAGCTAAAGATGGAGCGTTGATGATAGCTTGTTTGATCAAGTTGAATGCTTCGTGCTCATCTATGCCCCATTTAAAATTTGAATTCTTTTTTATCATATTTTGTAAAGGAGAAATAATACGTGAAAAATCGGGGACAAACCTTTTTACAAAATTGATTTGTCCAAGGAAAGATTGCATGGCCTTTTTGTTATGGGGTATGGATATTTCGGAAATTTCTTTGATTCTGTCAGGTTCAATGTGAATACCAGATTTCGACACTATGAATCCGAGCAATTTCCCTTCACTTAATGCGAAAAACGATTTCTTTGGGTTAAGTGAAATTCCATACCTTAAGCATCTTTGAAAGATCTGTTTCAAATCTTTGAGATGGTCGCTTCGCTTCTTGGAGTACACTGTTATATCATCCAGGTAAATCACTACCGATTTATTGACTAAACCCTTAAATGCGATGTCCATGGCTCTCTGAAAGGTAGCGCCGGCATTGATCAGACCAAATGGCATCTTCCGATATGCGTATGTGCCCCACTTGGTTCGGAATGTGGTTTTCAACTGATCATCAGGATGTACCAGCACTTGATTGTATCCTGAAAATCCATCCAGGAAAGACATTAATTCTGAGCCAGCTACTGCCTGTAGTATTTGCTCCATAGGTGGGAGGGGAAAATTATCTTTCTGACAGGCTTTGTTGAGATTTCGGAAATCAATACAGTTTCTAATATCTCCGTTTTTCTTCCTAACAGGCACCATATTGGATACCCATTTGGAGTGTCTGACGGGGAAAATTATTCTGGCTCTCAACAATTTATTTAGCTCAGTCTTTACCTGATTTTCTAAGTTGGGGTGGATTTTTCTGAGCTTCTGCTGGACAGGTTTTTCATTGTCAATCATAGGGATAGTGTGTTGAATGATAGAAGTGTTGTATGTTTTCAGCTCATCGTAATTCCATGCAAAAACGTTTTTGTATTGTCTCAGAAGACGGATATATGCTAATTTTTCTTCAGGGGCTAGGCCGTGGCCTAGATTAACGTTTTGCGGCTTCTGATCGGTTCCTAGGTTCACTAATTCATAGTTCAGAGTTGAACTATAGAGTTTAGAATTGGCAGACCTTTTAAACCGACTCTTCAAATCATATAAATCTTCTAACTTAACCACCGATTTAGGTATAGCGTTATCAGTGCTATTTTGCTGAATTTGGTGATCATGATGGTCTTCGTCAATTATTTGATTTGAGTAGGATCCTTCAGAAGTGAGGAAATTTACAATGTCTGGATCGTCATTGAATACTCTCCAGTTGGTGATGTTGTCAGGGATGGATGGTTTAAAGATTACTTCTATTGAGAACCTATCGGGACTAAAATCTTCGGAAGGAATCAGTCTAGAGGCTACGTTAGCTAACAGGTCTGCGCTCGCATTTTGGAGTCTTGGGATTGACGAAATATTGAATGCTATGAAATGTGAAGTCAGATCTTGTACTAAAGATTGATAGTGCTTTAAATGACTTGACAGGCAATGTATGGTGTTACGTACCTGTTTGACGACAATTTCGGAATCTCCAAAGACTTGAAGATACTTAACATTCGTGCCGATTGCTTTGTATAGGCCTTGCACCAAGGCTTCGTATTCCACTGTATTGTTTGTGCAATCGAACTCAAGTCTGCATGTGAGCATGGTCTTGTTTCCATCTGGGCTAATCAGAACGCATCCTGCTCCTGCTCCCTCGTTAGATTTAGAGCCGTCAAAATATAATTTCCAAAACAAAGATGTATTTACAGAGTTATCTAAAAAATTAAAACACTTTGAATCATCAGTTTGGGAAAAAATTTCAACTTGGGACACAACTGAATTTTCTAAGTAAGGTGAAGTGTGAGCATTGAAATTGCCGAGGAAAGAATCTACCGAGTAATTGCCTATGATACTGCTGTTGTATGCTATTGCTTCGTTCTCTCCTTCCAATTCTGTCACTATGTATTTTTGGTGCAATTCTCGTTCAACCTTTATTTGATTGGGTTTACCGTTGTAGGGTAACCACATGTGTGACCAGTCAGTCGAGAAATATCCGTGGAGTTTCTCGGACCAATCCCTGCTAAGAATTAAACCATAGAATTCAGGGATATCAGCTACTAGAATGTCGATAACCTGACATACTTTCGGGTAGACGACAATCTTATGGTCACCTGGTTAAGTTCACCAATCACTTCGACTTGAGATCGATCAAGTTGAACTATGCGCACTATAGATTTTTGAGGCTGAACATTCAATTTGGCACATATTGATCTGGGTAGAATATTCGTTGAAGCACCAGAATCAATCAGGAAATTGTGCACGTTTTTATTGAAAATTTCATAAGTGAGGAGAAAAGGAGGAGTATGAGATCTTGATCTTCCTCCAATCAAGGCAATGTCATTTGGATCAATCTTATTGATCATGTTGGTTGGAGGTCTTCCCATGTTGTGGGAAGCTACAACTGTAGGTAAAGATATAGTAGGCACGGCATGTAATTCTTTCATCATTATTTTCTGTTGATGTTTCAATTTGCTCAATTCGTACAGAGTGATATTAGCCCTAGTCTTTTTCATGTCATCGATAATGTTATACTCCATTTCATCCGACACTATCAGTGTTCTTGATGGAGGTACTTGATCTGATTGGACTGGGCTAAATTGGGTCGCTCTAGCAGTTGTTTTCTTTGTTGCGACCTTATCTTTTGTTGCAGGGCTTGTGCCCTTCTGTTTAAGGGTAGTTTGGGGAGGATCAAGTTGATTTTTGCTTCGTGTGCTAACCAAAAATGCTTCTTGATCCTCTTCTTGTGGGAGGATGAAATCCCACATTCCTTGTAGTTCCACAACTTCTTCATCATCGGTCTGCCCTTCAGTGGTATTCTCTTCTTCTTCTTCTTCTTCAGATTCGACATTTGAGACAGCATTGGGTGGTTTCATCTCCATGGGAAGATTTCTTTTAAAAGATCTGTAGGGCTTTTTTGAAGAAGTTTCTGCTACTTGTTTTCTTATGTCAATCATCTCATTGGACATGGCCTTTAACACTTTTTGTAATCCTTCCATATCGAAAGGATCTTTCGTTTGCTTCTTCTTGGTGTCTTCTTTGAAAGAGATTTTCTTAGATTTGCGTTCTTCTATTGCAGATCTCTTTTCTAGGGCAACTACGTGTTTTTCTACTGCTAATGCCTCAGTCAAGTTTTCAACTAAGGTCGTCTTGTTTTCCCTATCTACGAAGATGGCCAAGTTTGATGGTAAGGCCGTGATGTACCATTCACATCTTACTTCCTCGCTGGGTTGAGAAGCAGCGGGAATCTTGTTGAGGATCTTGTTGAACCGTAAATTGAAATCTTTAATGGGTTCTCTAGCCTCAGCTTTAAGATTAGATAGGTCATTGATCAATGTCGCTGTTGATCTGTCATCGCCAAACTTGGTGAGGAATAGACTTTGAAAAATGTCCCAACTTGTGATGGACTCGGAAGGTAACGAAAAGTACCATGACCTAGCTGTTCCTTGCATTGTGTAAGGAAAAAGTCGGACGACAGCATCTTCGTTGGTAACTCCGTTGAGATTAACAGAAAGCATGAAATTATTGATATGCTCTTCAGCTAGCATGCCTGTTTCTGGATTGAATTTAGGTAGCCACTTCTCAGGATGGGCCGGTATTGGGCTCAGGGGTGGAGGCATTAAAACCGCCCCAGGATTGTTCCATGGAGACTGGGCCATCGTTGAGCCGCTAGTTAATGAGAGTGCAGAAGACGGTCCCTGATGCTGAGAAGATGAAGGTATTATGATCTTTGATGATTGAAGAGGAAGTGTTGTGGAAGATGGATGAGTGATTTGGGATGAGGATGTGGGTGGTTGACTTCGCAGTGAGGGTGTTGAAATGGACGAAGTGGATGAAAGAGTCTCACGGTCAGACTCTGGTGGTGCTTTCCTTGCTCTTTTCCTAGTAGGGAGAGGGAGTTCACTTGGTTGAATACCAAATTTTTCACTCTTCAATCTGGTCAGAGGGTGAGCAGGATTGTACTGCGAAGTCACGCTGCTGTTAGATTTATCAGACCTATGAGAAAAAATAGAGAATCCCTGGAGTTTACGAATCAAAGTTTGAATTTCAGGGGGTTCAATAATGAGTTGGTCTGATATATTGGAGTAGGTAGCAGCGGTGGATACTCGAGCGACTTCTAACTCCGGGTTTAACCGTAGTGGAGAAGTCGGGGGAGTTAATGAGGGTGATTTACTCTCAGAATGGCATTTAGATTTTGACTTAGTTTCCATTCATAGTTCGTGCCCTCCTTCTAGCGCCAAATATGTTGAGGGCCCCGAAATCGGGTCAACAACAAGGGGGATACCCACCCAGTCGGGAACCTGGTTGGCGGCTCCGTGCCCGTTTGGTGTAGCGGGTCCGACTGGGGATGATGGGACCAGCTTCCCAATCTAAAAGATGTGTGTGTGTGTGTAGATTTTGAAGATACTAATCTAAAGGTAATTTTAAACTAATTTAATTCTAGACTCTAAACTGACTCTATGCTACTGTAATCTAACAAAAACAGCACATCTAATCTATACTAACCCGGGGTAAAGTTCTTTCATTATGCGATCTAAAAAGATTTCATACAACAACTGGTAATAAAGATCATTCAACTATCATAAGAATATAAATCAATTAAGATGAACCATTCTGCATAAGAAGTTAGGCAAAACAGTTGTGAACAGCATATCGCATAATCAGTTATTCATATGTCAAGCACAAACAAATGATTCCACCGTACAAAAGTGCCAAATGGTAATCCAGACATTCATACATTAACATATAAACAAATCAGCTGTATATCACTCTAAGAATATGAGCAGAAATTAATCAAGAGATAAAAGTACCATTTATGACTGATTTTCACTCACAAACTTCAAGCAATAACGATTTATCTCTACTTACTTCTAACATCTACTAAGAGTACAGAAGTGAAACATCAGTAGCAGACATTAAAATGTAAACATAAATAAATCTCGATCCATCCATTCATCAAAAACCCCCTCCGAGGGTGCAAAAGTGCATGTTCTGAGGACAAGTTTTTTGACAAATTTCCGGACCCTTCTCCAAATGCCATGAGAAGGGTTAAATACTACTAACTAATCTTAATTACACAAATTTAGGGAATGGCTTCAAATGACCGCCCTTTTACTAAAGCAAATTTATTTCTAAAAATTGAATCTAATTTCTAACCGTTTCTGTATCTGCTCCTTAGTGTTGTAAGCAATGTGAGGTTCGCCTGGAAAGAGTCGGCTGGTTGTATTTTCCTTTTGCTCAGGCGATGAAAGTAGAAATAACAAAAGCCGGCACCTCTTTCTGACAAACTAGAAGATATTTTTGAAAATCTTCCTCTGACTGGGTGTTTTTTGCTGTGCGTATACTTAGTATGACCCAGATTTCTTTCAAACTGATTGTGCTGTTGCTATTTCGGTTTCCGGCCGTGTGAATGACTCAATGAGTTAGGGATTTCGTTGCCTGAACAATCTTACGTATTGAAAATTGCTTCCATTCTTTGTTCCAGGCTTTTCTGAAGCATCATCCCTTTTCAGCGTTTTTCTTTTTGCTTTATCCAATCTGAGCTTCAGGATCTTTTGCAAACATGCTGCTTTTGTGTGCCTTTGACTCTGAGTCTTGGATAGTCTATTTTCATCAGTGTTTGTGGAGTGATACTCTGGAATCCGCGGCTTTGCTGCATGCAGCATTCATTTGCAAAGGCATCTCTTTTCCGTTCTTCAAGTATTGGCGCTTTCCCCTTTTCCTTGGATGTTTCCTGCATATAGATTTATATTAGTTACTGCCTTACAGTTTACGCAAAGGAAAAGAGACATGATGAAAAGATTGACATGAAAGCTTTAAACTCTAATGAATGCATAATCACAACACTCATAATGACTTGACTCTTCGAAAAACGCAACACGATCATCTTTGGATACTCAGGCGTGCAATCATTAATTTCCCTTACGGTGCGCGTTCGATTTTGGGTTTACAGATCATGCCGAAGAAACTTTGCGATGAGTGATTTCTGCGATTCGTATCGCAGAAATTAATAGTTTCATTCGTCGCAGATCGCAAATCTCAAAATCACAGTTTGTAGGATCGCAGATCGCAAATCGCAATATCGCAATTTTCATTTGCTCGTTGTGTGTTGTTTAGGCGACATTGCGATATGCGACGTCACATATCGGCCATCGGCGATTCCTTTTTATTTTCTTTTAAGGGCGCTTTCAAAATATGCGATGCGATGAATTTCGCATCGCTTCTTTGCAGCTTATTTACGCGCATAGGAAAACTCTTCACTCTCTCTTTGCGATGCGATATAGCTCTTAGGGAGTTAAATACAAAAATTTTGATAAAAATATTTTTGAGATTTTTGTTAAGGGTCCCCCTTTGCTTGATATTATGCTAATACTAATCAAAGAGGGGGGTTGTTGGTGACCACAACAGGCCGGTAGTTTCTAGAGAAAGAACTCTCAGAAGAAGAGGATGAAGGAGAAGTGGGTAATCCCACCATTGAGGTCAATCCATAAGAAATAATATCACATGGAGGAGGAAAACTAGAAGGTACATTGGTCCCAAATTTGACAAGCTTAGAAGGAGTAGGATTTTCCATATCAGTTATGAAAAAGAAACGTTTCTCAATGACAAGGAGACGAGAGGTTACAAATTATCTCATATATATGATAGATCTAATTCAAATAAGGAAAATTTGTAGATAGTAGAAGGAAATTAACTAGCAATTGTAAATTTCGCTCTTAATCTAGGAGGTTGGCAGAAAGTGGAAAAGAAAAAAGGTAGGAAAGGGTAACTTAGAATTCTCTTAGCCCAATTTTTTTTTTCCTTGTTATAGTATTCACTTTATGTCAATTTATTCTTTGGGAATCAGTTTTTGACTGGTATGATTGAATGTTCTTGGAGCATCTACAACATGTCATTTTATTTTTTAATACAATTACAATTTTTCCTTGTGAGAAAAAAAACATAATCATTAATTATTTAAAACATTATATGTATATATAGATAAGTTCGTGTTTCAACAATGCATCATTGATAGATACATTAAATCCATCATGGATAAGTGCACTTGGTCCAATATATAAAATCATTTAGACTATTTTCTAATTTGTACAATATTTTTTCATTATGTAATGTATTGTACAAGAAACATTGCGTTCATGTGCTTGCACCAAGTACATGTCATGTGTCAAAGTCAAACATTAAGAAGTTAAAGTCTATTGGATTATTTGGTTGACATGAAATTTTATTAGTTTTCTAAATAGTTTTATTTCAATTTTTTACATATATATTTACACATTTTTGTGTTGTCAATAAAATGTATTATTTAGAAATGGGGAAAATTGTGAAGGTAGATTTGATCACTTCTTTCAATTGTGTTTTCATAGAACTCAATACTCTGGTTGATAAATTATCAAAAAATGGACTATAAAGTTTAGGACTTTAGGCTAGATTATTCTACTTGAGTTTAAAAATAGTTCTTTTTCAACATTATTTCTAAGTCAACATTCTTTTCTTGGATTAGTTTATATGTATTATATGTAATATGAAAGTGCATCCCATATATGCACCCCAACTATAGGCCATCATAGTATTGGGGATTTTTTATACATGGTTGGACTCATGATAGATCATGTAGCCCACCCAGAGTGCACGTTCCACTCATAGACCTTGCCTCTAGTGTAAGTTGGAGTGTCAGAGGCAGTGTTTCTGTCTCTGTTGTTGACCATGCTACCTCTAGTGGACCTTCTTCACCTATTTAAGGCACACCTCCTAATTTTTAAAATCCTCTTTAAAATTTAAGTGTCTATGCCTTGAAATTTTCTTCAACTAATGTCTCTAAATTTAATGTATATGTTATTGTGATTATAGTTTGTTAACTATATATATGTTAAATTATGTTTATGATTTGCAGGCCCTTAGTAGGCCGAAGCTGAGGATCAGAGTGTAGCATTGATCCCTCTGTGGGATGAGGCTACAACTCATATCACATTGGAGGATGTTACAACCCATCATACATGGATCACACAAGAGATACATAACATCCTTGCAAATTCAATGACTTGTCTTAGCTTTTTTATGATCGATAGCATTAATAGGTTGATCGAGACATACCAAAGGTTGAGCCTAGAGTTCCACCTCCTATAGTCCATATAAAGGATTAGGAGGCATGAGGTTAAACGCCCAGATAATTGGGAGGTGGTGAAAGAGGATAACAGGAACATTGACATTCGTGGGGAGCTGTTCGACATCCCTATGGATCTCCTTGCTAGACATAGAGGCTTTATTACTCTTAATTATTTCAGGAATATTTATACAACCCCTTTTGTGTATGATAGATTCATTAGAGCTTGGGGCCAATTTCCCCATGATGAGGAGGTTGCGAGTTATTTTTCCAAGCATTTATATCTAGATTTTGTGTTACATATGAGACTGGATTTCAGTGATAGAGTATCCCATTATTACGGACCCATCTTGGTACATACCTATGGGCATGAGAGGGATCAAAAGGATCCTAGGTGTGTACCACCACGTCTGAGATTCTTGTCTCTACCATCTCAGAGGTTGGTATTATTAATAGAGCTAGAGTAGGTGTCGCAACTTGGCGGTGAGACCAGGGAGATTATTGTAGACAACATGTGAACATCATTGGTGAGTGCACACATTGCATTGGATGGAGTGATTAGGACATGACCAACATTGCCTTGTGACCCACTAGTGCCCTTATATTATGATGCATTTCTCATGAATTTACCCATTTAATATCCATGTAGGTATTGTGATGTCATTCATGAGACTTGGTGGTTGCACGACCCATGTGACACGGACTAAGTACATTTGTATATGAAACTTTTGACTCTTATTTTCAAATTATGCATAATGATTTGTATTAATTTCTAACTCGTATTAGATTGAATTTATATTAATAATTTCATGATAACATGTAGAGACATCCTAGCTACATGGATGAGCTTATGAGGTCATCCGAGGGGGCAGTTAATCAACCATGCCATCCTTGACCAGAGTATGCTTCCATGGATTTTCCTACACCTCCACCTCCACCTGATAACACTAATGTCGAGGAGAGTCACTAGGTACAACCACATGGACCAACAATTAAGGTAAAAAAAATTATTCCTAAGATTTCAACATTTTTTTTTAAGTGACACATATATGCTAATTAATTTGTAGACTAATTATAATTTGTCATTTCCATTATGTACATGTTGTGGCCACAACCACCACCCTATTAAAACATGCCATGATAGCAAATTTGAATGGGTCCCCTAGAAGTTCGATTTTTCACTTCTCCGAATGATCTGTTTATCGCAGGGATTTTGACTCTTTGCCAAGTCAAATCTTCAATTCCTAATGGTTAAGGCCCCTTTAATAAATCTCTACCACATGATTCATCTATAAACTTTTCCATCCCTTCATTCATATCCTTCATCGAGACTTTTTCAACCCTCAAAACCTCTCATCGCACCCTTTTTCTATATTAATTCTTTGATAATAGAAATATTCTATAAACATGCATAACTTGCCCACTTCTCACTTATCGCAATCAACGTTGACACACAATGCCTACCATGATACACTAGACTCGACGACACTATTAAGCACAACATATATATTTCAGGTCCAGATCCCTTCGCATATTGGAATTGGTGGGAGTCAAAGCCTATCCATAAGGCCGATGCGATACAGCGGACTCAACAAGACTATCAAGTATAATACATACATTATCGGGTCCGCTTCCCCAATCACATATCAAAATTGGTGGAACCCAAGGGTTATATATGAGGTGCGCTGTGATATACCGGACCCGCCAATAACTATGAATTCAGGTATATAGTATTTCAAGTCTGGATTTATGGTCGGATGCAGGTTTTCTTGTGTATTCCCATGTTTTTGATAAAGTGTTGTGGTTCGATATTTAAAAGGAAAAGCCCATAGGGTGGACCCGCTGGGACTATTAAGCGCAACATATATATTTCGGGTCCAGAGCCCATCACATATCGCAATCAGGCTTCGATGAAGCCTAAGGTCCATTCACTCACCATTGAAACATTATGATGTGATATGGAAGACCCGTCAGCACTATTAAACACGGCATATATATTTTTCGAGTCCAGGTCATCGCTTATCGCAATCGGCAGTTGACGAGAGTGAAGCCCATGCAATATGCAAAGGGGCAATGGGTGGACCCGATGATAACTATAGGCCCAAGTGTATATCATTTGAAGTCTAGCTTTATGGCTCGGCCGCGGGTTTTCCCATGTTTTCCTATGTATTGTGATAAAAGGCTATGGTCCGGGTTTTCAAGGGAAAATCCCGTAAAGTAAATGGTCCACTTCTGAAGCATTGATTAATCAATCCTCGAGTAAAAATGAATATTATGGGCAAAGGAAATACATGTCATAGTAGATTATGTGGTTTAATAATTACAGTTGCTCTGCATTGCAGATTAAATAGAAACTGTGACTGAATGCTAGGTTTGTTTGTAAGCATGTTTTCCACATTTCTCACAATTATAGCTGATATGAAGTCTTTCTGCAGGAAAATTCAAGTGGACCTAGTAACAGATAAATTTGAATTATATCAAGATGACACCTATGCACCACCGATGTCAATATTGCAAAGACACACTCTGCAAGAAGGGAATACGAACCACCATGGTGCATAATGGAGGCACTCTCTGTGTTCAGTAGAAGAACTCATGACAACATCAATTCATCAAGATGTCATTATCTCCAAACACACCTTAAATCATGCCAGATGTAAGATGATGAGAGCAGTGTTTTCAGTTTACTTCAGGAAATAATAGGGGATAACATCTGCTCTAAATAGGTGCGAAGAGATGACATGCAGTCATTCTCTTTCATTCAACATATATTCATTCCCCCAGGAAACAAAGCCCTCCAGCAGATATACTATTTACGTGTCAGCAGTTACATCGATTATGCTACGTCTGCACATTTTGATTTGTATATTGAAAAGAAAAGGGGGAATTGAAAAGTTAAGGGGGAGACAAAGGGTAATGGCTTGAGGCATAAGTATTACCTCCAGAGATGAGAGCATGGATTTGGTTTTTGGCAGAACAACTTTTGATTTATTGTGAATAAAGAAGACGGTTTGGGTTAGGAAGGAGCCTTTTTGTTCCATATTTATTTTCCTCTACTTTCATGTGTTTAGAATTAGAGTGTTGTTGCGGGCATAAAGATAAACGTGTTTTGCTTTGTGGATATTGATAACATACAGTTCATATTTATTCTTGGTTATTTGAATATAATTCAATAGCATGCTTAACTCATGAAAGGTTGCTGATTCAAAACCTTATTAAACATTAGTTGCAAGTGCTATTTGTATGGAAAGGAATGTGTATTCCTGTATAAGTAATTGGATTGCAATTATGATTTAATACAACCTTGTTCTTATGTGAAACATTAATTGATTCATTTGGAAATGGAATCCATATATGATGTTTAACCTCTTTTGTTATGCTCCTGCAGGATAGATTAGGATAGTTAGGACTAGCTTAAGTAGTGAGAAGTAGTGTAGATAGGATTTGATACGTATAGGTTAGCTATTTCTTTTATTGTTTTAATTGAAGTCTTCCTCTAGGAAGCAATCTCTCAACTCCTTTATCAGTTCACGGGATCCTTTAAAACCCATTGGAGCTAGCCACCCCAAACGAAAACATATCTAATTCGGGTCTGTGATCGGGTTAGTTCCCCTTGTTGGTATAGCGAAAATTTGCAATGTCAACAAATTGGTGCTAGAAGGAGGGCTTGAACCTCCATCCATAGCTTTGCAGGATTTCATCTGTAAATACCACACATGGATTCAAAAGGATTAATGTATGGATCGTAAAGGTTGAAAAGATCATTCTGCCCATTTGAAAGAGCCTCATTTCGAAGAAACAAAGATCCATCTAAGTCCCGTTTCTAGGTCACCCAAAGAAGAGAGACTGTGGGAGTATCTTATCACTTAAAAACAACCAGTCAGAGTGCTTACTCGTGCATATGCTCGCTCCCTATCTCAGCTCCCCATCTTTCATTCTTTACCTCTAACAGCTAAAGAAATCCAAGGATCCTTCCCATAAGCGAAGAGACTTCTGCAGCCCCTTCTCTTGAAGATATTGTGCTAGACTCTTTGTAAAGTATCAACACTCCTTGGGAAGAAATTCCTAAGGATTCCCCTTTTGAAGGTAATCCCTGGTTTGATTTGGAGAATCCTAACAAAGAAGGCCTCGAAGAAACCTTCAACCAGAACCCGCCTATCCATAATATGGCTAACGTTCCCCCTCCAGGTGGAAATCTGCCTCTACCACCTCCTCCAGGTGGGAATCAACTGCCACCGCCTCCTCCAGGTGGGAATCAACCACCACCTCCTCCGGGATCACTCCCTCCCTGGCTCCTTAGGATGCCGTAGTGGTACCTAGGTAGCAACATGCCTTAACCAAGAATGCAGAAAGTGTATTACCTAAATTCGACCCTGAGCAGGGAGACACTGATGATAATCATATTCACTCTTTCTTCCTAGCCTTTTGTATGTTGGGGGTAGTCGATGAGGATGTGGTATGTCGCTTGTTCCCTTTTACTCTGATTGATTTGACTTCCACATGGTACTTTAGCTTGAGAATAGGATCGATCACCTCATGGGGTGCCTTTTAGCAGGCCTTCTTAAACAAGTTTGGTGATGACAAAACACCTGCGGCCTTAGTTTTAGAACTATCCTGTTTAAAAATGGAATCCAAAGAAAAGGTCAAGGATTTTAACATCCGGTTCAACACTTTGTTCAATAGAATCCCGGATACCACTAGACCTAATGATGAGGTGCTCATGGAATTCTACATCACTGCTCTCCCTATCCCTACTGTGATGTGGGTCAAGAGAAGTAACGCACAAACCTTACAAGGTGCTATCGATGAAGCAATAAAAGTTGAGAATGAAATGATCAGTCTCACAACATGTAGTCATCCAAGAAGAATAATGGGAGTGATAAAAAAGTAGTTCGAGGCAAAGAACGGGACACCACTAATGTGGAAGGTTCACAACATATCATTAAGGAACTGACAAACACAATCATTGATATGAAAAAGGAATTCTGGAGAGAGTACTAGTGGGAGTGTAGGAGATTATAACAACAGAAAACCTTTCAAACCTTTCTATCATAAGAAGACAGAAGGTGGTCATGGTCAACTTGCGCTGCTTGCTCCATTCAATTAAGGGAATTTAAATATGGAAGAGCTGTCTCTTATCGGATCGCTCTTTAACAAAGAAGAACCTATAGGAGCTGGAGCTAGAACAAGAAAATGAGGAAGAATACCAAGTAGAAGAGCCCTTGGATGAAGAATCTCAAATCAATGTACTGTGGGATTTCTATACAAATGAGAGTGATGACAACGAAGAAGATAGTATGGAAGAAATCCACACTAATGAATTCCACACACGAAGTAAAGGGCCACTTGTTGGTATGATGAAGCCTATAGACTAGAAAAAGAAAGATGTTCTCCCTTTGAAGGCACCCGCTCCCAATGCTCCTGTTGAGAAGGGTAGACCTAGTGGTCAATCCAAGAAATATCCTAGTGGAAAACCATCTAGAGAAAGATAACACATCGTCCACTGCAACGAAGGCGACTCAAAATGGTAAACTCCCACCTAAGAACAGAAAAACCGGTATGTTCACTCTACCCTATCCTGTTTATAACATTGATTACAATATTGTGGATGATCTTAAGAAATCTAGGGCTAATATAACATAATTCGATTTGCTAAGATTAACGCAGCAAAGAGAACTTCCCTTGAAAGCTATGAATGAGCGAAATTGAAAAAATCTTATTGTCCCAAGTAGCCAAACCGGGAAGTCGGTCTCCAGACTTGCTAGTACCTCCATTACAGCCCAAATACCATCTACTATGGAAGCCACTTTGTCTAAAATGAATTGAAACCCCCAAGATGTCAATGCAGCCATGATAGGGAGGAAATCAGAATCCATGACTCCACCTTTCCTTATCACGTTTGAAATCCTCGACATGAACGTACACAATTGCTTGGTAGATTCCAGTGCCTCGTCCACTGTAATTCCTTACACTATTGCTAAAAGACTGCATGCGATACCTAAGAAAACTGGGACTCGAATTATGCAATTGGACAAGACAAATGTGAAAGTAATTGGGATTTGAAAGATGTGTTGATTCGGATGGCTGCTAAATCACAATACACACAATTCATTGACATAGTGGTAGTCGATATACCTGAGGCTTATGGAATGCTACTTAGTAGGGACTGGTTAGCAAAACTGAATGGATATTTCTTAACTGATTGGTCCCATCTCCTGCTGCCTCAGAAGGGAAAGGGTGATATCCTGAGAGTTGATCAGGAAAGATACATGAAGTATGTGGTGATGGAACTAAATGGCCCCAATGAACCTGTAATGTTTACCAACTCCATCCTTTGGAATTATAGTTTCGACGTTTGTGCCATCGAAACCTGTTTAAGAGAATTCCATGTAGAGACAATTGAAGAAACTTTGACAAACACATAGTTGGAAGCTCTCCACCATAATCCAACTAATGAATTTTCCTGTATTATAGTAGATGATAGGACTAATTTCGTAGATAGCAGTTCAATTGGTGTAACATTAGATTCTATATTTTGGACACTCTACTTTGATGACTCTAACTACTTTGATGGTGCAGGTGTTGGGAGCATTCTCATTGACTTGGAAGGGAACCAACATTTGATGGCCAGCTGGTTCGAGTTTGCATGCACCAACAACACGACAGAATATGAAGGCTTGCTGCAGGGCCTGAGAAAAAGCATTGATATGAAGGTGAAAAATCATAAATTTTTTTGGTGACTCATAGATAATTGTGGATCAGGTAAGGAAAAGGATACACTGCAATTTGCCTCACCTAATAAGGTACCAACATGAGGTATGAAGCATAATTGACAGTTTTGTTTCTTTTAATATCACATACATACCTCGAGGGCAAAACCAAGATGCCAATCTGATGGCTGATTGGCTGCTAAACTTTTGCTTGATTTTAGATTAAAGAAGAATAAATGTTATGTTGAATTAATTTCCAGACCATCCATACCTGATAACATCTCAAATTGGCAAGTGTTTGAAGATGACGGGCAAATCCTTGAGTTCTTGCACTGGTAGAAGACATTCAAGAATGCAGTCATTAATGAAAAGGAGCATGACAGGCTGATGAATGAGAGGGAAGATGAGGAAAAGGATCAGTCCAATATAATTCCCAAGTTAGTTGCCAAGATTGAGCACTTGTATGACCTGCATGATAAATTCAAAGGGCCAACTAATTGCAAAACACATAGCTCATCCACGAAGTATGAGTCAATCAACCTTGGAACTAGAAAATACCCAAAAACTATCAATTTGGGCATGGGGTGCTCTCCACAAGAGAAGGCTGCATTTGTTAAGCTGTTTAAAGAATACAAGGATGTATTTACATGGACATATGGCGACTTAAAAACCTTTGATACCAATGTTATGCAGCATGTAATTCCTCTAGAAAAGGAGGCTAAGCCCTACCAACAAAAGCTTCGCAAGATGCATCCTAGCCTAGAACCATTGGTGAAGAAAGAATTAAACAAAATGTTGGATGCTAAAATCATTTTTCTGGTCAGATACACCTGCTGGGTAGCCAATATCATGCCAGTAAGAAAGAGAAATGGAGACATCAGGCTGTGTATCAATTTCAGAAACCTGAAAAAAGCATCGCAAAAGGATAACTATCCTGTCCTGTCTATGGAACACATTCTTTAGTGCGTTTCTGGGTCTAAAATTTTGTCCCTATTAGATGGGTTTTCAGGATACAATCAAGTGTTGGTGTCTAATGGGGATCAGCTCAAGACAACCTTCAACACTAAATGGGGCACTTACACATACCGTAAAATGCCTTTTGGACTTATTAATGCGAGCGCCACATTCCAGAGAGCTATGGACATAGCTTTCTGAGGATTGATCAACATATCAGTAGTAGTGTACATGGAAGACATTACCATGTATTCATATTGCAAAAGGGATCATATTTATCACCCGAAATAGATTTTCGAAAGATGCTGAAGACACGAAATATCGTTGAATCCCAAGAAGATTGTCTTCACAGTCACAGAAGGGAAACTACTGGGGCATATCCTCTCTAAAGAAGGGATTGTTATTGATCTTGAAAGAATAGAGACCATCATGAGAATACAACCCCCTGCAAATAAAAGGGCAATACAATCTTTCTTCGGGAAGATTAATTTGATTAGGAAATTTGTCTCAGGTTTCGCAGAAATATTGCACCCCTTACAGATAATGTTGAAAAAGGACATTGTGTATAAGTGGAACGATGAAGCTAAGAAATCGTTTCAGTGAATTAAGGAGGCCATCACAGAAGTTCTTGTGTTGGTCAGCCTCGATTTCAAAAAGGAATTCTTCTTGTACAATTTTGCTTCTGATGTTTCATATTCCGCAATTCTCACTCAAAAAATGGATGATGGCAATGAAGCCCATATTTCTTATATGAGCTCTAATCTCCAAGGAGTAGAACTGAACTACCCAGACATAGAGAAACAAGGCTTTGCAGTTTTTAAAGCCGTAAAACACTTCCATCCTTATTTATTAAAGGCCAGGACTAAAGTAATCGTTCCCCGTCCTGTTATAAGAGCCCTCTTCGTGCAGAAGGAAATGGGTAAACAGAGAGGGAATTGGATAACTTCACTTTAAGAATTTGACCTCGAGATTAAGCCGAAAAAGATATTTTTAGGGCAGGGATTGTGTAGGCTAGCAACAAAAGCCTTGGAGGATAAAGAAGGGGCATCCAATGAACCAGAAGTGCAGAGAATGTAAAATGAACAAGTAGAACTCAAGGACGCGCCCCTATGGATTAATGAGATGCTAATGTGTGAACGCGAAATGTCAGAAGCGCTTTTGGATCCTGAGTCATGGTATTACAACATACGTTTTTATCTAACACGGGGATCAGAGCCTGAACACATGGATGCATCACAAAGGAGAGCGCTCAGATTGAAATCTAATCAGTATCACTTAGCCAATGACAGATTATAAAGAAAAACTATGATGGAATCTGGCCGAGGTGTTTGGAAAAGGGTGATGCTGATCATGTATTGAAAGAAATGCACGATGACCCAACAGGTGGTCACTACGGTGGAGAGACCACTACTCACAAAATATTAAGAGATGGATATTATTGGCCCATAGTGTTTAGAGACTCACATGCCTACGCTCACAAATGTAAGGTGTGTCAAACTGTCGTAGGATGAGAAAGAAAGCTAGATGTTCCCCTCAGGCCCATTATGATTTATCACCCATTCTAGCAATGGGGCCTAGATGTCATAGGCGAGATCACTCCAAAATCTTCGCAACAACATAAATATATACTCACGGCAACCAACTAATTCACTAGATGGACCGAAGCCATCCCGCTTCGGAAGGTAAACGAAGGTGAGGTAATATCATTTGTTGAGAAATTTATTATCAACAGGTTTGGTATCCCTGACGCTCTCATATTTGACAATGATTCTTACTTTTCATCATTGAAATTGACTGAATTTTCTATTGATAAATCAATTCACATAAGGTATGCATCAAACTATTACCCCCAGGGAAATGCAGTTGTAGTGTCCTCAAATAAAAACCTCATCCACATAATCCTTAAATCTGTCGTCGAAAACCAGAGGAACTGGCACAATGCTCTAAAAAATTCCCTTTGGGCCGATAGGGTCACCCCAAAAGTGGCCTTAAGAAACTCCCCATACTTCCTCGTCTATGGAAAGGAATCCATATTGCCTCCCAAAGTTACCTTTCCCTCTTTAGAGCTCTCCCAAGCCTCAAGAGGGACCCCTTCAGCCTTACTTCAAGAAAGGATCAACCAATTAGTGAGGTTAGAGGAATTGAGACATAAAGCCAGAAATAAATTTAGAAACCACCAGATGATTGTGAAGAGATGGTTTGATCACCATCTGGTAGGAGATAAAGATTACCAAGTAGGGGAGCTAGTCCTGAAATGAGACAAGTTGAATGAGCCAAAAGGTAAACACACGAAATTCCAACACTTATGGTTGGGCCCATTCCAAGTTGAAGAAAAAATTGGTCAGGGAACTTACATATTGAAAGCTTTATAGGGAGAAAATGAAAAACTCCTTATTAATGGCCAACATCTCAAGAGATAATTCCAGTAGCCACAACGTGGTGGTTACTTCTTGAGTAGGTTAGAATTCATTTTATTTTGCTGTTAGCTTAGTTATATTTCCATCCCTTCCATTTTGCTGTTTCCGCAAATTTTATTTTCCTTCTGTTTTCAATTTTAGTCTTTTTCAGCTAGCTGATTTCGGTCCTCTAGTCTCGTTTTCACCTTTTCAAATCTCTTCAGATTGCTCTCATTTACCGTCTTTAGATTTTACACCCCTCATTAACCTGTTGATGAGCCCGTTGATCCTAAATCCATCGTTACCTTGTAAACGAAACAAAATTTCATTGATCCCATGAGAACTTGAAAATTAGTTGTGGAATTCAAATCGAAGCCACTCATTAGCATTTGTTGGGAACTAGGTAAGATTTGTTGATAACTTGGATACCTAGAGCATGTAGGAGCATCTTTATAAGACAAAAAAAGTGTATCCGCAGCTGGACTGGCATGGCAGAACGTTGCATTTTTAAATAACTCCCACTCAGACCTAGCCTATACTTGCCTGTAAGGTTTGCAGTTATTCTCCATTGGTCCCATCCACCACACTAAATTCTCCAATACTTGTCATCTACAAGTATACCTCCTTTCATGGGCTAAGCTCGCTATCATACACCCTGTGGCAAATCCAATTGTGCTCTAGTCCTTGTGCCTGAAACTGGAAGGAATTAAACAAAAAATGAAATGTCAAGTCCTAGTGCCAATCTGGAAGGACATGTTGTTTGGGAATTTGGTTAGAGTAGGGACTGTTGCTGGGCTCAAAGTACAGGCTGACACAGCAAGCCCAACCTTGCTTAAGAGGTTTAAAAATATGGCATTATCCATCACTGCGCCCCATTCAATAATACGAAAATATAGCACTAAAATGCTTACATAAAGTGCAAATAAACCATATCTAGATCAAGTTTGATGAGTGATAAAGAGCTGAGGTACACACCTAAACAGGTATTGACAGACAAGTGATGGCCCCAAAAGGATTTTGAAAGTAGAAAATAGATAAAGGAGGTTCAATAAATCCCATAATACTACCATTGGAGAATGCCTATAAAAACCCTATTAGTAAGTAGAAGCTATTTGTATTTATCCCACGAGAAGTAATTAATGCTGAAGTGGAACCCATGCCTGTCCATATATATAGTTTACATTTCAAGTTTATCTTAACACCCCAATGTTCTATTGATCCAAGGTTTATTTGGAAACATATATAACTGGTTCACCCAACAGCTCGCCATTTGTTGTGGCCACAACCACCGCCCTATTAAAACATGCCCTGATAGCAAATTTGAATGGGTCCCCTAGAAGTTTCATTTTTCACTTCTTCAAATGATCTATTTATCCTAGGGATTTTAACTCTTTGCTGAGTCAAATCTTCAATTTCTAATGGTTAAGGCCCCTTTAATAAATCTCTACCGCATGATTCATCTATAACCTTTTCCAGCCCTTCATTCATATCCTTCATCGCGACTTTTTCAACCCTCGAAACCTCCCATCACACCCTTTTCCTATATCAATTCTTTGTTACTATACATATTCTATAAGCATGCATAACTTACCCTCTTTTCACTTATCACAATCAACGCTGACACACAACGCCTACCATGATACACTGGACCCAACGACACTATTAAGCGCAACATATATATTTCAGTTTCGGAGCCCTTCACATATCACAATTATCGAGGGTCAAAGCCTATACATAAGTCTGATGTGATATATCAGACTCGACAAGACTATTAAGTATAATACATATATTATTGGGTCTGCTTCCCAATCACATATCACAATCGGCGGAACCCAAGGGCTATATATAAGGTGCGTTGTGATAAACCAGACCCGTCGATAACTATGAATTCAGGTATATAGTATTTCAAGTCTAGTCTTATGGTCGGATACGGGTTTTCATGTGTATTCCCATGTTTTGGATAAAGTGTTGTGGTCTGATATTTAAAAGGAAAAGGCCATAGGGCAGACCCGTCAGGACTCTTAAGCGCAACATATATATTTTAGGTCCAGAGCCCATTGCATATCGTAATCGGGCCTTGATGAAACCCAAGGTCCATTTCCTCACCATTGAAACATTACGATGCGATATGGTGGACCCATCGACACTATTAAATGTGACATGTATATTTTTCGGGTCCAGCTGATCGCTTATCGCAATCAGAAGTCACCGAAAGTGTAGCCCATGCGATATGCGAAGGGGCAATGGGTGGACCCGATGATAACTATAGGTCCGGGTGTATATCATTTGAAGTCTGGCTTTATGGCTTGGCCGCGGGTTTTCCTGTGTTTTCCTATGTATTGCGATAAAAGGTTGTGGTCCACGTTTTCAAGGGAAAATCCCATAAAGTAAATGGTCCGCTTCTGAAGCATTAATTAATCAATCCTCATGTAAAAATGAATATTATGGGCAAAGGAAATACATGTCACAGCGGGTTCAGTGGTTTAATAATTACAGTTTCTCTGCATTGCAAATTAAATAGAAACTATGACTGAATGCTAGGTTTGTTTGTAAGCATGTTTGCCACATTTCTCACAATTATAGCTGATATGAAGTCTTTCTGCATGCGAATTCGAGTGGACTCGGTAACAGATAAATGTGAGTTATATCAAGATGACACCTATGCACCACCGGTGTCAATATTGCAAAGACACGCTCTGCAAGAAGGGAATGCAAACTGCCATGGTGCATAATGGAGGCACTCTCTGTGTTCAATAGAAGCACTCATGACAGCGTCGATCCATGAAGATGTCATTACCTCCAAACACACCTTCAATCATGCCAGATGTGGGATGATGAGAGCAGTGTTTTCAGTTTCCTTCAGGAAATAATAGGGGATAACGTTTGTGTTATACAGGTGCGAAGAGACGACATGCAGTCATTCTCTTTCAATCAACATCTATTCATTCCCCCAGGAAACAAAGCACTCCAGCAGATATACCCTTTACGTGTCAGCGGTTACACCGACTATGCTACGTCTGCACATTTTCATTTGTATATTGAAAGGAAAAGGGGGAATTGAAAATTTAAGGGGGAGAAGAAGGGTCATGGCCTGAGGCATAAGTATTACCTCTGGAGATGAGAGTAGGGCTTTGGTTTTTGGCAAAACAACTTTTGATTTATTGTGAATAAAGAAGATTGTTTGTGTCAGGAAGGAGCCCTTTTGTTCTAGATTTATTTTCCTATGCTTTCATGTGTTTAGAATCAGAGTGTTGTTGATGGCATAAAGATAAATGTGTTTGTCTTTGTGCATATTGATAACATACAGTTCATGGTTATTCTTGGTTATTTGAATATAATTCAATGGCATGATTAACTCATGAAAGGTTGCTGATTCGAAACTTTGTTAAACATCAGTTGCAAGTGTTATTTGTATGGAAAGGAATGTGTATTCTTGTATAAGTAATTAGATTGAAATTAGGATTTAATACAACCTTTTTCTTATGTGAACCATTAATTGATTCATTTGGACTTGGAATCCATATATGATGTTTAACCTCTTTTGTTATGCTCTTGTAGGATAGATTAGGATAGTTAGGACTAGCTTAAGCAGTGATAAGTAGTGTAGATAGGATTTGATACATATAGGTTAGCTGTTTATTTTGTTGATTTAATTGAAGTCTTCCTTTAGGAAGCAATCTCTCAACACCTTTAATAGTTTACAGGATCCTTTAAAATCTGTTGGAACTAGCCACCCCAAACGAAAACAAATCTAATTGGGGTCTGTGATCGGGTTAGTTCCCCTTGTTGGTATAGCGAAAATTCGCAATGTCAATAGTACAGAAGCCCATATGCAGTGTCGTTGATGCCACTATTATGTGGAGACATGATTGGTATGTTGGGTTTAGAGGCACCGATGATGTGGGTTCATTGATGCATGCCCCAATCATTGAGCCACATGTATGGGAGCACCAAACCGAGATTCATCAAACCTCCATCCTATCTAACTTGCATTTGGACTTGACTGAAGTTACTAGATTCATGTATATGTAATTAAAAATGTGGTTCAAAATCATTTACTTCCATATAGCTCATGTTGTACAAATAATGATCTAATTAGTTTGAATTTCAATGTGTTATATTGTAGTACCAACTTATGGATGCTTACTTTGTGTGACGAAACTCACATAGGAGTTCTAGTGGCACTTAAAATGGATAGTTTGTATATTTTGAAGCTCATTTCATATGGAAAATTCACCTGATAAAAACTATATATTTTCATACATGATAGTTTATGGATGTACATGAACATTATTTTAGTTTATGGACACTTATTATTTCAATCTGTGGATGTTTATGTGATATTTGTAATTTGTTTATATTTTCGTATGGATAGTTTATTGATACATGTATTCACTATTTTAGGTTATGGATTTGTATTAGTCTTGTTTATGGATGCTCATTAATTTTTGAATTTTATGGATTTGCTAAAACAATTTCTCTAATTTATTTTTTTTTCTATATATTATAACTTTTATTAGTAAAATATAACAATTTTTATTTCTAGTTTCATAAACTAAGAAAATAAGTACAATCTTAAGTTATGATGCAAGTCACTATGATACTTAAATTGAACTAAAATATATCATGTATCGATTTAATATTGAACATGTAAAGAATTGCAATCATGCTTCATATTGGCTTCTATCAAGTGTCTTTTAGTTCTTGATCAACATGTATGTTATTACAATTCAATTTTGAAAATAAATTATTTGAATTATAAAGTCATCCATATTATAATAGAAAATATATATATGAATTTTTTTGTGACCCACCCATATACCCATTGTATGGACAACTTTTTAAAGTATTTCACTCAATTTCTTATATCAAGCTTCAATTAAAAGACACAAATAGGATTGAAATAAGTTTTATTCCATTTTAAAAGATGTCATGTAAACAACAAATAGGTTTTAGTAAGCATTATTTATTTTGAGATTCTCTACAAGAGCCTAGTCATGACACGATATAAGTCAATCATATTGAAATTTAATATATAGGTTAAAAAAAATATAGGACAACATTTCTATAATTTTATATAATTTTATCAAATTTCCTAAATTTACAAGTGGTTCTCCAAGAATTTCAATCAATTCCTTATGATTGAAATATGTTTGATTCAATTTTTTAAAAATCAAATATGATCGAAATGATTTATATTCAATTTTAAAAGATGTGGATATGTAAAAGTTACAAATACAATTTTTATTTGATTTTATTGTGTTTGAGGTTATATTCAAAATCTTAGTCATAATGCACATTGTCAATATTTGTTTTTTGCTTACACCAAAATAAATGCACAAGGTTAAGCTAATTACATTGAAATTAATGTACACCATACATCTAGTTACATCAAATCAGAAATCTACATCTTCACCTAAATCAATGAACCTAATGAATACAATCAAGTAGGATGAGAAATCAACATCTACACTAGAAAATCCATGCATCTAATGTACACAATAAAATAGGATTAGAAATTAATAGCTATACTGAAATCAATCCATCTAATGCTAGAAGCAAAAAAGTAAGATTAGAAACCCACATCTACACTAAAGTCAATGCATCTAGTCCTAGCAATCAAATAATATTAGGAATCAACATCTACACTGAAATAAATGCATCTAATGAAAGCTCAATCAAATAAGATTAGAAACTAATATGTTTAATGAAATTAATGCATCTACTGCAAGAAATAGAATATAATTAGAAATCAAAATATGTACATTGAAATCAATGCACCTACTGCAAAAATATTTCTTCCCTTTCTCTCCCCATTCCATCTATATCAATATATCTCTCCATCTCTCCTTCTTTGTCTCTCTATCTCACCCCTTGAGACACACATGCTCTCTCTCTTCATATCTATCTATTTATCCCTCCATCCCTGTATCTCTCTCTTCTTCCCTCTCCCCCTTCCATCTATATCTCTATTTCCCTTTGTCTCTCCTTCTTCATCTCTCCATATTACCTAGGAAGCATACATATTATTTCTCCATATCTATCTATATCTCCCTCCCTCTCCCTCTCTCTCTCTTCCCCTTCTCTTCCTCTATCTCCCCTTCTATCCTTCTTACTTCCTACTCTCCTCTCTCCATATTTCTCCATCTCCCTTGTCACTCACTAATGCAGGATCATTAGACCAAGTTCATGGTGGAAAACAAAGGGGGGATTGACAATGTGGTGGATTGGTCACATGTTGGGCTAGAAAAGTCAATTTTTTTCCTTTAGTTAGATTTTAACCAATGTAAATACTAAATCTAAATAGGTTGTAGAGTCTAGGAAAATAAGAGTCATTTTTTCTTGTGTCTTTTCAACTTCCCTCAATTAGAGAGAAGATGTAGCGAAACAATTGCTAAGAATGTGCATAGAAAGAGCACCAAGAATGATGAGGGGGGTGTTTTCTCCTGCCTCTAATCTGTACCTGTAAATAAATAAAAGCGATGTGTAGCATTTTATTTCATAGCTCTGCATTTTGATTTTATGTGTTCTTATATCTCTGTTTCAAATTGCATGTACATTTGATTTTATTCCAGAACCATGTGGACAAGTCCTGTAGTGTTATGAGCTTACAGTTGCATGATATCTGAGATGGGGTCATTATGCACATTTATTTTTTTGAATCCAACTGTATATTGTTGCAGAAGTCAACATGTTGTATGTTGATTCGAAGGGGCCACTGATATGATGTAGTGATGTTGGATGTGGAAGAGGCAGGGGGGATCTTGGTTGAGTGAAAACAGTGTGGTGAACAAGATAATCTCGAATGTTGGGCAATTTTCCAATGGTCTAGATGTTGTCATGATTTTGTTGGAGCCAAGCGTAACCATTGGCAGAAGAGATGTGGGAGGCTATTCCTAAGCATAGGGAATTGTTCAGAAGTGGAGAGTCAAGCTTGTAACAAGAAAAAGTCATTTTGCTTGCCCATTGAAGAGAACATAGTGGCTAGGGGTTCTACAAAAACATTTCCCAACGCGCTACGAAAATATTTCGTAGTGCCTCGAGCACTGTATTTATGCACTGTGTGGAATCCAGCTTACCTTCTCCCTACTCCATTGCAATGAAAGTTTGGTAGCATAGTAGGTTTGAAGTAGTACTATATTTGCTACCAAGTTACATTTCGTGTTGGTAGTGTTTCCTATTGAAGATAAAGTTGGAAATGCAACAAAGAAGGGCACAAGGTCATGGAGTAAGGCCTATAGCTAATGTAGAACTCCAAGAGGATATAAATAGGTTGCAAGGTCATTTAGAATCCATGTAGACTAGCGGGAAGTGAGACCCTGAGGTTGGAGATGATATTAGGTTAGAGGAAGAAGTTAGAAGAGAAAGATAAGTGTATGTGGATGAAGCTCCAGAGGTTAAATTGTTGAGGTCAGTTTTAAGCTCAAGTTCAAGAATGAAACCTAAGTTTTCTACCTGTGATGGAAGTATGGTAGTCAAGACTTTGATGGACTAGATTAGTGAACTAGACAAGTATTTTGAATACGAAGAGATTGAAGAAGATAAGTGGCAAAAATTTGTTGTAACTAGGTTGAAAGACTATGTTGCATTGTGGTGGGACAATGTGTAGGCTAAAAGAAGGAAAATTGGGAAACCATTGATTAAAATTTTGGATAGGATGATAGCTAAGATGAAGGGGATGTTTTTTCAAGAGAATATACTAAGGAGTTTTACAAGGTGAATTTGAGGGTAGGTTATGTAGAAAACACCCTAGAGAAGACAACAAGGTATATCAATGGCTTGAAGCTAGAAATTCAAGATGAAATCAACATGGTTTCTCCACGAATGATGGAAGAAGCATACAAGTTTTCCTCAAAGGCAGAGGAGATGATAATGAGGAAGAAAAATTAGGGCAAGGGATGTGGTTTTACGGGAAAATGACATACATATGGAAGACGGTAGGCTCCAACCCAAAATAATGATGCAGGGAACTCGAGACATCAAGGACAACAAGAGAAAGAAGGTGACTCCAGAGGAGGAAGACCTTACCGGAGAGGTAGAGTTAGAGGAAGAGGTAGAGAGACTATCTACGAGTGTTATAAATGTGGATAGCTGGGTCACATATCTTTTGAGTGCCTTGAGAATGAGACAGGAGGACAAAGAGATGCATATGTAACTCAGATAGAAGCAACAAAAGCACAGGCACTTATGGTAGAAACTTCACCAGAAACAGGGGAATATTTAATGATGAATAAGGTCTTGTTCAAACCAACCAAGGAGACTACAGAACTAGTACATGAGGAAAGCCTTGTTTAGGACTGTTTGTAAGGATGAAGGGAAATGCTACAAAGTGACGATTGATAGTGGGATCACTAATAATCTAATTTCTACAGAAATGGTGGAAAACTTGCATTGAAAAGGTTGAAGAATCTAACACCATATAATGTGTCGTGGTTGTAGAAGGGTCACCAATTATTGGTAAGTGAATAGAGTGAAGTAGATTTCCAGATCATACAATATAAGGATAAGGTAATTTGTGACATCATGCCAATGGATGTCTACCACCTTATTTTGGGACAACCCTAGCAATTTGATCGGAGGGTTGTGCACGATGGACAAAGAAATTACTATAATCTTGAAAATTATGTCATCAATAACACTCTTTTACCACTAAAGGAAGAAATTAAAACTTGGAAAAGTAGCTCAAAAGCATTGTTGTTGGGAGGAAAGGAATTTCTACAAAAAATGGAGGAAGAAGATGTAAGCTATGCGGTGGTTTGCAAGCCAAAGGTAATACTTTTGCACACTGAAATTACTGATATACCTATTGAGATTCAAGAGATGTTGCATGAGTTTAGTGATATCATGGTATATAACCTTCCAAGTGAGTTACCACTCCATAAAAGTATCATCTATCACATAGACTTTATATAAGGAGCAATCCTTATGAATAAGGCTTCTTATCGAATGATACCCAAGGAGAATGAAGAGATAAGGAAGTACGTTCAAGGACTGTTGGACAAAGGATTAATAATAGAGAGCTTGATTCCATGTCTTGTCCCTGTGGTGCTTAGTCCAAATAAAGATGGTGAATGGAGGGCGTGTATAGATTCCAGAGCAATTAATAAGATTACAATCAGGTACAGATTTATATTTCCATGGATGGATGACATGATGGACCATTTGAGTGGGGTTGTATACTTTTCAAAGGTTGATTTGAAGAGTGGTTACCATCAGATCTGGATCAGAGAAGGGGAGAAGTGGAAGACAACCTTCAAGACTAATAGTGGACTATATGAATGGTTGGTCATGTTGTTTGGACTGACAAATGCACCAAGCACCTTCATGCGGTTGATGAACGAGGCCTTGAAGGAGTTTGTGGGTAAGTTGGTTATTGTTTATTTAGATGATATTTTGATTTTTAGCCCAACATAGGAAGAACACCTTAAGCATGTAAGGTGTGGTATCTCTGAGATGATAATGGTCAGTGATCATGCTAGGGCATCTAAGATAATTGCTTTGGGAGTTTTGTTTTAATTTGGAGGACCAATGTATGAAATAGATATAAAACAGTGATGCCTAACCTTTTGAATAATATTAATATTAAAACAGAGGGCAGCTATTAAAATTCACACAGTAATATAGATTGTATGTTGGTGAGCAGAAACAAAGAAACGATATGATTTTTACAATATTGAAATTGAACATCAAACAATCTTAAGTATGAAAACCTTTAAACCATGTTCAGAAGGCTTAATAGAATATACTTAAGTTTACTAAAGATGCTGATAATTTAATAATTAAGAGGGAATTAATTAAACAGACAGTTAATATAATTCATTCTCTTTTTAGATGATCACTTCAGAAGCTTATAGGAATATATTGAAACTCAATTATGCCTACCTAGTTATCTCTGGAAAACATAAGAATATGGAGAAAAACATTGTGAATATAACTGGAAAAACTTACAGGAAAATGAAACTATATGAACTAGAATTTAGAATCCTCAGCTTTGTATTGATGTTTCAGAAAAGTCAAGTACATTTAATGTCTAAAATGCTTCTTCAAGGGTGCAACCCTTAATAACTCGTAAAAGAGAGTTATTTATACAATAAAAGAACTATGAAAATATCTCAAACTATTTTACAAAAAATAGATGATTACAAAATCACAAACATAAACTGCGAGTTGATGTGGCACTATTTTGTTGCTGAGCTGTTGATGACTATTGATGGAAATATTGAAAACTGTTGAAACTATGCTCGCTATTCCTTTAAAATCTAAATGGTGTTAGATCACCCTTCAGTCAAGTAAATCTGTCAATTCTTCCCAGCGTTACTTTTTTGGGATAGATATCTTAATTACTCTTCTATAAATTTCATCCATCTCTGTATATTTAGTAAAAGTGGGTTTTACTAAAAATATGTGTCTGATCTCATTCAAAATAAAGAAAGTATCCTTCACTGTATTTACTATAAGTGTTGGTGTTGTTGAACCTCTTATGTTTGAAACTGAAGGTGCATGTTTTCCCACCTCTATCAGCTTCTGAACATAATCCTCAATTGGTATCAATTTGTCATTAATCACAAGCATGGAGGGTAAACCCATGTTGGTAAAGGGTTCTATCCTACTGAAAAACCACTAAACTATGGTATTGACATTGCTGCACTTTTCCTACAGCTGAAGGATGAGGTTTTTCTTGGTGATGACCTTCTTTACCTCCAATATAGTTGTAGTTCTGTCACTTATGCCTAATTCCTCAAGCTCATAACTATCTTTGGAATTCAGGAACTTTATGATATCCGAAGAAATTTCTAGCATATCTTCAAGTTTCTCAGTAATAGTCTCAAATGATTCCCGAGCTTTCTCCAAGAGATCCTTCTGATCAAACGCTATCTTGATATAGGGCCAAATATCCTTGATTGATTCTATAATTTCTTCCCACAGAATTTCCTTTTCTAAACCTAATTTCTTTCCAATGAAATATTCCTTGAGTTTCCTTTGTAGTACTTCAATCTAACCTTTGACTTTGTTCAACTCAGCTGCATGTGAACTTTCTATTACTGACTTCATAAGTTGTAACTCCTTGAGTTCATCCTTCAGTTTCTTAATTTCTCCTGTCTAGATAGACAAGTTCTGAACAGCTTCAGCAAGCCGTTCAACTCCTTCTACTGTACCTGTATTCGATGTTGTCATTGAAGTGGAAACTTTGCTGGTGGGAATTATTGTAAGGGGGATTATATCCATTGGAGTTTGAGCCTTGTTAACAACTTCCTATTTTTCCTTGACCAGTTTCTCCATCTATTACTCAATTTTTTTGATATGTGGATTTTGCTCTATGATGAGCTTCATAATGTCAGACTTCTGATTTTGTGTTTCTTCAATTTCTTTAGCCATTGGATCCTCAGAGGCAAGCAATTGGAGTTGCTTCATTAATGCTTCAACTTTAGCATTCTTCTTCTTAATAAGCTCTTCTGCAGTGTTTATGTTGGAGGGATCATATCCCATCTTCAACACTAGATCTTCCAAGGATTGAATCTTGGTGTCTTTTGCTAATGAGGAGACTTTCTCCAACTTAAGTTGTGACTGAGTGTTGGCCAACGTAACTTGCATATTTGACAAAGTCATGGCAGTGTTAGTCATGTTGGAAGAAATCATCTGCCCAGTTTGTTTGTGCGTCTCAATTTGATCAATGGGATGCACATCCTTCACATTGAACTCAAAAGAAGTATGTTTTTGATAGTGAGCAATAGTCCTAGGTTATGGAATTTGGGATTGTAAGAAATCCATCTGCATCTTTCCCTTCTTAGAGTCAAAGACTGAGAGAAGCCTTGCTTGAGAGCTGGAAGAATGCTTCCAGAATTGGGTATAAGTGTTCAGCTTCAATTCTTTATTCCTCCTTTTAATCTCACTGAAGACATGGAAAATGTCTTCCTCCTTATCTCTCATAATGTCTCCACTAGTCTGAATTACCTGCTATTCTTGAGAAGTAGTAGAATGAGTTGGGGACTGTGTAGATTGTCCACTGAATTGTGTATAAACCATAATATCTCCAATTCCATCTAATGTTGTCCTTTGAGGTTCATTTGTTGCACCAAAAATTACAAAGATCCTTGGTCTCTTCTTTCTCTACACTATTCTGAAGCCTTGGATTGATGCTTCAATTGTAGGAGAAGACGTTTTCCCCTTACTCTTCTTTTTTACTTTTCTTGTGCAAGTGGAGTTTGCACATTTTATGTATAAATTGCCTAGTCTTTAGCCTTTTTGAGGGCATTCCCTATTCATTCCAATTGGTTCTTATATTGTTCTATTTCATGTCTGGCTCTATGGTGATATGCAGTGAACTTGTTTTCTAGCTTGAGTTTAGAAATCACTCCCATTGGGTCATAAGACCATGTGAAACTGAGATCAACTTGCCCTGGTGTGACTGATGAATGGACCAACTTGGGCTTTCAACTTGAATTTTGATTCTTCTTTGCAGCCACAAAGTGCACTTCATCTACATTTAACATTTGCCTTATATATTCCAGTGCAAAGATTCTGATAAGCAGGTACTTGGGCAATTTGTAGGGTGGAAGCTCACAACCATAAACACTAATCTCTCTATAGTTTTGGTAGTAATACCAATCCCCTGATGCGTCTTGATCAACCAACTGTAATACGTTGACAATATTGTCATTGATCATTGGTACTGGAGTGCTATTCATAAGATTGATAACTAGATGAATAAATAATTCTATGAACTATTTATATGTAAATGCTTCCTTCTTCTTCATTCCCATTGAAGTCGCGAATATCACTAATTGTTGTTTTCCTTCCCCATCTAGTGTTTGTAAAGAAAATGGGAATTTGCCTCCCTAAAAATATATTAAAAGGTATACAAGTACTGAAGCATACTTGAATACTCCTTCAATATTAAACTTGACAAATTGCTCATGTATTGCCTCAGCTTGGAATTGACTAAAATCATAAATAACACTGGGTTTAGAATCAACAGAAAATATGGACAAGAAACCAAGGATGGGTTCATTAACATTTTGATCAAAGTTGTAACCAAGCAAATGGGACAAAATAGAGGTGATTTGCTTGGTTCTATCAGGAAAGATGGATGAATCATAAGGAGGGTTTCTTTTAGGTAGAGGGCTATCAACAGCTAGAAAAAGTTCAAGGGTCTGAGATGTTTTAGTAAAGTCTAGTTTTTGATAGGCTTTTATCCTGTTCTCATGGGAAAAAGGATGAGTTGGTGTAGTAGAAGGGGCATGCAACATTTTCTAAATGGACTCAGAATTGATTAAACAAAGGATTTCTCCTATGGGTGAAATAATTTCTCTCTGACTGGGATCATAAGATTCATGGAATTTCCTCACAAATTCAGGTGCTCTGTGTATCTGAGGAAAAATATAGTGAGGGAGTTGGGAGTCCCAGAGCCCTATCTCATATGTATGATAAATTAGTTGATATTCCATCTAGAAATAGATTTCATATAATCAAATTGAGAAGAGGTCTCAACAATTTTACAATCTTTGTCAACCAGTGGGGTATGATGGAAGTCGACCAGTGGATGAATAAGGGGATTTGGGACTTCTGCAATTTCTTTTCCCTTAGGAGGCATCTTGTTAAATGAATTGCAGACTGAGAATGATGGAAATAGGCCTGAAACAGAGTGATCACAGTCAAAACAGTATAACTATAAAAGGAGCAAGTGGACTTAGATGTCAGTTTCCTGAACAGGAAAAATAATTGCTTAATGTTGGACAGTGGTTGAGTTGTAGGGAAGAAACCTTCAATGATCAAATTTGGTTATAGAAATGGACTGTGTAACCATTTTCATGAATTAGCAGGGTTTATAATGGAAAAATGGGAGCGGGGGTGGCAATGAATGGTTAAATTTTGCATTAATTATCCAACGGGATTAATTAACGGGTCTTTGAATCATAAATTCGTGGGAGCTGAATTGAACGGATAATGGATAGGCGGCAGTTTATTGGATGGTAGACATGATATGGAGTGTGACGTGGAGCATGATGTGGAGTGGCCATAAATGATCGATTATATACCGCGTTCAGGACTAAGGTGAGGCGGTAAGTAGTTTCGAGATTTTAAGTCCCGAAACACTAAAACATGGAAAAGGCTATTTACAATGGCGGTTTAGGAAACTACCCATTTCTGATCCCCCCGCCAATATAGATCGAGCGGTGAATGAGGGCGAGGAGGTACATGGGCCATCAAATCTTGTGCGAGTATGTAGGATGAAAGGTAAGGTAAGGGGTGTTTAACAATGAGGTCGAAGTGATGGTGGGGTCACGACTTAAAGGGCGGATGTGACAGTTGTGGGTCATGGCGAATAAATGAATAAATGGAGACATTTATGAAATATCATAGATTCTTTTTAAAACTTATGATTAATTAAAACCCATTATTGTATGCATAGCTTTCCAATGTTACATCTTAGGATAAAATCAATTTGATACTCCAATTACATTTCACATGTCTACCTACCCTTTTACTCCTAACATTTTTCATTTATCTATCTGAGTGCATTTAAGCTAGCAACTCAATATTTCCTTTTTATGACTAATCTACCTCTATCCCTTATTTCCTTCATTAGCTCATATTAAACTGTTGAGCCAATTTTATTTTCTACCTATTTACAATCAAATTTAAATCAAATCCAATCATGATTACACTATATAATTGGATCAAATAAACTAGTGTGTCATCTAAACAAACTGCACACAACTATTATTTGCAAAACTGAACTAGACTAAGAGTAGTGGCATTTAGATTTGCAACACTTTTAGAGTTTATTTGTTTTTTGCTTTTCTTTCTAACCTAACATTTTGTTTTTTCCTTCATTTTTTAAGGCTTCTATTCTAATATTTTACTTGATATGGACTTATTTATTTAAAATCCCTAACATTTGAAAATCAATATTATTTTTTTCCATGTCCTAAACATTTTTTTCAATATATTTTCATTTTTTGACTAATTGATTCTAACTTACCAAAACGCAAAAAATGCTACAACTTCAGCTCCAACTAGGGACTACTTTCTCTTGTAGAATGCAGAGAACCTACAGACCTGTGTGCCTTCTCCTCGAGCTATGGAGTCCTTGCTATAAAAAATCACACTGACATATTGAAAAGTAAAAAAAAGTAGAGTTTTTACAGTGATAATAATGAAATCTACTTCAAATTGTAAGTATTGAATGTAATGCTTGAGGAACCTTCCATTAACAAGATAAGTGGAATATAATCCCTGAAGATTTTGTTGCACAAAAGTGTTGTTTCCCTTTACTTTAGCAATGGCTAAAGGTCCAAACCACAGGTTATCAAACTTGCCATGTTTTCCCTTATCTTCTTTTCTGGTATCCTATCTAAGAACTAGATCACCTTCCTTGAGGTCCCTCTCCCTGGCTCTTCTGTCAAACATGCTCTTCATCTTATTATGATACTTTTTCAATTTATATTGAACTTCATTTGTGTTTTCATTTAGTTCAATAATCTGATTTATTATCCTTGAAAAATCATCAGGTTCATCTGTTGAACCCTGCAGGAATATTGAAACAGCAAAGGCCAAATTGGTAGGGAAGATGGCATCTTTCCCATAGACTAACTGAAAAGGATATTTTCCAGTAGATCTCTTTGGATTAATCATGTTTTCCCAAACTACATAAATTAGGTGAGGATCCTAGCTCTTTTTATGATCTGCTAAAGTCTTTTTGATTACCTTCACAAGAATTTTATTTGAGGATTTTGCAAGGCCATTACCTTGAGGGTAATATGGAGTTGAATGATGCAACAAATCTGATATTTTTGGCAAAAATCAATCATATTGACACTGGAAAAGGCTGCTACATTATTAGTAACAATTTGAGTTGGGAAACAAAATCTAGATAAGATGTCTTCTTCAATGAATTTGATCACTACTAAATCAGTAGCATTTCTTACTGGGATTTCTTCCACCCATTTAGTGAAGTATTTTGTTGCAGTGAGGATTCATCTATGCTGATTACTTGAAGTGGGATGAATCTCTCCAATAAAATATAATCCCCATTGGAGAAAAGGTGTTGAAACTATAGTTGGGATCAGTGGAAGAGCTGCTAATTTTTGCTTACCAGCAAACATTTGACAAGGCACACAACTTCTGACCTTTTCTCCTACCTGTAAGAACAATGTGGGCCAATAAAATCCTGCCCTTAATATCTTATATGTTGTTTCTCTCCAAGCATAATGTCCTCCACAAAATCTTGTGTGAAACTGGTCAATGATTCCTTCAGTCTCTGATTCTGTTAAACACAATAGAAAAATATTAAGTGGGTCTTTCCAGTATAGATTTGCATTTATGATACAATACTTGACTGCTTTCAATTTGAGAGTTTTACACTAAATTTTGGAGAATGATGCTAGACATTCAAAATGGATTAAGAAATTTACAATGTCTTGATACCAATTTGATAACAAAAATTTACCATCAATGTGTATGGGGCTGATTTGATCTGAAGGTAAAGGTTCTTGTGGAATCTTTTCTTTAGGGTGAAGGGAAGGTTCTTGTGGATTCTCCCCTTTTGCAAGAACAAAAAGTTCTTACGTATTCTTCTAATCTGAACTTTGAGAAGGTTCTTATGGATTATTCTCAATCAAATTTTGGGAAGGTTCTTGTGGATTCTTCCCTTGTATTTCCAAAACAGGATTGATTCCGAGCACTTTACAGTTGGATTCAACTAGAAGCTTAGCTAATCCTTGACCCTTTACTAGCTTTGTTGTTTTGATATTTAGATCAAACTTCAGAATTTGAGTGATCCATCTACCTCTCTTCCCATCAGATTCAAGTTGGGTTAAAACAATCTTCACAACACTATTAGGAACATAAGCAGTAATGGGTGAATGTAGGACATACATCCTGAATGATTTCAGGGCTTGAATAAGGGCATAGGCTTGCTTCTCAATTATGTCATACTTAAGCTCGGCATCTCTCATAACCTTACTAAAAAAGGCTATGGGTTGGTCATGGGAATCTTCATTCTTTTGTAATAAAACAACAGGAAGGGGTGTTTTTGAGGCAAAGAAAAAGATACTAAATGGTTTGGTATAATCAGGGCTAGCCAAGGTTGGAGCTTCAGAGATATCCTTCTTGATCTGATCAAATGCATATCTGGAAGAGATAGTCCATTTAACTTCATGGTCCTTTCGGAGCATATCAGTTATGTCTTTTACAATTTCAGCATAATTAGGGATGAATCTCCTTAAAAAATTAATCTTGCCTAGAAAAGCTTGAATCTCCTTCTTATTTCTAGGTAAGGACAATGTTTTAATGGCATATACACATTTGGGATAAATCACCACTTCCTCCTTTGAGATTATGCGGCCCAACAATTTTCCTTGTTTGATAGGAAACATAGAATTTTTTGGATTCAGTGATATCCCGAATTTCCTACACCTGTCAAAAAGCTTCCTCAAAAGCTTAAGATGTTTTTGATCAGAATCAGAAAAATAGTTATGTCATCAAGATAAATGACTACAAATTTATTTTCCTGACACACAAAAGCTATGTCCATAGCTCTCTAAAATGTTGCTCCAGCATTAGATAAGCCAAAGGCCATTCTAGAGTACATAAATGTACCCCAGGGTGTAGTAAAGGCTGTCTTCTCTCTATCTGTGGGATCAACATTTACTTGATTATAACCTGAAAAACCATCAAACATAGAAAGTCTTTGTGCTCCTAAAACCATTTGAAGTAACTGATCCATTTTGGGTAAAGGATAGTTATCTTTAGGTGATGCTTTGTTCAAATTTCTAAAGTCTACACATAGTCTGATTTCTCCATTCTTCTTTCTAATAGGAACTAAATTAGCAACCCAATTAGAATACCTAAGAGGGAGAATGATCTAGGCATCTAGAATTTTCTTAATTTCCTTTTCTACAGTTGGTAGAAGACCAAGATTAATCCTCCTAAGTTTTTGTTGATAAGGTTTTGCTTCCGGTTTTAAAGGAATCTTATGTTGTATCAATGAAGTGTCATAAGTCTTTAGATTATCATAAGTCCATAAAAACATCTTTGTAATTTTCAAGTAACCTAAGGTATTGAGTTTTGATTTCAGGATCTAGAGATGCACAAATTTTGATGTTTTTAATATCATCATTTGTTCCAATGTTAATTTCATCTATGTCATCTGGTGAAGAAATTGATTGTGGGTATCTGACGACATCATTTTGATAAAACATCTTCTCTAAAGGAATTAGACCTTTAGGAATGAAATTGTTAGATAATTGAATGATATCATGTTCAAAAAATTTTGAATTAAAATTTGACTTATCATTTTTATTTATGTTTTCGTTTTCTTCTGTTCTATCTTCATCAATTTGTAGAACTAAAAATTCATCTATAACCTGAGCAAAATATTTTATTTGTTCATCATCTTCAAATATCTGCTAGTATTTTAGGTTGTCTGGGATAGATGGTCTGTATTTGACATGTATTTGATAGAGCACATTAGTCTGATCAGGAATTTTAATGGAACTAGAAGAAACAGTTAAGGAATCTTCATGAACATTCTGATCTCTTGGAATATAAGTCAAATTGAAAGCATTAAAGAAATTTTCAATTGAATACCAAACCTCATTTCGATAAGATCTGGGCCTAGGATGTTTTGTTTGGAAAATATTTCTAACTTGTTTAACAATGAGCTCTGAGTCAGTGAAAATTCTCAGGTTTTGAGCCTTTAAGATTTTGGCTAATTGGAGTCCTAAAAGGAAAGCTTCATATTCAACTACGTTATTTGTAACTTCATAATCAAGTTTGCATGATTGTGTAATATTTTATTTTTTCTGGTGAGATGAAAACTACCCTAGCTCCTACTCCATCATGTGTACAAGAACCATCAAAGAATAGTTTTCATACATTAGTTTGATTTGGTACAGGACGTTCAACCACATCTTCAATTTCTACTGGAGTTTCATGTGTTTGGTTTGAAGAGAGTTGAAAACAACCAAAATCTTGATCAATTGAATAAATGGGATGGTTCCTTGGTTGATCTATTTTTCAAATAGTGTGCACAAGCCTTACCTCTCTATATAAACTTAGTTTCTCTCCCCCATAAATAGGAATAGTGGCATAATACATGTCCATCTGAAGAGTTCCCCCTAATTTGGCACAGAAATACCTATAAAGGAGCATTCCAAATTTGGGAGGGATATCTATGACAACTATATCAAGCACCACACTTTTCACTAGAATTTGGGCAAGGGTGACTACTAAATCCTTAATCAATCCTAAGCGAGGCACCCTTTTGGAATCAAAAGTGTATAAATCATGATAGGATCTAGTTATGTCAAGCTTAAATGGTCCATGATGATTTTTGGAATCAAGTTATGTGAAGCTCCAAAATCAAGCATACAATTGTATAACATGGAATCATTTGTCTTAAGAGTTACATAGAAAGGGGGCACTATTTCATCAATCATATCTGAACTAGGACCAAAGACAATTGTTGTTTTTTCATCTTGAAGACTAATGATGTCACTTTCAACATCAATCGAGGTGTTTTGTATCCCTTTGGAGACTTGGTTTTTATACCTGAGGTTTTTGGAAAGTTCTGAAAGTGGAATTGGTATTTTAACTCTTTCTAACTCGTTTTCAACATTAAATGTAGTCAAAACATTATTTTCATTTTGACTACTATTAGTTGACTGATTTAATAGTCGAATAATAGTTGTTTGAGTTTCAACATCTTTGGTGTGGGGTTCAATTATTGGAGGTTCCTTAGGAGGTCTTCCTGGGCCAGGTCTAGGCCTAAGATCATATCTTTTTTCAACTCTTCAATTAGGAATTCAAAGAAGGAATGGTATTTGGAAACCTGTGAGGACCCTTGGTCTTCTTGAACCTGTTTTTTTTGTGAGAGGGGAATAATAGAAATCTCATCAGAATAAGTGTCCATATTATTAATGTCTTCAGTGATAGTCATAGTATTATCATCAGGTTGCTGATCATCAATCAATAGAGGAGTTGGGACCTACTGATAATTAATAGGTCTTTGAAGAATTTGTAATTGTGGATTTCTTTTGTATTGACCTTGATTTTGATTTTGGGGTCTAGTGACTATTTGTTGAACTGTTCTATGTTGTGTCTCAATCTTGGAAATTCTATTGGGTAGATTTCTAAGAAGAGAAGTGATTTCATCTATTTTAGAATCTTCAAGTTTAATTTTAGAAGAGGTTGAGGCCTCCTGACTAGTTTTAAGTTTCCTTTGTTCTTTTTCCTCTTTACCCTTTAAGGTGGTTGAGGCAACCCTATTTTCTTCGACCTCTATAGCATTAGTTTCCATATCTTCAAGAGTCCTTGAAGTTCTTTCTCTTAAAATTATAGCAAAATCATCTTCAAAATCTTTTTAAAACTAGATTTGGTTGCTGCTACAAGAGGTTTGCAATCAAGGGGAATCTTATGATAAATTTTGTTGAACCTTTTGATAAAATCAGAGACAGGTTAACCAAAATTTATTTTATGTTCTTCAAACTCAATCAAAAATTAAAGAGCATCTTTCTTCACTCCCCATTGATTTTTAAATATATTTGTTAGTTCTTCCCAATTTCTAATGGAATTTGTGGGTACCTGCCTAAACCAAGTTCTTACATTTCCCTCAAGAGACTAAACAAACAACCTCATATAAACATTCTCTTGTTCTATGTTCATGTTATCTGCAAAGTCTAGAAATGCTTGAAGATGGTCCTTAGCTGAGGGACCTGTTTCTCCATTATACCTAGGAAATTGTTTCAAATATCCATTTGGAAAAGCATCAAGGGTTGGAGGTAAAAATAAAGTTTCATATCTTTCCTATACAATGGGTTGGAATGCCATAGTAGAAGATGATATATGAGATGTTTGTGAAGATGATGATAAAGAAGAGGAAGATGGTGAAAGAGGGGGTGAACTACTATGTGGGGGTGAATTAGGAGGCGATAAAAAAGGTGGAGGAGTCCTGAATGATGTCAGAGGAGTCTTAATAACCAACTTGTGGACCTGAGGATGAATATCTTCTTTTGATTCAAAAAGTGGATTAGAATATATGGAAAAGGTCCCTTTAATTTTTTTATAGGTAGAAGATTCAGGTTGTTCAAAGGTGGAATGAAATGAGCAAGCAGTGGGAGATATAAAGTCTGTAGGTTTGTATTCAGGTAAATGAACACCCAGGTTAGACTTAGATTTAGGTAATCCTAGTGGAAGTGGGTGTTCTAAATGAGATTCAAGTGAATGAATAAGGAAAGTTGATTTGAAGTCAACTCCCCTATCTAGGAGTTCAACAACCCTAAGTGTTAAGTGAGAGTAATCTGGATGGGATGGAATGTTACTAAAGGGATCAAAATGGATTATATCTTCATTGTGTAAGGCTGAAGTGGAAGAAGATGATTGATGTCTTCTTTTGGAACTGGCCTTTCTCAGAAGTTTCTCTGGATCTGACAGAGGACTAACTGTGCCAAATTCAGAACAGGATCTAGTGTGCTCAAAAGGTGCCAGTTTGACCCAGTGGAGTCGCCAGGTGAAAGATTTTGACCTATCTAGACCTTTAGTCACCTTAAAGGAATAGGATATTTATCATTGCCCCAGGAAAACTTAATAAAATTAGAATCCTCGTCAATGACACCAGATTGATGTTGTATCTCTGAGATGATAATGGTCAGCTATCATGCCAGGGCATCTAAGATAATTGTTTTGGGAGTTTTGTTTTAATTTCGAGGACCAATGTATGAAACAAATATAAAAAAATGATGCCTAACCTTTTGAATAATATTAATATTAAAATAGATGGCTGCTATTAAAATTCACACAGTGATATACATTGTATGTTGGTGCATAGAAACAGAGAATTGATATGATTTTTACAATATTCAAATTGAACATCAAACAATCATAAGTATGAATACCTTTAAACCATGTTCAGAAGGCCTAACAAAATATACTTAAGTTTACTAAAGATGCTGATGATTTAATAATTAAGAGGGAATTAATTAAAGAGAAAGTTAATATAATTCATTCTCTTTTTAGATGATCACTTCAGAAGCTTATAGGAATAGATTGAAACTCAATTATTCCTACCTAGTCATCTCTGCAAAAAATAAGAATATGAAGAAAATAATTGTGGATATAACTGGAAAAACTTACAAGAAACAAAACCATATGAACCAGAATTTAGAATCTTTAGCTTTGTATTAGTGTTTCAAAAAAGTCATGTACATTTAATGTCTAAAAATGCTTCTTCAAGGGTGCAACCCTTAATAACTCATAAAAGAGAGTTATTTATACAATAATAAAACTAAGAAAATATATCAAACTGTTTTACAAAAATAGATGATTACAAAATTAGAAACATAAACTGCTAGTTATTATGGCACTATTTTGTAGTTGAGTTGTTGATGACTATTGCTAGAAATATTGAAAACTATTGAAACTATGCTCACTATTCCTTTAAAATTTTAATGTTGTTAGATCACCCTTCAATCAAGTAAACCTGTCAATTCTTCCTGACATTTCTTTTCGGACATAGATATCTTAATTACTCTTCTGTAAATTTCATCCATCTCTGTATATTTAGTAAAAGTGGGTTTTTCTAAAAATATGTGTCTAATCTCATTCAAAATAAAGAAAGTATCCCTGAGTGTATTTACTAAGAGTGCTGGTGTTGCTGAACCTCTTATGTTTGAAACTAAAGCTACATGTTTTCCCACCTCTGTTAGCTTCTGAACATAATCCTCAATTGGCATCAATTTGTCATTAATCACAAGCATGGACGGTAAACCCTTGCTGGTCAAGGGTTCTATCCTACTGAAAAATAGTTGAATTATGGTATTGACATTGCTGCACTTTTCTTTCAGCTGAAGGATGAGGTATTTCTTGGTGATGACCTTCTTCACCTCCAATATAGTTGTAGTTATGTCACTTATGGCTAATTCCTCAAGCTCATAGTTGTCATTGGAATTCCGGAAATTGATGATATCCAAAGCAATTTCTGGCATATCTTCAAGAAGCTTAGTAATAGTCTCAACTGATTATTGAGCTTTCTCTAAGAGATCCTTCTGATCAAACACTATCTTGATATAGGGCCAAATATCCTTGATTGATTCTATAATTTCTTCCCATAGAATTTCCTTTGCTAAACCCAATTTGTTTCCAATGAAATATTCCTTTGAGTTCCCTTTGTAGTACCTCAATTTGACCTTTGGCTCTGTTCAACTCAGCTACATGTGAATTGTCTCCTACTGACTTCATAAGCTATAACTCTTTGATTTCATCCTTCAGTTTCTTAATTTCTCCTATCTGGATAGACAGGTTTTAACAACTTTAGCTCCTTATGTTGTACTTGTAGTCAATGTTGTAGCTGAAGTGTAAACTTTGGTGGTGGGAATTGCTATAAGGGGGACTTTATCCATTGGATTTTTAGCCTTGTTAACAACTTACTCTTTTTCCTTGATCAGTTTCTCCATCTACTCCTCCATTTGTTTGATCTGAAGATTTTTCTCTATGATGAACTTCATCATGTCATACTTCTGATTTTATATTTCTTCAATTTCTTTAGCCCTTGGATCCTCAGAGGCTTGCAATTTGAGCTACTTCTTTAATGCTGCAACTTCAGCATTCTTCTTCTTAATAAGCTCTCCTGCAGCGTTTATGTTGGAGAGATCATATCCCATCTTCAGCACTAGATTTTCCAAGGATTGAATCTTGGTGTCCTTTGCTAATGAAGAGATTTTCTCCAGTTTAAGTTGTGACTGAGTTTTGGCCAAGATAACATGCATATTTGGCTAATTCATGGTAGTCTTAGTCAAGGTGGAAGAATGATCTGCCCAATTTATTTGTGCATCTCAATTTGATCAATTTGATGCATATCCTTCACATTGAACTCAAAAAAAGTATGCTTTTGATAGTGAGTAGTAGTCCTAGGCTATGGAATTTGGGCTTGTAAGAAATCCATCTACATCTTTCCCTTCTCAGAGTCAAAGACTGAGAGAAGCCTGGCTCGAGAGCTGGAAGAATGCTTCTAGAATTGGGTATAAGTGTTCATCTTCAATTCTTCATTCCTCCATTTAATCTCACTAAAGACATGGAAAATATCTTCCTCCTTATCTTTCGGGATGTCTCCACTAGTCTGAATTACCTGTTGTTCCTGAGAAGTAGTAGAATGAGTTGGGGAGTGTGTAGATTGTCCATCGAATTGTGTATAAAGCATAGTATCTCCAAGTCCATCTAATGTTGTCTTCTAAGTTTCATTTTTTGCACCAACAATCACAAAGATCCTTGGTCTGTTCTTTCTGTGCACTATTCTGAAGCCTTGGCTTGATGCTTCAGTTGTAGGAGAATACTGTTATTCCCTTCCTCTTTTTGTTGACTTTTCTTGTGCAAGTGGAGTTTCCACATTTGATGTAGAAATTGCTTGCTCTTCAACCTCTTGGAGGGTGTTCTCTGTCCATTCTAATTGATTCTTATATTGTTCTATTTCAGGCGTAGCTATATGGTGATATGAAATGAACTTGTTTTCTAGCCTGAGTTTAGAAATCACTCCCATTGGGTCATAAGACCATGTGAAACTGAGACCAAACTTCATCTCCTTTAATAATTTGTCTTCTTCCTCTCCAATTTCCTGGTTTTACAGATGAATGGACCAATTTGGGCTTTCAACTTGGATTGTGATTTCTTCTTTGTAGCCACAAAGTGCACTTCATCTGCATTTAAGCTCTCCCTTATATATTCCAGTGGAAAGATTCTGATAGGCAGGTACTTGGGCAGTTTGTAGGGTGGAAGCTCACAATGTAAACCTCGATCTCTCTATAGTTTTGGTAGTAATACCAATCCCCTGTTGCATCATGATCAAGAAACTATAATACTTTGACAATCTCCTCACCGATCCTTGGTACTAAAGTGTTGTTCATAAGACTGAGAGTTGGATGAATAAACAGTTCTATGAACCGTTTATATGTAAACTCTTCCTTCTCCTTCATTCCCATTGAAGTCCAGAATATCACTGATTGTTTCTTTCCCTCATCATCTAGTTTTTGTAAAGCAAATGGGAATTTGTCTCCCTAAAAATATATAAAAGGGTATACAAGTACTAAATCATACTTGAATACTTCTTCAGTATTAAACTTGACAAATTTCTCATGTATTGCCTCAACTAGGCACTGAATGAAATCATAAATAACAATGGGCTTAGAATCAACATAAAAGATGGACAAGGAACTGAGGATAGCTTCATTAACATTGTGATTAGAGTTGTAACCAAGAAAATAGGACAAAGCAGAGTTTGTTTTCTTGGTTCTATTAGGGAAGATGGATGAATCATAAGGAGGGTTTCTTTTAGGCAGAGGGCTATCAACAGCTAGAAAAATTTCAAGGGTCTGGGATCTTTTAGTAAAGTCTAGTTTTTGATAGGCTTCTATCAGGTTCTCATGGGAAAAAGGATGAGTTGGTGTCATAGAAGGTGTAGGTTTTAGCCTCGTATAGAAATTATCTGCATACAAATTCTAAAACACAGAAAATAATCAATGCGAGAGCATAACACATAAAACACATATACACAGAAATTTCCCCTGGATCCCAAAACTGGGACTACCAACTTGATTTTTCATTATGTTCCCTTGAATGTTACAATACATATTTATACATGTCAAAGCATCCAATACCATGGACTGAAAACCATCAAATCCAAAACTGTGTGCGAAAATCATGCACAAAACCATAAGTAGGTCCACCCAACCAAACATAGGGTCCAAAAACAAAATTTTCTGGGGTGCTACCCCAGACCCCATAAAATGGGGTTACCTGCACCCCTCAAACCCCGTATGATTCCCCTCGCTACACAATCATCGCAACGAAGGGGGGGCTCCGCCACCCTTCTAACCCCTAGGTTAACTACATGGGCTAGTCGTGGAAAGAATATAACACAACCCAACATTCTCCCACTTGTTGTTTTCTTTCCATAGGGGGCCACAAGAGAGCTTAGTCATTTATCTAGCCCTACAATGCCCATTGTTTCTCTACACCAAGAGAACTTCTCAGAGCTCACAAATTTTGTCAATGCAAGTGCAGTATTCTTTAAAGTGTCCACCTTTACTAGAAACACATTTTTGTCTTCTATCATATCCCTCACAAAGTAATACTAAACATCAGTGTGCTTTGTTTTTGAATGATATGCAGGGTTCTTTACCAAGAAAATTACACTTGGCTGTCACAGTCTATCCTTATATCTCCCTGTACTAACCCCATACTTGAACACAATCTCTGCAACCAAACTACTTCCTTGCTTGCATGAGTGGCTGCCATGTATTCTGCCTCTGTAGTTGATAGTGCCACTACATATTGTTTCTTACTCATCCAACTGAACGCACCTCGAAATAGGTTAAACACATACCCACTTGTAGATCTTCTCTGATCCAGATCTCTAGCCTAGTATGCATAAACAAAGCCACGAATATTCAACGATCTGTCCAATCGTGGTGTTCCTTGGTAGCACAAACCATAATCACTAGTGCCATGCAAATATCTAAAAACCAACTTCACTGTTGTCCAGTGCTCCTTCCCTGGTTTTGACATAAACCTGCTCAATACTCCCACGGCATGTGCAATGTCTGGTCTAGTATAGACCATTGCATACATCAGGCTACCGACTGCACTTGCATATGGAACACGGGACATGTCCTCTTCCTCTTCTTGTGTCTTAGGACATTCTTCAGCAGATAACTTTACACCTACAAGAATATGAACCTTCATCAGTTTACTATCTTGCATATTAAACCTCTGCAATATTGTCTCGAAATACTTCCTCTGGTTTAACCAGAGCTTCCTCTTTCCCCAATCTCTTTTAATTTCCATGCCCAAAATATAGATTGGAGCACCAAGATCTTTCATGTCGAATTTGGAGAACAAATGGGTCTTCAAATCCTGGATAATTTCTTTGTCATTTCCAACCAGTAACATATCATCCACATACAAGACCAGATAAATAACATGGTCACCAATTAATTTAAAATACACACAATGATCTACTTTTATTTTGGTGAAGCCAAGTCTCTATATAAATGTATCAAATTTCTGATACCACATCCTTGGTGACTGTTTTAACCCATACAAAGACTTCTTTAACTTGCATACCAGTTCTTTCTTACCCTTCACCGAAAAGCCTTCAGGTTTCTTCATGTAGATCTCCTCTTCCAAATCCTCGTGAAGAAATTTTGTCTTCACATCCATCTATTCTACCTCAAAATCAAAAGCAGTAGCAACAAATAAAAGTAATCTAATAGAAGTTACCTTGGCAACAGGAGAAAAAATATCACCAAAATCAATTCCCGGCACCTGGAAATAACCTTTTACTACCAGTCGAGCTTTGTATTTCTCCACCTTTCCTTTTGCATTTGTCTTCTTCTTGAACACCCATTTGCTGCCAATGGGTTTCCTTCCAGCCGACAACTCCACCAGATCCCAAGGCTCATTTTTGTGAAAAGATTCCATTTCATCAACCATGGCCTCTTTCCAGAGCTTTCCATCCTCTGAATCTACTGCTTCCTTCACAGTTATGGGATCATCATCAGTAATAGATAAACAAAAATTTTAATAGAAAGTAGATGGACTATACCTTTCTGGTTGCCTTCTTTCTCGAACCGATCTTCTCACACCTAGAGTTTGTGGCTCTTCATCTTCTGATTCCTCCTCTGCTGTAGAGTTTGATTCTTCCTCCTTAAGCTCAAACTCTATCTTATCACGTTATTTTGGTTGGACTTCATGTTTAACAACATCTTTCACCTCTTTGAACACCACATCTCTGTTGTACACAACCTTCCTTGTTAATGGGTTCCAAAGCTTATAACCCTTTAAAGCATCCTTATACTCAATAAAGATGCACTTTTCAGATTTACTATCCAACTTGGTTCGTTTCTCCTTTGGAACATGTACATATGCATCACATCCAAATACCCTCAGATGTGAAAGAGAGGGTTTCTTAGCATTCCATACCTCTTGTGGAGTCTTATCCTCCAACATTGATGAAGGCGATCTGTTGACCAGGTAACATTCTATCTCCACCACCTCTGCCCAGAATTCTTGTCCTAACCCGACACCGTTGAGCATGCTTCTTGCCCTTTCCATCAATGTCTTGTTCATTCTTTCTACAACTCCATTTTGCTCAGGTGTGTATGGAGTAGTATTCTACCATGCTATGCCACACTTCTTACAGAATTCTTCAAATTCCTTACTACAAAACTCTCCACCATTATCTGTCCTCAACACCTTTATCTTCTTCTCTGTCTGGTTTTCCACTAGAGCCTTAAATTCTTTAAACCTATCAAATACTTCAAATTTCTTCTTAAGGAACTATATGCATGCATTCCTTGAGAAGTCATCTATAAATGATACATAGTACACAAACTTACCCAGTGATAGAACCTTCACAGTTCCAAACACATCACTGTGCACAAGTTCTAATATCTATTTCGCCCTCTTACCACAAGAGGGGAAACTCACCCAATTCTGCATCCCATATACACAATTTTCACAAAAATCAAAATCCAGAGAGCTATTATTCATACCTTCTACCATACCTTTACCATGAAGTATTCAAAGGCCCTTCTCTGCAATATGCCCAAACCTTTGATGCCACAGCATGGTCTTCTCTCTAGAGACGACTAGATTTTATGCTACACTTTCAGGAACAATGGAACTGTTGCACCCATCAACAACAATGCTACCTTGCAGCTTGTATAGAGTTCCAATTCAAACTCCCCGCATAAATACCAGTGCCCCCTAAACCATCTTGCAGGTATCCTTCTCGAACACTATTTTTACACCTGCATCATCTAGCCTGCTTACGGAAATCCGATTTCTAGCAAATGCAGGAATATGCAGAACACCTAGAAGTGTTCTAACCCTTCCACCTTGCAACTTCAACTTTACCTTTCCGCGACCAATGATTCTGGCCTTCTTATCATCCCCTAAGAAGACATCACCACCATCATATTTCTCATACTCGTAGAACCACTCCCTATGGGAAGTGAAGTGAAAGGATGCACCTAAGTCAATCAAACATGCTTCATGATCTACATGTGTACTTGAAGAAGCCTTGTACACATCCCCATCTTCATTTGAGGTGGTTTTTACCTCTGCAGAAGGAGCATCATCATATCCCTTTCCTTTGTCAAGAGCTTTAGATTTACAGTCCCTTTTGTAGTGCCATTCCTTTCCACATTTCCAGCACACCACCTTTACAGGTTTTCCTAGAGATTTAGATCTCCCACTCGATGACTTACTTTTGTTTCTGTTCTGGGACCATCCTCGTATAGAAAAGGCATCACCATTCTGGCTCTCCATATTTTTCCCTCTCATCTCCTCTGTTAACAAGGATGAGACTATTTCATCAAATTGCAAGGCAGTTGTGTTGCTACCTATTGCAATAACCAGACTATCCCACGAATCTGGTAGACAACACAACAAACTGATGCACTTATCTTCATATTTTTTTTTAATATCAGCAGATAATAACTGACTTACCATAGTATTAAATGCGTTTAGATGCTCTGTCACCGAGTCTCCATCTTTCATCCTCAAGTTATACAGCTTTTTTTCAAGAACAATTTATTCACCAAAGACTTAGATTGGTACCAAGTCCCTAACGTGTCCCACAAATCATTTTTCGTAGCTTCCCCTGATACATTTAGCAATACTAAATCTGAGACACACAATCGTATTGTGCTCATTGCCTTCCAATCCAACTTCTTCCATTCTTCATCGGACACTCCCGTTGGTTTAGTACTTGGATCTATTGCGCTCCACTAGTGTTTGTCCACCAACAAATCCTCCATCTTGAGTTTCCACAACTCAAAACTCTTACCATTAAATTTCTCGATCTCTATCTTTCCACTGCTTGTCATCTTCTTTCACCACCAGAATTGATCCCACAGATCTCCCACTAAACAGGGTCTACCACAGGCCTGAGTGAAACCCCTTAGCAACAAAGGTGTCCCCTTGAAGCCAAAACAGTTCTGATACCAAATGTAGGTTTTAACCCTGTACAGAAATTACCTACATACGAATTCTAAAGCACAGAAAATAAACAATGCGAGAGAATAACACATAAAACACATATACACAAAGATTTTCCCCTAGATCCCAAAATCGGGACTGCCAGCTTGATTTTTCATTATGTTCCTTTCAATGTTACAATACATATTTATACATGCCGAAGCATCCAATACCATGGACTGAAAACCATCACGTCCAAAACCATGTATGAAAATCCTACACCCCTTAAACCCCCTGTGACTCCCCCTGCTACGCAATCAACGCAACGAAGGGGGGGCTCTGCCCCCCTTCTAACCCCCTAGTTAACTACGTGGGCTAGTCGTGGAAAGAATATAACACAACCCAACAGAAGGGGCCTGCAACATTTTCTCAATGGACTCAGAATTGATTAAAGAAAGGATTTATCCTATGGGTGAAATAATTTCTCTCTGACTCGGATCATAAGATTCATGGCATTTCCTCACAAATTCAGGTGTTCTGTGTATCAAAGGAAAAATATAGTGAGGGAGTTGGGAGTCCCATAGCCCTATCTCATATGTCTGATGAATTAGTTGATCTTCCATCCAGAAGTATATTCCGTATAAATCAAATTAAGAAGAAGTCTCAACGATTTTACAATCTCTGTCGACCTGTGGATGAATCAGGGGATTTGGGACTTCTGCAATTTCTTTTCCCTTAGGAGGAATTTTTTCAAATGAATTGCAGACTGATAATGATGGAAATAGGCCTAAAACAAAGTTATCACAGTCAAAAAAGTATAACTGTGAAAGGAGCAAGTGGACTTGGATGTCAGTTTCCTGAACAGGAAAAATAATTACTTAATGTCGGACAATGGTTGAGCTATAGGGAAGAAACCTTCAATGATCATCTTTGGTTACAGAAATGGACTGTGTAACTATTTTCATGAATTAACACGGTTTATAATGGAAAAATGGGAGCAGGGGTGGCAATGAATGGTTAAATTTTTCATTAATTATCCAATGGGATTAATTAACGGGTCTTTGAATCATAAATTCACGGGAGAGGAATTGAATGGCTAACGGATAGGCGACAGTTGATTGGATGGTAGACATGAGATGGAGTGTGACGTGGTGCGGCAGTAAACGATCGCTTATATACTGCGTTCGGGACTAAGGTGAGGTAGTAAGTAGTTTCGGGAATTTATGTCCCAAAACACTAAAATGTGGAAAAGGCTGTTTAAGACGCCGATTTAGGAAATTGCCCATTTCGGAACCCCCCCTATCAATAAAGTTCAGGCGGTGAATGAGGGTCAAGGAGGGACGTGGGCCATCAAATATTGTGTGAGTATGCGGGATGAAAGGTAAGGTAAGGGGTGTTTAACAGTGAGGCAGAAATGATGGTAGGGTCACGACTTTAAGGGCGGATGTGACAACTGCGTGATTCGAATAGAAAATGGCATCAACCCATGGTATTCATCCACCAATGGAATCTACCCATGGTATTGTAAGTGACATCCACCCATGGTAATCATTCACCCATGGTATTTGTCCATGGTATTTTGACATCCACCCATGGTATCCATTCACCCATGGAAGTGACCCATGGTATTATGACATCTACCCATAGTATTCATTCACCCATTGGATTAACCCATGGTATTGTAGCTGAAAAAGACTATAAGTAACAATTCACATTTTGTAAAAGGACAGATTGTCCGCCACAATGTAACCTTTATAGTTATTATCGGTTTTAATAAAAAGTTTCTTTGTGGTTTTATTTACTGTGTGTTCTGTCATTTTATTTCTAGCATTGCAATTCTTCAGATCTTGGGGGCCTCCCCCACAAGATTCATTTCAATATTTTAGATCTTGGGGGCCTCCCCCAAGATTCAGATCAGTGGTATCAGAGCAGGTTATGATTCCATGGGAATGAGGGTTTGATGCATATTTCAGTTTCAAATTTTGCCACAATATTCAACAAACTTTAGGCATGTGCTATGCCCTCCACAACACATTTTCTTGAGCCAAGCAGGAAGAATTTTTCTTTTTTCATTTTTTCGCATGAATGCCTTTGCGCGGAGATTTTGAAGATCAGATCTAAAACTTTTGGTGAAAATTTTACAAAACAATAACAGATCTAGATTCCTTGCGAAAAATACTCAAATTCAAAAAAAACATCAGCTGAATCGGATTCTGGATGAGAGAGACATCATTGATTTAAAATTAGCTATGTTGCAGAAATGTTTCTGACGACAATTTGTGAATGGTGGCTCTCCTATATATTTTTTGCAATTTTGGTATAGAATTTCAAAAACATGATTGTAGATCTGAGCTCCTCTCAAAAAATTTCTCCATTTCAAAAACAAAATGGGTTGAATCGGAGTTCGGATGTGGGAGATATCACTGATTTAAAATCTGCTATTTTTTTTAGAACTTTTGGGATGATGGAAAAGTTGCAGCACAAATATGAGATTATAGAGTGTCCATATAAGGATTTGCAACACATGGGAAGATGCAAAATGGTCCTTCTGTTTCCAAGAACAAGTTATAATAATGCTTCTGAGTTATATTGACAGACTTATTTCTATTTTAAGTCTAGAGTAGCATTCAGAACGGGTTCCCTTTGGAGACATGCCCTCCAACCCCGCTTTAGTAGGCACTTGCTTGACATTCATCAATTTCATCATAACAGCATTTGGCTTGGCTTCTTTGGATATTTTCCCTCCCACCCCAGGCTATGTAGCCCCTTGCTACTTCATCAACAACCAACATCATGGTTATGGGTCAACCGCACAAAATCCTTGCCATCGAAGTCCATTTGCTAAACCACAGACTGTTAGCATCACAGTTGGTCACAAGCATTACAGGGTATATCTATCCTCGGATCATCATTTCTCATGGTTATGGCTCATGCACAAACCCACACTTCATTGAAGTCCATTTGCCAGGCCGCAGACTATCAGTATCATAGTTAGTCATAAGCATTATAGGGTATCTCTATCCCTAGATATCCATTCATCATGGTTATGCGTCATCCACAAATCCGCACTTCATCGAAGTCCATCTGCTAGGCCGCACACTATCAGTATCACAGTTGGTCACAAGCATTACAAGGTATCTCTATCCTCGAATCTTCATTCATCATGGTTATGGGTTAACCACATAAAACCCTTCTCTTCAGTGGCTCTTCATATTCAACAGAGGCTTTGTAGGAGGGAACTTCATGCAATGGGGACCATTGCTTCTTAAGGAGGGAGGAATGATTTGAATAGAAAATGGCATCAAACCATGGTATTCATCCACCCATGTTATTCATACACCAATGGAATTTACCCATGGTATTGTAAGTGACATCCACCCATGGTATTTTTACATCCATCCATGGTATTCATTCACCCATGGAATTGACCTGTGGTATTGTGACATCCACCCATGGTATTCATTCACCCATGGAATTGAATTGTGGTATTGTCGCTGAAAAAGAATATAAGTAACAAGTCACATTTTTTAAAAGGACAGATTGTCCGCCACAATGTAGCCTTTATAGTTATTATCGGTTTTAATAAAAAGTTTCTTATGGTTTTACCGAATCACTGCGGGTCATGATGAATAAATGAATAAATGGAGACATTTATGAAATATCATAGATTATTTTTAAAACTTACGATTAATTAAAACCCATTATTTTATGCATAGCTTTCCAATGTTACATCTTAAGATAAAATCAACTTGATGCTCCAATTACACTTCACATGTCTACCTACCCTTTTACTCCTAACATTTTTCATTTATCTATCCGAGTGAATTTAATCTAGCAACTCAATGTTTCCTTTTTATGACCAATCTACCTTTATCCCTTATTTCCTTCGTTAGCTCAAATTAAACTGTTGAGCTAATTTTATTTTCTAACTATTCACACTCAAATTTAAATCAAATCCAATAATGATTACACTATATAATTGGATCAAATAAACTAGTGTAGCATCTAAACAATTTGTACACAACTATTATTTGCAAAACTGAACTAGACTAAGAGTATTGGCATTTAGATTTGCAACACTTTGAGAGTTTATTTGTTTTTTTCTTTTCTTCCTAACCTAACATTTTGTTTCTTCCTTCAATTTTTAGGGAATCTATTCTATCATTTTATTTGATATGGACTTATTTATTAAAAATCCCTAACATTTTTAAATCAATATTATTTTTGTCCATATCCTAACTTAACATTTTTTGCAATATATTTTCATTTTTTGACTAATTTATTCTAACTTACCAAAACCCAAAAAATGCTACAACATAAGGTATGTTCTAGAAAGGTTGCACTAAGAGAACTATTGATTAACCTGAAGAAGTGTACTTTCATGAAGTCTAAGTTGGTATACTTAGGCTTTGTCATTTCAAAGGATGGGCTAAAAATGGATCCAGAGAAAATAGAGGCAATTGTGAGTTGCCCTTCACCCAATAGAATTTTTGAAGTTAGGAGTTTCCAAGGGTTAGCTAGCTTCTGTCGAAATCTCATCAATAATTTTAGTGGTATTTGTGCACCTATCATTGAGACAATCAAGAAGGATAAACAACCATTTTGTTGGACAATAGAAATAGAGAAAAGTTTCCATATCTTAAAGAAAAAGATCACTGAGAACTCGGTGTTGATGTTACCTGACTTCAATCAGGTTTTCTAGGTCAGATGTGATGCTAGTGGTTCGACCATTGGAGAATTATTGAGTCAAGAAAGTAGACCCGTTGCTTATTTCAACGTGAATTTGAGTGAATCAAAGCATAAATACTCCTCTTATGACAAGGAATTTTATGCGATGGTTCAAGCATTAAATCATTGGATGCACTATTTGATTCCCATCAAGTTTGTTTTGTTTTATTGAAATTCTACATTACAATACATAATGCAACAACATAATTTGAACCATAAGCATGTCAAATGGGTGGAATTCCTACAAAGTTTCAACTTTTTTATTAAACATGTGAGTGGACAAGAGAACAATGTAGCCAATGCTTTGAGCACAAGGAGCTCGATCATGTAGGAGTTCCATCTGTAGATCTTGGCATTTGACTCTATGAAGTATTTGTATGAGGATGATGTTGACTTCCGAGAGGCTTTTGGAGGATGCAAGAACCCTAAGAACAAAGATACCAACCCCTGGAAGGAGTTTTTGTTGCAGGATGATTTACTGTTAAAAAAATTCAATTATGTATTCCCCATCGCTTAATGAGAGATAATTTGATGTGGGAAAAGCACAATGGAGGATTGGCAAGGAATTGTGGTGTCGAAAAGACACTTGGGCAGCTAGAACATTTCTACTTTTGGCCGAAGATGAGAATTGATGTGCAGAAATGTGTGGGTAGATGAAAAGTATGTTAGCATGTGAAAGGGAGGAATCAAAATGTTGGGATGTATACTCCTTTACCCATCCCAAGTGGACCATGGGACTTGGTGAGTATGGAACTTGTTTTGGGTTTGCTGAGGACGAAACAAGGTAAGGATTCTATACTTGTAATTAAGGATAGATTTACAAAGATGGCTCACTTTACCCCATGTTACAAGACTAGTGATGCTAAACATGTGGCTCTTTTTTTTTCAATGAGATATTTTGATTACATGGTTTGCCAAAGAGTATAGTCTTTGATATGGAGACCATGTTCACATGACATTTTTGGAGGACTCTGTCGAAGAAACTTGGAATTAAATTGAACTTCAGCTTAGCCTATCACCCATAATTTAATGGTAAAACTGAAGTTGTGAATGGGAGTCTCAGAAACCCATTGAGGAGTCTCATGGGGGATCATCTCAAGAAGTGGGATTGTGTATTAGCTCAAGCTAAGTTTTCATACAATGATTCATCAAATAGAAGCACTCGGAAGAGTAAGTTTCAGATCTTATCTGGAATGCACCCTAAAGGAGTTTGTGGGCTGAGATATTGGGGAAACATCGAGCAGAGGAGTGTTGATGGTGAGGATTTTGTAGCGGTGATGAGTGAATTACATGAGGAAATAAAACAAAAGTTACAGGATAACAACCAAAACTACAAACATAACGAAAATTTGAGAAGGAAAGAGGTAAATTTTGAAGTAGTGGGCATGGTCTTAGCACATTTGAGAAAAGAGAGGTTCCCAAGAGGGGAGTATAACAAACTCAAAATGAAGAAAATAGGACATTGTCGAATACTCAAAGTTTCTACAAATTCCTATGAACTGGAGCTACCTATGGGCCTAGGTATTTCACCTATCTTTAATGTGGCTGATTTATATGCCTATCAAGTTGATGATGAGCATGCCACTATAGCAAGTGGGAGTAGTAGGAAGGTTAGCGAAAAACATTGGATAAAGAAGATGCCTATGATAGAGGATCTAAAGGTTGAGAGAGTCCTGGACAATAGGATTGAAAAACATACTAGGGGAAAGGATCATCTGGAGTTTTTAGTGGAGTTGAAGGACTGTTTGATTAAGGATTCTACATGGATGAGTGATAGAGCTCTACAAAAGGCATGTTTTTCTATCAAGGACCTTATGAGCATGATATCATGAGTTTTCTTTCCTTTCATGGGGAGTCTGATGTAGGAGCATTAAATGAAGTTCATGGTATAAAATGAAGGGGGGCTTGATAATGTGGTGGACTAGCCACATGTTGGGCTAGAAACGTCAGTTTTGTCTCCTTTAGTGAGATTTTAACCAATGTAAATACCAAATATGAATAAGTTGTAGAGTCTAGGAAAAGAAGAGTCATTTTTCCTTGTGTCTTTTCGACTTCCCTTAATTAGAGAGAAGAGGAAGTGAAATAGTTCATAAGGATGTGCATAAGAAGAGTACCAATTGTGATGAGAGGGATGTTTTCTCCTTCCTCGAACTTATACATATAAATAATTGTAATCGATGTGTATCATCTTATTCTGTAGATTTTTGTTGTGATTTTCTTTGTTGTTATCTCTGTGATTCAAATTGCACATACATTTCATTTTATTCCATAACCCATGTGGACAAGGCCTGTAGTGTCATGAGATTATAGCTGACTGATTTTTGAGTTGCGGGTCATTATGCACATTTTCTTTTGTGACTCCAATTGTATATTTTTGCGGCATCTCTATTTTTGTAGAAATCAACATGTTCTATGTTGATTCGAGGGGGCCATTAATCTAACATGGAAGAGGCATGAGGGTATTGTAGTTGAGTATTGATAGTGTGGTGAATTAATGAATCTCAAATGCTTGGCAGTTTTCTAGTGGTCTAGACAATGTCACGATTTTGCTGGAGCCAAGCATAATCATTAGTAGAACAGAGGAGGGAGGGTATTCCTAAGCGTATAACACATGTTTCATTAAATATGGAAGTATTCAGTGGATCTAGAATTTAGAACTTTAACTAAATTAAGTTTTTTCCAAATGAGGAATTAGAAAGTCACTTAATTCACTAATTTTAATGTAGATTTCACCATTTTTGTGTAAAAATTATCATGATAAACTTTATAAAACAAATTTATATAAACTTGCTAAAAAAATATTTCACATTTTAATCTTGGATTCCTTACATTATCTATTTTAATATTTTTTATGGTTTATAGTAAAAAATAAGTTTGTTAAGGTTATTTTATGAAAATAATGATGCATATGTTACTATTATTAATCCATTTAATTATAATCAGATATAGTAAATATCATGTATGTGTTAAGTCATGATTATTACTAAGGCAGTGTTGGCACAATTTAAAAGTCTATCACCTTCGCAACACTAGTTATATTATGCTTGAAGATTAAAAAACCCTCAAAGATCATCGAGTTTATACTCGTATTAGAATTAAATTTCAAAATATTTCTGATGGTACCAACCTTTTTGATTGTTTAACTAAACAAAATTATGATGATATTGAAACACTTCTTTTAATGCTTTTTCAGCATAACAATAAAATTCGAAATAACTTTTAATAATATCTTTTTATCTCCTTATTTACCATAGTTGGTCTTAGTGGATGATAATCATCATTATCACCATCATAATTACATACTATTGTAGAAAGTTTGCACCATTTTAGAGTTGAGGAGAAAAATAAATTTATGATCAAATTAAATGTTGAATGTGAGTAGTAGCATAATTTATTTTTATTTATTAGTTGTACGCTTATGTTAATAAAGAAGTTGATTGAGGCTCGCTTTATGAATAATAGATTAATATGCAAGATATATATTAAGTATAAAGTTATTTAATGACAAATGAAATTTTTGGTAATGTGTCCAATATATACCATTATTTAGAACATTAACTAGATTATATTTTTTCTAAATGAGGAATTAGAAAGTCACTTAGTTCACTAATTTTTATATAGATATTCACCATTTTTTGTGTAAAAATTATCATGATAAACTTTATAAAACAAATTTATATAAACTTGAAAAAGAAAATATTTCACATATTAATCTTGGATTCCTTACATTATCTATTTTAATATTTTTATGGTTTATATTAAAAAGATAAGTTTGTTAAGGTTATTTTATGAAAATAATGATGTGTGTGTAACTATTATTAACCGATAATCCGATATAGTAAATATCATGTATATGTTGATTTACGATTATTACTAAAACAATGTTGGCACAATTTAAAATTCAAAATAACTTTTAGTAATATCTTTTTACCTTCTTATATACCATATTTGGTCTTAGTGGATGATAATCATTATTATCACCATCATCATTACATACTATTGTAAGAAGTTTGCACCATTTTAGAGTTAAGGAGAAAATATTTTTTTAGGATCAAATTAAATGTTAAATATAATTTATTATTTGTACTTTTATGTAAGAAACGAAGTTGGTTGAGGCTTAATTAATGAATAATATATTAATATGCAAGCTATATATTAAGTATAAAGTTATTCAATGACAAATGATCATAGTAATGTGTCCAATATATACCATCATAGGTCCATTTTAAGTGCAGATGTAGGGATCAAATTTCAAGTGCAAACACATTTAGAGTGAAAGATACAATGTGTTATTTTTAATTGTTGAAACTATATTTTTGAATGCTAAATAGAGTATATATACGAACAAATAATAATTTTAACCATAAGAAACTTTTATATATATATATAGATATATATGAAGTTGATATTGACATAAATTAGTTAACATAAATCTTCAAATAGTTACTTTTGAAAATTATAAGATTTAAACCTCTGATTCACACATTTTTTTTACTTCTAATTACTTTACAAAATATTCTTTTTTTATATTTTTCTATTTAGAACATAATTTTTATTTTAAACGGGCAACGGATAGACAAACTTACACATCCCCCCATATTGGGCTGTAAAATGAGCCTCTCATCTCAATTACTAATCATTTTAATGATCAAAATCAATCATGAATTAGAATAGTAACAAAGTAGTACAATTTGATTATTTTCAAATACAACAAGAAAGAGAGAAAAATGATTAAGATATTTATTACACATGTTTAGTTTTTATCCCTGTAATGTTTAAGGATACTATATTGAAAAGAACATATTAACATTCATCTAAAACTTAAATTCCTTACATTATTTCTATTACCATTAACATTTATATTTATGTATTAAATATGACCATGAATACTAGATTGTGTAAAAAAAATCTTACCTATAAAGTTATTTAACGATATATTAATATTGTTTTTCTTACTATTATTGACCATTTTAAATTGACACTAACTACTTTTCCTAAGTTGAGTACAAATTAATTATACTAGTATAATGTTGGCACCACTTCAAAATCTATAAGTAGAAATATTTTATAATTCTAGTTGTGTTGTTCAATGATCAAAATATTTTTTTTATAAATTAACGTGCAACAAAATAGGGAATTTGATTATATCAATTATAATAAGGAAAATTAAGGAAAACTCACCTCAAACATTATATCAAGCATCTAGCATTTATTCATTAAGTGTTTAAATGGTTTATATTAAATAGAATACTAATTAGGTACCCCACTGTTGTTTTAATATAACAAGTTTAGAAGATGTTTTTAGGTGCATTATTGAATTTTATTACGCATATTTGATATGGTGAGAAGTCATGCTGGTCAAATAAAGCTTTGAAAACTTAAATATTTTATGGCATTGTCATGTAATTTGTATAACACATGATTACATTGAAATATTAAATAATATAAAACTCCTTCAAAAAAAATATGAAGAGAATATTTATACAACAAATATGGGAAAGTGTGTCTGAATGTATATTAATAGATCCTCCAAGAAAAAATTACATTTATGTATCATATAAACCTACTCATAGGATATTCGCTCAAGTAGATCAAGAATGGCTTCTACACCATATTTATTTATCTTTGTCTTCTTGCAATGTTCTTTCTTTGGCATCCATGCCCACACTATGGTATTAATTGGAATAGAGCCAAGTTCTTTGTCATCAGGATTTGGTACCCAATATTGCTCTAAAAATTTTCCATTGTATTTCCCTGACATAGGCTTCCACCAGTCAACCTTTACATGAAGATTCTCACTTTCATTATCCCTAAAGATATTTGAGATGGATTTTTCCATCCAAATCATCTCACCTGCGTCCTCATTTCCTAATCTATCTAGCAACATCTTTCCTTTCTCAACATCAATCATCGGATTGAATGTTGGCTTTGGCTTGTTGCATTTGGGTCCAACATATATTGGTTCATCTATCGCATTATCAAAATCTCCATCCATAATACTTGAGATTACTTGGAGTGCATTACGATCAACATCAACAATGTGCCTTGTCTTGGGCCAGAAATCCTCAGAAGATGAATCATTTCCATCTATTATTCTATGATCATTATAGATTCCATCTAATGTATCAAGAACGTTTTCCCAATACACCACTTTATTTTTCCATTCCTCTATAACAATTGGTGAATCCTCATTCCTAATAGTGTCTTTCCACATTTTTATGTATGATGTTATCCATTCCTTTAGTTCTTTTAAATAGACATCATTCTGTTTGGAAGCCAAGAAAGATGGCTTCCCTATGGGAATTATAGGTCGACCTTCATCATCTATATTCCATAACTCAACTGGTTCTGACCACTCAGAGTCTCTAATTGATTCTTTATACCTTAGTACTGGAACATCATTGAGTATAAGAAATTGGAAGTATTGAACATTAAGATGTCCAACTAGTGCATTTTTTCCCTCCTTAATGTATCCATTAAGGAAACTTTTAAAGTCATATACCTTGTCAATAAGTGTAGGTGGAAACACTCTATTTTCTTCAATTATGCAATATGTATCCATCATTTCAGGTAAAGAATAAATATCTTTACTTTTTAGGTTGGAAGAAATTCTTCCATAGGTTCCATCTATGTCTTCATGGGTGTGCCCCACAGGCAAGAACCCAACCTCAATAGTGATGAAGACACCAAGTGCAGTTAAAAGTGATAGAAACATGAAAAGATAGCGATTCTTATTATCACTTGCTGCATTGTCCAACTGTAACAACAAATTTGGAGGAAGAGGTTTAAAATCAACATTTTGACTTTTTGAACTTCCATGAGATATAAAATCATCCTTGTACCCTTGACATTTTGGGTAAATAGAGGTGTAAAGTAATGCATTTGTAAGTGGGTTTCTTGAAATTCCACTTTCATAAAGTAGATCACCATACATATCCATTTGTGGGTCTTCAAGGTCCCTTAAGCACTTTGCAAGGGATGTAATAGTAAATTGTGATCCCATATGGACAAATGGTAAGGAGAAATGACCAAAACCTCCCGCCTTATGCCCATGTGTAAGCATACCTGTCAATGACAAACCCAAATTTGTTCCTACAACAGATTTTGATTTGACACATAGCCTTGGGATTGATGTCTTTGTTTTGTCCATTTTATCATGGATAATGCTCAAATACTCCTTTGGAAACCGCTCTGACATAATTCTATGGGCATAGTAGCAATATCTTCCACACATAACAATCTTGTTATGTTTCGTCAACCTACCTCGTGCCTTTTCTTCCAACTCTTTTGTAGTCGCTGACTTCATTTGTGCTTTCAACACAATACATTCACTGCATTTACTGAAGTTTGTGTTCTTTGAAAATGCCACATCTCGAAACTTAGTATTCCAGATCTTGCTCATTGTTGGTTGTGATATTGATGGGTAATTGAGCTTTTGAAGAGCCTCATTGGTCTCTTTTAACAAAGAATTTTGTGTGTAAGTCGAAGGAAGCAGTCTTAAAGGAGTAGATGTTCCATCTTCTTCAACTTGACGTGTTTGATTTGGTGAAAAATCTGAATTATCCATTACAATTTTGTGGAATATTTCTATAGCTGCCACTGTGTGAGCTCGTGCTTTGCATGTGTTGGTGTTACCATGAATAGCTTTGATCTATCCATGTTGGAAATAATGCTGGTAGTTATAGAATGTGCTTTGAGGAATTTTATGTACCTTATACCATGCTTTCTTACAAATAATATTCCCATTAAATCTCATGTCCTTTACATTTCTAGCAATAGGTGGTAGGTCATGGCCATGGCCATGGCCGCTTGACATCACTGTGTTTGACATGAGTGAATTCAAGACAAATTCTCTAATACCATTTGTATTTATTTGTCTCATACCCCTTCTAGCACCTGCAATGGCCTTCCTATCGACATGTTGAAGACAATCTTTTCTACAACATACATCTGTTGCCAAAAGTCGAATTTCTTTCTCTTCATCTATTTTTGTTTGACATTTTGCAGTTTTTTTTGTAGCCATAACTCGTTTAATCCTTTTATATGGCCTTGTTACATTCATATCAATTGAGTTTCTATCTTTTTCATTACAAAGGTACCCATCCCATTTGTTTAAGGGATTTGCGTCCTCTATAACATCCCATATCACTATTTCTTTGGGTGGTTCCTTGAACTTTTCCTTGACCCTTAATATCACACCTTTTTTGTCCACCAACTTATTTATTGGCCATCTAACTAAACAATGTATAGACTTATCTCCAATTTTGCATATCTCATAATTTCCATCTATCTCTTCTAGAAAAACACCAAAATCCATTTCACCTAGTGTTTCACCCTCAACAATGTCATCCTCGTGGACATGAATTAGCATTCCTTTGGCAATGCACATGCTTGTTCCCATGCATTCATGTGTAAGAGAAACCTTTGCACATATGAATTTAACCCTATCTTGGGGAATATTTATGGCATGATGATGACAGTGAGGCTCCAAATCTGATTCTGGCCAAATTTCATAAGATTCTAATGCAACCCCAAGTGTATGCTCAAACCCTGTTGGATGTGGTAGAGGAGCATTATGTTTTAACACCTTTTCAATTTTAACCACTATGCATCCTTTCTTTACCATCTTTCCATGCAATTTATGCCCAAGCTCTGTATTGAATATGGAGCCCTCGCCCACCTTCACTCCATGTTGTAGAAGATTTACCTTGTCTCTAATAGAAAATGTAGAAGAAACATTTGTACCTATAAACAAATGTAAATAATGTTAGTATTTACTCAAAAAAAGAACATTTATTATAGTATCAAAAATATATAACACATGCTTCAATATTTTGATTTACCTATGTGGTGTCTCAAATCCACAATCTTCCATGGATGTATGTCCCGTTCATTAACATCATCATCAACCAAATGTGGTTGAATGAGATCAATTATCAAAATTGCAACATAACCAACATTAACCCTTTTTCCAACATAATAAGTTCCAGACTCTGCAGATTCAACCCTTGCTAGCCCAATGACTTGATCATTAATAAGGAGATCAACATAGTCCCCTTTTGCCAAAATTATATTTTCCATTGTAGCTTGCATCAATTCTGTAACAACAATTACATCGTAACTTGTAATTAAAAGAATGAACCGTGCAAAGTGTGACTTTATATTTCCCCAAAAACACACAACTTCCGAAAAAGTAATATAAATGCAAAAATAAAAATATTATGGTTGTCATGTTGTATGTAATGAAACATTGTTTCCTCAAATGAAAGCTAACAATCAATATCATTCCTTCTACTACAAACATAAGCATATTGCTAGAAGCAACATTACATGGTCAAATAAATCTAGCACATGCTAGATTTCCTTCTAGCACAAACATAAACACATTGCCAATAACAATATTCTAAGGCGAAGGAAATCCACCACATGCTAAATTTTCTTCTAACGTAAATAGAAGCATATTACTCACAAAAACATTTCAAAGTAAAGGAAATCTTACACATTCTAGAGTTTATTGTAGCACAAACACAATCACATTGCCAAAAATAACATTGCAGTGTAGAAGATATCTAGCATACGATTGATTTACTTCTAGCACAAACAAAAGCACATTGGCAACAATAACATTGTAGGGTAAACAAAAGCCAACAAAATCCAACAACTTCTATCACAAACACAATCACATTTCCAACAACAATGTCGCAAGGTAAAATAAATTTAATGCATGCTAGCTTTACATGTAGCATAAATACAAGCATACTACCAATAACAACATTTTATGTCAGAAGAAATCTAGTGCATGCTATATTTCCTTCTAACACAAACAAAAGCACATTACCAAGGTGAAAGAGATCTAACACGTGTTATATTTCCTTCTATAATAAACAACCAAATTGAAAGCAACAACATTGCATAGCAAAAGAAATCTAACACAACTTCTAGCCCAAACACAAGCACAACATTTCCAATAACATTGCCAAAGTGATGGAAATCTAACACTTGTTAGATTTCCTTTTATCATAAACAACCAAATTGACAACAACACTATTGCAAAGCAAAAGAAATCTAGCATAGTTTCTAGCCCAAACACAAGCACATTTCCAATAAAAATATTGCAAGGTGAAAGAAATTTAACACATATTAGCTTTAAATGTGGCACAAATACAATCATACTACCAACAACAACATTGCATCCCAAAAGAAATCTATTGCGTGTTATGTTTATTTTTAAAACAAATCAACAAAGTGTAATGGTGATTATTTGTTGTGAAGACCCATATGAAAAGTGGCGTAATGCTAATAAGACCAATGCAGCTACTGCAGGATACCCACTCACCTTTCCCTTTATCCTACAAAAAAACTCCGAGGTGTGAAATCCTTTTTTTGCCGAGTGTTTGCTTGTAAGAGGGGAAAGTAATGAATAATTCTTCCTGCTAGAATATATTTATTTGGGGAAAACAGGGTGAAAAACATGAAGCCTCATCACTTCAAAATTTGTGTTTCCTTGGGGGGGTGGTTGTTTCTCTAATGGTTGATTTCCCGTACTAATTAATGTTTCCTTTAGCTGACACATTTTTCCTTCCACTAGGTTGTCAACAGGAAGCTTATTATAAGAGAATATTCATCTATTGTGCTCCTTCCAAATTTCCCAAAGGATGAAACCTCGAATGAAATTTCAGGTAAGATTCACCACCTCGTTTTTTGTATAATGCACCCGCCATTTCTTTATTGTTTCTTGTATGCTCTCTCGACTTTGGTTTCTTTATCTAAATATTGAGGCTAATTAGTCCCATAGTGCCTCCATATAGTTACAGGTGTTGAGTAAATGATTAAGCCTCTCTTTTGTGTTTTCGGAGAAGAAACACGAAGAGGAACCTATAAATCCTCTGTTTATAAGTTTGTCCTGAGTTAGGACCTTCTTGTGTAAAATCAATGACATGAAAATTTAAATTTATGGCCAATGTGGCACCATCCAGTTTTCTCCACGATGGATCATTTGTACCAGTATATCCCTCACTAATATAAGCTTTGACTTCCTTGAGATTGAACTCCACATCTTCTTTTCTCCCCCATTTGAGTTGCTCTTGGTCATTATTGAACATAATCCTTAATTTTCTTAGTTCCTTTGTTAGATACTGTATATCTAAGTCATTCTGGGTTGGCCGTTGAAAGATATTAAAATTCCATTGCCTCCATTTGTTATTTTCTAGTCCTTGATCCTAGAATTGGTGGAATTCTCTATACTCCTATATTTCTGTGCTTAGTTTGAAGGGATGTCATTCCTCCCTGCATAACTTAGCTTGTTTCTACCACGCATCATCCCAAAGTAGGGCCTCCTTTCCATTTCTAATTTCCCAGAATAGTGTTTTTGCATGATACCTCTTTTATTCCTTGCTAAATTCCAAATTGCCAACCCCTGAGTGGAACTTGATATCCAAACTAACTTTTTTGTATGGAAATTAGGTGCATATTTTGATTTCCAAAGCCTTTCCCAAGGTGATGACCCCCTTTTTAACCATCTCCACCATAATTTTGCTCCATTTTCTTTGTTGGTTAACTCTGGATCTTGAAGACCTAGCCCACCTGTATCTTTTGGTTTGCACTCTATTTAAGGCCACTAGCACCCATTTTCGTTTCACCTCTACCCCTCTCCACAAGAAGTTCCTTTGGATGTCCCAGATCTTTTGTAGTACTCCTTTGGGAGAAGGGAGGATAGATAAAATATACCTTCGAATAGCTTGTAGCACTGTGTTTGTTAGAATCAGATGACCACCCAGGTTTAGGGCTTTGACATTCCATTGTTTCACCCTATCCTCAAGGTTTGATACAATTTTTTCCTAATTGGAATTCTTCTAGGCTTGCACCATTAGAGGGACCTCAAGGTACTTTTATGGGAGGGATTTAAACATATATGCCCTGGTTTTTTACCTCTACATGGTGTAAATATCTTGAAAATATGCTTTTAGATACTCTTTCGGAGATATTACTACATCGCAGTAATCCATTTGTATCTATTTTGCAAAATATTAAGCATTATATTTTTCTTAAACGGAATATATTGTGGTTACTTTCTCTACAAATTGATGAGCATTTTGCACAGCACGGCTGAAAGAGAAGCCCTTATGATCCTAACCTCTACTGCAAAGATCAAGGGGGGATATTGTGATCATCGTTGTGTATGTCGATGACTTAGTAATCACAGGTAGTTATGAGAAGATAATTTTAGCAAGATTTGAAAAGGTCCTTTGACATGACCGATCTTGGTCTATTGTATTAGTGTCTTGGTTTGGAGGTGTGACAGACACATCACTGGATATTTGTATATAAAAGAAAATATGCCAAGACACTTATTGAGAAATCCCATATGAATGGTTGTAAGCCCATGCAAACTCCCATGGAACCAGACCTAGTAGGAACCGCACCTCTTATCATTCAAGTGACACGTAAGTTACAATATGGCACACAAATAAGTAAAGTAACATGGAACTGGCACTTGCCCCCATTAATCCAACGCATTCAAAAACATCTGGAGGTGTTGAAAACCATGGAATTCACCTTAGTTCAGTGGTTTTCGAATGTGTTGGTGGATAGGGTGGAAAATAAAGGGGTAGATAATGTCCATTTGCTCACCGACATGATGTGCAAGTTTTCAGAGGTCTAGCTAAAGGAGGAAAGCCAAAGGTTGGCAGAGAGAGATCACTCAACGCCATTAAGGCAGGTTGATAGAGAAGCGGTGGGCTCGAATCAGGACAGTGATCTACCAGTTCATACGAACAAATAATCCTTCATTATGGACATACTTGGGAAACGAGAAGGGGTATGTGTCTGCAATACAAGGATAGAGTGATAGTTAATCATGGGAAGGAGAGGATTTCGCCCATAATAGATTGTTAGTGTGATCGTCTCATTAATAGGAGATGTGGCAAGAGGAGTGGGAAGGTATGAAATCAAGAGGGGAAACATACAAGAGCAAGGTCAGGATGATTATGATTTTGAACAAACCCCTCGCAAGGGAAAATGAGAGGAAGGACGTCCACAAGTACACACGAATGAACAACAACATCGCTAGCAGGTCAGAGTTACTAAAAATGGAGAGGGAAAGTACTCAAATATCGGCGAGGCAAGTCTCATCTGGGGTGTCATCTTTAAATCATAGCTAGGGAGCATGCTTCATTGACATAAGGCAAAACACTGTAAGGTGGTGTAATTGTGAGTTGGTGATAGTAATTTTTATGAGGGAAATTCAGTTATCAGGGAGTGCAATGAGTAAGAGCTAGAGTGATGCTAGTAGGCCAAGAGGTAGTTCCCAAGCGGATGCTCAGGGCTTTGAGTTTTGCAAACAGACATGCATGGAGGAAGCAGCGGAGGTTGTTGCTAAACAGTCACACAAGAGGGAAGGATATAGTGGAAATCTGGGAGAGTGAGGTTCGAAGACATTGTAGGGCTATCTTTGATGGTAGAATAGAGGAGGAAGGAGATTGGATCATCAACACAGGGAAATCCAAAACATAGATGACTGTGTACCAAAAGACCTTCGAGACCGCTTGGCATGTCAAGACTCTAGTGGAAATGTTGCAAGCAGAGGCAGCAGAGTAGAGGAAAAAGAGGCAACTCGAGACAGAAATCGAGTTAAAATCTATAGACCAATGCCTAAAAGGAATTGAAGAGGCTCTCAAGTGTTTGGTTAACATAGAGAAATTACATGTTGGCAGAATTGGGGATCTTAACAAAATGTTCTCAATCTATCTAAATTATATCGATAATGTGGATATATCGATGTGTGTAGAGATAGGAGATTTGGCCCGCTTGAGGAAGTATCAAGTTCGAGAGGCTTGCGCTGCAGGCGGCTATCCACTGGCAACCCTAGAGGCTCCAGCGACAACCCTTGTGGAGGACCCAACAATGGGGCCAACGACGATAACAACTCCAAGCAAATAATATTGTGTTAGTTGATCATGGCATCGACCAATCTTTTGTTTAGTTTTGTGTTATGTTTATATAGGTAGTATTGTAGTTATTTTGTCAAGTTTAGGTCTGAATATCAGAGCTATATAGCTATTCAGATAGGCAAACCTACATATAGTAGTAGTGGGAAGGGGAACTTTTTTGAATTATATAAGGGAAAGTAAAGACAGAAAAATCTAATGGCATGCCTGGTTAAATGTGTGACACAGAGAATCTTCTTCTACAACTGGTTTGGTAAACCAGCTACTATTTTTCTATTGTATGTTTATTTAGTAATATATTGAAACTTTACTAACTTACAAAAAAGTTATCTTATTATTTTTCCCTTTAATATATTGCCTATTAAAAATATATGCTACATATTAAAAGATATTAAGAATATATGCTGCATATTAAAAGATATTAAACTCTTAAAAACTTAATCTTTCTTATAAATATAAAATATTTGATATGATAAACATAAAATTTTATGTAAAAAAATAAAAAAATATATATTGTGTATTAAAATATATTGAATTCTTCGATATATTTTTTACCACTGGATGATGTGGAAAGAAATTTGATGAGGAATTTGATACCATATAAACTTAAAATTTTAATTACTAAGTCAACTATATGGGGTTATCGGGTTATCTTCCTTTTCAGTATGTTCCGTTCAAGGAGACATGTTTTGTATGAAAAAAATCTAATTTAAAAATAATTAAATTTTATTACTGAGTCAACTATATGGGGCCTATCTTACCTTTCAGCTGTTTTGTATTAAAAAATATAAAAAATTTACAAGAATATTTGTTTAAGAGGTGTTTGGAGAAATTTGATCTCTCTTTCAAGGCCCAACAAGGTTCAAATGGATTTGCTCTAATGCAAGTGAGGACTATCTTCATTTCGAGATAAGGTTTCCAAGGTGTGAATATGCGAGGAGCGTTTACCATTCCACCATAGCTATTGTTATCGCAGAGGAAGATGTTTCTCTACTCCTTTACTGTTTCCATTCTCATCCTCTTTTTAAGTGTTATAAGTAAAACCAGATAAACATAACAATAAAACTAACTCGGTACAGTGGCACATAGAGTGAATTCCAAACAAATGCCCATATTTCAGCACTCTTTTCACTTGTAATAGAAGATTGTCTTAGTATTGAAATGTTGTTAACTCAAACTATTTAGTAATTCAGTTTTCATCTCCAATTTAATAAGTGCATTGTATTTGTAATTCCTCATACAAGTAAATACAAGTGAATTTAGATTGTGGATACCTTATTAACAAACTTTGGAATTCAAAAGTCATAGGCAGTAGATATGTTGTGGCTCTTAAAACAAAAATTTAAACAATAAAAATATATAAAGTTTCAGGAAAAAATAATAAGCATTCTATCCAAATAATTATCCCTGGAAACAGTAAGCTCAATTGTTTTGAAGATCGTTGGCAACAATAAACTCTTCAGACCCCCTTTATTTGGGTAAAGAAAACGTGAAATTGAGACCACACATGTAATTAACCATTTAACTATGATTAATTGGTATTTCCTGATCAACATTTATAAACATTTATCAAATACCATCACACAAATGGCATGGTTAATATCAGCAAAAGGCACGGCTATTAGTGCAGCAACGATGAATCATTTGGCACACGAAGAATACAGCAATGCAACAGCTAGATATAGTATTTGAAAATGAAAAATAGGAGATACTAGAATGCCATAGTTAACATTGTAACATAGTGCTTGGCACAGTTAGGAAAGAAAATAAACATAGTTAGAAAAGGCTATTCATTATAGCAAAGTAAGCACTCCACATACACCTAAATGATATGCATCATCAAAGAAACCTACATTTATAGATAGAGGACTATGAGGGAAGCATAAGGAGTGACTACGAGGAGGATTCAAAGGCTTGACATACAAAGAAGAAACCCATAATATGAGGCAGGATGTCAGAGATCTCTGCTTTCAAAGATATGTTTATTCTGAACCTTCTACACACCCCAAGCGATGAAGATAGGAAAGGATTTATAATTACCCATGTTTTTCTCACATAAGAAAAGGAAATGGTCAATATGATACATTGGAAAAAGGTCCAAAATATTAAATAACGTGAGGGTTGCAGTCCAAAGTTCCATGGAAAAATCACACAGAAAAAATAAGTGATTGACATATGCAAAGTCCTCTGAATAGATGATACATATATTTTGCCTAGATAATCCTTTGCACAATAGAGGGTCCCATGTTTATATCTAATTCTCTAAATCCAACCATATGAATAATTTCATTTTTGGAGCAATAAGCCAGTCCCGAAACTTATTATACCACTAATTTACCATGGGAAGGGAAGAACATGCTGATATAGAATTATAGGCATGGCAAGAAGTTATTTTCCCAAATGAGGTGTTCCAAGCACAAGAAATTGAACCATCCTCCTATGATAAGATTAGACCATTGAGAATAAGATTCTTAATAAAATTGTCCCATTCATATGCTAGAAGACCATGTAGACCCAATTCAAAAGCACATTTCCACCTGATAATAAAAGACTACAATGAGGAAGACAAGAAAGGATGACACAATATATAAACAGCCCAGAATTTGAGATGAAATATGAGCTTTGGAAATAATTAGTAGAAGGGAGATCCCCTAATAGAAGGAGCTCCAGATGTTATTAACAAACGGGGTTTATGTTTTGCAGGTCAAGCATTTTGCTATTGAACAAAATCTATGTCTATTTTGACGACTTATGATGGGACTTATAGTTCAGTCTTTCCACTACTTGTAAGCATGGATAATTTCCCTAGTAGTATAACTAAGAGCATATATATGCATACGTAGTAGCAGAACAAACAGAGTAAGTATATGAACCTTGAACCAAGCTAGCATCATGATCAGCCTCTGTTAAGGAAATATCTCCACGTGTTGTTGGGGTCTCACCACACCAAACACATCTTAGAGACCCTTGTCATGACCAGGTTAGCCCTGTAACTTCACTGCCTTCTAACGTGTTTGGAGGTTGTTGTTACCACTAGATATTGGTTTCATTCATTGTTCACAGGTAGCAAACTTTCACTGCCATATTTTGTTGAGAAATATCAAGAGCCCTGAAGGAGGAGGGTAGGGTCAAGCCTTGCCTCCATGTACTCGATCATCCTTTTCATATGGTTGATCATTTGGGGTAGAAACATGGTTTCTACCTGCCTAGAACTGCATATGGGTTGTATGAATGGTGGAAATATTCAAAAAATCTTCATTTCCTCTGTTTATCACTTTGTCATGTGGTAAAACAGAGTACATGAATATGGGTTAGTCTGACTCGTAACTGAAAAATTGCTGAGTCTCGTAACTCCTAAACACCAACCCTTTTATAGGGTAATATTTTCTAGAGAAGATAAATCATCCTTTTCATTAAGAAAGGAGTAAATTTACATATATAAGACCCAAAAAACCTCAAAGGTATGGACATCACCAATGCCAACAACAACATCCATCACAAAATTAACTAATAGGGACCAAAAATGGACATGAAAAGAACATCTATAAACTTTGTAGAACATGGATAAAATTACTAAAAAAGATAAAAACCTGGATAGTATGGAACATTAAAATCCTAGTTACAAACAAGAATAACCAGTTCAAACAAAAATATTTTATTCATAAGATGACAAGAAGGATAGAATTTCTTGACATATCAAAAGAAGTGAGCCAACTGAAGATCACTGGGGATATGAGCATATCCCCTTCTCAGTAATTGTAAGCCTCCTGGTTCTTCAAATAAAATGTGGCCTTCCTCCACCCGTAGATATTTTTTGGACATATAGTCCGCATGTTGGTTACATTCCCTCAAAATATGCTAGAATAATAGATTATGAAAGAGACCCTTATGAATTTAAATATGTTACATCTAGTGCTTGAGGGAAAGAACCTTAAAATTCCCCTTCTCCATTATGCAGTCCATCACACACTTGGAATCTCCATAAATCTGACAGGAGATAATTTTCAATGATGTTTCAATATATAAAAGGGACCAAACTACAGAAACCTCTGCCTTGGTATTAGACTCTGAACCAATATTCAACCAAATATGATAAGACCCATTTCTAGGGAGGAAACTGAAGGCACCCCCTCCACATACACCTAAATGATATGCATCATCAAAGAAACCTACATTTATAGATAGAGGACTATGAGGGAAGCATAAGGAGTGACTACGAGGAGGATTCATAGGCTTGACATACAGAGAAGAAACCCATAATATGAGGCAGGATGTCAGAGATCTCTGCTTTCAAAGATATGTTTATTCTGAACCTTCTAGACATCCCAAGCGATGAAGATAGGAAAGGATTTATAATTACCCATGTTTTTCTCACATAAGAAAATGAAATGGTCAATATGATACATTGGAACAAGGTCCAAAATATTAAATAGCGTGAGGGTTGCTGTCCAAAGTTCCATGGAAAAATCACACAGAAAAAATAAGTGATTGACATATGCAAAGTCCTATGAATAGAGGATACATATATTTGGCCTAGATAATCCTTTGCACAATAGAGGGTCCCATGTTTATATCTAATTCTCTAAATCCAACCATATGAATAATTTCATTTTTGGAGCAATAAGCCAGTCCCGGAACTTATTCTACCACCAATTTACCATGGGAAGGGAAGAACATGCTGATATAGAATTATAGGCATGGCAAGAAGTTATTTTCCCAAATGAGGTGTTCCAAGCACAAGCAATTGAACCATCCTCCTATGATAATATTAGACCATTGAGAATAAGATTCTTAATAAAATTATCCCATTCATATGCTAGAAGACCATGTAGACCCAATTCAAAAGCACATTTCCACCTGATAATAAAAGACTGCAATGAGGAAGACAAGAAACGATGACACAATATATAAACAGCCCAGAATTTGAGATGAAATATGAGCTTTGGAAATAATTAGTATAAGGGAGATCCCCTAATAGAAGGAGCTCCAGATGTTATTAACAAACGGGGTTTATGTTTTGCAGGTCAGGCATTGTGCTATTGAACAAAATATATGGCCATTTTGATGACTTATGATGGGACTTACAGTTCAGTCTTTCCACTACTTGTAAGCATGGATAATTTGCCCTAGTAGTATAATTATATGCATACGTAGTAGCAGAACAAACAGAGTAAGTATATGAACCTTGAACCAAGCTAGCATCATGATCAGCCTCTGTTAAGGAAATACCTCCACGTGTTGTTGGGGTCTCACCACACCAAATGCATCTTAGAGACCCTTGTCATGACCAGGTTAGCCCTGTAACTTCACTGCCTTCTAACATGTTTGGAGGTTGTTGTTACCACTAGATATTGGTTTCATTCATTGTTCACAGGTAGCAAACTTTCACTGCCATATTTTGTTGAGAAATATCAGGAGCCCTGAAGGAGGAGGGTAGGGTCAAGCGTTGCCTCCATGTACTCGATCATCCTTTTCATATGGTTGATCTTTTGGGGTAGAAACATGGTTTCTACCTGCCTAGAACTGCATATGGGTTGTATGAATGGTGGAAATATTCAAAAAAATCTTCATTTCCTCTGTTTATCACTTTGTCATGTAGGAAAACAGAGTACAGGAATATGGGTTAGTCTGACTCGTAACTGTAAAGTTGCTGAGTCTCAATTGTGATTATATGATCTTGGAAGGTTTTGAGAGTATATAAACTCTTCTCAATGTATGTCCTTTCCTTGCAAGACTTGAAGAGGGGGATATAGAGTCTTCTTATTGGAATGCAGAGGTTGTTTGACTTTGTATAGTTGCTTATTATCTAATCATATGAAGAAAAAATAGAGTTACAAGAATACAAGTTTAAATGCCAGGCCTTCTTCTACTTATGTTTTGGAGAACACATATCACCTGATCGTTCTAAACAACAAAACACAATAGCCAAACTCATTCCTATACCTCTTTAATTTTTCTCCTTTCCAAATAGGCTGAATGATCCTAAATTCAGTGGCAAAGTACCAACCTTCTCTTCATGCAATCTCAAAACAACTCTGAGGGCCAACCTACATTCATTGGATGAACGGAAAGGTATTAGCACATCTATTTAGGGTGCATCTTTATGTGCATTTGTGGCTTCTTCAGCACAAGTGTACACCATAGAGATGATTTGGTTTTGTGCTTGTGCTGAGGTGAGAAATGGCATTTTATGAACAATGCTACTCAGTGTTCCTTGAACAGAGTTTATATTGTTATAATCCTTGTGCAATTCAGTACTAGTTTGGAGAATTGATGGCTATTTCATATTTATACAGGTCATGCTCGGAGGCTATTTTTCTTTGAAAAGAGTTGAATATCCATCTACAGATTTATTGTATCCATTTCCATTTGGAATCAATAAACCATTAAAAAGTTTTTTCACCGCCTTTGGAAGTAATAAATACCCTATTGATATTCATTTTTATCTCTAGTATATCAGCATTATTTATGGAGGAACAGAAAAAGGGACTGATGTAGTATGGTCGGATGTGTGCCAGCATTTGCTTAATTATAATTTATCATTTATTTTCCTAGAATGACAGTCTGCAACTTGGTAAAACCCTGAAGTTGGACCAACGAACTAATTAGGCTGGTGAATTGGGGTCTCTGAATTATTTTTGTTATCTTCGGAAGCAATTAGCAATCTATTTATTTCGATATTTATCTCTTTTATATGAACATCGTATATAGAAAGACAGAAAAATAGGACCCGTCTAATATGTTTGTGGCAGTTTTCAGTTATAATTTAGTTTTCAGCATGGCAGTACTGCTGTGTGCAATTCAGTACTAGTTTGGAGAATTGATGGCTTGGACTTTCCTTGATTGGATATGCTATGCCAATAGAAATTTGGCATGTTCTGTGATGATTAAGGCTAGATGTAAGAATTATTAATTAACATTATTTCATGCAAAAGCAAATCTTCCCACAATCGTATTTAGGGAGGGCTAACCAAATTCATTTGAGTAGTGAATTTCCTTTAAAGCAGTCAAGGTAGTGATTGTACCGTGATTCAAATAGTTGAAAGACATTTATTTATCATAAGATGTGAATGGAAATGCCTCAGAAATCACTGAAATAATACTAGTATTCATGCTATCATAAAGGTGAATCCAATTTACCTCATTGGCCGAGAAAATAATTGTTCTTCTGACAACTAAGTTGAGCCATCTTCACCCAAGCTTGTAAGGGCACAGTCTATGGATTCCTATCATAGCTAATTCTAGGTGCCCATGCAGTAGTTGCATGAATAGTTAAAGAATTCCTCTTCCTCTTTGATCTGCTCCCTATTGACAGTCCATGAAACAACGATGTTGATCATTTAATTTCTGCAAGGTGGAAGAAACAAAATACCAAACCCAGGTAGTGGAATTACTTCCTTTCCATTCTCATTTTTTTCTTGGAGGCCTTTGAAAGATGACATGGTTCCTTTATTGAGACTACCGAATGCAGAAGAGGTAGACTCTTCTTGACATCATTAACAACATGTGCTATCTATTTTCTAGACTATAAGTTATCATAGACATTCTCCTGTCTCCCCTCTACCTCCTGGACAAAAGGTTTTCTTGCTTCTCATAAAGACAAACACATATAACTAGATAGACAGATAGTTCGAACAGAAATTGCCTTAATGTATTTTGTAATGTTTAAAGTGAGTTTTCCCATATCTATCTTCTCCATGAACATTGTTGGCATTATGATTCAAGTGTTGTCCTTGATGGAAACTCACTCAGAGGTTGGTACAGGTGCTCAGAGGTTGGTACAGGTGATGGCAACTTAATCAGAAGACAGATCTTAGTACAGCATGCCAAGGAAGTTCATATACGTAGGTTCGTTAAGCCCAAGTCGCGTGTACACGCTAGTTGGATTCAGAAAAAGCACGTGTATGTGGAAAAGTACCTTTGGTCCATGGTGGTTAGTCCTTGGAAGTTGTGCCTATGGTTTCGGACCATTGTGTCTCGACGGGCGTGTCGATCCCTAGTTTTGAAGTTGATGGTATTATGTTACTATGGTTTTGGCTCTTGGTATTGAGCAAGGCCTAAGGCTATATAAGGAGAAGAAGATCATTAGGCAAAATTATCTTTCGACAAGGCTTGAATATCTAAGAGAGAAAGAGATCTGATATGCAGGGTCTGGGTTGCTTGATATGAGCTAAGGAGAAATCACATCGGTGGATGGAAGACTAGATCTAAGGATAAATCGGGATCTAATGGTTTGAAATGCACTATTATGATATGGTTGATTATGCGTATTTCTAGATCTGCATACTGTCGCAATATTATGTTCTAGATCTAACTGATGTCTGGTACAGCTGCAAGTTGAGAGAATCTATTTTTAGATCTGTACGCAGGTTGGCTTAGGTAAAAGCACGTGTATACTCGGGTTTCGCTCATTGAAGTAGCGTATATCTCTTAAAGCTTGATTTTTGGGTTTGCAATTGGATCTGACTGTTATTACAGAGTTCTGTAGACTGCTCTGTGTTCTGGTATCTAGTGATTGACAGGGTTCAGTGGTTCAGTGATTCAAAGTTTGATAATACTAGTATTGGTTGTTTTATGCTTCAATGATCTGTTGTGAAAGTTGAATGAATTAGGGTCTACAGATTGTAATGTTGTGCTTCAGGAATATCCAGTCTGAAAATGTATGAAAGGTGGTACCTGAAGGAAAGAAGATTGTAGGTCAGCACCTACGTACTAGTATCTTGGCTAGTACAAGAGCAAAGGGGGTTGGAGCTCCCTTCCAAGGAAGTTTGGAGAACGAGAGAAGGTTGTAGCCTTCTGCAGGTTGTAGCCTGCGTACTGGTATAAGGCTGCACCAGTACAAAAGATTGTAAACTGAAGTTTCATATTAAAGAAAGATAGAGACAACTTGCAGCAGGTGGTTTTCACCCACATTGGGTTTCCACCTTATATCTTGGTGTTCATGTGTGTGGCTTTTGATCTGTTCTGTTATACTGCACCTGTTTACTGTTAATGTGGTGAATAATGTCCTGATGAACTTAACTGAAGAATAAGCTAACTAAATTATGAGTTTTCTTCTTATACGCTGTTTTATTTAGTCACAGTAGCGTGTACACGCTGGTTCACCTAACTGAAGTAGCGTATATGTTTCTGAGCATTGAAAAAGTTTGATTGATCTGATAATACTGATTCACCCCCCTCTCAGTATTATTTCCAACAATTGGTATCAGAGCAGGTCCTTCAGAGAAGCTTGATCGCTTGAAGGTAGATCATTCATCATGAGCAACTACGAGAAAGAAGCATCAATCAGGCCACCGATTTTTGATGGGACAAATTTCAATTATTGGAAGGTAAGAGTTACTGCATATCTTCAATCTCTTGGTACAGAAGTTTGGAACATTGTAGAAACAGGCTATGCTTTTCCTTCAGCTACTCCTACAGATCCAGCTGAGAAAAAGCAGTATGAAACAAATGCAAAAGCAGTCAGTACTCTATTAGGAAGTATATCCCAAACAGAATTCATGAAGGTCATGCACTTCAAATCAGCAAAAGAGATATGGGACAAAATGATCACTAGCTATGAAGGAGATGAACAGGTAAAGCAAGCTAAACTTCAAACTCTCAGGATTCAATATGAGACTCTCAAGATGTATAATGATGAAAGTGTGGCTAATTATTTTCTTCGGGTAGATGAGATTGTTAATTGTATGAAAAATTTGGGTGAAGAAATAAAAGAGACTATAGTAGTTCAAAAGATTCTAAGATCATTATCCCCCAAGTTTGAATCTAAAGTATCTGCAATAGAAGAAAAAGAAAATCTCCGTGTTCTCACTATGTCTCAGCTACATGGAATTCTAACTGCTTATGAAATGAGAAAGGGAGGTCCATCTGACAGAAGGGAAGCTGCTTTTAAGGCATCAGGAAAAGAAGATTACTATGAAGCAAGCCATGTTCCAGAAGAAGAGGAAGAAGAATCAAATTTTGTCAGAAATCTTCAAAGGGGTTCTGGAAGGTTCAGAGGTAAGCTACCTTTCAAATGCTTTGCTTGTGGAAGAGTAGGTCATTATGCTGCAAAATGTCCTTATAAGGATAAAGGAAAAGAACCTGCTAGATGGAACAAGAAACAAAGTGCAAATAAGAAAAGCTACTACACCCATGAAGATAGTGATGGCTTATCAAACAGTGATGAAGATGAACAAGGTAATAAATATAAGCTGTTAATGGCATTTGAAGATGATGATTATGAGGATGCTGTAGATGTGGATAATCTCTATAATGAAATTACTAGACTCAAGAGATGCATAGAAGAAAAGAATGTGATCATTGATACTTTGCAATTTCAAATTGATGAAAAGGAAAAACATCTTGAAAAACTAGAAGGTGAAATTGTTGGTCTCAGAAAAGAAATTGAGAAAACAAAAGCTATTAATCTTAAGTTTGTCAAAGGATCTGAAACTTTGGATGAGATTATCAATGTGCAGCGGTCTCCTCTAAACAAGACAGGTTTGGGCTATAATGGAGAAACCTCTCAAGCATCCACCTCAAAAAGTTATCTTGATGCAGCAAGAAGAAATGAGCAGAAGAACAATGAAGATAATCAGGTAAAGCAGGGACGAATTACAAACAGAAACTATCAGGGACAATCCTTCTTAAGGGTGAACAAAAGCTACAACCAACCACAGGTAAAATCTTCTCAGTTTGGCTCAAGAATAGATGAAAATAGAAATTACAATCAGTTGGCTGGTAGATTCAATAACCGCAGAAGCTTCTTCAATGGACAATGCTTTTCTTGCCATAACTTTGGTCACAAAGCAGCTCAATGTGTTGCATATAAAACAATCATGACTAGGGAAGCTCAAAAACAAAGAAGTATGACAGGGATTACAAAAAGGACCTATAACAACTTTTCGGTTCTTGAAAATGAAGTTGAATGTTCTATTTGCAATAATTTTGGTCATAAAGACTCTGAATGCAGGAGCAGGTTTCAGGAGAAAAAGGAACAAGCCACGAGCACCAAAACATGGAGAATAAAGGAACCTCAAACAGAAAGATGTGGGATAGCATTTTATGCAGAAGGACAGGAAAATCTATGGTACATTGACAGTGGATGTTCGAAACATATGACAGGTGATAAAGAAAAACTTGAATCTTATTCTACTTTAGAAAAGGGAAAGAAAGTTTCTTTTGGAAATGATACTCCTGCAACTATAAAAGGAAAAGGTATTGCTCCTTTGAAAGAAAAGGTCAAGGCTGGAAATGTTTTGTATGTTGATGGATTGAAGCATAATCTACTAAGTGTCAGCCAGATGTGTGATCAAAAAACCGAGGTTATTTTCAGATCGAATGGATGTCTTGTTCGTGATCTTGATACAGGTAAAACAGTTCTCAAAGGCAAAAGAACTCCAAATAATCTGTACATATTTGAAGAAGGACAACAACAATGCTATCTTAGCAAGGATGAAGAGCACTGGTTATGGCATCGAAGGTTGGGACATCTAAGCTTCTCACAAATAAGGAAAGCATGCAAATATCAGGCAGTTCGCGATCTTCCAGATATCAAAATTCCAGACAACACCATATGCAAATCTTGTCAGTTTGGAAAGCAAACCAGAACTAACTTTCCAGAGAAGGAAGGATCAGCTAGCTTGCCTCTTGAGCTAGTCCATACAGATGTATGTGGTCCATTTAGGAAAAGGACACCTCGAGGAGAAGAATATCTGATATTATTCATTGATGATTTCTCAAGGTTTGTTTGGTTAGGGCTTATGAAGCACAAAGATGAAGCATTCGAAAAATTCAAATCCTTCAAAGCATTGGCTGAAAATGAATCAGGACACAAAATTAAGTGCCTCAGATCTGACAGAGGTGGGGAGTTCACATCAAATGAATTTTTCGATTTCTGCGATGAACATGGGATAAGAAGAGAATTCTCTACAGCTAGAACTCCTCAGCAAAATGGGGTTGTGGAAAGAATGAACAGAACTATCCAACAAATGGCTCGTGCTATGCTCGATGAATCAGGTACTCCTGCAACCTTCTGGGGTGAAGCTGCACATGCTGCTGTTATTATTCTTAACAAAACAAATGTCCGAGTAAACAGCACTCAAACACCTCATGAGCTTTGGAGTGGTAAAACTCCTTCCGTGAAGCACTTCAAAATCTTTGGGAGCAAATGTTATATTAAGAATACTGATGAGCAACTTGGCAAACTTGAACCAAGAGCAGATGAGGGCATTCTTCTTGGTTATTCTCCACATAGCAAAGCATACAAGTGCTACAATAAAAGACTTGGCAGAATTGTTGACAGTATTGATATAGTGGTTGATGAGAAGGGATATATTCCTAGGCAAGTTCATCATGAAGACATTGAAGAAGATGAAGGTTACTCTCAAAGGCGAAATGATGAAGAAGAAGAACCTCAAGAAGAAGAAGAATCTCAAGAAGAACCAGAGGAGCAGACAAGAATAGAAGAGAAGACTCCATCCAGATATGTTCAAAAGAATCATCCAGAAACTCAGATTGTGGGGCAGAAAGAAGCAGGAGTACAAACAAGAAGGACACTTGCAGAAGCTTCAAGCTACTTGGCATTACTCTCCTCCACTGAACCACAAAATGTGAAAGAGGCATGCAAAGATGAATGTTGGGTCAAAGCAATGGATGAAGAACTTGAGCAAATCGAAAAGAACAACACTTGGGAATTAGTTCCTAGACCAAAAGATAAGAATGTAATAGGAACAAAATGGGTCTTCAAGAATAAATTAAATGAAAATGGAGAAGTAATTAGAAACAAGGCCAGACTTGTTTGTAAAGGGTATGCACAGCAAGAAGGAATAGATTTTGAAGAGACCTTTGCTCCTGTGGCAAGACTTGAGGCCATCCGAATGTTCCTTGCTCTCTCAAGCTTTCAAAACTTCAAGGTATTTCAAATGGACGTGAAATCAGCCTTCCTGAATGGAGACTTAGAAGAAGAAGTATATATTGAGCAGCCAGATGGTTTCATTCTTGGGAATGATCCAAACCTTGTATGCAGATTGAAAAAGGCACTCTATGGACTCAAACAAGCTCCAAGGGCTTGGTACTATCGGTTGGACAAATATCTTCACCAACAAGGCTTTTCAAAAGGATCAGCAGATAGCAATCTCTATATAAAAGTTGAAAATAACAAATTGCTAATTCTTGTTGTTTATGTAGATGATATTATTTTTGGCAGCAATGAAGAGACTATGAGTCAAAACTTTGCCTTGGTTATGCAGAAAGAATTCGAAATGTCACTTCTTGGAGAATTGACATATTTTCTTGGATTGCAAATCCAACAAAATGAAGGAGGTATCTTCTTGTCTCAAACCAAATACCTCAAGCAGATCTTGAAGAAGTATGGCATGGAAGAGTCAAAGCCAGTATGTACACCCATGGTTACAGGATGCAGCCTCAGTGCAAATGATGAATCAGCAGCAGTTCACCAACCCACTTATAGATCCATGATTGGGAGTTTGCTTTATTTGACAGGTACTCGACCAGATATTACACATGCAGTAGGAATGGTTGGAAGATTTCAAGCCAACCCAAAGGAAACTCATCTTCAGGCAGTCAAAAGAATCTTCAAATATCTTCAAGGGACCCAAAACTATGGCTTATGGTATCCTAGAAATACAGATCTCACTCTTCATGCTTACACAGATGCAGATTGGGCTGGAAGTGTGGATGATAGGAAAAGCACAAGTGGTGGTGCTTTCTTCATGGGTTCCAGATTAGTATCTTGGTTCAGCAAGAAACAGAGTTCGATTGCCTTATCTACAGCTGAAGCAGAATATGTGGCTGCAGCATCTTGTTGCACACAACTTCTTTGGATGATGCAGACCTTGCAGGACTTTCAAATCACTTGCACTCCACCCGTCTCTATCTTATGTGATAATACAAGTGCAATCAGCATTTCAAAGAATCCAGTCATGCACTCAAAGACCAAGCACATACCAATCAAGTACCATTTTCTTCGGGAACAAGTGCTTGAGCAGAAGGTCAAGTTGGAGTATGTTCCTTCTAAGGAACAAGTTGCTGATATTCTCACAAAACCACTGCCCAGGGAAACTTTTGAATATCTCAGACAAAAGCTGGGAGTAGTTGATGCTTCATCCTGCTGTTGAAGCTTGTCTGTTCTACAGAAAAGTTGGTATACGCAAGTTACGAAAGGTATATACGCGTATACACGCGGATTTATGATGGGAAAGTCGCGTGTATGGTGTACGCTTGTTGCAGAATTATATCCGCGTCCATACGCTGTTTCATGCAGGAGAAATCGCGTATATGAAGTTCTGAACAGCAAGGGAAAACTCTGGAGTTCTGAACAGCAATGGGTATGTCAGAATTCTTCAGGCACGGTTTCAGGGGGTGCAGCAGGCACAGGTTCAGGGGGAGCAGCTTAAAAGTCTCATAAAGCATTGTTGGCATTCAGATGTTTTGGTTGTTGATTTCAGGAAAAGGAGCTCAGAAAGAAATCCTGGTTGCTGATCTAAAAAGATGTTTTTCATAAGTCTTGGTCTAGATCTGCTGTCTCTATGTCATGTATCTCTCTTGTGATATCTCTTTTATGGTGTCAAGGTCATGTAACGGCCTATGTTGGTTTCCCCACTATGCCTGGGATGAATGCTGTAATATAATTGGTTGTTTCTGATATGTCCCCTCTTGGTAGGGAGTATGGATGTATGTATTGAGTCTTTTGGTGATAGGAAGGTCCCTTATGGTGTATAAGTCTTGGTTCTTGTTGAAGAACATCTTTTGCAGATCTGGCCTACTGTCAGGGGGAGCATGAGTCAGCACAGCCAAGCAGAGGTATCAGCATGTCCTCAGGGGGAGCACAGCCCTTTGCCCTTGATGTCAAAGGGGGAGAGTGACTTGGTGTGGTGGTTGCCATCAAGTCCAAAGGGGGAGATTGTTGGCATTATGATTCAAGTGTTGTCCTTGATGGCAACTCACTCAGAGGTTGGTACAGGTGCTCAGAGGTTGGTACAGGTGATGGCAACTTAATCAGAAGACAGATCTTAGTACAGCATGCCAAGGAAGTTCATATACGCAGGTTCGTTAAGCCCAAGTCGCGTGTACACGCTAGTTGGATTCAGAAAAAGCGCGTGTATGTGGAAAAGTACCTTTGGTCCATGGTGGTTAGTCCTTGGAAGTTGTGCCTATGGTTTCGGACCATTGTGTCTCGACGGGCGTGTCGATCCCTAGTTTTGAAGTTGATGGTATTGTGTTACTATGGTTTTGGCTCTTGGTATTGAGCAAGGCCTAAGGCTATATAAGGAGAAGAAGATCATTAGGCAAAATCATCTTTCGACAAGGCTTGAATATCTAAGAGAGAAAGAGATCTGATATGCAGGGTCTGGGTTGCTTGATATGAGCTAAGGAGAAATCACATCGGTGGATGGAAGACTAGATCTAAGGATAAATCGGGATCTAATGGTTTGAAATGCACTATTATGATATGGTTGATTATGCGTATTTCTAGATCTGCATACTGTCGCAATATTATGTTCTGGATCTAACTGATGTCTGGTACAGCTGCAAGTTGAGAGAATCTATTTTTAGATCTGTACGCAGGTTGGCTTAGGTAAAAGCGCGTGTATACGCGGGTTTCGCTCATTGAAGTAGCGTATATCTCTTAAAGCTTGATTTTTGGGTTTGCAGTTGGATCTGACTGTTATTACAGAGTTCTGTAGACTGCTCTGTGTTCTGGTATCTGGTGATTGACAGGGTTCAGTGGTTCAGTGATTCAAAGTTTGATAATACTAGTATTGGTTGTTTTATGCTTCAATGATCTGTTGTGAAAGTTGAATGAATTGGGGTCTACAGATTGTAATGTTGTGCTTCAGGAATATCCAGTCTGAAAATGTATGAAAGGTGGTACATGAAGGAAAGAAGATTGTAGGTCAGCACCTACGTACTAGTATCTTGGCTAGTACAAGAGCAAAGGGGGTTGGAGCTCCCTTCCAAGGAAGTTTGGAGAACGAGAGAAGGTTGTAGCCTTCTGCAGGTTGTAGCCTGCGTACTGGTATAAGGCTGCACCAGTACAAAAGATTGTAAACTGAAGTTTCATATTAAAGAAAGATAGAGACAACTTGCAGCAGGTGGTTTTCACCCACATTGGGTTTCCACCTTATATCTTGGTGTTCATGTGTGTGGATTTTGATCTGTTCTGTTATACTGCACCTGTTTACTGTTAATGTGGTGAATAATGTCCTGATGAACTTAACTGAAGAATAAGCTAACTAAATTATGAGTTTTCTTCTTATACGCTGTTTTATTTAGTCACAGTAGCGTGTACACGCTGGTTCACCTAACTGAAGTAGCGTATATGTTTCTGAGCATTGAAAAAGTTTGATTGATCTGATAATACTGATTCACCCCCCCTCTCAGTATTATTTCCAACAAACATGTGGACAATCATTCATGCACTAGATTTTTAAAAGGAAATGTAGACAACAAACCTCTAACAAATCCACATGAAGTCAATGCTGAGGGACAATTTTGGGGCATGGAAAAGGTGCACTCACAGGGATTAAATCATAGTGAAGAGAGGCTCCTTCGCTGTCCCAAAAGAAGGTTCTTCATCACAGCAAGGAGGCTTCCATACGCTGTCAAAGGAAGCTCCAAAAGAGCCCTAGTTGCAGTTTTCTATTCACAGCTAAGACGCAATCAAAGGGAGCCTAAATGAACCCCTAATCCACAATAAGAAAGAGAATCAATACACAGTCCTAAAGGATGTTTTTTAGGTGTTGTTCAAGTAAAGAGACCTAGCATGTCTTAGTATTTCAGTGGCAACATGATGATGACAGCGTTGTGATTGAAACTATTCCTGAGGACTGTTTATAAGGTTGGTAACCTACAGTCATATTATATTAATGAAATCTGTCCTAGACCATATATAGATAAAGATGGAAGCCTCTCAAATTAGTATTCCTGAGAAAAAGGTGAAAGTTACTGTTGAGAAACTGGCTAGGGATAGGTCATTGAAAGAACCACCAATTTGTATCTTTTCTGGACGTAATCTGGGTATCTCTCATCTCAAGCGTTCTTGTGGTAATATTCTATTGAAAATAAGAAGACTTGTGGTAATATGCCATTGAAAATACACCAATTTGTATCTGTTCTGGACGTAATCTGGGTATCCCTCATCTCAAGCATTCTTGTGGTAATATGCCATTGAAAATAATAAGACGTCCTAACATTTCTAACCAGAAATTGCATGGTGAAGTTGTTTCGGAAGCGATAAAGGTTTTTCTGCTTATTAATGTACTTAACACAAAGAAACAAGTAATCAGAATCCATTAACATGCAGTTAACGTTACATATGACCAAAAGCAGAGGAAATAACTAAGCTAGAATCTGATCCAAGAAAATGCAACATTTTATCATCCTATGCTTAGTAGAGCTTACAAGGAAATGGGTTGGATATGTGTTTAAAGTCTGCAAAATCAAAAAGATATAATCTAAAGGTAGCCCCAACAATCTGAACAGGCAACAGGATATGATAATAATTTATTCAAAGAGATATTTTTTAATAAAACAAATAGAAAGCCTAAACACATACCTGTTTTAGGCAAAAACTATGGAAGATCGGCCTCACAAAAAAAATGAAATTAAATGCAGAGCTTATAAAACTATCTTGGCCATTCGAAAGGGTTGTTGACATATGCGCCTCACCTGTTAATGCTACAGGATACCCCCGACCATATTGGATATAATGTGTGCATCCGCTCCTCAAAGCACACGGATCACGGATTATCAAAGCACACGGATCACTGATTATGTATCTGTTCAAACGTTTCCCATATCGTTGAATCACGGATTATCTTATGTTTCGTGTGAATTTGGGCAAGCTTGGAAGTCGGGTTGCAAACTGCTACAGGTGTCCTTATTTTTCTACAAGAAACAGTCTAATGTGAAGGTGAATATGCTAAATGTGGTATTGGATGGCAATGATGCTAATGATAAGTTGGAAAATTGGAAAGTGAACATATCCAATGCATTAAAACAATTTATGGTAGGGTTAATCTACCAAAATGCAAGGTTGAGGTTGTAGTGTTTTTTGTAGTTGCAAAATAGAATAGAGTGTAAGTAACAATGAATAACACATAATGAACCAAAAAAATTAAACATAGTAATGGAAATGAACTAAATTCAAAGTAAAAATTCTATCTAACTAATGTAAGAGTGCTACAACTATAATCAACAAATGTTAAGATAAGCTGTAAGAAAAAATTGCTCATAAACAAATATGTGAACATAAATGATACAAGAGGGATATTGACCACCTAGGTCAATGGGCCAAGTTAACACAAGGAAACTTAAAAACCTTAGAAGAAAGCTAAACTAAGCACTGAAATCAAATATCACTTCAATTAACAAACATGTTGTTTGTAACTTTGAAGATGACAAAGTTACAAAAAAATCTTGGAATCTGAACCTCTCATATTATTCACATGTTTTCCTATGATTTTCTTCTAATCCTATTATCTTACTCAAGCCTATTGTTTGTACAAGTGGATAGGAGGAAAACGCCTTGAGTGGAGGAATGCTTTCCCTCCGATAAGCAATAAAAACCTAGATCTTGTTTCCTGGATCACCACGCAGCAGTAGTAAGGAGGATTTACTATTCTTAGGAAGTCGTGTTGGGTTACTAAACCAACCAAAACCACTCGTACGCCTTGGGATGATAATGGTGTTTCTCCTTAGATGATGTCCAAGTCCCCAAACAAAGCCATCCTTGTGGGGCAAAATTATCCTCATATTAACACCCATACAACATCTATATACCTATGGTTTATAATGATGGCAAATAGTGCTCTCCATCACCTAATTGTGCAAAAAGCCCCAACTAACCTGCCTGCCATGTCAAAGTTGTCCTCGATATTAGCATATCATCCTACATTATCCATTAGCTCATCTAGATAGGGGGTTCAAGGACTCTCACTCCATGGTTGGGGACTATAGTCCATCAAGTCTAGGTCAAAGTTCGAGCTAACTCTATGAAGGACACCTCAAGGTCAACCAGCACTAACGCAATGTATTAGTTTTTGGGACATCGACCTATCAAAATGTCACAATATTGGGTAGTAGACATTAGTAAGTAGGACACTAGCCACCAACAAGAAACCTTGATGTTGGCGATGAGCACCACTAGGCCAACCGTTCACCTTAGGGGCACTGGGAGGTGGTTTTGTACCATGTGCACAGTCTGTACTATTATTTAACCAACCAAAACCACTCGTATGCCCTGGGATGATAACGGTGTTTCTCCTTAGATGATGTCCAAGGCCCCAAACAAAGCCATCCTTTTCTAGGGGCAAAATTATTCTCACATTAACACCCATACAACATCTTTATTACTTTGGTTTATAATGATGGCAAATAGTGCTCCCCATCACCTAAATGTGCAAAAAGCCCCAACTAACCTACATGTCATGTCAAGCTTGTCCTCGATATTAGCATATCATCCTACCTTATCCATTAGCTCATCTAGATAGGGGGTTCAAGGACTCTCACTCCATGGTTGGGGACTATAGTCCATCAAGTCTAGGTCAAAGTTCAATCTAACTGTATCAAGGAAACCTCAAGGTCAACCAACACTAGTGCAATGTATTAGTTGTTGGTACATCGACCTATCAAAATGTCAAACATGTCCTCGATATTAGCATATCATCCTACATTATCCATAATTTAGCTCATGAAGATAGAGGGCTCAAGGACTCTCACTCCATGGTTGGGGACTATAGTCCATCGACAAGTCAAATTTCAGGCTAACTATATGAAGAAAACCTTAGCAAGGTCAACCTACACTAATGCAATGTATTAGTTGTTGGTACATCGACCTATCAAAATGTCACAATATTGGGTAGTAGACATCAGTAAGTAGGACACTAGCCACCAACAAGAAAACTTGATGTTGGTGATGAGCACCACTAGGCCAACCATTCACCTTAGAGGTACTCGGAGGTTGTTTTGTACCATGTGCATAGTCTATATTATTACTAAACCAACCAAAACCACTCGTATGCCTTGGGATAATAATGGTGTTTCTTCTTAGATGATGTCCAAGGCCCCAAACATACCCATCCTTGTCCAGGGGAAAAATTATTCTCACATTAACACCCATACAACATCTATATTACTTTGGTTTATAATGATGGCAAATAGTGCTCCCCATCACCAAAATGTGCAAAAAGCCCCAACTAACCTACATGCCATGTCAAGCTCAATGTCCTCGATATTAGCATATCATCCTACATTATCCATTAGCTCATCTAGATAGGGGGTTCAAGGACTCTCACTCCATGGTTGGGGACTATAGTCCATCAAGTCTAGGTCAAATTTCAGGCTAATTGTATTATGGACATGTCAAGGTCAACCAACACTAATGCAATGTATTAGTTGTTGGCACATCGACCTATTAAAATGTCACAATATTGGGTAGTAGACATTAGTAAGTAGGACACTAGCCACCAACAAGAAACCTTGATGTTGGCGATGAGCACCAGTAGGCCAACTGTTCATCTTAGGGGCATTGGGAGGTGGTTTGGTACCATGTGCACAGTCTTTGTTATTACTTAACCAAGCAAAACCACTCGTATGCCCTGGGATGATAATGGTGTTTCTCCTTAGATGAAGTCCAATGCCCCAAACAAAGGCATCCTTGTCTAGGGGCAAAATTATCCTCACATTAACACCCATACAACATCTATATTCCTTTGGTTTATAATGATGGCAAATAGTGCTCCCCATCACCTAAATGTGCAAAAAGCCCCAACTAACCTACATGCCATGTCAAGCTTGTCCTTGATATTAGCATATCATCCTACATTATCCATTAGCTCATCTAGATAGGGGGTTCAAGGACTCTCACTCCATGGTTGGGGACTATAGTCCATCAAGTCTAGGTCAAAGTTCGAGCTAACTGTATCAAGGACACCTCAAGGTCAACCAACATTAATGTAATGTATTAGTTGTTGGTACATCAACCTATCAAAATGTCACAATATTGGGTAGTAGACATTAGTAAGTAGGACACTAGCCACCAACAAGAAACCTTGATGTTGGCAATGAGCACCACTAGGCCAACCGTTCACCTTAGGGGCACTAGGAGGTGGTTTTGTACCATGTGCACAGTCTGTACTATTACTTAACCAACCAAAACCACTCGTATGCCCTGGGATGATAATGGTGCTTCTCCTTAGATGATGTCCAAGGCCCCAAACAAAGCCATCCTTGTCTAGGGGAAAAATTATTCTCACATTAACACCCATACAACATCTATATTACTTTGGTTTATAATGATGGCAAATAGTGCTCCCCATCACCTAAATGTGCAAAAGCCCCAACTAACCTACATGCCATGTCAAGCTTGTCCTCGATATTAGCATATCATCCTACATTATCAATAATTTAGCTCATGAAGATAGAGGGTTCAAGGACTCTCACTCCATGCTTGGGGACAATAGACCATCGAGAGGTCAAATTTCAGGCTAACTGTATGAAGGACACCTTAACAAGGTCAACCTACACTAGTGCATTGTATTAGTTGTTGGTACATCGACCTATCAAAATGTCACAATATTGGGTAGTACACATTAGTAAGTAGGACACTAACCACCAACAATAAAACTTGATGTTGGCGATGAGCACCACTAGGCCAACCATTCACCTTAGAGGCACTCGGAGGTCGTTTTGTACCATGTGCATAGTCTATATTATTACTAAACCAACCAAAACCACTCGTATGCCTTGGGATAATAATGGTGTTTCTCCTTAGATGATGTCCAAGGCCCCAAACATACCCATCCTTGTCTAGGGGCAAAATTATTCTCAACTTAACACCCATACAACATCTATATTACTTTGGTTTATAATGATGGCAAATAGTGCTCCCCATCACCTAAATGTGCAAAAATCCCCAACTAACCTACATGCCATGTCAAGCTCAATGTCCTCGATATTAGCATATCATCCTACATTATCCATTAGCTCATCTAGATAGGGGGTTCAAGGACTCTCACTCCATGGTTTGGGACTATAGTCCATCAAGTCTAGGTCAAATTTCGGGCTAATTGTATTATGGACATGTCAAGGTCAACCAACACTAATGCAATGTATTAGTTGTTGGCACATCAACCTATCAAAATGTCACAATATTGGGTAGTAGAAATTAGTAAGTAGGACACTAGCCACCAACAAGAAACCTTGATGTTGGCGACGAGCACCACTAGGCCAACCGTTCACCTTAGGGGCACTGGGAGGTGGTTTTGTACCATGTGCATAGTCTTTATTATTACTTAACCAACCAAAACCACTCGTATGCCCTGGGATGATAATGGTGTTTCTCCTTAGATGAAGTCCAATGCCCCAAACAAAGGCATCCTTGTCTAGGGGAAAATTATCCTCACATTAACACCCATACAACATCTATATTCCTTTGGATTATAATGATGGCAAATAGTGCTCCCCATCACCTAAATTTAAAAAAAGCCCCAACTAACCTACATGCCATGTCAAGCTTGTCCTCGATATTAGCATATCATCCTACATTATCCATTAGCTCATCTAGATAGGGGGTTCAAGGACTCTCACTCCATGGTTGGGGACTATAGTCCATCAAGTCTAGGTCAAAGTTCGAGCTAACTGTATCAAGGACACCTCAAGGTCAACCAACACTAATGCAATGTATTAGTTGTTGGTACATCGACCTATCAAAATGTCACAATATTGGGTAGTAGACATTAGTAAGTAGGACACTAGCCACCAACAAGAAACCTTGATGTTGGCGACGAGCACCACTAGGCCAATCGTTCACCTTAGGGGCACTGGGAGGTGGTTTTGTACCATGTGCATAGTCTGTACTATTACTTAACCAACCAAAACCACTCGTATGCCCTGGGATGATAATGGTCTTTCTCCTTAGATGATGTCCAAGACCCCAAACAAAGCCATCCTTGTCTAGGGGCAAAATTATTCTCACATTAACACCCATACAACATCTACATTACTTTGGTTTATAATGATGGCAAATAGTGCTCCCCATCACCTAAATGTGCAAAAAGCCCCAACTAACCTACATGTCGTGTCAAGCTTGTCCTCGATATTAGCATATCATCCTACATTATCCATTAGCTCATCTAGATAGGGGGTTCAAGGACTCTCACTCCATGGTTGGGGACTATAGTCCATCAAGTCTAGGTCAAAGTTCGAGCTAACTGTATCAAGGACAGCTCAAGGTCAACCAACACTAATGCAATGTATTAGTTGTTGATACATCGACCTATCAAAATTTCAAACATGTCCTCGATATTAGCATATCATCCTACATTTTCCATAATTTAGCTCATCAGGATAGAGGGTTCAAGGACTCTCACTCCATGGTTGGGGACTATAGTCCATCGAGAGGTCAAATTTCAGGCTAACTGTATGAAGGACACCTTAACAAGGTCAACCTACACTAGTGCATTGTATTAGTTGTTGGTACATCGACCTATCAAAATGTCACAATATTGGGTAGTACACATTAGTAAGTAGGACACTAGCCACCAACAATAAAACTTGATGTTGGCGATGAGCACCACTAGGCCAACCATTCACCTTAGAGGCACTCGGAGGTGGTTTTGTACCATGTGCAGAGTCTATATTATTACTAAACCAACCAAAACCAGTCGTAGGCCCTAGGATGATAATAAGATATTATTACATGCCATGTCAAGCTTGTCCTCGATATTAGCATATCATCCTACATTATCCATTAGCTCATCTAGATAGGGGGCTCAAGGACTCTCACTCCATGGTTGGGGACTATAGTCCATCACGTCTAGGTCAAAGTTCGAGCTAACTGTATCAAGGACACCTCAATGTCAACCAACACTAATGCAATGTATTAGTTGTTGGTACATTGACCTATCAAAATGTCAAACATGTCCTCGATATTAGCATATCATCCTACATTCTTTGAGATAGAGGGTTCAAGGACTCTCACTCCATGGTTGGGAACTATAGTCCATCGAGAGGTCAAATTTCAGGCTAACTGTCTGAAGGACACCTTAACAAGGTCAACCTACAGTAATGCAATGTATTAGTTGTTGGTACATCGACCTATCAAAATGTCCCAATATTGGGTAGTAGACATTAGTAAGTAGGACACTAGCTACCAACAAGAAACCTTGATGTTGGCGATGAGCACCACTAGGCCAACCGTTCACCTTAGAGGCACTGGGAGGTGGTTTTGTACCATGTGCACAGTCTGTATTATTACTAAACCAACCAAAACCACTCGTATGCCCTGGGATGATGATGGTGTTTCTCCTTAGATGATGTCCAAGGCCCCAAACAAAGCCATCCTTGTCCAGGGGCAAAATTATCCTCACATTAATACCCATACAACATCTATATTCCTTTGGTTTATAATGATGGCAAATAGTGCTCCCCATCACCTAAATGTGCAAAAAGCCCCAACTAACCTACATGCCATGTCAAGCTCAATGTCCTCGATATTAGCATGTCATCCTACATTATCCATTAGCTCATCTAGATAGGGGGTTCAAGGACTCTCATTCCATGGTTGGGGACTATAGTCCATCAAGTCTAGGTCAAATTTCGGGCTAAATGTATCAAGGACACCTCAAGGTCAACCAACAGTAATGCAATGTATTAGTTGTTGGTACATCGATCTATCAAAATGTCACAATATTTGGTAGTAGACATTAGTAAGTAGGACACTAGCCACCAACAAGAAACCTTGATGTTGGCGACGAGCACCGCTAGGCCAACCGTTCACCTTAGGGGCACTGGGAGGTGGTTTTGTACCATGTGCACAGTCTGTACTATTACTTAACCAACCAAAACCACTCGTATGCCCTGGGATAATAATGGTGTTTCTCCTTAGATGATGTCCAAGGCCCCAAACATACCCATCCTTGTCCAGGGGAAAAATTATCCTCACATTAACACCCATACAACATCTATATTACTTTGGTTTATAATGATGGCAAATAGTGCTCCCCATCACCTAAATGTGCAAAAAGCCCCAACTAACCTAGATGCCATGTCAAACTTGTCCTCAATATTAGCATATTAACTAGATTTATTATTTCTTTGTGACTCAAGTTAAAAAGTGGAAATACAAAATATTTAATAAATGAGAGAAAATATTATTTCAGGGGTGTTACCAAGCCTATTACTTGAGGTTTTATATAAGACAAGTATATATTGCTAGAAAAATAGAGATAGGGAGTAATTAATAAATTCTTAAATTCCTTATTTGAAATAAAGAAAAAACTGTACTTTTAGCTTTTTTAATAACCACTAAATTCTTTATTTGAACTAGTTCCTTATTTGAAATAAGGAAAAATCTCTAATTTTTTTCTTTTAGTAATTTCTAAATTCCTTATTTGATATTAAAAAATAAAAAATAAAAAATGGAAATTTTACTTACAATTCCATTCCAAATACCAACCTGCATCTACTGCACTATTTTGTCAGCAAATACATGCACGATTTTGTGAGTAAATGTTAGTAAGAATAAAGTTTCTCATAATAAACTAACCGTTGACCCCTCCCCATCATCTGATCTATTTAGATCCTCACTCAGTATAAATAGAGCATTTCTGATCTCAGGATTGATCCCGCCACAACTGCACTGTTAAACTTACTTCCATGCACGATTTTGTCTGATTTTCAGAAGAACTGTTGAAATTTACAAGTGCAGTTCAGATTTTCCTCTTTTAGAAGCTAGAGTTCATGAAAAATACAGGTACTCCTCATTGTACTCACTTTTTTAAACAGAGAACAATTGTGCAATGACTGGCATTTTACAGACGTGATGTCTTAATTTGGTTGATAAATGCTTTGTTTTTCGTATATATATATCATCAATTTGTGTAGTACATTTGATAATTTCATTGAAAATTCATTTCACATTGGTTGGTTAGTTGCAAATTTGTTTGCCTACAATAAGTTTTTTTTAGGATTGGACTGAAGCGGTCTGAATTTATTTCTTTTGTAAGTTACCAATCCATGACCTAGAGGTGCAGCTCCACCATTGTCACGCTTTCAAGTCAATACCTTTGCTGCTAGCTATGTCCTGTGGTCTAGCCTAGCAGCAAGTCTGGCCTCTGATCTTCAGTCAACAAATACTGTCAATGCAGTAGTATAAGTCGTACAAGGACTTGACTCAATCTGAGTGTACTGATTTGAACTTTGGTCTAGGACAGATTTCATTAATATAATATGACTGTAGGTTACCAACCTTATAAACAGTCCTCAGGAATAGTTTCAATCACAATGCTGTCATCATCATGTTGCCACTGAAATACTAAGACGTGCTAGGTCTCTTTACTTGAACAACACCTAAAACACATCCTTTAGGACTGTGTATTGATTCTCTTTCTTATTGTGGATTAGGGGTTCATTTAGGCTCCCTTTGCTTGCATCTTAGCTGTGAATAGAAAACTGCAACTAGGGCTCTTTTGGAGCTTCCTTTGACAGCGTATGGAAGCCTCCTTGCTGTGATGAAGAACCTTCTTTTGGGACAGCGAAGGAGCCTCTCTTCACTGTGATTTAATCCCTGTGAGTGCACCTTTTCCATGCCCCAAAATTGTCCCTCAGCATTGACTTCATGTGGATTTGTTAGAGGTTTGTTGTCTACATTTCCTTTTAAAAATCTAGTGCATGAATGATTGTCCACATGTTCATGGAGAAGATAGATATGGGAAAACTCGCTTTAAACTTTACAAAATACATTAAGGCAATTTCTGTTTGAACTATCTGTCTATCTAGTTATATGTGTTTGTCTTTATGAGAAGCAAGAAAACCTTTTGGCCAGGAGGTAGAGGGGAGACAGGAAAATGTCTATGATAACCTACAGTCTAGAAAATAGATAGCACATGTTGTTAATGATGTCAAGAAGAGTCTACCTATTCTACATTCGGTAGTCTCAATAAAGGAACCATGTCATCTTTCAAAGGCCTCCAAGAAAAAAATGAGAATGGCAAGGAAGTAATTCCACTACCTGGGTTTGGTATTTTGTTTCTTCCACCTTGCAGAAATTAAATGATCAGCATCATTGTTTCATGGACTGTCAATAGGGAGCAGATCAAAGAGGAAGAGGAATTCTTTAACTATTCATGCAACTACTGCATGGGCACCTAGAATTAGCTATGATAGGAATCCATAGACTGTGCCCTTACAAGCTTGGGTGAATATGGCTCAACTTAGTTGTCAGAAGAACAATTATTTTCTTGGCCAATGAGGTAAATTGGATTCACCTTTATGATAGCATGAATACTAGTATTATTTCAGTGATTTATGAGGCATTTCCATTCACATCTTATGATAAATAAATGTCTTTCAACTATTTGAATCACGGTACAATCACTACCTTGACTGCTTTAAAGGAAATTCACTACTCAAATGAATTTGGTTAGCCCTCCCTAAATACGATTGTGGGAAGATTTTATTTTGCATGAAATAATGTTAATTAATAATTCTTACATCTAGCCTTAATCATCACAGAACATGCCAAATTGCTATTGGCATAGAATATCCAATCAAGGAAAGTCCAAGCCATCAATTCTCCAAACTAGTACTGAATTGCACACAGCAGTAGTGCCATGCTGAAAACTAAATTATAACTGAAAACTGCCACAAACATATTAGACGGGTCCTATTTTTATGTCTTTCTATATACAATGTTCATATAATAGAGATAAATATAAAAATAAATAGATTGCTAATTGCTTCCGAAGACAACAAAAATAATTCAGAGACCCCAATTCACCAGCCTAATTAGTTCATTGGTCCAACTTTAGGGTTTTACCAAGTTGCAGACTGTCATTCTAGGAATATAAATGATAAATTATAATAAAGAAAATGCTGGCACACATCCGACCATACTACATCAGTCCCTTTTTCTGTTCCTCCATAAATAATGCTGATATACTAGAGATAAAAATGAATATCAATAGGAATTTATTACTTCCAAAGGCGGTGAAAAAACTTTTTAATGGTTTATTGATTCCAAATGGAAATGGATACAATAAATCTGTAGATGGATATTCAACTCTTTTCAAAGAAAATAGCCTCCGAGCATGACCTGTACAAATATGAAATAGCCATCAATTCTCCAAACTAGTACTGAATTGCACAAGGATTATAACAATATAAACTCTGTTCAAGGAACACTGAGCAACATTGTTCATAAAATGCCATTTCTCACCTCAGCACAAGCACAGAACCAAATCATCTCTATGGTGTACGCTTGTGCTGAAGAAGCCACAAATGCACATAAAGATGCACCCTAAATAGATGTGCTAATACCTTTTCGTTCATCCAATGAAGGTAGGTTGGCCCTCAAAGTTGTTTTGAGATTGCATGAAGAGAAGGCTAGTACTTTGCCACTGAATTTAGGATCATTCAGCCTATTTGGAAAGGAGAAAAATTAAAGAGGTATAGGAATGAGTTTGTCTATTGTGTTTTATTGTTTAGAACGATCAGGTGATATGTGTTCTCCAAAACATAAGTAGAAGAAGGCCTGGCATTTAAACTTGTATTCTTGTAACTCTATTTTTTCTTCATATGATTAGATAATAAGCAACTATAAAAAGTCAAACAACCTCTGCATTCCAATAAGAAGACTCTATATCCCCCTCTCCAATTCTTGCAAGGAAAGGACATACATTGAGAAGAGTTTATATACTCTCAAAACCTTCCAAGATCACATAATCACAATTGAGACTCAGCAACTTTACAATTACGAGTCAGACTAACCCATATTCCTGTACTCTATTTTCCTACATGACAAAGTGATAAACAGAGGAAATGAAGATTTTTTGAATATTTCCACCATTGATACAGCCCATATGCAACTTTAGGCAGGTAGAAACCATGTTTCTACCCCAAAAGATCAACCATATGAAAAGGATGATCGAGTACATGGAGGCAAGGCTTGACCCTACCCTCCTCCTTCAGGGCTCCTGATATTTCTCAACAAAATATGGCAGTGAAAGTTTGCTACCTGTGAACAATGAATGAAACCAATATCTAGTGGTAACAACAACCTCCAAACACGTTAGAAGGCAGTGAAGTTACAGGGCTAACCTGGTCATGACAAGGGTCTCTAATATGTGTTTGGTGTGGTGAGACCCCCACAACACGTGGAGATATTTCCTTAACAGAGGCTAATCATGATGCTAGCTTGGTTCAAGGTTCATATACTTACTCTGTTTGTTCTGTTGCTACGTATGCATATATATTCTCTTAGGTATACTACTAGGGCAAATTATCCATGCTTACAAGTAGTGGAAAGACTGAACTGTAAGTCCCATCATAAGTCGTCAAAATGGCCATAGATTTTGTTCAATAGCACAATGCCTGACCTGCAAAACATAAACCCCGTTTGTTAATAACATCTGGAGCTCCTTCTATTAGGGGATCTCCCTTCTACTAATTATTTCCAAAGCTCATATTTCATCTCAAATTATGGTTTGTTTATATATTGTGTCATCCTTTCTTGTCTTCCTCATTGCAGTCTTTTATTATCAGGTGGAAATGTGCTTCTGAATTGGATCTACATGGTCTTGTAGCATATGAATGGGACAATTTTATTAAGAATCGTATTCTCAATGGTCTAATATTATCATAGGAGGATGGTTCAATTACTTGTGCTTGGAACACCTCATTTGGGAAAATAACTTCTCGCCATGCCTATAATTCTATATCAGCATGTTCTTCCCTTCCCATGGTAAATTGTTGGTATAATAAGTTCCGGGACTGGCTTATTGCTCCAAAAATGAGATTATTCATATGGTTGGATTTAGAGAATTAGATATAAACATGGGACCCTCTATTGTGCAAAGGATTATCTAGGCCAAATATATGTATCCTCTATTCAGAGGACTTTGAATATGTCAATCACTTATTTTTTCTGTGTGATTTTTCCATGGAACTTTGGACTGCAACCCTCACGTTATTTAATATTTTGGACCTTGTTCCAATGTATCATATTGACCATTTCCTTTTCTTATGTGAGAAAAACATGGGTAATTATAAATCCTTTCCTATCTTCATCGCTTGGGGTGTCTAGAAGGTTCAGAATAAACATATCTTTGAAAGCAGAGATCTCTGACATCCTGCCTCATATTATGGGTTTCTTCTCTGTATGTCAAGCCTTTGAATCCTCCTCGTAGTCACTCCTTATGCTTCCCTCATAGTCCTCTATCTATAAATGTAGGTTTCTTTGATGATGCATATCATTTAGGTGTATGTGGAGGGGGTGCCATCAGTTTCCTCCCTAGAAATGGGTCTTATCATATTTGGTTGAATATTGGTTCAGAGTCTAATACCAAGGCAGAGGTTTCTGTAGTTTGGGCCCTTTTATATATTGAAACATCATTGAACATTATCTCCTGTCAGATTTATGGAGATTCCAAGTGTGTGATGGACTGGATAATGGAGAAGGGGAATTTTAAGGTTCTTTCCCTCAAGCACTAGAGTAACATATTTAAATTCTTAAGGGTCTCTTTCAAAATGTATTATTCTAGCATATTTTGAGGGAATGTAACCAACATGCGGACTATATGTCCAGAAAATATCTACGGGTGGAGGAAGGCCACTTTTTATTTGAAGAACCAGGAGGCTTACAATTATTGAGAAGGGGATATGTTCATATCCCCAGTGATCTTCAGTTGGCTCACTTCTTTTGATATGTCAAGAAATTCTATCCTTTTTGTCATCTTATGACTAAAATATTTTTGTTTGAACTAGTTATTCTTGTTTGTAACTAGGATTTGAATGTTCCATACTATCCGGGTTTTTATCTTTTTTAGTAATTTTATCCATGTTCTACAAAGTTTATAGATGTTCTTTTCATGTCCATTTTTGGTCCCTGTTAGTTAATTTTGTGATGGATGTTGTTGTTGGCATTGGTGATGTCCATACCTTTGAGGTTTTTTGGGTTATATATATGTAAATGTACTCCTCTTTCTTAATGAAAAGGATGATTTATCTTCTCTAGAAAATATTACCCTATAAAGGGGTTGGTGTTTAGGAGTTACGAGACTCGGCAATTTTTCAGTTACGAGTCAGGCTAACCCATATTCCTGTACTCTGTTTTCCTACATGCAAAGTGATAAACAGAGGAAATGAAGATTTTTTTAATATTTCCACCGTTGATACAACCCATTTGTAGTTCTAGGCAGGTAGAAACCATGTTTCTACCCAAAAGATCATCCATATGAAAAGGATGATCGAGTACATGGAGGCAAGGCTTGACCCTACCCTCCTCCTTCAGGGCTCCTGATATTTCTCAACAAAATATGGCAGTGAAAGTTTGCTACCTATGAACAATGAATGAAAACAATATCTAGTGGTAACAACAACCTCCAAACACGTTAGAAGATAGTGAAGTTACAAGGCTAACCTGGTCATGACAAGGGTCTCTAAGATGCGTTTGGTGTGGTGAGACCCCCACAACACGTGGAGGTATTTCCTTAACAGAGGTTGATCATGATGCTAGCTTGGTTCAAGGTTCATATACTTACTCTGTTTGTGTTGCTGCTACGTATGCATATATATGCTCTTAGGTATACTACTAGGGCAAATTATCCATGCTTACAAGTAGTGGAAAGACTGAACTGTAAGTCCCATCATAAGTCATCAAAATGGCCATAGATTTTGTTCAATAGCACAATGCCTGACCTGCAAAACATAAACCCCGTTTGTTAATAACATCTGGAGCTCCTTCTATTAGGGGATCTCCCTTCTACTAATTATTTCCAAAGCTCATATTTCATCTCAAATTCTGGGCGGTTTATATATTGTGTCATCCTTTCTTGTCTTCCTCATTGCAGTCTTTTATTATCAAGTGGAAATGTGCTTCTGAATTGGGTCTACATGGTCTTCTAGCATATGAATGGGACAATTTTATTAAGAATCTTATTCTCAATGGTCTAATCTTATCATAGGAGGATGGTTCAATTGCTTGTGCTTGGAACACCTCATTTGGGAAAATAACTTCTCGCCATGCCTATAATTCTATATCAGCATGTTCTTCCCTTCCCATGGTAAATTGGTGGTATAATAAGTTCTGGGACTGGCTTATTGCTCCAAACATGAAATTATTCATATGGTTGGATTTAGAGAATTAGATATAAACATGGGACCCTCTATTGTGAAAAGGATTATCTAGGCCAAATATATGTATCCTCTATTCAGAGGACTTTGAATATGTCAATCACTTATTTTTTCTGTGTGATTTTTCCATGGAACTTTGGACTGTAACCCTCACGTTATTTAATATTTTGGACCTTGTTCCAATGTATCATATTGACCATTTCCTTTTCTTATGTGAGAAAAACATGGGTAATTATAAATCCTTTCCTATCTTCATCGCTTGGGGTGTCTAGAAGGTTCAGAATAAACATATCTTTGAAAGCAGAGATCTTTGACATCCTGCCTCATATTATGGGTTTCTTCTCTATATGTCAAGCCTTTGAATCCTCCTTGTAGTCACTCCTTATGCTTCCCTCATAGTCCTCTATCTATAAATGTAGGTTTCTTTGATGATGCATATGATTTAGGTGTATGTGGAGGGGGTGCCATCAGTTTCCTCCCTAGAAATGGGTATTATCATATTTGGTTGAATATTGGTTCAGAGTCTAATACCAAGGCAGAGGTTTCTGTAGTTTGGGCCCTTTTATATATTGAAACATCATTGAACATTATCTCCTATCAAATTTATGGAGATTCCAAGTGTGTGATGGACTGGATAATGGAGAAGGGGAATTTTAAGGTTCTTTCCCTCAAGCACTAGATGTAACATATTTAAATTCTTAAGGGTCTCTTTCATAATCTATTATTCTAGCATATTTTGAGGGAATGTAACCAACATGCGGAATATATGTCCAAAAAATATCTACGGGTGGAGGAAGGCCACTTTTTATTTGAAGAACCAAGAGGTTTACAATTATTGAGAAGGGGATATGTTCATATCCCCAGTGATATTCAGTTGGCTCACTTCTTTTGATATGTCAATAAATTATATCCTTTTTGTCATCTTATGAATAAAATATTTTTGTTTGAACTGGTTATTCTTGTTTGTAACTAGGATTTTAATGTTCCATATTATCCGGGTTTTTATCTTTTTTAGTAATTTTATCCATGTTCTACAAAGTTTATAGATGTTCTTTTCATGTCCATTTTTGGTCCCTGTTAGTTAATTTTGTGATGGATGTTGTTGTTGGCATTAGTTGACATTACATGTTAGTAATAAATGTATCCCATTGGATTGGAAGTACCACCGAATTGTAGGGGTTGGTTGACAGAACTGGATTCCAAAATGTCATTACCTAGTGGAGCCCCAATTTCTGGTAGGACTTTATCATTAACTACCTCTATCATATAATGCCATGAGTGAAACTTGATTTGATGTGCGTACCCACCATTACATGGGGGTCTTTTCCAAATTCATATACATTGTTGCAACCCTTTGCTCAAGCACAATCTACTCCACCACTTGTTCCAAAGATTCTTTCATGGTGTCAGTTGTGCCATTAAACTCAATATCTTCTTAAGCTCTGCACTAATCCACCTAACTATTTTCAACATCATGCAATGCCAAAAAAAAATTACAGTCTATTCAAGAGTGATTAAAATCTATATTTATCTTTTTCCATAGATCAGACACTGACACACAAGACAGAGTTCCGAGTCATCATTGTGCTCATACAAAATAAAAATTCAACCTTTCTTACACAAAGGCACAAAAAGAGTTGACAATCGCAGGCATAGTAGAAAACATATTCACATTTAGGATCAATTTTGACAAATGACGTCCATTTGCAGAGTTTTGTGTACCACCACCTTTACACATTAAGCTTTGCTCTTAGTATCCTTCTCTACATACACGAAAAAGTTGTCTCCCATAGATTTTTCTCTCATGGCTATTTACTCTCACATTTCTGACTTGATCTAACGTAATTCTCCATCTGCTATACCCACTCCCCATGAGAGAACTGTCTTACAAAAATATATCAAATTTAGCCAATTATCAAACCATAGGTCAATTGGGTGTAGCTCTAGTTGTTGAGAGGAAAGTAGTTATCCTCCTACATCTGGGTTCATATTCCACTTTGTGACATGCTTGCTCTCTTCATGAGCTAATTGCTGACAATTGAGCTGGCCTTGAGCCCTGAAGAATCCATTTTATCCTGGCTACCATTCTCAAAATGAGGGAAAGTACCCAGTAGGTTTCCTCCGGAAATTCATTATGCAGAGAAAAAAAAGGAATATCAAACCACAAATGGGACATCTGAATTCGCTATGTCCAAGTGCTTACTTTGTTGTAATGAATAGCCTTTTCTAACTATGCTTATTTTCTTTCCTAACTATGCCAAGCACTATGTTACAATGTTAACTATGGCATTCTAGTATCTCCTATTTTTCATTTTCAAATACTATATCTAGCTGCTGCATTGTTGTATTCTTCGTGTGCCAAATGCTTCATCGTTGCTTCAGAAATTCAGATGGCAGTTATGGATCAAGATTTGTAGATCAAATAGTGTGTATTCCTTAATCAAGGATTCAAGCCCTGCTATGACAAGGAGTCCACAGATTCTGACTCATTTACAATAAGGACTGCTTCGGAAGTCTGTCGTAATTAAGGGCTAATCGATACCATAATTCTGAGCCTCAATGTTTCAGCCATTGTCTCACCTAAGTGACATCAATAGGACCGCAGGCATATAAATGTAAGCTATTAAGAAATCTAAAGTTTTCTATTGAGGCAAATTTCCAGAATAATATCAAGCCAAGTGAATAACTCTAATATTGATTTTCATGACTTGCTTTAGAATTTGCTCACAGCTGTAATGGCTTTGTCCTGGTCCAAGGATGATTCAGAGATCTGAAATGGATCCATGCTTGAAATTAGGTTCATAACTAAGGCTGAAAATATATCCCTTGGTCCTTGAAATAATCCAGTATGACAATAGCTAATGAATGCCCTTCAATTTACTTAGGATTCTGCTTTAGACTTGATGATACAAATAGTAAGTTCAGGATTTGAAGACAACAGAGTTGAAGGATCTCGAATTGTTCAAAGTATTGAGTAAGGGTTCTTGCTTCAGAGAACTGCAACTTCCACCTTCAGGTTTCCAGAAGAAGGTGATCATGAATTCTTATCAAAAAACTTCTAAGTGATTGTTTTTTCTCTTACTTGGGCTTCTCCTCACCTGAGCTCTGATACCATGTTAAATTTTGATTAACATTTTCTTTGCTTAGGACAGTCACTTCAATGATCTACATCAACCTATGAATTAGGCCATCTTATTTCCAAGATCTTGATGTAGATCTTATATAACCTCAGGTAGTAGATAGATTGGAAAAGGGGTTTTTTGTAAAGCTAATTAATCACGTCCATCCATTTAAATTTAACAGTCCATCCATGCTGCATAATAGTACTAGTTTCTTGGTGATCCAACCATACTCTGTCTTCAAATTTAACAGTCCATCCATGCTGCATAACAGTACTAGTTTCTTGGTGATCCAACCATCATGGATATCACAGCGTATGGTAATTCTATTTTTAAGTGTTCGTTAGTAGTACTTTCCAATCAGGGAATTCCTAAACCTTAATATGTTGTGTTAAATTCAAAGATACTTTCCTATCAGGGGATTCCTAAACCTTAATATGCCATGTTACGTTCAAAAAGGGAAAAAATGAACTTACTCTGGAGGCAGTTGTCCTCTACAAGATTGAAAAATACAAGCTACTTGACATATCATTCTGATAGGAATAAAATAAATTTACATTTTGTTGTTTCCATATCCTCGTCCTCTTTAAGATTGTTCCAGCTACTTGACATCATTTTGTCTTGCCTTGAAGTTCTTTGAAGTACATTGATAAGTAGAAAAACCTTTATCGCTTCCGAAACATCTTCACCATGCACTTTTTGGGTAGAAATGTTAGGACGTCTTATTATTTTCAATGGCATATTACCACAAGAACGCTTGAGATGAGGGATACCCAGATTACGTCTAGAACATATACAAATTGGTGTATTTTCAATGGCATATTACCACAAGTCTTCTTATTTTCAATAGCATATTACCACAAGAACGCTTGAGATGAGAGATACCCAGATTACGTCCAGAAAAGATACAAATTGGTGGTTCTTTTAGTGACCTATCCCTAGCATCTGAGATACCCTTACTACACTAGTTCTCCACACAAACTGCATTTCCATCTACAAATCGAGACATAAGTCGAATGAAATAATTCACTGTTTCTTTGTTGTGAAGGTTGATTCAACCATAAGTCCAACATTTTTCTCTTGATAACCTGTTTAGTTGAGGCCACATAGCTTAGGACAAAACCAACTAGCATTTTCTCCAATTGGACTAGACGATGTTATTGATATAGAACAAAAATCCCCACAGTTTTTGTTTGGAATACTCGTATGGTACTTTTTTAAGCAGAGAACAATTGTACAATGACTGGCATTTTACAGACGTGATGTCTTAATTTTGGTTGATAAATGCTCTGTTTTATAAGCTTTGTTTTATAAGCTCTGCATTTATAAGCTCTGTTTTGGTTGATAAGACATTTATTTATCATAAGATGTGAATTTTATAAGTGGTCTGAATTTATTTTTTGTTTGACATACACTGATATAGATCATCAGTTCGAGGTGTCCTTCAGAAACCTGACTCCTTGATGCATTTGTTAGTGCTTCCGCTTGTTATTAGTTGCTTGTCCCTATCTGCAGGAAAATTTTAATTTCTATGGACCTCTTCCACTTAGAAAAACACAACGTAAGGTCTTGATCTCCATTGAATCCATTCCCTCTAGTTCCATAGTGTTGGCATAAATAATTTTAGCTACTGCCTGCTCTTTGGGTATCCCTACAATTCGTATATCGTGGCTCAATGCAGTGATGATTCAGACAAGTGTATAATGTGATTTGAAGGACACCTTATCTCATTTGTAGTGAACATTGATTTAAACTAGTGCATAATGAGATTTCATGTTTCTTACTATACTCTGTCTTCAAATTAACAGTCCATCCATGCTGCATAACAGTACCAATTTCTTGGTGATCCAACCATACTCTGTCTTCAAATTTAACAGTCCATCCATGCTTCATAACAGTACTAGTTTCTTGGTGATCCAACCATCATGGATATCGTAGCTTATGGTAATTCCATTTTTAAGTGTTCGTTAGTAGTACTTTCCAATCAGGGAATTCCTAAACCTTAATATGTTGTGTTAAATTCAAAGATACTTTCAAATCAGGGGATTCCTAAACCTTAATATGCCATGTTACATTCAAAAAGGGAAAAAATGAACTTACTCTGAAGGCAGTTGTCCTTTCAATTACCACACTTTGAGACTATCATTTAGGAATATCGACAAATCATTTTCTTTAAATCATTTTACTTCAAAGTGGGAAGAGGTGAAATTTTAGCCTACCAAGACTTTCAGTGAGAAGATAATAATAATAAACACAAATAATTAAAAAAAAAAATCACTGGAAGATCATAACCCAGAATGTCAAGCCTAAGATCAAGGAAATCTTAAAGATGATATAAAAGATGTTCCAATTTGGTGTCAAAAAGTTAGTAGAAGTGATTTCACTATTAAACAAGGTATAAGGTAATTATGGAATCTCAATTTTCAAGAGAAGTGAGTGGTGGTGGGATTTATTATGATAACTGCATTTTCCTTTGGAAATTATAATTACATTGTAGTTAGCTTTATCAAATTAACTTCTCACTTGGGCAAGTGGAATTAAAATAGGTTAGGTTGGGCCTCATCAATGTCTGTTGTGCAAAAACAATGAGGAAAATGTTCATCATTTGTTTATCTCTTGTTGTTATATTGTTCAAATCCTATTTAAATTTTTCATTGAGCTCAAGCCAAAGGTTCCTTGGTCCTATGTTATTTTGATGGAATGTGCATAAGTTTGGTTCTTTAATAAGTTTCTTAAATGCTTTGAAGCTCTTGTAGTGTTATTCATATATGGTATTTGGTAAACAAAGAACTATAGCATTTTTCAAGACAAGGACATTCTTCTTTCTATTACTGTTGGCTCTATTATATCTAGCACATTAAAGGTTGGAGGATATACCCACAAGGAAGCCTAAGCTATCAGTAATGATAGCTTTGGATTTTGAGTTTATTTATTTATGGTGTTAGTTAAGACCATCCCTGCATTTGTGGGGTATGTGTTGTTCTTTTTCTCATTCCTGATCACTATTTCCATATTCAATATTCTCTCGATAGAGGATCAACTAACCAAGCATATTTTACTTCCCTAAGAAAACTTATTGAGGTTGTTATGCTTAGAGGTGTTAAGAAGTTGCAGATCATGAGTGATTCCAACCTTGTATTGATTAGGCCAATAGGAAAGCATCAATTAATAAATATAAATCTATGTCATTTGTTGGTGGACTTTTATAACTCAATTATATCTTTTAAATGAAATTCTTTCATGAACATTCTTCACGAACTCAACACTTCAACAGACTTTGACAAATATTCTTTCAGGGACATTCTTCATGAACTCAATACTTCAGCGAATGAGTTATCAAAGGGGACTTTGACTTTGTCCCCTGTTGCCATAAATATTTACAAGTTCTTGACGGTGTGATGAAAGATTCTACAGACTTCTTTTTGAAGTCTTCCTATCATGTCCCTTATGTTATAAAGTAAGGATTTTTTTGAAGAAGATAAGGTTATATAACCTCAGGTAGTAGATAGATTGGAAAAGGGGTTTTTTGTAAAGCTAATTAATCACGTATAGTGGAAAGGCCCATAGGGAATGAATTTTTAGTTGTGAACAGATAACGTCTATGAAAACGTATATGTTATGTCTCCAATGCATGAGGATCACCTGTCTTCCATTAGTATTTTGAGTTTGTACTTGGAACATATGATCAAACTGTCCCTGTTAGCAAACTGTCTCTGTTATCAAACTGTCTGTTAGCAATGGCTCAATGTAGTGATGATTCAGACAAGTGTATAATGTGATTTGAAGGACACCTTATCTCATTTGCAGTGAACATTGATTTAAACTAGTGCATAATGAGATTTCATGTTTCTTACTATACTCTGTCTTCAAATTTAACAGTCCATCCATGCTGCATAACAGTACTAGTTTCTTGGTGATCCAACCATACTCTGTCTTCAAATTTAACAGTCCATCCATGCTGCATAACAGTACTAGTTTCTTGGTGATCCAACCATCATGGATATCGCAGCGTATGGTAATTCCATTTTTAAGTGTTCGTTAGTAGTACTTTCCAATCAGGGAATTCATAAACCTTAATATGTTGTGTTAAATTCAAAGATACTTTCCTATCAGGGGATTCCTAAACCTTAATATGCCATGTTACATTCAAAAAGGGAAAAAATGAACTTACTCTGGAGGCAATTGTCCTCTCAATTACCACACTTTGAGACTATCATTTATTTGCAATTAATCAATTAGAAATAGAGAGATTTTTTCTGTCCTACATCTCCATTGTCTTCTTCATCTTTTCCCAGTGCTTTTCTCATGGTTGTGCATGTTGAAGCTGCTTCTCCTTTGAAGGTATGAAAGAACCATGGCAATAGGTATCAGAGACAAAAATGGTCCTGCTGAGACTCAAATGGTGAAGATCAATAGATATCGATGACGAGTTTATGTGAAATTCATGGAGCAAACCTTTAATCGAAACATTTTGAAAGAGAATGGATGAGGACATAAAGAGCTAAAGAAATGGGCTGGTTTCAAAGAGAAAGAAGTCAACAACAACGGAAAATGGGACAACAAACAAACGAGGAAGAAGAATGAAAATGAGTAAGCTTTTTTTCAAATCAGCAAAATATATAAACGAGAGGAGACATTTCTGTTTATCCCCTCGATCTTATTTTCCTTTCTTTGTTTTGCGTACCACCACCTTTGCACATTAAGCCTTGCTCTTAGTATCCTTCTCTAGGAAGCAAGTAGCGAAGGACTATCAGGAGAGAGAGGAATCGAATTAGGAGATAAGCGCAAGACAGAGGTTGGTCTCCTTTGTTCTTCTCTCATCTATATTTCATAAAGGAAAAACGAAAGTAGCTTTACTTTGTTTGTTTCTAAGGTAGCTACCACACCTTAGTGGGATAAGCAGTTCTGTGTAGACACTTTTCCCTGTAACAAAATGGCGACTCCACTGGGGAGCGACTAGGTTGTTTGTTTATCTTCCTTGTTGTTTATTTTATAAACTTACAGACGGAGCCTGAAGTCGAGCCAGGTAGCTTTCAAACTGCATTTGCTATGCAAATGCAAAGTAGATAAATGTCGCTTCAGTCAATATTCAGGATTTGTTTATGAATTAAACAACTGATTTACAAACTCTCTAATTGCCCCTGTGGTAGCTCCAGTAACCTCCTTAGATCTACCCCTGATTGTTGGTTTACTGATTACCATTTGCTCAGCCAAAACCCCTGAACTGAACTGCAAACTGTGACCCGGAACCCAAGAAAAGTCTCGTCTCTGGCCCAGCGTAGGCTCTGTTCTGTGAATCTGAAATTCAGCGCACTTCCCGAGTGTAGTAGGTGCGCTGCATTTCAAGTTCACTGTGTTACAGGTGCGCTGATCAGACTAGGCATTGTTCCTCAGTTTTGGTTTTTGTGTTCATTCTTTTCAGTTCTATTCATGAGTTTTGTTGTTTGTAATCAGTATATCTCTGTTTGAAACCCCTTTCCTTGCTGATATTCCACCTCCATTGTGCAAAAGAACTGTAAATATTTTTGTGTATTTGTTGAGTCATTTTCAGTTCTCCTTTGCAAAAAGTAACGTAATTGTATTGTCGTTTCTTGATTTGAAAGTGTCGCAAGTGTCGTTTTCAGTCATAGGAGAGAGTTTGGTTGCTCTTGATAGTCAATTACCCTGTTACTATTGTATTTGGTCTGAATTTGTAGTTTTTCTAGTGTCGAAAGCAAGTATTCATTTCCGAATCGTAAAGTGTTGTGATTGTCTTCATTTTTTATTTTGAAAAGAAACTTGTTAGTAACTGTCGCTTGAAAAGTAATTCAGATTTGCGCATTAGCTTTCTTTTTATCATTCACATACTAAGAAAGCCGAAAACAAATACATGCATGTGCATTTGCATTTAGCATGTTTGATTGGTTTGATTTGCATTTGCATTTAGAGGGGAAGTACCCAGTGGGTTTCCTCCCGAAATTCATTATGCAGAGCAAAAAAAGGAATATCAAACCACAAATGGGACATCTGAATTCGCTATGTCTAAGTGCCTACTTTGCTGCAATCAGTAGCCTTTTCTAACTATGTTTATTTTCTTTCTTAACTGTGCCAAGCACTATGTTACAATGTCAACTATGGCATTCTAGTATCTTCTATTTTTCATTTTCAAATACTATATCTAGCTGCTGCATTGCTGTATTCTTCGTGTGCCAAATGCTTCATCGTTGCTGCACTAATAGCCGTGCCTTTTGCTGATATTAACCATGCCAATTGTGTGATGGTATTTGATAAATGTTTATAAGTCTATTAACTGTGTTTTAATCACTATCCTATTATCTTGTTCGAGCTTATTTGTCTCTTGTGCCAAATTCCAGTGTAGTAAGTTTTAATGCTTCTCTTTATTGCATTTCAGGAAAAAAATGGTCATCTAAGTTTTATTAAGCATTGCACTCAAATGAAAATACCCTCTCCTATCACACTCTAATATTTTCTTTTGTTGCTTCTGGAGGCAGACAACATAAAGATGCTTCTCTCTTTTATTCAAATCCTTTTTTGCAGTTAATATGATTGGGTTCACTTGAACAGGTGCAGTAGCTTGTGCTGAGCACCCCCTATAAAGATCTGATGCAGTCTACTTGGTTCATCTGCTTTCTCCTTGGCCTTTGACTTCTGTCTTTTCTGCATATATTCTGATCCCCTCTATGTCAGCCATGTTGGGGCCACAGGGCTGCCTCCCTTCTTCCTCGTACAAAGATTGGTTTAACAGCCCCTCCAAGGTTCCCTGTCTGCACCAGGAACTTGGTCACAGATTTTGATTTTATCCATCTTCCTCCCTCTAGTTAAATGCCGCCTCAAACATGTAACCCTCCAACAAACCCATACCTGCCCACTAGATCCATCATCCACTACCCATTGTGTGAATGTGTGGCTTGAATAGATGGACCACCACCATAATGTCAACATAGGAGCAACATTAAAAATCCCCTATGCACTAAATGCCTAGATCCAACTGAAATATGAAGTTATGAACAAAATAGACCCCTGGCCCAAAGTCCAGTACAACCATCAACATAATTAAAACCTTGAAGGGTGAGTCACATCAACAAAATAATGAACAATAAATGATATGGCACCTGAACACCTGCACCGTAGTAGAACAGGGAGGGTCATCATTGATTAGCTTTGAAGGCCATCCCAAAACATTGGGAAACATAAATATCACTGGAAGTTCCATCCTTCATTACCATCATCCTGAGGTCACCACATATTAGATAACCCCAAGAGGATGCAGGGTACCTTTTCATCCAAAGTATGCTCTACTAGATGTAGTTGTGGAAGTGGCATAGCCAAACTTAGCACCTCTCCCTTATTTCTCACACTCACTGACTTGTACTTTGTCACTACTCAAAGCCTTGTCTTGAGCATTGGGATGGCACAAGTAGCAAAGTTGATGATCATCAGCCGGGACCCTACTCATTATGCAAAAGGCACCTCTTTAGTGCTCAAGTAGCTAACAAAATGCTCAAGATCCATTTCAACTTTGTCCACCTGGGCATGTATTTGTAGGGAATAATTATTCACAACTGTGGATTTGTTAGACCTACAGAAATCTCATTGATCAAACATAGTTCCTAGATCCTAGTGGACTTGACTTCAAAGATGTATCAAACTTGTACTTCGTGTTTTGTAATGCACCTTAACGGTAGTACACCATGTGCTCCGTTGAATTATGACATTTGCACTTCCCAGTGATAAGGGATATACATGACTGTATATATCTTCTAATGTATAACCTATGCACACCTATGATGTAATGATTAATCCTAGGAGCAACCAAATATGAGAACTTAACTGCCAGTTTTGTTCCCAGGTAGGAATATCAACAAATCATTTTCTTTAAATCATTCTACTTTAGAGTGGGATGAGGTGAAATTTTAGCCTACCAAGACGTTTAGTGAGAAGATAATAATAATAAACACAAATAATTAAAAAAATAAAAAAAATCACTAGAAGATCATAACCAGAAGCTAGTACTCCAGAAGAATTTCCAGAGGACCCCAAGCTTGTGGAAATCTGCAAGTAAAAAGAATGCTAACGTGTTGTCAAGGAAATCTGTAATAAAAAAGAATGTCAAGCTATGCTTTAGTCTCAGGCCTCTCCAAGAAAACGTATATGTTATGTCTCCAATGCATGAGGATCACCTATCTTCCATTAGTATTTTGAGTTTGTACTTGGAACATATGATCAAACTGTCCCTGTTAGCAAACTGTCCCGATTATCAAACTCTCTGTTAGCAAAATGTCCCTGTGCCTTCTTATCTGGTGAGCCAAACTCCTTTTGTTTCCATGTATCACAATTTGGGTAGAGAGTGCCACCTTTCATGCTTCCTCTCCTTGGGACTTTTTATTGATGATGTTATTGAGGTGTAGAGGGATTTTCCTCCCCCTTGATACATACTCAAAGAGTTCCTTTGTCTTTTGAAACTGCTTGCTTAGCCATTTGATTGACTTGGGAGTTGAATCTTTTTCTAACCTGAAAATAGTGGACTTATTTAAATACATTGAGTAGCAGGACCATTTTATGATAGATGCATGCCAGGGCTTAAGAGGAAGGAGCTCTTTCCTGCTTCAGTGATCTTGTGATTGTGTTGGAGTCCTCAACTGAAATTGCTTGCTTAGCCATCTGATTGACTTGGGAGTTGAATCTTTTTCTAACCTGAAAATAGTGGACTTATTTAAATGCATTGAGTAGCAGGACCATTTTATGATAGATGCATGCCAGGGCTTAGGAGGAGGGAACTGCTTCAGTGATCTTGTGATTATGTTGGAGTCCTCAACAATAACTACATCCCTTTGCACAATGTCCTTCAGGAACCTGACTCCTTGATACATTGTTAGTGCTTCCGTTTGTTATTAGTTGCTTGTCCCTATCTCCAGGAAAATTTTAATTTCTAGGGACTTCTTCCACTCAGAAAAACACAACGCAAGGTCTTGATCTCCATTGAATCCATTCCCTCTAGTTCCATAGTGTTGGCATAAAAATTTTTAGCTACTGCTACTCTTTGGGTATCCTTACAATTCGTATACCGTGGCTCAATGCAGTGATGATTCAGACTAGTTTATAATGTGATTTGAAGGACACCTTATCTTATTTGCAGTGAAAATTGATTTAAACTAGTGCGTAATGAGATTTTATGTTTTTTACTAAACTCTGTCTTCAAATTTAGAAAAATTCCTTCCTTCCACTTATGCCACGACACCTCTATCTTGGCACAAAATCACACATATTTCAAGATCATTGGCTTCTTAGGTTGGTTTTATTGAATTCCAACTATGGAGGCATGCGTTCTTTTAGCATGAGGAAGAATGTAAGAATGAGATATGTTCTTTCAGCATGAGGAAGAATGTAAGAATGACATGGAAAGAAACTCTCCAAGAAAACATATATGTTATGTCTCCCATGCATGAGGATAATGTGTCTTCCATATATTATTTTGAGTTTGTACTTGGAGCATATGATCAACAGGGTAGGTGAAAGCAGTGTTGAAAATATTGGTATTGGCAAAATATCGGCAAGGGTCCAGAAAACATCTTATTGGCAATATCGGCGAAAATATCAACAAAATATCGGCAAGCATAAAAAATAATTTTTTTTCAAAATTTTAAACATAGCCGATATTTTGCCGATATTTTGGAAATATCGCGATATTTTCAAAACAAAAAAATATCGCGATATTTTCTCGGTGATATATCGTTTTGCCGAAAATATCGCAATATTTTCGAATATCGCCGATATTATCAACGGTGGGTGAAAGAGCCTTTTATACAACGGGGTCAAAAGATAGAGCCTTTGCAAGGGATACAGGGAAGCAATGAATTAATGGTTTATGAGAGGAAGCCCATCCTTTGATAAGAAAACACATGTGATTTTTTCGTATGGAGTTTCTAGATAACTCGTGATAGATTTTTAGGTAACTCCCTTCTGCCAGCTCCATGTAGAGGACCTCTTTTCCTTATAGAGAGACTTATCCCAGACCAAATCCATCTCTTTTACCAAGCTTTCTATCCAAAGCTTGAGATGGTAGGATAGATTTTGTTTCCACTTTCGATGGTAGGATAGATTTGTGGTATACATAAATCTAGCACTTGCTAGATTTCTCACTCTACAATGTTTCTATCTGCTCGAATTTGTGCTAAAAGGAAATCTAACACATGTTAGATTTTCTTTTACATTGCAACGTTGTTAATATAGCACACATTAGACTTATTTAGTCCTACAATGTTGTTATGTTCTTTTGTTTGTGCTTGAAGGAAATATAACATGTGTTAGATTTCTTTCAAATTAAATTGTGCTTGAGTTTGTGTTGGAAGAAAATTTAACACAATCTAGAAGTCTTATACTCTACAACGTTGTTGTCGGCAATGTGCTTGTATTTGTGGTAGACATAAATGTAGCACATGTTAGATTTCTCGCTCTACAATGTTGTTGTTGGCAATGTGCTTGCATTTGTGTTAGACATAAATCTAGCAGTTGCTAGATTTCTCACTCTAGAATATTTCTATGTGCTTGAGTTTGTGCTAAAAGGAAATCTAACACATGTTAGATTTTCTTATACATTGCAATGTTGTAATCTAGCACACGTTAGACTTATTTAGTCCTAAAATGTTGTTATGTTCTTGCGTTTGTGCTAGAAGGAAATATAACATGTTTTATATTTCTTTCAAATTTAAATTTGCTTGTGTTTGTCTTGGAAGAAAATTCAACACAAGCGAGATTTCTTATACTCTACAAGGTTGTTGTTGGCAACATGCTTTTATTTGTGGTAGACATAAATTTAGAACTTGCTATATTTCTCACTCTACAATGTTTCTATGTGCTTGAGTTTGTGCTAAAAGGAAATCTAACACATGTTGGATTTTCTTTTACATTGCAATGTTGTTAATCTAGCACACATTAGACTTATTTAGTCCTAATATGTTGTTATGTTCTTGTGTTTGTGCTAGAAGGAAATATAGCATGTGTTAGAATTCTTTCAAATTTAAATGTGCTTGTGTTTGTGTTGGAAGAAAATTTAACACAAGCTAGATTTCTTATACACTACAATGTTGTTGTTGGCAACATGCTTGTATGTGTGCTAGACAGAAATCTAGCACTTGCTAGATTTCTCACTCTACAATGTTTCTATGTGCTCCAATTTGTGCTAAAAGGAAATCTAACACATGTTAGATTTTATTTTACATTGCAATGTTGTTAATCTAGCACACATTATAGACTTATTTAGTCCTACAATGTTGTTATGTTCTTGTGTTTGTGCTAGAAGGAAATATAGCATGTGTTAGATTTCTTTCAAATTTAAATGTCCTTGTGTTTGTGTTGGAAGAACATTTAACACAAGCTAGATTTCTTATACTCTACAATGTTGTTGTCAGCAATGTGCTTTTATTTGTGGTAGACATAAATCTAGCACTTGCTAGATTTCTCACTCTACAATGTTCCTATGTGCTCAAGTTTGCGCTAAAAGAAAATCTAACACATGTTAGATTTTATTTTAAATTGCAATGTTGTTAATCTAGCACACAATAAACTTGTTTAGTCTTACAATGTTGTTATGTTCTTGTGTTTGCGTTTAAAGGAAATATAACATGTGTTAAATTTCTTTCAAATTAAAATGTGTTTATGTTTGTGTTGGAAGAAAATTTAACACAATCTAGAATTCTTATACTCTACCACGTTGTTGTTGGCAACGTGCTTGTATTTGTGGTAGACATAAATCTAGCACTTGATAGACTTCTCACTCTACAATGTTTCTATGTGCTCGAGTTTGCACTAAAATGAAATCTAACACATGTTAGATTTTATTTTACATTGCAATGTTGTTAATGCTAACATGTTTTTGTTTAGGCTAAAAGAAAATCTAGCTTGTGCTAGATTTTTTTGTCGTGTAGTGTTGTCATTGGAGATATTTATATGTTTGTTATAAGTAAATGTAATTCTAAGTAAATTTTTCTCACCCTACAATGTTGTTATGTGATTAATTTCGCATTAGAAGGAATTATAGTATGAATTATATTTATTTCACCTTGTAATGTTGTTATTTGCAACGTTCTTGTATTTTTCATAGGAGGAAATCTTTGTACACTATCCCATTCTTAGACCACATATTCCATATGAAGGGCCTTCTAATCGTTTCAAGGTTTAAAATTTTATATATTGTAACAATAGTCTATGTAGGCATGGACTAAAACTTCATAGTCTCTAAAAGGCAAGGTCAAATGTCCCAAGAAATATTATTATTCCAATGACTTTATTGACATTGTGTTTATGTTTTTGCTTTACAATACAATGTTGTTGTTGGCAATCTTCTTGTATGCGATAGAATATAGTCTAGCATGGGTTTAATTTCCTTTGCCTTGAAATATTTTAATGACAATATGTTTGTGGTTTGTGGTAGAAGGAAATCTAGCTTGTGCTATATTTATTTTGTTTTGCAATGTTTTTCTTGGAAATATGAATGTGTTCGTGCTAAAAATAATTCTAGCACGTGCTAGATTTCTTTCACCTTACAATGTTTTTTTTTGACAATATCCATGCGTTTGTAATAGAAATAAATCTAGGATGCAAATGCAATATGCTTTTGTTCATGTTAGAAGTAATTATATCACATTCTATATTTATTTCACCTTGCAAAGTTGGTATGTGTTTGTCTTTGTGCTAGACAAAGATCTAGAAGAAAATATAATGATTGCCATAGTTAATGTTCTTTCATTGTGTTTTGCTATTATTTTATCTAAAGAAAACTAAGAATATACATGACTATAAGAGATAAATTTTGTGTATATATGTTGTTATTTTGGTCTATACAATTTTTTTGTTTATTCACAATGTAATGTCTTTTGGAAATGTTCTTATGCTTGTGCTAGAAGGAAACCTAGTAGATATTTGCTTTCCTATATTCACGATTAAAATAATACAAAAAATTATTTCGAGGTGCCCTTTTTCTAACCTTGATTAGCTATTATTGTGAGTCATACAATTGTTATTGTTCTTGTTCATTTTGTTACACATATAATTATGCGAATAGTTGTAGTATTTATAAATTCATATTTTCTTCAATAATTCGAAATTGTGATAACAATTTTTTTACTTTATTTTCAGATACCATGGACTATGAAGCTAGTGAGAATTCAAAGGAAGCATCCAAGGAAAAAGGAAGTTCAAGAAACACGACACCAAATTCTTTAATTGGTATGACAATTTTAATTTATACTTTGTTAAAATTGTTAGACATTGTGTTAATAACTGGTTGTTGATTAATAAAACCCATGGAAATACCCTTAGGATTGGGGTTTTAATGGGGACAACCCATACTAATATGGGTATTTTTTTCCAAGAACTTTTAAATATGTGATAACTTTTGGTGTCATATACTAAACTTGCATAACATATGTACTCATTTATTATTGTGCGTGTAAATGAAAATCGTGTATTATAAGGTTGTTTAATACTATTTGTTATTTCATGTCTTCCATTAAATTTTTCTTTCTAGAAACCGTGGAAACTGGTGGGCTTGAAATTCGAAGTAAAGTAGCGAATAAAAAAAGAAAAACAAGTGATCTACAAATGATGCCCCCTTCAACTGGTATGGTGGTTTTATATTTTTTGTACTCTTTTTGAAATGGTTGGATTATGTGGTTTCTATTCTTATCAGTTTTACTTAGGTGATAACTTTTGGTGTCATATAGTAAACTTGCATAGCATATGTACTCGTTTATTATTGTGCATGTAAATGGAAATCATATATTATAAGGTTGTTTAATAATATTTAGTATTTCATGTATACCATAATTTTTTTTTCTAGAAACTACGGAATCTGGTGTGCCTGAAATTCAAAGTAAAGTAGTGAAGAAAAGACAAAAAAAAAGTGATGTACAAACATTGCCTCCTTCAACTGGTATGGTGGTTTTATATTTTATGTACACTATCTTGGAAATGGTTAGATTAGGTGGTTTTTCAGTATTTATAAGAACATTATGTGACAATATTTGAAATTATATTTTCATTTTGATTAATGCAAATATTTTTTTGCTTTTATTTGCAGAATTGGTTGGCCCAAAAGCAAATGAAATGTTACAACAATCACTTAAGAAAAAGAAAAGTTATTCAACTCAAAAGGAAATATCAATAACACCTTCAACTTCTACTTTTGAAATGATTAAAAAATATAATACAAATAATAAATATGAGTTCGTGCAAGATTGGTACATCCAAATAGAAACTCCCATGAATATGTTTCCTGATATGTACCTATTTGGATCAATAGACGGAAACGAACCAGAGATATTAGGAATAATAATTAATTGCTATGCTTACAATGAAAATGACATTGACTTTCAAGTGGAAATGATTAAAGAAAATGAGGTAAAATTAATTTCATGTCAAGTGGAGTATACAAATTTTAGACCAGATTTGATTGAAGCTTCAAGTACTGATTCAAAAAATACGATAAAAAATTCAATGTTCAAGTTGGATAGCTTTGAGAGCTTCTCTAAATCTGGACTAAATAGTTGTGCAGATCTTTTAAAACGCATCACCACTGTTTTGAGATATCGTTATGTAAGAAGTAAAAAAACATCATCTGTACTTCTTCATTTACAACAAAAGGGTAAACATTTTGATAAAATACCAAATGATAAAATTGATTCCCAATTACTTGCTTTGAGAAGAGTATATTTATCTGATTTGGAGGAGAATATAAAAGAAAGTGATTTCAAGCCCACTACAGAATTTCAAAAAACTAGGAAAGTTGAATTTGAGACAACTAACCTTGCAAATCAATGTGATGAGATTCATGAAGCTTTCAAGCATTGCTATCTATTTTCAAACTCCTTTAATAGAAAAGTGCATGTTGAAACATGTAAAGAAGCTCCTAAGGTGTTCAAATTAAGATCACGAGATGATTTAAATGTTCAAGTATTAGTGAAATCATTCCTAGAAAAATTTCAAACCTCATTACCTGATGCTCTTCTGATTCCATTTGACATCAATGAGCCTGATCCTTTGGTCAACTCTATCAAAATTATAAATGAGACAGATCTAAATTCTAAGAATATCAATTTTTGGATAGTTGATGGTCAACATACCATTCAAGCAGCGAAAGAAATTTTAACAAATCCTAAATATAATGTATCAACAGAAGCGAAAAAAAATATAAAAAACGTAATGCTCGATTCTTGCATCCATCAGTTGAACCCACTGAGGTGATCCGCATTTGTTGTCAATTTAATTCTGCAAATAAGGTATTTTATAAAACTCCATTTATTGATTGTGTGTGCTCGGCAAGGCATTTCTTAATTGCCAATGACAAATTAAAGAAAAGGAGGATTGGATGCTCTAAGATGGCTGAAGACAAGGTATGTAATTTTAATTATTTTTACATTTAAATTTTATTATTGTATCTAATTTTATTGTAGATAAATTACTAAAGCCGATAATATAAGTCATATTTTCTGATATTTATGATGATTTCACATTAGATTATAACACCTTATTTAGTTTCATTTTTACATTGGATTCTTATTAGTTTATATTTATTATTTTATCAGGTTGATGATGAAATGTTGTGCTCATTCTTCGATTTTCCAATTACAAATTTTTCTGATAAAAAAATTCTCTTATATCTTGATGAACCTATTTGGGATAAATGGGACACTGTTTTTAACTGTTACCAACTAGGCACATTAAAGTGTTCTCCAAGCCAACCTGATTTTGAGAACTACAAGAAAAATAGTCTACACAGTTTGACAGCAGCTACTTTTCGGCCCCTTCAGGGATTAACCATGGAAGAAATTGCTTCACTAGCAGATAAGCTATTGGATGGAACCATTTGGTTTTCTATTCCAATTAATCATCCAACAAATGCCATAAAAATAAAAGACTATTGTTTTAAATTGAAAACCAACAGAATAATATTGGATGCAATAGTTACATATTGTCAAAGTCATGATCAGAACTTGAATGAGATAACTCTTACCACATTCAACATTCTTGAGCATTATGAAAATAATGATATCATATTCACCAATTTTTGCAACACGGTGGAGGGGTCTACTTATGTCAAAGGAACACGTAATACAAAGATAGAGTCCCTTTCTTAGCAAGCATGTGGAGTCCTTGACAGAATGATAAATGGATCAACAAGTGTTCAACAGGTTGATAACAATTTTGAATTTGGTTGTCATTTTGGAGGCCCTAATCTTTTGCCAACACTTTTGCACTCTTTTCCATGTCAGTTGCAACCAGTTTTACACACTGACCTTGTTGTTTTGGACACACTAGCTTTGAAAAAATAACAATTCAACAAGGGGTATTACATTGAATTTTTTCGATTTCTTATCGAAAAAAATGAGTTGAATGACTTTACTACAGTTCTCTTAGTAGAACTTTGGTTTTGTAATGATATACGCCAGTCTTTGGAAATTTCGTTAAAGAACTCCAAGTTCAATTATAAAATTATTAGTGGCATTTATGAATATAATTGCCAAAACAATTATAGTTATGATATAGTTCTTACTATACATTTCTATACTTCAGAATTAAAAATTTTGGAGGCTATAAAATACTCTCACACATTTGAAGACACATTTGATGAAAATGAGAGAGATTATGCTTTTTGGATGGATTTAGTGGAAAAGCACCAACAATGTAGTGATGCAAAAGTGGTTATTTCTCTTTATGCGGGGAAATTTTTTATCAAGGCCTGTTGTACATATGGAAGAATAATTTCATGTATTGTGCAAACAGAGTCACAAAGGACAATCATGTTAAATAATTACAAATCTTTTCAACTATCAAATCCAGTACCCATTAACTTCTTGGAAAATTCAGGTACTACAATTCGTTTCTTTATTTTCTTATAGTACATTGGATACTATTTTTTTCATATTTCTTAATTGTCAAAGTGTTTACTAAAATGACTAATGATGGAGATTCTAAAACAGAGAATGATGAAAGTGGGAAGAAACAAATTAATCAACATAGTGCTTATATTGTTGAAAAAAGTATGGAGATGGAAATAGGAGGAGAAGGAGGAGAGGAAGAAGTTATGAGCACAGGTACATAATTTGTTTAGTTTTTTCTCTTGATAATTTTTCAATTTATTTAATTTCCATACTCATAATATTTTTGGATGACTATTATAGGGAATTATGAGATTAATGAAATTAATCAAGACAATGACCATGGAACGATGGAGATAGAAATGGGTATTAATCATTGTATCTCTATCTTTTTTTATTTTTTTATTATTCTATTTTTTTATTTCATTTTTTTTTGTGATTCATATCCATTTCATATGTTGATTAAAGTTGGAAATAAAGAGAATGAATATAATGACCAAGGTATTGTCCCACAAAACTATAACCAAGAACCAAATATAACATCAGGTACTTATAATTTGTCCACTTGTTTTCCTTGTTATTTAATGATTCTATTCATTTTCACAATTCAAAATATTTTATATGTTTAATTTGGAAACAAATAAAGCTAACCAAGATTATGATGAGGTCCAACGTTACAAATATGAAGATAATGTCATATCAGATACTTATAACTTGTCTTCTTGTTTATCTTATTATTCTTCAAACTCAAATACTTGTAACTACCATAATGTTGTATATTTTTATTATAGGAACAAATAAAAAGTGTAAAATTAACAATCAAAATAATGTTTAAGGTGTGTGTGTGTGTGTGTGTGTGTGTGTGTGTGTTCCTTTTTAAAGGTTGCATTACTAATGTTTTTCTTGGTATTGGTATTTGATTGAAGGTTTAAATAGAAGTACACTCGGTATTTGATTGAAGGTTTAATATGTTTACTCCAGGTCCTGTCTAGATGATAAAAGAACTTATTGTTTCATCTATAAATATTGAAAAAACCACTCAAGGTAAGTGTATTGTTTCAACAATTTTTTTAGTAATTTTTGTAACATGAATAAAATGGTTTGACTATATTATTTTCCATTGTGTTGCAGCCAAAATAACTGAAAAGAAACTAGTTATTTTTGAACTAAAGGACATTTTTTATCATAGCATTGATGATGAAGAAACAAACAAAGGGCATATTGAGAAAATGGGAGCTGATGTTGATTACACAATAGAGAAAAAATTATTTTGGATTCATCCACATGCAAAATCATTTTTTGAAATGTGTTTCAAAAATGAATCTCTTGACATTGCAATTTGGACGATAGCTTTGAAACAAAGCACAACAAGATTTCTAAAAAAGTTGGTTTCAGAAACATTACAAGATAAATTTCTGTTTAAGTGGACTGCTTCAGACTGTAAGCCACAAAAGGGACATAAGGTCATTGACAATTCAACGAAAGTTATACACACTAAATCATTGAAAAAAGTGTGGGAAATGCATACCCAATATGATGCAACCAATACTATTATAGTTGATTGTTTAATTGAGAGAGTGAAAGAGAATCCAAAAGAAAATGTGATTCTTGCCCCTCCATTCATTGGAGCAAATCAAGGGGATAATTGGTTGATCCATGAGCTATGGAGAATATTGCATAAACTAAACAAGGCTACGGATGTGCGAGCTATTTTGAAGGATGTCCAATTATATTTAGAAGTACCTTAAGATTACATATGTCTATATCATGATGTTATATGTATGACATCATGATTGATTACTTTTATTTCACAACACTAATAAAAGAATTGTTGATTTGGTTTGTCATTTATCAAATATTTTTATTTTATTTATTTTTGGTGAGATGAATGGTCATTTAATGTTTTCATATCAAAATTTCCCATTCTATATTTTTTGTTTTACAATGGATTACATTGTATGTAAAATTAATAGGTAACTGTTCTATTTGTTTGAATTAGATCATTACAATTATTTGCTTTAAATGTGGTTTAAGTTATTGTTATACCTCTTAGAAATTAGTAATTTGAAGGTTGACCCATTGCATTCTTATAACCCTATTTATTCCATATAAGTTGAAAAATTATGTTAAGTTGTATGTAACGCCAACAATAAACATACAATTTGCACTAAAAGAAGCACAAAAAAGAACTAAGGTAGAAACTCTATAAATTAACATATAATTAATTAGGTTTGAAATTTAAAAATTGTGTTATATTGTATGTGAAAATTAATAAAAAATTAGTTTGTTTAGTTGCGCTAGACCATTATAATTATATTTTTCAATTGCAATTATATAAATCATTATAAGTCTTAAAATTAATGATCTAAATGGTGGGTCAATGCTTTCTTATAATACTTTTATTCCATACAAATTAAATAAAGGTATTAGTTTGTATGTGTAAAGTAAACATATTATTTGTTTGTTCATTTTAATGGGGCAATTGTATTTGTATTTTGTGATACTTTGAACTCATTGTAAAATTACCTTTGCATACAAATGGAAACTGTTCATAATAAATATTAACATCATTTTTAAAATGATAGGTTTTTATATCCTTAAGCAATGAAGTGTTGAAGTGGAGATATGTTAATATCATACATGTGGTTGCAGTGCAAATGCAGATGGGAATTACTACAAGTCAAAAGATGTTGTTGATTTTCGAAATGGAAGGAGTATTCTTCCAATCATACACCAAAGATGAACAAGATTTTCATATTCAAAGAGAACCAGACTGGCAGTTTGGTGATAGGTCCTATTTTTTAAGCCCTTTTCATTCAAAAGTATTAAAATATTGCTTAAGAAATTATGATGTCGCAATATGGACATTAAATGTCACTGACAAGTACATCCGAAAAGTACTTGAAAAATCAAATATTGATATAAAGGACTTTAAATTTGCATGGGACAGATCTCATTGTCATTTGCAAACAAAATTGGAAGCAGGGAGAACAAGACAATTTTATGAGAAAAAGTTGATTGATGTGTGGTGCCAATATGGAGATAATTATGAAGAATCAAATGTATTGCTAATAGATACAGAAAAGCATACTTCTCAATTCATGGGATATCGATCAAACCACATCTTGATAAAATCGTATACAGGAAAAGAGCAAGATACGTGGCTTATGCAAGTTTTATTCCCCTTTCTTAAGATACTTCATCGTATCAAACAAAAACATGAGTACATTCGAATGTTCAATAGAACATGTACTTAATTCTAGTTCATGGAGATAATTTCTTTTATAAATTTGTTGAAAAGTACATTCCAAATTTTCAATACATTTTGGACATAGTTTTTGTTGAATCAATTTGTATGATTTTATATTTTTTGAAATAGATGGAAATTGCCAATTATATTAATATGTCTATTTCTTATTATTTATAAATGTTTTTGCAATGACTGTTGTATCGATTTTTTTCTAAGATGTGTGTGTGTGCGCGTCTGTTCTTAAATGAATTGTTTGCCATTCAAATTATCTTATATGAACCATCTTATAATGATTTTTTTAATGACTTATGTTTAATTATATGTATCAATAATCATATATAAATGTGAAATATAAGTTTTCAAATAGAACTCCTTGCAAACAAAGGTACTATTCTTACTAAAGAAATTATAACAATTTACTTGATAAATGTTATGTGCATTATTCACTATTCACAATGCATTATTCACTATTAAGGTTAATGAGAAATGTGCCATAGGTAAATGATTTGATCTTTTTGAACCATAAGACATGTGATTTCTCAATTGATAGTTTTCATAAATTTATATGCTTAAATCAATTAATGGTTGTAACTGCAATCATATCATATTGAAAATCAATAAGGCACAAAGTTAGTTATTCATTGTTTACATATAAAATGCACTAATATGAGTGCATAAATGTGATATGTAATTCTTTAGATAAAAATATATTGTAAATAATTTTGCATTTCTTAAAAAAACATATATATGAGGATAACGATTGATAAGTGGCTTATCAAGGTTTGATTAGATAGTATCATGGATTAATTATGTCATTGAAAATTTTGAACCGTAAGGCATCTAATTTCATTATTTAAAGTCATTTTTTTTGTAAATTTCTCTTTTAAATAAACTGAAATTATATCACTTGAGCTATAGTTATATTATTGACTTGTACTTAGTTATGTCCATTAATATGAGTGTATAAATGTGATTATAATAGCCATATACTATGATGCATTTTTTCGAAAAATAAGTCTTTTAATTTCTTGATAATAAGTATTAAGTGGACTATTTAGGCTAACGAGTTATGACTCATAAGTGAATACTACTCGTTAAATTGCAGGGCATTCAAATTTTAACCCATATTTTTTTTCTTCATATATTCTTGAATCAACTATTTGTATATGCAATCATCTCATCTCATTTAATTTAATAAGGAATCCATTTATTGACTTTTATTTGTCTATCACGTAATCTATTAAGACTGTATTAATCTCATATTGTATTGTTTTGATACAAAATTCTATGAAAAACAAAATTCTCTTCTTAATAAAACATGGAATAATTAATTAACAATGTGTTAAGTGGACCATCTAGACTCATTAAACTCATGGGTAAAAAATGGTTGTATTTAAACTTTTTGCACCATAAGACATTGATTTTTCAATCCATATTAGCATTTTGTCATTTTCAATTCATAAATAGTTTCTTTATGGTTTAAATAATTTCATAGAATCCAATATGACTTGAAGAATTCTATTTGGCTATATGCATTGATAGAAGTTAATAAATGTGATGCAATTTTTAAATGTAACTCTTAATGTAAGTATATATATATATATATATATATATATATATATATATATATATATATATATATATATATATATATATATATATATATATATATCTTTCACAAAACAAATTATAATTAATTAATAATGAGTTTTAAGTGGTCTATATAAAGCCATTTATTGACTTTTATTTTCATATCATGAGGTTTAATCTAAGTGCGTAAATGTGACACTTTTTTTTTTTAATAAAACTCCATGTAATATGAAATGTTTTTCCTAACAACACATGGAATAATTAATTGGTAATGAATGTTAAGTAGATTGTTAAAGTTATTTCAAGGTACAGGTCATAAATAAATGTATTTAAACTTTATGCAACATATGGCATTTGATTTTCCCAGCTTTATTAACATTTGGTAAATTTCAATTCTTAAATAAATTATTTGTAATTGAAATAATCTCATAGAAACCAACAAGAGAAGTATGTATTAAATTATATTTAGAATGTATGTATGTATAAATGGAATTTATTTTTTAAATAAAGATCTCAATGTAAGTAAAAAATATATATTTTTAGAAAATTAATAATTTAAAACCAATTATTTATGAGTTCTAACTGGTTTATTCTATTTTGAATTGAAAGTTTGACTAACTATGCATTATTAAATCAGTTATTCTTATATGTAATCATGTCATATAATTCAATAAGTCAAGAAAGCATTAATAAATTTCTATTTAACTATCATGTGGTTTAATATGAATGTACAAATGTGAAATTGTTATTTCTAGAATAAAAAACCATGTAAAGAAAATGAATTTTCTAATAAAACATGGATTAATGAATTCACCATGAGCATTAAGTATACTATTTAAGCTCATTCAAGAGATGGGCCATAAATGGATGCCTTTAAACTTTTTACACCATATGACATGCTTTCACCATCAATATTAACATTTTGTAAATTTCAAATCTTAAATAAACTATTTGTACTTAAAATAATCTCATAGAATCCAACAAGACTCAAAGTTATTTATTGAATTTTATTTAGTTATATGTATTCATACAAGTTTAAAAATGTAATTTATTTTTGAAATAAATCTACTAATGCAAGTAAAGATATATCTTATACAAAACTATTTAAGATTAATTGATAATTAGCTTTAAGTGGTTTATTCATGCTACATGAAAAATCCAATGTCATAGATGAATGCCTTTTAATACACATTTAATCTTCAAAATCAATATCTTAATGATAATTTAGAAGTGTTTACATTAAGTATTTAATAATTAAAGAACACGGGGACTTATATAAATTTCAACTAAAATACATGAGTTATGTTTCACATTTATTTCTTCCCCATTAAAAATGCTTATCATTTTCTCTTCTTAGTGAAAGTAATGGTCAATCATGGTTTTCCATACTATTGGTTGACACTAAATTTACATCGAGACTATTATTGGTTTTGACAATGTTTACAAGGAGAGATCAATATCCACATGACCATCAATTGTGCTAATATTTGAAAACCCTTGCCTCCACTACTTACAAGAATTCACCACTAAAGTTTCTTGTTTACTTCATTTTGTGACACTGTCCATCACAATGGAATGACCTGAATACCAATTTAAGAACTCTCATTTGATGTACTTGGATTTGAGTGGAGATAGACCAATGGTGCCTAACCTTCTTGAAATACGTAGATCAACAATGTATAACCTTTATAGTATATGCCTGCATTCTATGAAGATGAATGATGACCCCCTCATTAGTGCTTCATAAATGCACAAAGGGGCCGTAGGAAATTGAACACAAGAACATTTTACTAAGGTTTTAATAGAATAGTTTCAATGCAATGCAAGGGACACCTATCCTTGTCATTTACAGGAAGATCCTCACATCACCATCATTCAATCAACAAATCCCTTGTAGGTTGGGGGAAAGGGGGTTAGAGTTGCGAGACATAAAATTTAAACATCGATAAATCTAGCATGTTATCCATAACTATAATATCTTGATTGGATGTTTGACATACAAATATGATTTAACTTAAATCAATTTCTTCTAAGAGTTTGATTTCGCACTCCTATTGTGTATTGATACTATTATACATAACAACCCAATGTTTGACCTATTCATGATCTCTAATGGTTAGAAATTAATTGCAAATTATTTTAATGTTGAATCAATTTAATATGGAAATTTACAAAAAAAATGAATGTTGTTGGAGGCCTTGTAATAGAATACTTCCAAATTTAATGAAATATGTGTTGTATGGACATGTTCACAGGTGGATATTCAATCTTGTAACGAGCACAATTCATTCTCCTTTCCCATCGATGAGAAAAAAGTGCCTAAGGGCGCTACGAAAACAATTCCCATCGCACTATGAAAATATTTCGTAGCACCTCCTACAATTTATTTATGCATTGTATGGTGCCTTCTGGTTTCCTCATTTCCATCACTCTTTCTCTTTGTCCCCTCCTCAAAATCCATCTCTTTCTCTCCCTCCCTCTCAATTCCTATCTCTTCCTTTCTCTCCCACCTCTCTCTGTCTCTCCCACTTGTCACTCACTCACTCTCTCTCTTTCTCTATCTCTATATATCTCTCTCTCAAACTTCACCCTACAACTTTGTTGACTATCTACCTCCCTCTCTCATTATCTCTACCCCTTCTCTCCATCTCTCCTTTGTCACTCCCTATATCTATCTCTCCACCTTTCTCTCTCTATATGCCTTGAACTTCTTCATTCCCTATCTTTTCCTCCAACTTAATCTCCCAAGCTCCCTTTCTTTCTCTGGGACTCTCTCCTCCTCTCACTCCCTCCATATTTTTGTCCCCATCTCTCTCTTACCCTTCTCTCCCACTCTCTCTCTTCTATATTTCAAAAAATTGATAATTAAAATATTATGTTTAAATGATTTTTCATTTTGATGTCATAAAACAATTTGATTTTTTTATATAATACATATTTAAAATGCTAGATTTTAAACATGTGTTATACATTCACTTAGAGGGAAAATGATAATTTTCGATGGAAATATTATCTAGATTTTTCCAAAATATTAATGTTCTAGCTACCTCCATGAGAGATACATAGAGAGATTCTTGTCTTCCAATTGAAATTGTTTAGACTTTATTCCTTTAGATAGCTTTAGGTTATGATTACTTTAGGTTTTTAAGATATGATAAATTTTATTATTTTAGATTTATTAAAAAATTAGGTTGAATAAAATTAACATATCGAGTCAACTTGTATGACTATTTTTGTGTTAATGACTATTTTGTTAATGCCTACAACATATATCAATGACATTTATTAATGTGGTTGTGCTAGTATATATTATAATATAACGATTTTTATATTGTATTAAAGTTAATAATATTATATTAATCTAAAATTAATAAATTTAATATTAATAAAATATATTAATAATAAATGTTTTATATTAATATCATATTTCATAATTTAATTTAATAATAATAAATTTTTAATATTAATATTAATATTAACATTAATAAGGTTTCTACATGACATGATAACAAAAATTATAATAAAAAATAGAATTTTAAAATGTAGTAAAAACTTAAATTTTAGATCTTTATTGATTCTAAAATATAAATTATGGGATTCACAATTTTTTTTATAGAGGCTCTATCAAGTCATAGTTCTCACTCAAGCCCCTATTCACCACATAAATGGCTCGATCAATGGTTTATGAAACCATTGATCAAGCTATTTGAATTTGAAATTTAAACACCCGATCGATCCCCTAAACACCTAAAATCCACAATTTCAACACCCCTTGTACAAAATTTCCTACAACACCATTTTGTACCATAACAGACTTAAGGAAAAAAATTTCCTTCGGTGGCAAAGTTGATCATGTTAGATTCATGAAAGAATCTTGTATCCAATGACATATGTATTTGACATTTTAGAATTCATATGATATTTTTTATCTAAATTTTTTAAACACAATGTTTAAATTTTTTTTTTGAACAATTTTAAAGAGTTTGCATAAAAAATCAATATCATAAAATATACATTATGAAAAAAATTCAAAAAAATACCAATACTATGGTTTACAAGTCATATTAAAAGGATACTCTTGGTATTTCAATTTATTTAAATAGATGAAAAAAACCTTATGTCAACATGTCTCTGCAAAATGCAATTAAAATATTACTTCGCCAACTTCGAAAAATAATAAAAAATATAATTTTGCATTAAAAAAAACAATATAAAAAAATTGCCAACTTCGAAAAATAATAAAAAATTATAATTTTGCATTAAAAAAAACAATATAAAAAAATTATCTCCCTCCATATATATATATATATATATATATAGAAATTCTAGACTAAGTTATGCTATGTGAACACACACATACCTCTTAAGATGTGTGAAAATTTTCAAGAAAAACATTTCATTTAATGAAAAATTCACATCTTATATGACACTAAATGTTTTTGCAATAAATATCATTAGGAGAAAAACTTAATTCTCCAAAATTTGTATTTTTTCTTTGAATCAAAAGTTACAATACTTATATGAATTTTGAGGGCTTCAATTTGATAAAAGAGGAAAAACTTGAAATTTCATCACCACTTTTGGCCCAAAAGTGTAACCCATCTTCATGCATTCACCCCACTATTTTTTAAATGTAACGGTTGTATAGGTCTATCAGCACAATTAACTCTGTCACTCTTTTTCACTATATATTTGATGTTAAAATGTTTTATCAAAGATGCATAGTAAAGTATTTGATTTATATTACATATCAAATGTTAGTTAATAATATTTTTTAGATGTTACATATCAAACCCATATCAAGAATGGAAAAAAATACGCATGTCCCTCACAATGGAAACTGAAAATATAAGAATTTTTTAATTTAAATATTTTATTTTTTATGTTAATATAAAATTATATTATTTAATAAGGACATGAAATATTTTATTTATGGATGAGAATGAAATGTTATTCTCAAGGAAAAATGGTAACTTTCACTATATAAAATAGTGAATGTTGTAGGTGGTTTAAAAGCATATCCAAAATCGTGATCTATTGTGACCACGCTACAAAATAAGTCCCAATATGTTGAGCTTGGTAAAGATCAAACTGAAAGTCAAGCCCAAATGTTAAAACATTACAAAATTTATATCCAAAGTCATATTAATTGCTATCATTCGATATATATATATATATATATATATATATATATATATATATATATATATATATATATATATGATGATCACATGACATTAAGTAAGTGTTGCATCTTGCAAAGGATTGTCAATAAAGGGCTAGTGATAAAATTGAAAATAGTCAGGACCAATCTGTTCATAAATCAACCAAGTACCAAGCTCCTATTATGCGGCCTCCTTGGATAGACTGTCGGAAAGAGTATTCCTTTCCATGTAAATGTGATGACAAGAAACATGATCAAATTGTGATTTAATAAAATGACTTCCTCTAGAAAAATTTTGAATGTGTGCACATGACATTCTGACTGTTGATTAAACCAATTAATGGCGATTCTAGAATCTGTGAAGATCTATAGTTATAGACACCCTTTTTCAATGGAAAAGAGAAGGAGAAATTTAAGGCAATTAATCTTGGCATAATTATTTGTACCCACACCCAAGCCCACTTTTAATTTGAAATAATGGTTATCATTCAGAGAAATGATTGCACCACCTCCATATCTACCACGTTAAGATGATCCATCAAAATATACCCATGGAATTAAATGAGAAATAATCTCAACAATAATGTTCTAGGAGCTTTGTTGATGGTCTTCCTTAGGGAGAAAATATAAAATAACTATTATATGAGCTCCTATATGATCCAATTGTTTGATTGAATCGTGGAATTTTTTTTATTACCACCAATCCATATTCCCCAGTAGACCAGGAGTAGGAGATTTTTTAGTTTATGTGATTGTGTCACAACCCACCATGAGATTAAAGCTTTATTGATATTATCCCCCTGTCATCTAATACGAATGTCTAGTGTTTAATAAATTAGATTCCATATTTGTGAAGAATAAGTATAATGTAAAAATAAACGATTAAGAGTCTCCTCGCTCTCATGACACATCGCACATCATGATGGGCCTTGAGAGGATCTCCATTTAAGATTTTCCCGAGTATGCACTTCGTTATCTAACAGACACCACATAAACAACCTAGCTTTGGTCGGGCTCTTCATTTTCCATAACTGTCTCCACCACTAGTATGACACTTCAAGTTCACGATCAACATAAATAAAAAGATATCTTTCTTTAAGAGTATACCTACCTTGGGTAGAATGGATCCAAATGAGTTCATTATTCCGATCGTGAATTCTTGTATGTGATGTTGATAATGCATTAGTGAATTAATGCCACCTCTGATGCCATTTCTCTGGTAGATTTAATTCCTGAGTGGTTAACCACTTTTTTCCCAAATAGAACAATTATCCCAGTCAACAATTCTTGCCTAGATCTGATAGATGACAATGAAATAAATTTTTGTTTTAAATATTATATGTGAATTGGAAAAAAAAATAAAAAGATAAATATAAATAAAAATAAAATAAAATTACACATTATGTAATATTAATAATATTATATTTACATGTTATCTTTGAACTTATAGAATAAACTACATATTAAGTAAATTTAAAAAAAAATTAGTTTCAATTAGTTTATCTCCCTTACAAAGCCACTCCACACAACCATAATCAAAATATTTTATTTTTAATTTATTTTAAAATTATTATATTGAAGTATTTTTTTTAAACTTTAGTAAAATAATTATCTTCCTAAATTGACAAAGGAATTATACATCTCTCCTTTTGAATTGTAAAATAAACTTTTAACAAACAAAATCATTTATTCACAGAGTATTAGAATTCCCCATTCTTCAATTTCACCCATCCTCGCAAGGGTTGGAATTTGATCGCAAAATGCCCATTACACGGCATTTTGGCCGTGTTTGATGTTTAAAAATTTTGCATAACCATCTTCTCTCATGTGTTATGAAATTTACAAAACTTATTTTTGATGGGTTATTATTTTCTAAAAACGTTTTTAATTGTGTATATCAAATCATGTTTCATTTGGATTGGGGTTTGTCATGGTCTCACATCCATCTATTCATTTGAAAACGTTTTTAATTGTGTATATCAAATCGTGTTTCATTTGGATTGGGGTTTGTCATGGTGTCACATCCATCCATTCATTTGTTTAGTGCGTAAGGAGTAAGACTCCGAGTAGGCGAGCATCAATGTGGTATGTCCTTGTGTCTCTATTGTCTACTAAATTGTATGATGGAAATTGATTTGACACATTACATTAGAGAATTTATGACCTTCAACTAACTAATGTATCAATCCAGTACTATGAGTGAAATTGAGTGATTTATTTCCCAATCATGATTGAATGTGCCCAGCTCTGTAATATTCTTAAAAAAATGTGTAGGGGACAACTTACATTGACTCCACACACAGAGCACTGAAGAATCACGTGGATGGGACACGCAATTGAAGAATCACGTGTATACCAAACTTTTCGTGCCTTGTAAAATCAAGGCCTTCTCCGTCGATTTGTACTACGCTAAAATCATTGCACTCTATGTGGGCTTACCTGTTTGGTTGCACAACCTTGGAGGCAGTCTCCTTCATCTCAGCATGACCTTAATACCTTCGTTATTGGATGGAGGACATCAAACCATTCAAAAATGTGCTTAGTTTTCTTTGCGTATATTATTTTTTGTTTGTTAAAATTATGTAGAGAGTTAATGCAAATGGGTTTTAATCAATTTTACATTTTTTCATTTTGAAAATTTTACTATGTAATAAAATTCCAAAACAAAATTAGAATGCAGAAACTCTGCCACTCTAAATATAGAAACCTTGTCACTCCAATGTTTCAAGAGTTTCATAGAATTCCATAATGCTGGCCCACTTTGCAACCTTCACAAAATAGCGAGTGGAATCCAATGTTTTAGAAAAGTTCGAGAGAATTTCATAATGTTGGCCCACTTTGCAACCTTTACAAAATGGCCAGTGAAAAATAACTCATAGGCTGATGAATTTGCCAAAGAAAACATAGGTACTTACTTCATTTTTATTCTTTCTGGGTGGTGTATGTAGTTATTTTTCACCAGCTTGTGAGTTATTATCATTCTACAACAAATCATTATATAATATAAAGATTGCTTGTCGTTTCTTTTATGACATATTTTAGTGTAAAATAACTCATAGGTGATGAATTTGCCAGAAAAAACATAAATACTCACTTCATTTTTATTCTTTTTGGGTAATGTATTTTTATTCTTTTTGGGTAATGTATGTAGTTATTTTTCACCAGCTTGTGAATTATTTCATGAGGGATCACTATCATTCTACAACGAATCATTATATAATATAAATATTACTTTTCCTTTGTTTTATGACATATTTTAGTGTAAAATTATCCACTATCATTATATTCTACTATGCCTCAAAGTAGGTTTACCTATTTGTTTCAATTTTAAAATATCAAGATTTCCAAAGTAAGCCCCATTGAATGGTCTTTGCTACTAAGAACTGTGTATAATTTTTTGAACAAGACTTACAATCATGTACTTTTAATCTTTAACAATTAATTTTAATCTTAATTTGATTGTGAATTTGGTTATTCTGAAATTTTGATATAAAATATATATTTTAGAAGATAACATATATTATCATTATTAATTATAAAGGAATAATAAGATTTAGGGTTCAATAAGTCATTTGTGTGTTATGGGCATTTCTGTTTTTTTTATGATAAATATGTGAAATTTTTTAATATAATTGTATTATTGAAAGTAATTTTTTATTCAACATTTTATTGGTGAAAGATTTATTTATTACCAAAATTTTATTTTGAAAGATAGAATTTTACACATAAAGTTTGTTGAAAAAAAGTATAAAGATCCAAAACCTAAAAAAAAAAAATTGCTGAATTTATAAAATGGAATCCAAATTTCAACCCTGATCCTGGTTAGTCTGTTCAAGTTAGAGTTACATATGTATAAACAGGGAATTAAAGTTATACCACCTCTAGAAAAGATTCAAATTCAGTAGTGAAGAGGACATTAGGGCACGTCGAAAAGATTCAAAATCAATGGTGCAGTGGACATGCGAAGTTGCTATTGCAGCACAGTAATAGCATTCAGCTGAGTCGAGACAAACATGTCAGTGAAGCGAACCTGTATGATCCGTTGACCCACGGAATTTCGTACATGCTCTTTTTCGGGGTTAATTGCTCAGGCGCACAAACTTTGGCAAAAGGTCACAGGAGAAATCTCGATCCATATTGCAATGATTATTGATTATCCTTGCAAACGATGGAAGGGACGCCGATTTGCAAAAGGTCGTGAATGAAATGTTTGGCTATATTGTAATCATCAATCATAATCTCTGCAAAGGACGGAAGGGACGCCACTTGAGAAAATAAACATGAATGAAATGTGGGGCTATAGTGCATTCATTAAACATCGTCTCTGCAAACGACTGAAGGGACGCTGATCGGCAAACATTTATGGCCCGGCCTTATTCCCCACTGCGAAACATTTATGCGGCAGCAGTATTCTAGATTTTTATTTTTTTAATATTTTTTCATGTACTTATCTTTTTATCTAAATCTCTTGTGAAATTTAGAAGAATGGTTCGAGGGCTAACTATCAAATATTTGGATCATGATTTATTTATATATTAAAAAATTAAACCTATTTTAAAATTTTAAAAATATAATTTCACTGGATAATAATGAAAAAGAAATCCATATTAAAGTTGTCAAATTATGGGTCACCATTATATCCATATTTTATATTAAAGTATATTAAATAATAATAATCACAAAGAAAATCCATAGTTAAATTTGTCAATGTATAAATGATTATTATCTTTATTTATTTATTTTATAATTAATTTATTTTTATTTATAAATATAAGTGTATGAAACAGTCCCATTAACCTATATTTTAATAAAAATATAACTAACTATTTATATATTTATTTAATATTTATATATTTAATAACTTTTACAAATAACTATTAATTACTCTAATATTTATATATAATAACTTTGATAACTAGCTATTAATTTAAATTAATTTATTTTTTTAATATATATTTATAATTATAAGTTATAAAATTCATCCATTTATTTTGATTTTAATAAGAATATAAATAACATAATTATCTTATTTAATTAAATAAAGGTTTTACCCCTAACCATGTCTAAACTAACCGTTTACCCGTCAAATCTAGCTGTTGTCAATTTAACCGTTGCTTAGTCATGAAATATAGTTGTTGGATGTTCTACTCTATCTATTTAATATGCTAAATGACAAATGAAATGTCATATGGTAAACTTGATATGGATCACAGAGGCCTCAATTCAACAATTATTAACTTAATAATTTATATTAAAATTAGATTACTACAAATTAAGAAGTAAAACCCTCAGAATTCCAAAACCCTAAATTTGCAAAAAAGCTTAAGTTGCCAAATTCCAAATGTTTAAATTTGTTAATTCATAAATGATCATTATATCAACTTTTATATTAAATTTAGATACTTAACGAATTTGTATGGTTTAAAGTCTAAAAAGCAACATTATCTTCAAATGTTTCGGAAGGCCTAAACCCTAAATTGCCAAACGCCTAAATTTGGACCAAAACCCTAATTTTTTAATTTAAATTCTGGGATATGAATAACTTACTCCACACCCGGAAAGTGCCGATGTGGAATAAAGACGGTCCAGTAATCTCTGCGATTTCACTCAATTATTATAAGCAATTATTTGGTTGCAGCATGTTTTGTGGGTTGGTGGGAATTTATCTTCCATATCACTGGATGTTCCGTGAGTGGGAAATAATTGATCCCATCCACATCCCTTACACACTACGATTGATTCGACACTGCGGGTTTCTGTCACGCAGAAACGATCGTAAACGACCTAGTGGGCTGACGCGTTCATTCTTCGAGCACCAGGCATTGGGTATCCAATATGTGACTCATTGTCTGCAGTCGTCCATTATCAAACTTTGTCTCGGCTAGAGCACACAGATTCGAATTGTGACGAAATAATCGATATCCGCGAAATAGGGTAAGTAGTTTATCTGTAACGCTGTATGGTATCCCACTGTGGTCATGTAACATGCAAAGAGGGGAAAGAGCACTGCTTTCTTTCTCAAATCCATGCCCCCAACCTAACGACCACATCCGCCTATCCTCCCATAAACACTTTGCTCGAGAAAAGTTGTTGAATCATCAGGAGATTTCCTAAGATCTTATCTGCCTTTATCAAAATATCCTCACCGAGCCTAATAATGACAGATCACAGGAGATTCAGCAAATTACTAACTATATCTCCTAACTGATCTCTCCATAGCAGAACGAGGCTCTGCTCAGAGTAATTTCCTTCAAAGAAGTGGAAGCAACGATAAAATCAATGCTACGAAATAAAGCCCACAGTTCAGATGGCTTCACCATCGAGTTCTTCTAGGCATGCTAGCCCATAATTGGACATGATGTAGGGCAAGCGGTGGAAGAATCTCTCAAGCTGTTGCCATGAGTCTTCCCAAAACACGGTTGTGTGACTATCTTTAGCTTCTCAAAAATAGTGTTGCTAAATTAAGCGCATACCTTTTTTTTGGCAAGAGACCATATGGAAGAACTTCGGATTAAGTTTTGCAATCGTATGAGGTGTTGAGAAGGTGAATGGAGAGAATATTTGATGTTCCATATGCTCTTACATAGGCTAGAACCTTAGAACTTCTTTGAGTAGTCATTATCAATGACCATTTAGATTCCACTCTATCCTTTGTATCTGGAAAATTTGGAATAAATATTCAAATAATATACACCTGGAACAACTATTCAAATAATATACATCCGCTTCGTGGTTACAGACTAAGCTAGAAGATCGCCTCACTTGTTATTAGAGTGACCCTTCTAATATCCTAAATGCCATCAGAAGCTCGTGAAATCAATCCTTCCCTAACTCTATTCTTAATTGCATTTGGACGTTATCCCCTGACTTCCTCCTTTGGATAATATGAAAATAGTGGAACAATAGAATTTTTAAGGGATCTTCCATTCCCTTGGATTCTCTCTAGAATGTCATCCATTGTAACATCAAAGAAACTATTCCATCATAGTGTCCCAAAGACTAGAAGGATCATGTTAGCAAAGATAGGCTCCTTCATAGCTAACACCTTGTCCCCCGTCTTGCTCCATATTTGACTTCCTGCGTGCCCCCCCAATCCCTTGCTAGTTTGATAGCTTGGTCTCTCCTCCTTCCCTCTTTCCTCAAATTAAACCTTTTATGGGTGTCTGAAGGAAACCCAATACCAATAGGATATGGTGGTATCATTCACGAACACAATGGCATTCCTCTCTACATATACTTAAGAACACTCAACCTTAACAACAACAATGCAACTAAGATCATGGATCTTATATCAGGTTTGGAAATTACACAATCTCAAGGCTATACCAATATCTTTGTGGAAGGAGACTACCATCTCATTGTGAACATGCTAAGTAGAATCTAGAATGGTACACCAGTGCACAAAGTATCAAAGAATTTGCAACTAGAAGCACCTCTCTATTAGGTTTCCTCTCTAATCATTGACATCTTTATTGTGATTCCCTCCCACGTTTTGGCAGAAAGGCAACACAATCGATGATTTGTTGGAAAATTATAGATTCCTTTATTCCTCACTCTAAGTTTCTTCCACCTGGAGCTTCTTGTCGGACACTCCCCTCATGCAATGTGTTGGTAGTGTATCCAAAAAGACCTTCTAGCCTCAAATTGGGTGCTTTCCAAGAAAAAGGGGAGTGCATGGCGGGGGCATGGGGTTTGCATTGTTGTTTTCCCACTTGGCTAAAGGACCAAGGGACATGGAAACATGCCCTTGTAATAAATATGGTTGTGTTACTTCAATTCTCTGCATGCAATTTGTCATTTGTAGCATTAACTCATTAAGAACTCCACACTTAGGTAATGATTGCAATCAATGAATAGAGAATGTTTTTTGAGACTCCACTCATGTGAATTAGCAATCGTTGTAAATTATTTTTACGGCTCCCCACATTCTCATCCAGACCGAGCATAGTTTTGATGTACATGGTCACCAACACAACAAACCCATATCATAGGTTGTGGCTTGAGTCAACTCTAATATAATTCTCCATCGACTTGCTCTTTCAAACCTAAACCTAGAAGCAATTAGAAGCTTCCGTTGGGAAACTTCCACTTCAGTGGAATCATTTCTTCTTGTGTTGTATGGAAATGTAGTGTAGATGGTAATGTCCAAAATTCTAGAAGGTTTACGCTTTCTCTACTGCTACTTTTCTCTTGTAGGTTAGGAAGCGAACAAGCAACATTTCCACCTAGGCTCTTATGCATACAAGGTGCAAAGAGTACCCCTTATTGGAAAATGTTTTTTGATGTGGTTCTTCAGGACCACTCTTTGTGAGTAAATCATTCCTAGCATTCTTCTCCCTCTCTCATTCTATGTCTCTTCTCTATCCCACCTATGATTTTCTCTCTCGTTAGTTTTATTGGGCTCTATTATTTGTTTAGTTTACTATTTTGGCAACTACCATGTAGACTTAGCCTCTAATCCTTTTCACCGGTTGACACTGTATTCTTTGCCCTACTCCTTCTCTAGTAGGCTTTCTTCCTCTTTCCTTCAAAGTTGTTGGCTATAACTCTCAGTCATGGTTCTCCTAACACTTTGTTTTCTCACCCCTTCCTTCACCACGTGGCCACCCCTCAGCCTTCATAAGCTCTCTTCACCCCTCCCTCAACCCTCTTCCACCTAATCTTGTATGACCCCTCATCCATGCCTCATTAGCATGCCCGCATCCGCAAGGAAATGACTTACTACCGAGAATAGGTCCACAGGGGAAGCAAACACATGCACTACCACTTAGAGGAAATTGTTTCAAGCTTTCACAAGCTCACTCTCAACCCCATCCAAGATGGACTTACTGGTGTTGAGGGGCAAGGAACCTCTTATAGGAACTAATTCTTAGACATGTAGATACTTGTTGAGATGGAAAACTTAGTAATCGATATTGGGCATACCCGTGGGTGTTTCAACCAATATATGCACATAGTAGATTTATTTTGGCACATGAAGTTCCTCCTTGGCATAACCTTATTTGACCAACACGGGCATTAGGAAGATGTCATCCATTCATTTGAGTATCTACATTGACATATGAAGGACCTAGATCAAAGGATGGATCACATTGAACAACACCTTGGAATCTTACCCACAACTAGAGGTGTCCTACACGACAACAAAGATCCCATCTAGGTTACTACCACGAATTTTGATCCTTCACCACAATTTATGTTATGTGTCTATTCTATTGGATTTTAGATCTTTCTATTCACTTCCATGGCTTGATATACATGCTTCTTATATTTTATATGTTTAATTTTGATTATGTTAGTACCCTATTAGTAATTAACTTATTTTAACATATAAAAAATTAAAGATAATCAAAATTAAACATATAGTTTTAATTATTTTAACATATAGTAATTAATTTTGATTATTTAACTAACTTATTTTAGTACCATGTTTAAGCTCTTTTACCTTACCAACAAAATGGTATCGAAGCAAGGTTACAAAGAGCCAAAGAGAACAGATTAGTAACCATCTATATGTGAAGAGAGAAATATATTTTTGCTCTTGGTTAATGCTATAATGCACCTTGTAAGTTGTATACAGAGCATTATAATGCATAAGTGTGTCAGCGAGCACAGCGTTACAAGAAATAGATTTGGTTCATTCATGTTGCAAAGAGTTAGAGCACTAACGTGGTTCTCACTATTGTATAGAGCGTTATTATGCATATCACCATCAAAACAAGAGCATTAATAAACCGAAGAGCATACGTTTTAAAATTGCAAAGTCACGTTTCTTTAATTTATATGGTGAGGTTTTTTATTTCAAAAGTTCATTTATATACCTTGAGTGGGGTTTTACAAAAACTCCTTTATTAAAAGAAGGGGCTTATTATAAAGTCTTTTGTTTTTTATATAGGGATATTTTTTTTTATGTTATTATTCTTTGAAGAATAATGGATTTTTCAAATTTTTAACCTCAATTTCCACTGTTTACGGGGAAGGATTATGATGTGTGGGACATTAAGATGATGACCACATCACAAGCTCATGATGTTTGAGATTATGTCTAGTTTGGGTTTTCAAAACCTAAAAACGAACAAGAAGAACTAGCTCTCACTAATGCAGAGAGAGAACTATGTAAGAAAGACAAAAAGAAGAATGTACAAACATTGCAGCTTATCCGACAGGGAGTGGACCGAGCAGTGTTCCAAAAGATTATGATTACGTCTTCAACAGGAAAGCATGGGAGACCTTGGCGACAAGCTATAAAGGTATGGTCAAAGTTAATATTGTTAAGTTGCAGAATACTAGGAGAGATTTTGAAAGTTTGAAGATGAAGGAGACAGAGGACATCGATTCTTTCATGAATGGGGTCATGATTGTCATAAACAAATTTTTTGATGGGATCACTTTTATCACATGAGGCAAGGATAGACAGAAATAAGGATTCCACTATAAAAACTACTTTCAAAATTCAATTTTCTATTTCAAGAGCCAGAGGTTGATGCTGAAGTAGATCGGGAGACAAAGGATGAGGCGGAAGACATGGTGGTCAAAGAGATGGCTGACAAGAGCATGAACATGAAAGTGGTAGCAACTGCAGAAGCTTCAGAAATAATCAAAGAGTTCAAAAATCAAAGTTGAGATGTTATTATTGTAATAAATTTGGTCACTATGATCATGATTGTAGGAAGAGGATAGATGATCAAGGAAATTAGAGAGCTAATGTTACTGTAGAGAGTACTAACTCCATCTTCTTAGCTTGCCATACCATGCATGAACCTTCTGATAATGTGTGGCTATTATATAGTGGTTGCAGTAACCGCATGACAGGCAACAAGAATTTGGTTGCAAATTTGGATCAATCTTTGAAGGTAGAGGTAAAGTTGGGGACTTTCAAGATTGTGGATGTAGATTGAAAAGGAGTGGTCAACATTCTAACCAAGAAGGGGGAGTCAGAGACAATCTCAGAGGTATATTATTTTCCTGGTATCAAACATAATTTGATAAGTGTTGGTCAATTGACATAGAAAGGATACAAAGTTATCTTTCAAGGGCAAGAGTGTGTTATATATGATAAGCCCACAAGTAAGCATTTGATAGCAAAGGTTCAGATGATGAGGAACATACTCTTTCCTCTAGTCATGAATTATAGTGATCAGGTTAGTTCTTTTACAGTTTCATGTGCTAATAATTATTGGTTATGGTACTTTTGGTTTGGACACTTACACTTTTCTGATTTAAGATTCTTGTAGTAGCAACAAATGGTCAGAGGATTACCTCCCATTAGAACCTACTAGTAATTGCGAGTGTTGCATCTTGGGAAACGAACACCATGAAATTTTTCCAAAGGGAGTTGCATACACGAAAAAGAAACCTCTTGAGCTAGTGCATACATACTTGTGTGGATCTATGAAGACACAGTCGATTGGTGGAAGTTGTTACTTCCTCACTTTCATTGATGATTATAGTAGAAGGACTTGGTTTACTTCTTGAAGCAGAAGTTTGAAACTTTTACAAATTTGAAGGAATTCAAAGCCTTTGCAGAGAACCAAAGTGATCAACAGATCAAGGTATTGAGGTCAGATTGTGGTGGAGAATACGATTCAAAGGAATTCAATGATTACTACAAACAACATGGAATTAGAAGACAATTTACAACTAGGTACACACCACAGTAGAATGGTGAAGCAGAGAGAAAGAATAGGACAATTATGAACATGACAAGAAGCATGTTGAAAGGTAGAAACTTGTCTAATGAGTATTGTGCAGAAGCAGTTGCATGTGCTATTTATGTGATCAACAGATCTCCTACAAAGAGTGTGATGAACATAGTAGCATAACAAGCATGGTCATGTATGTCTTGTAGCGTATCTCATCTCAGAGTATTTGGATGTGTAGCTTATGCACATGTGCTAAAACAGATAAGAGGCAAATTGGATGATAAAAGTGAAAAATGCATATTTACTGGTTATAGTGAAAAATCAAAATCTTACAAATTGTATAACATTGTCACCAAGAAGACCATAATTAACATATATGTTATGTTCAAAGAACAAGAGTCATGGAATGGGACTATAGAAAAAACATTTGATGCACAAGCACCATTGATGGAAGAGGATGATGTAGAAGAAAATGAGCAGCGAGGATCAAAAGAGCAGACACCAAATAGAGTCACGCGAGCAAGGACTCCAAATTCTTTTGAGCAGCATGGACCTTCAAGAAAATCAACATATCAAGATTCTCCCAGCAGTCAACCACGTGATGAATCAAGCAATGGTAAGAGAAAGATGAGAAGTCTGGAAGATATTTATGATGATTTGGATGTTATTTCAATTTTTGCATTGTTTTCATTCCAGCCTTCTTCATTTGAAGAAGCAATCAAAGATGGAAAATGGGTGCAAGCCATGAATGAAGAAATTGAAGGTATTGAAAAGAATAATACATGGGATTTGGTTGATTTTCCAAAGGACAAAAATCTCATTGGTGTGAAGTGGGTGTGCAAGACAAAATTGAACGAGAAAGATGAAATTGAAAGATTTAAAGCAATACTTGTAGCAAGAGGATTCTCATAGCAACGAGGAATAGATTTTGGAGAAACGTTTGCTCTGGTAGCCATATTGGATATTGTAAGAGAATTTATAGCCACAAGAGCTCAGAACAAGTGGAAAGTATATCAGATGGATGTGAAATTGGCTTTCTTGAATGGAATTCTAGAAGAAGAGATTTATGTGCAGTACCCTCGAGTTTATGAAGTTAAAGGTAACGAAGAGAAAGTTTACAGGTTGAAGACAGTGCTCTCTGGAATCAAGAAAGCACCTAGAGTTTGTTTTAGCAGAATCAACCACTACATGATTAAGAATGGATTTTGCAGAAGCAAGATTGAGCCTACCTTGTACACATAGGTAAATGAGCATGGACAAATTTTGATTGTTTGCTTATATGTTGATGCCATGATTTATACAGGTGATTTTGAATTGGATGAATTTAAAGTAGCCATGATGAATGAATATGAGATGACAGATCTTGGTCTCATGAAATATATTCTTGGCATAGAAGTTGAGCAATCTGAAAAAGAATTTTTTTTTGCCAAAATAAATATGCTAGAGATTTGCTGAAGAGATTCAGGATGTATAATTGCAAACTTGTCCCTACACTAGTTGCAATAGGTGCAAAGCTAAGCAAGGATGATGAAGGATCAAATGTCAATCCAACTCTATTCAAAATATTGGTTGGTAGCCTCATGTATCTCACATCTACAAGATCAGATATTATGTAAGAGTGAGTTTGATTTCCAGATTTATGAAGACTCCAAAAGGCACACATTGGAGAGCAGGAAAAAGAATTTTGTGATACATAGCAAGAGCTAGAGATTGTGTCATAATGTATGCAAGCGCATAAATGAAGGATTTGATTGGGTACACAAACAGTGATTTTGCAGGCAGTTTGGATGATAGGAAGAGCACTTCCGATTAGTGTTCCAACTTGGTTCAGGTGTGATAACATGGGCATCTAAGAAGCAACATATTGTGACACTTTCGTCAACAAAAGAAAAATATGTAGCAGCAACATTAGCAGCATGTCAAGCAGTTTGGTTAAGAAAAATATTCGATGGACTTAGCAGAAACAACAAGGAACAACAAAAATATATTGTGACAACACCTCACCAATTGCACTATCAAAGAATAGCATGTTTCATGAGAAGAGAAAGCAAATTGATTCTAGATATCACTTTATTAGTGAACTTGTGCACAATGGAAAAATTCACTTGAAGCCTTGTAAATCTAGTGATCAATTGGCTGATATATTTACGAAGCCACTAGGAAAATATGTGTTTGAGTTTCACAAAAGAAACTTGGGTGTTGTAAGCCTAGCTGAGACATAGACCAACAGGCATGTTTGAGTTGTCATGATTCATGTCTTAGTTTAGTAGTCATAATTAAGGGGGAGTGTTAACATAAGTTAATTAATCCCGCATGAGGAGTTGGCTAAAATAGAGAGTTAGTTAACTAAGTGTTGAGTCAAGTCAAGTTAAGTGATAGATGAATTTAGTGTGTTGTTACATGCTAAGTTATTTTAGGCAAGTCACTAGTCGAAAAGGTTTAAATGCCCTTCATTGGGTACATTGTAAGAATCAAGTTTTGTGTGATCAATAGAAGAGCCACAACTCATATGTTTTGTGTGTGAATTTGCGTTTAAGCTCCTTCGCGTTTCCAATAGTCAATTAAATAGATTTTGAAATTATAAGACTTCCATCAATCCAACTATTCTTATTTAATATGTTGGATTAATTGAAATAATCCCATTTATAATTTATGTTTTTTTTTTTTTTAATGAGAATTTATAATGTAATTATTAATGAGAATAATCGCTTCATTTTTAATAAACATATATCTTTAATTTTAATATTAGTATGTTAGTTTCAATGAGAAGTTAGATTGGAATTTTTAATGAGAATCAAATTTTTTCATTCTTAATAAATATATATTTTTAATTTTATTATTAGTAATTGTATAATCATATTTAGATGGAGTGTTAATATATTTTGAGATTTAAGAACTAGTTAAATTTAATTTGGTGCGATGTATTTTTTATGTTTCTTTAGTTGTTTGAGTTCTCCAAAGATTACACGAGGTTTGATTGGCTTGAGAAACCGCGACTGAGAGACAATTAAGCTATCTAAATGACTCAGGGATTCCACTAGGTCTAGCCCACACTAACTCTTAACATGGCTGGAGTTTTTCCCACAAAGTTTCAAACCGAAAACCTTCACATCACAAAGTAACTTAACTTTACACCCATCAATATATATTCTACAACCATAAACATTTAATATTCTTTTAAATAAATAAATTTTTAATATTATAATTTGATACTCATTTTATATATAAAGAGATAGATATATATAAGTGATTTAATCAATCTCATTCTCCTCAATACTAATAACTATTGATCTATAGTTTAACAAATATTCTTATCAATATTAATGGTTAATAACTCCAGGGTAGGAGATCTTTCACATTAATAAACTTAATTCAAAAATAGTCACGTTTGTTGAGATCATGGAATACTTCCCTCATAAAAGATTTAAACTGCATCTAATTTTATTATAAACTTTAATCTAATTATGTTAATAATTCTTAAAAATTATAATAGATTTTTAACTACATTTAATTTTATTATAAATTTTATTATAAACTTTAATCTAGTTATGTTAATAATTCTCAAAAATTATAATAGATTTTTAATATTATAACTTGATACTCATCATATATTATATATATATTATATAAAAGTCATTTCTTGAATCACATTCACGTCAATACTAATAACTATTGTTCTATAGTTTAACATATATGGTTACCAATATTAATGGTTAATAACTCATGTTATGAGATCTTTTATATTAATAAAATTGATTCAAATGGTCACATTTGTTAAGATCGTGGAGTACTTCCCTCATAGAAAATTTGAACTGCATCTAATTTTATTATAATTTTTAATTATAACCTTTAATCTAGTTATGTCAATAATTCTTAAAATGTTAGTACTCTATAAAATGCCTGGTTCACCAAACACGAAAAAAAAAAATCAAACTTCTTCCATATATTTCAAACTTTTTCCATATATTTTGATATCGATGAACTTATCGTAAAATGACATACATTATTACTGGACAATGAAAAAATATACCTCTAATAAAAATATTTAAAACCATCTTAAAATATATTTTAAGAAGAACATAATTACTTAAATATAAGTGATTAAAAACATATTGAAAATTATAATCTAAAATAATCTACCTAATGCTGAAATTTAAAAGATTATTATTCGAATCACCAAAAGAATCACGATTCTACTAATTCTTATTATGACCTGCCCGAGCAATCTTAGGAATTGAGATGAATAAAAATAATATAATACTTATACAATTTCCTTCAAATAATGATTCTAATAATTCTTATTATTATGACCTGCCGGAGAAATCTTAGGAGTTGAGATGAATAAAAATAATATAGTACTTATACAATTTCCTCGTGATGTGTCCAATCTTAAATATGGTGTTCGAGAATGCTTTCCTATGTGATAGTTAAAAGATAATGTGACATTGGTTTGAAAGAACCTCATGAATTTTGAGGTTAAAAATGAGATTTATAAATATATATATATATATTTAAAATATAATTTTAAAAGAATTAATAGAATTTTTTTATTTAAAATTAAAATTGTTATTTTCAGGAAGAAAATATTTTGGAGTAAATTATTTTTTGGCTTATTTTATTTTAGATTTATTCAACAACAATTATAAAAAACTATCGGATATGGTACTAAATTTTGTATGCAATAAATATTTACTTTGCAAACTTCTAAATAGACCTACATAAAAACATTGAAAATACATAAATAAAAAAAAGTGTCTACTTATAAGTATGTAGAGTGAGTATTCTTTAAATGAATTCATTTCCACTTCCAATAGTTATTTACAATTGGCATTTGAGTAAACCTATATAAAAATAAGCCAAAAATACAATAAATAATCCCACCATAATATATATATATATAATTAACCAATTGAAAGTTAAAAAACAAACTAATTAATAATAATTAATTAATTTTATTTTTGAAATGATCATCCATTACACAACTTTACATGTATAAAAACTCAATTGTGATGAAAAATAAAAAAAACATATATTTAAGTAATAACGGCAAGTTTTATTTTTTCTGTCATTTATAAACCACAACAATATATATATATATATTTTATTATTATTATAATAGAAATCCGATATTGATATTTATAACTTATTAAATATGTAAATATTAATTTTGGAAAATAATATATATATGATAATAATTTTTCTATTTTCCATTTATTTCTACAATAAAAAATAATGAAATATTACACTCAACTAATAAAGCCATTTGTAATGACATGATCATACAATTGACCATTGGTTACTCTTTATTCACTATGTAATTTTGAATTCAAATTTCCCAGCATTTTAGAATGCATTGGTTTTTAACAGTAGCATGTGGTTAAAATAAATTTTCGGTAACATAATCGCAATAATAATCATAATTAATTAATTTTGTTCCATTAATTGATGTTATTATTTTATAACTTATTTAATTTTATTTTATAATATATTTTTAAAATTTGATGGTATATATTTTAAAATTAAATTAAAAAAAATTATAAAGAAATTATGTTTCCCTCTTTTGTTTTTATTGGTTTTGTATTTTTATTATTATTTATTCATTTTGTATTTTATTATTATTAATTAATAACTGTTTTGGAATGATATATTTTTTTAGGTTGGTTTTTTATATAGGAATATTAATTTAGTTATATAAATTAAATGGCTAATAAATATCCATAAGCATAGAAACATTTAATTATTATTAAAATTGAAGAAAATATCATAAGAATTAAATAAATTATAATTTTTTTTGTTAATTATTATTATTGTTGTTAAAAATAAAAGGAATTAATATATAAGGTAAATACATACATAGAGAAAAATATGAAACATTATTTTTAATTATGGAGATTTATTTTCACATTACTATGGAGATGTTTAGTCGGTAAATAGGCTCGGTTACAATATTATTGACCAATACTATGGATTATCAATACCACATGCCCAAAAAGACCCTAACTCACTTCATATGACACCTGTTCATATGAAATTTTTGAAGTAACCAATTTAATTAAAAGAACAAGAATGCCATAACTACTTTGGACATAAATCTCAAGCTTTGATTTTTGTGTATGATTATGAATATTCTAGAATATTTCATAGGGGTTAAATATCAACAATTCATCTAATAATTATTGATAATCATATTAAAATTCTGAGAGTAGTATTCCAAATAAACACATATATTAGTTTAATAATTTTGTGTTTGTTTGGCCACCGGGTAGATCTCTTCGAGTTGATTTGCCCGAATTTTTCCGTAGATGTAGCGGCCCAAATCTCTTCGAGTTAATTTGCCCGAATTTTTCCATAGATGTAGCAGCCCCTCCATATCCATGAACCATAGTAAAAAAATATAATGTTTGGATTCTATTATTATTATTATTATTATTTAAGTATTCTGAAATAAACTTATTTATATTCTTTATGTTGTTTTTATTTAATATAGAAATATAAATTGTAAATAGTTGAAAATTCAATAACATCATTTTTATTTTTAATGAAAAAATAAATAATAACAAAATTAAATTGGTAAGAAGTCAACAAAACACGAGTTACAAGGTAGGAATTGAATCAAAGGGAGAATTCATTGAATTCATTGAAATTGAAAGGGGACATAAGAAGATATAGAAAAATGAGTGACACATAATACAATGGAACAAGACATCCTAAAATCAAAGAGAGGAGGATCAAAGGAAGAGATAATGGAAAAAATATTCTAAAAGGAAAATACTACACATGAATAATTAATGAGAACAACAGGAAAGAACATAGAAACGAAAATGGAGATAAGTAAGAGTATATTACTTAATACAAAGGAAAGATGTCAATGAGATAGTGATAGAAATTGAACTTATTTCTTCCATAAGTGTCCATTACTAAAATATTCAACCAATAAGATAATATGATAACAAATTTTAAATAAAATTTAATATATTGGTGGTTTCATATGAAGACGAGGTTACTCACCATAAACAATTTTTTTTTGGAAAATAACCAACAAAATGGATCATACTCAAATATGTTATTCATGTGAGTTGTTATATCATGGAATTTAAGTAGTGACTACTAATATATGTACGATGTATATGAGATGTAAAATAGATGGAATAGTTGTAGATTTTCATCTCAAAGCCATATGGATCCAGGGTTTTAACCTTTTTTCCTTGCAAACCTTACACAAGTCAAAGAGATATGGATAGTTCGACCAGTCTAATCTTAGAAGTGATGAAATAAGTAGGTGAGGAATAAAATTATAGAGGGCGCACTATCACATTTTTTCAAAAGGTTAAATATTTTTCCAAGAAATTGTCTTGGCATATTAAATATTTGGATTTATTGATATCTTTCTGAGGTTGCCAAAGGGTCAAGCTACTATTTTACTATTAGAAATAGAAGAGTAATGGTTGGATTACTATATAATGTTAATGATGATCCATATTAGTATGGTATTGTAATGGATATCCGCCCAACAAATGAACATCCGATTAATTTAGTTATATTACCAAATTTAGACAATTGACATTGACTTTATAACATTGGAAGGGTTTTGATTATGATAATATATTAGAATATTATGAGAACCCTCCCTTTGCTAGTAAAATTTTACATACATAATATAATATTATTTATATTAATTTTTATTGGATTGAGAGACACTCAATTTTTTTTTATTGTTAAATGTTTTTTATTAGTGCGTTGCTCAAGAGGAAGAAGATGTGTAAATCCATATATAACATTATATATATAGAAACTTTACATTTATCAACGAATGAGATGATCAAATCTCTTTTTTCAAACTATTTTTCATTTTTTTACATTTTAAAAAGGGTTTCCACCTTAATAGGTTTTGGCAAATGAATATAGGTCTCATCACTCACAATACCCTACAAGTGACTTACCTCTATTTACCACTCTTATAAAATAAAATGTTAAATGGGAGAAATTTTTTTACCAAACCACTCAAATTAAGATACTTCAACTTTTATATATATATATATATATATATATATATATTAATTTAAATAATTAGAAATTAAATTAAAATAAAATAATAATTAAGCATTCTATAGTCTAGTATGAGTGAGATGGTTCACATAATGTTACATTTAAAAATAATAAAATATTATTAATATTAACAAATTAAAAAAAAGTAATAACAAAAAAAATTCTCATCAATAAAATATTTCAAATTCAATCTTAATTTTATATCCACTTTATATAAAAACATAAAGTAATTGAAAGCTAAAAACTTTTAACTTACTTTTTAGTATTAAGAGATATGAAATTTCTTCATAATATGGGGTTGAAGGACTACATCTAAAAATAATATTATTGCTATTATGATGTGTAATTTATTCTATTTTTAATTGAATTATAATATTTAAAACAAAACTATATTAATAACAAAAATAATCATAAATAAAATATTTAAATGTCCATATTAAATAACTTAATTCTATATCAAAATGTATTAAAATTAAAAACTTTCTTTTATTCACTTTCCATTATAAAAGAGATGCATAATTTATTCCATTATTAATATGGGTTGATCTCTCTCTCTCTCTCTCTCTCTCTCTCTCTCTCTCTAACACTCTTATTCTATTAATAAGTTTTTTCTAATTAACTTTAATGGAGAATATTGTCCTCGCTTGTCAAGCAGGTGTCCAAATTCAATCCATGGTGATGGTGAAATTTGAACAGTTTTTGAATGAAGTCCCACTAGCACAAATGGTTGAGGATGGGCCTCATTAGCAAGGCGAACTAGGATCAAACCTCACAAGGGTGGTTTTGTCTATACTAGGGGGAGGAGACATGCTAAAAAATCCAATCAGCGTAGGGTTGGTGTGGCCTAGGGCGAGTGTGATCCCTTGGTGACTTTAACAGATTAGATACCACTCGATCGCGGTTTCTCAAGCCTGGTGTGGCCTAGGGCGAGTGTGATCCCTGGGTGACTTTGATAGATTAGATACCCCTCGATCGCAGTTTCTTAAGCCATAGATCAAGCCTGGGGGATCATAGACAAAGGATCAAAAACAACTTGACAAAAAAAATGGAGAGATTTGTAATTCCTTGAATGTTTAATATGACTTTGCCATATAACATTTAAAAAAATATTAATGACAAAAATAACTCAACATAGAGAAAGAGAGTAGGGAGCACCTATGGATATCTATTTTATATTTCCATTTCTACTTCCAAAAAGTTAAGAAAAAATGATACTAATTAAATTAGTTTTATTTCAAATAATTTAAAAAAATATACCCAAAATTTATAAATATTTTTTTAATCTTAGTAGGAACTTTCATTCATTCATTTGAAAAAGCAGGTTACATTCATGAAATACATTATGTTGCCTCAATCTACCCAATGGGAAACCAGGTCTGTTGGCCATCATAACACATTATAAGCCATCCAAAATCTATGGTTCTTAAGTCTCTCATACTCGACCTTATAGGCTTGAATGTATACAAACCAGTTCATCCTTAACATGCTAACATAAGTACTACTAATCGACATATACATTATCAAAATTAACAAAAAGGAAATTGTTTGTTTACTAGTCATCAGAGGACTCCACCAAAGCTAGGTCCTTATTGTTGGAACCTGGTAATTCTAATTGAGGAAGGCACGAAATGTGCTTCTCAATACAACCAAGATGGACACTCTGCTGCTAAATTTGAAATTGGAAAAGTTGGAATTCTTTCTGAATTTTCTGGAACCAGGGATAAAATTTAATAAAACCTGTAGAGTTCATAATAGCTCGAGCTACTATGCTCTTCATCAGCCAATAAATTTGCATTGTATTCTTATACTGAGTGAGCGTGCTGCAAGTATGACCTGGGTCGGGGACCAACAAACGTCAATCGTCCATCTGAACTTCCTTCTCAGCCTGCTGGTTGAGATCAGACTCCCAAGTCGAAATCATCTATCTCACTTGCTCAGGAATGATTGTGGTATATTCTTGAGCCATTGCACTGATATGTTGGGCGTCTGATTTTCGACCACTCCACCTCTGTGGCTGTGATGAGGAGGCTCCTCATCCACCCTGAGACTCGATCTTTCTACTCTGCCCTCGAACCCGAGTTCCCGACGGACCTGCACCCAGAGATGGTCGAGTTGTTTCCATCAACCTCCACTTCACCCCAATATAATCATCCACCCAAACCATACAAACCCCTGGTCGAAAAAAGACCCGTGACGCGTAGGCTAAGCGGCCTCCTAAGTTAATTAGACCTATCACATATACATATGACAAGTTCAGGAAGCAAATGATATTAGACCCGGGCCATGTAAGATCATAGCAAGTTGGGATGGCCAACCACCAGTGGCGTTTCTCTCCAATTACCAGCACCTTGTGCTCAGAAATCACACGAAACAGAAATAAACCAGGGCGGGTCTATCTCCACCAAAAGGAAGAGCTACCGACCGACTTCTCGAGCCACTTCCCATATAGAAGCACACAAGAACAATGTAAAACCAGGAATAGTGACATCTAGAAGATTTTCAAAAGCCATTTTAGCCAATCACAGAAACAAGCATTCTCATCGAGCATGTAGTCCTTCCAGAAAATACAAGTAGCCCAAATTGTACCATACATTCCCATTCGAAGTAATAAAATACCATTAAAAATGGACACAGGCTTAGAACCAACAAATTCAAGATAAAATTTAGCGACACAAACATGCTCGCCTAACAGACAGACAATCCCAAGTCGCACAACCACCCAATTGCAAGAGGGGCCGATTATCTTACATGCAAAATTCACAATTAGAGTTTGTCACGAGTGGGGAGGGGTGAGAAGAAACAAGACATACCTGGTTACCAACACCATGAGCCCGAAGCTATTGTTCTCCCATAGACGTAGCCTCCCTGTCGAGCTTGCCACTAGACGGAAACCCAGATACCTCCACTCGGTTCTTGAAACCACACTATACCATAGCGTGAATGCATGAAATGAGATGCATGCGTTCACCGCCTAGAGGTTAAATGCGTAGCGACGGTTAACTCCCGCCTTAAACTCTCTCACGCCACTTACCATCTCGTTAACCTGTTGACACATACAATGTACTGGCCGGAGCCGCCCTTATGCATAATTGCCCATCTTATCACCTTTAATGAGGGTCCCAAAAAATATGATGAATTAGCACGCACCCCAATCGAAAAAAAAATAAAAATATTGTTATTAATATTTTTCTAAATATTATATTACAATTCAATATATTAAATTGTAAAAAAAACTATATTTACTAAACACACATTTTCTTTTGTTTTTAATTACTTTTATAATCAAATATTAAAATGTTTATTTATTAAATATTAATCTTAATACTGTATAAAATTATAAAACATCTTATATAAATCATTTATTTACATAATAAAAATCATTTATTTTTAAAATATTCTAAATGTTACATATTCCCTTTATATTTTAATGAAATACATATTTCCATAGGTTGGCAAAGGAATTGTACATCTCTAAATCTGAATTGTAAAAAGCAACTTTTAAGCCATACTAGCCTCTCGTATGTTCAAGTGAGATTTATAGCTCTATAAATAGATAATTAAAGTTATACCTATTACCACCTCCCGAAAATATTCAAACTCAGTAGTGCACTGGACATTAGCGCCTCTCGAGAAGATTCAAAATCAGTGGTGCAGTGGACATGCGAAGTTGCTATTGCAGCACAGTAATAACATTCAGCAGAGTGGAGACAAACATCTCAGTAAAGCGAACCTGTGTGATCCATTGACCCACAGAATTTCGTACATGCTCTCTTTTTGGGGTTAATTGTTCAGACGCACAAACTTTGTCAAAAGGGCACAGAAGAAATCTCTATCCATAATGCAATGATTATCATTATCCTTGCAAACGACGGAAGGGACGCAGATTGACAAAACGACGTGAATGAAATGTTTGGCTATACTGTAATGATCAATGATAAATCTCTGCAAAAGACAGAAGGGACGCCACTTGAGAAAAAAACATGAATGAAATGTGGGGCTATATTGCATTCATTAAACATCGTCTCTGCAAACGATGGAAGGGACGCTGATCGGCAAACATTTATGGCCCAGCCTTATTCCCCACTGCGAAACACTTATGTGGCCGCAGTTTTTTTCCCTGTACTTATCCTTTTGTCAGTTTCTTCTGGAATTTAGAATAATGGATTGAGTGGTAAGTAGAGATAGATAGATTATATAAAATTTTCAGAATAGTGAATTTATTTATATATTTATGTGATTTTGAAATTGTGATTTTAAAATAATAAAAATATATTTTAGGGTAATTTAAAAATAATAAAATATATCTATATGTTTAGCTCAATATTATTATATAAAAAAATAGGTTATATCATGAACTCTAAAAATTCAAAAAACATTTTCAGTATTTCTAGTATCACAGATCAAAATTGTTTAGGGTGTTTTTTCTACCTTTTCTCTTATGTACATCAACCTAATTTACAGAATTATCTCTTACAACCTCGAATAAAGCTATATTTTTATATTTTTGAAAGCTTCATTGTTGTGTGATCAACAAAGCACGAAATTTCTTTATTAATGTATGAGTGGTCAAACTCATGGGAATCTTTCTACCCACTAATTACACACACGATTATTGTTGATGCTCTTTCATTCTCTTTTACTGGAAGATTCTCCTCTACTAAGGGATGAAGCACCAGATCCATAGGGGTCGGCACTGGATCTTGATGATCTGAGGCATCATGAGTTGTCTTTTGCTACATAAAACAATCCTTCTTATGACTTGTCAAGTTCTTGATATTTTTTGTTTCCTTCTAATCCTGCCATCCACGACTAAGTTTTATAGGAGTTGGACAACCCCTTTGAGGTAGATCAAGCATTCTGAAGATCATCGGGCTGCTGACAAATTCTACACCTGAAAACAATGTTTCCATAATCCAAAGGATGGAGATATTCATTGGTAGCCCATTTAGCATGATTTTATCTGGTAATCTGTCACTTAAATCTAATTCAACACAAATGCAGACAAATGAAATAAACCCATTATCTAATCTTTCACTATCTAATTTGATAAATCGACCAATTGAATTACCAATAGCATTGAGGAAGTCCAGTTGAGTCCATTGGAGGGATGAGATAGGGAACCTTACCCATGCCAGAGTAGCCAAAGACTTCATTGAAATTGGGTTAAACTCTCGGAACCATGGCTGAATCGAAAGACCTGCATGGCCCTACAACTCTGGCCCCTTGTCGAAAACCTGTTATCGGTCTTCAATATCCTTGAAGACTACCATAAAATAACCTTTGGAACACAATATAAAATTGAAATTCTGGGTCTACTTCTGGTGAACCCAAGCCCTGAGGGTAGATGTCGGGGGCCAAAAACCCCTGAACCTACAAATATCTGCTCATTGTTGATAATACATTATCTTAATGTTAGTAAAAAAACTCATTCATCTCAAGTATTGGGGTCTCCACAGAATGCTTCACCACAAAAACTTGTCCTGAAATATCATTGTGGAGCTGGGAGCTAAAGGGTGGCTTAAGGGCATATTTAAATGACAAGGGCTTTGATGTCGAAGATGTCCTGCCTCCTCTGGCACCTCCATTCAGACATGCTAAGAGGGAAATAGTAGCTTTCTTATTGATGCCATAGTGATCGAGGTTATTTGTTGACTTTAATTACCTCCCTTCAAAAAGGAGTCGTGTCGCCCCCACTAGAATACGTGTCAACATATTTATATTGTCTATGAGCAATGAGAAAACATCCCCCTTCACTCAACATAAAGGAAAGGGACTTTCTAGACAAAGATTTGACGAAAAACGAGAATTTTTGGATATCTAATCCCTAAAACTAGTCTTAGATGAGATGACATTAAGATCTAGAGTTGAAGGACCCATCTCGAGAGAGAATTCAAGAGATTCATAAAAAGCTTGGGAGCCATATCCAACTAGGGAATTATGTCAAACATTTTGTAGACGATCCCACACGGCTCGCGAAGAGCTCAATTAGATGTTTCGACAAACACTTTGTAGAGAGGCTTCCTACACACGTGTTCGTCATTCCCTGAATTCTTGTTGTGTAATAAGGTCACTTTGAGGTTCATACCAACTAGGACACTTAGACCTAACGAGTGAACAACTTCATCCAAGCCCTCTCCATCTTGCTAGAAGAAGTTGGACAAGGGAATGATCCCTATCATTATAATTGCCATGGGATTCCTTCGGCTCGCAAACTGCCCAAAGTGTCACAATGCCATGGTTCCGGCTAAGACCAAGGCCCAGTTCAAAGGAAAGGACAACGGTTGGAAGCATAGTTTGACCATATAGTCACTTATTATCTCTACTAGGAGGGCATACAAGTCACAAACCACTGAGAACACATGTGTGTGTTGTCTTAGAGAGAAAAAAGTTTGAATGTTGATATCTTATAGCCTCCTCCTTTTCTTATTACAGTGTCTCGGCCTATGGCAACGCCCTCTAAAAATCTACAAAACTAGAAAAACCTAACACCAATCATAATGTTAATCACTCCTACCTATAATTTCACTAACTATAATAATAATAAAAAAATTCTAAATAATATAATGTTTAAATTTATCAAATTATACATGATCATTATATCAATATTTTATATTAAACTAACATTAAATTGTATCAAACAAAATTTCCATATCAATGCATAAATTATCATTATATTAATATTTTATATTAAATTTAAATTACTATGATTATATATCAAGAAGTCAAACCATCAAACTGCGGAAACACTAAATTATGTTGCCAAAATCCTAAATATAAAAAAGTTCCAAACAATACAATGTTTAAATTTGTTAATTCTCAAAAGATTTATATATCAATTTTTATGTTACATTTAGGTACTTAATAAATTTATATGATTTAAAGTGTAAAAACCAACATTATCTTCAAAGGTTTAGAAAGGCCAAACCCGTATATCTGAATCAAAACCCTACATTTTTAAATTTAAATTCTGGGATCTGAACACCTTACTCCACACCAGGAAAATGTCGATGTGGAATAAGCACGGTCCAGGAATCCGTCATCTCTGCTCTCTCACTCAATCATTATAAGCAATTATTTGGTTGCAGGATGTTCTGTGGGTGGGTGAGAATTTATCTTCCGTATCATTGGATGTCAGTGAGTGGGCAATAATTTCCCATCCATATCTCTTACACACTACGACTGATTCCACACTGCGGGTTTCTGTCACATAGAAACGTCGTAAATGACCTAGTGGGCAGACCCGTTCATGCTTCGGGCGCCAGGCATTTTGTATCTAATATGTGGCTCATCATCTGCAGTCGTTCATTATCGGATTTGTCTAGGCTAGAGCACACAGATTAAAATTTGTGATTTTTTTGGAAAGTTATATTTTCTAATCTAATTTATTTATTTAGATGGATTTGATTAAAATCACAAATTTGATAAATAAATTTTTGTGAGTTTTTGACAATATTGAATTTATATAGTCAAGAAACTACAATAAAATCAAAATTTAACCAAACAAATTTCCTCTGATTTAAAATAATAAAATCACACTTAAAAACTACTCAACAAAAAAACACCCTTCAAAACTACTCTGCGAAACCACTCCACTGAAAAATCACACTTAAATACCACTCAGGGAAACTATCGCACTCAAAGACTAGTCCGCGAAAAAATCGCACTTAAAGACGATATGGTAAGTAGTTTATCTGTAACTCTGTATGGTATCCCACAGTCGCCATGTAACATGCAAGGTTTGGCGAAATAATTTAATCTACTACTGCGGTGGAAAGCTGCTTCAGACACAACTATCGAGGTTAGGATCTGGTCAGAATCATCAAAGATATTGACAGCATGTGCGCATGCGGATGGTGATCGAATGGACCAACCCAGCTACCACCACCGTGCGCCAAGATTCCTCTGTAGTCTTGCTTTTTGATAACATATTCGATTCGATTTTTTTTTAAAGATGGGGGCCCGCCAGAAGATATCTCATTGCTCATCCACGGGGATTTGAGAATCATTCTTCTTGGAAATTAGGACTAATATCTAAATCCACTTCACCTTAACCAATCTTTTAAGGCGTAATTTATTTGGAAATATTTTTTATCGAATTGTTTCCTTCACACGTGATATGTTTATTCCATTAATCGAACTTTTGAGATCCATCTTTATTTTATTATATTAAATTAATAATACTAAAAGAGTCGAGACAGATTTTCTATTTAAAAATTTATTTATGTCTAATCGTTTGTCAATAATAATGAAAAGTTATAATAATTATTTATGTTTTAAATAGGATAATTTTGAATATCTTTATTTAACTTTTATGGGAATTGGTAGAGTAATATGGGTTAGGGGATGGGTAGAGTGAATTAGGTTGGTTATGGGATATCTTCAAAATTGAGATATATTAATATACTAAGTTTTGTGATTTAGTAAGTGTTGAAGTGTTAGTTAATATGTTATTGAGATTGAGTAGTAGTAGTTGTTGTTTTAGTTGAAATTGAGTAGTAGTAGTTGTTGTTTTTGTTTTAGTTTTAGTTTCAAGGAGAATAAATATTTTTTTATTATTTAGTTATTTAAGTTAGAATTATGGATTAATATTTATATTTAATTTAATGGAAGTTATTTAATTACTTATGAGGTGTAGACTAGGTGATTTGCCTTTTATTCTATAAAATAATGGATTGATGTTTTTTAAGTTATCCAACGAAAAGATTTGATAACAATGTAGAGAAACATTCTCACCAATATGAAAATGTATTTTTTTTTAACTAGGAGAAACACATTTTATTCCACAAAATAGGAGATTGATAAATTAACAAATCCTTCATGATCATATAAAGCTAGAGAAATTGTTCTCATTAATATTGAAAATTAATCTTAAAAGTTAATAGATATAAAGTGAAGAAACTCACTTATTACAAAATCTCAAATTTGAAGGTGGGTCTGATGTCTATGTTATGAGACCTATCCATTCAGAAGATTTTTAGGATTAGTTAGTCAACAAGTTATAGCAAACCCGCTATTGCCAAAGCATCAACTAAGGTATTTAATTCTTTTGTGCACATGTGTGAAAGAGATCACAACAAAGTAAGACTTATTCTTCTTGGGCTATTTAGAAAGGGGAAGTAAAAGATTATTCTAGATGTGCAACAAATCTTTCATCCACTAAATTATGAAGGAGGAATTAATAAAGACTTGAAGCTAGATTTTACTTTTTCCAAAGCTATCTTCATTACATATTTGAGAGCCATATACTCTACCAAGTTGTTGACACCTCTCCTATGTTTTCCCTCAATGTACACATAACATTAGGGCCTTAGAAAACACCATAAACATACCCCACATACTCCTACCATTTGGTTTCACCCAATTCCTATGAAGCATATGGCTCTAAGGTGATTGATAATGATGAAAAATAATATGACTTGTGTAGTAATTTTTTGAAAAGTGAGAATTATCTTTCCTCAAATATAATAAAATTTCTTTCAATCCAAATATGTATCTAGAGAAAGAAATAAGGAATAGTTTTGCAATTTTCCAAAGTCTTATCTATAATACAAAATTTTGAAATAGTCTTCTTTACAAACTTCATTCCAAGTATTATGCTCCCTTGGTCAGCTCTCCTTGTCCCTTCAAATAAAATATGTTCTTTTGGAACTTTCTCCATTTTTTAATGCAATCCAAGATTTTAATACTTAAACATGATTTATATATTTTTTATAATATTTCATGATTTATATATTTTTTATAACATTTCATAAATAAATACTTTATTGTATAGTTAATCATATAAACAAATTTATTTATACATATAAACAAATTTATTTTCAAATAATTTCTGTTCTTCCATAATTTTGAGCACTATCACTTTGTTGCTACTTCATTACATAGGTTTTAATATTTATCTAAAGGCCACTATCTACTTTTCAAACTATATAAATACAATAATAATAAATATCAATATAAAAACCTTTCCACTAACTTGAAACATTATAAATACTTTTCTGAGCACTTTTATTCTAATTTTTTAATATTCTCAATGCAAAGTGCTTTTTATTATAAGGCTCTTTCACACACTTTCATTTCCTTAATAAAAAGGTTCCAATGAATTTCTTTATCTTACCCTTGATTTTGTAATAACCAACCTTTCAGCTAATACCACCTTTCAACTAAATACAATCTATTGACATAAATCAAACACAGCTTCCATTAACTAAAATCAAACACAGCTTCCATTAACTAATGGAGCGTTAAGAAACAAAATGTACACTATCCATCCACAACCGGACTATTTTCTTTAAAAATATGGAGGGAGGTGAGCTTCCATTAACTAATGGAGCGTTAAGCAACAAAATATACAGTATCCATCCACAACCGCACTATTTTCTTTTAAAAAATAGGAGGGACGTGAGCCCGATAGAAGGTGCTTATTGGATTTGAACCATGGGCCTTTTGTTTTATTTGTATTTATATTGGCATATATTAAAATTTTGCGTATTGGAAAGTTCTTGTTTAAAGAGACCAAGTGAAGATTGTTCGCCGGCATCTAGAAGTCGTTGCTTTTGTGCTTTTCAGCCTAACTTATCGCTTGCACGTGATTCTTGGATATGTAGATAGAGCTACTCGCCACAATTCATTTTATATGTGAATTTGATTTAGAATTTTCTTCTGGGCATTCTAGAAGTAGCGGGAAGTAGCGGAGAATGGTACTGTTTTGAGATTAGAAATTAATAGGATTTTATTGGTTGTAGGCCATACCTTGACAAATAATGGAAGCACTCACACGTTCTTTATGGCGATTAGCCAAGAAAACTCGTGCGATTAGACGTTTCTTGGCCAAACATGGATTGACCTCAACCATTACATGCTCTTACCTGTGTCTGCGATTAGACGTTTCTTGGCCAAACATGGATTGACCTCAACCATTACATGCTCTTACCTGTGTCTACGAACTGAAATGCTCATGTCATGTTGACAGGGTCACGACATTTCTTCGGTTACTTACATCACCCCACATATCAGCAGTTAAAACACCACCCGCTTCCTCATATTATAAATGGTAGTATTCTGCGGTGGAAAAGTCACAAAATTAACGATCGTCGCTCCGGAATCAGCCACACAATATGGCAGATTACTTGGCCGTATGGATAAGCCTGGCCTTTTTCATGAGCGCCATGAATATACCGTGTATTGATGGTCGAAATGCATGGAAAACTGAGAAGAAAGATGAAGCAAGTGAGCATTTAGTAACCAATTTGCCCGGCCAGCCTAAGGTGGATTTTAACCAGTACGCTGGTTACGTGACTGTTAATGAAGAACATGGAAGGGCTCTCTTTTACTGGTTCTACGAAGCTGCCTCGATGAAGGAGGAAAAACCTTTGGTATTATGGCTCAATGGAGGTATTTTATTCACTTACTTATACGTTATTTTGACGAATGTGTGTTCATTATGTTTGTCATCTGATTAATATTAAGAACTAGATATGGCTACCCTCAGGACCTGGGTGTTCCTCTGTGGGATATGGAGCTACTGAAGAGATTGGACCTTTCCTTGTAGATGGAAACGGGACGGGCCTTATTTTCAACAAATACTCGTGGAACCAAGGTTTGCTTCATCCTTACTTCTCATTATATGCAAAGTGAAAAACAAGAAAAAATCAGTTTTGATTTGAACATTAAATTTGTATCTTAAATATTGTGTATTTCTCTGTGTGACTAAGTTAAAATGGATAGGATATATGTCACTAGATCAGAATGCAGAGATTAATACGACAATTTTTATCGTTTAATTTGATGCAGAAGCCAACTTACTATTCGTTGAATCTCCAGTGGGAGTGGGTTTCTCCTACTCCAATACTTCGGCTGATTACAATATAATTGGAGACAACATAACTGGTGAGAATATGATTTTTTTGGTTACCCATCTCTTACAGATTACTGAAAAGAACTTGAAAATGTGGCATATTACTAATTTCTTAGTGCTCTGAAATGTTTCGTCAGCCATAGATACTTACATGTTCCTTCGGAACTGGTTCAAGAGATTTCCCCAGTATAGAAGACATGATTTCTACATTGCAGGAGAAAGCTATGGAGGCGAGTTCAATCATATTTCAGATATTACAACCTTTTACTTTGCTAATATATTGTAATTACGTCTATGTTCATTGTAGAAGATTGGTATTCATAATTGTTCATTTTATTAACAGGGAAATACGTTCCCGAGCTAGCAGAGCTAATTTACGATATGAACAACTCCTCCTATAACAGTCAGACTTATATAAACCTTAAAGGTTTCATGGTAAGTATCGCGCTTCAGTATTTCCTCATCTCATTGCTTAGTTATTATGAAGATTATGAACAATTTGCTCATTATAATTGAACCTTTTTTTTGTTGTAGGTGGGAAACCCAGAGACACACGATGGCTATGATTGGGAGGGTTTTGTAGATTATGCATGGAGTCATGCAATTGTGTCGGATGAAACACATAGAATCATTAAAGAGAACTGTAATTTTTCCAATGATGATACGTGGAAAAACCAAAACTGTACAGAAAAGGTAAATGAAATTTTGAAGCAGTATAAACAGATTGACATGTATAGCCTATACACACCTACATGCATTGAGAAAAGCAGCATTCCTGCAAACAAGTCTGAGACTGAAAAGTTCAAATATTCTACTACGGTACATTCCTATTTCTCAAATTTCTAGTTGGCTACTTCATTAGATCTTCCTATTTCTCAAATTTCAGTTTGGCTACTTCGTTAGATCTAGATTAGATGTTCCATTGTCAGCTGCAGAGCTTAATTGTTTTCTGATGTATTATAAGCAGAAGCCAAAGAAGATGTTAGCTGGATATGATCCTTGTCTTGATGATCATGGCAAAGTTTATTACAACAGATATGATGTGCAGCGAGCTCTTCACGTAACTAAAGACCTGCAGTTAAAAAACTGGAGTATATGCAAGTAAAATATTTTTGTCCCTAACATAAGAAACATGCGTTATTCTCATTCATAATGAATCTAAATGTAATTCTAAGTTTATTTTGATTGGGAGACAGTTAGTGTAATAAATATCCTGATTATCTATTATTAATGAGATTTATTAAAATGCAGTAATGATATTTTTACCAACTGGAAAGACAGCCGATTTTCTGTACTGCCCATCTACAAAAAATTGATAGCAGCAGGGTTGCGCATATGGGTATACAGGTAATTCAAGGTTTTGTGATTAGTATCTTCATGTAAAATACGCTGATCAGCTCTCTAAAAATAATGAGGTTCATCTTCAGGATTAATAACTTAAGAACTTATTAATGAGGTTGATCTTTAGGACCAAGAACTTATCAATGAGGTTTATCTTTAGAATCAAGGTTCTAATTTTATTAATAGATTAGAAATATTTATTAATAGGTTAGTAATGTCCACTATTGAATATTGTTTATATTTAAAATTTATTAATAACTTCATCCTCATCCTCCAGACTAAGGTTGGAATCTCATTAGTAAGTTCTAAAAATTGAGTATCAAATATTGCAGATGTGATTACATCTGAAAACTAACTGCAAAAATCGATATGAATGATAAAATTATGACCTAAAATATTAATTAATCATATTTAGCCAATCAACTAAACTTGTGTTCGATATATAATGAACAGTAGAGATACAGATGGCCGTATGAGATAAAATGATAATTAATCATATTTAGCCAATCAACTAAACTTGTGTTCAATCTAATGAACAGTGGAGATACAGATGGCCGTGTTCCAGTCTTATCAACAAGATACAGTCTAAATGCCCTCAGACTTCCCACAATAGGCTCTTGGCACCCTTGGTATCATAACGAACAGGTAAGAATAGCTAACTTATAAAGTATTTCAGAAGAATACAATCAAAGTTGAAAATTTTCAAGTCCATTAAATATTCAATGTGGTGGCATGTGTTGTGATCATTACAGGTAAGTGGATGGATTCAAGAGTACGAAGGGTTAACCTTTGCAACTTTTAAAGGAGCTGGCCACGCAGTTCCCCTTTTCAAACCTAGCGATGCTCTGACCTTCTTCAGATCATATCTTTCAGGAACTGCTCTGCCGGAAGAAAGGCAGATGAGGGTATGAGATGAATACAAGTTTAAAAAAGAAATCGAGGTAATTTGTTTTGAGCGATTTGTCTGTATAGCCTACGTTACAAATCAGATCAAATGGATCAAAAAGTATACAAGATAGGCAAGGGGGGTGAAGAATATGTATCCACGAAAAAAACATGGAAAAAAACATGGATTGTTCAGCGTGAACAATCCTTCCTGGTCTCTCAACATTAATATATAGCTCGATTTCTTTAATGCGAATCTCTTGTATTTCTATTTTCCTTTGTCAGTAAAAACGTGTGCTGCTGAATCATGGTTGTTGAAATTTCAAACTGATCTGCAAAATTCCAAACAATATCTTTTCATTCCGTCCGTGCCATAAATATTTATAAATAAAGTTAGTTTAGTTGATAAAGGATAAATCAAACCTAATGTTTGTTCGGTCATCCCAGAGGCAGGAATAGGGAGAACGGCAAATAGAGATCTTTCTATTCTCCGTATAGTTATTCTACGTATGTCAATTCCGAAGCGATTCTAGAATGCACGATCAAGAAGCAGCCAAAGCATACCTATTTGATCGTGATAACTCGCACATAAATGTCGTCCTCACTCCCTGTATTAGAGACCAGTAAAAGTTTTCCTAGTGTGTTTGTTCAACCCCACGTGAAGCTGCCAGCTTGGGTGGTGTGCTATTTGATGTGACTGCAAGAGGAAACATGGGTTGACCTCGTAATGAAATAGTCTTTAACGCCATTTTTTGAAAGCCTTTTCGGCAGATTTTTCTGGTCGAAATCCGGCAGGAAATTATTGGAATCGCAAGTTTGATAGCTAGTTTTTGCACAATGAAAGCGTTCCAGGGGTTTTCGAGGGTGCTGAATCCAAATATGCAGCTAAAAAACCATTTTAACTGCAACAAATCATGATTTAACCTCAATTTCTTCGGCCGGATTCCGTCACCAGAATCTCCAAAAAGTCGCATTATAGACAACTCCCCTGGTAATTTCTCTGCTATAGATTGCAATTTGCATAAAAATATGATGCCTATTTTATAAAAGAAAGAAATGTTTTGTATGTGTGAAAGATATTTTAAATCTTTATATTTTACATTTACGTTTAAGATTACTAAAACTTTATATTTTACATTTATGTTTAATTACGCAAGCGTTATAATAAAATGAAATATTTCTATTGTGGGGGCAAACTTATTGTGTTAGTTATTAGTATGAAATGTGTAATGAGTAATTGAATATTATAATATATTTATTTTAATTATAAATTTATAAGGAATCGAGGGAATATATTTTTTAATCTGTAGATTTTTTTTAGAGTCTAAAAATTTGGGAAAAGGTTTGCATTTCAAGAGATTTAATCTTTCTCAGCTTGATAAATTTATAGTTAAGATGGAGATCTATATATATATACACACACATACTAAATTGCATTTTTCAATGTATAAATGGATACAATGACTTGAAAGTCTAGTTGACACCTCGATTGTGTAGAATACACAACTTAATTTATAGTTGTGACATATATTTAGTATATTTAAGGAAGAATTGACTAAAATTATACATGAAAAGGAGCCTAATTATAAAATAGTGAGAACACTTCAAAGGTTTTAAACTATTTAACTATAAGAATTTAGTTTTTTCATTTTTGGTGATGATAATGATGATTAATGTCCACTAAGACCAATGCGGCCTATTGGACCTTAAGAAAATGGAAATCTAATTGTGATTCTTCAAGATCTTATTTCTATGATTAAAAAAAGGGGAAAGAAGCACCACAAGATTACTATAGTTGCGCTGACTTAACATGTCAAGAAGATTGCAGGTGTGGCAAATGTTAGGAAATGAGAGTAGATGTCAGTAAGGGTCGTGCAATCTAAGAATAAGTGTTTTTCATCTTCCACCCCCTTAGTATCACAAAGGTGACATATTCTTTCGTCCCTGGGAGTTTTGGGAGAATTCCACCGCTTGGTTTCACTTCAAAACTCATGAGAATTAGTTCTTATCCTAGTGATGTTCATTTTTTATTAGTGTTAGTGAAAGAAAAGAGATAATTCTGGTTAGAAAGGGTGGGTTTGATCACATCCTTATAATATCTTAGCTTCCTTTTTCCTTCCAACTCCTTAACCTCCCACAATTTATCCTTAAATTTGGAGGTAATCATATTTTTTACAATATCCTTGTTTCCTATGATGATATTCGCCTTTATCCCCAAGTGGTTGATCTAAGATTGGGCATCCTTATGCCACCAACGCTTGAGGTAGCGATGGGGGTTTTGACTAAAGCTAGAAGCAATTTTGGGAAGCCTCCTGGATTCCATGTTGTAAAGCTTCTTCTTATACATCAAATACTTAAACATAGTCATGCTTTCAATGGGGGAAATGCCAACTTCAATGAGGAGGATAGGATAGGGAATATTTCCCTTGATCTTGAAGTTGTAGATTATAAATTGATTTTGAATAATCTCATTCATTCTCCACGACTCTTTGAATAGACTGCAACCTGAGACTTCACATCTGTATAAAATGATAGGGGTGATGAGAGTCTCAAAAATGTGACTTACCCAACCCCTCCTTTGACATTGAAGGAATGGGATACTAAACCACTCTGATATGATTAGTAACATATCTGTATGGGGTATAGATTTATTTATTTATTTATTTATTTAAGCAGGTTGTCTGTGCGATCTTGTTCATACCATTGATAAGCTGAAATCAATAGTTCTTCGAAGTAAACACAACGAATTATTAACAAATAGACAACTGGAAAAAACCAACAATGTGATGGCACACAACTCATAAATATATATATATATATATATATATATATATATGTGTGTGTGTGTGTGTGTGTGTGTGTGTGTGTGTGTGTGTGTGTGTATGTGTATGTGTATGTGTATGTGTATGTGTATGTGTATGTGTATATGTATATGTATATGTATATGTATATGTAGATGTAGATGTAGATGTAGATGTAGATGTAGATATATATATATATATATATATATATATATATATATATATATATATATATATATATATATATATAATGAGGTGGTCCCCTATGCTCATAGTTGTAAAACAAGATCGACAGATCAGAGAAGCTCCTGACACATCTAACCACACTTGACAGTTGTAGATTATAAATTGATTTTGAATAATCTCATTCTTTCTCCACGAATCTCTGGATATACTGCAACACGAGACTTCACATCTGTATAAAATAATAGGGGTGACGAGAGTCTCAAAAAGTGTGATGTACCCAACCCCTTCTTTGACATTAAAGGAATGAGATACTAAATCACTCTGATATGATTGGTAACATATCCGTATGGGGTATAAATTTTATCTCTCTTTTTTTTTAAACAGGTTGTCTGTGTGATCTTGTTCATATCGTCGATAAGCTGAAATTGATAGTTCATCAAAGTCAACACAACAAATTATTGATGGATAGAAAACTGGAATAAACCAACGACGTGATGACACACAAATCATACACACACACACACACACACACACACACATATATATAATGAGGTGGTCCCCTATGCTCTTAGTTGTAAAACAAGACCGATAGATCGGAGCAGCTCCTGACACATTTAGCCACAGTCGACATCACATCACTTGTTGATATTTAACGGTCAAGGTGATCACGGGAGGCAATCTGAAAAAGAACAAATAGTCACCTTAATTGATGGCTCACATCTATTGTTGGGGTACCTTCGCTGGTTTCAGAAAACATCGCATGTGGTGTCGAGGGTGGTTTCTAAAACCACTCGAGACACACACATCGTCACTTGATGCTGCAACGAAATCCTTTCCCTTCATTCCCTACCATGACATAGTCATGGGGCTGTGGCTCTGCCTCATGTGATGTCTTAGTTAAGGATTTCTGTGATCTCCTTAAAGATAAGCCCTACTATTATATAGGCTTCCTTGAGCTAGTCTTCTCGATTATGACTTTGTCTCAGAGGTCTGGTAGATACCGAGATCTACGTCAAGCTTTTGCCACTCTATCGATGTCACTCTAAGGTGTCCTAAGGCATTACCCATCTCGATATTGGATGCTAGCTTCATATATGGATTCCCAGCCCATGGGCCTTACCTACTTTTAGGTAGGGAATTCCTCGCATGGCGGCATGGGCGCTCCTACAGTTATTACCTACCATAGGTTTAGTGCGAGCTTTTGAGAGGTTTCCACCTCACCTGCCACATGCCAACTATTCTAGAATATAAACTGACTCTGCAAGCAGCTCCTTGATGCTATATCATGCCTTTTGGTGCCTCACCGACAACGAGAAGACAACATTTATAAATTGCCTAAAATGATAGACTTATGACATCTAGGTAAAGTTGCAGTTGATTTAGGTAAAGTTGTAGAGTTTTACTGACGTAGGAGAAATGCTATTAACCATCATACATTGCTTTCTTGGAAGCATAAAACTTGTAAGAAAATACCGACTCTGCCCAGCAAAGGGTCTTCCATGTAAATTGTGTAATAATAAAAAAAAGGGAGCTCTCATAACCCACTGCTTTTCAAGCTTTATTTTAATCTCTACTGGCCTCGGCCATGGCCTGTAACATATCATGAAGTTGTTTTACTTTCATTAATGCATTATTCTTCACTCAGTTAAGCATTTCATTCATATTCAGGTTCAACTCAACTCTATAGCTTAAACATTACTATTATGTGGTTTATTGCACCACTTATGGATCAGATTCAGATACATTATGTTTACCATCAACAAGTCATTACACACATTTTACTTCCAAATCTAAGCAAACACACACACATATATAATCAACACATATATCAGTGGGGTATCCCCAGAGGGATGCACCACATATGCAAGCAAACATACAAAAATACTTATCTTTAAGTTTGGAAGGAAACTGAGCCTAGTACGAGGGCTCTCCAACCAACTATAGACAAATACAACCACTGTTACTTGCAACTGTCACTGCCAATCCATATCCTAGAGTCTGGGGGGTTTTCTTAATTTTCGGACTATGTACCAGCTGCTCGTTGAAAACAAGGACTGCAAAGGACCTCCTTCCTTAATCCCACCAATTGTTTGTTTCTCTCTTTGCAATCCTAGGGAGTCCAAAGGTGCCCCACCTCACCCCAAGTGCACACAAAGTGATTCACCCCCTTCTAGGGTTTCATAATACACTGTACCCTCATGACAGTTTCTAAAAATCTTTGACCAAGTATTCCTATGCTTCTCCTTTAATATGGTCTCTTCCCAAGCTGTTACCAGGCTCCAAAGTATGCTTACTCAACCCACATCCTCCAGGGACCCAAGCTTTTACAGGGTTCCATAGACCTCAGTCTCAACCGACAACCTCCAGGGAGAGAGAAATAATCCCCTTCTCTTCTATTCTCTTCTCTTCAGCGCTTCCTACTAAAAGCTTTTGCTAGCGGTTTGATCCCAATCCACTTCTTGGTCTTCCTACAAAATAAATTTATATGTTCCATTACTATGAGGAGTTCAAATGGTTCTCTCTCAAAGTAAAGTCTCCTCCGTTTGAATGGGTATCTCCCATTTGAATCCCATATGCCTCCTCTCTTGTCTGAATTCCTTTCATTTTTTGATGTCTCTCTATTATTTGAATGTTGTCTACCATTTGAACCCCCTTCCCATGCCCCCTTCTTCTCCCATCCCCCTTTTGAATGGATCCTCTTGTTTTTTATTGCTTACCCTGGCTTGCATTTTTGTCAGCCTTATTTACTGTTGTGACATTTTTTTCAAACTTCCATAATTTTTTTCCTCTTTACTTGTTGTGTTTTTTCAAGTAAGCATGGGCCTAAGTAATTTTCCTCAGCCCATTAATTTCAAGAACTAGTTCATTAACTTCATGCACCAACCAATCCTTCAATGGTTGTCCTAAAATTCAAGTTTCTTTTTTCACAATTAACCATACATCCCAAGCAACAATCCTCCTCCCCAGCTCTATAATCTGTGTCCCTTTCACTCAATCCCCTTTTCTTTTGATTTCATAATATTAGCAACATATTTACAATACGACTTATGTGAGAAACTTGGGTGGGATGTCATAAAAAGGAACTTATTTTACGCCGAATACAAATATCAACTAAATTACAATTGTTTTCAAGATTTCCAACCTCCAACAATCCTTTTCCCAGTTCTATAGTTCTATTTCAGCTAATGATGAATGTCAACACCTAAATATTTATAAGAACAAAATTACTCTAAGTAATTGTTATCATAGAAAAAATTACCATGGTTGATGTTTCTGGATTTAATGATCATGACTTTAGGCTTGTTGGTATTTACTGTCATACCCATCTTGGAGCAGTAATTCTGAAGATTCTTAAGCTTCTTTTCTAGGTCATCATGGATTCTCACAAGAAGAATTATATCATCAACATAAAGGAGAAGAATAATGATTATACTAGAAAGCTCGATGCCATTGCACCCTGCAGTTTCTAAACACTCATCTAGCTTATCAATGTAAATGAAAAATAAGGTAGGGGATAGGGTACACCCTTGCATGACCTCGATATTGCATTTAATATCTTTATACCAACCTTTGTTAGCCTTCAGTTTGGAAACAATAGTCTCGTAAAGACAAATCACAACAATCCTCCCCTCAGGCGGAACCAATATCTCTTCAAGTCTTTTCCAGAGCTTATCTTGAGGAACAATGTCAAAAGGTTTCCTAAAGTCAACAAAGCAACATAAGAGATCGATTTTAATATTGCAAAATTACTTGACAATGATCCTCAAAGTGACAAGATGGTCAAGATTCAAGTGGTGTTTCCTAAAAGTAGCTTGCCCTTTAGCTCTTTTACCATGGATTTCAAGCCAAAGCCTAATCTCCTTTTCCAAAATGAGCCAATATAGTTTGGATAATATGTGGCTAATAATAATGGTTTTGCAGTTAGAGGGAACACTTTTTTCCCCACTTTTAAAGATAGGCACAATACGGATTTGTTTCCAAGGCTTAGGGAAGCCATGCTTTACCGCCAAATTGAGAATCTTGTGGAGATGAGGGATCAGGATAGACCTTTACATTTTAAGGATTTCAGCTTGGTATCCTTCAATATATTTAGCTTTCCCATTAGTGAGCCTTTTAATCCCAAACTCTATGTCTTCTATAGAAAACATATCCTCCTTGATAGGAGTCTTTCAGATGATGGTCATGGTGTTCGAGGAGTCATACAACTTCTTAAAATAGATGTCCCAATTCTCTAAGGGGATCAAATGATTATTGTAATGCCCCCACCCCAAATTTACCCCATTTCATTGGTATCTAGGGTTAAAATGAGATGAAGAGTTACTATGATATGACCCGACCTCCAAGTGTTAGCTATGAAAGTGGGGTTGACATTGATAACTCACAAACATCTATTAGGAATACAAGACACTCAAGGGCCAAGGAACCATCCCAGGGGACCAAACCCTAAGCTGAAGCTACTTTTCTTTGACTTAAACCGCAACCACATGGAAAATCCTTCAAGGGTGTAGTTATAGGGCTCCAACCACACACATGGCACTGCCTCCATGCAGTTATGGCCCAAAACTTCTAGGTCATATGATGTGGTACCAAAATCTGATCCATAATTCCAAGACAACCTCCATACCACTTCCCATGACTACATGTAAGTTCTTAGAATGATAAATGAATTAAATACAATGCTAATCATACACAAGTTGAACAAGAACTTGACCTAACTATGTGTAACCATGTCAATCATTTCGGAAAACATATGGTGAATATGTAAACTACATGTCATGAATGCATATATGATCATAGGAGTATGAAACTTATCTGAGAATCACCAAGAAGGTCTAATGCCTTCGCCTAATAGCTACAATAACACTTATTATCCCATGCATTCATTAACCTTAAATACTTATCAAATTTTGAATAGGAGATAGCTAGAGAACATTACAGATCCATGCTTCTAAACAACATATAGCCAGAATATTATCCATGAAAAAGAAACCATCAAATCATCATAATAACAACTATAAGTGCTCACAAATTACAATAGGAAAACATCCCTTATTAACTTATGCAAATCCAACCAAGTCATGGACTTCCGTGTAGCACTCAACCATAGATTGGGCTGAACCAAATATTTCTATTAGCCAATCAACCCCATGCCTTATTCTAAGCATGGATGTAGGATCTCAAGACATAGACAACCAGGGATTCCTAGAGATTTTACAACCTCCACCCTTAGGCTATTGCAATCTCACCAAAATCGATCAAGAGATCACAAAGCCCAAAACCATGGGGGATTCACTCAGTGAACCTCTGATATATCATGTGCATTCACGACATATTACACAATACCCTTAATTTGACTACATATCGGAAAATCCCTCTAAAAATCAAATTATATAACCCCCTACCAATATGAACCTAATACAACTTCCCAATTTAAAAAAACCCTACTTTCACTAGATATTGTAGGTATTCATCTTTTCATTAACATTTTTTATACCCCTTTATATTTTTTCATTAAATTTAAGATCCATTTTTTATATTTGCCAATATAAAAACCCTTTACCCCCTATATATCCTCCAATATGAAACCACGTGGTATGATATTTCTCCCTCAGTGAAGCCCCCGTGCCAAAAACAAGCTTGGATGCCTAATAGTTTCTTCACCATTACCTTGAGGGATTTTCCTGTCTCCACACACTTATTAAGGGATTGCTTGAGATTAAACGACCTCCACCCCCAACCCTTGGGATTTTTCGTGAGACCGCCTCACCAGGTTCGAAAACCTTCCAACAATCTAAATCTCAATATGAAAAGAGTCCCATCACACCATGGTTATTCGAAAATGGCAAGGTAAGGCTGAAATCACTGTCAAACTAGGAAAAACCCATCTCAATGACAAAAAATGAACCAAATACACAAATGCATGTACTATGCATGCACAAACTAGCGAGTAAATCACACATTCAACCTTTTACCTACAAATCCTCTTGCTGAAGTTGGTTGATCCAATGTTCCTTGCTCGTCTTGTACTTCTTGTTGGTTGCTAAATTTGCCTACTTTTTGCCTGCCTTTTTATCCCCTTCGTGTACTCATTTCATGTCTGTGTTGGTCAATTTGTATTCTAAAGAATGAAGGTATACCTATTGTCATGTATTTCTAAATTATTAATCGATGAAGTGTAGTCGTAGGGGATTATCACCTAACGAGACTTTCTAGCTTAAGTTTCCTTACAAATTTGAAGTAATGATGATCAAGACCATGATTCAGTGTATGCTGACTATCGAGCTAGTAGTGCTATCTTTGGATATCAACTGCAATGATGGTTAAACTTATCGATCAACACAAGTGTTATCTTTATATTTTGTTGTATCTTGAGAATCACTATGTATTTGTAGGCAAACAACTACACTAATATTAGGAATTGCCGGTTGTTAAATGAAATGTATAAGTAGTGTTATGGGGTTGGGAAAGCCACCTCTAAGAGATGCAAGAGAATTCTGAGTTGTAATAGAATACCTCTATAATGTTATTTTGATTAATGAAATTTTTGATCTTTTGAGAATTTCATAGTTCTTGATCTTGCCGCAACCCTGATCAGGGATTTGGGCCCACTCTCCTAATTAGGCATTGTTGGATTAGTTTTATGCGTAGGTTTATTTCTATTGCATTATTTTCTTGTTGTGTAATGATTTATCAGTGTGTTGTTGTAAGTCTTAATGTGTTGTTACTCTGATTGTTGTTATAGTTATTACTTGTTGTTACACATTGTTATGTTTATGATTGAATGTTCAATGCTCGGTAGGGAAAATGTGCCATGCATATACCTTGCATGATAGACTTGAAATAACTTGTCGAGCCCTGAGTTAACAATTAATGTGGAATTGGGTGAATTGTATGATTCATATCTGAACACCAACACTTTGGAAATGTTGTTAGGGAGGCTATCGAAAGTGTGAAAATATGACCAGTATTGACCATAAGACCACTCTCTCGTCCTAAGGAGGGAATTTTTTTTCACCTTGCTCTAGGTCCTAAGCATTAGATTGATTTTTTTCTTTCATAGGAACTGCTCTCTCATCCTGGTAAGGGAATTTGCTTTCACCTTGTTTCAGGTCCTGAGCTTAGATTTTATGGTTGGTTCGTCTTCCTTCTTTTGCTTTCTTTTTGGGGGCCACTCTGTCATCCTGAGGAGGGAAGTTCTCACCCTACTTTAGGTCTTGAGATTTCGGTTTGCTTGAATATTTTCCTTTTATTTTCTGACGACATGAGAAAAGATACAAATAAAAGGGGCATAGGAAGATCCCCAAAAAGAGGAAGGAAAGATCTAGGAAGAATTACCTACATCCAAGAAATAATTTCAAAATTTGAGTCACAATCATCGCTGTGAGCTGCTATTAGGGTGAGATCTCATAAGAGATCTAGAGAGTAGTCAATTTCATTACTAGAACCTTCCCTAATAACAAAATCACAATTCGGGGAAGAAGAAGTAGAAAATAGAGGATCGAAGGAACTAAACATTGTGAGTTCAGAAGACGAATACTTGAGGGAATTCTATGCACCATTTAATCGAGGAAGTGTTGTCAAACAACCTCAACCACACATTATAGAACAACCAAAAGCTGTTGAGATTCCAAGTGATTATTGGAAGATATTCATGGCTTCTACAATTTCTTCGATCGAGTTCCCAATTGGAGATATTAGGGGTGATGTGCCTATGAAGCCTATTCCTTTGACATCATTACCTAACTTCCATGGAATTTCTTCTGAAGATCTAGGCACATTCCTATTTGAATTCGACATTGTATGTTGGGGGTATGACTATATTTATGATGTCCAAAATTTGAATATATTCCCTGCCACTTTGAAGGGAACAACTTTGGGATGGTTCATGGGATTAGGGGGGAAATATATTACTATATTGGAGGATATGAAGACGATTTTCCTTGAAAAATATCTGCGATATTGCAAATCTCGAGATGTTAAGGAAGAAATATTTATGATTATGCAGAAATAGGATGAGATCATGGAGGAATTTGTGGAATGTTTAAAATATAGTTTGTAGAGATCAGGCCATAGTGATATAGATAAGGACATCTTGAAGATAGTTTTTCTCTAGGAACTAAGGGAGAAATGTTTGGAACTTTTGAACGTAGTACGAAAGGGAGATATACCAAAGGAATAATTCGACATCGTCCGTGAATTGTGAAATAAGTGTTCACGTGGAGCTGCAAGGCATAGGTAGGGGATCTGAACCCTAAATACATATAGCAATGGAGTTACGAAAGAAGAAATTAGAAACTTGTTGGACAACTTGAGGACTGATATCTTGAACACACTGTCCTCACAGCTGGACGTTTTATAGGTGAAACGGAATTAGATGGAAGCGGAGAAGGCTATGTCCATTTTATTCCCTCAATGTAGGAAGAAGCACTTGCTGAAGGAATGTCCACTAAATACTGTCGAGACCTGTGCGATATGTGAGCAGAGTCATTCCACTAACACTTTTCCATCTCTTCTTGGGTTGAAGGTAATTTTTCAGGGAGAAAATGAAAGGATATATCAACTATACTTCATGGGATCAAGGAAACCATGGAAACCACAACCACAAAACATGAATCAAGTTATGCCTCAAGACCCCTCTCAGTATTTTAATAAATTGAAGTTTGGGGCTCAGTCTATACCTTTTTCACCTTCATGGCCACAGTCTTGTCAATATCCAATGCCCTGGAAACCATGTATCCCTTAATATGGTTCAAGCCCTTCATGGTCCCAGAATCGGCATGGACCTACTCCTCCTTCAGGAAAATTCTCCCAACCTATGCCACCATAATAGTTACAACTGCGTTTTAATGCCTCTACTAATAATCCTCCTCTTCGTCCACAATTTCTTGTTCAATCCAACCCAAATCCATACAATAGGGGGGTTGAATAGGTTGAGACACTCAACCTTCCTGCATACAATATTGCTGCATTAGAATGTAATGAATTAAATATCCAGTCCGCTCAGGTGGTAAATACTTAGACTTCACCAACAATTGTTTAAGACACTGATGATGAATTCTCAGAAGTAGAACCTAAGAATGTTGTTGGAACAAATGGGGATGAGTCAAAGAAAACACCTATGCAACAACAACCCCCTTCTCAAAAAATTGTTACTATAGGATTTCAAACTGCTCCACCTTATCTTCGGAGACTATCCTTGATCAAACACGCTCCTTGTCTTGAATTTTGAACTTTTAGGGGAATTGCAAAATTTATTTGTCAAAATCCTGTTACTCCAAGCTATGAGGGACGTACCGATTTATGCTAAAATGATCAAAGAATATTTCTCTAAGAAACCTGGAAGAAAACCAAAGGATCCACTCACTATTCACGTTATGGGAAAATAATCAGACATAATGTTGGGGAAACCTACACTTGTTAAATATGGGGATCCAGGGAACTTGATTCTGTAGTATAAATTAATGGGGTTGATATCCCAAATGTGCTGGTAGACTTGGGGGAAACAATTAATATCACAACTACTGCAACTGTGATTACCTTAGTCCTATGAAATATTAAACCAACTCCCACCATCCTAGAATTGGCAGATCAGTCTACTATAAGACTGATAGGGAAGTTGTAAGATATAACCATTTCGGTAGAATCATGGAAGCACCCTATCAATCTTTGGTATTACATACCCAGTCTCGAGCCGGTGGCATCCTTTGCTTTTACAAAGACCATGGCTTGCGACTGTAGATGCTTACATTGGGTCTGGATCACGAAATATGGTAATATATAATGGGGAAGTTACAAAGAATGTTATCATTTATCCCCCTACAAAACCGAGTTCACTAGATAAACTAGGATTTCCCTTAATACAAAAATCTCTACCTACGAAAGGGCTTGAACATGAAAATGAAGTAATTAGACCAATTCTTACCATTGGTTAGACCCTCTGTTGTAAGGATGAAATGGAGGATAATTTCATTAGCACCTTTATCAGAAACCTCAAATCCATTTTTTATTCAACTTGCCAACTATTAGAATCTAATACGAGTTGTGATGTTCAGGAAGCCACTGAACCAAAGACTAAAGTTGAAAACGTTCCTATAATTGTACCTCATAATAGTGTTCCTGTAGAAATCGAACTAGGGAGAATGCTAAACATGAATTCTGAACTTTCACCTTCCGAGTCTGAATGGTTACTGAAGGTCCTTTTAGAATAGAAAGAAGCCTTCACTTGGGAATATCCATATATGAAAGGAATCCATGCTGACTGATGTACTCATCACATATACATTAAAGCAGAATGTCCACTTGTTAGGTAACCACAGAGAAGAATGAATCCTTCTTTAAAGAATATTGTCAAAGATGAACTACAAAAGCTATTAGATGTGGGATTTATTTAACCAATCTCGGAGATTCAATGGGTATCCCCACTAGTCATTGTTCCGAAGAAGAATGGAAAATGGCGGATTTGTGTTGATTATAGGGAATTAAATAAATAAACTCAAAAAGGTCATTTTCTGTTACCCTTTATTGACCAGGTCTTTGATACATTATCCAGAAACAAGTTATTCTCCTTTTTGGATAGATATAGTGGGTTCAACTAGATCCAAATAGCTCCCGAGGATCAAGATAAAACTACCTTCACATGCCCTTGGGGAACCTTTTCATACCGAGTCATCCTATTCAGTGTTTGTAATGCATCGACTACCTTTCAATGAGCAATATTAGGAATTGTTTCTCATCTAGTCAATGATAGTGTTGAAATCTACATGGATGACTTCACCCCATATGAGGATTCTTTCAAAAAAGCTCCAGAAAAATTAGAGAAAGTACTTAAAATATGTAAGAAAACACATCTTTCTCTTAGTATACTGAAATTCCATGTGATGATGAAAGAAGGAATAATGTTTGGACACCTGCTTTTAGCTGTAGGAATTCGGGTTGACCCTCTAAGGTAGAGGTAATATTAAATTTTCCTACACCTAAGACACCAACACAGGTGGGTAATTTACTCAGTTATGCTTGCTATTATAGATGTTTTATAGAAAAAAATTCTAAGATAACATTCCCACTTTTTCAATTGTTACCTAAGGATGCAGAGTTTGTGTGGACAGATGAATGTGAAACAACCTTCATGGAAATCAAAGAACTAGTTTGCAAAGCTATGATATTATGTGGTCCTGATGGGAAGTTCCTGTTTCATATCTCTATAGATTCTTATCACACAGTAGTGGGGACAGTGTTGAGGCAACATGAGGACAAGAAGCCATACGCGATCTATTACGTCAACAAGAATCTGACTCCTACTGAACTAAACTATAGAGTAACTGGAAAAGAGTTTTTGGATATTATTTTTGCTATTAACAAGTTTCGACATTACTTATAGGGTATCCCAATTTATTTCACACTAATCATACAACCATCAAGTATCTGATGAATAAACTAATAAGACCTGTTCATATTACAATATGGTTATCATTAATTCAAGAATTTGATATTACCATTGTAGATAAGCCATGGAAAGATAATGTAGTTGTAAATTTCCTGTCTAGGTTGGATACTAGTGATGAAGGCACACCGGTAGAGGATAGTTTTCCAAATGAACATCTCTTTGCAATTTCTACTCACACTTTATGGAATGCAGATATTGCTAAATGTCTTTCTACAAGAAAAGTACCTCAACACTCACCATATAGAGAGCAGAGAAAGATTATCTATCAGAGTGTCTGCTATTCGTGGATAGAGGGATACCTATTTTATACAGGACCTGATCGAAAAATCTAGTGCTACATAGGTGAAGATGACATCTATGATGTCCTGAAAGCTACTCACGATGGTCCCTGTGGAGGGAATTTTGCATGTAAGTGGATAGGTCATAAGTGTTGGAAATAATACTGAGGGGGGGGGGGAATCAGTATTATCTAGCAATTTACCAAATCTTCCTTATTTGATCTTTTGAAATATTCTTGCATATCAGTACCATAAAACAATGAGCATGAATAAAGAAAATAGACAGTCACACCAAAGAACACAAGATGTAAGGTGGAAACCCAATGCGGGAGAAAAACCACCTGCTGCAATAATGTCTCTATCTTCTTTCAAGAAATTCTTTTTACAATGATTTTGTACTGGTGCAGTCCTTTACCAGCACGCAGGCTGCAACCTGCAAAGAGCTACAACTCCTTCTTGTTTTCCAGACTTCTCCTGGAAGGGAGCTACAACCCCCTACTTCTTTTCAAAATGATCAACAAGTATACAACAGATACAGTCTACTACAGATATCAGATCAGTAATTACAGAAACAACCCAGAACACAGAAATATACAGTTAACAGATCATCTTGAGACAGGGACGCATATTTTCTTTCTATGGCCTGCGACTGGACGCAGTATACCTTATGCTGTTCTGCGTGCAGACGCACTGTTTCTTTTGCTTGTCTGCGACCGACGCACACATCAACACTATCGCGCCGCGTCTTTTGCTTCAGAGACGCACCCAATACCACAGTCGCGCCGCGTCCTTCGCTTCAGAGACGCACCTGATCCTTTACTGTACTGCGTCCCGGCGCACTTTCCCTTCACTGAATCTGCGTCCCTTTAGATATAGAAGATAAGAGGACTTCAGAACCAACCCAAACACTCAGATCCACAGATCTGATCATGCGCCATATAGATCGTAGTCCATTAGAAGATTTACCCTTAAAGATATGGACTAGATCACACCAAGAGATGATCAACCAAGATGATGCTTAATCCAAATGAACTCCTTTGCTTTATATAGGCAAGCTTCTCCCCAAAGCGTGGAACAATACCACGAGCCGACACCAGAGAAACACGCAACCGTCGGCTAGATACCACACAAGAAGCCCCCACGAGTTTTTCTCTACCTTGAAATGTGTGCACTGGGCGGACGCACCTTCTGAACGGCTGGCCGGCGTCCCTAGACGCGGGTTCTGTATGGAATACCTGCGGGGACGCGCTTGCTAAAAAAAATTTCCTGCGTCCTTCTTGATTTACCACCTGAAGGCGTTTGCCATCAAGTACAACACCTGAATCATAATGCCAACAAACTCCCCCTTTGGACTTGATGGCAACCACATAAACATTCAGCTTCATCATTCTCCCCCTTTGACATCAAGAGCAAAGGGTATGCTCCCCCTATGCTCATGCTTCTCCAAAAATGTAACCAGAAATCCATCATGAAGAAGACAGAGACATATTGCAGCTATTTCCAAGATCTCCTTCTCCATAATGCCAACAATGCATTATGTGCTCCCCCTGAGCCTATACCATCAATAGGAAGATGGTCAACAGTGAGATGATGCATCAACAACCCCCAGCTTTTGCCTGAGGTATTCAAAAGTGTCCCTGGGCAACGGTTTGGTGAAAATATCAGCAACTTGTTCCTTAGAAGGAACATACTCCAACTTGACCTTCTGTTCAAGTACTTGTTCCCGGAGAAAATGGTACTTGATTGGTATGTGCTTGGTTTTTGAATGCATAACCGGATTCTTTGAGATGCTGATTGCACTTGTGTTGTCACATAAGATAGGAATAGGAGGTGTACAAGTGATTTGATAATCCTGCAAAGTCTGCATCATCCAAAGAAGTTGGGTGCAACAAGATGCAGCCGCAACATATTCCACTTCAGCTGTAGACAAGGCAATTGAACTCTGTTTCTTGCTGAACCAAGATACCAGTCTAGAACCCATAAAGAATGCACCACCACTTGTGCTTTTCCTGTCATCCACGCTTCCGGCCCAATCTGCATCTGTATAAGCATGAAGAGTGAGATCTGGATCTCTAGGATACCATAGGCCATAATTTTGAGTCCCTTGAAGATATTTGAAGATTCTCTTTACTGCTTGAAGATGAGTCTCCTTTGGATTTGCCTGAAACCTTCCAACTATTCCAACTGCATGCATGATGTCTGGTCGGGTACCTGTCAAATATAGTAGACTTCCAATCATAGATCTGTAGGTTGGTTGATGAACTGCTGCAGATTCGTCATTTGCACTGAGACTACATCCTGTGACCATGGGTGTACATACTGGTTTTGCATCTTCCATGCCATATTTCTTCAAAATTTGCTTGAGATACTTGGTTTGAGATAAAAGGATTCCTCCTTTCTTTTGTTGGATTTGCAAACCAAGAAAGTATGTCAGTTCTCCTAGCAAGGACATCTCAAATTCTTTCTGCATGACTGAGGCAAAGCTTTGACTCATAGCTTCTTCATTACTGCCAAAAATAATGTCATCTACATACACAACAAGTATTAGTAATTTGTCATTTTCAACTTTTATATAAAGATTGCTATCTGCTGAACCTTTTGAGAAACCTTGTTGATGAAGATATTTGTCCAACCGGTAGTACCAAGCCCTTGGAGCTTGTTTGAGACCATAGAGAGCCTTTTTTAATCGGCATACAAGATTTGGATCGTTTCCAAGAATGAAACCATCTGGCTGTTCAATGTACACTTCTTCATCCAAGTCTCCATTCAGAAAAGCTGATTTCACATCCATTTGAAATACTTTGAAGTTCTGACAACTTGAGAGAGCAAGAAACATTCGGATGGCCTCAAGTCTTGCAACAGGAGCAAAAGTTTCTTCAAAGTCTATTCCTTCTTGCTGTGCATACCCTTTACAAACAAGTCTGGCTTTGTTTCTAATTACTTCTCCATTTTCATTCAATTTATTTTTGAACACCCATTTTGTTCCGATAACATTCTTATCCTTTGGTCTAGGAACCAGCTCCCAAGTATTGTTCTTTTCGATTTGCTTAAGTTCTTCATCCATTGCTTTCACCCAACATTCATCTTTGCATGCTTCTTTCACATTTTGTGGTTCAGTAGAGGAGAGTAATGCCAAATAACTTGAAGCTTCTGCAACTGTTCTTCTAGTTTGTATACCTGCTTCCTTTTGTCCCATGATCTGAGATTCTGGATGGTTCTTTTGAACATATCTGGATGGAGTCTTTTCTTCTATTCTTGTTCTTTCTTCTGCTTCTTCGTGAGGTCCGTCTTGAAATTGTTCTTGCGGTTCTTCTTCTTCATCATTCTGTCTTTGAGGGTAGCTTTCATCTTCTTCAATGTCTTCACGATGTATTTGCCTAGGAATGTATCCTTTCTCATCAACCACTACATCAATGCTTTCAACAATTCTGCCAAGTCTTTTATTGTAGCATTTGTATGCTTTGCTATGTGGAGAGTAGCCAAGAAGAATTCCTTCATCTGCTCTAGGATCAAGTTTGCCAAGCTGCTCCTCAGTATTTTTGATATAGCATTTGCTCCCAAAGATTTTGAAGTGCTTTACTGAAGGAGTTTTACCACTCCAGAGCTCATGAGGAGTTTGAGTGCTGTTCACTCGAACATTTGTCTTGTTGAGAATAATAACTGCCGCATGTGCAGCTTCACCCCAGAAGGTTGCAGGAGTTCCTGATTCATCAAGCATAGCACGAGCCATTTGCTGGACTGTTCTGTTCATTCTTTCCACTACTCCATTTTGCTGAGGAGTTCTAGCTGTAGAAAATTCTCTCCTTATTCCATGTTCATCACAGAAATCGAAAAATTCATTTGAAGTAAATTCTCCACCTCTGTCGGATCTGAGGCACTTAATCTTGTGACCTGATTCATTTTCAGCCAAGGCTTTGAAGGATTTGAATTTTTCGAAAGCTTCATCTTTGTGCTTCATAAGTCCCAACCAAACAAACCTGGAGAAATCGTCAATAAATAATATCAAGTATTCCTCTCCTCTAGGTGTTCTTTTTCTGAATGGTCCACATACATCTGTATGTACTAGCTCCAGAGGCATACTGGCTGATCCTTCTTTCTCTGGAAAGTTAGTTCTAGTCTGTTTTCCAAACTGACATGATCTGCACATGGTGTTGTCAGGAATTTTGATATCTGGAAGATCGCGAACTGCCTGATATTTGCAAGCTTTCCTTATTTGTGAGAAACTTAGATGTCCCAATCTTCGATGCCATAACCAGTGCTCTTCATCCTTGCTTAAATAGCATTGTTGTTGTTCTTCATCAAAAATGTATAGATTATTTGAAGTTCTTTTTCCTTTGAGAACTGTTTTACCTGTATCAAGATCACGAACAAGACATCCATTTGATCTGAATATAACCTCGGTTCTTTGATCACACATCTGGCTTACACTTAGAAGATTATGCTTTAGTCCATCAACAAACAAAACATTTCCAGCCTTAACATCTTCTTTTAAAGGAGCAATACCTTTTCCTTTTATAGTTGCAGGAGTATCATTTCCAAAAGAGACTTTCTTTCCCTTTTCTAAATTAGAATAAGATTCAAGTTTTTCTTTATCACCTGTCATGTGCTTTGAACATCCACTGTCAATGTACCATAGATTTTCTTGTCCTTCTGCATAGAATGCTATCCCACATCTTTCTGTTTGAGGTTCCTTTATTTTCCATGTTTTGGTGCCTGAGGTTTGTTCCCTTTTTTGTTCTTGTACCTTTCTTTCCGGAAACCTGCTTCTGCATTCAACATCTTCATGTCCAAAATTATTGCAAATAGAGCACTCAACTTCATTTTCAAGAGCCGAAAAATTGTTATAGGTCCTTTTTGTATTCCCTGTCATGCTTCTTTGTTTTTGAGCTTCCCTAGTCATGATTGTTTTATACGCAACACATTGGGCTGCTTTGTGACCAAAGTTATGGCAAGAAAAGCATTGTCCATTGAAGAAGTTTCTGCGATTATTGAATCTACCAGCTGACTGATTGTAATTTCTATTTTCATCTATTCTTGAACCAAATTGAGAAGGTTTTACCTGTGGTTGGTTGTGGCTTTTGTTCACCCTTAAGCTGGATTGCCCCTGATAGTTTGAAGTTTGTCCCTGCTTTACCTGATGATCTTCCTTGTGTTCTTGCTCATTTCTTCTTGCGGCATCAAGATAACTTTTTGAAGTGGAAGCTTGAGAAGTTTCTCCATTGTAGCCCAGACCTGTCTTATTTAGAGGAGATCGCTGCACACTGATAATCTCATTCAACGTTTCAGATCCTTTGACAAACTTGAGATTAATAGTTTTTGTTTTCTCAATTTCTTTTCTAAGACCAACAATTTCACCTTCTAATTTTTCAAGATGTTTTTCCTTTTCATCAATCTGAAATTGTAGAGTATCAATAATCATGTTCTTTTCTTCTATACATCTCTTGAGTCTAGTAATTTCATCATAAAGGTTATCCACATCTATAGCATCCTCATAATTGTCATCTTCAAATGCCATTAACAATCTATATTTGTTACCTTGTTCATCTTCATCACTGTTTGATAAGCCATCGCTATCTTCATGGGTGTAGTAGCTTTTCTTATTTGTACCCTGTTTCTTGTTCCATCTAACTGGTTCCTTTCCTTTATCCTTATAAGAGCATTTTGCAGCATAATGACCTACTCTTCCACAAGCAAAACATTTGAAAGGTAGCTTACCTCTGAACCTTCCGGAACCCCTTTGAAGATTTCTGACAAAGTTTGATTCTTCTTCCTCTTCTTCTGGAACATGACATGCTTCATAGTGATCTTCTTTGCTTGATGCTTTAAAAGCAGCTTCCCTTCTATCTGATGGACCTCCCTTTCTCATTTCATAAGCAGTTAGAATTCCATGCAGCTGAGACATAGTGAGAACACGGAGATTTTCCTTTTCTTCTACTGCAGATACTTTAGATTCAAACTTGGGAGATAAAGATCTTAGAATCTTTTGAACTACTATAGTCTCTTTTATCTCTTCACCCAAATTTTTCATACAATTAACAATCTCATCTACTCGAAGAAAATAATTAGCCACACTTTCATCATTATACATCTTGAGAGTCTCATATTGAATCCTGAGAGTTTGAAGTTTAGCTTCTTTTACCTGTTCATCTCCTTCATAGCTAGTGATCATTTTGTCCCATATCTCTTTTGCTGATTTGAAGTGCATGACCTTCATGAACTCTGTTTGAGATATACTTCCTAATAGAGTGCTGACTGCTTTTGCATTTGTTTCATACTGCTTTTTCTCAGATGGATCTGTAGGAGTAACTGAAGGAAAGGCATAGCCTGATTCTACAATGTTCCAAACTTCTGTACCAAGAGATTGAAGATATGCAGTAACTCTTACCTTCCAATAATTGAAGTTTGTTCCATCGAAGACGGGTGGCCTGATTGATGCTTCTCTCTCGTAGTTGCTCATGATGAACGATCTACCTTCAAGCGATCAAGCTGTTCTGAAGGACCTGCTCTGATTCCAATTGTTGGAAATAATACTGAGGGGGGGGGGAATCAGTATTATCTAGCAATTTACCAAATCTTCCTTATTTGATCTTTTGAAATATTCTTGCATATCAGTACCATAAAACAATGAGCATGAATAAAGAAAATAGACAGTCACACCAAAGAACACAAGATGTAAGGTGGAAACCCAATGCGGGAGAAAAACCACCTGCTGCAATAATGTCTCTATCTTCTTTCAAGAAATTCTTTTTACAATGATTTTGTACTGGTGCAGTCCTTTACCAGCACGCAGGCTGCAACCTGCAAAGAGCTACAACTCCTTCTTGTTTTCCAGACTTCTCCTGGAAGGGAGCTACAACCCCCTACTTCTTTTCAAAATGATCAACAAGTATACAACAGATACAGTCTACTACAGATATCAGATCAGTAATTACAGAAACAACCCAGAACACAGAAATATACAGTTAACAGATCATCTTGAGACAGGGACGCATATTTTCTTTCTATGGCCTGCGACTGGACGCAGTATACCTTATGCTGTTCTGCGTGCAGACGCACTGTTTCTTTTGCTTGTCTGCGACCGACGCACACATCAACACTATCGCGCCGCGTCTTTTGCTTCAGAGACGCACCCAATACCACAGTCGCGCCGCGTCCTTCGCTTCAGAGACGCACCTGATCCTTTACTGTACTGCGTCCCGGCGCACTTTCCCTTCACTGAATCTGCGTCCCTTTAGATATAGAAGATAAGAGGACTTCAGAACCAACCCAAACACTCAGATCCACAGATCTGATCATGCGCCATATAGATCGTAGTCCATTAGAAGATTTACCCTTAAAGATATGGACTAGATCACACCAAGAGATGATCAACCAAGATGATGCTTAATCCAAATGAACTCCTTTGCTTTATATAGGCAAGCTTCTCCCCAAAGCGTGGAACAATACCACGAGCCGACACCAGAGAAACACGCAACCGTCGGCTAGATACCACACAAGAAGCCCCCACGAGTTTTTCTCTACCTTGAAATGTGTGCACTGGGCGGACGCACCTTCTGAACGGCTGGCCGGCGTCCCTAGACGCGGGTTCTGTATGGAATACCTGCGGGGACGCGCTTGCTAAACAAAATTTCCTGCGTCCTTCTTGATTTACCACCTGAAGGCGTTTGCCATCAAGTACAACACCTGAATCATAATGCCAACAATAAGGTGTTACAGATGGGATATTATTGGTCCTCTATTTTTCATGATCCAAGGAAATATGTTCGAGGGTACGATAATTGCCAGTGGATGGGACATCCTGGTCGGTCAGATGACATGCAATTATAGCCTCAACTAGCTCTTGAGCCCTTTGAGAAACAGACTATCAATTTCATTGGGCCATTGAATCCGCTTTCACATAAGAAAGTCCACATTTTGGTCTGCACGAATTATGTGACAAAGTGGGTAGAGGCCAAGGATGTTGCAAAAGAAACATACCAGGTTGTCTCATACTTCTTATTCAAAGAAATTTTCGCTCGGTATGGAGCTCCTAGAGAGATAGCTTCAAATGGAGGGGCGTAGTTCACATCACATCTGATAAGAGGACTTATGAAGAAGTATGGTATCAAGCACATGGTGACATCTCCATATCATCCTCAGGTGAATGGTCAAGTCGAAAGTACAAATAAATTTCTAGAGAATATCCTTATGAATACTATAGCAAACCATTGTTAAAATTGGGCCAAAAATATTCCTGAGGCACTTTGGGCATATAGAACAACATGGAAGGAAACAACAAGATTTTTACCATACAAGCTTGTCTATTGGAGATCCCCTTTTTTCTGGTGGAATTCAAAATTAAGATGCCCAGGATAGCCCTTGACATAGGTTTGGATCTTTCAGAAGCCGAGAAACACTGACCGGAACAGTTAAATGAGTTGGATGAAATTTGTTTGATAGTTGTGCAGAACATTACTGCTATTTAGCAATAGTGAACTAAATGGCATGATAAATTCATCAAGAAAAAGGTGTTCCAAAGATGATATTGGGCATTTATCTATGACTCTCGGTTCAAATATTTTAAGGGAAAACTCTACTCTTCCTCTGCACCTCTTGTTTAATTCAAAATACACACACACACACACACACACATATATAATAAAATGTTGTTAGTACTCTATCATTATTTTTCTTGCAGGTACTTCATTGGGGTTGTTACTCCACTAGTGTTCTTACTCCCTCGGTGCTTCTACTCTACAGATGTTGATTTTGTCTAAGTACTTCATTGGTGTTGTTACTCCTCCGGTGTTGTTAATCCTTCAGTGTTTTTACTCTGTTCATGGTCATTCCATATAAGTACTTCACTGGTGCTGTTACTCTTCCAGTTCTGTTACTCCTCCGACGTTGTTACTCTGTTTGCTGCTATTTCGTCTAAGTATTCCACAAGTGCTATTACTCCTTTGGTGTTGTTACTCTGCTTGTGGAAATTCGATCTTATTTCACTAGTACTGTTACTCCTCCAATGATGTTAATCCTTTGGTGTTGTTACTCTATTCGTAGTGATTCAGTCGAAGTACTCATCCGGTGTTGTTACTCCTCTAGTGTTGTTACTCCTCCGGTGCCATTACTCCGTTAAGGTAAGTCGCTAGGTATGTCCTCGCCTGACTTTGTGGATTTGATTGATATTTAACCTATGACATGACTAGACAGACCGTGGACAATCATCCCTTGGTTCGGGGGAGGTATCATATTTAATGCTAAAGATGTCGTATTTAATAGCAATGATGATCCATCATTACCGTTGTTGAACCTCGCGCCAACTCATACATTCCACGATCATTATTTCGATCCCCACCATACCTTGCACATTTATCCATATGCATTCGAACTTGAACCACTTAGATTGAATTGAATTATGGTCCTTTCCAAGGCATTGTAATAATTTCCAATATTACCACAATCTACCATGGATTTTCCCCACAACATTTTCCCAGATTTCCCTATCACAACATCCTTTCCCATCACAATCCCTGTCATCGTAACTTTATCGACTAACACTCTCCTTAATGATTTCGCTGCTACTCTGAGTGCTGCTGTTAATGTGTCTCATTATATGGCAAAAGCAAAAAAGTACTCAAATGAAAAAAGAAAAAAAAAATAATATAAAAATATCAATTAAATGAGTTGAGTTTCATTCTTGTTAATTATAAAAAATAAATGCTAAATTCATAACAAAGCTAACTCACAATAAATTTTGGTAAAAGCTATAGTGAACCTATTTATTGGGTTTAGAAAATATAAATAATGTTATAAAAAGTAAATTCTAAATTTGCAAATAAGTCAACTGATAGTAAATATTGATAAAAGCTATGGTTAATCACTCACAAAATATAAATAACTTTATGTAAAGTTAAATGAAATGCTAAAACTCTTTAAAAATATATATAAAAATAGAAGTAGAATTTCTAAACAAATAATTTTCTATATTATATTTTGAATAATATAAAATACGTTATTATAATCATAATTAAAAATTTTATTATAAAAAATATAAAATATATTTTAAAAATTTTCAAAAAATAATTTTAACATTTTGTTATATGTTATTTTCAAATTTCTATTAAAAAAAATTGATTTTATAAAGTTGAAAGGGTAGTTTCTTGGGTCCGGGTTTTAAATATACGAAAATATGATCATTTTTACTAGTATTTTAATAATAATTAAAAAATATGCTTATTTTTTATTTTTAAATTTGTTTAGCAATCTTTAGAATGTTTACAACACATCTCTTAAAGAAATTGGAATTAAAAAACGTAAATCAATAGAGAAATGGGGGGTCGCGGTTTTGTCACTACTTAAAAATTTATGTAAAATATTAATGATACCTTTTAAAGAAAATGAATAAATTAGATACAAATTATATATTAAATTTTAGAAAAAATATGACATGAAATTAAATTTAAATTGACATGTTTTGTCTTCTTTTACCACCACCTAGTTTTTGATGATTTTGTAATTTTAAGAGTAAACATTCCAACTCCATTTATTTTTATAAAACTTCTTTGCCACAAAAAGGGAAAAAGTGATACACATTAACATGCTTTTTGAGATGGTAGTGAGAGGGCGATGAACGACTGAGCTAGGGTTCGAAGGACGAAACCCTCGACGGCGCATCCTGCACGGCGGATCGGGCTCAGGCTCTGATCATCATTCGCTGCAGCGTGACAGAGCTGCAGGGGAACAGAGAGCGACAATGGTTCAACCCCAGGGGGGGGCGTCAAAGCCCTCCCCCTCACAGCATAGTACGGGACCTGAAGTCATATTTGGATCAGTGGATCCGGACATACTGAGCAAAGGGAAAAAGCAACAGGAAGACGACAGTGATAAACCAGAAGCACAAGAGACCCAGGCGAATGAACCGCAGGTCACCTCCTCTACCTGCCGACCGGTAGCCAAGGTTAGGCCGCGCATAGAACTGCCTGGAGAGAAGATTGACAGCAGGATTGAGTTCATGACAGATCATGCAATCATTGGTAAATTTATAGGGTTTTGGCCAACCGAACGTGCCCTAAATGGATGGATTGCGGCAAAGTGGAAGCCTAAGGGAGACGTCTCTCTCCAGCTAGGGCCGAAGGGCTTCTTCACCGCCATCTTTTATTGCCTAGAAGATAAATACAGGATCCTAGGAGGGGGTCCGTATTTCTTTAACTCAGCAGGCCTCTGTTAGGATATTCCGACACATAGGATATAGTTAAGTTCAACTTGGTCTAGTATAGAGTTAGGTTAGAGTTAGGTAAAGTGTGTTTCTTTACCGTTGTACATTTTGTAACTTACAATCCGACGGTCACGATATGTAGTGATCCGACGGTTCACTCTCACCTCGGTATTACCGACACTTGATCCATGGCTTGACACCCGATTGGTCCATGAGTTCTATTTAAAGCGCATGGAGGGTCATTGTTCGGGTAATCCGTGCATGAGAGAAGCTTATGTAAATTTTCATTCTTTGATTAATAAATTGCCTGAAGTACCCACGTTGGGACAGGCCGTGGACTGTTTCCCTCCTTGCACTCTGAGGGTTTTAACCACGTCAAAAATACTGATGTATTGATTTGAGATCTGGTTGTGAGTGGTGTCCTTTTGTTATTCTTTCTGTGGAACTTACCCTGTAAATTCCTACATGGTATCAGAGCTATTTGAGGGCCGCGTCCGTTGGTGATCCAAATCTGAAGCCGGTAGAATTGCATGCGGCTGTCGTTTCCTAGATCTGCTGTTTCTGACTGCTTTCGGGCCGAGAGGACTGCTCTGTTGCGTTCGGAGCATCTGTTCCAGTGAGGAACCCCTTTCGTTTCACGCGAAAAGGTTTCCGGTAGCCCTAGCTGCGTCATTTTTCAGATCGGGAGGTATACAATGTTTTTTTGCAGTTTACTGTTATTTTCTCTCTGCTTATTTCGGTCTCAGTTTATTTAGCCTTTTTTTTTTAACCGGATCTATACCTTTCATTTTTGCGTATGCTCTTTGCCCTGTGACTCTGTGCGATCTGGGCAAATCAGAAACAGAAAGGAAGGATTTTTCTCATGCGTATGCTCTTTTCCCTGCACCTTAGTGTGATCTCGAAAAATCAGAAACATTGAGAAAAATATTTAGTTTTTCGGCTAAAGCTAACTTTGAGATTTTTTTTTAAAATTTCTAGTTTTTTTGCTAAAGCTAACTTCGAGCCGTAAGGTTCGTTTTTCTTTGCATATTCGTGTTGGGTTTTGTGTTTTGTGTTTTGTAGGGAAAAAGAGCTTTCTCAAGGCAAGCACGCAAACCAAGGCCCCTCTCTCTCTCTCTCTCTCTCTCTCTCTCTCTCTCAAATTTTTTGTATAGATCAATTGGTTCAAAGCTATTTTAAGAGAGTAGAGGTCTTGGGTTCAAGTCTCCATTTTGTGGGGGCGGATTTTTTCATTCCCGCACATTCGCGCACTTTGCTGGCAACGTCAACAATTTTTTTTTCAAAAGTCATAACTTCTTCATCCGAAAGCCTTTTTCAGAGCCGTTTTTTTTAAAACCGCCTATTTTTTCAAGATCTATCCATTGGAACACTTACTTTCAGCATCTTCAGCTTCAGTTTTTTTTAAAAATGGAAAGTCCATGCCAAGTCATTCTTGACAGCACGAACTACTTCCAATGAGTAGCCTACATGGGAGATTTACTTAGAAGTAAAGGTCTCTACAGAATAGCCACAGACCAAGAGAAGAAACCAAAAGATGAAGACAAGGTGGCAAAATGGGAAAATAGACAAGATCAAGCACGTGGTTTGATAGGGATGTCTGTTTCTCCTGATCTTAGATTCCACATTGCAGAACTTGAGACTCCTCATGAAGCATTAGAAAAACTTGCTAAAGTTTTTGGAATTAAAAATGAAATTAGAGCCCATCAACTTGAAAATGAGCTGCTTACTTTGGATCCTAATAATTTTTCTTGCATTGAAGATTTCTTGTCCAAATTCAAGACCCTTAGATATCTCTTGGAAGGTGTTAAAGTTAAGAAAGAAGATGGTAACCTTATTTATTCCATCCTTACTAAGTTGGGACCAGCCTACTCTGTATTTGTTTCCACTTTCCATTCTACAAGGGAAGCTTTCATTTGTCAAGGACAAGAATACAAGGCCCCTTCATTTGACTCCTTTTGTGATTCCTTAATAAGAGAACAAGAAAAACTCTTACACCTTGGTCTTGTTAATCTTGGAAACTCTTCCACGAAAGCGTTAGCCGCCCAGCAGCAACCAAATTCAAAGAATCCTAAGAAGTCATATCCTCAAAAGAATGGTCCTAAACCATCTCAGCCTCAAAATGAAAGATCATTTCAGCAAAATGATAAGACCAATAAAAACAAATGGAAGAAGTCTGATAGACATTGTAACTTTTGTAATCGAGATGGCCACTTAGAATCTAAATGCTTTAAGAAGATGGAAGCCTTGGAAGCCGCAATGAAGAAACATAACATCCATGTGGAGCCTACTTCAACTTCAACTTCCGGAATGGCACTTTCTGCATGTCATTATCAATCATCTCAGTCTGGTTATGCATTAAATGTATCTTCTTCTTCTTCTCATTCTCATGAGTGGCTCATTGATTCTGGAGCCTCTTGTCACATGGCCAAAAATCAAGCCATGTTTTCTTCTTTAAATGATTGTAACACCAAAAATATATATATTGGTGATGATAGATCTCTTAATGTTGTAGGGACTGGAACTGTTCATCTAGACAACGGTTAGTTCAATGATGTATTATGTGTTCCAACCTTATCCTGCAACCTTCTATCTGTCTATCAAATAACTCATTCAGGTGAAGGTAAAATTGTTGAATTTTCACCTCATGATGTTGTAATCAAGGATCTAAAAGATCCTAAACAGATTCTAGCTACTGGTCTTGCTGATGATTCCAAAAGGTTGTATAAGTTTCACAACTTTGGGTCATCAAATCTTCCCTCAGTATTTGTTGCTCATAATGATGAAGTGAGCAAACTTTGGCATGAGCGATTTGGTCACTTAAACTATCGCTCCCTTCAGCATCTATGTAAAGAAAATATGGTGACAGGTCTTCCTATGGTATCTTGCAGAGATGGTGTTTGTTCCGGATGTGTACTCGGAAAACATCATCGGGATAGTTTTGACAAACGTGCCTCTTGGCATGCCTCAACCCCTTTACAGCTTGTGCACAGTGATTTATGTGGTCCTCTTCCTGTTGCTTCATTCTCTGGCTGCAAGTACTTCTTAACTTTCATTGATGATTTCTCCAGACGCACTTGGGTATACTTCTTAAAACTCAAGAGTGAAGGAAATTTGAAATGACAGACTTAGGACATTTACACTATTTTCTCGGTCTTCAAGTCTTGCAATCCCAAGAGGGTATTTTCCTTTCCCAGTCCAAGTATGCTTGTGATATTCTTCGTCATTTTCACATGGAAGACTGTAAGCCAGCCCCTTCTCCCTTTCAGTCTGGAGTCAAACTTTCAGTCTCTTGTACTTCTCCTGAAGTTGATGCTACCTTATACTGTCAACTTGTCGGAAAACTCTTGTATTTAACCCATACTCGTCCTGATCTTTCCTTTGCTGTTGGCCTTGTTGCTCGTTTTATGCAAAACCCCCGTGAAAGTCATTGGAAAGCAGCTAAAAGAATACTTCGTTATGTTCGAGGTACAGTACAGTTTGGGATTCATTACAGTGCCAAAGCAGCTCCTCTGTTAGTTGGTTTCACTGATTCTGATTGGGCTGGTGACCCTGATGATCGGAAGTCTACTGCCGGTTATGTCTTCACTCTTGGTTCAAGACCTATTACATGGGCTTGTAAGAAACAGGCTGCCATTTCTCTTTCGTCAGCAGAAGCAGAGTATCGTGGTGCCGTGGAAGCTAGTAAGGAAGCCTTGTGGCTTCGTCAGATCCTATCAGAGTTTGGCTTTGAGCAGCAGAATCCAACCACACTTTGGTGTGATAATCAAAGTGCCATTCAGCTATGCAAAGATCTAGTCCAGCATCAGCGCAGCAAACACATTGAACTACACATGCACTTCATCAGAAAGCTCATTCATGACCATGTTCTTGAAGTGCAATATTGTCCAACAGATGATCAGGTTGCAGACATCTTCACAAAGGCTCTCACAGAGGCGAAGTTCACTAAACTTCGATATATGCTTGGAGTTCAGGAAGTTGTCACTAAGGGGGGATAGGCTCTAGTGCCTCCTTCCTTCTCCTATTGTGTCATATTTTGTAAATCCTTCAATCCTATCCCAAGTTGTTCTTAAGGGGGGATGTTAGGATATTCCGACACATAGGATATAGTTAAGTTCAACTTGGTCTAGTATAGAGTTAGGTTAGAGTTAGGTAAAGTGTGTTTCTTTACCGTTGTACATTTTGTAACTTACAATCCGACGGTCACGATATGTAGTGATCCGACGGTTCACTCTCACCTCGGTATTACCGACACTTGATCCGTGGCTTGACACCCGATTGGTCCATGAGTTCTATTTAAAGCGCATGGAGGGTCATTGTTCGGGTAATCCGTGCATGAGAGAAGCTTATGTAAATTTTCATTCTTTGATTAATAAATTGCCTGTAGTACCCACGTTGGGACAGGTCGTGGACTGTTTCCCTCCTTGCACTCTGAGGGTTTTAACCACGTCAAAAATACTGGTGTATTGATTTGAGATCTGGTTGTGAGCGGTGTCCTTTTGGTATTCTTTCTGTGGAACTTACCCTGTAAATTCCTACAGCCTCTATATCACAAACTGGAAACCCAGATTTAACCCTGACAAGGAAGATCTCACATGGGCTCCGGTCTGGATCAGGTTATACTCTCTCCCCGATGAATACTGGGAAGAGGAAAGTTTGAAGCGCATAGGTAATGGAGTGGGACAATATATCAGAGCATCTGAGGAAACAAAAACTCGTAAGTATATTTCATATGCAAGGATCTGTGTTTTTATTCGTCTCAATGAAGCTCTTCCTGATTCAATAACCCTAGCCCATCGCGACGAGGAATGGACCCAGCCCCTGGACTATGAACATGTGTCGTTCAGGTGTCGAAGATGCCATGCAATAGGGCATCTATTTCGGGACTGTCCACTCTCTGTCAAAGCTAGCCCGCTTGAATCTTCTGACTCCCCATCTCAGGATGGCTTCACCCAGGTCTCTAATAGAAAGCGTGCGCATAAGAAGCCTCCGAATGCTTCCAAACCTCAGCCTCCCAATACCCACAACCCTGCTTCCAAGAACAGCTTTGAGTCTCTCAGCGATTTCCCTGAAGATCAACCCTTGCTCAACAATAACATCCCTGCCCGTCCATCCTCCTCCACCCACCCCCCCCCCTTCCGGTCCCCCTCCCAAATCAAAAACCCCCATTCTAATCCCGACCATCCTAAGCAGGCACCAGAAAGATCCAGAGGAGACCCCCAAGGAAAAGGAGAAGGATGAGACGTCGACTCCCCAAAAGATCTCAGAGATCACTCAAGAAGACACAAGTCAAGCTCAAATAATGGAGGTAGAACCTGAAAGCATAGATCTCCACGGTCTGGACATCATTGGATTGGAGCTAGCTTGTAGGAAAGAGGCGTATGACTCCATCTCAGAGACTGATTTAGAAAAGCTGGAAGAGGTCATATCCAGAGCCTTCCACCAACAACAACTAGGCATTCAACCTGGTAGCGCATGGGACAGCAATCTGCGTCCAAAGGATTCCAAAAAAAGAGGGAGAAAGACGGATCTTCAGAGAACAATGGAGGTAGGCAAACTCCTGGTGGACTCAGGGAGATATGCGAAGCTTACGAAGTACTTTAGCCCTACCCAAACCAGTTATCCATGAAGCTTATCTCCTGGAATCTAAGAGGGCTTAACAGCCCCGCAAAATCTAGGATGCTAAAAAACATGATCAAGTTGGAAAAACCGCAAATGTGTTTCTTCCAAGAAACCAAATGCAATAGTCATACGCTGGGTCGAATACTTTCAAAGGCCTGGCCAGGTTGCCGCTCAGTAGCCGTGGATGCAACGGGAGCTTCGGGAGGGCTAGCAATCGCCTGGAACACCCAGGCAATATCGCTTACTGACTTCCACGCCTCCCATCACCTCATTCAAGCTGCCTTTCACATTCTGGGCACCAATGTTCATGGGAATTTATCCAATGTCTACTTTCCGCAGGACGGTGGCAGCAAAAAAGTGCTCCTTGACACCATTGAAGCGCTGAACGCTAACAGGCAGCATCCGCTTTGGATAGTCGCAGGGGATTTCAATATGATAACCAAAATCGAGGACAAAATCGGAGGAAGATCCAGACTGGAACCTGAAGCAGAACATTTCAAGGACTTCATCCAAAACGCCTCACTCATCGACATGTCTTTCTGCAATGGAACCTTCACTTGGAGCAATCACAGAGGGGGCAGGCACCAGATCGCCTCCAAACTCGACCGCTTTTTGATCTCGGATAATGCAGTTCATCTAGGTGGTGATTTCACTGCGGAGATTTTGGCACACTCTGGCTCGGACCACTGGCCGATAGCTCTGCATTGGCAGCGACCAGGGGACAGAACCAAAAAACCATTCCGATTTGAAGGTTTTTGGTTAACGCACCCAGCATTCAAGGACTTCGTCAGAACCATATGGACCTCCTTTGTCCCACCAGAAGGCTCAAGGATGTACCAGCTACAACAGAAATTGCGATTCCTAAAAGGCCACCTCAAACGATGGAATCGGGAGACCTTTGGGAACATTTTTGAAGCACAACAGGAGCTTAATCAGGAACTCAAGGATCTACACCAGACAGTAATCAACACAGGGCACACGGAGGCAACCTTGAACAAAGAGAAGCACATCTATAATCAGCTCGAAGAAAGAAGGAAGCAGGAAGAAATTTACTGGAGGCAAAAATCAAGGATCAGGTGGCTTAAAGAAGGGGAACGTAACACTAAGTTCTTTCACAACACTACAGTGCAAAGAAGAATGCACAACAAAATTCCTTTCATCCAAAGCCCAGAGGGGACCAAAGAAGAAGAACATGAGAAGATAGAGGAAATCCTCATCAATCACTTCCAGCAGGTACACCAGGAGCAGACGGTGGATCGGAAGAGTGCGATTGAGAAAATTACTAGCAACATTCCTAGGCTGGTTACAGAGGAACACAACGAGCTGCTCATGCGCCCAATTCTCATTCACGAGGTAGACGAAGCAATGGCGCAGCTCAAAGAAGGTAAAGCCCCCGGCCCTGATGGTTTTACAACTACGTTCTTTCATGCTTTCTGGGACCTGATTAAAGTGGAGGTTTGGCAAATAGTTGAAGAATCCAGGGCCCTTCGCTGGCTGCTCCCCTCCCTTAACTCCACTTTTATAGCTCTCATCCCCAAAGAGGAAAACTCCATAACCCCTGATAAATTCAGGCCCATTGCTCTCTGTAATGTCCTTTACAAAGTCATATCCAAAGTAATAGCAAACAGGCTCAAACCTCTTCTACCTATGCTCATCTCTCCGGAGCAGTCAGGATATGTTGAGGGCAGACAGATCATGGACGGCATTATCCTCACTCATGAAATCATACACTCGCTCAAGCAATCCAACCAAGCTGGTATGTTACTTAAAATCGACCTCTCCAAGGCCTTCGACAAGCTCAGCTGGTCTTACATTCAACATATGCTGAAAGCTTTTGGATTTTGTGATACCTGGGTAAGATGGATCATGGGCCTTATTTCATCCTCCCATTTCTCCATCCTCGTCAATGGTTTGCCTTCCCGTCCTTTCAAGCCCTCCAGGGGAATCAGACAAGGGGACCCCCTTTCCCCATTCCTTTTTGTGATTATGGCGGAAGGACTTGGCAGGCACATCAAGCAAGCCCTCCACTCTAACCAGCTTAGAGGAATCTCTATTCACAGCACTCCGGCGTCCTCTCATCAGCAATTTGTTGATGACACTATGCTCTATGGCTATCCTTCAGCTCAGGAAGCCTCTCGTTTGAAATCCCTGCTCAACGACTTCTCAAAAGCCTCAGGCACTCATGTCAACAGCTCCAAATCTCAAATATTCTTCTTCCATACCCCTCCATCTGTTAAACTCGCCGTCTCCCGTATCCTTGGTTTCCAATCCGCTTCTCTCCCCTCCACGTACTTGGGGGCTCCCCTCACTGACTCTGCCATAAAGCAGCCTGCATGGCGCGCTCTCTTGGAGAAGCTTGAATCCAAGCTCAATCTATGGACCAATCGTTCCCTAAATCTGGCTAGCCGGGTTGTGCTTATCAAGTCCATCCTTCAAGCCATGCCTCTCTATCTTTTCTCCATCCTTGCTGCACCTAAGTGGGTCCTAAAGAGATTGAGAAATTTGCAGCGCGACTTTCTCTGGGGAAGTTCAGCTACCAATCGCAAGTGGGCACTGGTTAAATGGGACACTGTCTGTAAGCCCAAAAACAAAGGTGGCATTGGTCTTCGAGATCCTGAGTACAGCAACACCATCATGACGGCCAAAATATGGTGGCAATGGGTGACTAATCCAGACAAGTTATGGGCCAAAATATGGACCGCCAAATACACCAACAACATGCCTCAAGCAGAGCTCATAAGGTTCATGCCCACTACCAATGGGTCAATTATTTGGAACGCAGCCAAACAGCATCATCAGCTCGTTCAGAAACACAGCTTTTGGGAAATACGGAATGGTCACAGTGCTAGGTTTTGGAATGATGCTTGGAACCAGATGCCTAAACTCTCAAGTGTTCTCCCTGCAATGATCATTCCAAGCAGCCAGGAGCAGCAGCAAACCACTGTGCATCAATTCTGGGCACAGGAAGTGGAGAACGGATTTAGGAAATGGCAATCGAGCAATCAAATAACCAATATCACTAGCCTCCAGGAGATAGCAGCACTGGAAAACGAGTTAAAGAAAAGAAGAATCAGGTATGAAAACAATGAGGACATACTCAGATGGGGCTACCTACCTAAAGGCACTTACTCCACCTCAGAAGCCTACAATCTGTTAGGCAACTTCCCCACCAGGCCGGATCCTCTATGGGAAAGGATATGGAGCTTCAAAGCCTGGCCTAAAATATCACATTTCCTCTGGTTGGTTGGGCACAAGAAGATTCTCACATGGGACAAGCTAAGGAAACGTAGTTTTCAAGGACCTTCCATATGCCACAACTGCTTTCAAAATGAGGAAACATTGCAGCATCTTCTGGATACTTGCACAATCGCCAATCAATTATGGGAAAAGGTAGGATTCAGATGTCAAAGGCGATACAGAGAAGCTGACGGTATCATAGACACCATCCGTCAATGGCCGAAAAGACCTTACAATTGTGAGATTCTCAACCACTTGTGGAACATTATCCCGGGCATTCTACTATGGAACATCTGGAAGGAAAGGAACAGGCGCATATTCAAAAATCAAAATATGACCATTGAGAATATCTGGAACAGAATACACAGCAATCTCCAAGAAACCATGCTTCTGAGAACATGGACTAAAGAGGATCTCCCCACAACAGACAACGAGAAAAACATCCTAGACAACTGGAAGCTGCAGCTGCTACAAGAGCCCACCATGCATCATACAGCGAATCGCAAAGGCAAGGAGGTTAGTGGATGGGCTGCCCCACCCATCAACTCATACAAACTCAATTTCGATGGAGCCTCGAAAGGCAACCCTGGGCAAGCAGGATTTGGGGGCATCATAAGGAATCACAAAGGCTCCCTCCTGCAGATCTACTTCGGCAATATAGGATGGGATACCAACAATTCAGCGGAGTTGGAAGGGATGTGGCAAGGGATCCTGGTAGCAAAACGCCTCAATCTTCAACCGCTGATTGTGGAGGGCGATTCTCAAATCCTCATAAACATGGCAACACGCATTCAGAATGGCTCTCAAGCCAGGAAGGTAGCTGACAGCTGGAGATTAGAAGCCAGGCTAAGCAACATTGCTTACGAACTGTGCAATCACAATGCCCTTTCCTTCCATCACACCAAAAGAGAGGGTAATAAGGTAGCTGATCTCCTGGCAAATATTGGGGTAGATTGTGACCAGCCCTTCCTAGAAGGCAAACTGGACATCATCCTAAGCAACCAACAGAAACAGGATTGTGAAAGTCTACTCATCAGAGATGCTGAATCCCCGGATGCGGGTGATGACTTGTCAAGGGGGGGCGTGCCACATGCCCAGCATGTGCCGCCCCGTGGTAACCTTAATACGCCTAGTTAAACCGCCGTCAAGGTATAATGGCTCAGCAGCGAAGCGATGGGTATTCAATGCAAGGCAGAGGTTCTCGATGGTGGCGCAGAATGCAGTTAATGCTCGACTGCAGAGAAGGAATGGAACACGATATCAACGAAGGATGTGGGTGCATTGGCATATTGAGGTTCGATGGGTGCAAGAGCAGAGAAACTGCGAGACGGTGGATGTTGCGGCCTCTTGCTGCTGCAATTCAAGCCGTGGATGTAGGAAGGGGGGGCAATTCGAGGGATTTCTGGTTCAATTGGAGGCGAGAAGGGTTAACTGTAGTGCAGGAGGAGGGTGCTCAGAAATCGTCTCACCGGTGTGGGGATTGGGGCAAAATTTGCACAGTGCCTATTCCTACCTATTCTCTCAGGCATACGCGGGTGGCAGCGAAGAAGACATGGCCAAATTACGGGAGCGACAGCCTAGCAGACGAGGACCAGGGAGAGGTTCCTCTTCTAGAACCCCTGCAGCAGATGAACACCACCATTGTTGTTGCTGCTACTGTCATAGGCGAGCAAGAGCCACACAACTCCCAGTCGGGCAATTCGTGGAGGTCGGTAGCTCTAGCGAGGGAGGACCATTGCTTCCGGCATTCGGCTCCGTGGTGTTCACTCTGGGTAGCTCAATGGACAATGCAGGAGTCAATGCCCACATTTCAGTTCTTTTCACCAAAATCCCTGAAGAATTTGGAGCCGGAAATCCTCTGGGCACGTCGGAGAAACCTCCAGAAGGCTCTGGTGAGGACGCGCTGGAGAAGCCTCCAGGAAGCTCTGGTAAGGACAGCCCTGATAAGGAAAGCCCTGAGGTGTTGCCACCGAACGAGGCAGGCAATTCGGGGAAGGAGACGGTGCATGGCACCTCACACCCAATGGGGCCGGCACCTCAGGGCATTGATGAGAAAAAGTGGAAGGCGATGTGGGAAGGAGTCCCAGAGGGACGGGGGTGGTGCTACGTGGTGGAAGACAAAAGCCTCTGCGAGGACCAGGATACTGAACCCCGGCTCAACGCATGTCCTCCTCTCCCAGCCCGAAACCAGGATTAAAGCTTCTGCGGGTATGTCGGTTCCGGATTTCACTATGCTTGTTGGCTGGCAATGTATGCATCTGTCTGTCTAGTCTATGTATGTCGGGTCTATTGTCAATTTTCTATTGTCTGTCGGGTTTATGTATGTCGAAAGCCCCTGCGTGGGCAGTCATGGGTCTGATCAACGCAATGAGGCCCCTTAGCAAGCTGATTCTCACGTCTTTTGGGCCTCCAGCAGCAATTAGATTTTGGAGGGACTCTGTCAGTCTGGAAGGTGATTTTGGAAGTTCTGTAGGTGCTGCCCCTGCGAGGGAGCTTTTTGTTTCAAAGTTAAGCTATCCAAGGTGCAACTGCTGGCCCTGGAAAGCCTGTCTCACTGTTTGTAAAGTTTACTTGTAAATATAATACAATAGTCTAGATAGTCTTTTAACGATAAAAAAAAAAAAAAAACATGCTTTTTGAGATGAACTAGAATATGTAGCACAGGTCTAGCACCATACAAATGTATGGTAGGTTTTTCAAGATGTGACATGGCACACCTATTTTTAGAGGTTTCATAGATTCAATGAAGCCATCAAAGTCAGATTTGCATTGAATTTGGATGGGAATTATTCCAGAGTCCATGGGCTATACATTACCATCGTTGAAGAAATTATCTTCAATCTCAGCGGATTGCCGCAAGGAGGGTAGAAATGGTTCGCTTGGAAATCTCCCTTACCAGAATTTATGTAATTATTCTTGCAAGTAGGAGAAAACGTGGTTCAGAAAGGAAGGGGATACGATCGGAAATCCTTGCTGGATCCATGGAATGAGGTCACATATTTTTTTGTGTGATACATTACTTGTGAAAATCGTCTCTCTAACTTGTTCAAATACTATTTTAAACTTCTTACATGCCTTCGGTTCCATCATGTGCATTCTCTGGATTTGCCATATTTCTTATGGAATAACCTTTAGTTAATGGCATGGGAAAATCATCAGTCACGCCAAGCATTGGTGGTCCTCACAAACCATGGGCTTGTCAGGCTACTGCTGGTGCATTCCCTATCACAAACTTCCTTGGCTTGGCCACAATTCACTGAATTAGCAGAAGAGGAACTTGCAGCCATTATGAGGGCAAGAAAGGAAGAATAATTAGTGGCAGAGGAAGAAGCCGTAAATGAAATTTCTACACAATAACCAACATTAGTTATCGAATAATTGGAGGAATTTGTGATGGAACATACTACAATAGAATAGCTAGTAGAGGAAGGGACCGCAAACGATGTTGTTACACAAGAGCCAACATCAACTATCGATGTGGAAGCAGAAGTAATGGAGGTAGAAGGGAGTGCTGGTGATGATGTTACATAATAAGCAACGTCAACTACCAACTTGGAAGCAAGAGAAATGGAAGTGGAAGGAAGTGTAGGTGACGTTGTTACACAAGAACCAATGTCGACTGCTAAATTAATGGAAGAATTGCTAGAAGTAGAGGAAACTGGAGGCGACATTCTTACACAAGAACCAACATTGCCTAACAAGGTGTTGGAGGAACCAGTGGATGAAACATTAGCCATAATCGATGCTGTTACACAAGAACTAGCATCGACTATCAAGAAAGCAACCAAAATAGAAGAATATCTAGCATAGGAAGAAAATGAGAAGGAGAGTGCAGAACAGCAAGTATATAAAGGGGAAGGAGAAAGAATTGAAGGAATAGGCACTGAAAGGATGGAGATTGAGGAGGATATCCCTTGTTCTCTGCTTTACACTTCCCTACCAACAGGAGCAAGAAAATTCCACTCACCTAGACGCTCGGTGAAAGAAAATATCTCTCCCCCCATACTAATATTTGTAGGGACAGCTATGAGCACCATCGTTGACACTGTCACACAAGAACCAGTGTCGACTGGTCGAAAAATTGGGAAAAATGAAGAATTTGTGGTCGACATTGTTACACAAGAACCAACGTTGACTGAAGGGCAAGTTGAAGAAATTGTGGCTGATAATGTTTCCACAGAGCCATTGGAAGGAATATGATCGGTCAATAGAGAAGCCACAGGAAAAGGGTGTTGAAAATGCTACTCCGCAAAGGTCTGCAGTGGCTCTGGAGCCATTTAGGGAAGATATGGAGGTTCCAAGACCCACGGAAGATGATTCTGGGGCGGTACCCTGAGTTATGTAATAGACAGAAGAAATAAGGGTGAAATAGGAGACGGTTGATGGGCTCATTGATGTCAATCCTCCAAATCCAATGCCGACCATGAGACCAATGGAGGAGCTCTTTATCAAAAAGGAATTCATTAAATAGTCTTCAAAGAGAGGGGCCCCCATCCAGGAAAGCTACCGGTCGTAGTTTAAGGAGAATATGAAATTAAAATTGGCAATTATTAAGCCAAGGAAGCAAGTGTGATGCTTACAGAGATGGGTGAGGAAGCATAAGAGGAATTTCAGTCAGGCTGCCATAAATCTTGGAGTTGAAACCACTTTAGCAGTAGTAAGGAATGAAGAGAGGCCTACAACTTCGACAGTCACACAGACTGAGTCATTTTTTCATCTATTTGAGTCATGAGAATTCTTGTTAACCATAGAAATTCAGAAATGGTAGGTTATTGTGTCTCTCCTTCAACGAGTGTCTATCCCTTTGGAAGCCCACCAGGAAGAAGTGAGAGGAATTTGGGAACAAGCTGTGAAAGTGGTAACTGATTATATGACCCAGATAGAGAAAGAAAAGTAGAAATAGGAGAAGCAAAAAAAAAATATTGAGGAATTAGAAGAGCAAGTGTAGTTAGTGAAGGCTAACAAAGATGAAATGTTTTCTCTGGCTAGCAAGCAATGGTGTATCGACCTCTTGCTCATATCTATGCTCTGTTCCTCCATGAAAGGTACTTATTCTTATATTTGGAGAGCATCCATAAGGATATAAGCCATGAAAGCCAAGATTCGATATAGTTTCTGCAGATCTTGAGGGGTCACAATACCCTGAACCAACACTTAATGTGTGAACTCTACATGCATGATTATTTTATGGGGAACGATCAATCGTTCAATCCAGTTCCATATGTGGGGGATATTCAATTGAGAGCCTTCACCTCCTTCACAATTAACTAGGTTAAATGGAAGAAATCCTTCGACATGTTCGAAGAGAACCAAGTGAATAAGGCACTTGTAATTTGAATGGAGCATTGTCAGACTGTGAATATTTTTAACAAACATCATACCTTCTTGGAAATAGAAGGACTGAGGGGTCAGATGCTGGCAACACAGAAGTAGTGCACTGGAATGTGTACAAAGTAGACTTTTCCTTATCATGAGGAGGCCAGGGACAACTATAAAAAATGATGGGTGTTATTTTCATCAGCAGTAAGGAAACACGAACCTTTTGGGGCCCCTAATTTTGTTTGGGCTTTGGAAAGAATACCACGATATATCGCATGGTTCAACATTGTGGGACCCGATGGATGGTTCTAAGATTTTTGTTTCCCATTATTTGGCTGTCACCTGAGCATTACACACCAGCTTATGTGGTAGACAAGGAATGGTGGAAAGAATTCCTTCTCACATATCGATATAAGGTTCTCGGAACAAAAATGGCCATGAGATATGACCTTTCACAACTTCATGCTAACCACAGTAGCTCTAAGCTAGATCTACGCAAAAGTCGAGATGCATGAAGATATGTAGAAAGGATAGTTGGGGGGATATGTTGGCTACTAAATTTGCCCACTTTTTTCTTGCCTTTTATCCCTTTCTTGTACTCATTTCATGTCCGTGTTGGTCAATTTGTATTCTAAACAGTGAAGGTATACATATTGTCATGTCTTTGTGAATTATTAATTAATGAAGCATAGTCATAGGGGATTATTGCCTAAAGGGACTTGCTAACTTAAGTTTCCTTTCATATTTGAAGGAATGATGATCAAGACCATGATTCAATGTATGATGACTATCGAGATGGCAACGCTATCTTTGGATATCAACAAAAATGTTGGTTCAACTTATCGACTAGCATAAGTGATATCTTTATTCTGTTTTATCTTGAGAATCACTATGTATTTGTAGGCAGACAGTTGTCATAATCTTAGGAATTATCAGTTGTAAAATGAAATGTATAAGTAGTGTTACAGGGTTAGGAAATCCACCGCTAAGAGATACATGAGAATTTTAAGCTGTAACAACAGACCTTTGTAATGTTATTTTGATTAATGCAATTTCTGATCTTCTGAGAATTTCATAGTTCTTGATCTTGCCGCAGCCCTGATCAAGGAGTTGGGCCCACTCTCTTGACCAGGTATTGTTGGATTAGTTGTGTGTGTAGGTTTATTTTTGTTGTGTTATTTTCTTGTTGTGTAATGATTTATTAGTGTGTTGTTATGAGTCTTAACTTGTTGTTACTCTGATTGTTGTTACAATTATTACTTGTTGTTACACATTGTTATGTTTATGATTGAATGTTCAATGCTGGGTAGGGAAATTGTGGCCTACATATACCTTTCATGATAGCCTTGAAATAACTAGTCAAGCCTCAGGTTAACAAATAATGTGGAATTGGGGAATTGTATGATTCATATCTGAACACCAACACTTCCTTTTCTTTTCTTGTTATTATTTTTCTTTTCCTTTCTCCAATGTTAGAGTGCTCCAAGAATACTTTATGTGTGAAAGAGTATGAGAGAATAATGAGAGGTGCCAAACTAAACTGAAAAAAGCCTAAACCGACAAAAGTTGTGAAATGATCCTCAGAAGCCTTTTTATCATTGCGGCCTCCATTCTCTTCATTTTCCTTAATTATTCCTTCAATTTCCATCTCATGAAAATTTGTGACCCTTCATCTCCTTTTTCTCCTATTTTCCTTTATTTACATAAATAAATGCCAATTAATGCCTCTTTTCATTTTCCCATTTATTTAACCATAATAAAGCAGGAATACATATCTCATGATCTTGGTCTTATTCTTTTGCCTCTATAAACTTTATTACATGAAACTTTTAACTCGAGGTTGTTACAAAAGCCTCCCCCTTGGGGAACACCATCGTCGGTGTTCTATAACACTTATGACCAACAGAACCATTGAAACCATAACATACTGCCTATGGATTTTTATAACTTAGCCGAATGCAGTATTTACAATGACAATTGTTGCAACCATGACCAACATGACAAACATGAAAATCATACGGCTTACTAGATATTTTTCAAAGAACTTATTTCAATATTTGCAATAACAACCATACATAGATGCATACATATACCAAAACTCCTTTGCCTCAACCGACAAAAATGAAGGAGACATAGCCCACGTGTGATTAGACATCTCCCATGTAGCTTCATCAGGCCTAAAGTGCTTCCACTGGACTTTACCTTGCTCGATTGCTCGTTTCCAGAGCATGAGTTGTTTCTGTTTCAATATGCACTAAGGTTTCTACTAGAATTCTTCTTCTGGCTCCACCTACAATACAGACTGGTCAATTACATGATCAACATCCTTCACATATCTTTTAAGCAATGAAATAAGGAACACATCATGGACTTTCACTATCGGTGGTAGTGCAAGTTTGTAGTCCACTCATCCAATCCTCTCAAGGATATCAAAAGGCCCATAATACCTAGGTACCAACTTCGCACATGAACCAATCCTCAACTTAAATTCCTTGCACTCTTCTACATATCTTCTCCGTATCCTGTGCCTCCTTTAGATTCTACTTCATAACTTGCATTTCATGTTTCATCTTATGCCAACATGGCTGGTCCAATCAATACCCTATTCACTGGATCACTCCAACTGTGGGAGTATTACAACTCTGCCCATATAGTGCTTCAAATAGGCTCATCTTCAAGGATTCCTAATACCCGTTATTGTACGCAAATTATATAAGTGGAAGATACTATTCCCACTTCCTTTGTTGGTGCATAACATACATCCTCAAAATATCCTCCAAAATCCTATTGACCCTTTATGTTTGTGCATATGCCTATGAATGAGAGGTTGTACCAAAAGGCAAATCTATCCCCAAACCTAAAAGCAACTCCTTCCAAAACTTGAAAGTGAACATGGAATCTCCATCAAATACAATCTTCTTGGGAATATCATGCAATCTCACTATCTCATTGATGAAGACCTGAGCTACCTCACTAGCTAAATTAATAGACTTCACTAGAATGAAGTGAGATACTTTGGTCAACCTGCCAGCCATAACCATGATGGAATCATGTTGTCTAGATTTCTTCGAAAAACCTATAATGAATCCATGGAAATGAACTCCCATTTCCACTCTGAATTCGCAATCAGATATAATAAACCACTTGGGTGCTTGAACTCTAATTTTACTTGTTGACAATCCAAACACCTTGTGATGAACATAACTACCACTTTCTTCAATAGTATAACTTCTCCACAAGTATCAAAGTCTTTTGATATCTCAAGTGACATGAATATGAATTAACATGAAATTCCCTCAAGATAATATTATTGAGGTTTTTGTTGTCTAGAACATAGATCTTGTCTGTAAATATTGCCAAACCATGTACCTTGTCGTTGTAAATTTTTCTGAAGTTGTTGGTAGTTGTAAATTTTTCCCATGAACCCGCTCCTATAAATATGTCCCATATGAACTCATAGTTGTGTTGTGGCTTCATAATTCATTGCCAAACTGCGAGGGATAACCACCCGGTCCAGACCTTAAGACAACTCCTTTTCCATTTCAAGTGGTGGCTCCGACTGGGGATAATGGGACCAGTTTCCCAATGTGGGTTTTAAGATGAGAATGGGTAGTTCATGAGTGATTTGCAATATAATAATGATAATCTAAATGACTTATTCTATGATGCAATTTATCTAACTTAACTTATTCTAATATAAACCCGGGCGTTCTTGCATGGTATGCGATCTACAAAGATATCCTTTTAACACGTGATAATAAATATTGAACACAATTAAATGGAGATGATAGCATAAAAGATAATTCCTTTGGATAAATAGTTAGTCAAAGGAATTTATAAAATATATCTTATGTGTAATGAGTTATATATGAAAATCAAAACCTCAGTTATGACATCAATATAGAAGTGTAATTAATGCTTCACAAAAACAATAAATCTCACATATAATTCATGAAAAGAAAGTTTTTCCACTCATCAAATGTAAACATAACTATGCATATTTGATAATATTACTAGATGTATGAAGCCCTCCTCATTTGACAAATGACATAGACAAAATTCTTCCTACAAATCAAATTATCTCCCAAGAATACAAAAGTGCATCAACAAAGGAAAGTATTCTGATATCTAAAAGAAAAGATCATGTTCCATCATTTCACCAAAGTATTCACAAACTTACAATAGTGCATTTTTCGAAAATGTTTTTGATAAAATTCTAGACCCTTCTCTAAATGCATGAGAAGGGTATAAATACTATTCTAACTAAGTATGCAAAAATAGATGATACAAAATTTGAGGAGGTTTAAAACAACTTTCCTCCTACATAGGTAAATAAATCCAAAAATAAATAGATTTCAACTAAATAGAACTAAGAGGATGAGTTGTTGACTACCAGCTTGTCCTTTAAATCACAAATATCGATCATCGGTTGAATTTGATTAGGTGGCCCGAAATGAGATTTGAGTTGTCCTATAAAGATTGCATCGGCAAGAAGTGGCAACATCCTTTGAGTCATATGGAAGGAACAATTGAGGGTCATGATCTAGCTACGTGGATTGACCAGATACTACCAATACAACTCCCAGTTTGTCGTAGTTAGTTTCGTAATTGCATCTCTTTGTTTCCCTGCTTTTTCTTGCCAACCTTTACTCATAGTAGTTAAGTCAGGAATTTATTTTGAATTACCCTCCTTCATGAGATTGGTAGTGAACAGGGTATGATTTACTACCTTAGTGATGTTCTTTGATACGCCAAGTGCCCTCGGGATTGCCATCTCGACCTGTTTTATCCTAGCATCCCAATCAGCGAAGAGGATGTCTTTGTGAGTTTCCTCAATCTCGGGTAGATTGGCCTTCTTTCCCTCTTCCGATTCTTTTCATTTAATGAATTCAGAGATTTTTGGTGTTTAAATCATTAAACTTCGTTCTCCAGTTAATGGCTCTGTCTGTGAGCTGGTTGCTGGTAACCAGGTAGGGAGTGATGTGTGACGGCTTTTGGCAGAAATGCTCTTGTTGCTTGACTAGAATAGAATTTAGTTCTAGAGCCTCTTTGATGAATTCCTCAGTAGTAGGAACATCCTTGTCCCTGTCCAAAGATTGCTATAATTAGTGGAGCTACATGTTTTTGGCCGATAAGTCGGCTTCATGGCTTATTTTCAAAACTTCCATGTCCTGCTGCAATTGTGCGAGCTGCGCGGTTGCCTGCTTGTTTGTGCTTGCTTTTTCTGTCTTGAGCTCTTTTTTGAGCTGTGCAATTCTTTCCTCCCTTTCCTTTAGTATAGTGGACACCTCAATAGCCTTATCCATAGTGGTTGACGTGTATGCTCCTGTGAACTATGATAGTATAGTCTAGTTCTCAGCCAGATTAAAAGGCATGTCCTTCCAAACAATGTCCATTGGCTCATCTCCAGGTGAGAATTCGGGTGCATCTACCCTTCTCCTTTTCCTTTTCCTTCAGACTATAGCCTTGTGGAGAGGGCTATAGAATACATCAAGTGGAGGTATCTCTGTCACTTTCAAAACAATTTCTGATGTGGGCAGAGCAAGGATGATTTCAACATGTTGGGATGTTGTTGCTTCTTGATCCATAGGTGTAGACTATTCACCGACAGACTTGGGATCTGTATCTTGATGAATTTTCAGAGGAGTCTTGAATTCCTCTGTTTCTTGAGTATTTGGAGCTTTGGGGGTGTCTTGCAATTTCTGATTGAATTGATCCCATTCCTGCTCCAAACTAGTGCCTTGGGCTTTTGAACTTGTCTCTATGGCTAGAGTGTCCATTACCTATTTTTCGGCTGGTTTCCCACTAAACTCAGCCATATTGTCTGCATCCTGGACTTTACTTGTGTCTGTTGTATTCTCAGTGTTTACTTGAGAGTCCTTTTGAGAGCTAGGGGCTACACTATCGACATTTTTACTTGGGGTAGGCTTATCCTTATGCTTTAATAGATGCATTGGAATGACCCGAAGCCTCTGTTAAGCGCGAGATCCCCCAAGGGAAGTTTTGGGTCTTAAAGCCCAGGTTTTGACGAAATCTTATGTAAAGACTCCGCACTTTGTGGTTACGGAGCATGAAGTTGTAAATGAGACATAGGGTTGTCCACCCTCATTTTTCTAATGTAATGTCAGCTTTAGAGATCTACCCATGGTTCGTGGACCATGGGATTGTATAAATAGAGCGCAGCTCTAAGTTGTAAAAATAAAAAGGTAAAGAATATAAGTAATGAAATGAAGGATGAAGAATTGAGTCTTATCTAAGTGTAGAGTCGAGTCTTTGGGTCGTATAGTAGGAGAAGGATCTGTAGCTGAGTGCACAAAGGCCTAGTAGTCCACAGCTGAGTGCGCGAACCCTTGCAGCTGAGTGTGTAGGGTGAGTCAAGTATGTAATCATTGGAGAAGTAATAAAGAGAAGTTTCATATTATTTTTGTGTATCTTTTTCGTGTCTTGTGCATTGACTGTATTCGGTATAACTTGCATTTCTATTGTCCAATAGATGCACTGGGACCGCACCAGGAGAACCACGCATAGTCCGGAAGATTGGAAAGCATAATACTAGGACAGGGAGAGAAATGAGGTTAATCGCGCAGATTGGAGAATATGAGATGGACCAAGTAATTTTGGAGTTAGGATCAGACATGAACGTTCTGCCGAAGTAGACATGGGAGCACATGGGGAGACCTATGCTGCAATGGTCTCCTATTCAATTATGAATGGCGAACCAACAAAGTTAATACCCCTGGGGTGATTGTAGGGAATCACTATGGATATTGAAGGAGCGAGCACATTAGCAGACTTTGAAGTGATAGAGATTGTTGATGATAGCAATCCCTACCCCATGCTCTTAGGAATTGATTAGGCCACTGACATGAACGGGGTGATTAATCTGAAGAAGTGCAAGATGATTTTTGAGAAGAAGTCTCTGCGTGTAGTTATACCCTTGGACCCTGCTGAGGGATCGCGCTATACAGATCCGGTGTGCGACTATGAAAGTGACGATGATTTGGACTATATCTACAAGATAACTACGCGAGAGCAAGATTGGGTAAATCCCACCATGGATGAACAAATTTCATGGGAGTGCGAGAGCTCCTGTACTTTAGATTTGGATGAGGAGATAAAGCAATGGCAGAACCGGTTACATAAGGTAACCACAATTAAATGTAATATGATGACAAGATCACTATGTTGCGTATCAACAAAAGTGAGAGATTTGTCTACTTACTATGGGTTAAGTGAGGTAGATGCCTTCTTGGACAAATTTGAAATGGAGGTGCCGGAGAAGCAATGTTTTTAGGCCTTGAACTGGGTACTGCGTGCTATGCCTGCGAGGTGGTGCGTTACGCAGAAAGGGAGCTTTGATGACTAGTGCACATGTAGGAGGATGATGTGCACACCATTTGGGAAGCCTAGAGTGCGATTGGTAGATAAGTACAATGAACAGGATGGTTCGCGCGTGCATCTGTCCAGTGGGTATATGCATATGGAAAACAACCTATGCGGATGGATAGGAACTTGGCATTGGGAGATACAGTCAATAAGCATGTGTTGGGGGGGAAAATGCGCAACTGGCTCATCAAGTTGGAACGACAAACTGTGGAGAGAATGATCGCGCAGAAGGTTATCCACACGAAAGCCTTTAACAAAGTGTGCGAAGTGCTGAACAAGGTATGTAATGCATAGCGAAGTGATTGGGACCTACACATACCAGCAGTCTTATGGGCTTATAGGAAAATGTGCAAAAAACTGATGGGACAGGTGCCTTGTAGGCTAGCCTGTGGAGTGAATGCTGTAATGACGATGGAGTCTATCATGCCTAGTCTGTGCATAGTAGCGCCCTTGGATATGATAGATCGAAGAGCCTTGGAAGAAGTAATCACGAAGTTAGAAGAGATTGAAGAATAATGCTTGGGACCTGATGAAGAGATCCAGCAGGGTGATATTAGGCTCTAAGAACTCATGGATGAAAAAGCTTGGTTGAGGGAGAAAAGCGCCATGGTGGAGGCAGAAGCCAAGAAGATGGAGGAAGGAATATAAAAGGACTTGATAAAAAGACCTTCATGATAGAGTAGGATGAGATCAATTGCAGTGACAAACTTGGGCACTGCCACAGGGAGTTTATCAGTTTTATGAATGGGAGGGAACTGTATGGTATTACGAGGCTCACAGATGGTGGTTCGATGCAGTTGAATGGTGAACTTTGCCCAGGAAAAGTAAATGGTAGTTGATTTAAGCCATATAAAGGTGGCACGACCACCTGAATAGCCGTGGGAAGCACAGTCTTAGTGCTCCAGGCAGTTGAAAGGAGGTGTGGGACTATAAACTACTCTTCCCGGGAGCTGCACAATGATAGGATTGTGTGGAGGAGTGAAGTATCACAAGGTCCATGACAATGGAAGGGTAGTTGCGCTGCTGTGTGGGTTAGCTGGAATGTGACCATTATAGTCACTATTCATGATGTGATGCTTCGTTTGAGACCAAATGGAGTGGGCGGCAGGCATTTAAGGCAAACTTTATGGGCTAGATTTCGGAAAATCTGCCACCAAGGGAGCATTAATGGACCGGATTTGGGGAGGAGGGTCGAATTCGAATTCGAAAAGGCACTATAAATTGCAAAGGGCTGCCCAACAAACAACACTTGGCCATTTGAGAATTGAGCTTTCATGTGCCAAGAGATTTCTGAATCCAGACCTGTTTGACCTATTGGAGTTGAAGGCATTGTTTGAGCACCTACCTGAGCAATTGAGAAATTTGTGGAACAAAAAGATGGTAGCATCTAAAGAAGCCCAGGAGATTGGAAAAATAACCGCTAAAGAGGTTGCTTAGGCCATGACGATAGCAGATTCCCCAGAGAGCACCGGGATAGTCGCGGAAATCTCTATATCAACACGCATACTGAGATCTAAGAAAGATAAGCAACCTATCGTTCTGGTGCACATGTCCCCTAGAAACCCGCTGCGAACTAAACTAACCATGGAGGAAAAGGGGAAGGCGATTAATTTGGAAACTAAAGTGGAGGAGGAAGACCTTGAGGAAATATTGGTGGAAGAGGAGGAGGATGAAGAAATGGAGGAGGAAACCAAGAGCGCAGACCTTCTGACCAGGCTACTCGAGTATGTTCCTTCGCGAAAGGGGAAGGCAAGGGTGCCCAAGGACCTAGATGAGAGCAAGAGCTCTCTGTAGACTCCGTTGCTACCTAATGATATCGTATTTTACGGAGTGCACTTAGGACGGGTGCCGGTCCTAAAGTTTGAAGATTGGGATCTTGCGGATGATAAGAAATTCTCACACTTGGCGACCACGCAGCTAATGCAGGCAAAGAAAAACACCATGGTGGGAGTCATAGAGTTGGAGCCGCACAAGTGGTTGCGTGGAGTTGAGAAAGCATGGTTGTTGAGCCTGCTCTAGGTGCCACAATACCATCATGCCCTAGTGACTATCTTCATCATCAGGCATCTGCTCTTCCATGTGCATGATGAGTGTTTGCAGCTGGAGGAGCTCATCCTCATCACGGACCACCTGATTCATAGAATTACTTGACCCCCTTGCAAAGGTGAGGATCCAACAAGCATATTAGAGGGTAAAAGTGATGACTTGGCCATCACGGAGGAAATGAAGAGAGGGTGCGTGATCTCTAGTATCAACCACAATGCCATCTGAGTTGCAACATATACACTGGCTGGAAAGGTCATACAGAAGTGTCGCGCAGATGAGGTGTCTGCGCTGGTGGTTACACTTGCTATGCAATACATAGAGGGGGTCCATTTTAATTGGTCAGAGCATTTGTGCAAGGAGTTCTTGGAGAATTTCCACGAGGCACAAGAACAGGGGAAGACTTTCCACTATGCATGGCTTCTGCTATACATAGTGCTAGTGTCTTGGGATTTGATTGAGGACAGTGAGTTCCCCACAATTGCATAGGTTCTTCTAGAGGCAGTGAAGTACGCTTCACTATGGGCAACCAAATACATGTAGAGGATCCACGACAACAAGATATTCTGGGTGTTCATGGAGATGAACATCAAAATGGGGTTTAATCGAAAGCTACGGTTATCGCCTACTGTCTACAATAGTCCACAGAGCTTCGCAGAGTTCAAGGTGGACTTCCATCACGTATATATCAGAGCACGTAAGGACCCTACGAAGAAATGGAACGAGCTCTCGTACCTGGCCACGGACGATGTCATATTCACCGTGCTTGAGTCATGGCCGCCGAAGTGGTACACTCCAGCCACCTCCACGTTGGAAACAGATAATTCTACCACACAAAGGAAGAAGGAGGAGGCAAAAATACGGATGGCACAGTTGGTAGAGAAGAGAAGAAAAGAGGCAGTAGTAGCAAAGGTGCAGGAGGCACGAGATGTTGCGAAGGCAGCAGCAGAATAACAGAAGGCAACAATAGAATAATAGAAGGAAATAAAGAAGGAACACAAGGGCCAGAAGTATCCTTCACCTAAATAGGAGACAGAGATAGAGGAAGGTGGCACGGACCCACAGATAACCTCTACACGGTTGGAGTTCCAGTGCCCGAGACAGTAGGTGGGGCTATAGAAGAAGTCAAAAGTCTCCAAGACTTCTTTCGACCTGATCACCCTCACTAAGGGGGATCTGCATGACATAGGGGAAATGGTGCATGATGTCATCGTGAAGGCCCTCCAGTAGTTTGTAGAGGAGAATCAGATGGCTTTAGGGGCCCTCTGGGCATAGATACCGGAGTTGCAGGTGCGCACTCCTCTGGCTGGTACTCTATCGACTAACGTCGCAGTAGGAATGGTCGCGACTGAGGAGATGTTGCATGCCTGCATGACCAATACTATAGAGCTACTAGAGGGGGCACTAGGTACAGAGAATGAGGCTGATAGGCCTATGGTCAGTGTGCTAAAGGGAGTGGGGATCAACATGGATGCATTCCCTTGGGAGACACTCTATGTTCTGAAGGATGAAGTGACTACATAACTATAGGCTAGGGAGCGTCACGTGCTCTACGTAATGAGTGAATAAAGAATTAACATGCAACAACTAATCCTGCAATGCGATGAGGTAGTGGCGTAAAACCGACAGATTGTTCAGGTGGTGGAAGAAGCCTACCAGATGGTCCCTGAGCTGGCCATCCCAGCAGAGGCACTAGAAAAAGCACGGATTCGGAGGCTAGCAGCAGGGGTGCATGAAGTGAAGGAGGAGATGGATAAGGTTCAGATGGATCTAAACCTTCAGATAGCAGAGCTATAGTTGAAGGCGCAACCTTCAACTCCTACAGAGGTGAGGGAACAACGCACCAACGCCATTACAATGGGAATATAGGAGATCAACAGTGCAGTGAAAGACTACACCAGATTATTTGAAGAGTCGTTCGAGGTCCTCACCACTCTGCAGGAGGACCTGAACATAAAACACTTAGAAACAATGGTGCGTGAGCTGCAACAACAATATGATGATATAAAAGGGACCATGTAGATGATGGCCCTTACACAAAGGCTCGCACGGATGCAATAAGAAAAAGCGCTCAAGGAGAAGGTAGATGCAGCGCAACATAAGGAAGCAGTTTTAAAGGCGTGCGTACAACCTTGGATCGATGAGGACTTGGTCATTACAACCTTGATCGAAGCCAAGATTGCGCAGATGCAGGGAACGCAGGCGAAGATGTAGGGAAGCAGTTCTGGTACCATGGTCTCTAAACAACGTGTCCGGAAAGTACAATAGGCAGCCGCTCAGTGCGTTGCCAATCTGGCAGTAGTTCAGGCAGAGATGTGAGGTCTCCATACAAAGATCTCTGCACCAACAGAGTGACTTGAGGGCGAGTCACGATGTTTGTGTTGGGGGCCTGTTGGGCATGGGATCCCCCAAGGGAAGTTTTAGGGCTTAAAGCCTAGGTTTTGACTAAATCCTTTGTAAAGACTCTGCGCTTTGTGGGTTCGGAGCGCAAAGTTGTAAATGAGTCATAGGGTTGTCTGCCCTCATTTTTGTAATGTAATGTCGACTTTAGAGATATATCCATGGTCTGCAGACCATGGGATTGTATAAATAGAGCGAAGCTCTAAGTTGTAAAAATAAAAAGGAAAAGAACCTAAGTAATGAAATGAAGGATGAAGAATTGAGTCTTATCTAAGTGTATAGTTGAGTCTTTGGGTCGTAGGGTAGGAGAAGGCTTTGCATCTGAGTGTGCAGAGGCCTAGTAGTCTGTAACTGAGTGCGCAGACCCCTGTAGGTGAGTGCGCAGGGTGAGTCGAGTCTGTAACCATTGGAGAATTAATAAAGATAAATTTCATATCATTTCTGTGTATCTTTTTCCTAGATTGTGCACTAAATGTACTAGGTATAAATTTCATTTCTACTGTTTATATGCTGCCCGAACTCATATGACTGTGTGAATAAGTGAATGTAAGATAAAGTATCCGTTTACACGAAGTTAACTAACAAGTTATGAGAAGATAAGTAAGATTTGCCATGTAACTTGGGGAAATAGCTCAGATTGATGCATTACCAACATGAAAGCATCTCAATCCCTAGTTAGGGCTACGCGAAGGCAATTATAACAGATTTTGAAGGCCTCACAGGTCAGGATAGTGCACGAAGTGACTTGCGCGAAGCTATACACAGTTGGACTAAATCAACACCTCAAACATCTCAAGGGTGCGGAAACTTGGTTCCAGCATCCCCCCAAACTCCTTCAGGTGAGACCTCAGTCCGTGCTCCATGTTTTATTGTCGAGAGGGCCAATAGTGTAGGGATTTGTTTGGATAATTAACTCAAAACCTGGGTCAGGCCCCATCAAGCAAACAACCTGTCATTCGTGAATTCTTGAAATCTTTGAAAATCTTTGGGTTTTAGGTTAGCCTTTTCCCATTCAAGTGCTTGTTCGAAAGAAACTGCTGACTGTAACAAATCCTCAAAGTAATTATCTCCATGATTGTATGCCTTGAGATTTAGTCCTATAGTGACATTGTATGCCACTTTGTTTGGATCAAATTGCCTTGTAGGAAATGTATGAAGCCCGAGGGCTTCTATTTGTGTTGATTCCTTAGTAGCATGAAAAAAATTATCTAAAGTAAAAGAGCCACATTTGATAGGGAAAGTAGGCCATAATGACTTCTTACCATCTTTAAGAACTTTAGTCAGGCCCTTTCCCACAGTCTGGTAGGCAATCTCCCTTGCTAATAGCTTATCAGAAACATATAAGGGAAGGACGTGTGGATCAAAAGTGCTACTAAAAACCCTAATGTATGTGAACCATTCCTCAATGAAATACTTGCCTACAGCTAACAGGTCTTCTGCAACTTCTTGGAAAAACCTAGGGGCTTTCTTATTGAAAATCATTTGGTGTAGGGGAAACACGATAAAATGAAATATATTGTAGAAGTGAGGTATGTAATGCAATTCCCATATTTGTTTATGACTAAGATGGATTGGGTAAGGATCTTGTATGGTCCATTTCCAACCCATTTTTGGAACTGTCGTGCAAAAACATATATATCATCCATAATATAAGCACATAAATAGAAGGGAGGGAGGTTATTTGAAGAGGAGGCTTTCTTTTGTCAATATTCATTAATGGAGGTGGTCAAGTTTTCAGATAGGATAGAAGGAAAATTTATGATATAGGAATTAACACAAGCATCAATCAAGGGAATCCATTCTATTGAAAACCTAGTGTTATTTGGCAATCCATAGAGTTTACATAACATTGCTACTGCATAATTGTAGGGGTTTGCCAAAGAGGCTATTGCATACCTACCTGATTTGTCATACTTGAATTTTTTGTCTAACATTCTCCAAGTCCGAAATAACTTAAAGGGGTCTGGATTATTCTTTTCGAAGTTAGCCACAAATGTGACATCGTAGGTTTCCTACAAGTCATGTATGTGATACATAGCCTTCAAGTCTTCTGCCTGGAATGATCCTACGAGCTCCATCCTTGAATTCTTGAACTGCCTATATTTAGTGATAAGGTTTTCGACCACCTATCTGATCATGTCTGTGTAGGGAAGGATTTTGGCTCTTTCTCCTATCCTATGAAGGAAAGAACAGGAGGCATCCCTGCATTCAGGTCCCAAAGGCTTTGTCGACCCTATTGTTTCTCTCATAACAATAATTTTAGGACGCTCATCCTCTAGTCTCTTGTAAATTACTTCCCAAGCTGTTGCACCTCCAGCTGCATCACATACTGTATCAGCAAAGATACGATACATTTATGTATCCTCTATCTCAACAATGGTCTTTTTAGTTTTCTTCTGCATCACTTTTCTTAAGGACATGTCTTTTGTTGCTTGCCTGAAACAGACAAGATATATTAGCTCAGATGATATCAAGTAATTAAGACTAAAATCCTCTGTGAAATGACCTTGGATCGTGAGAATGGTTTTTATGAGATATTCGATTATAACCACCCATAACCTGGAGAATGATTATCCTCCCTCGGGCCACTAAACATTTAACAACCAGTCAACTCATTTGTTCTTATTATTTAAAATGTAATTATTCTACATGATTTACCTCCTTAATCGCAAATCATTGTCTTTAAAGGGGTACCATATAACTATTATCAGATATATCCGGTGAAATGCGATTGCGAAATTCACAATATCGCATTTCACAAATCGTTAACATTTGTCCTAAGGCATGTTCAAGTTTTTTGCGAATTGCGAAATGCAATTGCGCAGTGACAAGATGAGGTTATCACAACGGGAGACCTTTTCGCATATCACAATTTCATAAAGGATTTATAAAATAGTTGTGTGAAAAAGTGTGATATGCGATTTGCGATATAAGTTTCCTCCTTAGGTCATTTTGCAAGGTTTTGCTAAGTTTTTCCTTAGAGTTAGGCATTATTTTCCTAGGCTTAAAAATTTAAAAAAGGCCCCCATTTATAACTCAAATGCTAGCTATTGTTAGATAAAAATGGGGGGTTGTTTCATAGTACAACAATTGGCGATTCACTTGGGAGAACCAGTTATCTCTGAGTAGTTTTCTGAAATTTCTAAAAACTTTCAAAGTAATTGGAGTTATAAGAATAATGATTTCATGAGTTATAAGGTAAACAATATTTCTCTTGAACCACCATTACTTGCTCAGGCCCATATTCTTAATTACTTCACCCCTGTAATGATAGAAATATAAATGTTAGCACCAGTCAATAATAAGGTTTAAAATAGTATAGTAGGTGCCTCCCGCAGATTAGTTTTTAGTTTTTTTACTCATCTATCATAGATAGAGCCTCTGCTGCTAGTAATAATTCATAGCCTCAACAGGGTTACCTTTTAACAAACAATGATCCATTATCCCATCTATATGAATTTTCAGATTTCAAAATTATATTCATTCGAATTGAATCTCTCTTGGACTTTGTCCCTTCTTTTTTACCTTTTGAGTGTAATCTTTTTCCCTAAAAGCCATTGTCTAGGTGTGGTAACCTACTGTTGACAATGCCATTCACTGGTTGTAAATAAACTGAACAAGATGGCTCTTGATGAGACCCCTTGTCTTCTGATCCAAAATATCATTAACTATTACCCTATTTTGATATGCAGTTTGGTAATATCAGTTTTAATTACTTCCCTATGAACATGGTAAACAAGATCGTAATGAGACTCTTTATCTTTTAATTTTTTTATATTTTATAATTACACTCTAAAAAAGGAGAATTTTGACAGATGGGGTGGGCCATTGGCCTTTTTAAGGGTTTTGGGTGATAATGATAGAGTTTTTAATATACTGCTATGCTGGGAGTCCTTGCTAGGTTAAAGATTCTTTTCTTGACTGATAACAAAACCTTCATATTCTATAAAGATAAGAGTTTTTCATAACATAAATGTTTTCAAGTAAGATTAAGTTTTTCCAAAGGGATGAAGTTTATTTTAGTACTCAAATGTCATAATTGTTCCTTTTAACTCCTATTTTCTTATAAAAGTGAAAAATCAGAAATGTTATCAAAGACTTATTTTGAAAAGCCAGGAGTAAATACTAGTTAACTGTTATTTTCCTAAAAAGAAATATATTAAAAAACTGGAAGAGGTTATCTCCTAAGAAAGTACCTTTTCAAAATTTTCCCATTAATGGGCAAAGAATCTTTCCTACTAAACAAGTCTTGTAAAAGAAACACTGATGGTCAAATTTTTTCAATAATTTGAAAAGGGCCAAGCCATAGTCTTCGGAATTTGGTATGTATACCTTTTTCATCACATGCCTTGTCCAATTTTAGAACTAAGTCACCTACTTCAAGAGATTTTTTACTGGTATAATTTGTATCAAAAGAATCTTTCACTATTCGTTGATGATGGAAGTGACTTTCTTTAGCCTTTTCTCTTTCTTCTTTGAGTTTGAGAATTTGAAATTGTCTAGTGTGGAGAGAAGATGAATGGCTTTCATTGATAAATTGTACTAGGGCAAGAGATGGGATTGCTACATTTTTGGGAAGAATAACTTCTTTTCCATAAACTAAAGAAAAACAAGAAGAACCAATGGAGGCTTTCTGAGTAATCCTGTCTGCCCATAAAGCAAATGTTAATGCTTTATGCCAATTCCTATGATTTTGACCAATAGTTCTTTTGATAATTCTGATGAGGATTTTGTTTATTGATTCTGCTAATCCATTACCTCGAGGATAATAATCAGCTGAATATTTTAACTTGAAACCTCGCTTAAGAGCAAATTCTACCATTGTATTTCCAGAAAAGTAAGATGCATTATCAAACATTAAAGCTAAGGGTAAGCCAAACTGGGTAATTATGTACTGATCAATGAAATCTGTGATGTTTTCTGTATTAGCTATCTTTAATGGGAAAAATTCTACCCACTTAGTAAAGTAATCAATCGTTGTAAGGATTTACATATGCTGCTTGTAAGAGTTAGGAATAATCTCACCAATTCTATCTAATCCCCATTGTTCGAATGGTTGTTGGATTTTAACTGGTTTTAAATGGAATGTTGGCTTTCTTTCTCTTTCGGGTGTAGTTTGACAATTTTCTCACTTCCTTGCATATTCATGTGCATCTTTATATATCGTTTTCCAATAATAACCTGCATGCAGGATTTTGTGAGTTGTGGTATTTCCTCCAAAATGTCCTCTAGCTTGTCCATCATGTAATTCTTGCATGACCTTCTCAGCTTCAGGTTTCTCTAAGCATCCTAGCAATACTGAATCATAATTCTTCCTAAAAAATACGTCATTAACTAGATCATACTGATTTGACTTTAATCTTAAAGCTCTCTTTGTTTTATAATTAAGTTGCATAGGAGCATATCCATTTTTAAGATAAAATTTTAAATCAACATATTGTGATTGTGTATCGTTGAGGCTTACCTCTGATATTTTTACTTCATTACCTTGATCTTCTTCTGATGGCAACTGCGAAGATCCTGTTAACATCCTACAAAAACCTTGACCCCTAACAATTTTAGTTGGCTGGATTTCTACATCATATTCTTGGAGTGCAGTTACCCAATTAGCTCTTTTCTCCCCTACTCTTTGAATCAGTAATTGTCTTACTACAGGGTAGGGTACAACTATCTTTGAATGGGTTTTAAGAATAAAAGGTCTGAAATGCTTCAGAGTTTTAAATAATGCAAATTCTTGCTTTTCTACAGCTGAATAATTTAATTCAGCACCTTGTAAGTTAGAACTGAAAATGGAAATGGGTGTCTCGATATTTTCAGCGTCCATCTGTGTCAAAACTGTAGCATACGAAGTATCAGATGAAAAATTATATAATACAAAGGGTTTGAGATAGTGAGGATTTGTTAATGAAGGGGCATTAGTAATGGCTTTCTTTATCAACTCAAATGAATCTCTTTCATCCTTGTTCCATCTGAAAATTGCATTTTTTCTTATCATGGCTTGAAGGGGTAAGACTATTTGTGAAAAATCTGGGACAAATCATTTAACAAAATTTATTTGGACTACAAATGATTGCATGGTTTCTTATTGGGTGGGAGGGGATTTTTTCTATTTCCTGGACTCTATCAGGATCGATGTAAATTCCTTTCTTGGATATTATAAACCCAAGGAGTTTGCCTTCCGATAAAGAAAAATAAAAATTTTTGGGGTTTAAGGAAATATCATATTTCATGCATCTTTCAAAGATGTGCTTGAGGTCACTTAAATGATTGTTCCTATTCTTGGAATATACTGTGATATAATCCACTTAAATAGAAACTGATTTATTAATTAGGCCTCTAAAGGCAATGTCCATAGCATGTTGAAATGTGCCACCAACATTTATGGGTCCAAAAGGCATTTTCTGATAAGCATAAGTTCCCCACTTGGTCCTGAATGTTGTCTTTAATCTGTCATTTTGGATGCACAAGGATTTGATTATGTCCTAAGAATCGATCTAGAAATGACATTAATTTGGAATCTGCAACTGATTGCAGTACCTGTTCCATAGTAGGCAAAGTAAAATTATCCTTTTGGCAAGCTTTGTTTATGTTTCTAAAATCAATGCAGATCCTAATTTCACCATTATTTTTCCTCACAGGTACCATATTTGATACCCATTGAGAATGTCTGATAGGGAAGATTATCTTGGCCTTTAGAATCTTGTTCAACTGATTTAATTTGAATTTCAAGGTTTGAGTGAATTTTTCAAAGCTTCTGCGAAACTGGTTTTTCATTTGAAGTCATGGGTATGGTATGTTGAATTACAGGGGTATCATAGGTTTTGAGATCTACATAATCCAAAGCAAAGACACCTTTATATTTTTTCAATAACCTGATGAATGATGCTCTTTCTTGATATGTTAGGTCAATACTTAGGTTGATATTTTGAGGTTTCTCATTTGATCCTAGGTTTACTACTTCAAATCTTAGAGTAGAACTTTGAGTTTTGCAGTTAGTAATTTTCTTGAATCTATCTTTCAAATCATAAATATCTTCCATATTAACCACGGACTTAGGAGTTGAATTTAGATCAAGATCAATTTTTATTTCTATATCATGCTCATGCTCGTCTATGATCTACTCTTCATATGATCCTTCTGATGTAAGGAAATTTACTATATCTGCATCATTATTGAACACTCTCCAATTTGTTATATTGTTGGGAATAAATGTTCTAAATATTAATTCTACTGAAAATATGTCTGGACTAAAATCTTCTGATGGTACAAGTCTAGAGGCCACATTTGCAAGTAAGTCAGCGCTTTCATTCTGGAGTTTAGGGATTGAAGAAATGTTGAAAGTAGAAAACAGAGAAGTCAATTTTTGACCTAAATATTGATAGTGTTTAAGATGCCCAAAAACACAGAGAATTGTATTTCGTACTTGTTTCACAATTATTTCAAAGTCACCATAGACTCGAAGGTATTTGACATTAATACTGATGGCTTTATACAGTCCTTGGATCAGTGCTTCATATTCAACGATATTATTTGTACACTGAAATTCAGATATGCATGCCAACATAATTTTCTCTCCTTGCAGATTGATCAAAATGCATCCTGCACCTGCATCGTCTTTTGATTTAGCACCATCAAAATAGAGTGTCCAAAACAGAGATTCATTATAAACTTTATCAACTAATTTTAAACACTTGGAAGCATCTGTTTGTGAGAAATTCTCAATTTGAGAAAATACAACATTATCTAAAAAGGGAGACTTCTGAGAATTAAAAGATCCTAAAGAGGACTCAGTTGAGTAGTTTCCAATGATGTTATTAGTGAAGGCAATAGGTTAATTGATTACCTCAAGGTTTGTGACTATATATTTCATGAATTTTTCTCGGTCTACCCTAATTTGGTTTGGTTTACCGTTGTGTGGCAACCAAATGTGAGACCAGTCAGTTGAAAAATAACCGTGAAACCTTTTAGACCAATCCTTGCTGAGAATCAAACCATAAAATTTAGGGATATCAGCCACCAATATATAAATTATTTGTGAAACTTTTGGATCAGAGGAAAGCCTAATTGAAACTGATGATATTTCTCCAAGTACCTCTACTTTCGTCCTGTCTAACTGAACTATGTGTAATGCAGATTTTTGAGGTGTAATGTTCAAATTAGGACACATAGAACTTGGCATTATGTTTGAGGAGGCTCCTGAGTCAACAAGGCAATTATGAAAATTCCTGTTGAAAATTTCATAAGTAAGGAGAAAGGGAGTCACATGTGAAATAGACCTATCATCAATCAGAAGTAGATCTGAAGGATCTACTTTATTTGAGGATGAAGGAGGTTTTCCCATATTGTAGGCGGCTTGAGTAACTACAACAAATGATAGGGGAGATATTCGAACTGCTTTCAATTCTCTTAACATGATTTTCTATTGTTGTTTGAGTTTAGTGAGCTCATGCAACGTGATGTTAGTTTTGGTATTTTTCATGTCTTCCACTATATTGTATTCAACCGTATCTGAGATTACCATCGCTTTTGAAGCATTCAGGGAGTCCGGAGGAATATGGTTGGTATGGATAGTTTTATATTTCTTAGTTACTATTTCATCTTTTGCAGGAGTAGGAGCTTTTTGCTTCTTATTTGTGGTAGACGTGTCAAGAGAACTTTTGCTTCTGTTAGTTACTAGCATTGCTTGTGCCTCTTCTTCAGTTGGGAGAATAAAATCCCACATCCCATTTAGTTCATTTTCTTCTTCTGTTTCAACTCCTTCATTGTTTGGTGAATATTATCCTAATTCTTGGTCAGATTCAACATTTGAAATGGTGTTTGGAGGTTGTGATGCCGAAGAGGAGTTCTTTTTGAACGGTCGGAAAGGTATTTTAGGAGCAGAAGATTCTGCGACCTATTTTTTAATTTCTACCATTTCATTTGACATTGTTTTTAACACTTTCTGAAGGCCTTCCAAATTGAAAGGGTCCTTTGAAGTTTTATTTTTAGAGTCATCTTTAAACATTACTTTCTTGGTCTTCCTCCCATCTGTTTGTGATCTTTTTCTAAAGCTAAGATTATTATTTCTATAGATAGGGCTTCTTTTATGTTTTCTACAAGGGCAGCCTTATTGGCCCTATCTATAAAGATTGCAATATTAGAAGGAAGAGATGATATATACCATTCTATTTGTACATCTACAACAGGTTTAGAGGCAACTGGGATTTTTTTTAGCAACTTTTTAAATATGGATTTGAAATCTTTGATATTTTCATATGTATTAGCTTTTAAATTAGAAAGATCATTGATCAAGGATGCTATAGTTCTGTCATCACCAAATTTTGCAAGAAATACGTCTTGAAAAGTATCCCAGTCTCTTATTAAATCCGCTGGAAGGGAAAATACCAAGATCCAACAGATCCTTGGAAGGTATAAGGAAACAGTCTGATTACAACATCTTCATGTGCAACCCCATTGAGATTCATGGCTAACATAAAATTGTTTAGATGTTCATCAGCCACGATAGCATCGTCAGGATTATACTTAGGCATCCATTTTTCTGGATTATCTGGGAGCGCATTTGGATTTGCAACGAGGAAAACACCAAGATTCATCCAAGGTTGAGCAGGTTGATTGGTCATAACTTGAGTTGAGGACTGAGAAAATGGGAAGGTCGGTCTTGAAGTAGGTATAGATGGTGAAGAAATTACTACTGGGTTAGTAGTGATAATTGTGGTACTAACAGGGGAAGTGGATATTTGAGAAGTAGTGGATTGAGTAGAAGTGGATGAAGGAATAGATAGGTGGAAAGGTGAAGTGATCTCACTAGTATCTGATTTAGATACTGATGAAGTAATTTTCCTATGTCGTGGAGGGATAGGGAACTCGAAAGGAGTGACCCAAAGTTTCTCACTTTGCAGTCTAGTCAATACACCAGTTTGTTGTAATAAGGAGGTAACACTTTCTTCAGATATTTAAGGTCTCTCTGGCTTCTCAGTAGAAATGGATATCTGTTCTAGTTTTTGTATCAAAGAATGAACTTTGGGAGAGTTGAGAATATAATCTGGAGATGGTGGTTATCTTACTACTTCAGGAGACGACGGAGATGTTTCTACAACTTCAAATTCCTGGTCAGGGGATTCTGAACAAGATCTAGAAGGTATAGAAGTTGTGGAGGGGTTTTGACTCTTGTGAATGCTTTCTGAATGATCTTTAGGTTTATATTACATTCATAGCTGAAGGCCCTCCTTCTAGCACCAAAATTTTTCGGCTTTAGAATTCCGCTGCCGAAACATGGCGGATAAACACCTGGCCCAAACCTTAAGACAACTCCTTTTCCATTTAAAGTGCTGGCTCTGACTGGGGATAATGGGACCAGTTTCCTAATGTGGGTTTTAAGACGAGAATGGGTGGTTGATGAGTGATTTGCAATAGAATAATGATAATATAAATGAATTATTATATGATGCAATTTCTCTAATTTAACTTATTCTAATATAAACCCAGTGTTCTTGCATGGTATGCTATCTACAAAGATATCCTTTTAACATGTAATAATAAATATTGAACATAATTAAATGGAGATGATAACATAAAATATAATTCCTTTGACTAAATAGTTAGTCAAAGGAATTTATAAAATATATCGCATGTCTAATGAGTCATATATGAAAATAAAAACCTCAGTTATGGCATCAACACACAAGTGCAATTAGTGCTTCACAGAAACAATAAATCTCACATATAATTCATGAAAAGAAAGTTTGTCCACTAATCAAATGTAAACAAAATTATGCATCCATGATAATAGTACCATATGTATTAAGTCTTGCTCATTTAACAAATGACATAGAAAAAATTATTCCTACAAATCAAATTGTCTCCGAAGAATACAAAAGTGCATCAACAAAGGAAAGTAGTTTGGTATCTAAAAGAAAATATCATGTTCCATCATTTCACCAAAGCATTGAAGAACTTACAATAGTGCATTCTTTTCAAATGTTTTTGATAAAATTCTAAACCCTTCTCTAAAAGCATGAGAAGGGTATAACTAGTATTCTAACTAAGTATGCAAAAATAGATTATACAAAATTTGAGGAGGTTTCAAATAACCTTCCTCCTACATAGGTAACTAACTCCAAAAATAAAAAGAGATCAAGTAGAAAGAACTAAGAGGATGACTTGTTGTCTGCGAGCTTGTCCTTTAAATCGAAAATATTGATCATCAATTGAATTTGAGGAGGTGGCTCGAAATGAGATTTGAGTTTTCATGTAAATATTGCATCGGCAAGAGGTGGTAGCATCCTTTGAGTCGTATGGAGGGAATAGTTGAGGGTCATGATCTACATATGTGGCTTGACCGGATACTGCCAATACAACTCCCATTCGGTCGTAGTCAGTTTCATAATTGCATCTCTTTGTTTCCCCACTTTTGCTTGCCATCCTTTACTTAGAGCAGTTAAGTCAGGCATTTCTTTCAAATTACCCTCCTTCATAAAATTGGTAGTGAACAAGGTATGATTTACTTCCTTAATGATGTTCTTTGATACTCTAGCTGCCCTCGCGACTTCCAGCTTGGCCTGTTTTATCCTAGCATCCCAATCAGTGAAGAGGATGTCTTTGTGAGTTCCTCAATCTCGGGTAGATTGGCCTTCCTTCCCTCTTTTGATTCCTGCCATTCAATGAATTTAGAGATTTTGGTGTTTAAATCATTAAACTCCATTCTCCATTGAATGGCTCTGTCTATGAGCTGGTGATCCAAGAGGATCCATCGATCCAATTGCACATGTGTTTAAAGTGTCGTCATCAGTATTCATGGGTGTCGTTTAGTGCCGTCGTCGCTTCAGTTCAACTTCGACAAATCAACAATGTTGGTTATGATCAGGTTGTTTAGGTAATGTTATAGTTTCATGGAGTTCAACTGATATGGATTTGGCACCTATTTTTCGACTTGAATTCATCAACAGTTACCCAGGTTTTGGTCGCCGACATGTGTTTTGTTGTTTGACTCTGCAGGTTTGATGTGTCAACATTAGTGTCGTCAGTGGTATAGATTCATCATACGAGTTTTCATTGCAAAGATAGTTGGAGTTGATGATGTGCGTGGGTTGTCATCGTGGCAAAGGATCGATGTCGTTGTTTGTCGATGATCGGCATGGGTTTATTGTCGACATGTGACGAAGCCACGAACATCCCATTGTGACAATGTTTTACACACTGGTTTTTAAAATAAATCCTAAATCTGTGTATTAATCCTATGCTACCCTAACCCTAAATTCTACAAACCCTAAATCCTATGCTATGCATCCAAACCTATGCTAAACCTATTGTATTCAAACCCTAATACATTACACTATGTATTAAACTACATTAAAAACCTAATGACCAAGTCAAAAATGCTAAATACCTAAGTTCTAAGTCCTAAACACCAATAAACCATGCGTTAAAACATTACACAACATAAAAATCTAACCTAATACACTCTTGGCCTGTTCTACCATGTAAAACATTACAAACAATAAAAAAACTATAATAAACAATCCATAACCGCAGAAGAGACCGCAGTGGGACTGCAGACATGTGAGCAGAGGTCAAGTAAGCCGTCGGGTTAGCATGACCGCTATGTGTTAACCACTTGCCTGTAACCGCATCAGAGAAGACCATGGTCATGAGGCATGTGAACAGTTACAGAATAAACCGTGGGTCCCTAACCGCTGGTCATAACCACAGTGGGACCGCAAGGCATGTGATGAGCAACAGTGGAAGACCGTCGGGTTTATATAAATTGCGGGCTTTAAAACTGTTATCACAACTACCTCATGTGAAAAACAAGGTAGCCAACTATGTAGTGAAGGTTTATTCGCAGTTTCATTAGACGGTTATAGTCAAAGGTAGCAGCATATGTGAACGCCAGAACAGTCACAACTGCAAACATTCATGGTTAAGGTCGTCAGAACCAGCGAAGCCCTAATTGTTGGGAAACACAACTGTTCACATGCACTGTTGGACTTCTCTACTTGGTTAGCAATCAGCTAATGGTTGTGCACTATTATAAGGTTTTTTTGTGGGTTTTTAAAATAAAATAAAAGTTTATATGATGAATGTCACCATGTGATATTAAATAAACTTAACTATAAACCCTAAGCTTCCCATTCAATTCAGCTGATTCATTCCAAAGATGGACAGCCGGAGGTTTTGATGAATTGTAGACCTATAAGAGGCAACTTAGCTCTTTGAAGACATAGGAGTGGTTTTCAGTTTTCATGTGCAGGTTATGGAGGTTAGAGGCAAATTTGGTTTTCAAAATTTCAGGAGCATCGGGAGTCGGATTTGGAAATTGTAACGCTTTGAAAAGCTGGTTCAGAGAGCTATCTGATGACAGTTACCAGAAGTGCCTGTGAGTACATTCAGTTAGGTCTTTTCACTGTGTAATCCACTTCTTCCTCTCATTCTTAATAAAATAGTCACCCATCTTGAAAGTGGACCCGGAGACGTAGTCCATCATCGACGAACTTCATAATCAATATCGATGTCTGGTATATCTGTATTTTTGCTATTTGTACTTCTTTTTTGCATCTTACTTATGGTTTATCAGCTATCATAAATTGTTTTGCTCCAATAGTTTTCCTTGTTTTCCGTGCTTTTGGTTATCATTCAAATTCACTAATGGCTAATGAATTCTACATCAATTTTTAGTATATGATCATATCAGATCATATAATTTGTTATTAGAGCAGATTTCATTTGTAGAGTTTCCATTGAATGTTAACTAGGTCTAAGTCACAACGAGGAGAAGGAATCCTTGAGTAGATCAATTCAGAGATTGTAAAGCGATGAGTCATTCAGAAATCGACCATGTCAGGACTTGATGCAGGTGAAAACACTGAGAATAAGATGAGTGAAGAATAGTTTCAACAGGCATTCTTAACTATGCAGCAGATGTTGGAAGAACTGTACGAAGACAAGAAGGCGAGAGATGCAGCTTCTTCTTTGAAGGCATCGAAGAAGGACAAAGGTAAAGGCAAGGATGATAAACCTCCTTCACCTCCATTATCTCCATCATCCTCTTCTTCTTCTTCTTCTTCCAGTGCAGCATCTGAAATGAGAAAGAAACCTAAGAAAACATCTCTTTTGAAACTTGATGTTAAATTTGAGTTACTTGTTTATGATGGTGAAATGAATCCTGAAAAGTTAGATAACTGGATAAAGCAGTTAGAAGTGTATTTTCATATTTAGAACATTTCTAAAGATAAAACTAAAATTCAGTTTGCTACACTTAGAATGGGGGGAACAACTTTAATCTGGTCGGAAAGAAAACTCAGTTAGATGTAAAGTGTAAAGGAAAAGTCATCTCTTCATGGTCTAAGTTTTTGAAAGCTCTTAGGAAACATTTTTATCCTTTAGGATACATGCAACAAGCAGTTATTGATTGGCAGCATATGAGGTAAGGTAAAGGGCAAAGTGTACAGGAGTTTACTCACGAGTTCAGGAAGAAAGCATTGGCGCTTGGTATTTCATTGGATACATGTGAAACTTTGTTAAAATACATCGGCAGTTTACATTCATATTTGCAGCATACTTTCTTAATGTTTAATGCTGATGATTTTGACGAGGTGTGTGTTCAGGCCATACATATTGAATCAGGTGGCAGACCATTGAAGTTGTCATATCAGTCATCCAAAGAGATGGAAACCAGAGAATCCAGAGACAGTAAGGGGAAGAAAATTTCAAAGAGAAAGAAATCAACGATCGTTTAGAAGGAGAGACCTACCTATTCTCATTGCCAGAGAATCAATCATGATGAATTGAAGTGCTGGAAACTTCATCCAGAACTTAAGCCCAAAAATTTCCTTAAGGTGAAGGATGAAAAGAAGGTCATTGCAACAGTCTAGCAAGATTCGGGTTCATATTCAGGTGATGAACGGAGAATAACCGCCATGGTTACACCAGGTAAAACTTCTGATACTAGTTAAAGTTCGAAAACTAATGTATCTTCTTCAAACATAAATCCTTCACATGAGGATAAATGAGTTGAACTCTTCCACATAAGTATAACTTCTAAGCATATAAGGATTGAAACAATGTTTGACAGTGGATCACAAGAAAATTTAATATCTGAACATATAGTTAATCAATTGGGATTGGAAACACGGAATCATTCAAGACCATACCAATTAGGTTGGATTAATAAATAAACTCAGATGCATGTCACAAAGTATTTTCGGTTAAAATTTTGCAATTACATCTAAGTACATTGATGAATTGGAGTTAGATGTGGTCCCAATAGACATATGTGGAGTTGTCTTAGGGAGTCCTTATCTTTATGATAGAGATGCAGTATTTTATAGAAGATAACATAAATATCACCTAAAGAAAGAAGGGGTTGAATTTATTTTTAGGGCACATAAAGTCAACTCAAACTTGGATTTAATTGTTTCAAATCAAGTTAAGCAGTTTATAAGTTCAACTAAATATGTACTCATGGTTAGTAAGTAACAACATAAGGTTGATTATTTGAGATGCGAGATTTAGTTTATAGATCAATTGGTTAAGGTGGTTAATTCTTTTCCAAGAAGTTTTATTCATGAACAGGATATGAAACATGAGATACATTTAATGTCCTATGAACATCTTCTTAAAGACATAATGAATCTCAATTCATTCATTCAACTAAATTATAGAAGCTATCATCATGAGCAGTGTATTGCAGGGAATGGTACATGTGAGTCTAATCAGAGACTTGTTTTAGATGGTATGTTTATTTTCAGTTTCAGGGGTGTAGGTCAGTATTGGGGTAATTCAGTGTCTCATTTCTTTAGTATAGTATCATCATGTCATGCTTTTAAAAGTAATGAAGCCTCTCTTCAAGTGGAGAGGAAGTCTATAAGTTTTCATGACAAAGAATTTTTGAAAGCAAATCTAAAGTTTCCTTACCATGGTTTGAAAACTAATGCATTAAGTGAAAGTGCTAGTCAATGGAAATATCAGTTAATAGAAATAGTGATTCAAGTAAATCAACAACTACTTAGATACTTTCAGAATCAAACTAAGTTGCAATAGTCTTTACATCACAGCTGGATGAGTTATGGGCAAAAAATTCACTTAGTAATCAGTCAACAGGAAAGTAAATCAAGTCAAGTAATTGATATGAAGTCAAAATCAAAGGAGTCTTTGAATATTTCAGTTATTCTGGAAAGTAGATTGTTAATACCCATCAGATGTATTGAACAAAGTTCTACAAATATTGTTTTCAAAGATGTTTCTGAATCACTAACTCATGATTCTCCATGAAAATAATTCAATTGCCATGTTGATAACAGGTTGTTTACCCATCATCGCAAGTTGTTCATATTGCGGATGGGAGAAACGGGTCACCAAGTCAAAATGTATCATGGTCAGCATCATCAGGATCATCACATGAAGTTGATTGATCGAATGTATTGGTACATCGTCAGGTCAAGATGGAAAGAGAGGGAGTTCTACCATCATCGATTAATTGTTTAGTCAAACTTTTGTGGTCCAAAATATTTCAAGTGGAGAGGAATGATCCATCAATCCATTTGCACATGTGTTGAAAGTGTTGTCATTGGTATTCATGAGTGTCATTTGGTGTCGTTGTCGCTTCAGTTCAGCTTTGATAAATCGATAGTGTTGGCTATGATCAGGTTGTTCAGGTAATGTTATGGTTTCATGACATTTAGTTGATATGGATTTAGCACCTAGTTGTCGACTTGAATTCATCAAAAGTTCCCCAGGGTTTGGTCAATGACATGTGTTTTGTCATTCGACTCTGTAGGTTTGATTTGTCGACATCAGTGTGGTTAGTGGTATAGATTCATCGTTCGAGTTGTCGTTGCAAAGACAGCTAGAGTTGACAATGTGCATGGGTTGTCATTGTGGCAGAGGATCGATATCGTCATTTGTTGACGATCGACATGGGTTTATTGTCATCATGGGACGAAGTGGTTAATGTCACATTATGACAATTTTTTACACACGGTTTTTTAAAATAAATCCTAAATCTGTATATTAATCCTATGCTACCCTAACCCTAAAATCTACAAACACTAAATCCTATGCTACACATCCAAACCCATGCTAAAACTATTGCATTAAAACCCTAATACATTACACTATGCATTAAACTACATTAAAAAGCTAATGACCAAGTCAAAAATGCTAAATACCTAAGTTCTATGTCTTAAACACCAACAAACAATGTATTGAAACATTACACAACATAAAACCTAGGCTAATACACTCTTGGCCTATTCCACCAAGTAAAAATTACAAACAATACAAAACTGTAATAAACAGTCCCTAACCGCAGAAGAGACCGTAGCGGGACCACAGACATGTGAGCAAAGGTCAAGTAAGCCATCAGGTTAGCATGATCGCCAGGTGTTAATGCTAGCCTGTAACTACATTTGAGAAGACCGTAGTCATGAGGCATGTGAACAGTTATAGAATAAACCACGGGTCCCTAACCACTAGTCATAACCGCAGCGGGACTGCAAGGCATGTGACCAGCAATAGTGGAATATCGCCGGGTTTGTATAGACCACGGGCTCTAAAACTGTTACTGCAACTGCCTCATGTGAACAACAAGGGTAGCCAAGTGTGCAGTCAAGGTTTGTCCACAATTTCAGTGGAAGGTTTTAGTCAGAGGTAGTGGCGCTATGTGAATGCCAGAACAGTCGCAACCACAAACAGCCATGGTTAAGGTCATTAGAATTGGCGGAGCCCTAACCGCAGGGAAGCACAGCTGCTCACATGCGCTATTGGACTTCTCCACTTGGTTAACAATCGGCTAACAATTGTGAACTATTATAAGGTTTGTTTGTGGGTTTTTAAAATAAAATAAAAGTTTATATGATGAATGTCACCATGTGACATTAAATAAACTTAACTATAAACCCTAAGTTGCCCCTTCAAGTCAGCTGATTCATTCCAAAGATGGACAGCAGGAGATTTTGATGAATTGCAGGCCTATAAGAGGCAACTTAGCTCTTTAAAGACATAGGAGTGGTTTTCAGTTTTCATGTGTAGGTTCTGGAGGTTAGAGGCAAATTTTGTTTTTAGAATTTGAGGAGCATCAGGAGTCGAATTTGGAAATCGTAAGCAGCATTGGAAATCTGGTTCAGAGAGCTATCTGATGATAGTGGCCAGATATTCTTGTGAGCAAATTCAGTATGGTATTTTCACTATGTAATCCACTTCTTCTTCTCATTCCTAATAAAGCGCTCGCCCATCTTGAAAGCGGACTCAGAGACGTAGTCCATCAGGGAAAAAATCCATAATCAATATCGCTGTCTGGTATATCTCTGTTTTCACTGTTTGTACTTCTGTTTTGCATCTTCCTTATGGTTTATCAGCTATTGTAAAGTGTTATGCTCCAATAGTTTTCCTCGTTTTCCATGATTTCGGTTATCATTCAAATTCACTAATGGCTAATCAATTCTACATCAGTTTTTAATATATGATTAGATCAGATTAGCTGGTCGCTGGTAATCAGGTAGGGAGTGATGTGTGACAACTTTTGGTAGAAATACTCTTGTTGCTTGACTAGAAAAGAATTTAGTTCTAGAGCCAATTTGATGAATTCCTCAACAGTAGGAACATCCTTGTACATGTCCAAGGATTGTTGTAATTCCTAGAGCTACATATTTTTGGCTGATAAGTCAGCTTCATGGCTTATTTTCAAGACTTGTCCTCTTGCAATTGTGCGAGCTACTCAACTGCCTGCTTGTTTGCGCTTGTTTTTCTGTCTCGAGCTCTTGTTCGATTTGCGCAATTCTTTGCTCCATTTCCTTTAGCAGAGTAGACACCTCAGTAGCCTTATCCATAGTGGTCGTTGCGTATGCTCTTGTGAACTGTGACAGTCTAGTCAAGTTCGCGGCATGGAAAATTTTAGGCGCTAATATTCGCATGTGGGCTAATTTTCCATGCTTTTTCCAAAAAAAGATTCGTCAATTTCCATTTTTTCTAAAATGATTTGCCAAAATTTTATAGTACACCAATATTTTACCTTCAAATTTGTCAAAATATTATATCAACTAATATAAAATCATTGGAAACCTAAATATTCTACAAACGTATCACCAAAATTTTTACAATTTGCATATTAGGGACTAGTAATATTCCCCAAGGTTTATAAACTTTAAGATAAACTTCCATCCTTAAAATTTTCCTTGGTTCTCGGCCAAATTAAAAGGCATGTCCTTCCAAACAATGTCCATTGGCTCATCTCTAGGTGAGAATTCCAATGCATTTACCCTTCTCCTTTTCCTTTGCCTTTGGACTACAACCCTGTGGAGAGGGCTATAGAATACATCAAGTGGAGGTATCTCCATCACTTTCAGAACAATTTCTGATGTGGGTAGAGAAGGGATGATTTCAGCATGCTGGGATGTTGTTGCTTCTTGATCCATAGGTATAGACTATTCGTTGACAGACTTGGGCTCTGTATCTTGATGAATTTTCAGAGGAGTCCTCAATTCCTCTGTTACTTGAGTATTTGGAGCTTTGGGTTGTCTTGCAATTTCTGATTGAATTGATCCCATTCCTTCTCCAAACTTGTCTCTGTGGATGGAGTGTCCATTACCTATTTTTCAGCTAGCTTCCTATAGGACTTAGCCCTATTGTCTACATCCTGGACTTTCCCTGTGTCTGTTGTATTCTCAGTGTTTACCTCAAAGCCCTTTTGAGAGCTAGGGGTTGTGCTATCGACAATGTTACTTGGGGTAGGCTTATCCTTGGGCTTTAATAGATGCATTGGAATGATCTGAAGCCTATCATTCCTGAATTCCTGAAATCTTTGAAAATCTTCAGGTTTCAAGTTAGCCCTTTCCCATTCAAGTGCTTGCTCGAAATAAACTACTAATTGTAACAAATCTTAAAAGTAATTATCTCCATGATTGTATGCCTTGAGCTTTAGTCCTGTAGTGACATTTTATGCCACTTTGTTTTGATTGAATTGTCTTGTAGGCCATGTATGAAGCCTGAGGGATTCCATTTGTGTTGATTCCTTAGTAGCATGAACAAAATTAGCTAAAGTAAAAGAGCCAAACTTGATAGGGAAAGTAGGCCATAATGAATTCTTGCCTCTTTAAGAACTTTAGTCAGGCCCTTTCCCACAGTCTGGTAGGCAATCTGCCTTGCCAATAGCTTATCAGAAACATATAAGGGAAGGACCTATGGATCAATAGTGCTACCAAAAACCCTAATGTAGGTGAACCATTCCTCAATGAAATACTCACCTGCAGCAAGAAGGTCTGCTGCAACTTCCTGGGAAAACCTAGGGGTTTTCTTATTGAAAATCATTTAGTGTAGGGGCAACACGATAGAAAGAAATATCTTGTAGAAGTGAGGTATGTAATGTGATTCCAATATTTGTTTGTGAATGATATGGATTGGGTAAGGATCTTGTATGGTCCATTTCCAACCCATAGTTGGAAATTTTGTACAAAAACAGATAGCATCCATAATATAAGCACATAAATAGAAGGGAGAGAGGTTATCTGAGGAGGAGGCTTTCTTTTGTCGATATTCATTAATGGAGGTGGATAAGTTATTAGATAGGATAGAAGGCCAATTCATGATATAGGAATTAACACAAGCATCGATCAAGGGAATCCATTCTATTGAAAATTTAGTGTTATTTGGTAGTCCATACAGTCTACATAACATTGTTGCTGCATAATTGTAGGGGTTTGCCAAAGAGGTTATTTCATACATACCCAATTTTTCATACTTGAGTTTGTTGTCTAACATTCTCCAAGTTTGAATTAACTTGAAGGGGTTTGGATTATTCTTTCCAAAGTTAGCCACAAATGTGTTGTCGTATATCTCTTGTGGGTGGGGTATGTGATACATAGCCTTCAAGTCTTCTTCCCTGAATGATCCTACGAGATCCCTCCTTGAATTATTGAACTGCCTATCTTCAATTATAAGGTTTTTGACCAACCATATGATCATGTCTGTGTAGGGAATGATTTTAGCTCTTGCTCCTAACCTATGAAGGAAAGAACAAGAAGCATCCCTGCATTGAGGTAATGAAGGCTTTATCGACCCAACTATTGCTCTCGTAACAATAATTTGAGGACGCTCATCCTCCAGTCTATTGTAAATTACTTCCCAAGATGTTATGCCTCGAGCTACATCACAGACTGTATTAGCAAACATAGGAGCCATCTCTGTATCCTCTATTTCAACAATGGTATTTTTAGTCTGCTTCAGTGTCACCTTTCTTAAGGACATGTGTTTTTTCCCTTGCCTTAAACAAACAAGATATATCAGCATAGATGATATCAAGTAATTAAGACTGAAATCCTCTGTGAAATGACCTTGGATCGTGAGAAAGGTTTTTATGAGATATTCGATTATAACTATCCATAACTTGGAGAATGATTATCCTCCCTTGGGCCGCTAAATGTTTAATAACCTATCAACTTGTTTGTTATTATTATTTAAAACGTAATTATTCCACACGCTTTACCTCCTTAATCACAGATCGTGGTCTTTAGAGGGGTACAATGTAATTCTTATTAGATATATCAGGAAAAATGCGATTGCGAAATTCGCAATATCGCATTTCGCAAGTCGTTAACATTTGTCCTAAGGCACGTTCAAGTTTCTTGCTAATTGTGAAATGCGATTTCACAGTGACAAGATGAGTTTATCGCAACAGGAGACCCTTTCACATATCACAATTTCGTAAAGGATTTATAAAATAGTGACGTGAAAAAGCGTGATATGCGATTTGCGATATACTTTTCCTCCTTAACTCATTTTGCAAGGTTTTGTTATTTTTTTCTTTAGAGTTAGTCATTATTTTCCTAGGCTTAAAAATTTAAAAAGGGTCCCCATTTATAACTCAAATGCTACTATTGTTAGATAAAAGTGGGGGAGTTGTTTCATAGTACAACAAGTTGTTATGTGATTTACCTGCACTCTTATGCTTAGAGTATATGCAACCTTGTGATCCATACCCTTAATGTATATGACCATCTAGCTTTTCTAGCATTCATATTAGGTTAGTCAAACAAATAGCTCAACCCTCTATGGTCACTCATCAAAGCAAATCTCCTGCCAAGAATATTGTGCTTCCGCGTCTTCAATGTGTGAATGATCAATGCTAACTCAAGGTCATGAGTCACATAGTTATGCTCGTGCACATTTATTTTACTTGACTCATAGCATGCCATTTGTCCCTCTTGCATCAAGAATCCGCCATGTCCTCTCTTGCAAGCATCCACACACACCACAAACTATTGTTTTGGATCTGTAATCTTAAGAACTAGAGTATTTGTATTCAGTTGCTTCAACTTCTCAAAACTAGTTGCACATTCCTCTCTCAATTCAAACTTATTTCCTTTCCTCTACAAATATGTAATAGGATACGAAACACGTGAGAATTTCCTCATGAACATCCTATAATAACTTACTAATCCCATGAATAATCTGTCCTCATCCACATTACTAGGAGGTGTCCATTCCATGATAGCTCTGATCTTTTCCGAGTCCACTGCTATTCCTTCCTTCAAAACAACTTGTCCCAGGTAATGAACTTTAGTTTGAAATAAGCTATAGTTATTAAGCTTGGCATATGAGTAATAATCTCTCAATAGTCTCAATACATTTGTTAGGTGTTCTGCATGTTCTTCCTCATTCTTAGAATATATCAATATCTCCGCAATGAATACTATAACAAACTTGTCTAGATAAGGACACAACACTCTATTCATCAAACAAATGAAAGTAGATGGAGCATTATTCAAACAAAAAGGAACCACAATAGAATCATAATGCCCATACCTGGTCCAGAAAGTAGTCTTCTAAATGGCCTCTTATTTGATGTGTACATGATGGTATCCTGATATTAGATCAATCTTTGAGAACATTGTTGCTCCCTTCAACTAATCAAAAAAGTCACCAATCCATGAAAATGGGTACCAGTTCTTGATCCTCACCTTGTTCAAATTCCTGTAATCAATGCACGACCTAAGAGCATTCTCCTTCTTCTTCACAAACAACACTGGTGCAGCCCACGATGACACACGTGGCCTAATGTATCCCTTGTTAGGCATTTCCTTCAATTGCAACTTCAATTCCACTAACTCTAGATTTCTCATCCTGTAAGGTGCCTTTGATGCTGATGTCACTCATGGTACCAACTCATAGATAAATCCACTTCCGTATGAGGAGAAAACTTTGAAATCTCGGTGGGAAATACATCCTGAAACTACTACAAAACAAGATAGCTCTTCAAGACTTCCACATCCTCAACATCCTTAAAATTTTCATTGGAAACATGCACTGTGAAAAATAAAAACCCTTTCCTACAACTACGCTTTGTTTGCATAGCTATAGCCATTCTCGCCAATATAGGTTTCTTCTTACCCTGCAATATTCTCTTCTCTCCATCATCATCAAATCACTCGATAGCCTCTCGGTGTGCTATTTAACAACCCCCCATTTTATTGATGTAATAACTAATGTTCTATTAGTAAATGAGGAACCTTTAGTAAAAAACCTCCAAGAAAAATTTAGCACTTAGGCACTTTCTTTTAAACTTTTAGAAATAGATAAAGATATCAAGTCAAAACCCTCTAATACTAGAAATTCTCACCTTTTTGCATACCATTGGACCAAGTGTGTTGAAAGGGTTAAATAATGATTAAAATCTACGAATTGCAATAGAAAGAATCACCACATTTAACTTAGACGTCATTAGACTTTTCATTCATTACTAAGACTTAAGGCATTTCATATAAAATGAAGTGCTTATTGCATATCAGTGTTCATAAAGGCCGTAACTCGCAAAGCATGTCGTAACATGCGAGATGCGATATTGCGATAGAACAAGTCAACCTTATCGCATCGCATCAATTTACTTAAAAGCCCAATCTTATGAGCTATGCGAGCTTGCGAAGTGCGATAAAACCTGGACTCGACAGAAGCAAATGTTATAAATTGTAAGTTAAGTCTCACATGTAGTGAAAAGAAATTTATGAAATAATTACTCATTTGGTCAAACTACTCTCTAAACGATAAAGAATATGCCACTTATCTCATACCTCACATCCCGTAAAATATTAAAAAGCTCTAGGAAAGCGCACAACCTAAATTGCGATAATGCGATTTGCGATATTATGATAAGCTTATCGCAATCACAAAAATTAGCTTTCTCACAGTTTAAACCCACCACCTTAAAGTTTTTCCTTATCATTTGCGATGCGGTAGTTTAATGAGTAATAAAGGAAATGATAAGAGACCTTAGTGGCTATTTAATAAATTTAATGACATTTATGCTAAAGAGAAGCTCGACGTGATACGATATCTTTTCATCTGTGTTTTGATTAAAAGCTCCTTTCTTGTCACCTTTTTGAGGTTAACTGTATCATTTATTATTACTGTCATTCTCACTTGTGTCTATCTGATAACGTCCATTTTTCTCCATTTCAAGAAAACTCCACAGAGAACATCATTAGAAACAATGGTGAAGAAGGGAAAGGTGACTACATTTGAGAAATAAAAAATGGTGCCAGTTTTCTTTGATACCATATGTAGCAAGGACAAAGGAACTTTGACATGGGAGGCAATTTATAACTTGTGAGAAGAATAGCAGCCCAGGCCGCTAGTAACAAACGCCATGAGAGATGCCCAGGAGTCATCTAATGCCTCCTATTTCGAAATAGCATGTTCATTCCTGCACCGAATAGCTGCGAGACCAAAGATAATACCATATACAAATATGGTAAAATTGGTAATTGATGAGGTAGACATCACAGACAAAACCTTCAAGAATCACTAGCAAGAGGTCATGGGGTCTTCCTCAGCAGACAACCTACGACTAATGTACCAATTACTAGAGGTGCAAAATCTCTACAACAAAGAGTTCCTTGAGAAATTTGCTAAAGAAAATGAGGATCTATCAGACGTCACGTAGACCTAGAAATCAAGTGAAAGCAAGCTCAAATGGGATAAAACTGGTATGTACTCAACGACATCCATATCTCCCCCTCATAGTTTCGCAACAACAATTATATGTAGGTTATTTGATAGACCCGATAGCACCAAGTTTTCCGTGGAATGGCTACCAATAATAGATGCAGCAGTGAATGCAACAATTATGAACTGGGCTCAAATTTTATTAGACAATTTGGCAAAGCCGATTATAGAATATAGAAGGAGAAGAAGTACTTATTTAAGGATTTTTCCCTCTTTCGTCATGAGTGCTTTTGTTATAAATGCAATCTGTTTTTTTCTCAATTTCCCAATATGGGATGGAAGTGGACTATACAGAATCCACTTCCCATCCATATATACCATAAAATTTTGTGGGAATATCAATTCCACCCTGATTTTTATCAAATCTGTCAAGGGGTTATGCTACCCATTCATAGAGCAGTGTACGGCAGAACTGCCCCTAGGTTTTCTAAAGAGGCTGAAGTAGATATCTTTCCAGTAGTCAGATGGTTTGGGGAAGAGACATTCACCTACGTCATATTTTTTGGTAACATTGCTTCACCACATGTCCTCCCATATTATGTCCTCGACAAACTAATGGCCTGAGAAATAACCTACCAAATAGCAGGGGAAGGCGAATTAAGCAGAGGACTGAAAGAGCAGAAGAAGGCCATTTGGCCTACATTCCCATTACAATGTGGTGCTTTTGTAGTACACGATTATGGACATGAATTAAAAGAAGCATAGATTATTATGTCTCCAAAATTAGCTATAGTTCTGGGAAGGAAATATGACCCAAATGGCACTGTCAAGGAATCTAATGCTATGGTAAAAGTGTTGAGTGCGAAGCATGATTGTTCAGAGGTCTTTGTTTTAGCCGAATGTATACCCCAGGAGGTTTGTACACCCCTCCATGCGGGGGGGACTTGTCCTCCACGCGGGGGTTCGGGGAGGCCGATCCCCCCCGACTGGGGGGTCCCAGGGCCAGCGGTCCCCTAGCGGGGGTTTCTGGGGCAGCGCCCCCGAAGCTAAAAACAGATGTAAAATTTCCTTTTAAAAGTATAGTAAATTCTAGTCAATCTGGGTCGTTCATTAGGCAGATGACTGATGGTAGAACTTATGTTTAGTTTAGGGTTTTTTTCCCTAGAAGGCAACCCCTCTCTTTGTATGAGGGCATTGTATTTGAGGCTATGTAATGTATTCTCTGAGCGAGAAGCAGAGAGGTGAGACTGTGAGAGAAAACATAGGATATTACAACGGATCTGTTGTAGGTTGTGTCTCTTCATTTTGTTTGATAATAGAAAGGAAGGACTGGCTGTTCGGGGTGGACGTAGCCCAAACTGGGTGAACCATGTATATCTATGTCTCTCTTGTTTTATGCATTTTCTATGTTTATATTTCTGCAATATTTTATGTGTTCCATTGCTCCGTAGTATATAATTTTCTAACAACTGGTATCAGAGCTGAAGGTCTATTTGGCTTATAAAATCACAAGAAAGAAGGGTTCCCCATTCGAGTGGGAGAAATGGCGGAGGATGGTAAGTTTAGGGTCGAAAAATTTAACGGCCAAAACTTCTCACTGTGGAAGATGCAGATGGAAGATTATATGTATCAGAAAGATCTATACCTACCATTGGGCGGAAAAACAAAGATGCCGACGGGTATGACAGATGAAGAATGGAACCTTCTCGATAGAAAGGCACTCGGAACAGTATGGTTGTGCCTTGTAGTATCGGTCACCTTCAACATTTCGAAGAAAACAACGACAGAGGGTTTGATTAAGGCATTGAAGAAACTATATGAAAAACCCTCGGCCTCAAACAAGGTATTTCTTATGAAACAGTTATTTAATATGAAGATGTCGGAAGGTGGATCTGTTGCAGACCATTTAAATGATCTTAATACTGTTACAAGTCAGTTATGTTCTGTATGGGTAAACTTTGATGATGAAGCTAGAGCTCTGTTATTCTTTTTCTCATTACCAGAAAGCTGGAATGGTTTAGTAATGGCCATTAGTAACTCTGTTTCTGGATCTAGTACTTTAAAGTTTGATGATGTTGTTGGTGCTATCCTTAGTGAGGAAATGCGATGGAAAAGATCCGGTGAGACATCGGGTAATGATTTGAGTGCAGAGTCTAGGGGAAGAAAAATGGAAAGAGGAAATAGCTTAGGATATCGCAGTAAATCAAGGAAAGGCAGATCCAAGTCCAGATCGGGGATAGTGTGCTGGAAATGCGGAAAGAAAGGACACCTAAAGAAAGACTGTAGATCTCGAAAGGGAAAAGAAGGAGATGCACAGCAAGAAAATAATCATGAAGAAAATGTGACAGATGAGGTGTTACAAGATGCTTTGATTCTTTCTTTTGAAAATATTATTGATTCCTAGGTGGTAGATTCAGGGGCCTCATTCCATGCCACACCTGATAAGAAATACTTTCATGACTATGTTCAAGGAGATTTTGGACAAGTTCGTTTGGGTGATGATAAACCCTGTAAAATTGTTGGAATGGGTAAGGTTCTTGTAAAATAGCAGAATGAAAACCAATGGCTACTAAAGGAGGTAAGGTATGTTCCAGATCTAAAGAAAAATCTGATTTCAACATGGCAGTTAGGCGGTGAAGGTTGTGTGACAACTTTCACAGATAAAGCTTGGAAGGTCACCAAAGGAGCCCTGGTAATAGCAAAAGGTGAAAAGGTTGGTACATTGTATTTATGCAATGGTATTTCTAACTTTGTTAATGCTTTAACTTCCAAAGGAGCAGATGCAGCATTATGGCATCATAGGCTCGGACACATGAGTGAAAAGGGGATGAAGATTCTTCACTCAAGGAATTTGTTGCTTAGTTTGAAGAATGTTGATTTGGACTGCTGTGAGAATTACATTAATGGAAAATAGAAGAGAGTCAGATTTCTTAGAGTTGAGAAAGAAAAGAAGAGTGAAAAACTAGATCTTGGGCATACAGATGTATGGGGACCTGCTCAGGTATCATCTCTCGATGGCTCTCGTTATTATGTTACTTTTATTGATGATGCAACTAGAAAAACTTGGATTTATTGTATTAAGAATAAATCTGATGTATTTGATACTTTCAATAAATGGAAAGCTTTGGTTGAGATTGAGACATGAAATAAATTGAAGTGTCTTAGATCAGACAATGGAGTTGAATATTGCAGCAAAGAGTTTAATAGTTACTGTTCAAAGCATGGAATTTGTAGAGAGAAGATAGTTCCAAGAACACCACAAGAAAATGGTGTGTCAGAAAGGATGAACAGAACAATCATGGAGCGTGAAAGGTGCATGAGATTGCATGCAGGATAGCCTTTACAGTTTTGGGCAGGTGTTGTAGTTACTGTTGTTTATCTAATAAACAGAGGGCCTTCAAGTTCCTTGGATGGTGGTGTTCCATAGGAAGCATGGACAGCTTAAAAGGTAAACTACTCTTTTTTAAAGCCTTTTGGTTGTGAGGCCTTTGTCCATATTGATAAAGAAAATAGAACAAAGCTTGAGGCAAAGTCAAAGAAATGTACCTTTATTGGATGTGGTGTTAATGATTTTGGTTATCGCTTATATGACTACTAAAATCACAAAATCATTAGGAGCATAGATGTAATATTCAATGAAAAGGTCTTGTATAAGAATCAGTTGCAGGAAAAGAAACAGGAAAAAGAAAACAAGGAATATGCAATTCTTGATGAAATCACTGAAAAAGTAAAGGTGCCTGAAAATAATATTAATCAACAACCACAACAACAGTAACCACCACAATAGCAACAGGCACCCCAAACACCTGAAAGTGGTGTTAGAAGATCAACAAAGATAAGTAGACCCCCTGAACGATACTCTCCTTCATTATATTATTTAATGTTGACTGATTCTGGTGAACCTGAATGTTATGAAGAAGCAATGTAGGTTGAAAGCAGGAAGAAGTGGGAGGTAGCCATGGAAGAAGAGATGGACTCCTTAATGCATAACCAGACTTGGGACTTAGTTAGGTTGCCTGCAGGTAAAACTACATTGCAGAATAAATGGGTTTACAGGCTGAAGGAAGAAGATGGAGGAAAACAAAGGTACAAAGCTAGACTTGTGGTGAAGGGGTTTGCACAGAAGAAAGGTATTGATTTTGATGAAATATTTTCTCCTGTTGTTAAAATGACTTCAATCAGAACTATTTTAAGTCTAGTGGCAGTTGAAGATTTGCATCTTGAGCAGTTAGATGTAAAGACAACCTTTCTCCATGGGGATTTGGAGGAAGAGATATATATGCAGCAACCACAAGGATATGAGGTAAAAGGGAGGGAGAAACTAGTTTGCAAGTTGAAGAAGAGCTTGTATGGCTTTAAACAGGCTCCAAGGTAGTGGTATCTAAAATTTGACAAGTTTATGTCTGAACAAGGTTATACTAGATGTCACTCTAATCATTGTGTTTATTTGAAAAAGCAAAATGATGGAAACTATATTATATTGTTATTGTATGTAGATGACATGCTTTCTGTAGGGTCTAACATGCAGGAAATAAATGTGCTCAAAAGAAAATTGGCAAATTCATTTGCAATGAAGGATTTGGGAGCTGCAAAACAACTCCTTGGTATGAGAATAACTAGAGACAGGAAAAATCGCAAATTAACATTGTCTTAGAATGAGTACATACAAAAGGTGTTGAAAATAGGTAATATGCACAATGCAAAACTAGTTAGTACACCTTTTGCTAGCCATTTCAAATTTAGTAAGGAAATGTGCCCAAAGACCCAAGAAGACATGGATTATATGTCTAAAGTTCCATATGCATCAGTAGTTGGAAGCTTAATGTATGCAATGGTCTGCACAAGGCCTGATATTTCACATGCAGTGGGAGTTGTAAGTAGGTACATGAACAATCCAAGAAAGGAACATTGGATGGCAGTGAAGTGGACTCTCAGATATTAGAAAGGTACCACAAATCAAGCATTATGCTTCGGTGGTTCAAACATTTCTCTACAGGGATATGTTGATGCAGATATGGCAAGTGACAGAGATAACAAGAGGAGCACTACAGGATATGTATTTAGTATAGGTGGAACAGCTGTCAATTGGGTTTCAAAAATCCAAAGTGTTGTTGCACTTTCAACAACAGAAGCAGAGTATGTTGCTGCTACAGAGGCTAGTAAAGAAATGATTTGGTTACAAAGTTTTATGGGTGAATTGGGTAAGGAGCATGATATGGGCACGTTATACAGGGATGGCCAAAGTGACATTCATCTTGCAAAGAACTCAACATTTCATTCCAGGACTAAACACATACAACTCAAGTACCATTTCATATGATCAATGTTGGAAGATGGAGAGTTGAAGGTGGAAAAGATACACACTAGCCAGAATCCTGCAGATATGCTAACAAAATTTGTAACCAGGGAGAAACTGAGAATATGCTCAGTTTCAATTGGTCTTCAAGGATGATGATGAATATGAGAAACAACCAGTTCCAAAGAGGAGTCATTGTCCAGCAAATGAAACGGTGGTGGAGTTGCTACAATCATTCTCCAAGTGGGAGATTGTTGACTGTGGAGCATGATTGTTCAGAGGTCTTTGTTTCAGTCGGATGTATAACCCAGGAAGTTTGTACACCCCCCCACGTAGGGGGGTGCAGGGGGGACTTGTCCTCCCTGCAGGGGTTCGGGGGGGGGGGGGGGGGGGGGGGGGGATGATCCTCCCCGGCTGGGGGGTCCCAGGGCCAGCAGTCCCCTAGTAGGGGTTTCGGGGGCAGCGCCCCCGAAGCTAAAAACAAACATAAAATTTCCTTGTAAAAGTATACTAATTTCTAGTCAATTTGGGCCGTTCATTAGGAAGATGATCTGACGGTAGAACTTATGTTTAGTTTAGGGTTTTTTTCCCTAGAAGGCAACCCCTCTCTTTGTATGAGGGCATTGTATTTGAGGCTATGTAATGTATTCTCTGAGCGAGAAGCAAAGAGGTGAGGCTGTGAGAGAAAATAGAGGATATTACAGCGGATCTGTTGTAGGTTGTGTCTCTTCATTTTGCTAGATAAGAGAAAGGAAGGATTGGCTGTTCGGTGTGGACGTAGCCCAAACTAGGTGAACCACATATATTTATGTCTCTCTTGTTTTATGCATTTTCTGTGTTTATATTTCTGCAATATTTTATGTGTTCCATTGCTCCGTAATATATAATTTTCTAACAAAAAGTAAAAAAGTTCACCCACGAAGAGGACGCCTTTCATGAGCTCTTCTTATGGGCAGAAATATTTTCACAAGTTTTGCATTTGGCATCACTACTTTTGACCTCGGAAGATGTTAAGGATTTCCATGTGTATAGGAAAAAGAGATTATTAAAGATCCCATTGGACCTACTCCAGATTGAACCAATAAGGGAGCCAACTTACAATGTAAGCTTGGAGGGAAGCTCCAAAGAAAACTCTGACAAACAAACCCAAGAGAGGTCAACTCATGAGTCAGAGCACTCAAATAAACAGTCTCAAAATGGGGGAGGTAACACAAATAAAGAGTCTGAAAAAGGCACAGTTGAAAGTACAGAGGAGACAATCGAGCAGGCCTTAGAAAAGAAACAAGCAGAGGTTGCTTCTACTTCAACTCAGTCAGGTAAAGCTCCAATCATTGACCTGGAACAAGAATGGGAGAAGTTCAATAAAAATCTCCACACAGACACAAACCCTAAGCAAACATCTGAAATGCAAACTCCCAAGCAAACCCAACATAAGGAAAATCCAGAAACAACAGGGGAAGGAGCTACAGGCACTCAGGACATTGAGATCATTCCTACTATTCCTAATTCATAAATTGTCTTAAGAATTGAGGAAATACCCCCATTAGATGTATTCTACAGTCTTACCAATAAGGCTGTAGTCAAAAGACAAAGGAAGAAAAGGAAATTGGACACCATAGATTTTACAACTCCAGAAAATGAACCAATGGATATTGTATGGAAGGACTCGCCTGTCGACCCATCTAAGAATCTCAAAAGGTTATTGGAGTTTAGAGGAGCCCATGCCACAACAACCATCGACAAGGCAACAAAGGTCCAAATGTTTTTGAAGGAAAAAGAATAGAAAATTCTACTACTAGAACAACAATTAGCCCAAGAAAAATCTAATCAACAAGCAGAATTACAAGTAGCCCAACTCCAAAAAGAATTTGAATAGATGAGGATACAACACCAAGCCATCTTAGTAGAAAAGGATTTGCAAAGACAAGCCATGATAGATAAACTTAAATATAATCCACAAATCAATGAATTCATAAAAGAAGCACCTAGCCTCAATTCCTTACTAATGCAACAAAATGAAGTATTTTTCTAGAAAATCTCGCAAATAAATCCTTATTGCGAGACAAGTGATAAATTAAAAAACCAAGTTATTGATATGAGGTTTGAGTATGACGAAATCCACAAAAGGGTTTCTGAATTTATCACCTCGAAAGAATCAGAGGATGGGAGAAAGGCTAACCTACCAAAGATGGAAGAGTCTCATAAAGATATTTTTTTCACGAATTAGGATTCTCAGTTGAAGTAGACAGAAAGGGAAACAATGATAGTAGTGATAACATCAAACAACATAATAGAAGCCATTAATGAAAATTTTCATGGCACCAATATTGTCAACGAGTGTGTACCAGGGTTTCTCTTGAATGTTAAATAGTTAGAGCAACATTGGAAACATGCAGCGCAAGAAAAGGAGGAGGCAATCAAATAGTTAAACAAGCTGAATTGGGAAGCATATTGACAGTTTCTAGTAAAAAAACAGAGCTAGTGGATGATTCTAAGATGTTTAACAACCTCTAAACAAAAAATGGTGCCATCATTGAAAAATGCCATATTTGTTGGGGAGTTAAAATCTACAATCGGCCAACCGCTTCAACTCAAGCCAATGAATGATATTTGTGACCTTAAAGATCAAGTTCAGAGGAGTTAGTCATTAATTTATTTTTCTTTAGTTTTATTTTTGCATATTCTGGGGAAGGTTGTTTGAAACCTCCTTAGCTATTTTTGTAATAACCTATTTTAATACATATAGTTTAGTATTTAAACCCCTCTCATGCATTTAGAGAGGGGTCCAGAAATTTTATCAAAAATACTTTTTAAGAGATTTTAGGAGTTTTTGATGAAATGAATGGAACAAGATCTATTTTTGTTTACATATCTAGCATGTTCTACTAAAATGCACTTTTGTACTCTTAGAATGTATTGGATCAAATGAGATTGGTTCAATATTACTGAAGCACATGAGCAGGACGTGTCATATATGGTACTTTTATCGTATGATTATGTTTTATTGATGAATTAAGCAATAATTCTTCTTACAATTGTTTTGTGTATCAAAGTCAAAATTATAGTTTCGCATTATTGCACTTTTGTATGATGTTAGCTTTGATTCCGTTTTGAATACATCAACAATTTTTATATGCGATATATTTTTCTCAATAATTTTGTCTAACTATTTATCCAAAATGGTTATTGTTAAACGATTTAATTTCTTTTGGAAGTTGAATGATATTTATTACCAATTGCTGTAAAACATCATTGTAGATTTCATATCATATTTTATTCCTGCATATACTATAGTTAAATAATGTTAGATTAAAGAGATATGCATGTTTTTAGTAGCTAGATTAGATTACATTTAGCTTAGTCATTTCATGTTACATCTTATATAGCATCCCCCCAACATTATCAAATCTCTCTGGGAAATGGGTCCCATTATCCCCAGTCGGAGCTACTATACTAAACGGAAAAGGAGCTACTTTCAAGGTTCGGACCGGGTGGTTTCCCCCCATGTTGTCGCATCGATTTTCAAGGCTTCAACACCTTCTCATAACAATCCACCCTAGTCTTGTGAAGGTACAACTAATCCATACCTAGAAGTATATTCTATGATCTCAATGGAAGTACATTTAGATATGTTGATGTAGGCATACCATTCAAATCAATTGCACAGGCTCTTATCCAATCATGAACTATTTTCGTAGTACTTTTAGCGAACTACTACACCAACCAAGAATCTGCATGCACTTCTTTTCTCAAACCACACTTATCCACTAGGCTAGTATTAAAATAACTACAATTAGATCCTGGGTCAATCAAAATGGAAACAACTTGATCACATAGATTACCTTCCATCTTAATAATGGATGACTAGTGATCTTCCTTCTTTTTATCAAATGATAGATAGATATGAGGAATGCTCTAGTCCACATCCCCAACTATTTTTACTTCCTGAGCACTGTACATCTTAGGTATGCCACCTTGATACAATCAACAATCCTTCTTGTGATGATCTTTGTCACAAATCCAACACTGCAACGGTTCTCTTCCACTACCCTTAGTCTGCTTCTCTCCAAGATGAGGTCCATGTCCCTTCTCAACCGCATTAAAGTTCTTGTAAGGAGAAACATTTTCCTTCTCATTTGCATCCTAAGGTCTTCCCCGCTTCGGTGTCTATTTTCGTTTAGTATAATCATTCCATTTCCAACCCTTCTTATACTTCAACTTTCACTTTGGTTGCTCATAACAGTGCTTCAACTTTCCAATGAATTCTTCCAGCGATTGAGGGTCATCATACTCAATATGATCCTTGAATGCTATTGGTAGTCCACTTATGAACCTTTGAAATTTTGTCTTCTCACCCTTGAGGTAAGGCACATACCTCAACAACTACGGGAACTTAGTCATGTACTCCTTGTCTATCATAGATCCCATATTCAACTCATAGAATGCTTTAGCCTTACTGTCATAATATCTCTCTCACAAGTACTTCTTCTTGAAGAGTCTTTTGAATTCAAGCCAACTCAAATCCTTTATCTTTATACCTCTTGACACGATTTACGTCTTCCCACCAGATGTTTGTTTTTCCTCTAAGAATGAAAATAACTATCCTAGACTTCATGTTTTTTGTGTAATCGTGAATCTCAAAGAAATTCTACATCTCAAGAAACAATTCCTCTGCATCTTCCAGTTTCTTCAAATGTCCACAGAATGTAGGTGGCTTAGCTTTCTTGAACTCATCTAGCAAGTATCCCCTGTCACTCCTCCTGTAAGGATGATAATGATGATGCCTATGATACTTGTCGAAGAAAGAACTATAATAGAACCCATAACGACTACCTCTCTTATCAAGTGTATCCAAGAACCTACCATCTCTGATTGTGTCATCTTTGTCTAACCTCTTCCCTCCATGAGACCTACTACCATATGCCACATTCGTCTTGTCCTCTTGCCCATAACTAATACATGGCCATCCTTGTCTTTGCAAATCTGACAAACTCTAAATGATAACTACATTGACTTTTGCTTGTTCTTCCTATTCCTTGGAAAGTCTTTCCTATGACTGAATGATCCTATCATTATCTACTTTGCAACTTCTGATTTCTTCCTTAAGAATTCTCAAGGTATCCACTGTGTCAAGAAAGTACTCATCTCTTGGTTTCTCATCTAATTTATAAGGAGAGATTCATGATTTGTAATGCACCATTCTGCTAATCAAGTCTGATCCTCTTCTTCTTCCTCCAAACATACCATGATAACCAAATATAAACATAATCAAATATAAAAAAAGAACAATTTTGATTTGAACATTAAATTTGCATCTTAAATACTGTGTATTTTTATGTGTGACCAAGTTAAAATGGATTGGATATATGTCACTAGATGAGAATGCAGAGATTAATATGACAATATTAATCTTTCAATTTGATGCAGAAGCCAACTTACTATTCGTTGAGTCACCACTGGGAGTGGGTTTCTCCTAGTCCAATACTTCGGCTGATTACAATACAATTGGAGACGACATAACCGGTGAGAATTTGATTTTTTTGGTTGGCCATCTCTTACAGATTACTGAAAAAAACTTGAAAATGTGGCATATTACTAATTTCGTAGTGCTCTGAAATGTTTCCTCGGCCATAGATACTTACATGTTCCTTCGGAACTGGTTCAAGAGATTTCCTCAGTATAGAAGATATGATTTCTACATTGCAGGAGAAAGCTATGGAGGCGAGTTCGATCATATTTCAGATATTACAACCTTTTACTTTGCTAATATATTGTAATTACGTCCATGTTCATTGTAGAAGATTGGTATTCATAATTGTTCATTTTATTAACAGGGAAATACGTTCCCGAGCTAGCAGAGCTAATTTATGATATGAACAACTCCTCCTATAACAGTCAGACTTATATAAACCTCAAAGGTTTCATGGTAAGTAGTGGGCTTCAGTATTTCCTCGTCTCATTGCTTAGGGATTATGAAGATTATGAGCAATTTGCTCATTATAGTTGAACATTTTTTTGTTGTAGGTGGGAAACCCAGAGACACACGATGGTTATGATTGGGAGGGTTTTGTAGATTATGCATGGAGTCATGAATTGTGTCGGATGAAACTCATAGAATCATAAAAGGGAATTGTAATTTTTCCAGTAATGATACGTGGAGAAACCAAAACTGTACAGAAAAGGTAAATGAAATTTTGAAGCAGTATAAACAGATAGACATGTATAGCCTATACACGCCTACATGAATTGAGAAAAGCAGTATTCCTGCAAACAAGTCTGAGACTGAAAAGTTCAACTATTCTACTACGGTACATTCCTATTTCTCAAATTTCTAGTTGGCTACTTCATTAGATCTTCCTATTTCTCAAATTTCAGTTTGGCTACTTCGTTAGATCTAGATTAGATGTTCCATTGTCAGCTGCAGAGCTTAATTGTTTTCTGATGTATTATAAACAGAAGCCAAGGAAGATGTTAGCTGGATATGATCCTTGTCTTGATGATCATGGCAAAGTTTATTACAACAGAACATATATGATGTGCAGCGAGCTCTTCACGTAACCAAAGACCTCCAGTTAAAAAATTGGAGTATATGCAAGTAAAATATTTTTGTTCCGAACATGAGAAACATGCGTTATTGTCATTCATAATGAAGCTAAATGTAATTCTAAGTTTATTTTTATTGGGAGACAGTTCGTGTAATAAATATCCTTATTATCTATTATTAATGAGATTTATTGAAATGCAGTTATGATATTTTTAACAACTGGAATGACGGCCGATTTTCTGTACTGCTCATCTACAAAAAATTGATAGCAGCAGGGTTGCGCATATGGGTGTACAGGTAATTCAAGGTTTTGTGATTAGTATGCTCATGCAAAATACGCTGATCAGCTCTCTAAAAATAAATGATTTTTTTTAAATGTAGTTAGCTATGTTTTGTAAGTTTAGAACCTATTAATGAGGTTCACCTCTAGTACAAAGGTTTTAATTTTATTAATAGGTTAGAAATGTCCACCAACAATATTGATATTTACAATTTATTAATGACAGACTAAGGTTTGAATCTTATTAGCATCACATATTTTAAATGTGATTTATCTGCAAAATCAATATGATTCATAAAAATATGAGATAAAATAATAATTAAAATAATAATTAATCATGTTTAGCCAATCAACTAAACTTGTGTTCAATCTAATGAACAGTGGAGATACAGATGGCCGTGATCCAGTCTTATGAACAAGATACAGTCTAAATGCCTTCGGACTTCCCACAACAGGCTATTGGCACCCTTGGTATCATAACGAACAGGTAAGAATAGCTAAGTTATAAAGTATTTCAGAAGAATACAATCAAAGTTGAAAATTTTCAAGTCCATTAAATATTCAATGTGGTGGTATGTGTTGTGATCATTACAGGTAAGTGGATGGATTCAAGAGTACGAAGGGTTAACCTTTGCAACTTTTAAAGGAGCTGGCCACGCAGTTCCCCTTTTCAAACCTAGCGATGCTCTGACCTTCTTCAGATCATATCTTTCAGGAACTGCTCTGCCGGAAGAAAGGCAGATGAGGGTATGAGATGAATACAAGTTTAAAAAAGAAATCGAGGTAATTTATTTTGAGCGATTTGTCTGTATAGCCTACGTTACAAATCAGATCAAATGGATCAAAAAGCATACAAGATAGGCAAGGGGGGCGAAGAATATGTATCCACAAAAAAAACATGGATTGTTCAGCGTGAACAATCCTTCCTGGTCTGTCAACATGAATATATAGCTTGATTTCTTTATTGCGAGACAATATCTTTTCATTCCGTCCGTGCCATAAATATTTATAAATAAAAGTTTAGTTGATAAAGGATAAATCAAACCCAATGTTTGGTCGGTCATCCCAGAGGCAGGAAGAGGGAGAACGGCAAATAGAGATCTTTCTAGTCTCCGTATAGTTATTCTACGTATGTCAATTCCGAAGCGATTCTAGAATCAAGAAGCAGCCAAAGCATACCTATCTGATCGTGATAACTCGCACATAAATGTCGTCGTCGATCCCTGTATTAGAAGACTAGTAAAAGTCTTCCTAGTGTGTTTGTTCAACCCCACGTGAAGCTGCCAGCTTGGGCGGTGTGATATTTGATGTGACTGCAAGAGGGAACATGGGTTGCATAGTCATTTCCCTATAGATTGCAATTTGCATAAAAATATAAAGCCTTTTTTATAAAAGAAAGAAATGGTTTATATGTGTGAAAGATATAGTAAGACTTTATATTTTACATTTACGTTTAAGATTATTAAAACTTTATATTTTACATTTATGTTTAATTATGTAAGTGTTATAATTAAATGAAATATCTCGGAAACAATTGTGTTAGTTATTAGTATGAAATGTGTAATGAGTAGTTGAATACTAAAATATATTAATTTTAATTATAAATTTATAAGGGATATGTAGAACAAATTTCTTAATATGGAGTCTTTTTAGAAGGTAAAAATTTGGAAATAGTTTTGCACATTACGAAAATTAATCTTTCTCGGCTTGATAAATTTGTAGTTAATATATATATACTAACTATTTCAAAATGCATAAATGTATACAATGACTTAAAGTCGAGTTGACACCTAGATTGTGTAGAATACACAATTTAAGTTATAGTTGTGACAAATATTTAGTATATTTAAGGAAAAATTGACTAAAATTATACATGAAAAAGAGTCTAATTATAAAATAGTGAGAACACTTCAAATGTTTTAAACTATTTAACTATAAGAATTTAGTTTTTTAACTTTTGGTGATGATAATGATGATTAACGTCCACCAAGACCAATGCAGTCTATTAGACCTTAAGGAAATGAAAATCTAATTGTGATTCTCCAAGATCTTATTTCTATGATTAAAGAAAAGGAAAGAAGTACCCCAGGATCACTATAGTTGGGTTGACTTAACATGTCAAGAAGATTTGAGGTGTGGCAAATGTTAGGAAATGAGAGCAGATGTCAGTAAGGGTCGCGCAATATAAGAAGAAGTGTTTTTCATCTTCCACCCCCTTAGTATCACAAAGGTGACATATTCTTTCGTCCCAGGGAGTTTTGGGAGAAGTCCACCGCCCAGTTTCACTTCGAAAGTCATGAGAATTAGTTCTTATCCTAGCGATGTTCATTTTTTTATTAGTGTTGGTCGAAGAAAAGAGATAATTCTGGTTAGAAAGGGTGTGGTTGATCACATCCTTATAATATCTTAGCTTCCTTTTTCCTTCCAGCTCCTTAACCTCCCACAATTCATCCTTAAATTTGGAGGTAATAGTATTTTTTACAATATCCATGTTTCCTAGGATGATCTCCACCTTTATCCCCTAGTGGTTGATCTATGATTGGGCATCCTTATGCCACCAACGCCTGAGGTAGTGATGGGGGTTTTGATTAAAGCTAGAAGCAGTTTTTGGGAAGCCTCTTGGATTCCATGTTGTAAAGCTTCTTCTTATACATCAAATACTTAAATATAGTCATGCATTCAATGGGGGAAATGTCAGCTTCAATGAGGAGGATAGGATAGGGAATATTTCCCGTGATCTTGAAGTTGTAGATTATAAATTGATTTTGAATAATCTCATTCTTTCTCCATGACTCTCTAGATATACTGCAACCGATCCTTTCTTCCGTATAAAATAATAGGGGTGACAAGAGTCTCGAAAAGTGTAACGTACCCAACCCCTCCTTTGACATTGAAGGAATGGGATGCCAAACCACTCTGATATGATTGGTAACATATCCATCTGGGGTATAAATGTTCTCTTTTTAATTTTTTTAAGCAGGTTTCCTGTGCGATCTTGTGCATATCGTCGATAAGCTGAAATCGATAGTTCATCAAAGTCAACACAACAATTTATTGACGAATAGACAACATGCATAAACCAATGACGTGATGGCACACAACTCAGAAATATATTACCTTCCCTAGTTTTAGAAAACATCACATGTGGTGTCGAGGGTGGTTTCCAAAAGCACTCGAGACCCACACATCGTCGCTTGATGATGCAACAAAATCCTTTCCTTTCATTTCCTACCATGACTCAGTCATGGGGCTTTGGATCTGCCTCATGCGATGTCTTAGTTAAGGATTTCTTTGATCTCCTTGAAGATAAGCCCTACTATTGTAGAGGTTTCCTTGAGCTAGTCTTCTTGATTTCAATTCTGTCTCAGAGGTTTGGTAGACCCCAAGATCTACGTCAAACTTATGCCACTCTACCGATGTCACACTAAGGTGTTCCAAAGCATTACTCGTCCCGAGATTGGATGTTAGCTTCATATGTGGATTCCTAGCCTGTGGCCCATCCCTACTTTCAGGTAGGGAGTTCCTCACATGGAGGCATAGGCACTGCTAAAACTATTACCTACCACGGGCTTGGTGTGAGCTTCTGAGAGGTTTCCACCTCACCTTCCACATGTCAACTGTTCCAGAATATAAACTGACTCTACGAACAACTCCTTGGTGCTATGCCACGCCTTCCGGTGCCTCACTAACAACGTGAAGACAACACTTATAGATATCCAAACTGCCTAAAATGATAGACTATATGAAATTTATGTAAAGCTGCAAGTCATTTAGGTAAATTTGCAGAGCTTGACTAATGTCGGAGAAATTCTCTTGACCCTCATACATTTCTTGCTTGGTGGCATAACAACTTGTAAGTAAATACCGAGTCTGCGCAGCAGAGGGTCTTCCATGTAAATTATGTAATAATAAAAAAAGGGAGCTCTCATAACCCACTGCTTTTCAAGGTTTATTTTAAGCTCTATTGGCCTCGGCCATGGCTTCTAACATATCATGGAGTTGTTTTACTTTCATTAATGCATTATTCTTCACCTAGTTAAGAATTTCATTCACATTCAGGTTCAACTCAACTCTATAGATTAGACTTTACTATTATGTGGTTTATTGCACCAGTTATACATCAAATTCAAATACATTATGTTTACCATCAACAAGTAATTACACACATTTTTCTTCCAAATCCAAGCACAAATACACACACACACACACACACACACACACACACACACACACACACACATATATATATAATCAACACATATACCAATGGGGTATCCCTTGAGGGATGCACCACATATGCAAGCATTAAAAACTCAAATACAGTCCCTGAGTCCCAAAACCACTATTAACAGCAATGCCATACGATTCATTAAAAGATGAGAAAATTTTCACAAATACTTATCTTTAAGTTTGCAAGGAAACTGAGTCTGGTACCAGGGCTCTCCACCCAACCATTAACAACTACAACCAGTGTTAATTGCAATTTTCACCCCCAATCCATATCCCAGAGTCTGGGGGGGTTGCCTACTTCTGGGACTATGTACTAACTTCTCGTTGAAAACAAGAACCACAAAGGACCTCCTTCCTTATTCCCACCAATTTGTTGTTTCTCTTTTTGCCATCTCAGGGAGTCCAGAGGTGCCCCACCTCACCCAAGTGCACACAAAGTGATTCACCCCCTTCTAGGGTTTCAAAATACACTGTACCCTCTTGACAATTTCTAAAAGTCTTTGACCAAGTATTCCTATGCTTCTCCTTTAGTATGGTCTCTTCCCAATCTGTTACCAGGCTCCAAAGTATGTTATCTCAACCCACATCCTCTAGGGACCCAAGCTATTACAGGGCTCCATAGACCTCAGTATCAACCCACAACCTCTAGGGAGAGTAAACTGATCCCCTTCTCTTCTATTCTCTTCTCTTCAGTGCTTCCTGCTAAAATCTCATGCTGGCAGCTCAATCCCAATCCACTTCTTGATCTTCCTCCAAAACAAAGGTATATGTTCCCTTGCTATGAGGAGTTCAAATGGGTCTCTCTCAAGGTAAAGTCTCCTCTATTTGAATGGGTATCTCCCATTTGAATCCCATATGCCTCCTCTCTTGTTTGAATTCCTTTCGTTGTTCGAGGTCTCTCTACTATTTGAATGCTCTCTACCATTTGAATCCCCTTCACACGCCCCCTTTTTCTCCCATCCCCCTTTCTAATGGGTCCTCTTGTTTTTTTCTTGCTTACCCTGGAATGCATTTCTGTTAGCCTTATTTACTGTAGTGTCATTTTTTTCAGCCTTCATAATTCTTGTCCTCTTTATTGTTGTGTTTTTTCGAGTAAGCATGGGCCTGAGTACTTTTCCTTAGCCCATTAATTTCAAGAACTAGTTCATTAACTTCATGCACAACTAATCCTTCAATGGTTTTCCTAAAATTCAAGTTTATTCTTTCACAAGAAACCATACATCCCAAGAGAAAATCCTCCTCCCCAGCTCTTGAATCTGCGTCCCTCTGACTTAGTCCCGTTTTCTTTTGATTTCATAATATAAGTAACATATTTACAATATGGCTCATGCAAGAACCTTGGGTGGGATGTCACAAAAAGGAAATTTTTTTACACCGAATACAAATATCAACTAACTTACAATTTTTTTCAATCTCATAATAAGCATTCCAACCTCCAACAATCCTTTTCCCAATTCTATAGTTCTAGTTGAGCTAATGATGAATGTCAAAAACTAAAATTTATAAGAAGAAACCTACTCTAAGTAATTGTTATCATAGACAAAATTACCATGGTTTATATTTTTGGATTTAATGATCATGACCTTAGGCTTGTTGGTATTTACTGTCATACCCATCTTGGAGCAATAATTCTGAACATTCTTAGCCTTTCTTTCTAGGTCATCATGGCTTCTCACAAAAAGAATTATATTGCTAGCATAAATGAGAAGAATAATGATTATACTAGCAAGCTCGGTGCCATTGCACCCTGCAATTTATAAACACTCCTCTAGCTTATTGATGTAGATGCCAAAAAGGGCAGGGGATAGGGTACATCCTTGCTTAACCTCAATACTAAATTTAATATCTTTAGACCAGCCTTTGTTAGTCTTAATCTTGGAAACAATAGTCTCGTAAAGACAAATTAGAACAATCCTCAGATCAAGCAGAACCAATATCTCTTCAAGTCTTTTCCAGAGCTTATCTCGAGGAACAATGTCAAAAGATTTCCTAAAGTCAACAAAGCAACATAAGAGATTGGTTTTATTATTGCAACATTCCTTGATAATGATCCTCAGAGTGACAAGATGGTCAAGATTCGAGTGGTGTCTCCTAAAAGTAGCTTGCCCTTTAGCTGTTTTACCATGGCTTTCAAGCCAAAGGCTAATCTTCTTTTCCAAAATGATCCAATATAGTTCGGTTAAGATGGGGCTAATCATAATGGTATTACAGTTAGAGGGAACACTTTTTCCCCACTATTAAAGATAAGCACAGTAAAACTTTGCTTCCAAGGCTTAGGGAAGCCATGCTTTACTGCCAAATTGAGAAGCTTTTGGAGATGAGGGACGAGGATAGAAATTTCCATTTTAAAGATTTTAGCTTGGTATCCTTAAATATATTTAGCTTTCCATTCAGCGAGCTTTTTAATCCCAAACTCTATGTCTTCTAGAGAAAATATATCCTACTTCATAGGAGTGTTTAACATGATGGTAATGGTGTCCGGGGAGCAATACAACTTCTTAAAATAGATTTCCCAATTCTATAAGGTGATGGAATGATTATTATAATGCCCTCACCCCAAATTTACCCAATTTCATAGGTTTCCAAGGTAAAAATGAGACGAAGAGTTACTGTGACATGACCCGACCTCGAAGCATCAATTATGGAAGTGGGGTTGAGATTGACAACTCACATACATCCCTCAAAGAATACAAGACACTTAGGGGCCAAGGAACCATCCCAGGGGACCAAACCCTGAGCTGAAGCTACTTTTATTTGACTTAACCCCCAACCACATGCACAAGCCTTCAAGGGTGTCGTTATAGGGCTCCAACCACACACATGACACTGTCTCCATGGAGTTATAGCCAAAAACATCCAGTTCATATGACACGGTCTCTAAATCTGAGCCATAATTCCAAGACAACCTCTATACCACTGCTCGTAACTACCTGTAACTTCTGATAATGATAAATGAATTAAATATAATGCTAATCATACACAACATGAACAAGAACTTGACCTAACTATGCCTAACCATGTCAATCATTTCAGAAAACATATGGCGAACATGTAAACTACAGGTCATGAATGCATATATGATCATAGGAGTCTGAAACTTATCTGAGAATAGCCAAGAAGGTCTAATGCCTTCTCATAATAGCTACAATAACACTTATTATCCCATGCATTCATTACCCTTAAATACTTATCAAATCCTGAATAGGAAATAATTGGAGCACATTATCAATCCATGCTTATGACCAACATATAACCAAAATATTAACCCTTACAAAAACAACATCAAATCATCATAATAACAAGTATAAATGCTCATAAATTACAATAGGAAAATATCCCTTATTAACTTATGCAAATCCAACCAAGTCGGGGATTTCCACATACCACTCAAAAATAGATTGGGCTAAACCAAATATTTCTATTAGCCAATCACCTTCGTGCCTTATTCTAAGCATGAATGTGGGATCTCAGGACATAGTCAAATAGGGATTCCTAGAGATTAAACAAACTCCACCCTTAGGCTATCATAATATCACCAAAATCGATCAAGGGATGACAAAGCCCAAAACCATGGGGGATTCACTCTGTGAACCTCTGACAGATCATGTGCATTCGTGGCATATTAAAAAATAACCTTAATTTGACTACATATTGGAATATGAACCTAATACAACTTCCCAATTTAAAAAAACCCTTCTTTCACTAGATATTGTAGGTGTCCATTTTTTCATTAACATTTTCTATACCCCTTTATATCTTTTTCATTAACTTTAAGATCCATTTTTTATATTTGCCAATATAAAAAACCTTGACCCCCTATATATTGCCCAATATGAACCCACGTGGTATGATATTGCTCCCTCGGTGAAGCCCCCGTGCCAAAAACAAGCTTGGATTCTTAAGAGTTTCTTCACCATTACCTTGAGGAATTTTCCTGTCTCCACCCACCTATTGAGGGATTGCTTGAGATTAAACCACCTCCACCCCCAACCCTTGGGATTTTTCCTGACACCGCCTCACTAGGTTTGAAAACCTTTCGAAAATCTAAATCTTAATATGAAAAGAATCCCATCACACATGATTATCCAAAAATGGCAAGGCAAGGCTGAAACCACTTTCAAACTAGGAAAAACCCATGCCAATGACCACAAATGAGCCAAATACAAAAATGAATGTACTATGCATGCACAAACCAACTAGTCAATCACACATGTAGCCTTTTACTTGCAAATCCTCCTACTGAATCTAGTTGATCCAACCTTCCTTGGTTGTCTTATCCTTCTTGTTGGTTAATAAATTTTCCTATTTTTTGCCCGCCTTTTTATCCCTTTCATATAGTCATTTCATGTCTATGTTGGGCGATTTGTATTCTAAACAAAAAAGGTATACCTATTGATATGTCTTTCATAATTACTAATCGATGAAGTGTAGTTGTAGGGGATTATTTCCTAAAGTGACTTGATAAGTTAAGTTTCCTTGCAAATTTGAAGGAAAGATGACCAATACAATGATTCAATGTATGATGACTATCGAGTTGACGACACTATCTTTGGATATCAGCTACAACGACGGTTCAACTTATCGACCAACACAATTGTTATCTTTATACTCTATTGTATATTGACAATCACTATGTATTTGTAGGCAGAAAACTGCCACAATCTTATGAATTTTCAATTGTTAAATGAAATGTATAAGTAGTGTTACGGGGTTGGGAGAAATACCTCTAAGAGATACAAGAGAATTCTGAGTTGTAATATAAGACCTCTATAATGTTATTTTGATTAATGCAATTTCTGATCTTCTCAGCATTACATAGTTCTTGATCTTGCCACATCCCTCATCAGGGAGTTGGGCCCACTCTCTTAACCAGGCGTTGTTGGATTAGTTCTATACATAGGTTTATTTAAATGATGTTATTTTCTTGTTGTGTAATGATTTATCATTGTGTTTCTATGAGTCTTAACATGTTTTTACTCTGATTGTTTTTACAATTATTACTTGTTGTTACACATTATTGTGTTTATGATTGAATGTTCAATGTTGGGTAGGGAAATAGTGGCCCGCATATAGCTTGCATGATAGCCTTTAAATAACTAGTCGGGCCCGAGTTGACAATTAATGTGGAATTGGGTGAATTGTATGATTCATATCGGAACACCAACATTTTTGCAATGTTGTTGGGGAGGCTATCAAAGGCACAAAAGTACGACCAATATTGACAATAGGACCACTCTCTCGTCCTGGGGAGGGAAGTCATTTTCACCTTGCTCTAGGTCTCGAGCATTAGATTGCTTTGTTTCTTTCATAGGAACCACTCTCTCATCCTGGTAAGGGAAGTTTTTTTCACCTTGTTTCAGATCCTGAGCTTAGATTTTGTGGTTGGTTTGTTTTCCTTCTTATTCTTTATTTTTTGGGGCCACTCTCTCATCCTTAGGAGGGAAGTTCTCATCATGCTTCAGGTCTTGAGCTTTCGATTTTATTGAATGTTTTCCTTTTATTTTCTGATTGCATGAACAAAGATACAAATAAAAGGGGCAGAGGAAGACCCCCAAAAAGAGGAAGGAAAGATCTAGGTAGAATTACCTACATCCAAGAAATCATTTCAAAAATTGAGTCAAAAACATCGTCGTGAGCTACTGTTAGGGTGAGATCTCATACGAGATCTGGAGGGCAGTCAATTTTACAACTAGAACATTCCCTAATAACAAAAGCACAATTCGGGGAAGAAGAAGTAGCAAGCAAAGGATCAAAGGAACTGAACATTGTGAGTTCAAAAGAAGAAGACTTGAGGGAATTATCTGCACCATTTGATCGAGGAAGCATTGTCAAACAACCTCAACTATGCATTATAGAACAACGAGAACCTGTTGAGGTTCCAAGTGAATATTGGAAGATATTCATGGCTCCTACAAATTCCTCGATCGAGTTCCCAATTGGAGATATTAGGGGTGATGCGCCTACAAAGCCTATTCCTTTGACATCATTACCTAACTTCCATGGTCTTTCTTCTGAAGATCTAGACACATTGTTGTTTGAATTCGACGTTTTCTATCGAGGGTATGACTATATTTATGATGTCCAAAAATTGAATATATTCCCTGCCACTTTGAAGGGAACAACTTTGATATGGTTCATGGGTTTAGGGGGGAAATATATTACTTCATGGGATGATATGAAGATGATTTTCCTTGAAAAATATGAAGACTATTGTAAATCTCGAAATTTTAAGGAAGAAATATTTAAGATTATGCAGAAAGAGGATGAGAACATGGAGGAATTTGTGGAACATTTCAAATATAGTTTGCAGAGATTAGGCCATAGTGATCTGGATAAGGACATCTTGAAGATAATTTTTCTTCGGGCACTAAGGGAGGAATCTTTGGAACTTTTGAACGTAGTAGGAAAGGGAGATATATCAAAGGAAGAATTCAACACCATCTGCGAATTGTGCACTAAGTGTTCATGTGGAGCTATGATGCATAGGTAGGGGATCTGAACTCTCAAGACAACTAGCGATGGAGTTATGAAAGCAAAAATTGGAAACTTGCTGGAAAAATTGAGGGCTGATATCTTGAGCACACTTTCCTCACAACTGGACGTTTTACAGGCGAAACAAAATAAGATGGAAGAAGAGAAGGTTATCTCCATTTTCTTCCCTCAATGTAGGAAGAAGCACCTGCTAAAGGAATTTCCAGTAAATACAATTGAGACCTCTGCAATATGTGAGCAGAGTCATTCCACTAGCACTTGTCTGTCTCTTCTTGCACTCAAGGAAGTTTTTCAGGGAGAAAATGAAAAGATAGATCAACTGTACTTCATGGGATAAGGAAACCATGGAAACCACAACCACAAAACATGAATCAAGGTATGCATCAAGACCCCTATGATAATTTTAATAATTTGAATTTCGGGCCTCAAATTGTACCTTTTACACCTTCATGGCCACAGTCCTGTCAATATCCAATGCGCTGGAAACCACCCTCAATCTAGTCCAAGCCCTTCATGGTCCCAGAATTAGAGTGGACCTCCTCCTCCTTCAGGACATTTCTCCTAGCCTATGCCACAACAACAATTACAACTGCCTCCTAATTCCTCCACGAGTAATCGTCCTCTTCATCCACAATTTCCTGTTCAATCTAACCCAAATCAAAAAAATAGGGGGACTCAATAGGTTGAGACACTCAAACTTTCTGCATACAATATTTCCACACTGGAATGTAATGAATTAAACCTCTGGTCCCATTAGGTGGTAAATACTCAGACTTCACCAATAATTGTTGAACATACTGATGATGAATTCTCAGAAGCAGAACCTAGGAATTCTGCTAGAACAACTGGGGATGAGTCAAAGAAAACTCCTATGGAACAAAAAACCCCTTCTAAAACAATTGTTACTAGAGGATGTGTTGAAGGCTCGAAAAATCGGCACTCCAAAAACGGGGATAACCACCCAGTCCGGACCTTAGAACACCTCCTTTTCCGTTTGGAATAGTGGATCCGACTGGGGATGATGGGACCAGTTTCCCAATCTATTTATGATGTTTGTGCTAATGGGATGATGTTTTTATTTTTGGGTTTTATAGGGTGAATACTTATTCTAAAATTAATCTATCTTCTAACTATCATATGCAATCTATTATAATCAAAGAAAAGATCTAACTTTAAAAATATCCTGGGAGTAACATTTATTTATGCGATCTAAAATGATTTCTGAACGTAATTGATAATGAAGATCATTCAATCACAATAAGAAGAGAATCCATTTAATAATAATCATTTCATATAAAAAGATAGATGAAATGATATGAGAAATATATCACATAAAGAGTCATTCATATATTCAGCATAAAGAATAAATCATCATCATAGAAAAGTACTATAATGATAATTAAGAATTTAAACTTTCATACATAAATAACTAAAAATAAGTTATTGCTTGATACAAAAGTAAAAAGCATTAAGAGATAGAATTACCACTTGTAATATGTCCTACTCATGTGCTCCAGCAATATTGATCTACCTTCAAATCACTTAACATCAACTAAGAGTACATAAGTGCAATTTCAGTAGAAGATGCTAAACTCAAGTATAAAATAAATCTCGTTCCATTAATTTCACCAAAACCTCCTGAGTGGGGGCCAAATGCATGTTCTGAAGAATGTTTTTGATAATATTTCTGGAACCCTCTCTAAATGCATGAGAGGGGTTTAAATACTAACCTATGAAACTTTAAAAATAGAAATTACAAAAATAGATGAGGAGGTTTAAATGACCTGCCTCATTTTAGCGAAAATAAAGGAAAACAAAAATAAAATATGACTAATTCTGCATCTAGTCCTTGATATTGCAAATATTCAGCATCGGTTTAAGGAGTGTCGGTTGGCCGACTTTAGATTTTAATTTTCCTATGAAGACTGCATTAGTGAGTGTTGACACTATTTTTTCGGTGGCAGTAATTAAGCATTTTAGAGTCATCCATTGGTTATGTGGTTTCACTAGGTATTGCCAGTATGCTTCCCAGTTCAACCTGTTTACTTGTTTAATTGCCTCTACCCTTTCTTTCGCTACCTGTTTCCATACTACTTGAAGTTGTTGTGCTTTTGGAAGATAGCTAGGGGTGGTTTCTACCACTAAATTAACACTGTGTAGATTTTCATTTACAGATTCAATGACACTGTTTGCTGCTTCTGCTTCTTTGATCCTATAGTCCCATTGAAAATAAAATTTCTTTGTGCGATTCATCTATTTTAGGTATATCTACTCTTTTCCCATATTCAGATTTCTACCAGTTTAAGAAGTCTGAAACTTTCTTAAAATTTGAATCATATTCAAGTTGTAATTCTACAACTTGATTTGTTATGTTATCTCTTATTTCACACTGAGAATTCCCTTGTGAAATCTTTTGGCATAATAATTATTTTTGGTATAAAAGCTGGAATTAAGCCCTAATGCTTCTGTGACAAATTGTTCAATTTTGGGATCATCTTTGTTCAGTTATGTTATGTTCTGCAACTGTGCTTCTTTATTAGCTAGACTACTCTGATGTGCCAACTGCATTTGTTGAAATTCTTGCTGAAGCTGAGCCAAATGCATTTCTGCTTGTTGGTTGATGCTGACCTGCGGTAACTGTTGTTCCAATAACAAAATTCTATCTTCTTTTTCTTTAAGCAGTAGTTTCACTTCTACTGCTTTATCAATGGTTGCTGAAGCATACGCGCCTGTGACCTGTGAGAGTCTAGTGGGATTTGCTGATGGATCTGTAGATGGGTCTTTCCAAAGAACATCTAGAGGTTCATCCTCAGGAGTGCGTACAAAATCCAACTTTCTTTTCTTTCTCTATCTTCTAATGATGGCTTTATGTTGAGGGCTGTAAAATACATCGAGAGGAGGAATTTCCTCTATTCTTCATACAATCTCAGATGTGGGAGCAATAGGAATATGCTCTGTTTCCTGAGTATTAACAACTCTTTCGATTATTGTTTCTACTATCTTCTCTTGTGGATTCGTCGGTGGTTTTGTATTATGTTCCTCTGTGTTGTGTATTTTATTGAAGTTTTCCCATTCTTTCTCTAAATCAATTATAGGTGGCTTTGTTTGCTCTGTAAGGGGAGTTGAAAATTTGACTTGCTTTACAAACGGAGTTTGTTGATTAGACTTTGTTGGGGACTGGGTTGTACCTTTTATTGATTCTTTGCTCTTGTTGGGTTCATTCTCTGATGCATTTTTATATTTATCACCAGATTTTTCTGCGGATTCACTTTAAGAAATTGTTTTGGATTTTTGTTTTGAATCTCCACTTATGATTACACTGGGTGTAGGCTCTCTTTCTGGCTCAATGAGTAATTGGTCCAATGGGACCTTATGTAACCTCTTTTTCCTATAATTATCAAAAGCTTGGAGACCTTCCTGGTCAAAAATTCTTTGTGCCGTGTGTTGCACTTCTTTGAAGGTGTTTTTCCACAGGAAAAAATCATCAAAGGGATCTTTTACATGGGAAAATACTCTTATTTTAACCATTGTGGTAAAATACTTTATAATGCCTAAGGGATCATATTGCTTTCCTGGGAACTGCGGTAATTGCAAAGATAACACATTATCAACTTCTCTAAAAGAATGTCCTAAGTCATGCAATGCAAATACTCCACATGTTATAGGAAAGTGGGGCCAAATGCCCTTCTTGGAGTCTTTCAGAATTTTCTCATCCCTCCTTCACTGCATGTCTGATAGGCTATCTCTCTAGCCATCAGTTTGTCCGGGACATAAAAAGGTAGAACATGGGGTGAGGCAATACTGCCAAATACTCTGATATATGTGAATAATTCTTCCCCGAACCATCTGGCTACGAGGAGAATATCTACCTCGGCTTCTTGTCAAAACCTTGGGGCATCTCGGTTGTAAATTATCTTGTGGATCGAGAGCATAACTCCGTGAAATTTTTTGCAAAAATGTGGAACAAAATTTGATTCCCACATGAATTTGTGATATATTTGAATGGGAAGTGAATTTTGAGCAGTCCACTTCCATCCCATAATAGGGAATTTAGAACCAAAATAAATAGCATCCACAACATAGGCGCTCATAAAAAATGGAGGATAAACCCTAGAAGCGATACTCCTTTTTCTTCTATATTCTAAAATTGCAGTGGCTAGGTTATCCAACAAGATTTGGGCCCAATTCATTATTGTAGCATTGACAGCTGCATCTACTAAAGGTAACCATTCTGACGAGAATTTGTTGATGTCTGGCTTACCAAACAGCCTACTCAACATAGTGGCAACATAACAGAAAGGGGAACTGAGAGAACCAGTGGCATACATACCGTTTTTATCTTTCTTTATTCTTTCTTCATTGCTTGACTAATTTTTTGTGCATTCTACCAAGTCCTCATTTTCCTTGGCAAACTTCTCGACAAACTGTCTATTGTAGACGGCCTGCAGATCTGGCAGATGGTACATGAGTCTCAAGTTGTCTGAAGTAAACAACCCTATGACTTATTCTCTTGCTGTCTTGAATTCTCTGTCAGATATTTCTGCATCATCTATAATCCATTTAAACATGTCAGTCTAAGGGAGTATCTTTGGTCTTGCAACAATGTGGTGTAAAAATGAGCATGCAAGTTCAATTAGAGAAGCATCAGAAGAACCACATCCATCAACTGTAATTGTTACTTCGATAATTCTTGGTTGTTCTTCCTCTAACAGGTGGTACACGGTTTCCCATGTGGATGTCCCGGCATCTTAGTTACAAGTGGTGTATGTAAAAAGTGGCGTCATTTCTTTCTTCTTAGAAGCGGGTGCCTTTCTTTTCTTCACCATTTCTTCGGATGTTCTGCTCTGTGTGTTTTCCCTAAAAGTTGCAAGAATAAAACAGAATAGGATAAAAATTCTAGTGAATGTAGAAATAAGAAATAGAAGGATGAAAAAGGCGACGGAGGATCTTTAATTCTAAATCACTTTAAAAGATATCAACTTGCATCAAATGGCCTTTCACAACTAATCATAATCGTTTTAATAAATGTTCACTAATGAACCATTACACTTTGAATTAATGCTGATAACTTCACATTGAAAGTCGGGAAGTACTCTCCTAGAACAGTGAGCCTTTTGAGTTGCGATAAAAGCGATTTTGCGATTTGCTTTCGTAATATCGCAGACTGCAACATTGCAAAAAACTTGTTTTTGTTAAAGAATTACCGCCATGGGTTGATGTGATATGCGAGATGTTATCGAATTTCACAATATCTACTGTGCTTTATCGAATTAGTGCCGCATGGTTAAATCTGCAATGCGAGAGATTATAAAAGTCTTTTAAGATTTCACATGTGACGGATCACGTTTTTATGGGGTAACTTTTATAAGAAAGGCCTATCGTGATAGTTTTGTGATGCGAGAATAATCTTTTAATAAGCATATTTTTGAAGGTTTAATTCAATATTCACGACTTTCCGGGTATAAAGGTATTCTTTAGGTTTTTTGATCATGTGGCGCGTATTTAAAAACTTATCATTTGTAAAGATTTATATGCCTCAAGTATGAAAGGTAAATTTCCATGCTTTCGCAAGTTTGTCTTTGACATCTTATTTTATTCTAAAAATAAAAGGCAAGACTAGGTGCTAGGATTTGATTTTTTGAAAGGGTCCCCATTTATTAATGTTATTAATAATACTAATAAATGGGGGGGTTGTTGATAAGAACAATAGGATGTCAGGCTAGTCCACCTTATCCTTAGAGACTATCCTTGAGAAAACAGACTCCTCATCCTGAATTCGTCTTTTTAGGAGAATTGCAAAATTTATTTGTCAAAATCCCATTACTCCAGGCTATGAGGGACATACCGATTTATGCTAAAACAATCAAAGAATATTTCTCTAATAAACCTGGAAGAAAACCAAAGGATCCAATCACTATTCACGTTATGGGAAAATTATCAGGCATAATGTTGGGGAAACCTACACCTGCTAAATATGGGGATCCAAGGAGCCTGATTCTTTCAATATAGATTAATGGGGTTGATATCCCAAATGTGCTGGTAGATTTGGGGCAAGAATAATTGTCATAACTTCTGCAATTGTGATTACCTTGGGCTTGCAAAACATTAAACCAAATCCCACCATCCTAGAATTGGCATATCGATCTACTATAAGACTGACTAGGGAAGTTGGAAGATATAACCATTTCAGTAGGCTCATGGTGGGAACCTATTGATATTTTGGTATTACATACCAAATACTGAGCCAGTGGGAATCCTTTGATTTTAGGAAGACCATGGCTTGCGACCGCAGACACTTACATTGGGTCTCAGTAAGGAAATATGGTAATATCCAATGGCAAAGTTACAAACAATCTTATCCTTTATCCCCCTGTAGAATTGAGTTCACCAAATAAACTAGGATTTACCTTAATACAAAAATCTCTACCTACAAAAGGGCCTAACCCTGTAAATGAAGAAATTAGACCAATTCTTACCATTGGTGAGGCCCTCTTTTTTAAGGATGAAATGAAGGATGATTCCATTAGTACCTTTATCAGCAACCTCAAATCCGTTTTTAATTCAACCCGCCAACTATTAGAATATGTTATGAGTTGCGATGCTAGGAGAACCATTGAATGAAAGATTGAAGTTGAAAATGTTCCTGTAATTGTACCCCGTAATAGTGTTCATGTAGAAATCAAACCAGGGATAATGTTGAACATGGATCTTGACCTTTCACCTTCCTAGCCTGAATGGTTATTGAAAGTCCTTAAGGAACAAAAAGAAGCCTTTGCTTGGAAATATGTAGATATGAAAGGAACCCTTGTTGACTTATGTACTCATCACATATACACTAAAGAAGAATGTTGACCTGTTGGGTAACCACAAAGAAGAATGAATCCTTCTTTAAAGAACATTGTGAAAGACAAACTACAAAAGCTATTAGATGTCGGATTTATTTACCCAATCTCAGACAGTCAATGGGTATCCCCACTAGTCATTTTTTCGAAGAAGAATGGAAAGTGGCAAATTTTTGTTGATTACAGGGAATTAAATAAAGCGACTCAAAAATATCATTTTTCCTTACCCTTTATTCACCAGTTCCTTGATACATTAGCCGGAAAGAAGTTTTTCTCCTTTCTGGATGGATTTAGTGGGTACAACTGGATATAAATAGCTCCTAAGGATCAAGATAAAAGTACCTTCACATGCCCTTGGGGAATATTTTGATACTGAGTCCTCCCATTTGATGTATGTAATGCACCCGCTACCTTTCAACGGGCAATATTAGGAAGAATTTTTGATCTAGTCAATGATAGTGTTGAAATCTACATCGATGACTTCACCCCATATGGGGATTCTTTTGAAAAATCTCTGGAAAACTCAGAGAAAGTACTTAAAAGATGTAAGAAAATACATGTTTCTCTTAGTACAGTGAAATGCCATATGATGATGAAAGAAGGAACAATGTTGGGACACCTATTTTCAACTGCAGGAATTTGGGTTGATCCTACTAAAATAGAGGTAATATTAAATTTTCCTACAGCTAAGAAACCAACACAGGTGCGTAATTTCCTCGATTATGCTGGATATTATAGATGTTTGATTAAAAAAAATCTAAGACAACATTCCCACTTTTTCAATTGTTACCTAAGGATGCAGATTTTGTGTGAACAGATGAATGTGAAACAACCTTTATGGAAATTAGAGAACTAGTTTGCAAAGATCTGATATTATGTGGTCCTAACTGGAAGCTCTTGTTTCATATCTCTATAGATATTTCTCACACAACAGTGGGGGCAGTCTTGGGACAACATGAGAACAAGAAACCATACACGATCTATTATGTAAGCAAGAATTCGACTCCCGCTGAACTAAACCATACGGTAACTGGAAAAGCATCTTTTCTCTTGTTCTTTTTATTAATAAGTTTTGACATTACATTACAGGGTATCCCAATTTCATGCACACTAATCATGAAACCATTGGGTATCTGATGAATAAATCGTTAACTTCTAGTCATATTATGAGGTGGTTATTATTAATGCAAGAATTTGATATTACCATTGTAAATAAGCCAGGGAAAGACAATGTAGTTGTAGATTTCCTGTTTAGGCTGGATGCTAGTGATGAAGGTACACCTGTAGAAGATAGTTTTACATATGAACATATCTTTGCAATTTCTACTCACACTCTGTGGTATGCAGATATTTCTAACTATCTTTTTATAGGAAAAGTACCTCAACACTTGCCATACAAAGAGCAGAGATGTAGTATCCATCATAGTGCCTATTATTGGTGGATAGAGGGGTACCTATTTTATAGAGGACTTGATCAACAAGTCTAGCACTGCATAGGTGTTTTTGGGAAAAGTATCCAATACGGAATGACCCTATCCCACTCTAAGGGTGACAGTACCTCAACAACAACTGAATGCAAAGCTATTCAAGATTACTTCTTTATGAGATGAGAGAGAGAAAAGAAAGGGGATCCACTAACCGTTATCTTCCGCTAATGGTTGATCCAGTCTTCCCTCTTTGCTGCTTGCTCCTAGCTCCTTGCTCTTTCACCGGCCCAGCTACACAGAGATCCTGTAAAAGCACAAGAAAAGGAAACTACAAGAAGCATACATCCATAATTGATTCAAGGATTAGAATAAATCAAATATACAAGCATCAATACACCATTGAGACACATGCATATAGAAGAACCTCAAATGCTTTATTAATGGAAGAAGTAAAGTTCTGAGAGTGTTACAACCATAAGAGGCCTAATCCAGCAACACCTCCCAGCAGAAAGAAATCTCCTCTTCACCTCCTTCAAAGCAATCACCCAATAGTTCTATGCACAAACCAACAACACTTCCTTACATTCACAAGATTCCAGCCTCCTTAGACCTCATGAGAGAGCTCTATATATAGGAGTTTTGGAGAAAGGATGAGTCAGCTTGAGGCTGGCATGAAGCTGACTAGTGTCCTCTCCCACTTCTGTTAAAATTCAGTTCTTGAGTCCACTTGGAGTTTCTTGCTTCCACTTGGAGATCTAGATCCTCTTACTCATCACAAGGCGAATTCCCTGATCCAAGTGTCATTTTGGAAGCTTCCTGGGTATTTGACACCTTGCAGAATGACTGTGCCACTTGGCCAATCTCGCCCAGCGCAGGTAGCCTTCATTGCTTTTGACATTCAGCGCAGGTACAGAGTGGAGCAGTTGACATTCAGCACAGATGCTCAGTGGAGCAGCTGACATGATCCAGAAATAGCTTGTTTTTGAGTGTTTTCAGGTGGAGAACTGATTTTCAGTGTTGTGGTTTGCTGACCTTGTTCCTCTAGGGGTAGGAAGAACATGTTTAGGGACTTTGGATCCCTCAGATTATTGACATTTCATGCTTCATGCTGTTAGGCACAAAAATGTCTATAACAGTTGCCCCCTAAAGTATGAGGTCGTTTATCGGGTGAAATGCTTTATCAGGAGGATCCGAAGTTCATTCAATCGCTGAGAGGTGCCCTGTAATAAAATACAATACAATACATTATTTTTCATTCTTCTTTCATGATCTAGTTGAGGCGAGCACTCCCATGCTCAGCTTTATAAATTCATTTTGGTACATAGAACAGACGATCGTTTGGTGGTAGACTGATAATTCTCTGCTGAAATTATCATCCTTTGAGTAGGATGATCATCTGCTGCAATGATGTACATAACAAATGTCTTTATATCCTGAATATATACATCGCAGCCCGGATGGATGAAACTAGATCCGGGGTCTTCAAACTCGTTCGATCTTCACTCTAAGTACAAGTCGATCCATGTGAGAATTGCGCTGAAGTCGAACATGGAAAGACATCGCTTGATTACCGGTCAATAATGTAAACCGTTAACAAGCGCGAGAGGAGTCACCAATAATGACAATGACCCTCAAGGTACTGCAGTACAATTCACGTGGTGTGAATAAAGGACTTGGCGTCGAACACCACGCAAAATCTTCTGGTCGAAGGTCATTAGTGTATACCTGTCACCGGAAGTGAGAAACTTGCCATTGAGGCATGCAAGTTTCAAAGTACTGGGGGGGTTTGTTCCTAGATCAACTTCCGGGATAATGAGCTGAAGTCGACAAGAAGCGATCCGTCAAAGGAGGGCCTTAATGAATCCCACATCAGTGACACGGAACGGAGCTAATGATTTTAGTGGAGGTGAAAACAATCTGTGAGATATGATTCAGGGTGGCGATCATGGGTGGATGAAGGATAATGTATGGCAGTGGATGGGACACGGTTGACTCTTTCTGAACACATCTCTTGAACATATAACGACACTGATGTGATGGATCGGTAGCATTACCCCAAATGTGGATGGTTTGGCGAGGACCATGGTGATGAGACCGGTGAATGAAACAACCCAACCCGATGTGATACGGAGGACAAAGTGTCATGTTCAAGAGCGACTCGCTACCATTAAAGCTTTGAAGTTTTCCCAATTTTTCCCCAGTCATTTCTGACCAGTACCTCTTTATTTTTGTCAAGCTTGAGGAGGATAACATATGCTTTTTCTATAACCTGCCCTTCGGGCAAGCCCATCGCTATGTTTTAACGAGCTTAGCGATAGGGAAACTCGTTCTCGTCTAAAGACAAGTTTGTCGCTATTTAACCATTTTAACGAGTCTAACGACAAGGAAAACTCAGTCCTTTTCATTTTTAGAGAGTCTGAAAAGGTACATAAAGTTAACTCCAAAATTCCTTTTTCGTCATCTAATCCCTTAAGTCCGAAAAAGTATAAAACAATACAGAAGGGATGAGTTTTCGATTACTTTAACGAGCCGAATAAAACAAGCGCTCGACCTTTTTGTGCAATAATCCCTCAGGTCCAAAAAGATTAAAATCTAGAGGAGGGATAGCTCTTCCGGTCATTTTAACGAGCTGGAAGGCCAAAACTCGGCAAACTTTTCATATTTTACGAGTCAGGAGAAAAGAGCTCAAAGAAGACTCTTCTTTTGAGGAACGAGTGATAAACAGGGATAGCAGCAGATTCTAGGTACAGGTTGGAATTTTCCAATCACGGCAGTGTCACAAGGATGGCTAAGTGAAATCACTCTTCGCAGCTGTTCCTCAAAATGGGTAAACAATCATATGGAGGTGAACGATAGGCCAAATGGAATGGAGGTGGCGGGTGCAAACACGACCAAAGCTTTTATGGCTAATAAATTTACGATCACAATGCTTATTTACCAGTATAGGTTCATTTTTTAATGAGCTTAAACTCTGGAGGAAACTCTTGCTCACGCTTTTCTATTTTTTAACGAGCATAAATTCCACGATAAAACTGCTCGATCTTATGTTTATTTTTTAACGAGCATGAACTATGTGCTAAAACTGCTCGGATCACATGGTCAAATTTTGATTTTTTACCATTACTAGCTTTTCTCTCTTCAAATATAGTACTGCTTTTTCAATTGCTGCAACAAACTTTGTTAGAAATGAATAATATTTGCATGAAAATGAGATTATAACCCTAATATTTCACTTTAAACTGTGTAAAAAGCCATTAAAAGGTGTTTTTACCTCTCATTTACCATTTCATTTGCATTTGGTTTGTTGGAGCTCTGGAGGTGCCTCTTCCCCCTTCATTTTCACCAGCTGATTCCGGGAAATTCTGCGGACGATTTTTGGTGCCGTCTGGACCAGGTAGGAGTTAAACCCTAGCTCTTTCTTTTCATGGTTTCCTTTTCCTGTTTTTTGCCTGTTTTTCGGTCTCTCTGAGCCCCTGGGGTTTTGCCAGGGCGCCCTAGGATCAGCGCAGGTTTCCCTTTCAAAACCTAGGCTGAAGGTCAAGCTGCCTTAAGGCAGCTTGACCCTCAGCACAAGTGGGAGACTTCCTGCCTGCGCTGGGCTCTACAAGACTGAGTTTTATGGTTATTTTTTATGATTTTTTCGCTAGTTTTTCATCAAATCAGGAATTCACTCTTTCTCTTGTTTGCTTTGCAGGGAACTTTGAACAAAATGTCCCTTACATGGCGAGAACGAGAACATGAAGAGGAGGACATGATTGCCCTCCATGACCCGGTCACGGTGAACGCGCTGCGGAACTGTGGCCTGCTGAAGTTCTTCCGTATCTCTAGCATGAGAGCACATATTTCTTTACTGCAGTATATGCTTGATGCTTGGGATCCTATTAACCAAGTGTTCCAGATTAGGGGGAAGACCAAGGATAATTTTAGGGGCGAATGTTCACCCTTTGGCGAAATTAAGGGGTTTTAAATTTTTAGTGGGCGAATATTTTGTATCATAGTACATTTTTACAAATCACCTCAAATAGCCCACCTTATTTTAAGGGAGAGGGTAAAAAAGGTAAATTTAGCCCTTGAAATTAGGACTTACAACCTTCCATTCGCCCATTTTCAAGAATAGATTTTATTTAAGTGAATCCATTCGCCCATTTTCAAGAATAGGTTTTATTTAAGTGAATCCTATGGGCCAAATACCATATTTATAAAAGAGGTATGGTAAATTAATAAAAATATAAATAAATAAGAGGCATGGTAAATAAATAAAACATTTTTTATATTTACTCCATAAGTCACCTTATATACATGTAACAGTGTAAACAAATAAAAATATAAGTAAAGTGGAGGTATGGTAAATAAATAAAACTTCTTTTTATACTTACTCAAACGGTATGGTAAATAAATAAAAATATAAATAAACTAGACGTATCTTAAATAAATAAAACCTCTTTTTATAATTAGTCCATAACTCTCGTTCTATTTATGAAGGCTCAAGAAAAAGGTTTTATTTAAGTGAATCCTATGGGCCAAATGGTATGGTAAATTAATAAAAATATAAATAAACGAGAGGTATGGTAAACAAATAAAACATTTTTTTATATCTACTCCATAAGTCACCTTATATTTACGAACACTCAAAAAATGGGTTGTATTTAGGTGAAACCTATGGCCAAAATACTATGGGACAAATACCATGGACTAGATTGTTATTAATACCATCCAAAAAACCATTATTAACCCTAATATTAGAATTAATAAAAATAAAAATGGCACATGGTATTGACCCATGGTATTCACCAAAATGGCACATGGTATTGACCCATGGTATTCACAAATGTAGCCTATTTAAATGGGGGAATTAAACCAGCATGTAACCTATGCTAAGATTCACTAGGAATTTACAAAGTTTTATTATTTAGTGAAAGACTCGCCAAGATCTTACAAGATTTTATAATTGAGTAAAATATTCGCCATGCCTGGTGAGAGATTCGCCAAAAAATTATATATACATATTATATTATTGATAAAATCGCCTTCCATTTTTCCTATATACCATGGAGATTCACCCATTTATTATATTTATAAATTTAGGGGGGGTTCTTAAAATTTTCCCTGGGGAAGACCATCCCCTTGACCATAGAGGACATGTACTTCTTGACTGGATTGTCAAGACGAGGTGCCCCCATTTCCTTATCAGGTACGGCCTGGGGGACTGATTCCACCAGAGATTATGTCCGCCAGTACTGCAGGGAAGGTTCTCAGCCGAGCAGAGATGACAAGATTGTTATCCGTGAGATTATTGATCGGGCTCTCAGGTCCATTCTGTTCACTATTGGTAGGATGGCTGGCAGCGCAGCTCTACATGTTGCCAACAGGTCTTATATGCAGCATGCCTTGGAGTGTCTCCAACCGAAAGTATTCAACTGGTGTGATGCAGTACTTGTTCAGATGAAAAGTCAGTTGACCAAGGTAAAGGACGGGAAGCTGAAGAACTTTGGATTTGGTTCTATTCTGACTGCCTTCGCCTTGGAGAAAATCCCACTGATGCAGCCTCAGTACATCATACTTGACTTGCCTTCTCCGACCGAGAAACGCATGTAGAGGTGGGTTGACCACATGTCTAGGCATGCAGGTCAACCTCAGATTACTGTTACTGAGGCCTTCTTTAGGTGGTTCGAGCGCCAGGAGATGGTGTTTTCTGAGTATCCATATGTGGGTATGGATTTCCGAGGTGATCCAGATTTGGTGCTACCGGATGGCGAGCAGTGGGGTGCCATTGGTAAACTCTTTGACCATATTACTGTTTATTGTTCTTACTCATAATGTTGCTGTGCTTTATTCTATCAAGACTTTTAATTGTACTCTTGGGTGCATGCAGATATTAGTCCTGTTCGTCCAGGAATTCGTCCGAGATCGCCAGCTGCTGCCCCGGCAGGGGAGCCTGCTAGGAGAGTTGTTATTCGCGATCTTGACGACACTGAGACCCTTACAGCTGTGCAGGAGCAGGTTGAGAGCCTTACTCGTGGCCTTCCGGATGTACAGATTGACGAGTTACCTTTACAGATGCAGCGGCATACCATTGGTGTGCCTAGACGATGGACTCGTCTCTTGCGCATGATTGCACAGGCCGTGACGTACTATCATGAGCACCACTAGGCTAGGGTGCCCCCTAGCATCTTTTTTGAGTTTTAGGTCATATGACCAATTTTGTCTTGGTTACAGAACATTATGTATGAACTTATATAAACAACTTATATGTATTTTGATTTTCGGGTTTTATTCTGGTTGATTTATATGATCCATATGTACAATCTTTGATGATGTGTCCCTTTTTTATAAATGTTGCAAATGTCTATCTAACACATAGTTTTCTAATGAGTCAGTTAATGTGTTTAAGTTTCTTGAAATATGTTGATATTGAATTGAATCAAATCGTCTTTCCAAGATCTTAACCCTTAGGAACATGCGATAAATAGCTGGATTGCGAACAGAATATATACCATTGAGTTGTAGTATTACGAGCTGTGAGTCTAGCCTGACAATTAGTCGGCGTATGCCATGTGTGATGGCATCAGAGATTAGTTCTATCAACGCGCTATACTCAGCGATGTTATTCGTTGATTGCCCAATACATACACCTCTGAAACTTACTAACTCGCCGCTTGGATCAAAAATGGCCCAGGCTGCGGAGGACAGGTTCCGCGAACTACGACTCGCTCTGTCGGCATACCCAACACATGTCTCCAGAAGGTTCGACATCTGCAATGGAAGAAGGTGGATCATTTGACCAGAACAAACACTTTAGCGAAAACAAAATACAACAAAAGCATGCAGGTTACTATTTAAGCATAGTAACGCTTGAGGTACAACCCGTTGCGGGGTTGCGCCAGTGGAATTCCATCGTAATCCATTAACTCGTAGGCTCCTTTTGCTAACACCCTTTTAACAATATAGGGGCCCATCCATAAGGACTTGAATTTACCTGCTCCCAACTTATCGGATTCTTGATCATAAAGCAAGACCAAATCACCTTCTGAGAAGACACGGGGTTTGACATTTTTGTCGAACTGAGCCTTGACTCGTTTCTTATGAGCTTCGTTAGCCAAAGCGGCGTCACGGCAGGTTTCATCCAACTGGATTAATTCCAAGAAATGAGCCTCTTCCTCTGAGGTTCCGGGGAGAAGATCGATTGCGAGTTTAAGCGACGAAATTTCGCACTGGATTGGCAAGACTGCTTCCAGGCCATACACCAGTTGAAAAGGTGTGAACCCGGTTGCGTTCTTTACCGAGGTCCGGTAAGCCCACAAAGCTGAGTACAGGCTTAGGTGCCACCTTCTTTTATGAACCCCAATCATCCTTTGTAGCATACTCTTCAGGACCTTGTTGATTGCCTCAACTTGTCCGTTGGCTTGTGGATAATATGGGGTAGAGCTGTCGTGAGATAGCCCTAGCTTGGCAGCTAATTCGACCATCATGTGATTGAAAAAATGCAATCCATGATCTGTAACTATAGCCTGTGGTACGCTAAACCTGGCGAATACATGATTGAAAAAGAAAAGGGCAGTTGTTTCACCAGTGTTATCCAATGTAGGCATCGCCTCGACCCATTTGGTAAAATAGTCAACAACAACTATAATATACCCATGCCCCCCGGTCGAGGTGGGGTTACATTGCATGAAATCGATGCCCCACTTGGCGAAGGGCCCAACAGCAACTATTGGCTGTAAAGGTGTGGGTGGTCGTCTGGTTTTGCTATCAAAGATTTGACAAGCATGGCAACTTCTGACTGCCGTTATGCAATCTTTGAACATGGTTGGCCAGAAGTATCCTGCTCGTAAGATTCTTTGTGCTGTTGCATATCCAGACTGATGCCCCCCACACGCGCCTGAATGACAATCATTCAGGGCTTTTTCGGCCTCCTCATGGGTAAGGCACCTCCTCAAAACTGTATCGACACCACGACGGTAAAGTGTATCACCGACGATCATGTAGTCTTTTGCCTGGTATCGTATACGTTTTTGTTCGGAGCGAGAGGTGTTAGGCCTGAACTTTTGGGTTTGGAGATAAACTATGATATCTCCATACCACTCATCGCTTACAGATATCAGAAACAAACTTTCGTCCACGATTGACTCTTCTGATGTTTCATCGTTGGACGATGATGGGAGATCGCACAATAATTCTACGAAAACTAGAGCTTTCTTTGATTTGGATTTCACAAATTCCAGATCAAACTCTTGAAGGATCGCTATCCATTTTGAATATTTTCCCCCCAGCAACTGTCGTGACAGTATATAAGTCATGGGGTTGCAATCTGACAGGATGGTAGTTTTCCGAAAGAGGACATAATGTCGAAACCTTTGAATCGCTTGAACAGCTGCAAGCGCTAGTTTTTCAACATAAGAATATTTACTTTCTGTATCGTTTAAGTTTTTACTTAAATAATAGATAGGGTGTTCTATTCCATCGACTTCTTGAACTAAAACCATCACAATGGTCGTATCCCCTGCAGCTAGATACAGGTTAAAATCTCTTTGATAATCCGGGGCGTACATTAATGATGCTTTTACTAGACAATCTTTCAGAGCATCAAAAGAAGCTTGCACCACCTGGTTCCAGACAAAAGGTACATCCTTTTTCAATAGACGAGTATAACCCTTAGCAAGTTCTGCGTAATTTGGAATGAACCTCCTCAGAAAGTTTGCTTTTCCCTTCGAGTTTCTGAATCTGAAGCAAATTTAAAGGTGGAGGCAAATTTATGATTGCCTGAACCTTACAGGGGTCGAGACGAATCCCATCTTTAGAGACTACAAAGCCAAGTAAATGACCAGAACCGACGCAAAACACACATTTGTGTGGATTGAGTCTTATCTTGTAGTGTCGGCAACATAGAAATATCGCTCTTAAATGCTGCGGATGATCAGTCCGCTTTCGCGAATGAGCCGGAAGAATTGTCGAGATAAGGTTGAACAATGTTCTTGATGTCATGGAAGGCATAATTCATTGCGCTCTGAAACGTCGCCCCTGCGTTCTTTAAACCAAAGGGTAATTTTCGATAAGCGAATGTGCCCCACAGACAAATAAATGCAGTCTTTGACTGGTCCTGTGGGCGGATATTTATTTGATTATACCCGAAAAATCCATCCATAAATGAAAAGATTTCACATCCGGCGCATTCATCAATTATCTGGTCGATGAAGGGTGTAGGGTAGTTGTCCTTCGGACAAGCTTGGTTTACATCCCTATAATCAACACACACTCTAATCGTCCCTTGTTTTTTCATAACAGGGACAATATTCGATACCCAATCGGTTAGAGGAACCGGGTAGATGAATCCAACATGGAGAAGTTTTTCAACTTCTGCCTTAATGGCAGCGGCTTTCTTCGGGTGCACTTGCCGAAGCCGTTGCCTTACTGGTTTGACATCAGGATACATTTTAATTTCATGTTCAACGATACTCGAGTCAATGCCTGGCATTTCATCATATGACCAAGCAAAGACATCTCTAAATTCGCGAAAAAGAGCGTTATATATTTCCAGTTCTGAAGGGGAACAACCTTTGCCGACATAAATATTCTCTACAACATCTGTTTTAGTCGAGATATTTATGGCTATAGTCTCTTCAATATTGGATAGGTTTCGCTCAGAATCCACCGTGTTTACAGTATTTGTTAGGAATTCAAATACTGAAGGGTGATAAAGATCACTTTGAGTATCTTCTTCATATTCCTGAAGAAGGGAACGATGGTGGTGATCATTCCATGGTGCCCCCTCAATCATCATTGATTGTAAGATTCCTTCGTCAGTCCCATGTACTTTCGACCAAGGATCTAATGGGGTTCCATATTCTCTAGACCTATCTACCCAAACGCTTGACGAGCGTTGATTTGGGCTCGCCTCCCATGCTTGAAACATTGATTGCTACAATATTTCTAAAGGGCTTGGGGGCAAAACCATTGAATGATCCATGTTGACCTTCGTGGAAGATATCATGTTGCAGGTTGCTACAAACGGTACATTTCCTATATAAATAGGAGGTGGTAGCGCGAAAGTTCCCATCAATGTGGGGTCTTTCAATAATCCTACTCCGATATCTTGAATTGAATGGTTGCTCTCATGGATCATGGGAATGCTTCCTGTAACTTGTGAACCATTAGGGAGGAAATTATGTTGGTCGACGATCGTAATCCCTCCTTCAAATGGGAATGCGATCTTCCTAAAATAAGTCGACACGACAGCTGCCATGGCATAAATCCATGGTCTACCCAGTAGGATGTTATAGTCAAGATTCCCATCAATGACTTCTACATCAATTTCTACTGTTTTTCCTCCTAGTTCAACTTTTAAGTTATTAAGGATACCGTATGGGGTATAAGTCCTTCCGTCGAAAGCTTTTAATGTCGTCGAAGATCGTGACAAGGTTGGAGATCCTAAAGTTTTCCAGCAACTCATTGACATAATACATGTCGAGGCTCCCTCATCAATTATTGTTCTGTGAACAGTTTTGTTGAGTGCTTTCACTTGAATAAGGAAAGCTAGTTGAGCTGGTAACTGAGGATCATATCCCTTGTGATCAAAGGATACAAGATTGGAATCCTTGGGATCAACCCCACCAATTGCCGATAACAACGCCTGCCTTTGGGTTGGACAATTTTGTAGCACTTCAAGAGTCGACATAGCGGATGGCGATTGGGCCAAATCTTCCACTATATTATAATGCTGCGCCGCTCTGGCGCGAGGATTAAATGTCGACTTATGTACTACACCCTTTGGCGGTTTTATTGTTAATTCAGGGATGGTGGGCGTTACAACTTCTGTCGAAGTTGTTGTCGAACTACTTGGTTGATCTTTACCTTTTTCGTTCGACACCTGAGGATTCCCATAATCTTTGTTCCTTGTCGAAATCAAAGCATCATTTTGCTGTTTCGAAACCGACAACATAAGGACTTGCGACGGGGAAGCATTTCCACTATCAACCAGATTTTGACCTGGGTTGGGAAACGGATCAGTTAACACAGCTGATGTTTGGGAACTTTTAAAGAACCTCTTTAACTCAGCTTTGAATGGGCAATTCTTTGTGTTATGATCCTTATCATCGCATATTAGACATGGATAATTTTGTTTCCCTTTTCCAGGAAGGTTTGAAGAATTTTTTCCAGGGGATGACTCACCCTGTTTCTTCTTCTTCCCTTTGTTTTGTTTCTTCTTGCTTCCTGGTTGATTGGTTTCTTTGCCTTTATCTTCTGATACGACATTTACTTCCGAAGCAAGAATTTCTTCTTTTGCATTTTGATCCGAATTCTTACGGGCTTTCTTTGACGAAGCCTTTATCGATTTCGTGTTTTTTGTGCCAATCACCCCATCACCGGCATGAGAGTCACTATTTGATTTAGGAGGGGGAGGAATTGAAAATTCCGGTCTAGGGGCGTCAGGTATTTTGTCATAGAGTGTGCCGGACTGAGTATAAACTAAGTCCAAATATTGTGCACGAGCAATCACTTGCTCCTCTGTTACGACTCCCCCCTTGGCCACATCTTCCGTAATAGCCGGAAGTAACGACTTTATAAACCATTCAGCTAATAGCTGATCGGGAACATATGTTTTCACCATCCTACGACGATGACGCCACTCATGTATATGATCAGATATATGGGTAGCAGTTGTCTGTTTGAAGTTGGTTAATATTTCTGTTCCCGTTTCATACCTTATCGGTAATTGAAAGTGGGTTAAGAAAGTCGTGGCTAGGGAACTAAAATTGTCGAAAGAGGCTCTTGGCAATTCAATATACCATTTAGCCGCTGGACCTGTCAATGTCCTCTGAAAAAGGCGAAGTCTTATCGAATCGTCGTTAAGGGTGTTCGACGAACACCACAGATGAAAAGTCATCACGTGATTCGACGGGTCTTCACCTGGATTTCCATTGAATTTAGGAATGTCAGATGGAAGTTTATGAGGAATCGCTGGCCACCAAGGGGCATAAGCAATCAGATCGTTTGTTAACCGGTGTAAATCGGGTAACTCTAAAGTTGCCACGAATGGTAACTGTTGATTCAGGTTAGGCGAAGCGTAACCAGGGTACGATGGAATCGCTTGAGCAGTGGGCCTTTGCATACCAGCATAATGTAATTGATGTTGGTATGACTGATATGGTTGGTGGACTTGACCACTGTAAAGTGGTTGGTTTTGACCGTTTTGGATATACGGTTGTCCACTGTTCGCAAAGATCTGCTGCTCAGAACCTTGGTACACTTGCTAGAACTGCGGTTGTTGGTATTGTACAAGCCATGGTTGTGACGCCATGTTCTGTTGCGCCATGCTAACCATTGGACCAAGGTGTGGGGTAATTGTACCCGTTTGTACTTGTGTCGACCCACCAGTTGGCGATTGTGGTTGTGACCCATGGTCAAGCGACTGTTGCATTACAACCGGAGAAATCTGAGGTTGACATGTAAGAGGTATCGCTTGAACTTGCGACACGGTTACGATAGCCGGTGTGGTTGGGATGTTCGTCACAGGTACACACTGTTGCATAGAATATACAATCCTTGGTTGTTGAGGTAGCATAGGTACCCAACTACTTGATGCAATTCCAGTATAACCTGAATACTGTTGAGAACTGCCATATGGATATCCTCCCGGAGGAGGTAATGAAAGGGAATACTGCCCCCCATATGGTAGCAATCCGGAACTCAGAGGAATTGTTAGTGCTTGAGGACTAGATGGCCCAAATTGACCTCCATGAGGATCAATCTGTCGAGTTTCAACATAAGAATTACCGGGTATTACTCCGGATGAACAAACTGGAACATACCATACTGTCGAAATAGTCCCTTGGTGGACTCCTTCTAGCTGTTGAGAGCTAGTTGGGACAGCTGGTATGCCGGCAAACATCATTGGAGTGACGACAGGGGCTTCTGCTGTCGCTGTGTCATTTGACACAGTCCTAGAAGATGACGGTTGTTCAGGCATTTGAAGTCTATCCAATAGATTGCCTAGCGATTCTACAGGGACTTCCACTTGTGGTGGATTAACTTCTGATGAAGGAAATAGAGTGACCCCGACTCCAAAATGAGTTGGAGTACTTGCTTGCGGATCCTCTGTAATTTCCTCTATCGCAATCAAACCCGGTGGAAGAGGGAGACCGTCAGGTCCGTAAAATATTTCTGGTGCCGAAGAAGTGGTTGTTTCGACAGCGACAGTTGTTTGAGGAACAAAACTCTCTGGACTGGTTACCGATGGAACTGGTTCAGTTACACAAGTATTTGCCCCCAGACTAGGATCAGTATTACTGTCCTTCTGTGGTTGTTGAACTTCTTCTATGGAGGCAGGGTTTCTAGAAATGTTAGGAGTAACCGGAACCTCAGATGCAGTTGGAACACTTGTTCTAACTTTCAAAGGAGATTTTGAACCGGTTAAACGAGTTCGCTTTGCCCGTACTATTTTCGATTCCGGGGACAAGGACGGTTGACTCGTAAGCCTCCGCGAACGACGGGGTTTCAATTGACTTTCTTCCACAATTGCGGATTACTCGATCAACTAAAATATTAAAAGGGGAAATTTGTGTTTCTGAATTGAATGAATTTTATTAGACGCTTTTAGACACAACTTGCTTTTTCACTTTTTAAGAGTCGAGAAAAAGCTAAAGATGACTCTAGTCTCCTTCGATGTATTAACGAGCCCGAAGTGACAAATGCTCGGTTGGAATTTTTCAGTTATATATTTTGAAAAAGGCCAAAAGAAACTGCTCTGGAGATCTAGGCAGAGGGTGTGCCAAACCTTTCGCAAAACCACAGAATACGTTTTACGGTACGGGTGGTCGATCTTCGTGAATGCTGTGTTCACTGCATTGCGATCAGTAGGGCGTCCGACATGGTTTCCTATTGGATAAAGGCTTTATTCCTATAGGGGTCTCCCAATATATATGCGACGGTATGTGGGAGCACAAGTCCATATTAGTGCCACCGACTCTCAGGAGGAATCACCCACCTTCGTCGAGATCGACAGTCACTACGTTTAACGACGCCGGAACACGTCTCTAGCTTAGACCTCTAGATGTTTGCGTTATGTTTCAAAGCGTTGTTAGGTTCATTCAATATATTTTAAGTTGATCTTTTTAAAGTTTGCCTTTCAAGGTTCACCACGAGATGTTTTGATACAAATTCCTAAATGCAGTCTAAGATGAGAAGCAAGTTTTTTCAATCTTTTCGACTTATGAAAATCTTAACTACTGAGGGAAAAGAGAGACAAAATCTTTTCACACAGATCAAAGAGCACTCGCTAATGCACTTTTTCCTTAAATCAACATACAAACTTATATGCAAAATGCAAAGATGCAAGTATTTCTTTTCTCTTTCTTAATGTTGGCGTAATGAAAAAAGAAAGCTGTTGTATAATTTTGAATTCAATTTCAAGTGAAAGCAAACAAGCTTGTCCAAAATCAAAATACACCTTAAGATTTACTTGTTTCGACACTATAAATAAATAAATTCAAACCATATGACGAAAGAAAAAGATCAATCAGCTATGAACAACAAACAAACTAACTCTTAAGATCAAAACGACGCTTTATCACAGGTCTAGATCTAAGAGGCCACAGCAAGACTAATTCACTTTCGTTATGGAAAACTGTAAATGATGAAGAAATACACAAAGAACAAGCACAGTTTCTTTACACAACTGAGGCGGAACAGTGGTAAGGAAAGTTGATTTCAGATAGGCACATTGACTGGTAACAAACAAAAAAACAAGAGTGAAAACAGGGCAAGAAACAGCAGGAAACCCCAGTAGCACAAGGCAAGACTGGTCTAGCGCAGGTGGGACACTGTCTGTTTGACCTTCAGCGCAGGTATCCCCTTCGGGAACTGCGCTGAAATGCAGACAGCCTTTGTATAACCTGCACTGAAGAACGAAACTTTTGTTTCTCTTGGTTTCCGGGTCACAGATTGCTCAAAAATTCTCAGTTTTTGCTCAAATCAGAAGCTATGAGTCAAGGACACACTAAGGTATGACAAGGAGGATGAAAAGCTATCACTAAGAGCTTATTAGAGTCCTTGTGGATCAGCTCTTCAAATCATAAACTTGCCCAGAAACTGAGCTAGAGTAGCTGCCCTCTACTTTGCATTTGAAATATTCAAATACAGTTCGATTCGGTACTCCCTTTGTTTATGAAATGAATAGCAAAAAAACACAAACAACCAACAAGATACGATCCCTAGCGGAGTCGCCAATTTGTTGTTGGGAAAAGTATCCAATAAGGAATGACCCTATCCCACTCTAAGGGTGACAGTACCTCAGCAACAACTGAATGCAAAGCTATTCAAGATTACTTCTTTATGAGATGAGAGAGAGAAAATAAAGGGGATCCACTAACCGTTATCTTCCGCTAATGGTTGATCCAGTCTTCCCTCTTTGCTGCTTGCTCCTAGCTCCTTGCTCTTTCACTGGCCCAGCTACACAGAGATCCTGTAAAAGCACAAGAAAAGGAAACTACAAGAAGCATACATCCATAATTGATTCAAGGATTAGAATAAATCAAATATACAAGCATCAATACACCATTGAGACAGATGCATATAGAAGAACCTCAAATGCTTTATTAATGGAAGAAGTAAAGTTCTGAGAGTGTTACAACCATAAGAGGCCCAATCCAGCAACACCTTCCAGCAGAAAGAAATCTCCTCTTCACCTCCTTCAAAGCAATCACCCAATAGTTCTATGCACAAACCAACAGCACTTCCTTACATTCACAAGATTCAAGCCTCCTTAGACCTCATGAGAGAGCTCTATATATAGGAGTTTTGGAGAAAGGATGAGTCATCTTGAGGCTGGCATGAAGCTGACTAGTGTCCTCTCCCACTTCAGTTAAACTTCAGTTCTTGAGTCCACTTGGAGTTTGTTGTTTCCACTTGGAGATCTAGATCCTCTTACTCATCACAAGGCGAATTCCCTGATCCAAGTGTCATTTTGGAAGCTTCCTGGGCATTTGACACCTTGCAGAATGACTGTGCCACTTGGCCAATCTCACCCAACGCAGGTAGCCTTCATTGCTTTTGACATTCAGCGCAGGTACAGAGTGGAGCAGTTGACATTCAGCGCAGATGCTCAGTGGAGCAGCTGACATGATCCAGAAATAGCTTGTTTTTGAGTGTTTTCAGGTGGAGAACTGATTTTCAGTGCTGTGGTTTGCTGACCTTGTTCCTCTAGGGGTAGGAACAACATGTTTAGGGACTTTGGATCCCTCAGATTATTGACATTTCATGCTCCATGCTGTTAGGCACAAAAATGTCTATAACAATAGGTGAATATGACATCTATGATGTCCTGAAAGATGCTCATGATGGCCCCTATGGAGGACAATTTTTAGATAATAGGAAATGTCACAAGGTGTTATAGATGGGGTACTATTGGCCCTCTATTTTTCATGATGCAATGAAATATGTTGAAGGGTGTGATAGCTTCCAGCGGATCGGACAACCTGGTCGGTCAGATGAGATGACATTATAGCCTCAAATAGCTCTTGAGCCCTTTGAGAAATGGGCTATTGATTTCGTTGGGCCATTGAATCTACCTTCACATGATAAAGTCCACATTTTAGTCTCCACGGATAATGTGAAAAAGTGGGTAGAGGCCAAGGATGTTGCAAAAGAAACAAAACAGGTTGTCTCAGACTTCTTACTGAAAGAAATTTTTTCTCGGTACGGGGCTCCTAGAGATAGTTTCAAATGGAGGGGTGCATTTAACATCACATATGATAGGAGGACTTATGAAGAAGTATGGAATGAAGAACAGGGTGACATCTCCATATCATCCCCATGCGAATGTTCAAGTTGAGAGTACAAATAAATTTATGGAGAATATCCTTACAAAGACTGTAACAAACCATTGCCAAAATTGGGTTGAAAATCTTCATGAGGCACTTTGGGCATATAGAAAAACATGGAAGAACAAAACAAGATTTTGACCATACAATATTTTCTACTGGAAATCTCCTTTCTTTCCAGTGGAATTCAAAATTAAGATGCTCAGGACAACCCTTGAAGTAGGTTTGGATCTTTCAAAAGCCTAGAAACACTAACTGGAATAGTTAAATGAGTTGGATGAAATTTGTTTGATAGCTGTCCAAAAGACTACTGCTATTTAGCAGAAGTGAACTAAATGGTATGATAAATTCATCAAGAAAAAGGTGTTTCAAAGAGGAGATTGGGCATTTCTCTACAACTCTTGTTCAAATTTTTTAAGGGAAAACTCTACTCTAGATGGATTGGACCATATGAAGTTGACATGGTGTTTGATAACAAGACTATTAGACTTCTAAAAATCGATGAGGCACATACTCCCATGATTGTAAATGGAAATCACATCAGATTGTATCACCATCCAATTCCTAAAGAGTCCTTTATGAAACATATCTCTAATAATTCTAGTTTTGAAATTGTTAGTGCAGAGAACTCTTCCTCTGCTTAATTCAAAAAGATAATAATACATATATATAATAAAATGGTGTTACTACTCTATCATTATTTTTCTTACTAGTACTTCACTAGTGTTGTTACTCCACTGGTGTTGTTACTCCCCTGGTGATGTTACTCTACGGATGTTGATTTTGTCTAAGTACTTCACTGGTGTTGTTACTCCTCTAGTGTTGTTACTCCTTCGGTGTTGTTACTCAGTTCATGGAAATTCCGTCTAAGTACTTCACTTGTGTTGTTACTCTTACAGTGCTATTACTCCTCCGGCGTTGTTACTCTGTTCGTTGTGATCTCATCTAAGTATTCCACTAGTGCTATTACTCCTCTGGTGTTGTTACTCCGCTCATGGAAATTTCGTCTTAATTCACTGGTGCTGTTACTCCTCTAGTGTTTTTACTCAGTTCGTAGTGATTCAATCCAAGTACTCATCTGGTGCTGTTACTCCTTCGGTATTGTTACTCCTCTGGTGTTGTTACTCCTCTACTGTTGTTACTCCTCTGGTGTTGTTACTCCTCCAGTGTTGTTACTCCATCAAGGTAAGTCACTAGGCACATCCCTGATCGACTTCATGGATTTGATTGATCTTTCACCTATGACATGACTAGACATGACCATGGACAACCATCCCTTAGTTGGGGAGAGGTATCGTATTTAATGTTAAAGATGTCATATTTAATAGCCATGATGATCCATCATTATCGTTGTTGAACCTCACGCCAACTCATACATTCCACGATCATTATTTTGATCTCCACCATACCTTACACATTTATCCATATGCATTGGAATTTGAACCACATAGATTACATTGAATTACAGTCCTTTCGAATGCATTGTAATAATTTCCATTATTACCACAATCTACCATGGATTTTCCCCATAACATTTACCATGATTTCCCTATCACAACATCCTTTCCTTAAATTCCCACCACAATCCCTATCATCGCAACTTTACCGGCTAACACTCTCCTCAATGGTTTTGCTACTACTCTGAGTGCTGCTATAGAGCAACTAGAAGAATGGGTGGGAAAGCTGTTAGGCATGAGTAGGAAGCTGCAACACAGGTCTGGCGCCATCTGAAAGTATGAAAAGTTTTTCAAGATGCAGGAGGGAACACCTATTTTTAGAGGTTTCATAGATTCGATGAAGCCATTAGAGTCGAATTTGTATTGAATTTCGTTGGGAATTATTCCAGAGTCCATGGGCTAGAAATTCCTGTCACTGAAGAAATTATCTCGATTGTCAGCGGATTTTCACAAGGAGGGTAGAAATGGTTTGCTCGAAAATGACCCTTACCAGAATTTCCAGAATTATTCTTGCAGGAAGGAGAAACTGTGGTTTAGAAGGGAAGTGGATACGATTGAAAATCCTTGCCACATCCATGGATCGAGGTCGCATAATTCGTTGTGTGATACATTACTTGCAAAATTCGACTCTCTACCTTGTTCAAATACCATTTTAAAATTATTTCATGCCTTCGATTCTGTCATGTGAATTCTCTAGATATGCCATATTTCTTATGGAATAACTGTTAATTAACATCACGGGCAACTCACCAGTTGCACCAAGTGTTGGCAGTCCTCGCAAACCATGGGCTTGAAAGGCTGCTACTAGTGCATGCCCTATCATAGAATTCCATGGCTTGGCCACAATTCACTGAATTAGTAGAAGAGGAACTTGCGGCCATGATGCTAGCAAGAGAGGAAGAAGACTTAGTGGTAGAGGAAGAAGTCATAAATGACATTGTTACACAAGAACCAGCATCGATTGCTAAACAATTGGAGGAATTAGTGACAGAACAGGTTACAACAGAATAGCTAGTAGAGGAAGGGACCGTAGATGACACTGTTACACAAGAACTAGCATCGATTGTCGACATGGAAGCATAACTAATGGAGGTAGAAGGGAGTGTGGGTGACACTGTTACATAATAACCAATGTCGAATGCCGACCTGGAAGTAGGAGTAAAGGAAGTGGAAGGAACTGTAGGCGACGTTGTTACACAAGAACCAATGTCAACTGCTAAATTGATGGAAGAATTCTGGAAGTAGAAGAAACTATAGGCGACATTGTTACACAAGAAAAAACGTCGCCTGTTAGGGTGGTGGAGTAACCGATGGAAGAAACAAGAGCCGTAGTTGATGCTTGTAAACAAGAACCAACATTGACTATTGAGCAAGTGCACAAAATATAAGAATAGGTGGCACGGGAAGAAAAGGAGAAGGAGAGTGCACAACAACCAGTAGATAAAGGGAAAGAATAAATAATTGAGGGACTTGAAGCGACAGGCACTGAAAGGATGGATATTGAAGAGGATATCCCCCGTTCTCCGCTTTCTACTTCCCTACCAAGAAGAGCAAGAAAATTCCACTCCCCTAAATGCTTTGTGAAAGAAAAGATCTCTCCCCTGACAATAAGATGTGTAGGGACAACTATGGGCACCATCATTGACACTGCCACACAGGAAATAGTGCCAATTGGTCGATAAATTGGGAAAATTGAAGAATTGGTGGTCGAAACTATTAGATAAGAACCGTTGTTGACTGAAGGGAAAGTTGAAGAAAATTGTGGCTAATACTGTTTCCACAGAGCCATTGGAAGGAATATGATCGGGCAATAGAGGAGCCACTTGAAAATGGTGTTCAAAATGCTACTCCACAAAGCCCTACAGTGGCTTTGGAGCCATTAAGGGAAGATATGGAGGTTCCAAGACCTGCAGAAGAAGATTTTGGGGTCATCCCCCAAGTTGTGGAACAGATAGAAGAAATAAGGGTGAAACAGGAGCAAGTTGATGAGCTCACAGATGTCAATTCACCAAATCCAACACCAACCATGAGACCAATGGAGGAGGTCTTTATGAAATAGAAATTCATTAAATAGTGTGCAAAGAGAAGGGCCACATATAGGAAAGGTATTGTCATAGTTTAAGGAGAATATGAAATTAAAAATGGAAATTATTAAGCTAAGGAAGCAAGTGTTACACTTACGGAGATAGGTGAGGATGCATAAGAGGAATGTCGGTCAAGCTACCATAAAGCCCAGAGCCAAAACCACCTCAGTAGAAGTGCAGACTGAAGACAGGCCTACAACTTCAATAGTCGCACAGACTGAGTCATTTTTTCATCTATTTGAGTCACGAGAATTCTTGTTAACCACAAAAATTCAGAAATGGTAGGCTACTGTGTCTCGCCTTCAACGGGGGTCTATCCCTTTGGAATCCCACCAGGAAGGAGTGAGAGGAATTTGGGAACAAGATGCGAAAGTGGTAACTGATTATATGACCCAGATAGAGAAATAAAAGTAGAAATAGGACAAGCAACCAAAAAATATTGAGGAATTAGAAGAGCAAGTCTAGCTACTAAAGGTTGACAAAGATGAAATGTTTGCTCCGGCTCAACAAGAAATGGTGTATTGACCTCCTGCTCATATTTATGCTCTGTTCCTCCATGAAAATTAATTTTCCTTTTTTCTAGAGAGCATCCATCAAGATATAAGCCATGAAATCCAAGATTCGATACAGTTTTTGTGGATCTTGAGGGGTCACAATATTATGAACCAAAAGTTAATCTGCGAACTCTACATGAATGATTATTTTCTGGGGAGTGATCAATAGTTCAATCTAGTGTGATATGCAAGGGATATTTAGCTGAGGGCCTTCAATTCCTTCACAATTAACTAGGTTAAATGGAATAAATCCTTCGACACCTATGAAGAGAACCAAGTGAACAAGGCACTTGTAATTCGAATGGAGCATTGTTAGACTGTGAATATTTTAAAAAAACATCATACCTACTTGGAAATAGAAGGAAGAAAGGGTCAGATGTTGGAAACAAAAAAGTGGTGCATTGGCATGTGTACAAAGAAGGTTTCTACTTATCATGAGGAGGCCTGTGACAATTGTCAGAAATGATGGATGTTATCATCATCAGAAGTAAGGACACGTGAAACTTTTGGGGACCCTAATTTTGTTTGGGCTTTGGAAATAATACCATGATATATCACATTCGTTCAACATTCTGGGACCCAGTGGATGGGTCTAAGATTTCGATTTCCCATTATTTCGCTGCCAGCAGAGCAGTACACACTAGTTTCTGTGGTAGACAAGGATTGGTGGAAGGAAGTCCTTCACACCGATGGATATAAGGTTCTTTGAATAGAAATGGATGAGAGATATGACCTTGCACAACTTCATTCTAGCCACAGTAGCTCTAACCCAGATCTACGCAGAAGTCGAGCTGCATGAGGACATGCAGAAAGGCTAGTTGGGGGGAGATGTTGGTTACTAAATTTGCCTACTGTTTGCTCATATTTTTATCCCTTTCCCGTACTCATTTCATTTCTATGTTGGTCAATTTATATTCTAAACAATGAAGGTATGCCTATTGTCTTTTTTGCTGAAGCAAGAGTCGTACCTTCTATTTCATTAAATCAGAAAACAAATTACATAAAATACAACAGTCCACGAGGAACTATGGGCCAAGGAAAAAACTATCCTCTAAAAGCCAAGGGCACCGAGCTAAAGGCAAAAACCCTGAGCCCTACAAACAAAACTGCAATACCCTAAAAAACCAGACAATGCTAAGACCGTTTGATCTTCCCTCAGAGATCCGATGGACGAGACTCAAATCAGGCCATAAATAAGCAAACACTTTAAAATTAGAGTTGGACCCGATTAGGAAATAGGGAACAATCTAAGAGGATTTTCGGTTCGAATGGGGGAATAACCCTTGAGCATGTAGAACACGTGAAAACCATCAATTCCCTTCCTATAATGGAGAGGGTGCCAATATTACAAAAAGGGTGCTGCAAATCCTGGGCTGCCAGCTTACTTATCAACCCAGGGTTCGTACAAACTTAGAGGTGATAGTGCTATATGCATAAGGAAAGTGAAGGTCTTGCCTGTTCTCATTGTTCGTCCAGCGAGAGACCCCAGGGATTGCAAGTCAGACTTCTATAGAGTCAGAAGAAGCTTGATTCTTTGATGGAGGAAGAGAAAATATACTCTAATACCTCTGAGTTAACTCAGTGCTGGATCAAAACAAAACTCTTTCTTGTTACAAAAACAATGGATTACAACAAAACTTGTCACAAGTCTCGTAGCTCGAAAATAGAGTAGAGTTTTACAATAAAAAATCTGAATCCTAATGAGATCCTAGGCCTATCTACTTATACATCTTAAGTATCCAACGACTTCCTTAAAATTAGGGAGGCTCAACAAAGCAAAATATCCAACTCTAGCTCATCTCATAAATAAAATATAATCAAAATTATGCAATAAGTTATGAGAATAGTTGGTTTGACTAAGCTAGGAGGTGAATTAAGGCCCATATAATTATCCAATGATGAGGCTTATCATCACCCCCATATTGAAAGTGTTTCTCATCCTCTGAGAAGCTTAGTATATAACTGATGAGAACCAGTATTGCAGCAACGATGATGCAACTCCTAGGCTACTAGCTTTACTTATCAACTCGGGGTTCGTACAAAGTTGAAGGTGACAGTGCTATATGCACAAGTAAAAGTGAAAGTCATGCCTATTGTCACTATTTGTCCAGTGAGAGACCCCAAGGCCTCCACGCTAGACTTGTATATAGTTAGAAGAAGCTTTATTCTTTGATGTAAGAAGAACAAATATATTCTAAGAGAGCTACTGTACTCTAGTAATGAAGAAAACAATATGTAATGCTAAACCACACCATATCCTAGTAAACCATTTAAACAATTATGCTAAGCAGAATTGCTAAATCAACACTAAAGGAATGCTACTATCTAAGCTATAGAAGTAAAGAGCATCAAACCATACTGATGTGTAAGTAGAAAAACTAAACTAAAAATGTTTTCACATTTTTGCTTTTTTAGCAAAATCAAGTATGCAAATTAATTTTTCTTGTGGATGTGACAAGTGAATGAAAGGTGATGGAGGATGGCAAGAAGTTTTATGGAGTGGCTAGATGGTGTGGAAGGGTCCTAGGGGGCTTTGTATGACTTCCCAGATGTTTCCCATCAATTTGGCCTCAAAGTAGGCTTTTTCTAGAAAACCTATAGGATGTACTAGAAACATACAGGATGATCCTGTAGGAATTACAGGAGACCTATAAGATATAGCTGAGAACTAATTGTGAGGTGTTGGAGGTGTTAGGAAGCTTTGGAAATATGTATGATGAGTGGAATGGGGTGTTAGAAGGTCTAGGATCACTCATAAGTCATTATCCAATATAAGATATGGCTAGATTCACTCAATGTATCTAGGGGAATTTCAATAATAGAATGATAGAAAAAATAGAGAGCGTGATGGTGGAATAAGAGATGGAAAAGGTGGATGATGTGGAAGATGTCTGCTGGTGATGAAGTCTAGGTCTCCTTCTAAATTTCCATCTTCGTTTAAAACATGTGTGTCCTCCAAGAACTATGCAACCAGATACATTTTCATAAACTAGAAAAACATGAATCAATTTCCTATATTATGCATGAAGAAAGTTGCTGAAGAGAATGAAAGAACGAGTGAGATCTTATTGCAAAAATGGAGATGGAAAAAGATGACAATGAAATCTACCTTGCAACATGAACCAAATACTGCATCAAAGTCAACAAACTCCAAAGCTCATGCAAGAACTAGAAATATGTGTTTTTGGGGCTCCTGAAGGGTCCCCTCCTCAAGTCATGGTCCCAGAGGGAGGAAGTGAGGCTGAGACACCTGCTAAAAACCTTAGGGAGATCCTTTTTCTCCTTGCTAAGTTTCCACTTGAAGGAAGGCACAAATGGAAGCAAACTATCAGACAACCAATCAAATCTACACTGCTGTAATGGAAATGCATCTACTAAGAAAATGAACAATCAAACTATGAAACTATACCTGAATGAATGTACAATAAAGAGGACCCTTGGATGCTAGTGTTGGGCCCTAACCCAAGCAATTCAGCCCTCTGAGTTAGCTCAGTGCTGGCTAAAGGAAAAATTCATTCTTATTATCAAAACAATGGATTACTTCAAAATCTATCACATGTCTTGTAGCTTGAAAATATAGTAGAGTTTTACAATCAAAAATCTAAATCCTATTGAGGTCTTAGGCCTCTCTACTTATACATCTGAAGTCTCCAACGACTTCCTTAAAATTAGGGAGGCTTGGCTCCCAAACTCGATATAAACAGGTGCTTTGTATTTCACTTGCTCGGCTGCCTTCTAGTCCTCATGATTTGGTCGTTTGCACTCCAAGATGATGGAGGAATATTCGAATGGAGCGGTAGTAAATGAGGAGGATTTAACTCATATAATCCCTCTCCCTTGTCCCATTCGAGTTTTTACCATGGTCTTTGCCAAAATTCCTTGCTTTTATCATTTAATCACACATTAAATGCACATTAGATGATAAAGAAAAATATCCAACTCTAACTCATCTCATGAACAAAATATAATCAAAAGTATGCAATAAGTTATGAGAATAGTTGGTTTGACTACCTGGGAGGTGAATTAAGGCCCATATAATTACCAAATGATGAGGCTCATCCCACGCTTTAGTCGACTTCGCCAGGTGATTAAGTAGAATGTCCCTTCCATTATACTTCTCAATCATTTTGGTGTTAGCATGCTCAAACCGTAGCTTCATTATCCTTATGTAATCTCGCCACCTAGAAAAACTATCCTTATGTGTACCCCACCATCATGTAGGCGTAGCGCATACTGCCAACTCTAATTCTTGGAAGCGGTGGTCCTCAGGGAACTCACGCTAAAGTTCCTCCAAAATCATATCCTCGTTAGTTAAACCATCATAATAAGGTAACTTTATTACCTCCGACAACACATAGCGCAACGAATTCGTCATCATATTTCATAGCAATGTAGAAACCTCATGTAATAAATTCTACCAATTCTCTAATTCCTCATCTAAATGAGAGGTGTAGGAACTCTCTCGACCCCATGCAATCCATCCATTTGTTGTTGGATTGATCCAATCCCAATCTCATGTTGTTATATTGTAAATTTGATCCAGTTCGTCATCACTTTCTTCATAATCGCGGACTAGTTCAGTATAGAACGCCCTTTCTATAGGATCGAGTGGCACTATAACCCGAAGCTACTTTCTTTCAAATGACATCGTTCTTTTCTTCAAATTAATGACCCCATTCATATCAATAGCCTAGTCAATTCCCAGTGGTGCGGGGTAAGGATTATTGTCACCAACAATTTCTATAACTTCAAGGTCAGCCAATGCGCTTGTAGCTTCAGTATCAATTTTTACTCCATATAACCATCCCATCAGGATGATTTTATGTTGGTTTGCCATCTTGAGCTAAATTGGAGACCACTGCAGTGTATTTCTCCCCATCCATTCCAAAGTCTGTTTCGGTAATATGTTTGCATTGGACCCCAGATCAAAAATGACCTGGTCCATCTCATAATCACCTATCTACACTGTTAGCCTCTTCTCTCGCCTTGTTCGTGCCTTATGCTTTCCAATCTTTCCAACCACGCAGAGTTCACTGGGGGCCTTTTCCTTGCTAGCACATTTATTTATTAGTTCCTGTAGGCCTTCCACAACCTTGCTATCTCGCAGAAATTTCATGCAGGTTTCCGAAAATGTAATGAGTATGGAAGGTTCAACATCGCAAGCACGTTGAGTTCTCGTATCTTGCCCTGGCTTTCTAAGGCAGAGACCTCTGCGAAGCTCTTCTTAGATTCCAAAAACATTTCCTTACCGCGGTCCATATCAAAGTCGGCTTCCTTCTCTGGGTTGTAGACCCATCCTTCTTCTTCAGGGTATTTACCTTTATCAGCACCATCCGTCATTCCACTTCTTATTACAATATTCACACTTTGATTTTCTTTGCAAGGCTCACCCCTCATCATCTGCAAATTATGCGTAGGTTGCTACGGCTATGTTTTCTTCTCTTGTAATTTAGTTATTAGTACCGAGAACTCTTCTATGGTATGGTCAAACTGTCTATAGTATTGACATGATGTGTGTGTAGGATATTGGTAGTCTAGTGCATAATGCCTCTTCAGTCAATTTAATGTCTTAAATTGCTAACATAAATTATCGACGAGGGTGAGTAAACTGATGAATTTTGGTGCATAATATGTCCTTAGTGAATCTTGTTTCTTACTTCGTTGAGTATGTTTTTATGTTGTTTTGGGGTTTTTTTTTCTTATGCCTAAGGAAATTAATATAATATTTGAAAGTTATTCTTTTAGATGAAATCGTTAAATGTTAATGGACAATATCTAATGAATTTTAATGTTGAGAACTAGTTTCTAAAGAATAAATAAAAGGAAATGTTTTGATGAAAGAAATTAAACTAGGAATTACTCTAAATGAAATGATTAAAATATGAAAAATAAGGAGGAAAAGGAAATGTACTTCATTACACATTAAATGAAAGAAAACATGATCTAGGAAAGCATAAAGAAAGCGTGTAAAAGAAAACATGTAAAAACTTGCAATGACTATGTAATCTAATGTTTTAAGCAATCAATTTCGGAAGGGTTACCTTGAAATTTTGAACATGAGATGACATAATAAATAAGAAATTTGATCTAAAAAGCATGATAAAAGCATGAGAAAGGAAACTAAATGATTGCCTGTTCTAAATGCCTCAGGCAATCAGTTTTGGAAGAACTACATTCTTGAAATGCTCTACATAAGATTAAACAGTGAATGTAAAACTTAATCCTAAGAAAGAATTGTAAAAACATGTAAAGGAAAACTAAGTTCATTTTATGCTCGAATGCTTCAAACACAATCCAATTTTGAAAAAGAGAAAATTCTTTTCTTGAGATGCTTTGATTAGCATAAGATTACACAGTAATTAGGAAAGCAATAAATATTAATCTATGAAAGCAAATAAATCTTAATATATGAAAACAAATAAATCCCACACATTGTAGATGGCCAATCCAAAAGTATGAGGATGGAAAGTTGAGGAGCTCCAAATGCAAGCCTTCCTCTTTATTCAAAACGTGAGAAATTCCCCAACTTTACAAATAAAATGATAGGAGAAAACATCCCCTATTTATACAAAAATATGAAAAGCTATCTCATTAATGTGAGGCCATGAATCTCTCCCTATATCTCTAGAGTTACAATCAAAATCGGAAATGAGAAGACACATATCTTCTTAGAGTTTCAATACAAATAGGAAATGAGACACATATCCTAATGATCCCATGATCTTCTCCACTCAAATACTAATTTGGCCTTAGGAGGCCACATAAGGATATTTTAGAATATTCCTTTTGACCTACACATGTCAACAATCTCTTCCCACTTGTTAGGTATAAGCATATGCACATTATTTTCTAAGTTTTCACCATAAATTCACTTAAAATTGATAAGAATTAATAAAGTTTGGAAAAAAATAAATGTGACCCAATAATGATAATGATAAGGTAAATGTAATGAAATGGAGGTGGAGTGAAGGCAACAATATGGAAATATAAGTTACAATCTAATGGAAGTGAATGAAAATTTCAAGGCTCAACATACCCCCCAACTGAAGCTATTGCATGTCCTCATGCAATCTATTCCATTACTTCTTTTTTTATCCTTGAGCTTTGGCTTAATTTTGCATGATATCATTTGATAACTTCATACTTATGCAAAGTGTTTTAGTTGAATTGCAACATGGTTGGTTCTTGTGTTACAACCATATTTTATTGTTGCATTCATTTTTGATCTTTGAACTTTGCATAATGATAATTTGATTATTGTTGCAAAGTATATCTTTATTGGATTGCATCATAGCTGGTTCTTGTGTGATAACCATGATTGTGTTTATATCCAATTATCTTTTCAATACTTTTGAAAAGCCTTCGTATGCTCATAACAATAATGTAATAGTTAATATCTTTTGAAAGTATATTGGATTTTGAATGTGATATGAATATGGCAAAATATGAATATGAATGTATCCCCCCCCAACTGATGATATTGACAATTTTATGAGATGATGTAGAAAAATGCTATTTTTTTCCAAACATTATCATTCTAGCTATTCAAGGAATTTTATATTACAAAGTTAGAAAATGACATACCTTACCTTACCCTTTCGGAATGGATGAGCTGCATGTGTGGTGGCTGCAAATTTTTTATCATAATCTTCTTGAAGTGGCTAGACAAGTCATGGCGAAAAGAGTCAAGATGACTTTTTATTGTTGTTATTAAAACTTGTTGAATCTATTGTGGAATGATGTTGATTCTGTTGCTGCCATATGATTCCGCAACTGTCATTTATTTATGCAACTGTCATCTGATTCCACAGCTACTTGTCTTCTACATTTGATCCAAAATGTTGAAAATGATAGTCTTTATGTCTTCAAAACTCATTGGCACAATTCCTTCTATGTGAATAATTGTTTCGATGTCGAACATAAGAGGAAACTGTTGACTTAGTGGCCATTAATGGATACCACTAGTAAACACGAGAACTCTCATCATTCATGACGATGAGAGACAAGACGCCCAAACACATTTTGCTAAGTACGAATAATTTTGTTGTTATTCGAATTCAAGCTTTTGTGATCCATATGATAATGTATAAATAATTTAGGGAAGCCATTGAAATTGAGAGATATTCTAGTAATATTAATAGAGACGACAATTGGAAAATTAGCAGCTGTTGGATTTCTGCCCTCTCTTCTTAGTTTTCTCCGTCTTTGTCTAGGCCCCTTAAAAAAAATTTATTTTATTCTATTTTTTATTGTTATTTTTTCTTCTTCTTAACATATTTTGTTATTAGCATTATTATTATTGTTGCTTAGTAATATTAGAATCTCCTTTTATTAATATTTAATGTAATATAGATATATTATATATTTAATCCTTATTAGTAGTTTAATATTCGTATATATTAATAAAATATAGTGAACCAAATATTCCTAAAACCCTAATCTTTAGCTTCTTTGTATATATAGATCGTTATAAATAACTAATTTTGCTTAACATATTATTATATATTACATATTTCAATATGGAGAACCATATTTATATATATTTCGGTATTTAATTGCTATATAGTATTTATATATTTAAATATATATAATTTAGTTATATGTTATAATTTAATATAATACAATAAAATAGGTTTAGTTATTAGTTTTAATCTTTCATTATTATATTTGGTTATATCGATAAAATAATATAGATGAGTCAAATATCATCAAATATAGCCATTATATATATATATATATATATATATATATATAGATAGATAGAGAGAGAGAGAGAGAGTAAACATTAATAAATTAATGAAATTTATTTTATATTAACATATTATTAAATTTTTCTTATATCAATATAAATAACCATATTATATATTTCCATATTAATTAATATATAATATTTATATATTTAAATATATATAGTTTATTAATATATTATAATTCAATATAATACAATAAAAATAGGTTTATTTATTTGTTTATGTTATTCGGTTATATTGATAAAATAATTTAAATGAGTAAAATATCATTAGATATAGTCGTTATTAAGTTGAGAATAATAAATATATATATATATATATATATATATATATATATTTAATAAGAAAATAATAAATTAATCAAATTTATATATTATGTGACATTCTCCTTTCCCTCACCCTAGTCAAATATAGTTGTTATCTTCTAGTTGTTAGGTTGACCTCTATCCCTATTTAACCTTCTTCCTAGATCTGTTTCTTCATCATGTCCTAAAGATGAACCACACTCGCCATTTCGAAACGCGTCGACCAAAATCTTCAATGTGATTTGTTCCAAAAAATTCTTTATACATTATAATTTTGTTGTTGTCGAGTACCTAAAAGATCTGATGAGAAAGGGACATTGATGTATTCCCATTGTTCATCGGCATGAGGACTTGCCATTAGGGCATGCAAGCCTCAAGGTGTTTTCGAAAGGATTTTAGACTCAAAGGACTATGGACTCAATAATTTTCATTGAAGCAAGGTTTAATTGTAAAATGAAAGGGATAGGAAAAGGAAAATGAAAATGGGAGATGATAATAGAAAATAATGAGAATGAGAAATAACCATGAAATTAAGCTTCTTGCTTTTATCCGTGGAGTAGACAGAAAGTGTATGTGAATGAAGGAAAATGAACAACTGACTCTTGCTGGGAAAATAATTGTGGCTTGATTCGATGTTCTTGGTTGGATTTATAATTCAAAAGGGAGGAAGAGTAATGGTTTTGATGAATATGGACATGGACTTGTTCTTATGTTTCTCATGAGATTGGTCTTTTGAAGACCAATTTTCGTCACAATTTAATCTCCTTGTTGATCATTCAATCATTTTAAACTTGCAAAAAAAACTTGACACAAAGAACATAAGCCTGTTAAAAAAGAAATAGCTAATTTCTTTTTGATTCTTACGCAAAAATTGAATATTAAATGAAACAGATTAAGGAAAATCAAAAGTGTTATATTCGGTTGAATTCATGATATTGATAACAATCCATTTTTAATAAATAACCATGAAAAATAAATCAACTCCTTGTTGTCGGATGATTTCATGCACTGTTCTCAGTAAAACGATTGGCATCACAAATATTTGTTGTGCCCTGCAAGTTAAAACTTCATAGAAAATTACATAGCAACAATATTAATGCCAAATGCTTAGAAATCATATGATTTTCCAATTGTTCTGCAAGCCATTATTGAATCATCATCGGTGCTGCAAAAATAACATGCTGTCAAAAATATTTGAAGCGACAAAAATATGAAAAAGTACTTGTACAAAAAAAATTATTTCAATCAAAATTTGCAAATATTTTTCGTTTTAATAAATTGCTTGAAAAAATTGATTGCATCAATGCAAAAAAACTATTTAAATTTTCTTTTATTTAAATCTTTTTATTTTTTAATTAAATTTTCTTTAATCTTCTTTATCGAAAAGTAATTATTAAGAAATAAAATAAATTTTTTATTATTATTTATTTTTTAATCATGAGACACATGTGCCTAAAATCAAATTTATTAAATCAAATTGGACTCTTAGACCTCACGCCCTGTCGAGCAGAGTTTGTTATTCACTTGGATTCTTCAAAAATAAATTTTATTAAATAAAATTGGACTCTTAAACCACATGCCATGTGGAGTAGAGTTTGTTATTCACTTGGATTTTTCTTCTTTCAACTTGCCATGTTAAAATAGTTCAAAAGAAATCGTTTTTTCCTCACACAATCTACAAAATGAAGCTCTAAAGAACCCTGAATTTCTCCCAAATGGTTATAAAACTCGCAAAAGAATTATTGTGTTACCTAACACTCCCTGTTCCTGAAAACACCCATGTCGTGGATTTTTCGAATTCACCTTGGTTTGTCCAGAAAATTCATTTTAAAATTGTGTCATAACAGTACGTTTTCTGTGATGCTCCGACAACAAAAATCTGTTGTTGTGGTTGGATTTTTTTTTTTATTTGTAGGTTTGTTGTTGGTTATGCCTACTGCTTCATGAGAGTCTTTGGAAATTCTTGCAGATATGCTATGAGTAGCCATAGCTCTGTTCTAACTGCGTGTAGATGGGTTGCTGTGTCATCTGCTTCCGCCATGATTTTTCCCTCTGTTCTGTGCCGCCTCTCCAATTAGTTTCAAAAAGCTTTTTAGCCTCCCTTCATGTTCAAGATTTCAGGACATACAAGGGTTTGAAATCCAAAGCAGAGCATTGGATTCAAAAGCAGGTCTAGTCTGGTTTAAAGATTTAGTTGGCTTTTCGGAGCAAAGCAATAAACGTAAATAGATCCGAGATCTCCGGCATGCAAATCAAATTAAAATCGAATATCAAACCCACGTGCCAGGTTATTAAGTGCCACCAAGCCATCGAAATATTTGAATTTCATTCCAATTCGTCCTCGAAAAAATATGGATCTGCAAAATCAATTGTCGACTCATCATCTTATAGAAACCAATATTTTATAACAACTTTGGAGCTCGAAGCTCTACAGAATGTGCATATGAATTTACGGGTTGATCAAGGTTGGGCCAAAGCAACCGTTGTGTTTTCACCAGATGTTGCAACATTTAAAATTGCTTCCAGCCATACTATATAATGGCGTGTGTGCTTAATTCATGAAAAACCAACTCATGGTTTTTTCCGAATGATTTTGTTTTGTGTTGATCTTTATTTTACTTATTCATTTCGTTTGTTTTGTTATGTGATTGTTTTATTTTATTTTTTCTATTAATTTGTTTTATTATTTTTTATTTTTTGATTTAAATTTAAAAATAAAGGCTTTATTTAGCAATTTAAAAAAAGAAAGATAAATTAATTAACTAGGCATTTTTTTTTAATAAACAAGGAAAAATAATTTGTTTTAAGAAGATTTGAGATAAGAGAATTTGAGATGGATATCAAAATTTAGGAAAATGTTTTTTACAAGGAATAGTCAATTTAGATCTCGTAGTCATTTTTTAGATTTATGAATTTTATTACAAAATGTCAAAGCTAACTTATTCAATTTCCTTTATGATCTTCCAGGTTGCACAAGGTGCAAGAAAAGAGCATACTTGGGAATTTTTTTTAGATGTAAGAGATAGGATCTCCTAATTACACTTCCCCAGCAACGGTGCCAAAATGTTCAGTCAATTTAATGTCTTAAATTTCTAACATAAATTATCAACTGGGGTTAGTACATTGATGAAGTGTGGTGCACAATATGTGCTTAGTTAACCTTGTTTCTTACTTTGTTGAGTATGTTTTTATGTTGTTTTGGGGTTTAGTTTCTTGTGCCTAAGGAAATTAATCTAAGAAATGAAAGTTATGCTTTTAGATGAAATCTTTAAATGTAAATGGACAGAATGTAATGAATTTTAATGTTGAAGACTATTTTCTAAAGAAGGAATAAAAGGAAATATTTTGATGAAAGAAACTAAAATATGAATTACTCTAAATGAAATGATTAAACTATGAAAAATAAGGAAGAAAATGAAATGTATTGAAGAGAGATTCCATACAGGCTGGTAGAGAATTTTAATCAATGGAAAATGAAATGTACTTGATTATACATTAAATGAAAGAAAACATGATCTAAGAAAGCATGTAAAAACATGCAATGACTGTGTAATGTAATATTTTTAAGAAATTAGTTTCAGAAGGGTTACCTTCTTGAAATGTTGAAAATGAGATGACACAATAAATAAGAAATTTAATCTAAAAAGCATGATAAAGGCATGAGAAAGGAAACTAAATCATTTCCTGTTCTAAATGCCTCAAGCAATCAATTTTGGAAGAACTACCTTCTTGAAATGGTCTACATACGATTAAATAGTGAATGTAAAACTTAATCCTAAGAAAGAATTATAAAAAACATGTATAGGAAAACTAAGATCACTGTCTGCTCTAATGCTTCAAACACAATCCAATTTCGGAAAAGAGAAAATTATTTCCTTGAGATGCTTTGATTAGCATAAGAATACACAGTAATTAAGAAAGCAATAAATATTAATCTATGAAAGTGTTGAAGCCCCGAAAATCGGGTCGACGACAAGGGGGACACCCACCCGGTCCGGACCTTGGTTGGCAGCTCCTTATCCGTTTGGTATAGCAGGTCCGACTGGGGATAATGGGACCAGTTTCCCAATCTAAGGGTGTGTGTGTGAAGAGTTGGATTATGCTGATCTAAGAGTTCTGATCTAAGCTATTTTAATCTAATTCTATGCTATTGTAATCTAATGAAAACAGCACATCTAATCTATGCTAACCCGGTGTGTATTTCTTCTATTATGCAATCTAAAGAGATTTAAACAATAACTGGTAATAAAGATCATTCAGTCATCATAAGAATGGAAATCAATTAAGATGAACCACTTTGCATAAAAAGTTAGGTAAAAAAGTTGTGAACAACATATCGCATAATACGTTATTCATATATCAAACATAAATAAATGACTCCACCGTACAAAAGTGCCAAATGGTAACTCACACATTCATGCAATAACATATAAACAACTAAAAACTGTATATCACTTTAAGAATATAAGAAGAAATGGCCAAGAGATAAAAGTACCATTTATGACTGGTCCTACTCATAAGCTTCAAGAAAAAATGATTTATCTCTACTTGTTCTAACATCTACTAAGAGTGAAAAAGTGCAACATCAGTAGCAGACGTCAAATGCAAACATTAATAAACCCCGATCCATCCATTCATCAAAACCTTCTATGAGGGTGCAGAAGTGCATGTTTTGAGGACAAGTTTTTGACAAATTTCTGGACCCTTCTCCAAATGCATGAGAAGGGTTAAAATACTACTTCCTAATTCTAATAATAGTCAATTTACAAAATTTAGGATGCGGTTTTCAAATGACCGCCCTTTTTCTAATCTAATTTTAATGAAAAAAACAACATTCTAAACAATGTTACTTCTAAATCTGATCCTTAAAACTGCATGCATTCATCATGGGCTTGAGGAGAGTTGGCTGGTTGACTTCTGCTTTGAGCTGGGCTGAGAAAACAAAATCTATTAGAGCTGGCACTACTTTCTCGGCCGCATTTATTATACATTTCACAGTCATCTGCTCACTATGCGGCTTCACTATGTATGCCCAGTAACACTCCCAATTTAACCTGTCAAGTGCTTGGACCACTTTTTCCTTTTCCTGTGCCTTCTGTTTCCATTCTGCTTCTAGTCGCATTTTATTTAGCAAATAACCTAGGGTGGTCCCTTCGATCAAGTTTGCTCTGTGAAAATTTTCATTTACACAGTTGACAAGAATGCTCGCTGTTGTAGCAGCTGGTTCTACTGCTTGTTCCGCTTCCCTGATTTGACCGTCCCATTTGTTGAAGAGCAAGTCTTTCTGATTTTCATTTATCTTGGGTGCGCCTGCTCTTTTTCCCTGATCTTCTTCCTGCCAGGCCAAGTACTGTGTCACTCGTTTGTCAATCTAATCATAGTCACTTTGCAAGTCTACCACTTGATTGGTGATTTTATCACTCAGTTCGCAATAATAACTCCACTGTGATATCTTCTGCCCCAACTCTTCCTATTGTTGCAGTAGTTGTTGGTTCAAGGTAATAGACTCTGAAATGAACTCTGTAATTTTTGGGTCGTCTCTGTGCATTTCTTGTACAGCCTGCAATTGTTTTCCCTTTTCATCCAAACGTCTTTGATAGCTTATTTACATTTGCTAGAAGTCTTCCTGCAACTTTTCAAGCTGTTTGCGTGCCTCATTATTGGCATTGGCTTGTTGCAATTGTAGTTGCAGTACCTGTATTTGATTTTCTTGCTCTTTCAACAATTGTTGTACTTTTGACGCTTTGTCAATTGTCGCAGAGGCATACGCCCTTGCGATCTGAGACAGTTTGGTGAGATTTTCAATTGGATTATTGATAGGATCTTTCCACAAGATGTCTAAGTGTTCAGTATCCTGAGCAAGTGTGTTTTCTAACTTTCTCTTTTTTCTTTGCCTTCCCACAACTGCTTTATGTTGGGGACTGTAAAATGTCCAGTGGGGGAATTTCTTCTACATTCAGTAGAAGTTCAGAAGATGGAGCGATAGGAATATGCTCCGTTTCTATGACATTGCTGACTATGGTTGAGAACATTTCTTGTGTTACCTGTGTATTTCTCACAGGTGTTTTTGGGGCCTGTCCTTCAAGATTGATCAGTTCATTGAAGGTTTCCCATTCTTTGTCTAATTCTGTTGTGATGGGTGGTGCTTCAATGATGAGAGGGGGAACATCTCTTGACGGGGAGGCGATAACTTGCTGCCATGGAAATTTCATTGACTAAGCGGTGTCCTTAGCTGACTCTTCACCTTTATCTTGGTCGTTTACGAATTTCTTAGAATGCTCAGGCATCTCTTGTTCACTCCTAGATTTAGATCCAGCAGCGCTTGAATTCTCGCTAAGGCTAATGCTTGGAGTAGGTTCTCTGGCAGGTAGTTGTAGCTTTTCTAGAGGAACAGTGGCTAGTCTTCTTTCCCTGTCTACCATGAGCTTTTGGAGGTCATCTGGAGACAATTGCGATTGAGCTTCCCGCAAAATTTCCTGGAGTGAGCTTTTATTCTGAAATAAATCATCAAACAGATCCTTCTTTCCAAAGAATATCTTTATCTTGACGTTCGTTGTGAAATCTTGGGCGACTTTATTTGGGTCAAATGGTCTTGCCGACAATTCAAATAATTGTAGACACGTCTTATTCTCCACTTCGGTGAACGCGTGACCCACATAGAACAATGAAAAGGCCCCACAAGCTACAGGAAACTGGGGCCATATGGCCTTCTTTTTGTCTTTTAGATCTTTGGTTAGGCCGCCTTCTGAACAGGTTTGATATGCAATTTCTCGAGCCAGCAGTTTGTCAGGAATATATAAAGGTAGGACATGAGGAGGGACGGTGCTTCCGAATACTCTAATATAGGTGAACCCTTCTTCCCCGAACCATCTTGCGATGGGGATGATATCTATCTGTGCCTCAAGTGAGTACCTTGGGGGTTCTTTGTCATACATCATTCTATACATGGGTAAGATAAGCCCATGACAAATTTGGTAGAAATGCGGAACGAACTGAGAATCCCATAATATCTTATGATAGACATGTATGGGTAATGGGTCCTGAGTTGTCCATTTCCAACCCATAGAGGGAAATTTAGACACATAACAAATAGAATCCATAACATATGTGGATAGGTAAAAAGGAGGATAGATCCTTTGAGACATGGATCTCTTAGACCAGTATTTGATAATAGCTATGAACAGGTTATCAGAAAAGATCTTGGCCCAATCTATAATAACGACATTTGTGGCAGCATCAATCAATGGTAACCATTCAGACGAAAACTTATTGATATCTGGCATCCCAAATAATCTACAAAGCATGGCCGCAGCAAAACAATACGGAGAGGTGAGGGAACCAGTGCTGTACATACAGTTTTTATCCTTTTTGAGCGGTTCATCTTTTTTGGACAAATCTTTAGTGGTCTCTGATAGGTTCAGGTTCTCTGCCACAAATTTTTTAATGAATTGTGCATTTTAGGTCACCTGTGGTTCAGGAAGATGATACATGAGCTTTAAGTCTTGTGCAGCGAATGACCCGATGAGCCCATGTCCTTGAATTTTGAACTATCTATCGTCCATTTCTGCATTGTCAAGTATCCACTTGATCATATCCGTATATGGGAGAATTTTAGGCCTTGCTGCTATCCGATGAAGGAATGAGCATGCCAGTTCTTCTAAGGATGCTTCGGAAGAGCCCTATGAATCTACGACAGCAGTAACCTTCATTATTCTGGGGTTTTCTTCTTCAATCAGTCGGTACATGCTTTCCCACGTTGATATCGCTGCGTCTCTGTTACAAGCTGTGTCTGTATATAAAGGTGCCATCTCCTTCACCTCAGAGCCTTGAGCCTTACTTTTCTTTCCCATTTCTTCCTGCATATGGCTTTGTATCGCCTTTCGTTCTTCATTCCTGCAGCTCACAGATGGAAATGATTGATCAAGAAAGGTGATGGGAGAGTCTTAAATGCAGCAGATATATCAAATATGCCACCTTACATGAAGTAATTCTTTGCAAAAGTACATGTCTACATTTAATAGATGACAACTAATTCCTTTATTATCATTAAAAGCGCATGATCTTAAGTCAGATTATGGTAAGTGGTTTTTCTTGAATAACGCACCCGAAAGTTTTGCGATGGGGTGATTTTTCGATTTGGTTTGCAATCCTTACAGATCGCGACATCGCATTATCACACCATCGCGCTCTTGCATTATCGCACCATCGTGTTATCACAATATCGCACACGTCGCAGATCACAGAAGTTTTATGCTTGCCATATTTTTGTTAGCCCATTCCTGCAATATGCAATCTTGTGATCGGGGTTATCACAAATAGGGAAATCTTGAAGGTTTTCCCATTGGCACTACTTTATTGCGATGCGATATATCTCTTAGTACAGGACTCTTGCACATACCAGGATTATACCCAAATGGAGGAGTTTTTCTCTCATTTTATGATGCGACTTTAAAGATTTTTCTTATCACAAACTTAGGTTTTAAAGTATTCAAAAGATTTTCCTAAGCTTACGATGGTAACCTTATTTAGAAGAAATGAAACTCCAGCTTTTCCTAAAATTCCAACTAAGGGTCCCCATTCATTTAGTATTTTGGACAACACTTAAATGAAAAAAGGTGGGGTTGTTGCTGGCCACAACAGAAAGTAAACAAATATTAATCTATGAAAACAAATAAATCTCACACATTGTAGATGGCAAATCCAAAAGTATGAGGATGGAAAGTTGAGAAGCTCCAAATGCAAGCCTTCTTCTTTATTCAAAACATGAGCAATTCAACAAATTTACACATAAAATGATAGGAGAAAACTTCCCCTATTTATACAAAAAGATGAGAAGCTATTTCATTAATGAGAGTCCATTAATCTTTCCCTGTATCTCTAGAGTTATAATCAAAATGGGAAATGATAAGACACATATCTTCTTAGAGCAAATAGAAAAGGATACACATATCCTTATGATCTCATGATATTCTCCACTCAAATTCGAATTTGGCCTTAGGAGGCCACATAAGGGTCTTTTAGAAGCTTCCTTTTTACCTACACATGTAAAGAATCTCATCCCACTTGTTAGGTATAAGCATATACACATTATTTTCTAATTTTTAACCATAAATTCACTTAAAAATGCTAAGAATTAATAAAGTTTGGAAAAACATAAATGTGACCCAATAATGATAATGTTCAGGTAAATGTAATGAAATGGAGGTAAGTGTAATGAAATGGAGGTGGAGTGAAGGTGGAAATATGGAAATATAAGTGAAAATGCAATGGAAGTGAATGACAATTTCAAGGCCCAACAATGCCTCGGCTATCCACAGTTGTAGCAGATAATCTAACCGTGACCTCTACCAGGTCCTCCTCCTCCTTAGCCCCATCCTTGACCCCGATATCCTCTGCACACTCCTACCATTCCTTGATCTAGAGGTCAAGTTTATGCTTGCACATGGTACATAAGGGTTCTTTCCATCATTAGCTCATAGCTTCGACATGGTGCTCATCGTGGACCACAGATTGCAAAAATTACAGAACAACTATTAGGGTGTCTAAATGAACTTTTGAAGTAAATGGCAATTTTTCATCGCATGTTACCCAGTAACTTGACAAGTGGCACACCACAATGTAGCACCCATGATTGGCCCTATCAGGGCTTCTAGTTTCAGGGGAATCAAACCCCCTCCTGTAATATAATTCACGTACACGGGACATGGATCCCTATCATGCTAGTGGACCTTGCACTTCAAACACCAAACTTTCACACATACTTCATGCTTAATTTCCTTGTCTTTCTTCAAACTCTATATTTCTAAGTGTAGGCTTTCTAACTATGAATGGATCTGTTGTACTCTGAGGTTCATATTCTGAATAGGCAATGCATGTAGCCTCATTGCAATATCCAAGGATTTTGCCCATGTTTCTATCTTTTGTTGTGATAGAGAAATTCTAAAGTGGTCGAAAAGTGATGCTATAAACCATTCATGATGTTCGCTATCTATGATCTTCATGTTATCCTATCTAATATTACATTTCAACCTCTGATCAAACTCTCGAGTCATTCCTTCGACCTTCATCATGATCTCTTTAAATCCAATCACTAATTGTGAGTTAGTTTTAGGTTTACTAAACTCTTTGTTGAAAGTTGTGTTAGTCTCTGCTAATGTCACAAGAGGATTATCAGAATAATACTTAATGCACCAAGTTAGCACGTGATCCTGCAAAGTAGTAACCAATTGTGCCTTCTTTATATTGTGATCAGTAATATATTGTGTTGCCCATACAATGTTCCCAACAAACCAGAACTGCTCTGGATCTTCACTTCTTATACCCTTAAAAATCAGCATTTTCATTGCGTTCACCATTTTGAAAGATGGTGGTGGAGGTGGAGGCATGGGCGAAAGCGTATGAGGTGGAATTGGGGGCGTGGGCGAATGTGTATGCGGTGGAGGTGGGGGCGGAGGTGTAGTGGATGGATGATTTTTTCTAGGAATCCCCTGTGTGATTAGCTGAACAATACTTCCCGACATAGTCTGCCCCACCCCTTCGTTGTCACTTGAAGGAGGTCAAATCAAGAGACTATACTATTCTGTTGATCCTTCGTGATTTTTAAAGAATATTCCACTTTGTGTAGTTATGAACATCAAAGTAATGGAATCACTCGTTTTTCACATAACAACATTTTAATCCAAGTATTCACTTATCTTAAATACTTACCTCGTTGTCCCTTGAATAATATTCGCTCCACTTCACCATAGTTGACTCAGGTATCAACTACAAATTTTGTAACAAATCATCCTAGAATTCGATCGAGCTTCCACCTTCCTTGACTATCACTCAACTTGATTAGCCACTTGTATAGTTCAATTGGGAAGGTACAAAAAAATATTTCGTGTATCTCTACATATAGATATCTGTCCAAACAATCTTCCTTTGACAAGCATGGATTCCTATTTTCTTGTGCCGCGAACTCGTGAATCTTCTGATCCAAACATTTTTCAATTTGTTTCTTGGTCTAGTTCCAATGGTGCGGCATCACACATCTCCTTCAAGCAGATCCCCGTCCCAACAACAAAACCATTTATTGGCTTAGGGGATCCTTACCAATTTTCTGAGTTAGTTGTGCGAACCAACAAAACCCTACACTACTCACTCTTTGGGCAACAAATTGAATAACGCAAGCTACACTTTCACCTGACGCAGTATGGGGGGATGCAACAAACAAGTTTTTGCATCTAGAGACTAATGCGATGACTTCTAGCACCTTGGATCTGCCTTTGCGCAGATCGATAAACTCTTAGGGTGCGTTACTATAACTGTGTTAAAATAGCCTTCAGACCGCTGCGAAGGTACATGAGCAGTCCTTGCGGAACTTTAACAGACAATTTTCCTACTTACGCACATTAGAAAGCAATCCTAAATTGGCATTTGTGCAGATCTACAAAACATAAGAAAAAATAAAAGAAACATCTTGGAAGTGTTTAAAAAGGCATTGTGTACATTATTAGTATAGATTGAAGATAATCATGTAGCCTTCAACCAGTATTCAATAAAACAAGTCATTCATCAACAACATATAATATTAAGATAAATACCAGTAATTCTTCGGAAAATTGTCTTGTATTGATCTTGACTTCACAGATTACAAACTCAAACTACCCTATACACATAGCTGCAAGGATCCACGCACTCAGTTGTAGACTCTACCCAGGCCTCCGTGCCCATAGCTGTGGAGCCTTTCTTTTCCTATCTAAGTGCAAGAAGCAGAGCCTTCCTCCTTAGCTCTCGCACAAGAGTCTTCAATCAACACAATCATCTATCCCATTTCTATCTAGTTACCTCTTCCTTATGCAAAGACTCACTATTTATGGACTTTTTTCATATAATGCAATCATCCGTGAAACATGGGTGAATCTCAAAAACTGACTCAAAACTTATCCAAAACAAGGGGCTAAGCCCCTTTGAATTTTATTCAACTACACACTCCACATCCACAAATTGTAGAGACTTTACATCATTTACAAAATTGTGCTAAAATTTGGGTTATCTTAAACTGAAACTAACCCAGAGGACCCGATTCCAACAATTTTCCTTCATATATGCAAATTTATGTTGTTGTTAATGTTGAGAATTTAATTTTGTATGATCCTCCTTGAATTGAAGATCAGGGAGAGAATATTAAAATTCCATCTATTGAATACTTTTCTCCAGAATATCTTGATGAGCTTCAACAAGAAACTATACTTGACAGAAGAACAAGGACATCGAAAAGGGGAAGTATTGATTATCTTCGAGTGGGGCTGAAGGGTAAAAATACTTTAAAAGCCAAATTGATAGAGGTTGGAAAGGTGAGGGAACTGTACCCTCACTTGCTAGAGAATTGAAAGTGATATTTTTGGGTCCAAAAGGCTTCTAGTTGGGAGGAGTGATCAAGTGCTCAAAAATGAAGATGGAAGAATCTCGATAAACTTAACTTCAGATTGAAGTTCTCATCATCCTCATTCCAATGGAAGGAATGACACTTGAATCCAAGCTCATATGAAGAAGTTAGAGAAAGTAAAATTTCAGGTTTGACTTGGATAATGATAGAAGAAGATGATGTGGCAAGAATTTTTAGTGAATGGGGCAACGCCAAGTGGCAGGCTGCCATTGGCCCTGCATTTCGCGAATCGCACATTGCAGGTGGGTCGTTGTTCAAGAATCGGCCCCAAAACAATCCAGGTTGCGATGCAATAATTACAATCGCACATCACAATAGGGAAGGCATTAAAGAATCAGCCGAGGAGCAAGTCAGGGTTGTGATGCGATGATCACAATCACACATCGCAGAAGGGAAGTACTACATAGATCGACAGCCAGTGTACCGGGTTACGATGCAATAACTGCAATCACCGATTGCACAATGCATAGTCTCGTATATATGTTAGCCCCTAACTTCGCCAATTGTGATTTGTGATGCGTCCCAAATGTGATAAGATTATGGATTTGAGTTGATAGTTTCGTCGGGTTTTCCATTTATCGCAATCGAATATCACCTACACTGTGTTCACAAACCATAAGACCCGCTAGCTCTCCCCGATTATGATTTTTGATGGAGTTGTCAGTGTTGATAGCTTATGGCCGTCGTGCTGCAAACTTTTTGCCTAGTTAGTGCATTTTGGAGTGAAATTGTGGGATCATGCTGGAAATGGTGCAATTTGTGGAGCGAATATTGGGAAAACTAGGAGAGGTCATAACTTATTTAGTTCCCCCCCCCCAAATTGGATGAAAAATAGAGGCTAGATAGCGATTTTTGGATATTCTGGACTGGAGTAGGTTTCAGAAGCATTTGAGCATTGGAAACACAACTTTTTACACTTTTGAGCATAATAGGGAGGCCCAAGCAATTGGAAGCTGGACCAAGGAGACGTAGCCCAGAAGGGTGAACTCCTTCATCATGTTCCTATTATAATGTGTTTTTGATGATGTTCTATACATGTTTATCTTGTTTTTAATTCTCTTATTTATGTTAAATTGCTCATAACATTCACATAAAAACTCGTCATTTTACTTGCAAAAATTCATGACTTCTTAAGAACAATGAAATTTTTTTTTCTAATTGGAGGAGGATCTTAGCACAAAAATCTAGTATTCTAAATCAAATCACATAGTGAACTCACTGTGACAATACTAAATTGAACTGGTGCCAAAATGTGGGAGCATACTACCAAACAATGAGAGAATAATAGAAAATTGTTAGAGAAGAAAATTGAGGGAGCGTCACTTTATTTGTGGTTATACTGAAATCATTTAAACTCACCCCTTGTTGTGTTATGCAAAAACCCCCCCATTTTTATTATGTATAATACAAATAGGGACCCTTTAAATTAAATTTTTCCCGTCTTTGTGAATAAAATTCCAACTTTTAGAAAATTGTCACATTTCAAAAAATCATTTCAGAACATATTAAAGTCTTCATCGCAAATCACAAATCGCATAATTCCTTAGTAGAAAAGTTAAGCACATTCAAAAAATATCAATATGCGACTTGCGATTGAACTTTGTATGCGACATCCCGATCGCATATCGCACATCGGAGGATATTATGTCAGCAACTTAAATGTTACCTATCAAAACCCCGATATTGCAATATCCCAATATTGCGATCTTGTGATTTTGCGATATCACATATCGCAGATCGCAAGATCCATCAAACAAAGTTTCATTCATGCCATAGCTTAAATATCCGATGTGATGGATTTGACAGATGTTTAATAAGTGTTTTTGAGTCAGACACGAGTCAGGTCAGAATGAGTTAATACGGTTATCATCCCTATGCATGTAATCATGGTGTTCGTTATGGTTGATTAATGTTGAACTCATTCCTGGATCTTTTCTCACAAAGTTTAGTCATTTCATCAAATATTTTATTTTACGCAACAATTAATTGTTATTGGTTTTAATAGGAACTCCACTCAAACGATGTCCATTTGAAAGGTGATGCAAAATCATACCAAGCAGTCTATTGGCGAAACTAAAAGCATAAAGATGTCATCCGTATTTATAGATATAGTATGGACTGCAGATGGAGGTGCCACTACATGGCATACTATCTATACTACACTAGAGAATGAAAACCCTAAAGTAACAAACATTCGGCCAACTGCTAAAAGCACAGAACCGTCAGGAGTGTAATTCAGAGATGCTACGTGCTCTTTCCTTCACTGAATAGAAGCAAGGACTAGACTCTTTCAAGAAGCAAGGACAGACTTATCAAGACAGCTAGAAATACATTCCTGGGTTATTTCAGAGCCGAAGATTTACAACAAATGTACAAGCTACCTGATGCCGAGGACATCTATGACAAATAGTTTGTTGCTAAGTTTGTCAAGGAAAATGAGGACCCATTTCAAATGATACACGAATGGAGGACAAGAGGCAATAAATTCAAATAGGATAAAGTGGGTATGTACCCCATTGCTTCTTTGGCCAATCCTTATAATTTTGCACCATCTATGCTATGTAGATTGTATGGCCGCCCTGATAATTCTAAATTCTCGATCAATTGGGTTCCGTTAATTGAGGCTTGTGTTAGTTCTCACATTATGAAATGGGAAACTGTTCTGTTTGATAATTTGGCCAAAGTGATTAGTGAGTATCACCAAACAAGGGCTGCCTCCTCTAGAGCAGTATCCCAATTCTTCATGTACGCATATATCTTCGATGTTGTTTATTTCTGAACTCATCTTCCAAACATGGGTTGGAAATGGACTACCAATGGTCCTACTCCTATCTTCCTAAGTTATAAGAAAATGTGGGAATAAGACTATATTGCACATTTTCACCAATTATGCCAAGGAGTTGTTCTTCCCTTACATCAGTTAGTTTTCAACAGAAGATGTCTGATACTCACAAAAGAAGCTATCATAGACCTTCAAGCAATGGGAAGGTATTTTCTTGAAGAATACTTCTCTTATATTAGGATATTTGGTAACCAAGCCTTCCCACATATCCTCCCTATGTATGTATCGGATAAATTACTGTCAAGAGAAATTACAGTAGGAAATGGCCTCACAAAAAACATTGAGGGAAAGGAAGAAATCTTTATGGCCAAATTTTCCCCTTCAGTGTGGGTCATTTACCCTTCTTAACTATGGTCATAGATATAAAGAGTATCAGAACATGCAGTCATTAAATCTCCTTGTTCTACCATCTAGGCCTTTTGATCCACATCATATAGCAAACAAATTCACCCTTTCAGTTAAGATCAGACCTGTAACTCATGCAGTTGATGAGTTTGAAGATTTACTAGAATCTGCCGAGGACTTTGAGCAGATTTTGAGTGCAGCCAAGACAAAGTTCAACCTTGAGAAATTCAAAAGATTGCAGGAGTTTAGAGGATAAAGGTTAGAATACCTCCCATAAAAATTTTGGATCACTGATCATATAATTGAAACCAAGTTTGAGAAGCAGAATAAGGCAAGCATGTCAGGAGAGCAGGAAGCAGAAACAAGTGAATTGGAAAAGTTGTGGGATGCATTCAACACCTAACTACAAGATACCCCTAAGGTGTTAACAACACAAGAAACTACAGGATTTCAGGCCTCACCAGGCGAAATAGTAGCAGTGACCACTAAAGGTTCAAAAACAAGTTTCCAAGGTATAGAGGTAATCCCTATAGATCCAACTACTGAAATTGTTTTGAATGTGACAGATATCCCCCCTCTAGATGTCTTTTACAGCCCTCTTCATAAAGTTGTTGTGAAAAGACAGAGGAAGAGGAGGAGAACCAAAACTCCCTCAGAACATGAATTTATGAATGTCCTATGGAAGGAGACACAAATAAATCTGACTAAACATTTGACTCGGCTATCTCAATTTGTCAGAGCCTATGCCATAGCAACAATCGACAAAGCTACCGAAATCTCCATTTTGATTAAAGAAAAGGATGACCAGATCGCATTAATACTACGACAATTATATGAAGAAAGAGCTAGCATAAACCATCAAGAAGAGGAACAGCTACATAAGCAACAATAGGATATGGAACTACTGAATGTAAGTCATGAAAATGACTAATTTGCTAAAAACAAACAGATCTAGGAGTTATATAGTGACCTAGGAAAGTATAAGGATATTCTCACTCCAGACGAATTTATTAATGAGGCTTTGACACTGAATACTTTACTGAAAAAGCAAAAGCAACTCTTCCTCCAACATATATCAAATGTAATTCGACCTCTGAATCGTAGTGAACAATTAACAAACATCATTATTGATCAAATAATTGAGTTCAATGAACTCGATTCTAAGATCTCTGATTATATTGAATGGCAGGATTCAGATGAAGGGAAAAGGTCAAGTCTCCTATATATCATTGGAAGGCATAAGGATATTCTATGCACTCATTAGGACTCATCGGTGAAACAAGCCGAACTAGCAATAGCCAGAGCATCGGGTATTTCAAAAAGCATTGTCAAAACAATAATTCACATGTTTCACACCTCCAACCTCATAAAGGAGGTTCTTCCAAAAACACTTCCTCATCTTAAAACATTAGACAAGAATTGGAAGAATAAGAGTGATATACAGAAGGAAACAACTGAGGGGCTATCAAAAATCAACTGGGAAGTAGTATGGTAACTTTTGGTCAAGCCACACAATCAGATCATGACCGTAAATTTCTCCTTGGTTTCAGTACACAGAATGATGCCACCTTTACATGATGCTATATTTGTAGGGCAGTTGAGAACACAATTCGGGATGCCACCACAAGTCAGGCCAATGTCCGATATTTGTGAGCTGAGAGGCAAAGTTGACAAGATTGATTAATCAATGAAGACCTGAGTCATCCTTAAGCAATTTTATTTTAGGAAAGTTGGATACTAGGAATGAGGAAGGTTGTTTGAAACCTCCTCATAGATATTCTGTATAAGTTATTTTTAGTTAATTAAGAATACTATTTAAACCCTTATCATGCATTTAGAGAAGGGTCCAAAATTTTATTAAGAACAACTACAAACAATGCACTATTGTAAGTTTGTAGATGTCTTGATGGAATCACGGAACATGGTATTTTCAATCAAATATCTTTTTTTTTATCACTGTTGATGCACTATTGTATTCTTTGGGATGCTTATTGGTAGAAGATTGATTATCGCCTATTGTCACTAGTCAAATGAGCGGAATGGCACACATCTGGTACTATTATCATGTTTGCTAAATCCATGTTCTAGTATTAGAGATAAGTTTAACTTTCATGAATTATGTATGGAATCTGTCATCTCCATTTGAAGTATCAATTTCACTATTGTACGATAACATAATAGATAATGTTCTCTTTTATATATGATCATTAGAATACGCGATATGTTTTTCACAGATTTTTTGATTGACTATTTTCTCAAAGGAATCATCTTATAATATATTAACTCTATATAGTCTATGATTGATCTATATCATCATAGATTACATAGACATATTTTTATATTGCATAAAACCAGCAGTACCCTGGGTTAGATTAAAATAAATTTACTTCAAAGTTTTGCATCTTAGAATAAAGTTCTGTTAATTTCTAATCATTATTTTGCAAATCATTAGGAAAATCCCACAAATCATATAAACCCAAAACACTGGGAAACTGGTCCCATCATATCCATTCGGAGCCACTATCCCAAACGGAAAAGGAGTTTCTCTATGGTCTGGACCGGGTGGTTATCCCCCATTGTTGTTGCCACAGATTTTTGAGGCCTCAACATTTTTGGCGCTAGAAGGAGGGCCTCGACTATGAATGGCATATAAATATAAATCTCAAACTCGAAGCCTTCATAAGAGTCAATCCCCCTCAAAAAATTCTATAGCTTCTCCATCACATTCTAAGTCACCCACCTAGAAATAAAAATTTGTAGAAACTTCCCCCTCATCTCTCGAAGTATCTCGACACTCACCTTATTCTGAATATAATCCAGAATCTCCTAAATTTCAGTCCTTAGTTCGTAAATTAGAACGAGTATCTATTTCTGTTGAGAAGCCTAAGAAACCCAAAGTTTCTGAAGAAAGTATTACTTCTCTAATCAGAGAAACTGGTACCCCTAACATGATCAAAAATTGATAAAATTTGAATACCTCCCTTTGAGTTTCCAATATATTCACGGCGTAAGAAAGTTCCACTGTATAGATCTAAGTTAGATACAAGTGAGTTCATATCAAATTCCCCTCCATTTACTCCTTCATTCACTACACCTCCATTCACATCTTCTCATCTGTCCATTTCTTCCACTCAAACAATTAGTGCTACCACAAGTAGTACTAGTCCAGTTGTAAGTTCTACCTCCATACCCACTACTTCTGGATCTGCTTCTATATCTTCTCAAATCCTAACTCAAGTTATGGCTAATCAACCATGGACTAATCCTGGTGTTGTGTTGTTTGCAAATGCACATCCTCTCCCAGATCATCTATAGAAATGGTTACCCAAATACAATCCAGATGATGGTCTTCCAGCTGAATAACAGATCAACAATTTTATCCTAGCAATGAATTTGAATGGGGTTGCACATGAAGATGTTGTAGTGATATTGTTTCCCTATACTGTTAAAGGATCTACAAGATCCTGGTACTTTTCTCTTCTAGCAGGAACAATAACAGACTGGGTAACTTTTGAACAACTGTTTCTTGCAAAATTTGGGGATGATAGGACCATGGCATCTTTAATCAATGTTATTTCTAACCTAAAAATAGATTCAGGTGAAAGGATCAAATATTTCAACTCCAGATTTAACAAGTTATTAAAAAAAATCCCAATTGATTCTAAAGCTACTTTTGATGTACAAATAGAGTGGTACATTTCTGCTTTGCCTTATAATATAGCCATTTTTGTAGATAGAGCCAATAAGGCTACTCTCTTAGAAAACATGAAAGAAGCCATGTCCATAGAAAAGGGAATCTTAGCCCTAGAAAAATGATTTGAGATGGAAGATAAGAAATATAAAAAGGTGACGTTTAGCCAAGAATCAAAAAATAAAACCCCAAAGGATCCATTCGATCTTGAAGGTCTTCAAAAAGTCTTGAAAACTATATCAAATGATATGATTGAAATAAAGAAACAAGTAGTTGAATCTTCAGTTCCTAAGAAACCATATCGCTCATACAACAGAAGTCCTGCTTCACCATCTTAGCCTTTGAATGTGATTTCAAGTGCTGAATCACATCAAGATGTTGAAGACACCTCAACAACTGAAGAAGAAATAGAACCTGAAGAAGAATTCAAATTGAATGGGTTATGGGACTTTATTCTTCCCACCAAAGAATAAAGAGAAGCTATGCCTGTATCTACAAGGAGAAAAACATCTGCTGACTCAAATGTACCAGTTCAAAAATAAAAATATCCTCCCACAATGGAGAAAAAGGTGAATAAAAAATCTAAAACTGTTCAAACTGATCTTATTCCCCTAGATGCTTCTAAAACTATGATAGTTTCAGATATAGTGGAATACAATATAGTTGAAGACATGAAAAGGAATAAAGCAAACATTTCATTATATGAAATGACCAAATTGAAACAACATCAGAAAATATTACTCAGAGAGCTTAAGGCATTTCCTGTAGATCCCATGCCACCACCGGTTATAGCCCAAGCTAACAAAGGTACGGGAAAACCTACCTCACCTTCAAACAAGGTAAGCCTAGATGACCTTATGTTGATTGGTGATAGATCTAAGTCTCACACTCCTCCTTTCCTTTTGACTTATGAACTTTTTAATAAAAATGTTCATAATTGTCTCATCAATTCAGGAGCTGCTTTGAATATCATGCCAAGATCTGTGTGTGTGAATCTTAACATTACCCCCCAAAAGTTTTATGTGCATATAGTCCAATTAGACAGAACAAAACTCAAGGTTTTTAGAGAAATGTTATCAGTCTCAATTATATGATCATCCAACCCAAAGGTGCTGCAAGTGATTGATGTCTTAGTAGCAGACATCCCTATATTTTATGGTCTAATTTTAAGAAAGGATTGGTCCGAGAAACTACGTGGATATTTCACAACCGATTGGTCAGACATGTGGTTACCATATAATGGTAAACCAAATCAAATTATAGTTGATCGTTAAAAATTCATGAAACATACAGTCACTCAATTAGAAGGAGCGAACGGGCCGATGATTTTCACTAATAATATTATTGGAAATTGTTCTGCTGAATCATTCCTCGGCTCATTCAATACCCAATCCTCACCTTTCCTAGAAAATATTGTTACTTCTCAAGTTGAATTTTTTTCTAAATCAGACACTTCTAAATGTATTAATTTTAGTAATAAAACTTTAGATCATTCTTTATTCTGGACTCTATACTTTGACGGTTCAAACTCATATGATGGTGCAGGAGTAGGTTGCATTTTAATCAATCCGCAAGGATAAAAAACAATGCTAGCTTGCAGACTTGAATTTCAATGCATGAACAATATTGTCGAATATGAAGCATTGATTCAAGGCCTGTACAAAGCCATTGGATTAAACATTAAATATTTGCAGGTATATGGGGACTCTAAAATAATTGTTAAGCAAGTCATGAACACAATCCATTGTATTTATTGATACTTGAAACATTATCAAGCATTAGCTCAGAACCTCACTGATCTATAATGGGGCACTAAGGCTTCTTGTCAAGGTTACAAGAACCTCTCCCACTCCAAAGCTTATATATATTCCCAAGAAATTATGATTAACAAAATGCGGAATTAATAATGTGCTTGAAAATAGGTGTATGTTTATGTTTTTTTTTAACTGACCAAATGCCTTAAGTTATGTTGCTTATGCTGATATGTAAATAAATATAACAGTAAATAATGCAACAGATAAAAAAAACACACATAACAACAATATTAATATGGAGTTCACCCAAAACTCTTGGGCTACGTCTCCTTGAGCTCTAGTCAACTCAACTAGGCTCTTTGGGATTATGGCATAACTTCTTTTACAAGCTCCACGCTCAACTCCACTAGTTTACACATAACAGAATGGGCTTAGAACACCATCTTATCCCTGCCTCTGAAGCTCTCAGCCTTTCTAGCTCTGGCTTTGGCTCTGGCTCTGGATCTGGCTCTCAGATCTGGCTCTTGCTTTGGCTTTGGCTCTTAGCTCTGGCTCTTGGCTCTAGCTCTGGCTCTGGCTCTTGGCTCTTGGGTCTTTGAGCTTCTCTCGGCCTCTGCGTACCTCTGTAGTTCACTTGACCTCCAAGCGACTCTCAGCAACCTTCCAGCGACCTTCAGCAACAACTCGTTGCTATCAATTGAGCTCTCTGGTTCACTTGACCTCCAAATGACTCCAAGACTCTCTCATCTCTCTGTGCTGCTCCTCATTCATGCTTTCTAGCTTTTTTGAGGCATTCTTCCAGCTCTGCGACTTCCTGTCTATTTCTCTGTGTGTAACCATTCCTCTGTCTCTTCAGCTGTCCCTCTAGCTTCTGTCTCTGTGGCTCTGCGCATTAAAAATACATCATTGTTCACAAAACACCCACTTGCAATGTGGCACAATGATCAGGGGTTGTTACAAAGGAATTGGGGCCTTCCTTCAGGCGAAAATCCAAAAAATGGAACAAAATTCCGATACACAGATTTTTACCAGAACTACACTATCAGGCGTGAAATCCAGACTTCAAATTCTATGAAATTGCCCCTATAAACCCATCGGGTCTTCCATTCTATCTTAAATCACTATTTCATGGCATAGGGCTTAAAAACCCAATACACGGATAATACAAAGAAAATCCGAAAAAACCCAGATTTCAAATTTTATGTAATCGGGCTTATACATCCCATCGGGTCTGGCCCTTATCGGCTTATCGCAAGTCGCATGCCCAGCAACCCTTTGTATCAGGGATGAACGATAACCCTATCGCCAATCATCGATATCAGTGTATCACTATTGAAGTATCGTAATTGCAACGACCCTGGGGGTTCCTTCCTTTGGCCGTGCTAACTGCCGATCTGCCAATCGCCAATATCACCCATCAAGTATCGCATTGGCACATTATCACAATCGCTTCGCCTGGGGTCCCGACATCAGGTGCAGCCTACATCTGACCCGATATGTTGGAGATCATTGATTGGGGGTCCCTTTCGCCTGGCTTTAAGTCCACCATTTTAACCTATTGCGATGGGATTTTTCCTTTATAAGGCCTTTTATGACATTTTTAGAAGAAATGTCTCCTTTTCAAAGGACAAAGGCAATCTTCTTTCTGCGATAACTTCTTCATCCAAAGTCCATTTTAGCCCATTCAAATTGAAGTAGATTTAGAATAGAAAGATCTACACAATACGACTATTTCTAGGAGAATCCTTGGACTTTCATTTTCATCTGTGAGGAACACTTTAGACTTAGAAGCCTATCCAAGATCCATTTTTGATCACGCCTTCCCACTAAAATAATTTTTGGTCTCCAGAAGACTGATATATTGATCTGAATAGTAAATGAGAGTACCTCACCCTCTTCTTTCAGCCTCCATACACTTGCCTCTGCATAGTGCCTCTGAACCAAAGTCTCTGACTACTTTCCTTGCTGAATGTGCTGGTCCCCCTGGGAAGAATTGTCTTCCTCCTTGCCTTCCTGTAGAACTCCTGCTGAGAAGGTTACAAAAGGTAGTTTGAACTTCTCTTCCTTGATCGTTTATCCAAGGTGGCTCAAACCAATGTGAAGTTACATCTGCTTCAAAATAATTTTTTTGTACATGTTTGACAAGCTGTCAAGAACAATTGTTAACAAAAATATAAATAGAGACAACAACTGGATGGATTAACCTCCTGCTTCAACAAAAGAAATAGATTTCACATCTTGTGAACACCTCCATGTCTTACATCTGCATACAAATGATGGACTAGATAACAAGCCCACAAAACATGCCTTTAAAACAAATGACCCCTCAAGTCAAGCATGTAGAAAAAGACCCTTAGGACTCTTTTTCGAAAGATGAACCACTTCATCATCATCTCCATATCGGAGACCAAGTTAAGTTTTCCCAAGTCAAGATTACATGCATGTTTACAACAAAGCAATCAACCCTTCAAGTTAATTACACATACATGTTCAAATACAAAGAAACCATTAGTATCCCTATGTTCATGCATATCATGCTCATGCATGCATTTCATCCTTCAACTTTCACTTAAGCACACTATACTTTCTAAGCTGAAATGAAATATCATGTTGCAGCAACAAAGTGAGTCTTCTACAAAACTTCTCCATTCACCTTCTTGGTAAAATCCTACAACTAGCATCCATTAACAAAGAAATGCAAATAGATGCATCAATAGACATGCAATCTTAATTGGATAAGAACTCTAACCATTTCTTACCAATCCATCTCAAATGTCTTTCTCTTATCTGCACATCAACATCAACATGTGAATCATCCTAAAACACATCATCCATGGAAACTTCCTTTCCATTTCTTCCATCTTCTCTTTCCACCTTCTTCAACTTTCGTGGAAGCATTGTTGTATTCAGAGTCCAACACCTTTCAGCAAGATGTCCTTGCTTATGGCAGTAAGTGCAACACATGTGCATCCTCTTAACAACATGATTTTCCTTGTCCAATGGACCTTTGGATTCTTGCTTCTTTTCCTTCAAAAGTTTCCTGCATGTGGCCATTCTCTTCCAACATCTAGAAACATGATGGTCATCCAAACCACAAAAGGAACATGCGATTCTTTTACCATACTTCTATTGAAATTCACCATGCTGAACATAATCAAAAGGAATATGGTTAGAACTAGATTTATACCTTTATTTTTCACCTTTATTGCCTTCATGAGGAGGTGAATCAAATGAAGAAGTGGATCCCTTTGGAACACCATCAATCTCTTCAAGGCTTTTAGAGTTTCCACAATTCTCTGGTCCAAGTGTATGCTTCTAAACATCTTCATCCTGAAAATTTTGTTTCAAGCTATTGCATTCCTCCTAAATGCAATGTTTACACTCTTGAGGTAGAAGACCCGAAATGAAACCCCTTCTTGGAACTGTTTCAATTATCTTCATGCCAGCTTTGGAGCTTTCTCCATAAGATTATCCATAGCTAAGACCCAATACTTAGACCTTCCCTCAACTATTCTTGGCTCAATAATACCTTGTGCATGTTTACCCAAACCCTTTCCCTCATATCCCATCTTGAACATTAGCTTGGAACCTATGCCTCTGGTATGCTTTTCAAAAGAACCAATATAAGCATTGTTAGAATAATTTGAATACAAACTAGAATGTTTTACCTCTTCTTCAAGTTGATACTTGAATTAGGCTTCTTTGGCAACAAAGAGTTGTGTCTCCAACTAATGCATCCTTTCCAGGTTCATATTTGCAATATGAAGTTTCCTCTCTATTTCCTGCAATTTGTCAGAAAGCAACTGCTTCTCTTCGTCCACAGAATTGAGCTGCTATCTAAGTATGCTACTCTTCCTTCCATCATCATACATTTCTCTCACCTTGTCCATCATGGTGAACAAGTCTTGCTTCATGTTTCCATTAAAGAATCTTGTGATGAAGGAGGAATTTGAGGACTCACTTGTAGAAGTTGTCATTATGCAATGAACAAAAGAACTTCAAACAAGATTAATAAAGAGCTTATTCAAGCATCCTTTTGCAACAATCCTCTTATGCTTCAAGGATTGCTTTGAGGTCCTTTGGGATAAGAAGAATGCCTTCAACCCTTCTTCCTTCTTGTCCTTCCTAGACTAAGCTATCGATAACTTTCCCTTCACCTCTGCAAACTCAAACAATATTCGATCTGCAAACAAGAATACAATCAATTAGACAATCAATTAGACAATCAATCCTTGACTACCCAAACACCTTTCAATCAAGCAATCCTTTGCTCTGTAATCAAGCATTCTGATCTGATACCACTTGCTCTAGTGTAACTAGCTTTGATATCACCTTCCTCAAGGTGGGGTTAATCAATCTTAGTCTCTGATAACACCTGATCTGAAATGTGGCACTAAAGGCTGCTTATAAAGCTTACAAGAACCTCTCCCATTGCAAAGCTTATATATATTCCCAAGACCTTATGATTAACAAAATGCAGAATTAATAATGTGCTTGAAAATAGGTGTATGCTTATGTTTATTTTTAACTGACAAAATTCCTTAAGTTTTTTTTCTTATGCTGATATGTAAATACATATAACAATAAATATTGCAACAAATAAACAAACACACATAACAACAATATTAATATGGAGTTCACCCAAAACTCTTGGGCTACGTCTCCTTGAGCTCTAGTCAACTCAAATAGGCTCTCTGGGATTATGGCATAAGTTCTTTCACAAGCTCCACGCACAATTCCAGTGGTTGACACAGAACACAATGGGCTTAGAACACCATCTTATCCATGGCTGTGAAGCTCTCAGGATTTCTGGCTCTGGCTCTGGCTCTGGCTCTGGCTCTAGCTCTTGGCTCTAGCTGATGGCTCTCACTCTGGCTCTAGGTCTGGCTCTTTGGCTCTGGCTCTAGCTCTTGGCTCTTGGCCCTCTGATCTTCTCTCGGCCTCTACATGCCTTTGTAGTTTGCTTGACCTCCAAGTGACTCTCAGAAACCTTCCAGCGACCTTCAACAACAACTCGATATTTTCAATTGATCTCTCTAGTTCACTCAACTTCCAAGTGAATCCAAAACTCTCTCAGCTCTCTGCGCTACTCCTCAATCGTGCTCCCTAGCTTCTTTGAGGCATTCTTCCGGCTCTACGACTTCCTATCCATTTCTCTACATGTAATCTTTCCTCTGTCTCTTCAGCTAGCCCTCTGGCTTCTAGCTCTATGGCTCTACACATTACAAATGCATCATTGTTCACAAAATTCCCACTTGCAGCATGGCACAATGATCAGGGGCTATTACAAAGGAATCAAGGCCTTCCTTCAAGCGAAAACCTGAAAAATGGAACAAAATTCCAATGCACAACATTTCACCAGAAATACACTATTGGGCACAAAATCCAAACTTTAAATTCTATGAAATCACCTCTTTAAACCCATTGGGTCCGCCATTATATGGCAAATTGCTATCACATGGTGTAGGGTTTAAAAATCCAATACACGAATAATACACATAAAATATGAAAAACCTAGATTTCAAATTTTATGAAATCAGGCTTATAATTCCCATCGGTTACGGTCCTTATTAGCTTATCGCAAGTCGCGTGCCCAACACCCCTTTGTATTGGGGATCATCGATCACCCGATCACTGATTGCCGATATCGGCGTATCGCTATCGGCATATCGCAATTGCAATGGCCCCGGGGGTTCCTTCCTTTGGCCGTGCCAACCACCGATCTGTCAATCCGCCGATCACCAAAACCGCCCATCACATATTGCATCGACACATTATTGCAATCGCTACACTTAGGGTCCTCACATCGGGTGTAGCCTACCTCCGACGTGATATGTCAGAGATCCTAATCGGGGGTCCCTTCCACCTGGACTTAAGTTCACCCTTTGAACCTATTGAGATGTGATTTTTCCTTTATAAGGACTTTTATGCCATTTTTAGAAGAAATGCCTCCTTTTGAAAGGATAAGGGAAATATTCTTTCTGCGATAACTTGTTCATCCGAAGTCCATTTTAGCCCATTCAAATTTCAATAGATTCAGAATGGAAATATCTATGCAATCGGACTATTTCTAGGAGCATCCTTGGACTTTCATTTTCCTTTGTGAGGAACACTTAGACTTAGAAGTCTATCTAAGATCGATTTTGGATCACTCACTTCTCATTTCACTACTTCCAATATCTCAACAATCCCTAGATTACAAAATACAAGTGCTAATTTACTTGCCTATGTAGCATCTAAATTGATACCATCAGAAGTATTTGGTCTAGATAGACTTTCGATTGAGTTGATTTTAAGGCCTTCCATCCCCGATAACATAATAAATTTGAGAGTGTTTAATGACGATACATATATAATCGACTTTCTTTCATCAGATGGATCTTATGAAGGTCAAACCGTAGACAAAAATGAACATGACCTAAAGATTGAAAATAAACAGGATGCAAATCCAATTTCCAAATATGTACTCAAGATGGAAGATCTCTATGATTTAAAAGATATGTTTAAAAGGACTACCAATTCAAAAACACAGATTTCCACTCTAATATTTGATTTGATTAATCTTGGTACACCTGATAAAACTCAAAACATAAACCTAGGTTTGGGCTTAACACCCGATGAAAGGATGTCATTCATTAAATTGCTAAAAAAATATAGAGGTGTCTTTGCCTCGGATTATTCAGATCTTAAAACATATGATACTTCTATAATGCAGCATACTATGCCCATGATTTCAAATGAGAAGCCTGTCCAACAAAAACTTAGGAGGATCCACCTGAACTTAAAAAGTCAAATCAAGTATGAACTCAATAAAATGCTTAAAGCCAAAATCATTTTCCCTGTAAGATATTCAAAATGGGTGTCAGACATGGTTCCTGTTAGAAAAGAGAATGGAGACATTAGGATTTGCATAGATTTTAGAAATTTGAATAAAGCCTGCCAAAAAGATAATTTTCCTTTGCCTACCATGGAGCAGATTCTCTAATCAGTTGTAGGTTCTGAATTGATGTATTTTCTTGATGGATTTTCAGGTTACAATCAAATTATGGTTCATCCAGATGATAGATTGAAGACTACATTCAGAACCAAGTGGGGAACATATGCATATCAAAAAATGCCATTTGGATTGATTGATGTTGGTGCTACATTTCAACGTGCTATGGAGATAGCTTTTAGAGAACTAATCAACAATTTAGTTGTAATATATTTAAATGACATCACTCTCTAGTCTAAAAATAGAAACAACCATATCAGTCACCTAAAACAAATCTTTGAGAGATGTGAGAAATTCGACATTTCTTTGAATCCTAAATAATCGTATTTCACCTTGGAAGAAGGTAAATTATTAGGATTCGTGGTATGTAAGAAAGGAATCTATATCGATCCCAATAAGATTCATGAAATTGAAAACATTCCTCTACCTCATAAAAGAAACAATGCAATCATTTTTAGGACACATTAGTTTTTTAAAAAGATTTATACCTCATTTTTCTCAAATCGTCTTACCCCTACATTCAATGATCTAAAAAAATGCAACTTTTAAATGGGGAAAAGGCGAAAAAGATTCTTTTGAGTTAATAAAGAAAGCCATCATTGAGGCTCCTTCCTTAAAAACTCCCAATTTCCTAAAACTATGTGTATTATAAACATTCTCTCCTGATACCTCTTACGTGGAAGTTTCGACACAACTAAATGATCATAATGTTGAAGGACCAATTTCATTCTTTAGTTCTAACTTACAAGGTGTTGAAATAAATTATTCAGCTGTGGAGAATGTTAGGCCCCTATACTACTAGTGTAACCCCTTGTTGTTATTAGTACAACCCCCTTATTATATTGTTATACCCATGTAGTCCCATATTGTTATTATTGTGCCCCATAGAAGCCCACTATTTTTATTATTGTGCCCTTACATTACTATTGTTATGTCGGCTCTGATTATATTATGACCCCTTAGACTCCTATATATAGCAAGAAGGTCTTGTCATTTGTATCATCCACAAATTGTTCATCTGTGTAATGTAAAGGAGGTATGTAATGTCCCTATACTACAAGTGTAACCCCTTATTGTTATTAGTACAACCCCCTTATTATATTGTTGTGCCCATGTAGTCCCCATATTGTTATTATTATGCCCCATAGAAGCCCATTAGTGTTATTATTGTGTCGTTACATTATTATTGTTATGTCGGCTCTGATTATATTATGACCTCTTAGACTCCTATATATAGAAAGGAGGTCCTGTCATTTGTATCATCCAAGTATTGTTCATTTTTGTAATGTAAAGGTTGTTGCCCCCTCAAAGAAGCTTATTTCGAAGGCATTCATCTATCCTTTCTATCTTTTTGTGAGCTGGTTTCATAACATTTGGTATCAGAGCTTTGATTATAGGGTTTCGCTGCTCCAAATTGGACATCGTGCCATTTTTTCTACAACTTTTTTCTTGTGACATTTCAGAAGCTGAAAAGAGAAACCCGTTTGAGATGAAATCGCATTGAACCTCCAGTCCAAATTTCAGATCCTGTACCGCTATATTTTTGGAGATATAATTTGAGGAAGTTATTGTTTTTACAGTCCCCCTAATTACATTCTAGATAGGTGACCTTGGAAAACTCGTCATAACTTTTTCTTTGCGCATCATTTGAAATTTTGTAAGAAGTTGCAGAACGATGACACACTGTAGTTTTCTGTGTAGCAGTTTGAGGTCCTAAGGTTGAAAAAGTGACACGTGGCACTTCATACAAGTTCACTCTACTGAACTAGTCTATAATCAGGTCATCGTGGGAGATTTGACATAATACTTCCTTACAGAATCCAATCTTGATCAGGCTTTCGAGGTTAGAAAGAGGACTGAGAGGGCTACTACAGGACAAACTTTTAGAACTTGGAAATATGAAATTACAGAGTTAGAATCGTTTTAGGATAGAGCTCCGAAAATCAATAAAAGGCGATATGAGGAACTTCGATGGCAAGGATCCGGTAAATTTGATACTACAGATGGAGAAATACTTTGATCTACATGGTGTACCACTATTACAAAAGGTACGTATTGCATCTAATTATCTAGAACTGAATCAGTTTTTATGGTATAAAGGGCTTTGTTCTCGTAAACCACTTGTCACGTGGTCAATTTTCATTGATGAAATGATAGCACATTATGAGGATACAAAGACAAACACGTTCTTTAGCCAATTGATAAATCTCAAACAGAAGTGTTTAATGGTAGAGCACATTGAGGACTTTCAAAAATTGAATATAAGGGTAAATGATATGCCAGAGAAGCAAAGGATTGATTTCTCAATAGGTACTTTAAAGGATAAAATTTAATATGAGGTTTGTCTTTGGGAACCTGATTCATTGGAGAAGGAATTCAGGTGGGCAAGAAAAATTGAAAGCGAAATTATGGAACAAGGAATCCCACCACTCATGACTATAATTATGGACTTTTTTCTTCTCCTAGCCTTCCACAAACTACAAGGTTTACACCAAAACAATTGGAAGAAATAGGAGAAAAAGGGCTTTGTTACAATTGTGATAGCAAATGCACTAAAGGTCATAAGTGTGCTGAGAAGAAATTATTTTACATAGAATATGAAGAGGAGGAATAAAAGGATCAAGAAACATCAAAAGAAGAGGATATACACTAGGACCCAACCCCAGAGAAAGAAGAATTGAATCCGATCATATCTTGTAAAGAATTGGCAAGAATTACCACTCCTCAAACTCTGAAGATAGAAGGACATATGAAGAAGAAAAAGGTTCAAGAAGTGAAAGATCACATCGAGAAAGAAGAAATGAATCCAACCATATCTTGTAATGCATTGGCAGGAATTTCCACTCCTCAAACTATCAAGATGGAAGGACATATGAAGAAGAAAAATGTTCAAGAATTGAAAGATCACATTGAGCATCAAGAAATGAATTGGACCATATATTGTAAAGCATTGGAAGAAATTACTACTCCTCAAACTCTCAAGATAGAAGGACATATCAAGAAGAAAAAGGTTCAGGCAGTGAAAGATCATATCGAGCATCAACAACAAGTTCTCCAACTTTTAAAGGATAATGCCACTTTGGTGCAGAATCGAATGAAACAACAGGTAGATCAACATCACAGTGAAAAACATTTTGATGTAGGTGATAGGGTATTTTTACAGCTACATCTCAAGCAACCTATTTATGAGAAGGAAATGATGGAAATACTACGTGTGCACTTAAGAAATGGCGACCTTACCCGATGGAAAGACACTTAAGGTAAAAATGAATCATGATAGTCTTAAATACTTTTTAGAACAAATATTATCTTTAGAATAATAGAAAAAATGGGTCAAAAATATGTTGGGTTATGACTTTGACATCATCTATAGAAAAGGGAAGAAATTTTTTGTTGCAGATGCACTCTAAAGAAAGGATGAGGATGTGGAAGCATTTTTTTTTTCTATTTCTATTATCCAACCAGATTGGATAAACAAAGCTAGGGATGAATGGAAGAAGGAAGAAGAAGTGTGGCCACTCATTCAAAAGTTGCAGAAGATCCCAGTTCAAACAATATTTCTAGAACTTGATGAGGAAGGAAAAATCATATTGGAACCTAGAGCAGCCACAAAAACAAGAACCCGACAGCTACAAAATCGATCAATTTTAGAGTATCTCATCAAGTGGAAGAACTTACCTGCTGAAGATTCCACATGAGAGGACAATAATTTTATACAGAAACATGAAGAACTACTCAAGGATTGAGGACAACACTTTTTGAAGGAGAGGGGCATGTTAGGTCCCTATACTACTAGTGTAAACCCTTATTGATATTAGTACAACCCCCTTATTATATTGTTGTGCCCATGTAGTCCCCATATTGTTATTATATTGCCCCATAGAAGCCCATTATTGTTATTATTGTGCCCTTACATTATTATTGTTATGTCGGCTCTGATTATATTATGATCCCTTAGACTCCTATATATATAAAGGAGGTCTTGTCATTTGTATCATCCAAGAATTTTTCATTTGTGTAATGTAAAGGATGTTTCCCCCTTGAAGAGGTTTATTTCTAAGGTTCTCATCTATCTTTTCTATGTTTTTGTGAGTTGGTTTCATAACAGAGAAACATGCCTTTGCTGTATTTAAAACTTTAAAACATTTCAGACTTTTCCTCCTAAAAACACACACTAAGATAATAGTCCCTTAACCCGCTGTAAGGCAGTTGTTAATCCAATGGCAAGTAGGAGAAAAGAGAGAAAATTGGGTTACTACACCTCAGAAATATGATGTAGAAATACATCTTGCTAAAATTATTAGAGGTCAAGGTTTTTGCAGAATGCTAACTGGGGCCTCTCATTTACCAACATAGGACAATCAATCTACTGAAGTGCAATTATCTGAGGTAAGCCTCAACGATTCTGAATCACGATATGCTGATCTGAAATTTTTCTTGAAAAACGGACATGCTCCATTGTATCTCAATTATACAGCTAAGCATTCTCTAAGGCTTAAAGCAAATCAGTATCAATTAATTGATAATGTGTTATTTAGAAAAAAATATGATGTTGTATTATTAAGATGGTTAGAGAAACCTAACGCTGAAAAGGTAATGCAGGAATTACACAATGGGCTAGTTGGAGGCCATTTCGAAGGAAATACCACAACACATAAAATTATGCTTGTCGGGTACTATTGGCCAACCCTTTCCAAATATGCACATGAATATGCGAGGAAATGCAAAGTATGTCAAACCATAACAGGAAGAGAAAGGAAAGAAGCACTCCTGTTGCAGCTAGTAAATATACAACACCCATTTGAATAATGGGGGTTAGATATTATTGGTGAAATAACTCCAACCTCCTCCAAACAGCATAAGTATATTCTAACTGCTACTGATTATTTTACAAAGTGGGCAGAAGCTATCCCATTGAAGGCAGTTAACACCCAAAGCATTACGGATTTCATTGATCAGTTTATAATTACTAGGTTTGGCCTCCCATCAACTTTAATGTTTGATAATGCATCTTACTTCTTTCGGAATGCTATGGTAGAGTTTTCTTTGAAAATAGGTTTTGAACTTAAATACTCAGCTAACTGTTATCCGCAAGGTAATGGTTTAGTTGAATCTACAAACAAGAACCTGATTATAATTATCAAACAGACTGTAAAGAAAAATAATAAGAACTGGCATAAAGCACTAATAATTGCTCTTTGGGCAGATAGAATCACTCAGAAGGCCTCAATATTGGTTTATGGGAAAGAAGAAATTCTACCCACAAACATAAGAATACCATCTCTTGCTTTTGTTCAGTTTATTGATGAAAACCATTCTTCTTCTCTTCAACTTACACATGGTCAAATCCTTAAATTAGAAGAACAAAGGGAAAAATCTAAAGAAACACATGCTCATCAACAACAAATAGTTAAAGATTCATTTGATACAACATCCACCAACCCAAGAACTTTTGAAATTGGAGATCTTGTTTTGAAATGGGATAAGGCACATCAAGAAAAAGGTAAATGTACCAAATTCCAAAGACTGTGGCTTGGTCCATTTCAAATCATAGAGAAGTTAGGCCCATCCACCTTTTGGTTACAACATTTGTTAGGTAGAAAATACTCTTTACCTGTAAATGGGAAACTTCTTAAAAAATACTTTTCTTAGAAGTTAAACATTAGTTTTAAAATTTTAAGTTTTAGGAAAATAAATATTGAATAGTATCTCTTTTGGCTATTCAAAATTTTAAATTTTTGATAATTTACTTGATTCTTCTTGCTTCTATAAAGAAGAAGAGTAAAAGGATAATTATAAATATGATATTTAAATAAACCTTATTTCTTTGGGAAAATTTTGAATTTACTAAAGACATTTAGTTTTTGAAAAGACTCTTGATTTTATAATTATAGATGATTTTGTATCAGTCAAGAAAAGAACCAGTAACTTAGCAAGGATTCTCTGCAAAAATGTATTTACCAACTTTATAATTATCATCCATAACTCTTAAATGAGCCAATGATTCACCCCATTTGATAAAATTTTCTTTTTTCACAATGTAATTAAAAATATTCAAAAAACTTGAAAGATAATAAGTCTCATCATGAGGTTTTTTATCATGATCATAGGAAAATAATTTAGACTGATATTACCAAGACTGCATATCATAACAGGGTAATAGCTCTTGATTAAAACAATCAAAAGACAAGGGGTCTCATCACGAGCCAGCTTGTCTAGTTTAAATTACAACCAGTGAATGACATTGTACCATCAGGTCACCAAGCTTAGACAATGGCTTTTAAGGATATTTAAAGGAAAAAGCACCACAAAAAAGAGACAAGTTCCAAGTAAAAGGAAGTTGAATAAAATTTTGATTAAATTTTGAAATTAGGAATCAATTTCAGATGGGACTATGAACCATTGTTCGTTAAAAGATAACCTTGTTGAGGCTATGAATCCCTGCTGGTAGTAGAGGCTCTATCTATGATAAATGAGTAAAAATATATAAAGCCAATTTTAAGAGAATACTTACTTTATCTTTATAAATCTAAGTATTGACTGACACAAAAATTCATGTTTTATCACCTAAAGAGTCAAGTAAGAAAAGAAGTGAGATAGGTAAATACTTTATATTCCATAGAGACACTATTTAATTTATGAATCATACAATTCTTATTTTTTCGCAATTTTTCTTGTTTTAAAAGTTTGAGAAATGTCAAAGAAACTAACCAGAGATAGCCGGTTCTCCCAAGTGAATCACCAATTGTTGTGCTATGCAAAAACCCCCCCATTTTTTTATGTATAATACAAATAGGGACCCTTTAAACTAATGTTTTCCCCTCTTTGTGAATAAAATGCCAACTTTTAGAAAATTGTAACTTTTCAAAAAACCCTTTCAGAACATATTAAATTCTTCACCGCAAATTGTAAATTGCATAATTCTTTAGTAGTAAAGTTAAGCAAATTCAAAAAATATCGATATGTGACTTGCCATTGAACTTTATAAGTGACATCTCGATCACATATCGCACATCAGAGGATATTATGTCAGCAACTTAAATATTACCTATCAGAACCCCATTATTGCAATATCTTGATATTGCGATCCTGCGATTTTGCGATATCGCATATCACAAGATCCATCAAACAAAGTTTCATTCGCACCATAGCTGAAATATCCGAAGTGAAGGATTTGACAGATGTTTAATAAGTGTTTTGAGTCAGAAACGAGTCATGTCAGAATGAGTTAATACGATTATCATCCCTATGCATGTAATCATGGTGTTCGTTATGGTTTATTATGATGAACTCGTTTCCAGATCTTTTCTCACAAATTCTAGTCATTTAATCAAATCTTTTATTTTGCGCAACAATTATTCGTTTTTGGTTTTAATAGGAACTCCACTCAAATGATGTTCGTTCGAAAGGTGATGCAGAAGCATACCAACCAATCTATCGCAGAAACTGAAAGCATATAAACGTCATATGTCTTTACAGATATAGTATGCCCTACAATTGGAGATGCCACTACATGGCAGACTATCTATACTACACTAGAGAATGAAAACCCTGAAGTAACAGACATTCGACCAACTGCTGATAGGACAGAACCGTGCGGAGTGCAATTCAGAGACGCTACGTGCTCTTTCCTTCACCGAATAGTAGCAAGGGCTAGACTCTTTACATACACATATATGGTAAGTTGGGTAGTAGAAAATATAGAAGTTGAAGACAGACTTATCAAGATAGCTAGAAATACAGTCTTCGGTTCTTTTAGAGCCGAAGATTTACTACAAATGTACAAGCTACCCGAGGCCCATGACATCTACGACAAACATTTGCTAAGTTTGTAAAGGAAAACGAGGACCCATTTCAAATGATATAGGAATGGAGGAGAAGAGACAATAAATTCAAACAAGATAAAGCGGGTATGTACCCCATTTCTTCTTTGGCCAATCCTTAGAATTTTGCAGCCTCTATGCTATGTAGATTGTATGGCCTCCCTCATAATTCTAAATTCTCGATCAATTGGGTTCCGTTAGTTGAGGCTTGTGTTAATTCTCACATTATGAATTTGGCAACCATTCTGTCTAAGAATTTGGCCAAAGTGATTACTGAATATTAACAAACGAGGGCTGACTCCTCTAGAGCAGTTCCCCTATTCTTCATGTCTGTATATATATTGGATATTGTTTGTTGTTGCACTCATTTTCCAACCATGGGTTGGTAATGGACTACCAATGATCCTACTCCTATCTTCCTAAGTTATAATAAAATGTGGGAACAAGACTATATTCCACATTTTCACCAATTATGCCAAGGATTTGTTCTTCCCTTACATCAGTTAGTTTTTAATAAAATATGTCCGAGATTCACAAAAGAATCTATCAAGACCTTCATCTAACTAGAAGTTATTTTCTTGAATAATCCTTCTCTTATATTAGGATATTTAGTAGCCAAGCCTTCCTACATGTCCTCCTTATGTATGTATCAGATAAATTACTGGCAAGAGAAGTAGCACACCAAACAGTAGGAAATGGCCTCACGAAAACATTGAGGGAAATGAAGAAATCTTTATGGACAAATTTTCCCCTTCAGTGTTGGTCATTTACCCTTCTTTACTATGGTCATGCATATAAAGAGTATCGGAACATGCAGTCAAAAGAGCTCCCCATTCCACTAGCTAGGCCTTTTGATCCATACAATATAGCAAACAAATTCACCCTTTCAGTTAAGATCAGACCTATAACGCATGCAGTTGGTGAGTTTTAAGATTTACTAGAATCTATCGAGGACTTTGATAATATTATGAATGCAGCCAAGACAAAGTGCGACCCAAAGAAATTCAAAAGATTCCAGGAGTTTATAGGACAAAGGTAAAAACATCTCCCATAAGAATTTTGGATTACTGATCATATAATTGAAACCAAGTCTCAGAAGCAGAATAATCCAAGAACATCACGAGAGTAGGAAGCAAAAATAGATGAATTGGAAAAGCTATGGGATGCATTCAACGACAAACTACAAGATACCCCTAAGGTGTCAAGAACACAAGAAACTATAGGATTTCAGACCCCGCTAGGCAAAATAGCAGTAGTGACAACTGAAGGTCCAAAAAAAAGTTTCCAAGATACAAAGATAATCCCTACAGATCCAACTACTGAAATTGTTTTGAATGTAATAGATATCCCCCCTCTAGATGTCTCTTACAACCCTCTTCATAAAGCTATTGTGAAAAGACAGAGGAAGAGGAGGAGAACTGAAACTCCCTCAGAACATGAATTTATGGATGTCCTATGGAAGGACACACAAATAAATCTGACTGAACATTTTACTCCTATATCTCAATTTTCCAAAGCCTATGCTACAACGACGATCGGCAAAGCAAGCGAAGTATCTATTTTGATTAAAGAAAAGGATTACCAGATCACATTACTACTGTAACATCTAGATGAAGAAAGAGCCAGCGTAAACTGTAACGTAGAGGAACATCTGCATAAGCTACAACAAGATATAGAACTATTGAAGGTAAGTCATGAAAATGGCTTATCTGCTAAAAACAAACAGGTCCAGGAGTTAAACAGTGACCTAGAAAAGTATAAGGATATTCCTACTGCAGAGGAATTTATTAATGAGGCTTTGACACTGAATACTTTACTGACAATGAAAAAGCAGCTCTTCCTCCAACATATATCAAATATCATTCCACCTCTGAATGTTAGTGAACAATTAAAAAGCATCATTATTGCTCAAAGAATTGATTTCAATGAAGTAAATTATACGATCTCTGATTATATTGAATGGTAGGATTCAGATGAAGGGAAAAGTTCAAGTCTCTCGAATATCAATGAAAGGCATAATGCTATTCTATTCCCTGATTGGGACTCACAAGTGAAAAATGGAAAACTAGCACTAGCCAGAGCATCAGGTATTTCAGAAAGCATTGTCAAAACAATAAATCACATGTTGCACACCTCCAACCTCATAAAGGAGGATGATCCAAAAAAACTTACTGATCTTAAAACATTAGATGATAATTTGAAGAATAGGAGTAAACTATAGAAAGAAACAATTGAGGGGCTGTCAAAAATTGACTAGGAAGTAGTATGGCAACTTTTACTCAAGCCACACAGTCAGATCATGACTGTTGGTGTCCATGTATGAACAATTTATTCACCCCTTTTCCTATCAATCCAGGGGCATATTATTTTCGAGGAAACACGTAGGGTATATGTAGGGGAAAGGTTACAATGTGCCATCGACCAAGGGTTTGTGATTATGAAATCAAAACATTGTTGAAAAAGAAATAGAAACTCAACTAGAGAACTTAAAACGGTATTCACAGAGATCTAAATAATCTGCAATAGTAATCAAGAAATAAACACGACCATGAACAATACACATATAACATGAAAACATGCAACACCTGATCAGAAGAGTAGGCCCAGCTCTCTAATCAGGGTTGTGTTACTCATAGCGAAAGATCTAACAACAAAAGGTTTGTATTTTATTAATCTGAACAATGTTGTTACAATACAGTGCAAGGCCTAGCTAACCCCTCGTATAGGAATGGCCTATCTTTATACAGTACAAAGGGGAGTGACACTTCTCCACAAAACCCACCAACTATATGCCCAAAGATATACATCAGTTCACACAGCACCAGCGCCGAGAGAACAAGAAAAATAATGATCCAAAATGGGTTGAGAACAGCTGTAAATCAGTTATGATGTTTCATTGTGGTCGATTGGCTGCTATAAATCGCGGAACTACTGCCATATGTCATGAGGTCAACACCTGTGCTCCGTAATCTATGGTCATAACATATTTTAGTTTTTCGCATAAGTAAAACCCTCATGCTCTCCTTCATTAATTAAATATCCCAAGAGACGATAAAGGGGAATTACCTCATAGCTTTTCATAGTAAAGGTATGCGAATGAATCCAAAAACGGATGAAAAGAGGAGTGGAAATGCAGGGAAACGATAGGCCAATTTGGTGCCCAACATCTCCCCCCAACTAGCCTTCTGCACACCCTCATGGAGATCGTCATCTCCACAGGTCTGGGTTGTATAGGTTGTGTGCTTCGTGAAGTCGGACGAGATCGTATTCCTCAGCCATCTTTGTACCTAGGACCTTAAACCCCACTGAAGGAAGAACCTCCTTCCACCAATCATTTGGTACATTATATGCTGGGGTATAGTGCTCTGCTGGAAACCAAAGGACAGGGTACTAAAATCGAATTCCCATCCACTTGACCCCACATGTTTGGATGCATGCCACATATCTTGGCACCCTACTGAGTGCCCATGCAAAATTTGGTGCTCCAAATGGTTCTCTATTCCGAACAGATGTGGTTGACATCATCCACCTTTTCTGACAACTATCCAGGGCCTCAACTTGAAACGTGACTAACTGCTTGAGACAGAGATCAATGCACCACTTTTATGTCCACAACATTCATTCCTTATTTCCCATAATTTCTAAAAATGTAGCGTTCTTATTGTACATAGTCACTGATCGCTAGGGTTCTCCTCTTACCATACAAGGCCTCATGGCCTGATTTGACTCGAACGTGTTAGAGGCCTTCTGCCAACTTATCTGATTGAAAGTGTAAGAGGTGAGGGCCCTTAAATGAATGCCTCCCACATATGGAACCAGATTAAATTCTCTTTCAACACGTACAAGATACCCGTACATGTAAAGCTCACACATCAAATGTTGAGTTGGCACATCACGGGCTCTCATTATCTAGAGGAACTGTACACCATCCTCAATCTCGTGAGTAATTTCTTTTTGGATACATTCCAAACAGAAGAAAATAAAACGTTCATGCAAAAATAAAGAATAACTAGAAGCAGGAGGGCGACATGTCATCACCTCCTGTGCTAAATGGAGCATATGTTCTCTTTTAGTTTTCAGCTCTACCACTTGTCCTTCCAGCCGTTCTACCTTGAGCTACTTTTTTGGAAACCTCAATCGCATTATATCTATGTGCTCCACATATTTGAAGATAGCCATAGATGCTCCTTCTTGGGATTTCGTCACTTCATTCTGATATTGCGCCGCGCTGCGGTGGATTTCCAGCATTTCACTATAGTCATCAAAGAAAACTCATGACCTTCAATCAAATACTCTATATGGTCTATCTGAGTGGCAACATACATAGAAAATTTTAGGGGCGAATGTTTGCCCTTTGACGAAATTAAGGGGTTTTAAATTTTTAGTGGGCGAATATTTTTTTATCATAGTACATTTTTACAAATCACCTCAAATAGCCCACCTTATTTTAAGGGAGAGGGTAAAAAAGGTAAATTTAGCCCTTGAAATTAGGAGTTACAACCTTCCATTCGCCCATTTTCATGAATAGTTTTTATTTAAGTGAATCCATTAGCCCATTTTCAAGAATAGGTTTTATTTAAGTGAATCCTATGGGCCAAAGGCCCAAATACCATATTTATAAAAGAGGTATGGTAAATTCATAAAAACATAAATAAATGAGAGGTATGGTAAATAAATAAAACATTTTTTATATTTACTCCATAAGTCACCTTATATACATGCAAGGGTGTAAACAAATAAAAATATAAGTAAAGTGGAGGTATGGTAAATAAATAAAACATTTTTTTATACTTACTCAAAAGGTATGGTAAATAAATAAAAATATAATTAAACTAGACACATGCTAAATAAATAAAACCTCTTTTTATATTTAGTCCATAACCCTCGTTCTATTTATGAAGGCTCAAGAAAGAGGTTTTATTTAAGTGAATCCTATGGGTCAAATACCATATTTGTAAAAGATGTATGGTAAATTAATAAAATTATAAATAAACGAGAGGTATGGTAAACAAATAAAACATTTTTTTATATTTACTCCATAAGTCACCTTATATTTATGAACACTCAAAAAATGCATTATATTTAGGTAAAACCTATGGGAAAAATACTATGGGACAAATACCACAAATAAAACATTTTTTTATATTTATTCCATAAGTCACCTTATATTTATGAACACTCAAAAAATGCATTATATTTAGGTGAAACCTATGGGCAAAATACTATGGGACAAATACCATGCACTAGATTGTTATTAATACCATGCAAAAAAACATTATTAACCCTAATATTAGTATTAATAAAAATAAAAATGGCACATGGTATTGACCCATGGTATTCACCAAAATGTCACATGGTATTGACCCATGGTATTCACCTGGAATGTAGCCTATTTAAATGGGGGAATTAAACCAGCATAGATCCATCTTTACTTTGGATCTACTAACCCCCTAGAGGTATCAAATATCGTGATATGCAAACTAGCATAGAGTGAAAAAATATTTGATCCGATCAAAAGTAAAAATGGATGTTGTAATTTAATGTATGTTAAACATTTTATCATGGTTAAAATAAAAAATAAAATAAAAATCAACTATTAATTTTATTAATTTTTATAAATTACTAATAGTAATTTTTAAGCTCTAGGTTTATCATAACCCATGGTAATACCATGGTATTCATGTGAGTATAGAATATTTAAAGGGGAATTCTATCATATTTGATCCATCTTAATTCTGGGTCTACCAAGTGCTCAGAGGGATAAATAGATTTCATCCCCCTAAGAGTGGTAGATGTGGAGTTAAGATGGATATAGGTTGGTTTTTATGATAATGAAGATATCAAATAGACTTAAGGAGATTATATTGTAAAATCATCTTAAGGTGACTGGTTAAAACATAGACATTGGACAAGTATATTTGTATACTTCTGTTTTAAATTGAAACAAATCCAGGGCTAAAAGGAATGGATTGATTGCACTAGTCATCCTTCTATAACTTTCCAACATATGCTGGAGTAAACAGATTGTAATTTGGGTAGTTTTTCTAATTGCAAATAGGAACATACTTGTGTATTGGCAGGGTCGTAACATATGCTGGAGTAAACAGATTGTAATTTGGGTAATTTTTGTAATTGCAAATAGGAACATTGGTAACATATGCTGGAGTAAACATATTGTAATTTGGGTAATTTTTCTAATTGCAAATAGGAACATACTTGTGTATTTGCAGGGTGGTTACGAGGTCCCTAGAAGTAATGAATTTGATTTTTTCATGGTTTTATATATAGTATTAGGTTTTTTCTCCTGCTTGCTGTGAATGGCACGAGTGAATTTTATCCTACACCCACTAGGTTATCGATATGTAATTTCGGTAATTTTGATTTCAAAAGATATTTTAAATAAATGCAATGATTTCATTTGCGTATTCAATAAACATAAGATTTTATAATTGAGTAAAATATTTGTCATGCCTGGTGAGAGATTCGCCAAAAAATTATATATACATATCATATTATTGACAAAATCGCCTTCCATTTTTCCTATATACCATGGAGATTCGCCCATTTATTATACATGTAAATTTAGAGGGGGTTCTTGAAATTTTCCCTGCAACAGAGGTTGTTTCCATTCCATCTACTTGTGTCTCTACTTCGGCCATCATGGCTTTGGGCTTCTTAGCCCACCACTTATATTTCCCTAGCTATTTATTCAACCGGTGCATCTGCCTTCTCAGCCTTTTGACCTTTTTTTGAGCCGCATTGTTTCTTTGAATTGCATATGAAATTTCTTCTTAATAGGTAGCTCCCCCTGCTGACATAATTCTACCCATTCTTGTTTAACCACCACCTCATCTGGTACTGTAGGCAGTTAGATAGGTGGTGTATTAATCAAGGGATTATCCATAGGGTTAATTGACGAGCCTGCTTCGCTTGGTCTCTCTTCCCTCGGAGCAACCGCTTCCTTATTGACTCTTGCCTCAACCCACTAAGAAGCTATTTCGATTGGTGGTAGATTCATTTGATGGGTTTCCATCGGTGTTTCAACAAAAATTTCCCCTCCCAGTTCCCTTATTTCACAAACACCTGTCTCTTCCTCTCTTCTAGGTTCCTAGAAAGGACCTCTCTGGAAGTCTACGGCCGACGAACCTGTGGCAGCTGGTCCTTTATTCCTCCCATCAAAATTCAAAATCATTGGAACGACAACGTCCTCCTTTGTGTGTCAGGAATAGCGAGACACCCTCACCCATTTTGGAATGGAGAAGTAAGAGGAAAATGGAAAGAATTTTCTTACCTGATCTATCTCGGCTCCAGTTGTGGCCTCGGGCTCTTTCCCTTTGTCTGCAATGTCTCTTCTCTAGGTTGAAACCCCTGGCTGTGTAGTCCTCTATTATGAGGTCAACACTAGTTCTTGGGGAGCAGCATCAGTCACAACATGTAATTTCGCTGCAATCTCCAGGGTCGGACATGTTGATTACGGTTCTTGTGTAACACCACCTTCTGTATCTAGTAGTTCTTGAGGAGACGATGTTGGCATTGTTTCTTCTAGCATGGCATTGATAAAAATGGATTCTTGCATCATTACATCAATTCTGTGCATTATACCCATAGCTTCTCCTTCTATTGGCCCCACAGTTCTTTCAACTTTGGGCCCCTCTCGTCCTGGTTCATCTTCGACCAATGGTTCTACGGTCGAGGGTGGTTCTTGTGGGATACCCCTGGCTGCAATATTAATGAATTACTCCACCTCAGGCTCCACCTTAGACTAATGTGGTCCCTCTTCTCTTATTACAGTGTTGCTGATTTGCTCCACTGGCTCCATGGTCGAGGCTGGTTCTTGTGAAACAGGCTAGGTTGTGGTGTTGGTTACCCTTTCTATATCGGCGCCTTGCTACAATACTTCTTCTTCCATTGGTTCTGCGGTCGAGGCTGGTTCTTATGGAGTAGCCTCTACTATCCTCTCTGGTTCACACTCCTGGTTTTATTCCAACCTCTCCGGTTCCATCTCCATTTCCTCTGGTTCTTCTTGATCTATGTATTCATCCTCTCCTCCGGTTCCTTCCTCCAACACTTTCGTCTCTTCTTCTCTAGTGGCTCTAGTAGCTACTATCTCTTCCTTTGTAGAATCCTAAAATGTTTCCCACAGGATTTTAAGTCGATCGATTGCATGCATGACTAACAACTGGACTAGCCCATGGTTGGTAATGACTACCGCCACTTGTTGCAAATGCTGAGCAGAGTGTGCCATCAGCTGGAGATGTTTTAACATGAAGAAAGGCATATTCATTGAGAAGGCTTCCGACTATGGGAACCAAAGGTGAGCCAACATTCTAAAATGATATTTAAACCCGGTGGTATACCTCCCCTCACAGGTTATGTATCTCATTAAAAAACCTGCTACCTCGCTCCATGGGTGTGGTAATGAATTCTGGTCATACCCCCAGCCTTTCTGGACAACATAATCTTCGGCTTGCAAAAATGCTTTGGGGAACTCGAAGAGGGCAGTTCTTCGTAAAAGCCATTTCTGCCCCTGCTGGGGTACGCTACTGACCTCTACAATAGTTTCCTCTGTAACAGGGATTTCTATCCCTCGGACCCGAGAGCTCCCTTCCTCTAAATTGAGTGCAAACTTGATCATAATCACCTCATTAAACCTGTGAAACCTATCGAAATAGATGTTCCACCCTGCATTTTCAAAAACTTGTCCTACTTCCTGATTATTTCAAACCATTATCATATCGTCCAGCTCATGGCGCATAGCCGACCCACCCATCACTATAGGAACTGGATCAACACGATGTATACAATTGGCTGGTAAGGGGAGAGTAACAACAATACAACTGACGATGGCTATAATATATATCATGGTGGCCACGGGGTAATAGAATGGTGTTAATGGTTGATACACCTCGAAAAACACAGCAAATAATTGAAGGATATGGCAGTATAGGTGAATGATTATGGGGATTGAATATAGCATACAGAGGAAATGACCGATAAGGTTTTTGGTGTACGATTTCAAATTGCAATGTGTAGGAATCATGATTACAAAATCACATGATTTTTGGTTTCTGTTCACATTGGATTTGGTAATGATGTGATATGATTACGATTTTAGGTACGCTGTCATCTATTTGTGATGGGACCACCCCCAACTTAAATTCGGTCATTCGCAGCACGTACTAGTCTCCTTTTGGAATATTTTAATTAAATCCATAAGTCATTGAAGGCATAGCTGGCGACCTACCTGATGGTGGAGTAATAGCAAAAATAACTGGTGAAGTAACGGAAATGACGGAGTAACAATGCCGATAAGGTGACAACACCGACGAAGTAACAACACGATGGAGTAACAATAGTGACGGAGTAACATCAACTACAAAGTAACAATGCCGATGGAGTAACAACAACGACAGAGTAACAACAACTGCAGAGTAAGAACACCGATGGAGTAACAACAACGGCGGAGTAACAACAACGACAGAGTAACAGCAATGGTGGAGTAATAGCACCGGTGGAGTAACAACAACGACAAAGTAACAAAAACTATGGAGTAATAGCAACGATGGAGTAACAGCAACAACGGAGTAAGAACACCAGTGGAGTAATAGCAATGATGGACTAACAGCCCCGGTGGAGTAACAACAACGCTGGAGTAATAGCAATTGCGGAGTAACAAAAACTACAGAGTAACAACACCGATGGATTAACAGAAACGGTGGAGTAACAACAATGACCCTTACTTGAAAAATTTCTCAATTTCTCCTTGTTATAATTCGGTTCTTATTCCTTCAAAAAGATAAACAAGTAAGCAGTAACAACATATATATATATATATATATATATATATATATATATATATATATATATATATATATATATATATATATATAGATATATATATATATATATATATATATATATATAGATATAGATATAATTTTATATTATTCTTTTTTTTTTTAACAGAAGGCAGAGGGAGTATTCTCTGCATCAACAACCATCAAACCAAATGTATCAAAAATATGTTTGATGAAGGCAACCTTAGAAGTTGGACAGTGGTATAACTTCAGACAATGTCTGTTCACTAGGAAGGAAGTACGTTTTTCATCTACTATAACCAATATGATTGTTCCATTGTCGAATATAGCATCCACTTCATAGGGTCCCATCCAACGAGTGTGAAGCTTTCCTTTAAAATCATTGAACGAGGAGTCATAGAGCAATGCCTAGTCTCCTGTACGGAACACCTTATTCATGAAAAAATTATCATGCCATTTCATTCTTTGCCATTAGACAATAGTGGTTCTCTACACAGCTACTGATCGAATCTCGTCTAACTCATTGAGCTATTCCAGCCAATGTTTCTGGGCCTCTGTTAAGTCTAATCCCACTTCCAAAGCCATTCTGAGCGTACTAATCTCAAACTCTACTGGAAACAAGGGGGGTTTCCCATAGACTAGCTCAAATGGTGAAAGCCCAGTTGTATTCCACCATGTCGTCCTATATGCCCAAAGAGCTTCTGGAAGTTTCTACGACAAATCCCAGCAATGGCTTGCTATAGTTTTTGTCAAGATATTCTCCAATACCTTGTTTGTGCTTTCTACCTATCCATTTGGTTGGGGATGGTAAGGAGTTGCCACTCTGTGTTTGACCCCGTATTTCTACATAAGCCTCTCTATCATGTGGGATGTGAACTCTCCTCCTCCATTTGAAACAATTTCTCTCGGGGTACCATATCGAGAAAAAATCTCTTCAAAAGGGAAATCTACCACCACTTGTTATCTTGCTTTCGCAACCGATCTGGCTTCCACCCACTGAGTCACATAATCAGTACAAACTAGGATGTGAACCTTCTGGTGAGAAGGTGGGTTGATGCGTCCAATGAAATCTATGGCCCACTTCTCAAAAGGTTCAAGGACTATCTAGGGATGTAATGTCATTTCATCTAATTTCCCAGGTTGTCCCATCTATTGACAGTTGTCACATCTTCAGACATAATCTCTAGCATCACGAAAGATAGAAGGCCAGTAGTATCACATTTGCAACACCTTGTGGCCTATTCTTTTATCTTCGAAATGTCCTCCACAAGGTCCACCAGGGCCAGCCTTCAATATCTCATAGATATCATCCTTTGATACACAGTGCCGAATCTATTGATCAACCCCTGTATGAAAGAGGTATCTTGTCATCCATGAATATCAGGTACTATGATGAATAATTTTTCATTTATCCTTATATGAAAAATGATGAGGTAACTTCCCTGTAGCAAGATAGTTAGCAATATCTGCATACCATGGAGTGTTAGCAGAAATTGCAAAGAGATATTCATCTGGAAAGCTATCTTCGATAGGTGTACCTTTGACATTATTTTCTAGCCTAGACAGAAAATCAGCAACCACGTTGTCCTTCCCTAGTTTATCTACTATGGTAATGTCAAATTCTTGAAGTAGAAAAAACCATCTTGTAATACGATCAAGAGTAACAGGTTTATTCATCAGGTACCTGATAGCCACATGATCAGTGTGTACAAAGGTGGGGTAACTAGTGATATAGTGCTGGAACTTGTTGATGGCATAGATGACAACAAGGAATTCTTTTTCAGTCACTGTGTAGTTTAACTTAGCAAGAGCCAAGTTATTACTAACATAGTAAACTGCATATGGTACCTTATCCACTTGCTGCCCCAAAACTGCCCCAACTACTGTCAAGGAAACATCAACATGAACATGGAATGGTAATGCCCAGTTTGGCCCTCTAATGATCGGAGCGCTATAGACCAATTCCTTGATCTTCACAAAGGCTGCATCATAGTCATCTGTCCACACAAATTCTGCATCTTTTGTCAGTCATTGAAAAAGAAGATATGTTGTTTTAGCAAAATTTTCTATAAAGCGCCTGTAATAACAAAGACAACCGATAAAGCTACATACCTGAGTGGGTGTTTTGGGTATTGGAAAATGTTTTATTATCTTTATCTTAGCCGGATCTATCCTGATTCCTACATCTGAAAGCATGTGTCCTAGGACTATTCCATCGTTCATCATCATATGTCATTTCTCTGTACTTAAAGAGACATGCACCTACTTGCATCTTTCAAGAACTTTTTCTAGCTTCCCCAATACTTCTTCGAATGAGTCTCCATATGCCATGAAATTTTCCATATAAATCTCAACACTATCATCTATCAAATCAGAGAAAATCCCTAAAATTCCCCTTTGGAATGTTGCAGGTGCATTACAGAGACCAAATGGGAGGACCTGGTATGCGAGCATTCCCTAAGGGCATGTGAAAGTGGTCTTATCCCTATATTTAGGAGCTATCTAGATCTTGTTATACCTGTTAAATCCGTCTAGGAAGGCGAAAAACTTCTTCCCAACCAATGTATCTAATACTTGGTCAATGAATCGTAAGTGAAAATGGACTTTCTGAGTTTCCTTATTTAATTCTCTGTAGTCCATGCATATTCACCATTTACCATTCTTCTTAGGGACCAGTACCAATGGGGAAACCCATTGGTTGTCTGAAATGGGGTAGATAAATCACACATCCAGCAGCTTTTGGAGCTCTTCCTTAAAAATGTATTTCAGAGCAGGGTTCCTTCTTCCCTGGGGTTGCCTCACAGGACGACAATCCTCCTTAATGTATATGTCATGGGTGCATATATTAGCATGAATCCCCTTCATATCTGAGTAGTCCCAGGAGAAGGCTTCTTTGTGAGTCTGAAGAACATTCAAGAGTTGTTTCTTCTGGGACTTTGACAGATTTGGATTGATATTCAGGGATTTTCCTAGTTCTATTTCCACGGAAATATTGTCATGGGGTGCAGTTGTAGGTAGCTCATCAAATCCATCTACTGTTCCAATACATTCCTGAGTCTCACATCTCAAGACAGACTCCAGGATTTTTTGATTTAAATATGAAATAGAATAGGGATCACTGATAAAGGTAGTAATTGTGTCATCTTCCATTTCGGTTTTCAGCTGGAGGGCCTATCCAATAGTAAGAACTAGTCTTAACTCCTCATTTTCTAATTCAAACTCTTTCCTGTATAAATATTTCTTACGACATGTTGATTCTGTTGATGGGTTAGGTTCTGCGGGAGGATATAACACTAGATTCTTAGTTCTTTTCCCATTCAAAATGATCATATGTCCAGACTAACACTTAATATAAGCGTCTGCAGTTTCCAACCATGGTCTTCACGGAATCAGGGGATGGCCTCCAGCTGGAAATTGCGTTTGGAGTACTAGGACTCCATATGGTAGTGCCATGAATCAACCAAAATTGTGATGTCTACTAACTTTCCTATCGGTTTCACTATAGATTGATCTACTAGCTCTAACACTGTAGGTGTGTGTTTCAAGTTACAAATACCTAATGCACACATAACTTCAGTAGTGGTGACATTTATGGCAGCACCCAAATCTACCACTACATTTGGAACTTCTACCCCATTGATTTTCATAGTTAAAATTGGGTTCCTGGGATCCCCATACTTTACAGGCATGGGCCTTCCCATCATGAAGTTTGATAACTTTCCCATTACATGAATAGTGAGCAGGTCTCTTTATTTCTTTTTAGGCTTCTTAGCACAATATTCCCTAAGAGTTTTTGCGTATATAGGTACGTCCCTCAAAGCTTGAAACAAGAGAATCTTGACAAATAAATTTTGTAACTCCCCTAACAGGTCAAACTCAGCTTGGGGGGTTTGTTTACTCAAAGCCAACCTTTCTAGATAGGGTGGTTCAGCTTGGTGTTTTTGAGTCCCTAGCAGTTGAGGAGGTGTATGATTTTTATTGTCTTTGTTTGATTCATCTTCAATGATTTCTGGTTCTTTTTCCTCACTGTCAATTTGTTTAATGATAACTGGTTAGGGTTGAGCATCTATTGTTCGTCTAGATCGTAAATTCATCTCATAGAATTCTATGGTAGAGATGTTGTATGAAGGTAGGTTGAGGGTGTCAGCTTGCTGAGCCCATTTATTGTTAGGATTCAAATTGGGTTGGATGGGGAGTTGGGGACGAACAAGCTAATTACCAAGGGGCACATTAGAAGGTAATTGAAGTTGTTGTTATGGCATTAACTAGGGAAACTGACCAGGAAGAGAAGGTCCCCACTAGTTCTAAGCCCACGCGGAACTCGAACTAGCTTTAGGAGCCCACTACTGCCAAGGAAGGAACTGGTATTGGGGCCACATGTGAGGATAAGGCATGGACTGGGGACCCATATTAAATTTGCTAAAATATTGAGATGGATCCAGAAACATACCTTGATTTCCCATTGACGGCCAAGGTTGCCATGGATTTTTAGGTCCCATAAAGTACAACTGCTCCATCACTTTGCCTATCCCTTGAAAAATTGGTTTTAGTCCTGGCAAGGATGGGCATGAACTTGTCACATGATTCAAGTCACAGATTTCACACTCCTCTGTAGAGTTTAATGGACATTCCCTCTCTGGGTGTCTTTTCCTGCATGTTTGGAAAAATACAGCCATAGTTCTTTCCAATTCTAGTTGTTTCTATTTTACCTGCAACGTGTCTATTTGTTCAGATAAGGTACTGAAGATATAATTCCTTAGGGTGTCCAACAGATTCCCAAGTTCTTCTTTTATAACACCTCCAGCAGATACTTTTGTTGATCGAATCCCTTGTTTATTGCAACTCCCCTTCAGCACTGGATGCACAACTCACAGATGGTGTCAAAGTTCTACTTTGATATATCTCTCTTTCTGACTATATTCAACAATTCCAAAGAGTCCTCTCAGAAGGCCCAGAGAAGGATAATTTTCAAAATGTCCTTATCCAGATGAGAGTGACCTAATCTCTGCAATGTGTATTTAAATCATTCCACACAGTCTTCCATATTTTCATCCTCCTTCTATGCAAATTTGAAAAGTTCTTCCTTAATATCCTGTGATTTACAGTAGTCTTGGTACTTCTCCAAGGAAAGTTCTCATCTCCTCCCATGTGGTGATAGTCCTTCCCCCAAGACCCATAAGCCACCATAGGGTTGTCCCTTTTAGTGTAGCAGGGATGATTTCCAATTTCTGAGCATTCGTTATATAATCGTATCCTCGACACACAATGTCAAGTTCAAAAAAAAACATGTCGGGGTCTTTAGAAGTAAGCCCATGGAAATTGGGTAAAGTTGTTAAATGAATGGGCTTTGTTGGTGTGCCAGTCCCAAGGTCCCGAATTGGGAAGTCAATATTAGAGGTTGTAGGTGCCATGAATATCCTCCAGTACTCACTGGGGATTTTAGCAGGCTCCATAGGAAGGGCTTTTATCGCAGGGTTTCGAGTTGCCTTAACAACCCTCCCTCTACCCTTTGGCAATAGAAGCATCTCTACAATTTTTTCCTCCCTTCCATAGTGGCTTGACCCTTCCGATCTCTCTACAACTTCTTCTTCCCTACTAGGATGGATCGTTCCCTCGGATGTTTTACTTGTAACTTCTTCTTTTTCTGTTATGAGCAATCGTGTCCCTTTATCAAGCGTGTTGTTGCTTGTCTCTCCGACTGCTGGAAGGGCTTGTTGTGTCTAATCAATAGGGGGTGTTGTGGACAGCATTGATCCATCTACAGATTGTCCCTCAGATCTTATCTACGTACCTGGCCTCACGACTACATGAGAATATGCCGCTGATTCAACTTTTGCAATGATTTGCTAGATATAAGTATTCCTTCCCAAATCCTGTCCTCCCTTCTTTGGGGCTCTCCATCTGCCCCTTTTATTTGGCTCTATGTTCGTACAAGTTGGTGTGATGAAAGATGTTGCTACCAAATCATAGTTCCCAATACCTAGAGTAGGGCATCAAAAGACCCCTCCCTCCTAGGGCGAGAGATCATGTTGAAAATTGAACGGTTAACATAAAAAAAAATAAAAAAAATAAATAAACAAATAAATAAATAAATAAAAATAATAAATAATAAATAAATAATTAAAATAAATAAATAAAAATAAATAAATAAATAAATAAAATAAAATAAAATAAAATAAAAACCTAGGGTTCAAGGTTTGGAGCAGGGCGTCAAAGGACTCCTCCCTCCTCGGGACAAGAAACCCAATCAGTAAAAATATCACACACATGAGAAAACCTAACACTTAAAGATATGAAGTAGGGCATCAAAGGAGCCGTCCCTCCCCAGGGTGAGAGATTGGGTTTCTCAAAAAAAAAAACAACAAAAAACATTCTAGGGAAATCTAAGCTGAGGGCCTGGAGCAGGGCGTTAAAGGACTCCTCCTTCCCCAGGGCAACAGATTGGCCCTAATAAAATAGGAAGGCAATAAAAGCACAAAACAAACAAAATACCTACACTCAGGACCTGGAGCAGGGTGAGAAATCTCGTTCTCTCCCTAAGATGAGAGATTGACCCTCTAGTTTATACAGATCATGTCTTGCACCTTGTTATCCTCCTCGACAATGACGCCAAAATGTTGGTGTCCAGGTATGAACAATTTATTCACCCATTTTCCTACATTAACGTATCTGGGTGTGTATTCTTTTCAAGGGAACATGCAAGGTATATGGAGGGGCAATGTTACAATCTGTCATCAACCAAGGGTTCGTGATTACAAAATCAAAACATTGTTGAAATAGAAATAGAAACAACTGTAGAACTTAAAAATGTATTCACATCGATCTAAGGAATGTACAACAACAATCAAGAAATAAACATAATGATGAACAATACACACATAACAAGAAAACATGCAACACCTAATCAGAAGAGCTGGCCCATCTCTCTGATCAAGGCTACGTTACTCAGAGCGAAAGATAGAACAACAAAAGGTTTGTATTTTATTAATTTGAACAATGTTGTTACAATACAATGCAGGGTCTCGCTAACCCCTCGTACGGGAGTGACCCGTCTTTTATACAGTACAAAGGGGAGTAACACCTCTCCGCAAAACCTTGCAACTATATGCCCAAAGATATACATCAGTTCGCACAGTGCTAGCATTGAGAGAACAAGAACAAGAATGATCCAAAACTCGTTGAGAACAACTAAAAATCAATTATGTTGTTTCATTGTGGTCGATCAGCTGGTGTAAATCATGGAACTTCTGCGATATGCTGTGAGGTCAACACCTACGCTCCATAATCTATGGTCATAAAATATTTTAGTGGTTTGCATAGGTAAAACTGTCATGACTCTACTTCATTCATTAAATATCCCAAGAGACAATAAAGGGGAATTACCTCATAGTAAATATATTTGAATGAATTCAAAAAGGGATGAAAAAAGGAGTGGTAATGTAGGGAAAAGATAGGCCAATTTGGTGCCCAAAAATGACCTTGAATTGCTCCTTGGATTTAGTACAGAGAATGTTTCCACCTTTACATGATGCTATTTTTGAAGGGCAGTTGACACCACAATTCGGGATGACACCACAAGTCAGGCCAATGTCCAAAATTTGTGAGCAGAGAAGCAAAGCTGTGAGCACTGATTAATCAATGAAGCCCTGAGTCATTTTTGAGTATTTTTATTTTTGGAAAGTTGGATACTAGGAATGAGGAAGGTTGTTTGAAACCTCCTCATAGATATTTTGTATAAGTTATTTTTAGTTAATTAAGAATAGTATTTAAACCCTTCTCATGCATTTAGAGAAGGGTCCATAATTTTATTAAGAACATTTTCAAAGAATGTGTTATCGTAAGTTTGTAGATGCCTTAATGGAATCATGGAACATGGTCTTTTAAATCAAATATCCTTTTGTTGATCACTATTGATGCAATATTTTATTCTTTGGATGCTTATTGGTAGAAGATTGATTATGGTCTATTGTCACTAGTCAAATGAGAAGAATGGTACACATCTAGTACTATTATCATGTTTGCTAAATCCTTGTTCTAGTATTAGTGATAAGTTTATCTCTCATGAATTATGTATGAAATCTGTCATCTCTATTTGAAGTATCTAATTGAATAGAGAATGTTATGTTTTATATATGATCATTAGAATACGTGATATGTTTTTCACAAATCTTTTGATTAACTATTTTCTCAAAGGAATCATATTACAATATATTAACTCTATATAGTTTGTGATTGATCTATATCATCATATATTACATAGACATATTTTTATATTGCATAAAACCAGCAATACCCTGGGTTAGATTAAAATAGATTTACTTCAAAGTTTTTCATCTTAGAATAAAGTTGTGTGAATTTCTATTCATTCTTTTGAAAATCATTAGGAAAATCCCATAAATCATATAATCCCAAAACACTAGGAAACTAGTCCCATCATATCCAGTCGGAGCCACTATCTCAAATGGAAAAGGAGCTTCTCTAAGGTCCAAACTAGGTGGTTATCCCCCTTTGTTGTTGCCACAGATTTTTGAGGCCTAACACCCCTATAATGACACTCAAACTATGAAGTTTCCTGTCTAAACGTATGTCCTAAGATCACCGAAATTATCCACAGAGCTCACCAAAACATCCTCTGAAATGAGATCTTCTGATTTGGTGTAATGCAAATATCACAGGCTTATATATATAGTGGTATATCCATCCTAAATGAGCCAACATGAATCACAAAGAGATGTGTCTTGGTTGTAGGATGACATGATTTCATTTGATGACAATTCCTTTGAGGCCAACTTGAAGGAGATTTTGAGGAGGTTGACATGTTGATGATCAAGGATACATTGGTGGACGAGCCTCTGGCCATGAAACAAATTAACTTTGGCAATAACCTAAAGCCTACAATGGGGGAATGACCTACGACAAATGACCCAAGCATGAAACCCATGCTTTAATAAGTCAATTCCAATGATAATAAAATTCTTTTTTCTTTTCTTTTGACAAGTAAATTACATTTTGACTTCAAGTACAATAATGAAGACATAACCTAGTTACGTTCTTCAACATTTGGCAGTAGAAATATGTTAAATTGTGGATACAATGGAAAATAGAGTTAAACTCATTGATTAATAATAGATAGGATTCATTTATATGTTGATTAGAAAACAAATGTACCACTTAACACATAAACTGTTGGGTCCCTATAATACTAGTGATTACCCCATTACTATTATAGCTATACCACTTATTTATATTGTTGTGCCCCTATTACCCCCATATTGTTATTTATGTGCCCCATAGAATCCCTCTATTGTTATTTTTGTGGCTTTATATTATTATTGCTAGGTCGGCTAGATTATATTGTGACTCCTTAGACTCCTATATATAGAAAGGAGGTTTTGTCATTTGTATCATCCAAGAATTGTTCATTTATGTAATGTAAAGGAGGTTTCCCCCTCGAAGAGGCTGAATTCTAAGGCGTTGATCTATCTTTTCTATCTTTTCTTGGGTTGGTTTCATAACATTTGGTATCAGAGCTTTGGATTCTAGGGTTTTGCTGCTCCAAACAGGTCATCGTGGAATTTTCGCTATAGATTTTTTTTCTATGATGTTTCAGAAGTCGCAAAAAAAACCCATTTGAGAGGAAATCACGTTGAACCTTGAGTCCAAATTTCAGAGCTTTTTGCGCGATATTTGTGGAGATATGATCTGAGGAAGTTGGTATTTTTGCAGACTCCTGAATTACATTCAAAACAGGTGACCTCGGGAAAATCATCATAAATTTCTCTCTAGGGATCAGATCGAAATTGCGTCAGAAGGTACAAAAATAGGACAGACTTTATTTTTGTGTATGTGTGTTTTAGATTCAATGGTTGAAACAATGACTCGTGGCACATCGTACAAGTTCGCTCTACGGAACCCATCTAAAAGCAAGTCACTATGGGAGATTTCACATAACTCTTCCTTGGAGAATCCAATTTGGCTCAAACTTGTGGCATTGGAAAGAGGATGCAGAAGGCTACTACAGGTAGCAATTTTAGAACTGGATGATCCGAAATTACAGAGATACATCAGATTCAATATCAGGCTTCTATATAGTGAAAAAAGGTGTGTAGTTTTTTTTTAATTTTTGTATAAGCTTGGTTTAACGGAATTCAAAGGGCATAGTAAAGAATTATTATCAATAACTGATGCCCCAAGGAACGAAAATGCAAACACCTAGTAAGGAACCTGAAAGCTCTAGCATGACTCATGAAGAAGAGGAAGAAATGCTACATGATATATCAAAATTACAAGAACAAGTGCAAAAAATGTCATGCTCACAAAAGCTAACAGAAGCTAAGATAAGTGGCGTGGAATCTAAGATAAAGGGCATGGAAGCTAAGATGGATGATTCGAAGATAGATTTGAAGAGAGACATGGTAGATTTGAAGATAGATTTGAAGACACACATGGAAGAATTGAAGAAGTTGCTACAAGAAAGGGTCACTAATGGTGAAAAGGTAGTAAAGGAAACTCATGATGAGAACAAAAGAAATGTTAATCATGATTCCATAGACGCAAATGTTGGATCGAAGAATCACCATATTCCAAAAATTGATATGAGGAAGTTTGATGGCAAGGATCCCGCCACATGGATATTACAGATGGAGCAATTCTTCGATCTCAATAATGTGCAAAACGCACAAAAGGTACGTATGGCAACTGTATATTTAGAACCAAATCAGTTTGTATGGTATCAATGGCTTTTCTATCGTAAACAATTTATCACTTAGGTAATTTTTACGGAAGAATTGATAGCACATTATGAAGATACAAAAAGCAACAATTTTTTTAGCCAATTGATAAGTCTCAAACAAAAGGGTTCAGTAATGGAGCACATTGAGGAGTTCCAAAAATTGAACATAAGGGTAAAAGATATTCCAGAGGAGCATAGGATTGATGTGTTCATAGGGTCTTTAAAGGATAATATCCAACATGATGTTCGCCTTTGGGAACCTGATTCATTAGAGAAGGCATTCAGGTTAGCAAGAAAAATGGAAAGCAAAATTATGGCAACTAGGAAGCATACCACTCACAACTATAAAGACGGAAGTGTTGTTGCCCCTAGTCTTCCACAACCTATAAGGTTGACACAACAAAAATTGGAAGAAAAAAGAGCAAAAGGGCTTTGTTACAGTTGTGATAGAAAATACACTAAAGGTCATAAGTGTGCTGAGAAGAAATTATTCTACATAGATTGTGAAGAGGAAGAAGAAAAGGAGCAAGAAAGGTCAAAAGAAAAAGATATACTCCAGGAAAAAAGCCTAGATGAAGAACAAATAAATCCGACCATATCTTGTAATGCATTGGCGGGAATTACCACTCCTCAAACCATCAAGATAGAAGGACAAATCAAGAAGAAAAAGGTAATAGTGTTGATTGATTCAGGAAGCACCCACAATTTTATTCATTGTAGGGTAGCAAAAGAATTGAATTGCTTCCTATATCCAGCACCAGAGTGTCAAGTGATGATTGCAAATGGAGGAACAATAAATTGCTCTGGAAAGTGCCATAATATCAAGCTATCCATGGGAGAATATGTATTGACTAGCCCAATGCTTTCCATTCCAATGGGAGGTGCTGATGTTGTACTAGGAGTCCAATGGCTACAATCCTTGGGTACAATAGCTTTTAATTTTCAAGAACTTTTCATCAAATTTTCTACGGAAGGAAAGGAAGTTGAATTAAGGGGTATTGCAGGGAAACCAGGAAAGATAATCAGCTCTAATGGCATGACAAAGCTTCTAAAAAAGGAGCAAAAAGGTGTAATTGCACAATTATGTTCGCTAGATGTTTCCACATTGGAATCATCTATTTCTCCAGATCTCCAAAAAGTCTTGGACAATCATTCCAAGGTATTTGAGACTCCCAAAGGTCTCCCACCTATGCGTGATCATGATCATGCTATTCATCTGATTCCAGGAAGTGTTCCTCCAAACATCAGGCCGTACAGATATCCCTATGTCCAAAAAAGTGAAATTGAACGTATGGTTGCAGAAATGCTAGAGGCTGGTATAATTCAACCGAGTCAAAGTTCTTTCTCAGCTCCAGTAGTATTGGTGCACAAGAAGGATGGATCATGGCGCATGTGTCCGGATTATAGGGAGCTCAACAAGCTCACTATTAAAGATAAGTTCCCCATTCCTGTTATTGATGAATTACTGGATGAATTGCATGGATCAATTTACTTCACCAAGTTGGATCTTCGTTTGGGATATCATCAAATCAGAATGAAGATTGAAGACATTCTGAAAACGCAATTTAGAACTCATGAGGGTCATTATGAATTTTTGGTCATGCCTTTTGGCCTTACCAATGCACCTTCAACATTTCAAGGTTTGATGAATTCAATTTTCAAACCATTCCTTAGAAAATTTGTGTTAGTATTTTTTGATGATATACTAATCTACAACAAGTCTTGGAAGGATCATGTTGAACATGTTGACAGGGTGCTACAACTATTGGAGGAGAAAAAATTATATGCAAAAAGATCCAAATGTTTCTTTGGAGTCCAAGAGGTGGAATATTTGGGTCATATTGTATCTCATGAAGGAGTTAAGGTAGACCCTAGCAAAATTAAAGCCATTAAGGAATGGAAAATCCCCACATCCATAAAGCATCTGCGAGGATTTCTTGGGTTGACAGGGTATTATCGCAAGTTTGTTAAGAATTATGGGAGAATAGCAGCACCTCTAACAACATTATTGAAGAAAGATTCATTTTCATGGACTCCGAAAGCAACAAAGGCCTTTGAACATCTTAAAGAGGCAATGTGCCAAGCACCGGTCTTAGCTACACCGGACTTCACAAAAACCTTTATTGTGGAATGTGATGCTTCAGGAAATGGAATTGGTGCTGTTCTAATGCAAGATGAAAGACCCATTGCTTTTGAAAGTCGTCCAATCAAGGGAAAGTTTTTAAGCAAAGCTATTTATGAGAAGGAAATGTTGGCAATACTCCATGCACTTAAGAAATGGCGACCCTACCTAATGGGAAGACACTTCAAGGTAAAAACGGATCATGATAGCCTTAAATACTTTTTAGAACAAAGATTATCCTCTGAAGAGCAACAAAAGTGGGTCACAAAGATGTTGGGTTATGACTTTGAAATCATCTACAAAAAAGGGAAGCAAAATGTGGTGGCAGATGCACTCTCAAGAAAGGATGAGGATGTGGAAGCATTGTTGTTGCCATTTCTATTATCCAACCAGATTGGATAAATGAAGCAAGGGAGGAATGGAAGAATGACGAAGAAGTGTGGGCACTTATTCGAAAGCTACAACAAGATTCCAGTACGTCTGATACATTTAGCTGGCAAAATGATTCATTATGGTACAAAGATCGCTTATACCTCTGTAAGAATTCCCAGCTAAAACAAAAGATTCTTATGGAATTGCACACTTCTCCCTTAGGAGGGCACTCAGGATTTTTAAAAACTTACCACAGGGTTAAGAAGGAATTTTTTTGGGATGGCCTTAAATCAGATATTCAAAAGTTTGTGGCGGAATGTTTGGTTTTCCAGAAAAATAAAGTTGAAACAATTAAGACACCAGGTCTATTACAACCTTTATCCATTCCAAGCCAACGTTGGGAGGAGGTTTCAATGGATTTTATCACAGGTTTACCCAAGTCTGAGGGAAAGAGTGTCATCATGGTGGTAGTTGACAGACTTACCAAGTATGCACACTTTTGTGCATTATCACATCCATTTAAAGCCAGTACAGTTTCTACTGCATTTATGGAAACAGTTCAAAAGCTACATGGAAACCCAAAGATTATTGTAAGTGACAGAGATCCCATTTTCACTGGAAATTTTTGGACAGAATTATTTTCTTGTCTTGGTACTCAGTTAGCTCATAGCTCATCTTATCATCCTCAATCTGATGGGAAAACTGAGATAGTAAACAAATGTTTGGAAGGATATCTTCGTTGCTTTGTATCTGATAAACATACACAATGGGTCAAATGGTTGCCTCTGGCTGAATGGTGGTATAACACTTCCTTCCATACATAAACAAAAATGACCCCATTTATGGCACTTTATGGGTATCAACCACCATCCATCACATCATATTTAAGAGAAAATTCTAAGGTTCAGGCAGTGGAACATCACATCGAACATCAACAACAAGTCCTCCAACTCTTAAAGGATAACCTCATGTTGGCACAAAATAGAATGAAACAACAGGCAGATCAACATCGCAGTGAAAGAAGTTTTGATGTAGGTGATTGGGTATTCCTACGGCTACAACCATATAAGCAAATGTCCCTAAAGCAAGCTAAGAAGGATAATAAATTATCACCAAAGTATTATGGTCCGTACAAGGTGTTGCAAAAGATTGGTACTATGGCATACAAATTGGAGCTTCCTGCAGCTTCTCGATTGCACCCAGTTTTCCATGTTTCATGTTTAAAGAAGGTTATAGGTGACAAGCTCCAAATTCAAACAATATTGCCAGAACTTGAAGAGGAAGGAAAAATTATATTGGAACCGGAAGCAGCCATAGAAACAAGAACTCAACAGCTACGAAATCGATCAATTTCAGAGTATCTTATCAAGTGGAAGAACTTATCCACCGAAGATTCCACATGGGAGGATCATAATTTTATGCAGAAGTATCAATTATTGAGGACAACAATTTTTTGAAGGAGAGGGGCATGTTGGGTCCCTATAATACTAGTGATTACCCCATTACTATTGTAGTTATACCCCTTATTTATATTGTTGTGCCCCTATTACCCCCATATTGTTATTTATGTGCCCCATAGAATCCCTCTATTGTTATTTTTGTGGCTTTATATTATTATTGTTAGGTCGGCTGGATTATATTGTGACTCCTCAGACTCCTATATATAGAAAGGAGGTTTTGTCATTTGTATCATCCAAGAATTTTTCATTTATGTAATGTAAAGGAGGTTTCCCCCTCGAAGAGGCTGAATTCTAAGGCATTGATCTATCTTCTCTATCTTTTCTTGAGATCGTTTCATAACATAAACAATGGAAATAACAAACATACCACATTCCTGACTATTTACATATGGTCACTCAAGTCGGCTATCATGATCACTTCTAATACTAACAGATTCTATTAACTTGTCATGTTAATGGTTATGTAGGAAGTATTATGTGTTTGATTATTTATTTCTTAGCATTGTTTTTAGTTGGAGGTTTGTACCAACAACTAAGTTTGTATAGTGGTTCAAAAATTTACATGGTTTATAATCATTAAATAAAAACATTTTCTCTTCCTTGTTCTTCAACTCTATGATATATATTCTTCTTTTCTAACTAATGAACCAATAAAATAGCCAATTACTTTAGAGTCTATTAATTCAACGTTCGAACCAATAGTAATTTCCCTATACATTAACCTTTTGGGAAACCATTTCTTCTATGTTCCTTGAATAAAATTGAGTGCCAACATGTGAGTCCAATAGATAAACAAAACATACTATGGTCATGTTATTTAATAAATATTAAAAAATTATTCGTTGAACCTTATTGTACAAGATATAAGATGTGATAATAATCTAATATAATATTTGATTGGTACTCCTCCAATTATGATAATATTATAGTAATATGTTTACCGATGGAAAGTGAACACAATATGTGTTATGAACCTTGCTTTTGTATTCACAATTATCCCATCCAATACTAGACTCACATGTCGTGCAAAAGAAACAAATTTTTATTCTCTGTATTTTAGGTATGGCACTTTTTTATTTTCAAAACAAATAAAATCCATAAGTTCCCTAGATTATTTTTCATTCATATAAATTCATTTTATCTACATTGACCACCTCCCAAAAAAATATATGTACATGTGATTTCATGGTTGATTTGTATTGTTGTATTTTTTATCCCTTTCCCATAATTGAAGAACACTAATTAACGATGAAATTTACATCTCAAATGAAAGAAGTATCAGTGGGCTTCATGTCTTTCTTGTGTAATATGTTCCCATTTCTCCATCATGCTCCACTTTTCCATCCCATGTCCCATCTAAGAAATATTTTTGTTAGATTGTATGCCGTCAATCCTTGCACAAGGATGTTGTGAATATATTATGTAGATGTTGTCAGAAACAAAAATGGTTGAGCATTCATGCACAAGGGTTTTATGCAATACAAAAAATTATATAGATATAGTTAATAATAGTAAACTTATTCAAAGTAGTATCAACAAGAAAATTTGTTACAAGTCATGTTTATTCTAACATACTAAGGATTTAACTTATCAAATGTCCATTGACACGAGTTAAGTGAAAAATATGCATTCTTGGATCTATCATGCAATTGTTTTTGTTTCATGTCAAAGGAACTGTTCAATGTAGAGTTTATCAAACCCTGAACCTATTCTTAATTTATTACATGCTTTTGGTTAGAAGAAGCTCTATTATTCTCAAATTTTGCACTATCCCCTTAACTTCTCCACTTAAATTCATATAATAGTGAGCTAACCCACAAATGAAAGCCCAAAAACATGTTTGGCCACCTATGTCAACTCTAATTCATCTAATATAATACTTTCAAATTGTTTTTACATTGAATTTAATGAGATGTGATGTTTGTTTTAGAAAATGAAACTTTCCTATGAGTATTATTAACAATTGATTACGAAAAGACATAATGTGATCCACTATTCTCTCGGGATTGAGTTTTCCTAGCAATTTTTTTGGAAAGAATCCACAATGTTTCTAAAGATAGGATTACTTATTTCTATAGTTTTCACTATTTGAATGCCTAGAAATATTCTGACAATTGTTAAACTCCTAGATTTTAACAAAGTAAAAAATAGTTGGCATTTAGCTACATCAAACATAAATTAAAAGTATTCTTTGATAATTTCATACAAATTTAAAGTAATAGTTCAATCAAATAGGTTAGCTCTAAGTAATGAGAAACCAAATTCATCTGCTTAAAATATTTTTTAAGTTACTTTTCACTCCATGTCCAATCTAGGTTGAGATGATGGAATTATAATATGGAATTCTTGACACTTTGATTTAGACTCGCATTCTTCGAATGGCATTGGACATGCTCGAGGGAAATTTCTGAAATGTCACATTATGAAACAAGAGGTTGCACTACAAGAAATTATTCATCAATAATTTTTGCACCAGTTTCCTCTCTAATTACATCGATAAGCTCCAAGAAAATCCATAATCACTTGATCATAGACACCAATTTGTTGTGATGGAATATTCATTACATGTTATTCTATTTTTCTAGATGTTTTATTTTCCTTTTTAGTAATTTTCCTTATGATCATATTACTAAAGTGTATAGAAAATACACTAAAGGAAGAGCTAAATCCAATAAGGGAAAATGAACTCTTCTCTCAAAGGTGACTAAGTAAATCTTGAGAGGTGTAACAAGGGTAGAACTTGGAAATATTTCAAGAATTTTTAAAATTGACTTCTTATATACTCTGCTCTCTAAAATTGATACACAAAAATATAAAACGAGGAAGGATGAATAGAGTGAAGTATTATCTGTATTTTTTTAGAAATGTACGAAAAAACATCCTTTACATGAAATTCGTTTGGACAAGATTGAAATTTTTGGAATCTATGCATAAAAATAGTCAATGGAAAATTGTTGAATACTATCATAGATAAAGAAAACTTGTAATAAAGAAGGTCAAATAATAGAATCAATCCAGGGAAAATTTTAAGAACCCCCCTAAATTTACATGTATAATAAATGGGCGAATCTCCATGGTATATAGGAAAAATGGAATGCGATTTTATCAATAATATGATATGTATATATAATTTTTTAGCGAATCTCTCACCAGGCATGGTGAATATTTTACTCAATTATAAAATCTTGTGTTTATTGAAAATATCTTTAAAATATCTTTTGAAATCAAAATTACCGAAATTACATATCGATAACATAGTGGGTGTAGGATAAAATTCTCCCATGCCATTCACAGAAAGCATGAGAAAAAACCTAATACTATATATAAAACCAAGAAAAATTCAAATTCATCACTTCTAGGGACCTCTAACCACCCTGCCAATACACAAGTATGTTCCTGTTTGCAATAAGAAAAATTACCCAAATTACAATCTGTATACTCCACTTCTAGGGACCTCGTAACCACCCTGCCAATACACAAGTATGTTCCTGTTTGCAATTAGAAAAATTACCCAAATTACAATCTGTTTACTCTAGCATATGTTGGAAAGTTATAGAAGGATGACTAGTGCAATGAGTCCATTCCTTTTAGCCCTGGAATTGTTTCAGTTTAAAACAAAAGTATAAAAATATACTTGTCCAATGTCTATGCTTTAACCATTCACCTTAAGATGTTTTTACAATATAATTTCCTAAGTCTATTTAATATTTTCATTATCATAAAACCAACCTATATCCATCTTAACTCCACATCTACCACTGTTACGGGGATGAAATCTATTTATCCCTCTAAGCACTTGGTAGACCCAGAATTAAGATGGATCTAAGATAGAATTTCCCCTTTAAATAGTCTATGCTCACATGAATACCATGGGTTATCATAAACCTGGAGCTTAAAAATTACTATTAGTAATTTATAAAAATTAATAAAATTAATAGTTGATTTTTATTTTATTTTTATTTTAACCAAGCTAAAATGTTTAACATACATTAAATTACAACATCCATTTTTACTCTTGATCGGATCAAATATTTTTTCACTCTATGCTAGTTTGCACATCACAATATTTGATACCCCTCGGGGGTTAGTAGATCCAGAGTAAAGATGGATCTATGCTGGTTTAATTCCCCCATTTAGATAGGCTACATTCCAAGTGAATACCGTGGGTCAATACCATGTGCCGTTTTGGTGAATACCATGGGTCAATACCATGTGCCATTTTTATTTTTATTAATACTAATATTAGGGTTAATAATGTTTTTTTGCATGGTATTAATAACAATCTAGTCCATGGTATTTGTCCCATAGTATAAATATAAGGTGACTTATGGAGTAAATATAAAAAAATGTTTTATTTGTTTGCCATACCTCTCGTTTATTTATATTTGTATTAATTTACCATAGCATTCATAAATACAAGGTGACTTATGGAGTAAATAAAAAAAAATGTTTTATTTGTTTACCATACCTCTCGCTTATTTATATTTTTATTAATTTACCATACCTCTTTTACAAATATGGTATTTGGCCCATAAGATTCACTTAAATAAAACCTCTTTCTTGAGCCTTCATAAATAGAATGAGGGTCATGGACTAAATATAAAAAGAGGTTTTATTTATTTACCATGCATCTAGTTTATTTATATTTTTGTTTATTTATCATACCTTTTGAGTAAGTATAAAAAGACGTTTTATTTATTTACCATACCTCCACTTTTATATTTTTATTTGTTTACACCCTTCCATGTATATAAGGTGACTTATGGAGTAAATACAAAAAATGCTTTATTTATTTACCATTTTATTAATTTACCATACCTCTCTTATAAATATGGTATTTGGGCCTTTGGCCCATAGGATTCACTTAAATAGAGCCTATTCTTGAAAATGGGTGAATGGAAGGTTGTAACTCCTATTTTCAAGGGCTAAATTTACCTTTTTTACCCTCTCCCTTAAAATAAGGTGGGCTGTTTGAGGTGCTTTGTAAAAATGTACTATGATACAAAATATTCGCCCACTAAAAAATTAAAACCCCTTAATTTCGCCAAAGGGCGAACATTCACCCCTAAAATAACCCCTAAATCAACCTACTATGATGTGCCACCAAGAAGGCTTGGAAAAATTGACTTGCAGGTATGTCTTAAGATCCAACTTTACAATTTCTCAATATCGATATCATGTACATAATTCATGGAATGTGCTAATTCCATGGCATGCTTGTCATCCTTAGCAACCTCCAAACGAACTGTTTCAACAAGGTTCGTGAGGAGAATCCTATGGAAATCGACCTCCATATAATCCTCAATGACCTTATCAATAATATCCTTATACACAATCTTATTCGTCATCACATCCCAAATAGCCATACCAAAACAAAAACTCCTTTTCAGTAGTTCAAACTATCTCAAAATCCTTATCTACAATAGGAATTTATGGTACCATAAATAACCCAACCTTAGTAGCTTTATCTACCTACTAATCAATGTTATCCTAGACCAACATAATTACCATCAAAGGAGGGAAACATCCTAATAGTAATGTGGAAAAATCCATATACGATATAGAGGAAACATAAATTCCAAGTTATGCATTTTTTTTATTGATAATATCCACTAAAGTTCAGGAAAGGTTTTACAGAAGGAATCTCCTATTTTTAAAGAATAACACGAAGAAGAAATTGAAGAAATTCCAAACAAAACTGGCACATCTAAAAGTATATAAAAATATAAAAACATAGAAACATCTAAAAGAATAAAACCCCAAAAAGATAAATAATTAATAGCTAAATCACCTCCCCTTTGAGGGAAGTTAATTATAGAAAATCTGGTGATATCTCTAGAGAATGATTTCTCAGATAAAATGAAGAAAATATTTTTCAAAATACTTTACTGCAACATATTAAAGAAAACCTTATCTATACAAAAGCAATGGGGGAATGGTGTTTTAAGAAATAAAAGAGAGGAAAGAAAGACCCAAATATGATGCATGTAATTGGTAATTTGACTAGCCTAATGTAAAAATCAATTGAAACATAAAAGTTTATCTTGGAATTCCTATTGTTACGATTATGTTTGACAATCTTTCAATGCCAAACTTTTTAATTGAATTAGGTGTGACAATTAATGTAATGACAATGGAAACAATGCAATATTTAAATTTGAACAGTCTTCGACAAAAAACTACAATAATTGAATTATTTGATAGATAAAGGATTAAGTTGTAAGGTGTAATGAAATATTTGACCGTTTATTTGGGTTTTTTTGGAATATGTAGTAGACACTCCAATTTCGGTGTACACCCAATGCACTCATCAACTGTAAATTAGGAAAAATGGAAATTTCAAAATGAAATGAACGTAAGAAAATAACATTATATCCCCATTCAAAACCATTCATTGAATTGAACAAACTAACTCAAAACAAGAAGTAATTCAACAAATATATAATATCAATCGTTCTATTTCTTTTGGGGATGCAGGACATGAATTTTTTTTATTTCGTATATAATCCTATTATTGTAGAACTTACCATATGGCTACAAATCATTTGTTATAACAAAGTTTTAAGGAATATTGTAGAACAAATTCTTTACAATGTTTATTTGAAAATTAAATTCCTATAAATTCAAGAAATAATTCAAATACCAAAACTATTAAAATTTGACCAGGTAAAAATTTGAATATCACTTCCATATTGGAAGCATCACAAGTAAACGAATTGTTTCAAGTATTAAGGAAGTATTCCAAAGAACTTTCTTGGGATTACATAGATTTTTCAAGTAATTCGTCCTAGCCCATGCATTCCTCATATCTACATAGATGAACACAAAAAACCTATAAGGCAATGCCAATAATGAATGAATGAAATACTTAAAGAGATAGTGAAATATGAACACCAGAATTTATTAAAGGTAGATTTTAACTACCCTATCTCTAATAGTGAATGGGTTTCCCTTTTAGTTATCATTCCTTAAAATAATGGGAAATTCTGACTTTCTTTTGATTTCAGTGAACTAAATAATGTTTTTGTTAAAGATAATTTAACTTTACCATTCACTGATCAAGTCCTACGTACCTAATCTGGGTAGAAATATTTTTATTTCCTAAATGGATTTAATGACTACAATAAAATAATAAATAAATTTAGAGGCTCAAGGCAAAACTACTTTCACCTTTCCTTGGTGAATATAGCCTGACAAGGTACTACCCTTGGTCTTTGTAGTTCACCAAACACATTACAAATAGTATTCCTAGCCATATTCGTTGATTTAATACATGAATACAATGAAATTTATATGGATGATTTTTATATGTGTGACAATACTTTTGAAGTATCTTTGGTTGGCCTAGATAAAGTTCTAGAAGATGCTTAAATACTAATTTGGACCTTAGAAATGGGAAATGTTTTAACTTATTAATAAAAGGAATTGTTTTCGAATGCCATATATTTGTTGTAGTAATAAATGTAGATGCACCCATAATTGAAGTCATTATTAAGTTTCCTAGTTCATCCAATCAGTGCGAAGTCTACAATTTTATATGTTATGTAGGGTATTATCATAGATTCATAGAAAATTTTAGTAAGATAACGTTGCCAATATTTTTTTTTTCTAAAGACACATACTTATATTGGAATGCTCATTTTCAATCATATTTAGAAAATCTTAAAGAAAAAATATCAACAACACCAATGTTAAAAGGGTCAAACCATTTTAGAATTAAATAAATTATGAATAAACCAGTTACTAATGGAAGAATTGCATAATGGTTTTAATTTTTACGGGAGTTCAAAATCACTATCATAGATTATCCCATAAAGGAAAATCAAGTGGAAAACTTTCTCTCCCGCCTTAACAACCCTAGTGGGATTTTCCAAAATTTTGATAGTTTTCTAGATGAACATATATTTTTTATATCTATCAAAGCATTAGAGTTTTCTAATGTGGAAAATTACTTCTCATCAATAATGTTACTATCCCACTTTAAATCAAAAGTGAAAAACAAAATAGTTAAAATGGATTGTTTTTTTTTTTTTTTTTTTCTATGTTAAGACTAAACTAAGCACCCACGGGGAATTGAACCGGTGACCTATCGCAAGGAGTGCCTTAACAGCGCACCCATTCACCGTCAATCCAAAGCCCCGTGGGCTAGTTAAAATGGATTGTTATATATAGTTGGATTAAAGCATTTTTTTCTACAAAAGACCTAATTCTATTATTAGACGATGTGTAAGAGAAGATTAAATGTGAGAAAATTTAAAGGCTCGTCATGATAAAAATCGTGGTGGAAATTTTATATATAAGATCACTGCCTACAAGACACTCAATCAAGGATACCATTTGTTGCACAAAACAAGTCAATGCTCCCCCACGTGTCCTAATATGGAGTAACTGCTTCTCATGGATCCCTAAATTTGGTGATACATGTGTCCATATTTCCTATAGTGTTTTTTCTAATGGAAATCAAAATCCATGTATACTTGTTTCAGAGCATAGGTCATGATTTTTATACACGTCCAACTCACTGTAGGGGAGATAGTGTTGCATGAAACAACTTGGCACTCTCTGATGTGTTGTTACATGGACTAACCACCTCTCACAAATCCTTAAACTTGATGATGTGTGTATTGAGTGTTATCTATGTTATGATGTGCCACATCCACGTGGTACGTAGAAATGGGGTTTTTGGTTAGCTATCACGATTTTGGCCAGTGACACATGGTGGTATTAGAGACTTACATATGATAAATGACATGGTATATGGAGCACATGGAATAAAGTCATTAGACCATGGTATTTTGACATGTATTACCTCGAGATATCAAAACTAACACTAGGACCATTTTCGGAAAGGTTTTCCCATGATATCAACTTTGGATGAAAAGAAAAATAAAATCAAGGTTATGTTCCAAAGTTACAAAGGGCCAATGGATTAACCTTTATGGTTGCTTGATGGTTTAGAGCCTGGGTCTAGAAGGTTATGAAATAATCCGAGTATCCTGATAACTAGCACTATAGAAGTGGGCGATCTCTAGGGTATCTGGACTCTAGATATATTAGACAAAATCATGTAAGAATGTGATCCCATCACAAGGTCATGTGGGTTTGATGGTTGAGACCCTAGAGAGGGAGTCATGATTGAGTAATGTAGGTAAGAAAAACATTTTATTATCCATAAATCCATTATTCAAAAATGGACTGAGATACTATATCATTTGAAACATATTTCTTAGATTATGGTCACAATGTGTGACCATAGGTGTTTTATGGTTTGAGTTGAGGGGGACAAATAATCATGAAATTGGTAAAGTAATATGGGTCATCCTAATTGAATCTCCATGGGGTTTCAATCCACATCCAGTTTGGATGTCTCAAGATGTATCAACTATTATTATTTCTTACTATTCTTAAGTTGACCCTAACCAATTCTATGTTGGCCAAGATTTGGAAACGTGGTATAAATAACTCAACTCAGAAAGGTTTGGTGTGTGAAAACATAATTAGTTGAAATAATAACTACATATTAGTAATGTAGAGAATGGATAAGTTGGAGGAGAATGTGTAGAGTATATACAGCCTGTCAGAAAAAATCAAGCATGGACAAGTCTGAATTTGGAGGCATGATGTAGTCTACAGTGTGTAGTAAAAGAATGAAAGAGTAGAGAGTAGCATCAAATGTAGCGAAGGTAAGAGCTAAATTGGGTGCAAATTTGAAAGGTATAGAGTAGAGAGTCATGTGGAAAGTTAAAGAGTAATGTACAATGTTTGTGAACAAAGAAAAATAAAACATATAATCATTGCAAATTAGAGGATAAGAATCTGCTTCAGGTTGCTGGTTATAAAACCAAGGGATAGGTTTCTACTTCAAGTTGGTTCCTATTAAATTAGGGGATAGGAGTCTCCTTTAAATTGGTTCATGTAAATCAAGCTATAGGTGTCTCCTTCTAGTTGGTCCTAGTAAATTGATGTAACAACATATTGGTCCACACAAGAACATTTAAATGTTAAAGTTTTATGGTTTTCATTCCTTAAGGGTCTCCACGTACATATGGTTATGTGATGTTTTGTTTATGTGATTAATGTTTATATGGTTTAAATTTTAAAATTGTCTCAAATTTCCATTATACTAATCATAATAGGATGAAATGACCTCATAAAGTAAATACACTAAAGGTACATGGAATATTTTGAATGGACACAACCCCCTTATCATTACCAAAACCACCATCAACTCAATTGGAATCCACTTAATGAAATACAAAATCAAAAGAGAGTGATCTGGAACTAGTGGGGCCAAATGTGTTAGATTCTCATCAATTAGTAGATGGAAAGATTAACAACAAGTGTTGGTCTATTTATTAGAAACTAAAATTAAATTATTTAAAATGTAAAAGTAAGTGTTTCTTGCCATCTAATATCAGTGGCCCCACTTGAAGCTCTCTCTCATGAGGCACTTGAGTATTCACACCCAAGAGAAATTCTCTACTAGAAAATCATGTATTAGATGTTTTAACAATGTAAATATTCACAATATTTCACTAATGTTAGATATGGTTGGCCCCTAGTCAAACCCTTGGTCACATGTTCTTAAGAATTAACACCTAAGATCTAGGAGCCATTGATCCCCCAACTTTTTCATGCGTAAATATGAAGAGATTTCTTTGATACATTAGATTGTTGGATCCTTGTCAATATCTTGTTGATAGAATGGTTAAGTGTTAGCGCCTAAGGGATAAACACCCCATTGGGCCCTTTAAACATGAAATATATAGAATCTCTATGTTTATCCCAATAGTCTTTGATATGCTAAATTGAAACATCACATGGCATGTGATTTAGATCCAGTGACATGATAGTAGAGGACACATATCACCTATATTTATTATTTTTGGAGCCGTCGATTGTGCAAGGGTGAGTGAAAAATGGAAAGTGTCAGTAGAACCATGTGGTAGAGGAAATATAACCTTTGGCCATTTGTTGAACTATGAATAATGAATGGATACCAAAGTCATAAAACCTAAGAGAATAGTTTTTCTATGAGTTCACCCAAAAAATTGGGATATGTCATTTGAAAAATCTAGGATAAAATATTAATCACCAAACTTATCAGACTTTTGGTGTTACTAGACCCCTTGGAGCCTTGGAATCGTGGGGTCGGATTGTTCAAAATATATTTTGATTTCTAAATTACCTGATAATTTTGATCCCAAAGAGACAAGTTATTTTCAAAAGGAACTAATGTATAACACATGATATTTTAATTCCCTTTGGCCCTAAGAATCCTAAATTAATGTTTATGAAAGCATGTCTAATTTTTCCTAATAATACATGACCTGATATGGAACTTGTTCATGGAGCATTATCCCATATGCTTGTTGTCTCATCACTTGGGTGTTGAAAAACATATTAATTGGTGTTTTTTCATAATGTTTGATACCTTGATATCCATTGGCTGATAGTCCTAGGAATGGAAAATTTTCAAAACAAAAGATTTGCCAACTTCCATTTTTTCTCCAAATTATTTGCCGAAATTTTATAATATAAAAATATTTTTCCTTAAAAATCACCAAAATTATAGAGATACTATATACAAAACCATTATAAGTTTGCATAACTTTACAAATATATCAATAAATTTTTTATATTTTGCATATTATGGACTAGTGAGATTCACCAATGTTTTTATAATTCAAGATAATTTTCCATCCTTAAAATTTTCCCTGGTCCTAGGGGATAGAAATATGGCCAAATCTTGACATAAAAATCCTTATCCAAGGGTTATTTTTGCAATGGATTAATATCTTAAAATTTTTCTAAGTATTCCCTAAATTATCGTATATTTCTTAAATTCCCAATAGAGTTCAACTTTGGTGGTCCCCACAAGGATCTTAATATATCATGAATACTCCTATTGAGAAGACTTAGTAAACTATTGAATGAGGTTGAATCAGAGGAAACATTTATAAATTGATCTATCTAAGGGAAGAAAGTGAGGTGTGGAAAATGTGAGTGTGAAATAAAAGAGGTGCACTTATAACAAGTACCAACACATAAGGTGTCAGATTCGTAAGTAGAGAGACAATGATCTATAGTTAAGTGGGAAATAAATGAGTATAGAAATGATTATCATCAATGATGTGTGAGTGTTTTATGGTCTACTTTGAAGTTCAATATAAGTTTTTCAAGGCATGGAATGAGTGTTGGTATAAAGAGAAGAGAACTGATTGTTGTGTATACAATTAAATATAATTGTGAAACGATAATGGAATAACAAATTTATAATAGGGTATATTACATCATTAAGATGCATTGAGGAGAATATTAAGATATAAATAAATAGAGAACATAGGGGATGTCTGTCTCCTATAGGTTGGTGCCTACAAAGTAGAAATGGGGATTTGTGTCTCTTGTAAGTTGTTTCCTACAAAGCAACAAAGTGAATCAATTTCTCATACAGGTTAGTTCTTATCAAGAACATATGAAACAACAAAGGGTATTGGTGCTCCTATAGTTTGGTTCCTATGAAGCAATATATGAGATTAGTGTTCTTAGAGGTGGTTCCTATAAAGTTGTAAAGAAGATTGATGTCTCTTGTATGTTGGTGGCTAGAAGATATTTTATATAAAGAAGTTTAGTTTATTTCCATGTATACATTGTGTTACTTCTTTAGTTTATGAGAATAATTCTTTATGTTGTTTAAATATTTAAATATTTATAAAATATCATTATACTAATTCAAACCACTTCTCTTTATAATTGTGAAATCCAACATCAACCTCGAGGTTTCCATGTGCCTTCACCACAAGTTCAAGATATGGCCCTCCAATTTTAGTCGAGAAAACAATTTTTTTGACTATTTCTCTATGTGAACACTAAATTAAACCTCTAGTTGATGTAACCAATGATTTAACTTTAATGGTTCAATCTTACTTTGATATCCCTTAGTGTCGACCTACTATTCCATTTTCTTTAGAGCTTGTGCATGGTTCAAGGCACACAAACTAGATTGTTCCTTTTGATGTTCTTTCCTAGATTCCCTCAACTACTCTTCCCAATTTCTTATATCCCCTGTAAGTTGGAATGAGTGTCTTCTCCAATTCCCAGCTTGTTTACCACAACTAACATAAGGAGATTCATGTTAGGGATAATATCTTTGACCTATTTTTCCATGCTTAAGAACCTCACTTCTATTGGATATGAGTGGATATTAATAGATTTGTTGGCCATGGATCGAGTATTATGAATTTATAATTAAACAAAATTGGATCCCCTATAAATTCTTAGTATATAACAAAATACATCTACTCTGATACTAATATAATTTTTAAAATATCAAGGAATTTTCAAATAGTTTGTCACAATAGATTTTCTATAAATGTAATAAAAATTCAAAATCTACAATATGAGGGTTATTTTTTTGTTAGATTTCTATATTTCTCAATTATTGTGAATGCAATAAATATATGAAAAGTGAACATACACAAATAAAATTAATGACAACCATAATAACACAACATATGACATGTGAAAATGTTATAATAGAGAACCCAACCAGAAGGTGAGGTTGTTTTATTCTCTCCTTCTTTAAATGGAAATGGATACGGGCAAAAAGAAGCAAGACATGTGGCCAACAAGTTACTAAAATACACAAGCCCTATTTAATTTCTCTCTCTATCCAATTTCAACTACTCTTCCCGTCTATGGAATAAAATACACTCGAATAGAATGGAACCCTAGTTCCTATTAGTAGCCTCCTTATAATACAATCTCATATCCAAGGTTTAAATTTGACCCATTCAACCGTCAAAATGACTTACAAGTTGAAACTTCTAGAGTATTTTTCATAGTTCCGATATCGCTAGCCACTTTTCCATGAGTAACATGGATTGCTGTGGCATTATTTTGAAATATGGTGGTTAATATCTATAGGTCAATTTCCAAGAAGCATTTTTTTCTCATATTATCTATAATTGAGGCAATTATTGTGCCATTTGAAATATAGTGTTTTGTATATTATGTAATATAGGTCTATTTAATGCTGGGACACAAAAATTGGTCATTGAAGACCTGAAAATGTCTCATAAATTTTTTCACCCAAAATTTTCCATACTCGGACCACGCGTAAAAATCACCCCACAAGTTGATTCCTTTAAAGTTTCCATCTAGAAATATTGAGATGAATTTCAAATAATATTTTAACATAATTTAGATTACATGATGTCTATCACATGTTAGTATTTCTTTCATATAAACCAATGTGATTTAGGGTTTTGATCTTCTTCATTGAGAAGTAAATGGTGGTAGAAAATTTAGCTTGCAGAGGATGGTTTTATATTTCATCAAATTATAGTTAGAGGAGTTAAGTGTTCTACTTTTTTTTTACGATTCTAATTGGTTTCTTTGACTAGGAACTTTTGTCTTTTTTACTAGGAATTTTTTTTCATCCATTCGGAAATGTTAATCTATATAATATATGAACTCTACACACCATGCCCATGCCTACTTGCCAAAAATTTTAATGGAAAATATATGGTATTCCTTTGGTGCTAAATCTACCCAAGAAGTGGGGTACAATTCTTAGATCCTTTATATGGGACTGGATGTTATCATAACATTTAATGCTCACCCAATTTCCTTCTATCTAGGTCATTTCAATAAAAAAATTATATATTACATCTCTATGGTAACTAGTCAATACCAATGTAAGGAGTACCAAAAATCTACTTGTGAACTTTGTTGTAGGAATAACTCTAGGACGTGTTTCATATGAGTATGGATGCCTATGTAATGATAGTTTTGAATCATCAACATCTATGTTTCCAACATTTTATTCTAGTTGGTTGGCACCAATGTCAGCCTCTACCATTTACATCTCTTTCTTCAACTCAAGAACCATCATGTGTGCTTATTGTGCGGCTATGGTTTTTTATAATGACTCAAATATTATGCCTATATATAGTATTATAGGAGACTATTTTTATTTGAAAAGTAAACCATATAGATTTGTAAGAAAAAAATAAATAAATAAAATATAATTTACCATTAAAACTTATAACTTTTTGGTGAATAGTGTCATGTTAATCATACTTATGTTAAAATTAAGTGAAATTTTAACAAAATTGGTGAATATTCATTTTATAAAATGGTAAGAAATTAATCAATTGGAAATATTATTACCACAAAAAATACTATAATTGTTCAATCTACTTGGATGGTACCAATCTTATATCACTCTAGTGCTCCAAGGACTTGCCACCCCTAAGGAATCCTTTTATTGGATTGATGTGAATATCTTGTTGTGTATCATTTGCAACAAAATCAACATTAAAATTGAAGGGATTACACAATATATTTACTAAGAGAACACGTGCATAGTATAATGTAAGATAAGAAATGTATGAAATATACATGTATACACACATAAAAAACGTTGGATGAGAGAAGTAGTAGTGGAACTAGCAATATGTAGTATTGTATTACACAGTCTCAAGAACAACTAACTCTTTTGTCATCATAAATTTTTAAAGTTTGAGCACAAAATTATAAATATTCATTCTCTTAGCACTCCTCTTATTTATTTCTTCATTCATTGTATACTCCCTTCGTCTTGTAGTTGGCATCATCCATTTTTTTTGTATGGTGACTTTTTCATGTATATAAGATAGGGTTCATTTTATAGATATCACATAGTAATAGCTACCCAAATTCACCATTCTCAACTTATTCATGGTCACTCATGGTGACAAAGCTAGCCATTTTTTATTTTTGTAGAAATTAGTCCCACACTTATTGGGTAGTTTTATAATAAAATTTGAAAACTTGTCCCACTGGACTAGTAATTTCATCTAGTCAGTCTCAGTTGGTGTTTAGATGTGGGGTTAAGGTTTGAGAATATGATTAATACCTTTCTCAATCTAATTTAAGTTAACAAGCGACGGGTCTGGACGGAGCCAGGTCCTGACTGAACAGGGATTGGGTTTTCAACGGGGGCGACGACCGGTGGAGGTAAGCAACGTCGCTCAGGAGTGCACAGTTCTCAGCTTTGGAGGAATGGGCAGCTGTAGGTGATAGTTTATTGGTTTGGGCAGTCAACTGGGAAAAGGGTAAAACCCTCTTGACATTTGCGCGGCGGTAAACCCGTTCTCATTTTTTACTCTATCCTCCGTTTTTGTAACCATGGTAAACTCCAATGAACTTGTTGATCTGGACCCGGTTGTGGAAGACATTCTGTCAGTATGGGGTAAAGACCCGACAGAAAAAAAACATTGAAAGGTACTTTGGAGGTTTTGATTCTTGCAGATCTGGAGCTATCTCACCAGAAACGCACAAGATTCATCAATCTTTCATTCAGCTGACACAAAGACATGAAGAGAACCCTTTTCTTCATCAAGATTTCCTCGGCACGCAATATCCAACCAACCCAGATGCGGGTTCCTTGCATACAAGCCTCTGTCAATCGACCCAGGGCCGAAAAGGGAAACTGCCCTTTGAAGAGCCAGTTCTATCCGGGGGTCTAGAAGATATAGTAAATTTCATCAAAAGCGCAGAGCGGCCGGGGGTGGGAAAGGATGGAGAACCCTCAGCCTTATCAAGGGTCTCCATTGGGAAAGATCGGGACGTCCCAAAAGGGCATGGAGGTCGGCCGTAGAATCCAACACCCTCAGATCATCTAGCGGGAACTCATGAAGAAACCCCAGGTTTTCAGGTAACCCTTCCCTCATCTGCCTTCTCACCTCAGGGGGCTGAGGATCTCCTTTTTTCTAATAGAACAGAGCCGGGGTTGATTCACTCAAACCATAACTCAGAAAGGGGCGACGCAGGTAGAGAAGTTAGGGAGGAGGACATTGGCGGAAGGAAAAGAGGCGCGAAGCGGAAAAAACAAAGACCCATTGGCGAGCAGGAGCTGGAGGGGAATCTGGTCTTAGGGATGGAGGTGAGCATCGAAGAATCCTTGGAGGTGGCCGAATGCAAAGTGGTGGGCAGGGCGCGAGGGAAGAAATTCTCTCCTAGTTTTCTGCAAGATTGGGGTGAAAGGAACTGGATGGTAGGGGAAGAAAGGCCTTTCGAAGCCTCTGCCATGGTAAAAGGTTGGTTTATGTTCTGTTTTGATAGCAAAGAGGCGGCGGATTGGGTCCTTTCAAGGAACTGGGCGATTGGGAATATACCTGTCCTCTTGAAGAAATGGTCTCTGATGGTTGATGCAAGTCGGGAAAAAACTGATGTATTCCCTGTTTGGGTTAGGGTCCCTGGCTTGGCCCCTTTCTTATGGACGGAAAGCATGTTCAAATATATTTGGGAAAGATTGGGAACCTATTTGGAGGCTGACATGTCCTTCAAACAATCTCGTATCAAAACTATGGCTCGCATTTTAGTCAGCTTGAACCCAGGCAGAGGACTTGCAAAGAGGATAAACTTGCAATACAAGGATATGGTCTTCGAGCAGCCATTGGATTACAAATATTTTCCTTTCAGGTACCATAGGTGTCACGAACACGGGCATCTGGCAAAGGAATGCCCTCTTGGAAGGAGAAGGCGGAGATTCCAAAAAGGAGCCGGAGCAGTGGGAGACCGTATATAGTCCATTCCAACATGTTCATGATCAGAGCTTCCCACCTGAGCAGAATGATGTGGCTAAGGAGGCAGAGGGACCGATGGAAATGATGCCGCCGGAACCCGACCACCAGGACATTCCAGCCTCCTCGATGGGAAAGGAACCGGCTTTGGAGAAAGACTTAGCAAAGGAGCAGTCACCCGGAAGGACGCCGCGACCGCCTGAAGGAGTAATGGGTATGTGTTCTGATTCATCCATTCCCCCAGTTCATATAGCTGAAACTATGGATGTATGTATGGAACACTCTCATTCGAATACTCTTGCTTATTCAAAAATAAATGATAGAATTTTAAATCATGAAGAAACTAATGAGGAACTCGGCATTGAAGTCATTACGGCCACATTACCCTCCCTAGATCTGAATAGTGAAGGCGTTACTATTGATCCTGGCCCCTCGGCTCTTCTTCCTTCATGGCCTTACAACCTTCGCTCCCTCGATCACAAGCCAATCATTCCCGTCTCCGTAGGAGGAATAGGGCCTCTTCCCACCCAAAGCCTCTCCAGGAAAAAAAGAGGTAGGAAATCCAACCTCTCCATGGCACAGATGAAAGAAAAGTTCGATGTAGCAGATGGAAAACAACAGTCTATCCACGGGCACTTAGAGCAGCACTTCCCCATGAAGAGGTTATCAAATGATCTTGTCCTCATGGAACTGTAGGGGTTTAGCCAGCAAACCCAAAAAACTGGCTCTCAGGGAGATGTTTCTCAATTCTAAAACTGACATCCTTTTTCTCCAAGAGACCCTTGGAAGTGGGTTGGAAGTGGAGACAGTCTTAAATGCTTTGATGCCTGGGTGGAGATTTTTTGCAATCGATTCAGAAGGCCACTCCGGCGGGTTGGCAATCGGTTATAAGGAAGGAAGGATAAAGGTCAGCAATCTGTGGGGGACAAAACAGGCCATGGGAATGGATGTTCAGTCCTCAGAAATCGCTTTCTCCTTTTCTATTTGCAATGTTTACGGCCCTTGCCAGGATAGAGTGCTGTTCTGGAATGAACTGATGTCAAAATCCTTCTTGAAGGGCAAAGATATGGTGATAGGAGGAGATTTAAACTTCTCTATGGGTAGAGCGGAGGCTTGGGGTCCTTCGGCCAGGGAAGACCCTTTAACAGACTTTTTCATAAATTTGCTCTCATCCAACAATTTTCTAGACATAAACTTACTCAAATTAAAGCCATCTTGGAGAAACAGGAGAACAGGGGAGGCTAGGGTGGCAAAGAGGCTGGATCGTTTTCTCATCAATGAGGAGCTGGCAGCCAAGATCCCTATGTTCAGACAGTGGATTGAAGAAGGAGGGCTATCTGATCATTTCCCTATTTTCTTAGAGCTCTCCTCTCCCCCTCCCAAGCTCCCTGCCCCTTTCAAGTTTAACTCCTCATGGATTCAAGAGGAGTCTTTCATAAATCTTTTCAAGTAATCTTGGAAGCACTCAGAAGCCAATTCTCCAGAGGATAAAGGTTATTTGTTTATGGAAAACCTAAAAAGATTGAAAAAAGCAACTATAAGCTGGGCAAAGGCAAGAAAGGAAGCCCAGATCGAGGAATTCACAAAGATAAGTGAGGAACTGAAAAATTTGGAAAGCATAGAGGAGGATGGCTATCTGACTCAGGCCTCAAAGGAAAAAATACTTCATCTTGAGAAACTTAAGACTAAAATCCTCCTGGATAAAGAAGAAGAATGGCGTTTAAAGAGTAGGGCAATTTTACTTAAAGCTGGAGATGAAAATACCAGGTTTTTCCACAATTATGCCAAAGGGAGGAAATCGGAAAATACTATATGGGGCCTAAAAAATGAAGAAGGAAGGGAAGTTCAGACTTTTCACTCCTTGTCAGAGCTGGGCCAGAGGAACTTCCAAAAGCTCTTTGCAGACCCAGGAGAGACCACAATTGCTGAGGTAATAAGGACAGCTCAATGTTTCCTGAGATTCTTGGAGGAGGATGAAGCGGAGGACTTAAACAATGAGGTTTCAAAGGAGGAAGTGGAAGCTACAATAAAATCGATGGCAAAAGAGAAAAGCCCTGGACCAGATGGATGGTCCATACAACTTTTTCTCCACTTCTTTGACCTTATAGGAGCAGAAATTACAGAAGTGGTGGAGGAGGGCAGGAAAAAAGGGGAAGTCTATAGCCCTTTCAATGCCACGTTTATAGCTCTTATCCCAAAGAAAGAAGTCCCGGAAAGCTTTGAAGACTTCAGACCTATTGCACTATGTAATAGCATCTACAAAATCATAGCTAAAGTGATAGAAAACAGAATCAAACCAATTTTGTCCTGCCATATTTCAATGGAACAATTCAGGTTCTTATCGGGGAGACAAATTCATGAAGCCATAGGAGTTTCTCAGGAGGTCATGCATAGTGTGAGGCAGAAGAACAAGAAGGGTGCAGTCATCAAAATCGATTTATCAAAGGCTTATGACAGGATAAATTGGTTATATCTCAGGTTGCTTCTTACCCACCTCGGTTTCAAACTAGCTTTCATCAGTTGGATAATGGGATGTATTACGAATGTAAGCTATGCAATTCTCATCAATGGAGCTGCCACTCCCTTCTTCAAAGGTCAAAGGGGCCTAAGGCAGGGGTGCCCTCTGTCCCCTTTGCTCTTCCTCCTAGTAGCGGAAGGACTCAGTCAGCTAATCCACAAGGCCAGAAGAGAGGGGAAGGTAAAAGGTATCGAGGTAGCTACAAATTTATTCATCTCTCATCTCCTTTTTGTTGATGACATACTGATTTTTACAAATACTGAGCACACTAAAATAAAGGAACTAAAATCTATTTTATATTTGTTTCTGAAAGCAACCGGCATGCAGATAAATCATAGAAAATCTCAGTTGATTATGACAGGTCTTGCTGCTCAGGAGAGGGGCAGGCTCAATTCTGTTCTTCCTTTCCAGCCTAGTACATTGGATCTCCCCTTCAAATACTTGGGTTTCTGGCTAAAGCCTAATGACTACAAGAAGGAGGACTGGAACTGGCTGATTGCAAAAATCAAATCCAGGATCTCCCACTGGAGCTTCAAATGGCTCTCGAGAGCGGGTCGCCTGACTCTTATAAAATCTGTGCTTTTGGCCATCCCAGTTTATTGGGCTGCTTTAACGTGGGTTCCCAAAGGTACCATGGACAAGATCAGAAGACTCTGCAGCAGATTTCTCTGGGATGGCTCCAAGGAGAACTCAGTGCTTCCATGGGTGGGCTGGGACAAAGTGGCAAGGTCCAAGGAGTGGGGTGGCTGGGGGATCAAAAATCTTCCAGATTTCAGTCTGTCTCTGGCAGCAAAGTCGGGCTGGAGGCTGATAAAGATGGATAACCTTTGGACCAGAGTGTTAAAAAGAAAATATATCGACCCGGTCCCTCTGGAGGATTGGATAAGGAATCCGGTAAAGAGCAAGCAGCAGGCATCAGTGATATGGAAGGCCACGGTGGAATCTTTCAAGGTAATAGAACAGGGCTTGGCTTGGAAGATTGGGAATGGCAGAAATCTGAAGATTGGGAAAGATCCGTGGATCGGCTGCAATGGCAGCTTTGCCCTTTCTCCTGGTTTAATTAGTCATCTAGAAGATAAAAACATTCTTACACTAGATCAGGTGGAAAAGGTGGGTCACTCAAGTATTTGGGGTCAGGCTTGGAAAGATGGAGAGGATCTACTCCTGGACCAGAGGTGGTGGAATGAATGGTCTTCTTTCACTCAAGAACTTGCTCGCTCCAATGTAAGATTAAAAGACAGTCCGGATAGTCTGATCTGGGCTCATGGAGAAACCGGCGAATATTCACCCAAAGATGGATACAAGTTCATTCAATCCAGGAAAGGGTGGGGTGAACCAGAGTGGTGGGCAAAACAGATTTGGAAACTTAAATGCCCAGCTAAGGCCAGACTCTTTCTCTGGTGCCTCCTCAAAAAGAAAATTCCTTCCTGGGATATCCTCCAGTCTAAGTTTATGTATGGTCCTGGGAGGTGCCCCCTCTGTAAAATTGAAGAGGAATCAATAGATCATCTGTTTCTTCAATGCTTGGAAACTGCAAAAATCTGGAGGGAGGTTGAAAAGCTTTTGAACAAATCCTTTCAGTGGGGTAATGGGAATCTGGACGAGGCTTGGTCCAACTGGTGGCAGCATTATCCGAATGGGAACCTGAGAAATCTCCCGCCCATCATTTGCTGGGGAATCTAGCTTGCAAGGAACAGATCTTTATTCCACGATCAGGGAACCCAACCATCCGTCACTGCCATCCAAGCTATCTCCATTTTCTCTTCCATCCCAGAGCCAAAAGTAAAAAGACCTCAAGTTTAAAATAAGACGGTGCAAATCAAAGATGGTATCCCTTGGGCTTTCTTTGATGGAGCTTCCCAAAACAACATAGCAGGAGCAGGAATCGTTATTCATATCAATGCAAATCATTCTCTCAAAGCATCAGTGGGTTTGGGGTCTGGATCAAATAACTTTGCCGAGCTGTCAGCCCTGAGACTGCTTCTATGTTGGCTTATTCAAAGGAACACCTTCACTATTCAGATCTTTGGAGACTCCCTCAATGTCATAAACTGGGTGAATGGAAAGACTCATGCAAAAACCAAATATTGAAACCCATGCTGGAAGAAATACAGGTATTACAGTCATCTTTTAACTCTTTTTCCATATGCCATATCTACAGGGACAGTAACGATGACGCGGACAAGCTTTCTAAGGAAGGTTTGTAGCAAGCTTTGGGAGGCTAGAAAATAGTGGAAGAATGCCAAGGACAGATCCATGCATCAGATGTGCCGCCTTATTTATAATCTTTCAGCTGCTGATATATTTCCTTTATATTTTTTGTGGGTTGTTTTCCTCTCGGTTGAGGAGACCCAAAGACCTGTTCGCTCATGGTAACTACTTGTTTCTGTTGACTGTCTCCTCGGTCGAGGATGCTTTTTTGTTTTGGCTGTCTTTTTGCAGCTGTTTTTTACAGCAAAACAGCTCTGTTTTCTGTGGTCCTTTAGACAGAAAGAGATTTTTTGTTTTTTGATTGCTTTGTATAGCAATTGGCAAATTTTGAATGCTCAACATATGCAATGTATCTTTTTATTCTCTTAATAAAAATATCGCTTTTTCTTCAGAAAAAAAAAAAAGTTAACAAGCTGAGTTTGACATTGTCAGTGGACACTAGCTTCTCTATCACTTGTTCTTTACAAAAGTTTTCTACAATCTTTTCTACCTACTCATAGAGGTTCATTTGACCACTATTGATTACCTTGGACATCAATTCTTTGTCTTTTATAAATTTATGCATGTGTAACACAATCTATATATTTCTTGACTTATTTACTCACTACTTTGAGGTATTTTCATCTTTCTATGTAAAGAACTATGATTTTACTTATGAAAGATTCAATTAATTTATTTTAGTATAATTTTTCAAGTAGTTGTCATATTTTATCTACTGCCACTCTCAAAAATCCTCTAAACTTAGTGTCTATGCATGTATGAAATTAGAATACATGTCTCTGGTTGTGTATCATTTGCAACAAAACTAACATTATAATGAAAGGGGTTACACAAGAGAGTTACTAAGAGAACAAATTCATAGTACAATGTACGATAAGCAATATATGGAATATACATGCATACACACATAAAAAGTGTCGGATGAGAGAAGGAGTAGTGGAACTACAAATATGTAGCATTGTATTAAACAATATCAAGAGCCTCTAACTCTCTATAGATCTCGATGACATATATCTACACCTTATTTTGGTACGTAGCTAGTTACAACAATTCTTAACTACCTTGGTGAGTGAACTTGACCCAATGATCGACTTACATACATACATACATATTTGATTCATTTCCATAGTCAATCGATAACTAAAATGGTCCACTGTGAAACATAATCAACTATCCCTCCAACATATATTCAAACACTCCTATTCAATGCAATGTGGAAGCATTAATATTCTAAGAAAGATGCAATGCCATAGATTCCCAAATGAAAAAACTAATTTTTTTGAAAACATAAATGATTCTAATTATAATAATAATCATCATCAGATCATCATCTAATTGGTGTATGATACCCCTTACATGTCAATTTGACTACTAAAGTCTATAAAGGAGAAGAGTACTCTACTCTTAGAATTTGAACCTATAACCTCTTAAAAAGAAAAAAATGTTCTTAACCATTAAATTCGTTAACATTTCTATATAAACAAACTCACTATTCTTCAAAATCCTTATCAAATTATTGAGAAAAGGCCATCTAATTAGATATTACCAGAAATAATATACTTAAGAGATTTTAAAATCATTATTCCTTAAAAACGCAAAAAAAAATATTAAAAAAAAAATTATATCTCGACTTTTGCAAAAACAACTAAAGTGATAATTGCAATGATAATGAAATGTTAAAGAAATTTTAAATTCCCCGTATTTACAGATATCTACTAGAAAAACATATATAGTTCAAATCATCCATTCCAGTCTAATGGATAATACAAAGAAAAAAGATATCATCGTGAATTCTAATAATCTTATCCTAATAATATAACATGTTATTCTCACTCCTGATATATAAAATGCGCGAAGTTGAAATGTATGAAAGGGATTGTGATTTTTCATACTCATTTCACTATATACTGAAAGAAACATAGATCACCCGTAAAATATTTTGAAAGTATCATCCCTATAATATAGTGTTTTCAGTCCAAGGCAAATTGAGGCATTTTTTTCGAGAAAAGCATATTTTAAATTGGGATAAATATAATATTATCTATATATATATATATTTGAATGTTTTAAGAGGGAAAAAATAAAATTTATTATAATCTAATAGTTAAAAAATAAAAATAATATTTTTTAATTTTAAAATAATTTATTATAATTAAAAAAGCAATATTTTGCATTTTCAAGTAATGGGAGCATTTAAACGTAATTTTGTTTTTAAATCTCATTGAAATTATTTTGAACGTCTAAATTCCACCTTTGTAAAGTAAGCTTGTCCATAAAATTGATTAAATCCCTAAGGGTTTTGATAACTTTAAAATAACCCAAATTGGAAATAAGAAAAACTCAAATCCCTAAGGGTTTTGATAACTCTAAAATAACCCAAATTTTATCATTTTTAGAAAAGGGAAATAATAAAAACTTAAAACAAACGCTATAATTTACTGAAAATAAAATGATATGAATGAATCATAAAATATTGTCCAATGGTTAGTGGGTATATTTGGTCCCATAAGTCATGTGGTTCAATCCCAAACAAAATTATATATGGTTAAAAACTATCTTCAGTTAAAAAATATCGTCGAAAGCCTTGTCCCACCGCCCATGGGTCATCACTTTTTCCATGGGAACTTCAGTAGGGAGTCTACGCATGGATTTTGTGATTCATATTGAACGTTATATCAACTTAAATAAAAACATCTTTATTTCAGCCAGGTGCAGAAAACAATCTGCCATATAATACAATTAATAGAAAATTTATTGTTGCGTTTGAATTGCTTTTTAAAAAACCATTAAAAGATGCGTTTGAATTGCTTTTTAAAAAACCATTAATCCATTTTTCCCACACCACTATCATTTTTTAGCATTATTTTCAACACCATTATTTTCGCTATTCAAAATTGTTTGGATTCGGCATTTCACTTCGAATTTTCAATCCCAATAATTCAGACCCAAATTTTTACATGCATCTGAATAATGAAAATTGCCAATAGAAATAAGCGAGTCATGTAGCCCAAATACAATAATAAATATTCAACAATATTTATGTTGGAATGGTTAGGAGAGATGATGCTCCGCTCCACAATCTAAACTTTATTATAGATTGTGCTTCATCTTGAAGCTCTCGTCCAAAATTTGCATGTTCATATTCCTTATCCGGTTGCCAATTAGCTGAATTAATTTATCTATTTTCAATTTACATCACGTTTATTTTTTTTGGTGGGTTGAGTATCGAAAGCATAATTTATTAATAAATTGAAATTCTAAAAAATAATGGCAAATAAATAAGATAGCAGAACAATCAAACACATAAATTAACAAAGTGTTTTATGTGGTAAAAATCTTTTTTTGAGGGAAACATCCACAGGGAAATGATAATCAATATTCTTATGCATACATTATCCAACCATTCAACTTACTCTCCATTAGTTCTATTTTTTTTTATTACTTATATAGGTATACATGGATAAATAACCTCTCAGTTTTTTTCTAAATCCATGAACAACTTCTAAAGCATTTACATAAGAAAATTTTTACATAAAATAAAGCTCCTTTTATATGTTTTTTCCAAAAACTTAGATTAGGAAAAAAAAGAAGACCAATGGAACCAATCTGAGCTATTATCCCAAAAATATAAGTAAATAGCTGGCAACTTTTAACAATTTCCACTTTGAGACCAATTTACCTAATATATCATTCCTAAATTATTCAGCACCTTCCTTGGAAGCTAAGAGAATCTAGGCGCCATTTTAGCTTCTCTAACAAGATTGGTTTTATGAAAAAGTATGCACAATGTTTCTTTGTATGGAATTTTCGAGCGCCATCACTCCACTTTGATCAATAACCTGTCTTACAAACTAGTATTTAACATGTATATGTCATGTCTTACTATGATAAGATGGATTCCTTGCCAAGTGAATAACACTTCGACTATCACAAAATACTTTCACCTTATCCAGCATCCTTCCAAATCCACATAACAAACTTTTTAACCAAATTTCCTCTTTGCAAGCATGTGAGACATGTATGTATTATGCCTCAGTAGTGGATAAAGAAACTATGCTCTAAAGCTTTGAAATCCAATTAATAGTTCCACCTACAAGAGTAAAACCATATCTAGAAGTGGATCTCCTCTTGTCCAAGTCACCTACAAAAAATGAATCAACATAACCACATACTGAATCACTACTACCATTATTGGTGATACATTGATTACTTATTCCTTTAAGATATCAAAGCACCCATTTGATTGTTACCCAATGGTGTTTACCTAGATTTTCCATGTATCTATTGACAACACGAATTGCATGTGAAATATATGGCCTTGTACTAACCATCGCATACATTAAGAATCCTATTGCATTGGCATATGGTACACAAGAAATATACTCCTTTTCCTCATCATTACTAGGATACAAACATGAAGAAATCTTGAAATGGGAAACTAAATGGATTTGAACAAGTTTCACATTATTCATACTGAACCTTAGAAGCATTTTCTCCACATAATTCTCTTGTGATAACCATAACTTACCATTTCTCCTATCTTTTTGTATCTCCATGCCCAAGATTTGTTTTTCTTCTCCAAGATCTTTCATTTTGAAAGTCCTAGCCAACTGAGAGTTTAACCTATTGATCACAACCATGCTTTTTCTTACTACAAGAATATCATCAACATATAACACCAAAATAAAGAATATTTCATTTTCCAACTTTTGAAAGTAAACACAATGAGCATACTCACTTCTGGTAAACTTGTAGCTCATCATGAAGGAATCAAACTTTTTTTACCATTGCATGGTACATTGCTTCAGGCCATAAGATGACTTCTTGAATTTGCAAACAAACCTCTTGTTGCGATTTTGAACAAACCCTTCTTTTTGTTCCATATATATATATCTTCATCCATATCTCCATGTAATAATCTTGTTCTAACATCTAGATTCTCTAACTCTACTCCAAGTAATCAAACTAATGCTAACACAACTCTAATTGAAACAAGCTTAAAAACTGGTCAAAAAATCTCATGAAAATCAATACCTTCCTTTTGAGAGTATCCTTTTGCAACCAATATTTCTTTGTACTTCTGAACATTATCATCAACTCCTTTCTTCAATTTGCAAACCCACTCAAAACTGAAAACTTTGCTATGCTTAGGAAGTTCCACCAAATTTCATGTCTCATTTCTTTGTAAGGCATCCAGTTCCTCTTTCATTACTGATATCCATTTATCACTATCAAATACTTCCATTGTTTTTGATAACAACTAGGTTCTTTGTCATTCACAATTAAAGAAACAGATGTAGCAAAATCATGATACCTTTTAGGAAAAGATATGATCCGTGTATACCTTCATACAATTTGTTGTGGTATTTCCTCAATTTCCCGAGAATTTTCTGTATATTCATCTGCTTCTGTAGGAGTTTCTTCATAATCCTCCTCCCTTGAATATGATTTAGATTCCAATTGAAGTCATTGAATCTGTGGTAATTTTCCTATTTCATTTCACCATCTACATCTGATTTTATGAGTGACGATCATCAAATTTGACATCTCTATTAATGATGCTTTTATGGGCAGTAGGATCACACAATCTATATCCCTTAACTCCATCACAATATCCAACAAATAATAGCCTTTTCTGTTTTGGATCTAACTTATAATGCTAATTCTTTGGAATAAGAGCATAGGCATCAAAATCAAAAACTTTAATATTTGAATTATGACAAGGTTGATGAATCCATACCTCTTCTAGAATCTTATAGCTAATTGTAGTTGATAGTGACCGATTTACTAGATAGCATGTTGTAGGAATTGCTTCTCCCCACAATTCTTGTTTCAACTTGGCATTACTGGGCATACGCCTTTTTCTCTCTTGAACAATCCTCTTCATGGGTTCAAGAACACGATTTTGCTGAGTATGAACCATGGTTTTATGTCTTTTGATCCCAGCTTCCTTGCAATAATTTTCAATTTCCTTTGAAGTAAACTCGGTTCTATTTTAAGTTCTCAAACATGTAATTGACTTTCCAGTGATTTTTTCAACCAAATCTCTATACTAATTAAAATCATCAAATGCATCAGCTTTTCTTTTCACTAAATAGATCCACACTTTTCTAGAGTAATCATCTATAAATTTTACAAAATATGAAGATCCTCCAAAAGATACTTTAGGATATGGTCCCCAAATATCTGAATGGATGTAATCAAGGATACCTTTACTAACATGTTTTCTTGATTTAAATTTCTATCTAGATTTCTTTCCATAAATACAATGCTCATAGAAATTCAAATTCAGAGATTTCAACCTTGGAAGTATCTTGCAATCAACCAATACCTTCAACCCTTTCTTACTCATATGACCCAAGAACTGATTCCATAAACGAGTACAGTCACTTGCACCTTTAGATGCTACTATTGCATGATCTATTTATGTGCTTCCTTCAAGATTATAAATGTTCCCAAACTTGTTAGCCTTCATGACTACCAAGATGCCTTTCATTGCCTTCATAACTCCACTTTGAACTGTATAGTTATAACCAACATAAGATAAAATTCCCAAAGATTTAAGTTATTTCTAAGCTCAATCACATGCCATCATACATTTTAATCCTAATACTATCAAAACAATTAATTTTGCATGTAACATCGTTACCCATGAAAATCACACTGTCATCAATACATTTGTATGGAGAGAACTAATTCCTATGAAAACAGATATGATGGGAAGCACCCTAATCTAGAAACCAATTATGATGATGTTGATAAATAGTAGAAGTGGACAATACCTCATCAACAATACATGCAATAGTTTTAGTTGAATTAGCTTCCTTTGTAGATTCATTTTTAGTATCTTTTTCCTTTCTTTTCCAACAATCCTTCTTTAGATGCCCTGATTTTTTACAGTACCAACACATTAACTTACTCTTCTTGCCTCTTGACTTTAATCTTGATGTGTCTCTTGAATTCCAATTTTTTTCTTTTGATCAACCTGTTACCACCAAATGCATCTGATGCTGAAGTTTCAAGGCTATATTTCTATCGCGTTTCCTCAAACAATAGAGCTCCAACAATAGCATCAAATTAAATGGTATCGATATATCTAAAACTAATAAAGGTTAGAAAACGATCTTGCGACTCAGCCAAAGAACACAATAGTGCAATTTCTTTGTCTTCCCCTTCAATATTTACATCTATACTAGAAAACTAACATAAACGAGTATTGAAAGAATTCAAATGATCAGAGATATTTATACCTTCCTTCATCCGCAAACTGTATAAGTACCACTTCAAGTAGATTCTGTTTGTCAACAACTTCGTCAGCACTTCATCATATAGACGCTTTCTAAATTGGTCCATAATCCTGCAGTTTTTATCTCTCCAATAATGTTAAACAACACATCATCTACCAAGAACAGACGAATAAAACTAAGGGCTCTTGCATCCATGTCCTCCCAATCATCATTATCCATGCCCATGGGTTCTTTTCCCTGCCCAACAACAACTTTTCCACTCGTTGCATGAACATATCTTGTATCTTAACCTTCCACAACTCAAAGTTATTACTTCAATTGAACTTTAAGATTTCAGGCCTCACACTCTACATCTTTGCCACTAACATAAACTTTTCCTAAAATCTATGACACCAATTGTTGAGTTGAGCAGCGAAAGCATAACCTACAAATAAATTGAAATTCCAAAAAATAATGGAAAATAAACAAGATAACAGAACAATCAAAACATAAATTGGCATAGTGTTTTATGTGGTAAAACCCTCCTTGTGAGGGAAACATCCACAGGGAAATGATAATTAGTATTCTTATTATTTAAGGGAGATTTATGAAAACCAACTCACGACATACATTTTCCAACCATTCAACCAACTCTCCATTCATTTATGTTTTTCGTATTGCCTTTCTAGCCTTACATGGATAAATAACAACCTGTCAATATTTTTTTTCTAAATCCATCCACAACTTTTAAAGAAATTACATAAGAATTTTTTTACATAAAAAAAAGTTTCTTTTATATATTTTTTCCAAAAACTTAGATTCCAAAAAACAAACCAAACCAAAGGAACCAGTCTTAGGTATTATCCCAGGTGTTGTCACTTACTACAAAGTTTTAGTCTATGCAAAGAGTAAATGAGAAGAGAAATTTGTAGTCATATTCCAAGGCAAATAAGGACTCAAAGCATACATAGGACCCGCTCTAATATAAAGTGCTTTGAACAAGCTTTCCAACTACATGTGGAAGTCCAAAAACGATCTCTTGGATCAAATGATATGGTCTACTGAAGTTTCAAAGATTAAAACCTCAGGAAGGAAAGAATATTGAAGATTTGATATAACAGAGATCACATATCAAAGGTCCAACGACATCAAATATCGGTGATTGCACATGAATGAAATCAAGAATATCGATGACCACATATCAAAAATTGCATGTCGGAGGTCCAATACATCAGAGCACGTAGTGTCGTAGCTCATAAGAGATCGGAACAACAAAATATCGGAGGATCAAAACTTCTGAAAGTAACAACCTTTAAAAAGTTACGATATGCATAATCTGTCGATTGCATTTAAAACTGTTAGGGAATGATGATAAAGGTTTACAAAGGATTTCATCGCAAAAACCAAAGGTGGATGGGCCCTTTTCTCTCTCTTCTAGCAGGACACATGGCATCATATGACTAATTTCAAAAAGGGCATGTGGTAGCATATGACTAGTTTCGAAAAGGACACGTGGCAGGTAGTTTTGGTGTTTTTATGGGGGCCAAGGGGAGAAATATGGGTGACACATGTCACCACTCATGAGGTTCCATGTGGAGCGATGACACCATACTGGAGGTCGCTTATTGGAGGTTGAGGATGTTGGCACTTTACAACATTTGACACTTGAAAAGGTGTTGATAATGGGGCTCCGATATTAGGGCTGGTACACATTTGCAAAGATTCAAAGAACGAGAGGCATAATGGTTGTGGTTGAGAACCAAGGGCTATCAGTGATAGGAGAATTAGCATGTCTCAACGCCAAATTTATTTCCACGACTGGAAACCACTAATGAAGAGGGGCACCGATGTTTGGCTAGGGCATGGTCTATAAGAAGTTAAATAACCTCAGAAACTAAGTAGTTAAGAAGAGGAGAATGGCCCCTAGTCGGAGTTTGAACGCTCTAGCACCTTGAGGCTAGGTGGAAGGTCATGGCCCACAATCGTATGGTTTGAAATCTATGGAGGGATAAGCAGAAGGGGCTTGTCATATCGAAGTTCGGAAATTGACAAATTATAATACCACACCACCATGAACTTTGTGATATGGAAGTGATCTGATAAGGAAGTTCATAGATTTAAGGGAATATGGGTTGGCATCTACAATATTGAATGAAGGCACAAACGAGTTGGTTATTGAAAGTGGCTAATTCTGTGGAAGACCCTATAACAAGAAACTAAGGACAACAATGGAAGCATAAATTAAGTCTATTGCTTTGCTTGCATGTGTTTACTGAGGTAAATGGAGGTATGGGAATCATGAAGCAGTGGTTTCGCAACATGGAGATCCATACAGTTAGGTAATAAAATGTTGTCAAGTTAATCTTTGCTTTTTCTCTGTGACAAGAAACCAGATTTCATCTCTCCCGACTCAAGAGCGTGGGGAAGTCAAGTAGTTAAGGCGAAAGTGACAGGTAAACCAACCAGGCAACAAAATAGGAACATCATAGCAAAGACGTGGCCTGATCAGAGGCCATCACAGGAATGACAGGGAGATATTCTCATCAACCATCATTCAATTTTACCTTTTTCTATTATTCTATAATTTTTTCATTTTTGAGAAAGGAATCAAATCTGTAATGATTTTTGGCACCAGAACCATCACATGCCTAGATAGCTAGTCGATCAAATAGCTAGGGCTCGGATTAGATATTTTGTAATTGTTGTTCAAAGCTCCCCCTCTCCTTATAAATAGAGGGTAGAAATAGTTAACATAGGTTATAGAATTCTGCATCCAAGAGGCTCGAATTATGTGGTTTCACATGGTTTTATTTGCCTATTGATGATAGACTTGAGGGATACATTTAATGAATGTAAATGAACCAGTCATTTGGACTCCATCTTGAAGGATTAATGAAACTATTTTCTTGATTACAATCAGAGGAATGTGCAATATGTTTTCCTCCTTTGTATATCACTTCATGTATGTCTTTCCTCTTCCAAGACATTGTAATGAAGCTACCAATATCACTCTCATTTATGGATGTATCTATGATTCTACGTAGTGAACAATACTTGTGTAAATGTCATATTTGCTTGTGTTAGTTTATACCTTGTAGTACCTATGTGTCCAAATATTTACTAATTCTTGCTTAGTGATAAATATTTCCCTCAGGCATAGAGCATAAAATCTTAATTTTCGCTCCACTATTTATATATTTTCACCTCATCATTCTCTCATACTTCAGCTGAAGATTGTTGCTTAGAATTTTGTGTTGTGTCCATCCCTCACCATTGAATTCCCTCCATTCTTTCCTCCTCTTCATTTTTACTACAAAACCAGTATTAAGATTCCTATTGTTCTGTGTTGGCCACCAGAAGCAAGACATTTCTCTTTAAGATTAGCCATATTTACCCCCTAAGTATTTAGATCTATGTATTCTCTTGAGTTTACCTTGATGAAGGACTACTGAACCAAGCCCCATAATTATTCCTTTCAAGTAGGTGACATGTGAACTATAGTAGAAATCCCTTAGATAATATCCAAAATCACTCCTCTCGGATGCCCTACGCACTAGTTTCATATCAACCCAAAGGCTATCTCTAGGAGGCCTCTATATCTTCTGAAGCACTTGTGTTACAAGATATAGAAAAAGCTACAACATCTTTCTGGCATCAATGTCTGGGATGAATTTGAAATAATTTTCCCTGTGTATGACAATTTTTACATTCCCTTTGTCAGGTGAGCAAGGGAAGTACAGTTTGTAGATTTCTTAGCTTGGCAACTCTAATGTTTGGATCTTACTATAAACACCCTGGTGACTCCACTATTTATATATTTATTTGATCATCCAGGTTTTTAGGAGGCATCATACTCGCTATGATTCTAAACAACAAAAAACTTCCCGTACATTTTAACTTGAGATCACTCACCTAAAGGGGTTTTCAAAATGGTCATTCCTACATTCTTGGCAAACAAATTTGACCCACTCAATTTTTCTTCAGTTGCTGGTTATCCCCATCTTGTCCCTTCCATTCATGAATGGTATACCTACTGGCCTAGTTTTAGTGGAAACATAGATATAATATCAGACCATCACCTCAAGGATTTTCATGAATGCGTGGAACAATTGGGTATTGTTTTTGAAGATGTGAAAATAATGTTTTTCATGTTTTCTTTAGGGGAATATGCTAGACTTTGGTACAAAACAATACCTTGTTGCAACATATCTTCCTTAAAGATATTTCACATAGAATTTAATCATTTTTGAAAAATATTATATCCACCAGGTTCTCTGTTTGAAGATTGTTGTGCACATTTTAATGTTGAAAATATATCTAAGGTTAATGATCTCATTGAATATGTTTCTAGGGCTCAAATCCAATAAAACATATAATCACAGCAAGAAGAATCACCCAACAATCAAGTAAGGGAAGAAGGAGAGATTGTCAACTTGCAAATAAACCCTAAGATATATTATTCTACTGAATTCGATGATTCTCCTTCTTATCATGTGTATTACTCCGATGGGGAATCAAGCAATGCAGAGACACAATAGTCTCAGTCATGGGAAGCTACAAAAAAAGAGGAGGACCACCAGGAGGTTAAAAAAGATGTTACAGTTCATGATTCACATCCTTCAAATGGAGAACAAGTTCAAGAAGATACTATTGAAGTTGATAAAGATTCTCTAATCTATGATTCAGATGAATCAGAGGAGGATGAGAGTGTTGTAGACTTTGAAAGGAAGTTTCTTACCAGAAAGTGGGGAGAAGGGTTCCAACAACAATTTTTTCAAGAAGAGATCAAAGTTGAAGAGCCAAGTAGTGTCTGTGGCTGTGTTTTGCAGATATAACCATTCGTGAAAACTATTCAAGAGAGGGATACAACCATAAACTTCTTTCATCAATTCTATGATCCAATAGATGACTATATGTCATATTTTCTTCGTTAGCATACTTTTCAAGAAAATGAGGCAGCTATAATCTTCTCTCTTCAGTTCTGTGATGTTGTAGCTAACTACATGACAACATTCTTAGGTCAGCAGTAGATGTTCTTTCTGGGGTATGTATGAAGTTTTTTTATTGAATATTTTTCATGGTGCATGCTCATTTTTATTTTTAAATTCCAACAACATGGAGGCATTAGGTCCAGCACCCAAATTCTGACTTGGTACCATTGTAAGTTTGACCTCACTTGGGTGAATTGAGCCCTATGTTTAAACAAGATTTGTATATAAATAAGGTCATTATCAAAGTATTTAATTTCCAGTTGTTAGAGTTTATATTTATGCATTTCAATATTGTGAGGAAAGGAATCCGAGCAAATAAAGACTCGTGGAGAGTTTCTGGTTTTATGGATTCATTATATTTTTAACTCCATGCCCAATGGTGAAGGCTACTAATCTACATTTTCTCAACACCTTTCTAGCAAGGCGTTGTTTCCAATTGGAGCCAATGTTGTCAATTATGGAAAAATGTGTTTTCAATTGTCCAAAGAGTGAATGAGAAGAGACGTTTGTAATCATTTTACAAGCCACATAATATCTCAAAGCCTACATCAAACCCTCTCTATTAGAAAGTGCTCTAGACAAGATTTCCAACGACATGTGGGAGTCCAAAAATGGACTCCTGGATCAAAATATATGGTCTGGTGAGGAACAAAAGAATATTAGAGATCGTAGATCAGAGGTTCGATAAATCAAATATCATATTTGGTAGGTCCAGCAACATCAGAGATCGATGATCACACATTAGTGACATCAAGCAGATCGACGATTGGATATTGGTGATCGCATGTCAGAGTTCCAATACATTACAGTAGGAAATGTTAGAGCTCGAAGGAGATCGGAACATCAGCAAATCAAAGGATCAGAACTTATGAATGTGACAACCTTTAAAATGTTTCGATATGCATAATGTGCTGACTGAATTTATAATTTCGTGGAATGCCTATAAAGGTTTACAAAGGATTTCATCGAAAAACCAAAGGACGGAGGGCCCTTTTTGCTCTCATCTAGTGGGACACATGGAATCATATGAATGGTTTTGATAAGGACACTTGGTAGCAAGTTTTGGCATTTTGAGGGGGCGACTAGGGAAGATTTGGGTGACACATGTCACCACTCATGAGGTGCCACATGGAGCGATGATGTCATACTAGAGATTGCATATCATAGGTTGAGTATGTCGACACTTGAAAAATTGTCGATAAGGGGGATTTGATATTAGGGTTAGCACATGGAAACAAAGAGTAAAAGAACCAAAGGTGTAAAGGTTGGGGCTGAGCACAAAGGGCTATCAGTGATCAAAGAATTGGTATGTCAGAATTCCAAATTTATTTCCCTAAGTAGAAACCTTCGATGAAGAGGGGCTCTGATATTTGTCTAGCACATGGTCTATAAGAAGTTAAAGAACCTCGAGCACTATGAAGTTAAAAAGGGGATAATTTCCCCCGATGGGAATTTAAATGCTCTAGCACCTTAAGGCTAGGCGGCAGGTCACGACTATTAGGTCTCTATACTACTAGTCCCTATTGCAGCAGGTCATGGCTACTAGTCCCTATACTATTAGGACTCAAATAAGAACCTCATATTGGATATTATCCTTTAAAGTCCCTATGAAGAGATCAATCCTATGCTCCTCTGAAATATCATTTACCCTTATATTCAATTTTTGGAAGTCGTCAATGTGCTCCACTGTTGGAACCTTTTGTTCAAGATCTATCAATTGGCTAAAGAAGGTGTTTCTCTTTGTATCTTCATAATGTTATATCATTTCCTCCATAAAAATTGACCCGGTGACAAATGGTTTATGAGAATTAATTCCTTTATACCATACAAACTAATATGGTTCTAAATATAAATATGTAATATGTACCTTTTGTGAGGGTTGCACATCATGTAGATCAAAATATTTCTCCATATGTAGTATCCATGTTACGGGATCCTTGCCATCAAAATTCCTCATATCGGCCTTTGGAATATGGTGGGTCTTAAATCCAACTTTAGGTTCTACGAAATCATGATTAACATTTCTTTTGTTCTCATCATGAGTTTCTTCTACTACCTTCTTGCCATTAGGAAGCCTTTCTTGTAGCGAATTCGTCCCTCCTTCCTTCAAACCTTCCATGACTTTCTTCAAATCTTCCATGTTGCCATTAATTTTTCTTTCTATACCATTGATCTTATTGATCATAGCTTTGATCGCTTCTGTTACTTTTTGTGAGAGCAAATTTTTTCGCACTGGGTCTCGTAATTTTGATATATCTTGTTGCATTTCTTCCTCTTCTTCATGTGTTAAGGTAGAAAATTTGGGTGGCTTACTAGGTGTTTCTATTTTCTTGATTCGAGTTATTTAGAAATCAAACAATGATATATATGGTTCACTATGCCCTTTGAATTAGTTCAAACAGATTTTTCAAACAAACATTATGCAATTTTTAAAAAAACTACACACAATTTTTTTCAGTTGTAGGAGCTCGATATTGAATATGTTGTATCTTTGTAATTTATTATCTCCAAGGTCTGAAATTTTGTCCTATGGTATCGATTTGAGTTGTCTTTCTAACACCATAGCTCTGATCAACATTGAATTCTTCAAGAAAGTGTTATGCTAATATCCCACGATGACCTGATTATAGACTGATTCAGTAGAGCGAACTTATACGACGTACCACGTGTCATTGTTTCGACCTTCGGCCCTGAAAATGATATCCAATCAATTTTCATCTTTCCTATTTCTACCCTATTTTACTATATTTCAATATGATTTTCAGAGAGAAAGCTATGAATATTTTCCCTAGGTCACCTATTTGAGATGGAGTTCTAGAGCCTGCAACAACCCTAACTTACTCAGCTTATATCTCAGAGAATATAGTGATACAGAATATGAAAATCAGGCACGTGGTTCATCCTGATTTCAGCTCAAATGGGTTTTAATTTCACCTTAGAAGACTTGTAGAAAAGAACGTTATAATGAACATTCCACAATGGCCTATTTGAAGGAGGGAAACCATAGAATCTAAAGCTTTGATAACAAATGTTGTGCAACTAGCTCCCAAAATAGAAGAAAACATAGATCAATGACTTCAAGATAAGCCTCTTCTAGGGGGAAACCTCCTTTACATTACACAAATCAACAATTATTCCGATGATACAAACAACAAGACCTCCTTTCTATATATAGGATTCTAAGGAGTCAGAGTATAACTAGAGCCTACGTAACAATAATATTGTAAGGGCAAAACAATAACAATAGTTGGCTTCTATGAGGTACAATAATAACAATATGGGAACTATTTGGGCACAAAAATACAATAAGGGGATACACTCATAGTATAAGGACCTAACAATGGCCCACGGTCCTTTGGTGAGAAATGCAGGAAGGGCTAAGCAAAAAGGGCTTGTCATATTGGACGTCGTAAATCAACATATTATAGCACTACACCACCGTCAAGTCTGCGATATGTAATCACTCTGATAAGGAAGTTTAGAGCTTTAATAGCGTATGGGTCGGCATTTGCAATATTGAATGAAGGCACATAGGAGTTAGTGATTGAAAAGGGCTAATCCCGTGGAAGACCCTGTAACAAGAAACAAATGACAAGAGTGGCACCATAAATGAAGTTTACTTCTTCACATGCACGTCTTTAGAGAGGTAAATCGAGGTATGGGACTCAGGAAGTAGTAATTTCTCAGCACGGAGCTCCACACAGTCATGAAATGAAATATTGCTACGTTAATCTCTACTTTTGTTTTGTGACAAGCAACCACAATTGATCGCTCCAAATTGCAGAGAGTGGGGAAGTCAAATAGTTAAGGCGAAAGCGACAGGTAAACCAATCAAGCAATGAAAGAGGAACATAATGGTAGAGACATGGCTTGATCAAAGGCCATCAAAAGAATGGTAAGGAGATATTTTCCTCAAACATCATTTAGTTTTCCTTTTTTCTTTTATTCTCTATTTTTTTCATTTTCAAGAACGAACTCAAATCCGATTGTAATGATTTTGGGTAGTAGAACCATTGCACGGTGAGACTGCTAGTCAACCAGATAGTTAGAGCTCGGTTGAGATGTTTTGTAACTGTTGTTTAAAGATTCCCCTCTAGAGGGTAGAAACACTTAATAGAGGTTCTTGAATTCTACATCCAAGAGGATTGAATTTTGTGGTTCCACATTGGTTATATTTGCTTGTTCATGAGGGACTTGTGTGATACAATGTAAATGGATTGGTGATTTGGAATCCATATTGAAGAATTAATAAATTGTTTTGTTGATTCCAATCAGATGAGTGCGCAGTATGATGTCTGCCTATGTATATGACTTCGTTTATGTATTTCATTTTCTAAAATAGAGTAATGAAGCTTTCAACATCACTCTCATTTATGCATGTATCTATGCTACTAAGTGGTGAACAATACCTGTGCAAATGAAAGGTTTACTTGTGTTGGTTTATAAGTTGCAGTACCTGTGTGTTCACAAATTTATTAATTGTTGTCGAGTGATAAATGTGTCCATGAGGCATAGAGCATGAAACCTTAATTTTCGCTCCATTATTTCTATATTTTCACCTCCTCATACTTTCATACTTCTACTAGAGGTTGTTGCTTAGGATTATATGTTGTATCCAACCCACCACATTGAATTCCCTCCTTTCTTGCCTCCTCTTTAGTTTTAATACAACAACAATATTAAACTCCCTATTGTGGTGTGTTTTCCACTAGAACCAAAACATTTCTCTTTGTGATTAGCCATATTTACCTCGAGTATTTAGATCTATGTGTTTTCTTGAGTTTACCTTGATGAAGCGCTATTGAACCTAGCCCCTGAATTATTTCTTTTAAATTACGTGACATATGGAGTGCAGCAGAAATCCCTCAAATAATCTTCAAAACCACTCCTCACAAATGCCCTAGGCACTGGTCTCATATCAACTTGAAGGTTGTCTCTCTAGGAGGCTTCTACATCTTCTGAGTAACTTGTGTGACAGGAGATAGAAAAGGCTACAAAATCTTTCTTGTGTCATTACCAAGGATGAATTTTTAATAATTTTTGTTGGGTATGACAATTTTTACATTCCCTCTGTCAAGTGAGAAATGGAAGTGTAGGTTGAATATCTCTCACCTTTGTGAATCCACTGTTTGAATATTATTGTAAACACCCTGGTGACTCCACTATCTATATCTTTATTTGATCATCTTGGCTTTCAAGAGGCCTCATACTCGCTCTGTTACTAAACAACAGAAAACTTCCCCTGCATTTGAACTTGAGATCACTCACCTAAAGAGGTTTTCAAAATGGTAATTCCCGCATTCTTGGTAAACAAATGTGCCCCACTTAATTTCTCTTATATTGCTAGTTATCCCCATCCCAGCCCTTCCATTCATGAATGGTACAAATATTGGCCTAGTTTTAGTGGAAACATAGGTAGAAGGTTGGACCATCACCTTGAGGATTTCCATGAATGCTTGGAACAATTGGGTATTGTTTTTGAAGATGTGAAAATTAATTTTTTTATGTTTTCTTTAGGGGGATATGCTAGACTTTGGTACAAAACAATACCTTGTGGCAACATATATTCCTTAAAGATATTTCACATAGCATCCAATCATATTTTCAACAAATTATATCCACAGGTGCTCTATTTGAAGATTATTCTGCACCTTTTAATGTTGAAAATAATTCTAAGGTTAATCATCCTACGGAAGATGTTTGTGGGGCTCAACTCCAAGAAATCATATACTCACATCAAGAAGCATCACCCAACAATCAAGAAATGGAAGAAGTAGGCATTATCAAGTTGCAAATAAACCTTCAGAGTTACTATTATACCAAATTTGATTATTCTCCTTCTTATGATGTGTCTGACTTTGATGGAGAGTTGAGCGATTCAGAACCACAATAGTCTTATTCATCGGAGGCTTCACAAAATGAGGAGGACTACAAGGAGGTTAACAAAGAGGCTCCAGTTCACGATCCACATCCTTCAAATGAAGGACAAATTCAAGAAGCTAGTATTGAAGTCATTAAAGATTCTCCAATGTATGATTCAGATGAATTAGAGGAGGATGAGAATGTTGCATACTTTCAAAGGGAGTTGATTACCAGGAAGTGGGGAGAAGGCTCCAAGCAATAAATTTTTCAACAAGATCCAAAAGTTGAAGAGCCAAGGAGTGTCTGTGGCTTTTGTTTGCTAAAATATTCATTCCTAGAAATTGTTCAAGAGAGGGAGACAACCATAAACTTCTCTCATCATTTCTATGATCCAGTAGAAGACTATATGGCATATTTTTCTGGTCAGCATACTTTTCAAGAAAATAAGGCAGTTGCAATTTTATCTTGTCGTTTTTGTGACCCTGTAGTTGACTACATCACAACATTCTTAGGTCAGCAATAGATGTTGTTTCTGTGGTATGTATCAAGTTCTTTTATTGAAGATTTTTCATGGTGCATTCTTGTTTTTATTTTTAAATTCGAGCAGCATGGAGGCATTAGGTCCAGCACCGAAATGTTAGGCTTGTACCATTGGAAGGTTGATCTCACTTGGGTGAATTGAGCCCTATGTCAAAACATGAGTTGTATATAAATAATCTCACTAGAAGATCATTTAATTTCCAGTTGTTAAAGTTTCATATTTCTGCATTTCAGTATTGTGAGGAAAGGACTCCCAAAAAATAAAGTTCCATGGAGATTTTCTAGTTTTATAGATTCATTATATTATTGACTCCATGCCCAATGCTGAAGGATACTAATTTGCAAGTTCTCAACACCTTGCCAACAAGAAACTGTCCCCAGTTGGAGCCAATGTTGTCACTCACTACAAAATGTGTTTTTAGTTTTCCAAAGAGTAAATGAGTAGAGAAGTTTGCACTCATATTCCAAACCACAAAAGGACTCAAAGCCTACATCAGACCACCTTTAGTAGAAATTGATATGAATAATATTTTCAATGACATGTGGAAGTCCAAAATGGACTCTTGGATCAAAATATATGGTTTGTTGAGGTTTCAAATATCAAAGCCGCACGAAGGAAAGAATATCAGAGATTTCATATCGAAGGTTCAACAACATGGGAGGCCCAGTGACATTGGAAATCGACAATCGCACATCAGTGACATCATGCAGATCAATGATTGCATATCGACGATCACATGTTGGAGTACAATACGTCGGTGCAAGAAGCTTCAAAGCTTGGAGGAGATAGAAACATCGGGAAATGAGAGGATCAGAACTTCTAAATGTGACAACTTTTAAAAAGTTGTGATACGTGTAATGTGCCAATTGTGCTTAAAACCATTGGGGAATGTCGATAAATTTTTACAAAGGATTTCATCACGAAACCAAAGGTGGAGAGGCCCTTTTCTCTCTCCTCAAGTGGGACACATGGCAACATATGGCTAGTTCCGATAAGGACACATGGTAGGCAGTTTTGGCATTTTGAGGGGGCAAAGGGGGAAAATCTGGATGACACGTGTCACCACTCATGAGGTGCCATGTTGAGTTATGATTTCATATCATAGATTGAGGATGTCAGAATTTTACAAGAGTTTACACTTGGAAAAGTGCCAATAAGGGGGCTCTAATATTAAGGCTAGTACACGGTCGCAAAGAGTCAAATAACCAAAGGTGTAAAGGCTGGGGCTCAGCACCATGGGCTATTGGCAACCAAAGAATTAGCATGTGGCAACTCCAAAGTTATCTCCCCAATTGGAAACCTTTGGTGAAGATGGGCTCCAATATTTGGCTAGCTCATGGTTTATAAGAAGTTAAAGAACCTCGGGCACTAGGTAGTTAACAAAGGGAGAATAGCCCCTGACATGATTTTAAACGCTCTAACACTTTAAGGCTAGGTGGCAGGTCAGGACTCATGGTCCTATAGTGAGAAATGCAGGAAGGGCTAAGAAAAAGGGTCTTTTGATATCAGAGTTCAACAATCAACATATTATAATACTACACCACTGTGAAGTATGGGATATGGAATCACTCCGATAAGGAGGTACAGAGCTTTGAGGGTGTATGGATTGGCATCTACGTTAATGAATGAGGGTACAGAGGAGTTTGTGACTGAAATTGGCTAATCCTATGCAATACCTTGCAACAAGAAACCAAGGGCAATAGTGGTAGAAGAAATAAAGTCAACTACTTCGTGTGGTACAAAAAAGGAACAACATCGCAGAGACGTGGCCTAATTAGAGGCCATCACATGAATGGTAGGGTGATATTTTCCTCAACCATCATTCATGTTTCCTTTTTCCTATTTTTCTATAATTTTTCCATTTTCAAGAACCGAATCAAATCCAATTGTAGTGATTTTGGGCAGCAGAACCAACATACGCCGAGACAGCTAGTCGATCAGAAAACTGGAGCTCGGTTGAAATATTTAGTAACTAGTTTTCAAAGGTTCTCCTCTCCTTATAAATACAGGATAAAAACACTTAAGTAAGGTTCCTGAATTCTGAATCCAAGAGGCTAGAATTTTGTGGTTCCAAATTGGTTCTATTTCCCTATTGATGATGGAATTGAGTGATACAATTGCTAAATGTAAATGCACTGGTAGTTTGGACTACTTCTTGAAGGATTAATGAAACTTTTTTTTTATTCGAATCATAGTATTGCGCAATATGTTTGCCCCCTATGTATATCACTTCATGTATGTCTTTCCTCTTCTGAAATAGTGTAATGAAGTTGTCAGTTTCACTCTCATTTATGGATGTATCTATGCTGCTAAGTACTAAACAATACCTATTCAAATAACATATTTACTTACGTTGGTTTATAGCTTGTAGTACCTGTGTGTGAACATATTTAATAATTATTTTTTGGTGATAAATGTGTGCATGAGGCATAGAGCATGAAACCTTAATTTGCGCTCCACTATTTCTGCATTTTCACCTCTTCATCCTTTCATACTTTTTCTAGAGCTTGTTTCTTAGGATTTTGTGTTGTATCCAACCCTCTGCATCAAATTCCCTCCTTTATTTCCTCCTCTTCATTCTTACTACAACATCAATACTAAGCTTCCTATTATTATGTGTCAGCTACCAGAACCAAGACATTTCTAGTTGAGATTAGTCATATTTACCTCTTGTGTATTTATATCTATGTATTTGCTTGAGTTTAACTTGATGAAGGACTAGTGAACCAATCCCCTGAATTATTTCTTTTCAATTACATGACATATGGAGTGCAAGAGAAATCCCTCAGATAATCTTCAAAAGCACTCCTCTCAAATTCCCTAGGCACTGGTATCATATCAACCCAAAGGTTGTCTCTAGGAGGCTTATATATCTTCTAAGGAACTTGTGTGACAGGAAATAGAAAAAGATACAACACCGAAAAATAGGGAAATAGTTGGCAACTTCTAACATTTAATCTATGAAAACTTAGCTAATTTGTTACTTCAATATCCTCTTCAGAGTTAGAGTTCCATACTTTGTTATTGTGGTATTGAAGCCCAAGAAAGATATGATATGAGGAAAACTAGTTCACTGTTATGTTTGAAAAGTGAAATCGCATGGGCAACAACTATGAAGGTTGCAAAGGTAATACCTTTGTATTCATAGATCTATCCTACTACTTGTAATGATAACAACAAATACCATCACATTTAATGTGTAATGGACATAGAAATTCCAGCCCCAATTGTGTTATTCTGAAACATTTTAAAGTCTAGATTAACACATTACCTGTTCATTAGATACCAAGCACACCAAGGGCCTATCGTGGGAAGTTGGCGAGCATTGGGACTGTATCATGGTGATATGACTAGGACATGACCATTTGTATCACCACTGTCAATAGATTGAAACAAGTTTAAGAAATAGAGAATTCTCTTAGTTATATGTTGAAAGAGGATTCATGTATTGTGCACAAGATATAGATCATAAAAAATGGAATACCTGTATACCCATATGCAAAAACCCTCTGCTATCATTTTTTTTGTGAATAGGTAGTACGGAGAAACAAGAGTCTTACGAATTGTCACTGATAGATTCAGGAAATCATCGAACAAAATTTGCTTGAATGACTATGTAATTAGCACCATCTACCTATCCTAATTAGAATGGAATATATATTAGGCTGATCATGTAAAGAACAAAATCATATTAAAATCGAATTAGGAATGTTTTAGTTGCATTTAATCCAATTCTTTAGTTATTAGCCTTTAGTGATGTGAAGAGTTGTCTGAACTTCATGTATGTTGTATTAAACTTTGGCATGATCATCAATACAAAGGATCATATATTGCCAACATCTTGCTTCACCTCTTCTCGTACATTCCAAAATATTCAAGATATAGAGCTAGTAGTGCCACATTTATAGATCAAATGAAGTTGTGAAACTAAACTTTGAACACACTGTAATGAACCATAATAGTTGACTATTTGACCTTTTTCAACTTAGACATTGTATTTGTGGGCATGATGTTTTTGTGAATGCAAATAGGCGTGTCCAGACTAAATATGTCTATCTCATTATATTGGTTCATAATTTCCATTAGTGCACCATTATATTTTTGGTTGCTCCAAGGATTATTGGCATTAAAATTACAAGTCTTTTTAATGATCCCATGAGTTTCATTGGATAAAATTGCATGAATCCATGCATAATCCACAAAACCTTCAAAATCATGACCATCGCGTGTCTCTGGATTTACCACCCACAAAACAGTTCCATGTAATGTATTGTGAAAATTGTTTAAAGAGTAAAAAAAAAACCTATGCATTGAGTTGGGTAATGACGATAGTTACCGTGAAACCTTTAAAGTTATTATGAGTATGACTAGAGTCATTTTTGCTATGGTATATTATCTCAGCTAGGTTTGGCATGTATTTCACTAGTATCAAAATAGAAAATAATGAAAACCAATTTGATACAACTAATAAGGTCCTAATTAGAATCAAATTGCTAAAGGAAAAATTGGAATAAATATCATTGTAAAATTTGAAATTATATGGTAGAACTGGCCTATGTATCTTTCTCCCGCAATGTAAAATTCATGTGTTCTATATTCAGAAAAATTGTTAAGGAAGTTCTAAAGATACAAACCTTCTCGGCCTTATGAGATGGGTGGATATGGTATGAGAGACAACAAGTGCTTCAACTTAGAACTTATTTCTAGAAACCTATGGAGGGATATTAACTCCCACGGCATCTTGCAGGAGGTCATACAAGGGAAATACCTTAGACTTCGTAGTCTATAAGATTTGATTAATGTCGAGGCTCCACAAACCATTAGAAAATCATACATTTGGAGGATCATGACATTGAAGAAAGCTTGACTATGTGGAAACTTGCGATGGCAAGTTAGAGATAAGAAAAATATTCAGATTGGATTGGATGCCATTAAGTAATTTTTTGGGAACCACTACCTTTCTGTACAAATCATACAATACGTATATCAAAAGGGGTATATGTTTCCTAACAGGTTTACAGATCATTAATTTTCAGGGATCTCTTGATCATATATGGCGCCACTCATGGGACTTTGGGTATTCCAGCTAGTTTTGAACTTAAATGGGAAACATATAGACATAACTTAGTTACTGCAGGGATTTTAATCACCAATAGGGAAGACTCTCTTACTTGGGGTGGCAAGAATGTTAACGAAAAGATAACAGTTAGAGATTTTTTCTTATATATATCTAGTTCTCCTATGACATCTCCCTCTGGGGTTTCGACTATTTCTAAGTGGAAGTGGGAGGGCCCTTTATTTTGGGTTGTGTTATATTCTTTCCACAATTAGCCCCCCTCTACGGGGTTCGGGGCAGTGCTCCAGGGAATTTTTTTTTGGACCCTATATTAGGTGGGCGGACCTACCTATGGTTTTGTGCATGGTTTTCGCACATGGTTTTTGGCGCGATGGTTTTTGGTCCATGGTATTAGATGATTTTTCATGTATATATATGTATTGTAACATTGAAAGGAATAATAATGAAAAATAAAGATGGTAGTCCTGGTTTTGGGATCCAGGGGAAATCTCTGTGTATATGTGTTTTATGTGTTATGCTCTTGCATTGTTTATTGTTTTTGTTTTATAATTCATATGCAGGTAATTTCTGTACGGGGTTAAAACCTACATTTGGGATCATAGTTGTTTTGGCTTCAAGGGGATGCCTTTGTTGTTGAGGGGTTTCTCTCGGGCCTATGGTAGACCTTGTTCAGTGGGATATCTACGGGGTCGATTCTTCTCGTGAAAGAAGATGGTGAGTAGTGGAAAGATAGAGATCAAGAAATTTAATGGTCAGAGTTTTGATTTGTCGAAATTCAAGATGGAGGATTTGTTGGTGAACAAAGATTAGTGGATCATAGTATATCTAAGTACTAAAACAACGAGAATGTCTGATGAAGAATGGAAGAAGTTGGATTGGAAGGAAAAGAGCACAATATGATTGTGTGTCTCAGATTCAGTATTTTTGAATGTATCAAGGGAAGCTACAGCGAAGGCTTTGTGGGACAAGTTAGGGAATTTGTACGAAACTAAGTCTCTGGTGAGTAAAATGTTCCTACGGAAAAAGCTGTATAAGTTGAGGATGAAAGATGGAGGCTCGGTGATAGAGCATCTGAACGCATTTAATTATGTGGTAAGTCAGTTATTATCTGTTGATATTAAAATTTTAGATGAAGATAAGTGCATCAGTTTGTTGTGTTCTATACCAAATTCATGGGATAGTCTAGTTATTGGACTAGGCAACAATGCAACTACCTTGCAGTTTGATGAAATAGTCTCATCCTTACTGACAGAGGAGATGAGATGGAAAAATATGGAGAGCTAGAATGGTGATTCCTTGTGTGTACGAGGACAGTCCCAGAATAGAAACAAAAAGAAGTCATCAAGTGGGAGATCTAAATCTCCAGGAAAGCTTGTAAAGGTGTGCTGGAAATGCAGAAAGGAAGGGCACTACAAAAGGGACTGTAAATATAAAGCTTATGATAAAGGAAAGGGATCTGATGATGCTGCTTCTGCAGAGGCCAAAGCCACCTCATATGAAGTTGGGGATCTGTACTTGGCTTCTGTAAGTACACATGTAGATCATGAGGCATGGTTGATTAACTCAGGTGCATCCTTTCACTTCATTCCCCATAAAGAGTGGTTCTGTGAGTATGAGAAATATGATGGTGGTGATGTATTCTTGGGGGATGACAGGAAGGCTAGAATCGTTGGTGACAGAAAAGTCAAGTTGGAGTTGCAAGGTGGAAGGATTAGAACACTTCTGGGTGTTCTGCATATTCCCGCATATGCTAGAAATCTTATTTTTGTAAGCAAGTTGGACGATGTAGGTGTAAAAACAGTGTTTGAAAATGATACCTGCAGGATGGTTTGGGGAGCACTGGTATTGATGCGGGGAGTTCGGATTGGAACTCTATGCAAGCTGCAAGGTAGCACTGTTATTGATGGGTGCAATAGTTCTGTGGTTCCTGAAAGTGGAGCAGAAAATATAGTGGTCTCTCGAGAAAAGACCATGCTATGGCATCAAAAGCTTGGACACATTGGAGATAAGGGCCCTCGAATACTTCATGGTAAATGTATGGTAGAATTTATGACTAATAGCTCTTTGGATTTGATTTCTGTGAAAATTTTGTATATGGGAAGAAAAATTGGGTGAGTTTCCCCTCTCGTGGTTAGTGGAGGAAACAAATATTAGAGCTTGTGCACAGTGATGTGTTTGGACCTGTGAAGGTTCCATCACTGGTTAAGTCTATCTACTATGTATCATTTATAGATTACTTCTCAAGGAATACATGGATATATTTCATCAAGAAGAAATCTAAAGTCTTTGAAAGGTTTGAAGAATTTAAGGCTCTGGTGTTAAACCAGACAAAGAAGAAGATAAAGGTAGTGAGGACAGATAACAGTGGGGAGTTTTGCAAGAAGAAATTTGAAGAATTCTGTAAGGTAGTATAGCATGACAGAAGACTAATCCATACACACCTGAGCAGAATGGAGTTACAGAAAGAATTAACAAGACATTGATGGAAAGGGCAAGAAGCATGCTTATTGGTGTCAGGTTAGGAAAAGAATTCTGGAGACTACATGTTACCTGGTCAACAGATCACCTTCATCCGCGTTGGAGGATAAGACTCCATAAGAGGTATGGACACATAAGAAACCCACTTTTTCACATCTGAGGGTATTTGGATGTGATGCATATGTACATGTTCCAAAGGAGAAAATAACAAAGTTGGATAATAAATTTGAAAAGTGCATCTTTATTGGGTATAAGGATGGTTTAAAAGGTTATAAACTTTGGAATTGAGTAACAAGGAAGGTTGTGCACGGGCAAGATGTGGTGTTCAAAGAGGTGAAAGATGTTATTAAACATGAAGTCCGACCAAAGGAACCTGAGAATATAGAGTTTTAGCTAAAGGAGGAAGAATCAAACTCTACAGCATAAGAGGAATTAGAAGATGAAAAGCCAAAAAATATGGTTGTGAGAAGATTAGTTTGAGAAAGAAGGCAGCCAGAAAGGTATAGTCAATCTGCTTTCTATTCAGATTTTGTTTTATCTATTACTGATGATGATCCCAAAACTGTCAAAAACGTAGTAGATCCAGAGGATGGCAAACTCTAGAAAGAGGCCATGGTTGATGAAATGGCATCTTTGTACAAAAATGAGGCCTGGGATCTAGTGGGGTTACGTGCTGGAAGGAAACCCATTAGCAGCAAATGGGTGTTAAAGAAGAAGAAAAATTCATAAGGAAAGGTGGAGAAATATAGTAAAAGGTTATTCCCAGTTTCTGGGAACTGACTTTTATGATATTTTTTCTCCTATTGCCAAGCTATCTTCTCTTATATTACTTTTATCTGTTGATGTTGCTTTTGATTTTGAGGTAGAATAGATGGATGTGAAGACATCATTTCTTCATGGGGATTTGGAAGAGGAGATCTACATGAAGCAACCTAAAGGCTTTGTAGTGAAGGGTAAGAAAGAACTAGTATGCAAGTTAAAAAAAGTCTTTTTATGGCTCAAAACAATCACCAAGGATGTGGTACTAGAAATTCGATACATTTATACAGGGACTTGGCTTCACTAGAAGCAATGTAGATCACCGTGTGTATTTTAAATTAATTGGTGACCATTTTATTTATCTGGTCTTGTATGTGGATGATATGTTGTTGGTTGGAAATGACAAAGAAATTATACAAGATTTCAAGACCTAATTGTCCTCCAAATTCGACATGAAAGATCTTGGTGCTACAAACTATATTTTGGGCATGGAAATTAAAAGAGATCGGGAAAAGATGAATCTCTGGTTAAGCCAGAGGAAGCATGTCGAGACAATACTACAAAGGCTTAATATGCAGGATAGTAAACTGGTGAAGGTAACTATTCATGTAGGTGTAAATTTATCTGCTGAAAAATGTCCCAAGACACAAGAAGAGGAAAAGGACATGTCCCATGTTCCATATGAAAGTGCAGTCCCTAAACTAATGTATGCAATGGTCTATACTAGACTAGACATTACACATGCAATGGGAGTATTGAGCAGGTTTATGTCAAAACCAGGGAAGGAGCATTGGACAGAAGTGAAGGAGGCTTTCATGTATTTGCATGGCACTAGTGATTATGGTTTGTCCTACCAAGGAAGACCTTTATTGGACAGCGTTTTTGATATCCATTGCCTTTTTGATGCAAAATGGGTTGGAGATCTGGATCAAAGAAGATCTACAAGTGGGTATGTGTTTAACCTATTTGGAGGTACGTTCAGTTGGATGAGTAAGAAACAATCTATAGTGGAACTATCAACTATAGAGGTAGAATACATGGTAGCCCCTCATGCAAGCAAGGAAGTAGTTTGTTTGCAGAGGCTGTGTTCAAGTATGGGGTCAGTACAGGGAGATATAAGGATAGACTGTGACAGCCAAAGTGTAATTTTCTTGGCAAAGAACCCTGCTTATTGTTCAAAGACAAAGAACATTGATGTTCAGTATCACATTGTGAGGGATATGATAGAAGACAAAAAGGTGTTGTTGGCAAAGGTGGACACTTTGAAGTTCTCTTGGTTTTGAGAAACAATGGGCATTACAGGACTCGATAAATGACTAAGCTCTCTTGTGGCCCCTTGTGGAAAGAAAAAAACAAGTGGGAGAATGTTGGGTTGTGTTATATTCTTTTCACGGTTAGCCCCCCTGTACAAGGTCTGAGGCAGCACCCCAGGGAAATTTTTTTTGGACACTATATTAGTATGGTAGACCTACCTATGGTTTTGTGCATGGTATTAACACATGGTTTTGGGCACGATGGTTTTCGGTCTATGGTATTGGATTCTTCAACATGTATATATATGGATTATAACATTGAAAGGAATAATAATGAAAACTCAAGCTGGTAGTCCTAGTTTTGGGATCGAGGGGAAAATCTTTGTGTATATGTGTTTTATGTGTTATGCTCTCGCAATTTTTTTTTTGTGTTTTAGAATTCGTATGCAAGTAATTTATGTAAGGGGTTAAAACCTACACTCTAAATCTCAAATGCTTCTCTTTGATTTCCTCCACTTATTTCTTGGATGCGCTTTTGCAAAAGATGTTTGGAAGCATGTTGTTGAGATATTGGGAATAATAGTCAATTCCAAATGGCAGTCTCTCTACACGTGCCTCCATTATTGGTCTAGCACACACATATTATTCAGGACAATGCCGATATATGTGATTTGGGGAATTTGGACCTCTCGAAATGCTACTATTTTTTAGGACAGATTACCTAGTATTGTTGCTACGTGTTTTAAAATTATTTGAAAATTTTTGGAGATTGGTCCATGGATGCCTCTATTCTCTAGGCGAGCAGCATCCTACAAAGATCTGGGTGATTCTTTCCCAATGGGTTTTTTTGATGGGGCTGAGAAAGGTGGCAATTGTGGGTGCGGGACACTCATCAAACTCAGTCTTCAATTGGGATATCGATTTTACTGGAATGGGAAAAGGGTAAAAACATAGTAGCTGAAATTGTGGCTCTTTGGGGGCTCCTTAAACGTATGAAATGGTTGGAGGTTATATGTATCAAGATTGTTAGATATTCCAAATCTATCGTTGAGTGGGTGTTGCGTTAATATTCCTTCCATACCCCCCTCCACCATTAGAGAACACACATGATGCAAATCATACCTTCTTTCAATGACATCTCCTTTGTTCATGTGTGTAGGGAACAAAATAGGATCGTTGATGCCCACCTAAATGTGGAATTCTCATGTTTTGACTGATTGTGAAGAGTGAAATTTTAAGAAATCTCTCTCAAATTTTAATAAAATTTCTTAAACTAATCCTTCAAGATTTGTTTGTATATATATATATATATATATATATATATATATATATATATGTTTCCATACAAAGAAGTTATCTAAACATAACCGTCTTCTCTATTTTTTATCTGTATAAATTACTTATCTTTGATAATGAATAATATATGATTGGTCTTGTCTTGGTAATGCTCATTCCAGGCCTGACAGTATCAGATCCAAATATTGGATACTTCATTGCTGCAAACGAGGTGAAGAAGGTGTACTTGCTATGGAGCGGGCATTGAGATCTGGTTCTCGAAGGTGATAGAGCGTATGGTTCGAACTGCCAGAGAACTCTGTTGTGGTGGCTCTTGGGTGAACCTGACATGAATTAAACCCCTGACAAAGTATGCAAAGTTGTGGCTTTGCTGCAAGAGAACCCTGTTGTGAAGGCTCCCCTCGGTGAATGGAGATCTATGCGATGCCCATAGACCGGTGTGGAGGAGGGATCATCGATTGCTGCATCTGCGGTGGTGTGCTGCTAAGAGGAGGAACGTGATTGTGGAAAGGTTGTTGAACCCAACTGTCAACCTGCCAACATTTGGAACTCGGATTTTTTTTGGTGAGGAAAATTCGACTGCGTTTTTTTTTGGATTTCATTTGGTGCTGCAGTGAAGGTGATGTTGTGGCATACCATCAAACTTTGTGTAGAGTGACTTCCAACCTCGGTTGTGGAGACTTTTTTGAATAAATAAGTCAAAAACACAGTTTTTAAGAAATTTGTGTGAGTGATTGTGGTTGAATCAAAATCATTGAACACTATTGTGCCTAGTTCTGGTTGCACCTATAAGTTAAATCAAAAAAAAATTAGAGTTGTGATTGTGATATTGCTTTTGCAACAGAAGGTTTTTTTAGTTGAATCAGATTTTAAAAAAAAGTTCTTTACAAAATCAGTTTCTTTTTTGTAGTTCAATACATTTTTTCTAAAAAGCATGAACTCCCTGGTATCTTTAATTGGGATTGTCCTGTCCGGAATGGAAAATTTCCAAGAATGGTTCAGGAAGATTAAGAATACACTTATATTTAATGATTTGTGGGATGTAGTATGTGAAGGAAAAGGAGGGAATGCACCAGATGAGTTTGACGAGGAAAAATAGTTAGCAATCTCGCAAAGTAAAAATAAGAAGGCTTATGCCTTAATCTCCACTTCAGTCTCAGAAGAGGTAAGCAGGTACATTGGTCAGAGTAAACCAGCATATGATGCCATAACAAAAAAAAAAGATCTTTATGATTCACATTTTGAATAGGAGATAATTCAATTACTGTTGAAGTTACTTAATTTGGAAATGAAAGATAATGATCCCCTAAAACTTGCTTCTAAAATTAAAGCCATCAATCATGAAATTGAATCTACTGGAGTTAAAGTTGATCTACGACTTACTTCCTTCATAAAGGATCTTTACCCTAGTTATTCACACTACTTGGAATCTCTCCAAGCTAGTGGGCAATTAAAAGAATCAGATTTTAATAAATTAGTAGGGAAAATTGCAGAAAGAGAGAACACATTTGGAGAGAAATAAATGTCACATAATTCTAATACTAAAACCCTATGTCTTGCTCAAAAACATCAAAAACCTTAAGAAGAATATGTCAGGAATACTAAGGGTAATAGAGGGCGAGGTAGGAAGAATTATAGAGGAAGTGGGGGTAGAAATATTCAGGGAGGTAGACAACAGAATGATAAACAAAGAAATTTTCCTGATAAAACATCTGTAAAATGCTTCAGATGTGGTAAAATTGGACATACAACAACAAATTGTAGAATTCTCTGAGAGAAAATTAATGAAAGAAGAGAACAAATGCTTGAAAAGAAAGATTGGATAATTCCAGAAAAAGGACAATCTTCTGAGAATGCACATTATGTTGTTGCTCATTGTTATTTTCATATGGAAGATATATTTTATACCTCTTTTTCTTCATGGCATGATAGTTGGATTTTAGACACAGGTGCCACTTGTCATATGACCTTTCAAAGAGATTTGTTTGAACAATTCAGTGATAATATTGATGGAGTATTGTATTTTGCTGATAAGTCTCAGATCAAACCAACAGGGATTGGATCTATTTAATTAAAAATTCCCAGACTTTCTGATTATACTTTGAATGATGTTCTTTACATTCCTCAGTTCCAAAGAAATTGTACAAATAAGACAATAGGGACATTCCATCCACATATTTTATGGTAAAGTGGAAATTTGAAGAGCGACTGCCAATAAAACTGTAATGACTGGTGTATAAGAAGATAAATTGTTGAAATTGAAAGGTGTGCCTTCTTTTACATTGAACACTAATTATTTGGTTCAGAAAAATGATACTCTATCATCTTCTTTATTGTGGCATGCACGCTTCTGTCATATTATTTATGAAAGTCTTAGAATTACGAAACGACAGTGGATTAAAGGAATTCCAACAGTGCCAAGAAAATTGACTCCATGTAATGCTTCTATATTGGGAAAGCGTCACAAATAGTCTTTTCAGAATTCTACTTCTAGAGATATAAGGAAATTAAGTCTCATACACTCTGATTTATGTCGACCTATGCCTGTACCAACTGTGAACATAAATAAATACATACTAACTTTTGTTGATGATTATTCGAGGATGTGTTGGATTTATCTACTAAAGCAAAAATCACAAGTTTTTGATGTGTTTAAAAAATTTCATCTCTTGATTACAAATGAGGCTCAACTTAATATTGGTACTATATGAACTAATAATGGGGGAGAATACACTTCACATGTTATTGAAAAATATTTGCAAGAGAATGGCATCAAAAACCAAAGAAAAATACCATATAATCCACAACCAAACAGTATTGCAAAATGAATGAACATAACTTTACTTAATATGCTAAGGTCAATGATGTTTTTCAAGAATGTAAAATTGATGTTTTGTGGAGAAGCAGTGCTCTATGAAGCATATATTATAAATTGATGTCCTTCCTCTATGATCAACAACAAAACTCCATATGAAATTTGGTATAATAGTCTTCCTATTTTTAAACATTTCTGAATTTTTGGTTCTCAATGTTATGTTTTGATTCCTAAACAACACAGGAGTAAGTTGAGCAAACGAAGCAGAACATGTGTTTTTTTAGGATATTATATGACTTCTAAGGCATATTGATTCTATGATGAAGAGAAAAAGAAGTTTATTTTTTTAAGAGATGTAATTTTTCTTGAAACTGATAAATATTCCCTCACTGTTAATAGACAACTTAATCATATATAAAAGTTTGTGCCTCAAATGTTTTATTATTCATCGAATAATTACTTCCACATCCTAAAGGGGTGATACCTATATTAGATCAGTCTGTGGAGTTTCCTTCTCTCAATGATGATAATTCAGTTATTGATGAGAAATTGGTTGATGCAAGCATTTCTACAGACATGATAGGGACAGAAATGGCAGGAACCGAGGCAAATGAAGAAGATGACAACCTTTGCGAAGATCATCTCGTATTCAAACATTTCCGAAGAAATATGATGAGTTTAAGACTAGAAGTTCCTCAGGTAACTATTCCCATTGTGAATTTAACTTTTCTATGGATTGTGAACCTACTTGTTTTGAAAAAACTACTAGTTATGATTAGTGGAAAGATGCAATGCAAAAGGAATATTATGCTCTCATAAAAATGGCACATGGAGGCTAGTGGGTCCTCCTGTTGGCATAAAACCTATTAGTTTCAAATGGATTTACAAAACGAAGTTAGACAAACACAAGGCAAGACTTGTAGCGAAGGGATATGCACAGAAAGATGGTATTGACTACACAAAGACATTTGATCCTACAGCTAAATGGGGAACTATTAGATCTTTGTTTGCTATTGTAGCTCAGAAAAATGGAAAACTCATCATATGGATGTCCAAATTGCTTTTTTAAACCATGGAGGAGCATTGGATAGAAGTGAAGCGGGTTTTCAGGTATTTGCATGGCACTAGTGATTATGGTTTGTGCTACCAAGGAAGACAAAGATTGGAAAACTGTTTAGATATTCATGGCTTTGTTGATGCAGAATGGGCTGGAGATCAGGATCAGAGAAGATCTCCAAGTGGGTATGTCTTTAAATTATTTGTAGGTGCAGTCAGTTGGATGAGTAAGCAACAATCTGTAGTGGCACTATCAACTACAGAGGCAGAATACATGGAAACTACTCATGCAAGCAAGGAAGCAGTTTGGTTGCATAGATTGTGTTTAAGTATGGGGTTAATACAGGGAGTCATAAGGATAGATTGTGACAAGGAAAGTGCAATTTTGTTGGAAAATAATCCTTCTTATCATTCAAAGACAAAGCATATTGATATTCAGTATCACTTTGTGAGGGATATGATAGAAGACAAAAAGGTGTTGTTGTTAGAGGTGGACACTTTGAAGAATTCTGTAGATGCATTGACAAAAAATGTGATCACTGAGAAGTTCTCATGGTGTAGAGAAACAATGGGTGTTGCAAGGCTGGATAAATGACTAAGCTCTCATGTGGCCCCTTGTGGAAAGAAAACAAGAAGTGGGAGAATGTTGGGTTCTGATATATTCTTTCCAAGGTTAGCCCCCCTCTACGAGGTCCGAGGCGGGGCATAGAGAAATTTTTTTTGGACCCCATATTAGGTGGGCTAACCTACCTATGGTTTTGTGCATGGTTTTTGCACATGGTTTTGGGCGCGATGGTTTTTGGTCCATGGTATTGGATGCTTTGGCATGTATATATATATATATATATATATATATATATATATATATATATATATATATATATATTGTAACATTGAAAGGAATAATAATGAAACATCAAGCTGGTAGTCCGGGTTTTGGGATCCAGTGGAAAATCTTTGTGTAATGTGTTGCTCTCACATTGTCTATTTTCTGTGTTTTAGAATTTGTATGTAGGTAATTTCTGCAGGGGGTTAAAACATACGCTATAAAGCTCAAACGCTTCTCTCGGATTGCCTCCACTTACTTCTTGGATGCACTTTTTCAAAAGAAGTTTGGAGGCACATTGCTGAGATATTGGGAATAACAGTTGATTCCAATTAGGAGTCTCTCTACACATGCCTCTGTTATTGGTCTGGCAGGCACAAATTCTTCAGGAAGGTGCTGATATATGTGATCTGGGGAATTTGGACCTCTCGAAATGCTCTTATTTTTTAGGACAAAGTTCCTAGTATTGTTGCTACATGTATTAGCATTATTTGAAAATTTTCAGAGATTGGTCCATGCATACCTCTACTCTCTAGGTGAGCTGCCTCCTACAAAGATCTGGGTGATTCTTTCCCAATGGGTTTTTTAAATGGGGCTGAGAAAGGTGGAAATTGTGGGTGTGGCACACTCATCAAACTTAGTCCTGAATTGGGATATCGTTTTTACTCGAATGGGAAAAGGGTGCAAACTTCATAGTTGAAATTGTGGCTCTTTGGAGGCTCCTTAAATGTATGAAATGGTTGGAGATTATATTTATCAAGATTGTTAGAGATTCCAAATATATCGTTGAGTGGGTGTTGTGATAATATTCCTTCCATATCCCCCTTCACCATTAGAAAACACACATGATGCAAATCATACCTTATTTCGATGACTTATCCTTTGTTCATGTGTGTAGGGAACAAAGTATGATAGTTGGTGCCCGTCTAAATGTGGATTGCTCATGTTTTGATAAAATGTAATTTAGAATGCGGATGGATGGATCTATATGTGCTGGAGGATCCTTCGAATTGTGATTTGGGGTATATTTTGGCCTTCTTTTGCCTGCCTTCTTGTAGATATTGTGAGTTTCATGTTTTTGGTTTTGTGCTTTAATCTCAGCAATCTGTGTGCGGGGTACTGAGAGTTTTACTGGTTGTTAATGTAAGTTGTATGGCTATATGCAGGCTATAGAGGACTGTTTTTTCTCAAGAACTTGATTAATAAATTTGTTATGTTTTTTCCTATTGAAAACTAAAGTTCTGAAGAAACATGTACGTATCCGCAGCTAAATAAATATTTCAGAAAAGTATAAAATTAGAAATACGGTACATGAATTTGAAATTTTCTCGACTACTCTCTGTTCGAAATGGATCCCCAAAAATTAGATTCTCTGTTACGAATGGCTCCACAAAAAATAAATTATGACCTTTGTTTTTGTCGCCGAGTATATTGTAGTCAAATGAAGTATTGGAGTAGGAAAACCCCACTCTCACTGGAGACTCAACGAGTAGTAAGTTGGATTTTGCTAACCAAAGTAGGACGCTAATATCATCTCATGTCTAAGGTTTGTCATTGTATAAGGGATTTCCAGAATAATCTCATCATTTCTTGAATTCAAAAAGTGATACAGATCATTCCTAAAAATCGCTTGTACAGATGCCTAGTGCTTGAAGTATTAAAATATTTAGTTGGTAATTAGGGGAACGAAAGAAAAGTCATTACCTGCTTTATTTGAATTAGCAATAAGGAGTGAGAATAAAGAAGACCTTGGTTCCATGAGTAGTTGTTGAAATAAGACCTGTTCTTCTTGCATTGACAAGGAAAGGTCCAATCTCTTTTGTAGCTCCATATCCCACATAGGAACAGCTAGGTCCTGCGGGCATAAACGTCTAGTGCTTAACTTCATTGAGATAACAAATTGAATATACACACATTCAATACTGGAGCATATAATTCATTGGATATACCTCCATTGAGCCATAATACCAACAACTTTTTCTCCTTTACCAAAGCAGCCTAGTGATGGTACAAGTCAATCGCGGACTATTCGATAAAAATTTATTATCTCAAGCTTTGTGGCTAATTAATCATGTTCCGGTGATTCCGCTATACGACCAGGCATGGTGTACTGTCAATAGCACCTAACGACGATCTTAGCTCAAGCAGTTAGTACTTTTCCATTCTTACAGAATAGGAACAGACCTGACAAATTTGAGGCCATGGCTCGATAAGCCATCATCAAATCACATATTCATACCAATCATATACTTTATAGAAATATTTTTGGATAAAATTGTAAAGAACAGAGGCGCACAGCACACCAACACAACACAGAAACACTGAACTCAAGACTTGCATCTATTCATCAATTAACAGGTATATATACAACCTGGAGAAGTTTCTAGAGATCAGTTCAGGCGGTGGCTTCCTAGAGAAGCTTGCCTAGTTTCAACGTTTTCGAGAACCAACATTAAATCATTGTTGAATATTGGTGGCAGGTAGTTGGAATTACGTCTGGTTTCTTCCAGCACTCCCCCTTAATTCCATCTATATAACAAATATACTCTTAACTCATATGCCTGTTGGTCTAAGTCTCAGCTAGGCTTACAACATAATTTGGATTTTCTACAATGTACAACTTATTTCCACACATTTCAAATTTACCCTTTCCAAGAGGCTTGGTGAATATGTCATCCACATTTTCATTTGTATTACAATATGATAAGTCAATTTCTTTTGATTGCAATTTTTCTCTTACAAAATGATGTTGTGTCTCAATGTGTTTTCTCCTTGCATGATATATAGGATTGTTTGCCAATTTGATAGTGCTTTGATTGTCACATCTGATTATTGTAGGTGCTTGTTGTGTTTCTCCAACATCTTCAAGTATCCTCCTAAGCCATATTGCTTCACAGGTAGCACTGCATAATGCTTTATATTCAGCTTCATTGGATGACAAAAATGAAACAGTTGGTTGTTTCTTACTGCTCCATGATATTGGTCCTGAACCAATATTGAACTCGTATCTAGTAGTAGATTTCCTATCATTTGTATTTCCTGCCCAGTCAGAATCAGAATAACATACCAATTCAACATCAAATTCATTAGTATACATAATACCAAAATTAAGTGTTCCTTTCAGATATTGAAGGACTTTCTTTACTACTTTCCAATGGCTTTCACACAGCTTAGCCATGAACTAACTGAGTATGCTGACAGAATATGCTATATCTGGCCTGGTAGTGGTGAGATAGTTCAGACTTCCCACCAGTTGACGATATATAGCTCCATTCACCTCTTTGGTTCCATCATCACTGCATAATTTGACATTCTGTTCTAAAAGAGTAGATGTTGCCTTGCATTCAATCATATTGAATATTTTAAGGATTTCCCTTGTATGTTTGCTTTGTGTGATCAGTGTCTTACTAGGCTCCCTCCAAACTTCAAGACCTAAAAAATAATGAAATTCACCAAGATCCTTCATCTCAAATACATGAGATAACTGATTTTTAATTTCTTTAATCAACTTGCATGCATTTCCTATTATGATAAGATCATCAACATATACAGATATTAAAGCAACATTCTTGCCTTCATCTTCCTTGATGTACAAGTTAGGATCATTTTCGCTTCTCATAAAACCTTTTTCATAAAAGAAAGAATAGATTTTCAAATACCATGATCTTGGTGCTTGTTTCAAGCCATATAAAGCTTTCTTTAACCTGAAAACCAAATGCTCATGTCCTTGTTTTACAAACCCTTCAGGCTGAACTAAATAAACTTCTTTTAACTCACCATTCAAAAATGCAGATTTGGCATCTAACTGATGCATTCTCCAATTATATTTTGTAGCTAATGCAATCATAATTATGATTGTGTTTAACTTAGCTACAAGTGAAAAAGTATCTTCACAATCAATTCCCTCCTTTTGTAAATATCCTTTAGCAACCAATCTAGCTTTATGTTTATCAATACTTCCATCAACATTAAATTTAGATTTATAAAGCCATTTGCATCTTATGGGAACTTTATTTTTAGGCAATTCTGTTAATTCCCATGTGTCATTCTTCATTCTAGAGTTATATTCTTCATTCATTGCATCTCTCCATTCTTCATATCCTTTAGCTTCATCATAGCTTGAAGGTTCTACAACATTCATAACCTGAGACATTATTGCATAATATTTATACTTTACAGGTACCTAACTTTGACGTGATGACCTTCTTGGAGTTTTACTGCTTTCATATTTCTTTTTGCTTTGCGGAGTCCCCTCTCCTCTTCTTGGAGTATCATGACTACTTGATGCTCCTTGATTTTCAGTGTGTATTTGTTCTTGTGCTTGTTCTTGTTCTTGTTCAACACTTGTATCTATTTTGACATAATCATCAATACCATGCCATACACTAGTATTATTTATTTTATCACCTTCATTTGCATTCTCATGAAACACCACATCCCTACTTGCAAGTAGTCTATGAGTACTGGGATCAAACAACTTGTATGCTTTCTGATTATCACAATAACCAATAAATATGCATTTAATTAACTTTGCATCAAGTTTTCTTCTTTCATCTTTTGGAATATGATCAAATTCCTTGCAACCAAAAACTCTTAAATGACTCACCTTTTGTTTTTACCCATAAAATGCTTCAAAAGGTGTTTTAATCTCTAAACTTTTGGTTGGACTCCTATTTTTCAAATAAACAACAGTATTAATGGCTTAAGCCCAAAAAAAATTAGAGATATTCTTACCTTGAAGCATACTATGTGCACATTCAACTAGTGTTCTGTTTTTCCTCTCAGTAACTTAATTTTGCTGAGGTGTATGTGGCACTGTACATTGTTGCTCAATCCAATTGCTTTTACAATATTGATTAAATTATCTTGATTTGAAATCTCCCCCTTGGTCGAATCTCAAAATTTTGATGTAATTACCAGTTTGTTTTTCTATCATATTCTTAAATTCTTTAAAGTACTCAAAAACATCATTCTTCTTTCTTATGAAATAAACCCATGTATACCTAGATCTATCATCCACAAAAATAAGAAAATACCATGCTCCAACAATAGATCTAGTTTGCATAGGTCGACATACATCAGTATGAATTAATTCAAGTATTTCCCTTTGCCTTTTTTCTTTATGGACAACAAATTCCTCCCTATGTTGCATGCCAAGTACACATGCTTCACATTCAACATGATCATTATTCAAGATAGGAAGCCCTTCAACCATAGTGTTTTTTGAAGTACCATTAAATCTTTGCGATTTAGATGTCCATACCATTGATGCCATAAATCTACTGTTGATATTGCTGGAGATGCCAATGCTTGATGACTTTTCTTGGTCACATCCAACTTATACAAGCCCCCAACTCTAGTTCCTGTAGTAATAACCTTATACTTATCTTGAATGTCTTTCACTACACACTGTGATTTAACAAATTCCACCTTCAAATCTCGGTCAATAATAGTGGAAACAGAAATTAAATTCTTTTTGATATTAGGAACATACATCACATTATGAATCTGTTTCTCTTGTCCATTAGGTAAATTCACACCTATTACTCCATAACCTTGCACTTTAACTGATCTGTTATCTCCTAGGCAAACATATGTTCCTTCAATGTTTTCATGATATTCATCAAACCACTCCTTATTACAATACATATGGAGTGATGCACCAGAATCAATGAACCAAACATTCTTATCATCATTTTCCACAGACAATGCAACATCAGAAACAAACAATTTAAGATTTTTAAATCCATCACTGATTGAGGTATCTTTGTCCACAAAATTTCCATTATGCCTTTTGTTTCATTGCCTAGACTAATTATATTTCCTTTTATAACAATCTTTAGAATGATGCCCAGGTTTGCCACAATAATAACATTCATCATTTCTCTTTGGAAATTTAGACTGTGTCATACCTTTTTGTTTTGCTTGAAACTTGCCTCCTTTGTTCTTGTCCCATGACTTGCCTCTGTATGGATATTTTCCCTTGGCCACCAATGCCAAATCTGAACTGCTAGAGCCCAAATTAAAGCTCTTCATCCTCTCCTCCTCTTGTAGAAGAATTCCTGTCAATTCATCAAATGAAGGGGGTTTCTCTCTAGCTGCAAGACTTGAAACAACAATTTGATCATCTTGCACTAAGCCATTTAATGTGATAGTGACTAAGTCAGTATTAGACACCTTTTCACCAATATCTCCTAACTTATCACTTAAATCTTTGACACGAGATATGAAATTGATTATACTTTCATTTGCTTCCATTTTTAAAGATAAAGGCTTAGTGTTCAAAAACAAGATTTGGTTTGTATTTGTTGTTTCATACAAACCCTTCAGTGTATCCCATGTTTCGTTCGATGTCTTGCAATCTCAACTGTGAGGAATAATGTTGTCCTTTACGGACATACGCAACAACACCTTTGCTTTTGTCTCCCTTGTCTCCGAATCTGGAATAGAACCTAGAACAGTGGGTTTGGGCTCATCCCCACTTACAATGGACAACAAATTATTTCCTTCTAAAATAGTCACTAACTTGAATTTCCAATTCACATAATTTTCTCCATCAAGTTTGGTGGATTCATTCATATAAGTATCAAGCAATAAATTTGCCATGATGGAAAAAAAACTTTCTCCAATCACCAAAATGCCACCAAATCTAAATCTCAATGCACCAAATTTCACTAATTCTCACACATGCACCATAAAAAAAATTGTCTTTCACAATTTCAATGTTTCCTTACTCACTAATAAAGTATCAAGTTAAACCAAATTTCCAACAAGAAATACCTCTGAACTCCTATTTTGTTGTTTATCACATCCGCTATATTGGCACCTCCACACTCCTTTTTATACTACAAACAACATATCTTTATAAAAACAATCCATTACCACATTCATATGCTACATATTCATAAATGTTTGATAGAGTTTAAGGCTACTTGGCACATAGCAGACTTAGTCACGGAATCACAAAAAAAAAACTCAGCCCACCTCCCTGTCTGATCAGTGTATATATAAGCACTAGCTTACAACATAAAAAAAACATAGATGACATGCGCGTTATAGATTGACCATAATCAACCAAATGTTGTTTTCCTTTGCTGGAATACCACTGCAAAGATCGGAGAGGAGACTCTACAAAGATTGGAGACACCAACACCAATACTAAAACAGATCCGCACAACTATACTTCATTATCAGAGTCGCCAATCATAAACATGACAAATTTCAGAAATCCTCAATCCTTCAACGAATTACACCAAAATTTAGCCAAAACTTACTTTCCAATGATGTCGTTCACCCTGATTATGAGATGTTCAAGAAATTCCTTCACGGCTCTGGATTGTGCTTCCCAACGTTTGACTTTGGCGGCATCCCACACGCCCTTCGATCTCACAGACAACGCTAGTATCAAAAATGCTCTTTCAAAGAACTTACTCAAACTTTGGCTCATTCACCCACGCTTCTGCTACACCATAGCAGCTGCAGCAACCTACACCGCAATGCACAAATGAGCCCTTAACCTCGCTCACAACTCACCTATACTCATTGAGCTCACACCCTCAGCTCTGATACCATGTAAAGAGCAAAGGCGCACAACACATAAATGCTGAACTCAAGACTTGCATCTATTCATCAATTAACATGTATATATACAACCTGGCGAAGTTTCTGGAGATCAGTTCAGGTGGTGGCTTCCTGGAGAAGCTTTCCTATTTTCAACGTTTTCTAGAACCAACATTAAATCATTGTTGAATATTGGTGGCAGGTAGTTGGAATTACGTCTGGTTTCTTCCAACAAAAATCACATCATAGAATATTTTTCGACCCGTTTCGAACCAACGAGTGTGGTTCATTATTAGGACAATTTGTCCTGATGATGAACCACACTGGTTGGTTCGAAAAGCATCAACAAAGATTTTATGATATGCTTTTTCCAAAAATATTTCTATAATCTCAGATTATGGATCACAAAAGTTTAAATTCAAAAATCTTGTAGTTATTGAAATATATATCAGCAATGATTTCAGTATGCATGATAATCTTATTCAATTTGTGTAACTAAAAGATGCATTATAAGATGCAAGTGCATAATCAAAATGTCAGTGTTTGAATACTTTTTTAATAGTGGAAAATGGATTGAGTATTTTTAATATTTTTTGGTATTCAAAATCTTGAAATTTAATAGCTATAATCTAAATTTTCAAAAACATTTACTAGATTTTATTATAATTTCATCAAAATTTCAATTATTTTTTAACCTAATTTTTGAACTCTTTAAACTACTATGTATCAGAGAATTCTGGCAAATGAACCTTAATCAACGTGTCTCGATAAAAGTGCACTATGATGCGTAGATTTGTTGGTGCAGGGTAGCTTTAATGAAAGCAATATAATAAAAAGTATGTGATAAAGTGTAGGATGAACTACATGGCGGCATTATAATGATTTAGAAAATAAAAAAGGATTAGATTATAGATTGAGACGACACTAACAGTTGGATAATGAGACAATGTGATAAGGAATAATGAGATATTGTGATTAAAAAACAAAAAATGTATCGGAATATTACTCAAAATGATTATAATATAGACAGATATGACATCAACAATTCCATAATGAATTATGAATATGGGATAAAGGTTTACTTTATTAAAAAAAAGAAGTTATATACAGTCATAAGGAATTTTTACTAGTAATTACTATTTAAATTTAATTGTCAAATTTATTTAATAGAAAAATACCTCTAAAGTAAATTAGATGGGTTAATAAGGAACCATAGTTATTCCTAAGCGTGTCTTCTCACAGGGATCTCAGCTATAAAAATTCAATAAACATTGGATCTTTCACTAGGATATTTAAGAAAAATATATAAGTAGAATCATGATATGGTAGGAATTTATGGTCTCAGCGGTGGTGGTCAATTTAATTAATTTTCTTAGTGGCAAGTGCAGTTCAATTTAATAGAACCAATTTGAATAACGGCATTTCTATTGGAACGTGATAAATTTGTAGTAAACAAACTGTATTTTGAACATTTTCAAGGTCTTCATTACATTATATTCATATGTTTAAAATATTGATGAGAGGTTCAATCAATGAAAAGTTTAACTTATCAAATATCCATATTCACCAAAGCAAAAGATTTCTATAAGTTTGACGTAATCCTTTCCATGTTTTCAATTACTCGACTAGATTCCCACCTGGACAGTTGTATGAGGCTAATATTGTAGCTTCGCAAAAAGTCATAGACCTCCATGAAATTACCTCCGCGGTGCGTGAATCTTGGTGCGCCAAAAGTAGTTTCAGCAAAATCATAACCCTCAGCCCCTAGGTGAAAATTATCTCTACGAAAACTTTCTTCGATTTTTCTAACATTAATTAGGAATGCTTTACTTGCATGTACTCCAATTCTTTAGTTCAAAGCCTTTGGTGACGTGAAGTGATCCAGGTCCGGGTGTGGCGAAGGAGCCTTCCAAGACCTTTTACTTTCGTGATTTGTTAAATTGCATTTTTAAAAGAACATAAGTGAATACTTGTGCATGCTATAAAGAAGAGGAACATGACAATCATCAACACATGAAGACATAAGTCATTGATAATGGAGTTCATCTAGGAGGGACTACGTCTCTCAGCCCCAGTGTCAAGATGGTGTAGGCCGCTGCATTAAGTGCTGTCAATAGTGATGATGTACACGGAGGTGGTGTCACTATCATACAAGGAAAATTCCCCCATGCAGGAGTGGTTCCAAGAGATGTTCCACTACATGAACTCTCAATCAAAGGACTCCTATCGTGTGAGACAAAATCATGCATGATGAGCATCCCTCGAACATGGCATAAAGGGGATCTTAATGCAAAACATGCATGATGACAACATGAGTATCCCATCAACATACAAAAAAGGGATCTCAAAACATAACATGACAAATCATGACAAGAAGTACATCACATAGAAGATTCCGTGTCACATCAAGCAGGAATCATGAAAGAAATTAATAAACTAGATTCCTCATCAAAGATCAAACAGGGATCTGTGCGGCACAATGCATAGCAAAAAGAAGTACATGCACACTGCATATACCTCACATCCACGGTCCATCTGAAGAAGCAGATGTCAAATTGCTAACGCTTCTCAGACCATCGATCTCATGACATCAATTGCATGGAAATGGTTGCTCGCACATGAATGCTGATGCCTGCATTCCACTTAGAAAAGTGGCTGAAAAATAGAATGAGAAAATGAGAAATCTGAACACACCATCAGATTTGTGGCTTCAAATAGTGTAAAATCAACTGTCCAATTTTCGAATTCTGAGAAATTGAGAATCTGGGGCTCAAGGAATATTTTAGATCCCCCTTAGATTCCTCAAAGGTTCTGCGCCATGAGCGGACTAGAAATCTGCAACTCGAAAGGTCAATTTTCCCTCGCCATTGTGATGCTTGTGGAAAACCATGAAAAAAAAACTATAAACTTGACTATATTATGACATGGAGAAAAATTACCTCCTCAGGAAAATTTCAAGGATCATAGTTCTGCTCCCTATTTTTGCAGCAATCATGGTTCCACCTGCATACTGAAAAATGGCCAAAAAATTCAGAACTCTAATGGAGAAATGGAAAGCACCATTGCGTTCATGGCATCGAGAAGTGTTGAAACCATATAAAATTTGCCAAATTCTAACAAAGTGAAATTTTGCCCCTCCTACAAAATTCTGTGTCGAACAATGTGAACTTCCTCCTCCGCCTGAGCACACTAAAAACTATGTTTTAAATAGAAATTGGGTGAGGGATTTCCCAATAAAGCTGTTAGCAGAGCTGGTTTGAGATCCAAATATTGGGGAGGAGGTCAGGCAGTCAAACCCCGCCTCCTCTTGTTTTCATATAACAAAATTTTAAAGTGGGAAGGGAGGTGGGTTTGGGCTCGCCTTGGGCAGCCACCCACCTCAACTATCCCCTACTCTATTTCCTTTGTGCAGGCAATGGTATGATGGGTCCACGCACCAAGGGCCGACCCATGTTTATAGGCAATGGTGGTCTCTATTTTAATGTTGGTGGTTGGGTCTGTGCCCCAAGGGTTGGCCCACCACCTTAACTTTGAGCTTACGTTTATGGCTCCATGGTGTGGGTTCTGTGGGAGGGGCCAGGGGTCGTGGCCCGCCCCTCCACCATATAAATTTTTTGTTGTTTGAGAGTTGGGGTGGCGGGGTTGGTTGCCCACCACCCTTATATATATATATATATATATATATATATATTCTATTTTAATAACAACAATGGGCCATTTTTGAAATTCGGATTTTAAGCTGTAGGAGTCTTTTTAACTAGGCCACAATTTCGCCTAGAATCTGGCTGGAGTTGGCTGGAATCTGGCAGCTGGGTTCTATCCAAATTTTGGCCTACTTAAGCCTGCCTAGTCAGCAAAAAGTCAACCCAACTTTGACTGCTTCTAGCTTCTTCATTGGGACTCGGATTGATGAACCATTCACACTGCCGCGATCAGGATGACGAGATCTACGCTCTGGTCCTAGTTTGAGCATACTCCAAACATTTTGATTTTTGAGCATTCCTGAGTCCTCTTTGTCCTGTGTGTCTCTGGAGCCACCTGGATCAATCCTCCCTACCGAGGAGCTTTTGGTCTTCCAAAAGAATGAAAAATACTATGCAACTTCTTTGTACCTTCTCTGCATCACAAGCGTCCTAAAAGGTCTCGCTTCCATATCCTTCACCTTTGTTCTTCAGAGCCTTAAGTGATGAGCTGACACCTGCAACCTCTCCAACTTGTAGTACATTGTTTTTCAAATTACATGCTTGTCTTAACTGACCAACTAATAACACAAGCGTCCCACACTTGCCATGAGTTTATAACACATACTCGGTGGTCAATTTTACAACAAGATGGGCGCAATACCCCAACTACAAAAACAAGGGCAAGATATCATTGTTGCTTCAACAAGTGATGGAAAACTCATCATCACTGCTGTTGGCTTATATGGGCCTAACCTAGGTTGAGAAGAATTACTTAGCCAAGCAAATTCCGCAACTATCGGCCCTTTCGGCAACAGCCTGTGAGGCGCGGATTGAGGTCTCATCCGAGGTAGCAGGGGAGGGTGTTGGAACCAGGTTTTCACACCCTTGGGGTGTCTAGATGTCGTTTGGAGGTGTCACGCCCCGTTCTGTAGCTTCGCGCTGTGCATATCTCAAATACCTCTTACTGTCTATTAGCGTGCAGTCTACAGATATAATCTATTGGATGAAGTATTGCAACTTGGATCTACTTTAGAATGATCATTAAGCAAACATTTATCAGATTTATCCAATTCGTGTATTAAGATTAGACCCAGATTCACAAATATTCAAGAAAATAACATATGCGCAGAGATCAAAACAGTCTTATTAATCGTAAAAAATGCCAGATTCACGATAATTCAGTTTGGCCACAGAATTCTCAAAAGGAACTTATCTTTATTTCCACATATCTCTAATACATTTAGATCCAACCTACACACACAGCTGTAGGGGTCCGTGCACAAAACCATAGACTTCCTCCCGACTTCTACGCACACAGCTACAGAGCCTATACTATCCCCAAACCCTCAACTCGGACTTACAGACGCTTCTGATTGCCTTTCTCAAAAACCCATTACAATTTACATCCAAGATCTTACCCAAAAAGAACTTCCTTTCCTTCATAGAGCTGCACTCTATTTATACCTATCTATGGTCCGTGGACCGACTTACTTCCTATTATTTTATATTATTTTTCGAGCGGACTCAGTCTCTTACATTTCACGCTCTGCATATTTTGGAGGTTTACAATATTTTTATCCTAATTTCTAGGCTATCAGACCCAAAACTATTACGCAGGACCTCTGCTACCCAACAGTCCCCAAACACGATCATCGTGACTTGTCCTGAGTCACCCATTGGTGTGGTGAGACACACTTCCGTGGCTTCACGGTTCACCTCCCTCTAAGTGATGTTCTTCATCGTACTGCTTCTTCATTGTCTCTTACAATGCTTTGTCTAGCTCCTCCTTCAGTGTTTTCTCCACTTCTTGCGACCAATGATGCTCATTCTACTCTGATCGGTTAACACAAAACACCCCCTCATTGGATTTTAGCTCGAGTGGGGGAGCCCCGTATGGAACCTCCTTGTACCACCACAACCACTTCCAACCTTTGTATTTTCTCTTTTCCCTATCTGCTGGAGCTTGTGTTGTAATTTTGCAAGATTGTTGCTACTGTCCATGTGATCCCACTCCTTAAGGTCTTTCAGAGGCGCCTTAGTAATTTCGGTTCTTCCCGTGGTCTCCGTTTTTCTATTTTTTTGCTAAATTTTTGTGGTTCGTCGACCTACCCGCGACTGGGGTGACGACATCTAGACTAATTCTATTTCGTGTCTCCCCTTTTCCGGTACATCCCTTGCTATTGAGGCAGTAGGTTGCAGGATGCCCATGGCTATCAACACCATGCTCCTTAGATAGTCCTCTTGCTCTATCGGCCATATCACCACCATCGGGCTTATTCCTTGTACAAAGATACTAACCAGCTCCATATCAATACTTAGCATACACTTTGCGGAAGTGTAATTCGCCTGGTCGATGCCCCTCAGTGATTTATAAGCAATTCGAATTTCAAATTTCTTGATTCCCACCTGTTCCATGGAAGGTCTGTAGTATCTCGTGCCATGTATGGCTCATACTCCTATTAATTTCCCGTTGCCTACTCCTTTTCGCCATAATGTAGACATCTCGTCGTGAATAGTGACATGAATGGTCACCTCTGCTTGAAGGAACACATCATTGTACTTCTGACTACGCGACCGCGATCTTGATGATGAGTGAAATCGACGTGTATCCTGGCACTCGCACCTCTTTCTCCCAAACTGGTTTACCATCTCGGGCTCTCTTTCAACTGGCTGGAGAGGTGAGACTGTCCCTTGAATGGTTAGTTAGGCAGCCAACCCACCCATATAGAGCTTCAGGCGACTACCATTCACTCGGCCTGGGAAGGGGTCCCCATTGAATTTGGCAAGCTAAACCGCGTCCCCGTCGGTAACTTCTTTGATGACATAGGGTCCCCATCAATGCATTTGGATTTTTCTAGGGAATTTTTTGAATTTACTCTCATATAGTAATACTAGATCATTCTCCTTGAAAGTGCGCACCTTGATATGATGATCATGCCACGCTTTTTTGCGTTGTTTCTATACTTGCTGATGGAATCCAGCCAAAAACCATTCCTCTTCCAGTTCTTCGAGCTGCACAAGCCTTTCCTCCAAAGCCTCACGATCTTCCATATCGATGATTGCCACTATTCGTAGACTAGGCACAATATATTCCATAGGCATAATGACCTCTTGGCCATAGACTAACTAAAAAGGTGTCTGGCCCATCAACTTTTTGCATGTGGTGCGATATGCCCATAGCACAATGAGGATGCACAAGTCCCAGCCATTTCGTCATACATTACAGACCTTGGTCAATGGAGTCTCTAAGATTTTGTTGAATGCTTTAATGGTCCCATTCGCTTACGGGTGGTATGGAATACTCTGTTGGTGATATATCTGGAATTCTTCAGTGAGTGCGCTGATTGTTTCATTCAGAAAATGCGTTCCCTGATCGCTCATTAGAATTTCAGGACATCCAAACCTTGTTAATATGTTCTCCAACAAAAACTTCGTAGCTGTTGCAGTCATGCAATCCTTAACGAGCTATGCCTCGGCCCATTAGGTCAAATAATCTGACGTGGTGATGATATAGCACGGGCCCATTTTCCCTCATGGCTCGATAGGTCCTATGAAGTCGATTGCCCACTTCTCGAAGCGTTGTAGCATCATCTGTGGCTGGAGTGGCATTTCATCTCTTCGCAATGGTTTCCCCATCCGTTTACATACATCGCATGCTCGGCAGTGAGCTTTCGAATACTAATGCAGAGTAGGCCACCATAATCGTGTGCGAAGGATCTTCTAAGCTATGGCGCGACCCGCAAAATGTCCACCAGCAACCCCCCCACATGCTTCGGCCAGGATCTATCCTCGTTCGAACTCCAGGACATATCACCGCCATATCTCATCGTTGCCCATTTTGTAGAGGTGTCCTACAATCACGGTGAAGTCTATTGCGCGTATCACCAATTTCTTCTTCTGCTAAACAAAGTATCCCTGCGGCGCAGTTCATATAGTTAAGAAATGGATTATATCTTCAAACTGACCATCCACGATGTGCACCACATATAGTTGAGCATCCAAAAGTCCATCCTCTAGAATTGTGGGTTCTTCACCCGTCTTAATTCCGGACAGGTGATCTGGACCTAAATTTAGATGTCCTGGTTTGACAATGACCTCAAATTCATACACCTAGAACAATAGCAACCATCTACGGATATGCCCCCCAACACAGGCTTATTCACTAGGTATTTTAACAGTGAGTGATCGGTATACATCTTAAAGTGATCTCCAAGAAGATAGTGGCGGAATGTTTGAAGTGCGTATACGATCACTAATCCCTCGGGTGGTCGATTCCCTTTGCTCCTGGTTGAGTAAGTACCACCCCCAATGCGATACATGACGCATCGACATGCACATGAAATTCAATGTCCCATTTTAGAAAGACTAATATAGGGGCCGAGGCCATCTTTTCCTTAAGTGTCTCTAGACTTTTGTTACATTCCTCATTCCAACAATAATTAGTGTGCTTCTTCAGCAATTGTTCCATCAGAGCCATGATCTGGGCATAGCTTTTGATGAAATTTCGATAGTAGCCCGTGTGTCCTAGTGTGGTGCATAATTTATTCACACTTCAGAGTGCTTGCAGATTGAGTATGACAGTGATCGTTGTTGGGTCCACCATCAGGCCTTTCTTACAAACCACATGGCCCAACAGGTTCCCGAATGGCACAAGGAAAGTACACTAGTTCAAGTTTAACGCAATCTGATGTCAGTGGCAGGTATCCAGCATCAACCGTAAGCTCGCTACATGCTTCTTGACCAATCCAAACACGATCCAGTCATCAAGATAGACTTCTAGGAACTTCTGGATAAATTCTTTGAATGTTGAAACTACTATTCGTGAAAATACTACCGGCGCATTCTTCAGTCCAAAGGGAATTACGGTGTACTAAAACCACCCCCATTTGCTGGCCAACATTGTCTTACTCCTATCCTCTGGCGCGATCTTGATCTGGTGGTATCCTGAGAACCCATCTGTTAAGGAGTATGATTCCTATTGTTATCGGGAAGACTTGTGTTTATTCAGAACTGCTAGTCCCACTAAGACAGGTAGCTATCTCAGAAACAAACAAAATAAAGTCACTTGTGTTTTCCTTTACGAGAGATAGATGAGAAAGAAGCAGAGAGTACCAACCTTAGTCTTTCGCTTGGCTCCTTGCTTGTTTCCTTTCCCCTTTGACAGAGTCTCACCATTCCTTCCTTACTTGTCCCGCTTCAAAGAGCACCTGTAGAGTCAAAGCAGCATAATACCATCAAAGCATAGAGATCTATGACCATAAACAATGTAGGATTAGATATATATTGATCATACAAATGCATATATCAACACAATATTCAGAGATATATAAGAATATGGAGGAAAACTCAAATAGCTTTATTGACAGAAGTAGTGGAAGAGAGGATTACAACCACTTGGTATGACCCAGCGCCATCCTCCCTGCATGAAAGCCCTCTTCACCTCACACAGAGAAAGATCACCCAACAATGTCTTCAAAGAGAAACCAACAACACTTCCTTGCAAATTACAAAATTCTAGCCTTTGGATCTCTCGGATGAGGGATCCATATATAGATGTTTGCAAGGGGGTGAGTCAGCTTCTGGGATTTTGATTAGTATCATCTCTTTGATAGTTCTTGGTTCCATTTGGATATTTCATGATCTCTTGCTCATCCTTGGGAGAATTCACAGAGACAAGTGGCAAATGAGAAACTTCTAGAAGATTCTCAGGGTCTCCACCTAGCAAACTGCTTGTGCCATTTGTCTGCTCTCTCTCATTGCACCCTATAGAAGGGCTTTCCAATATTCATCACACTTTTTGCATGTGGCAGGTGAGATGGATCACACCCTTAGCACTGGGCAGTCTGTATGGTCCTTCTTTGACCCGTTCTGAGTAGTTTTTCATGGAGAAATTCTGGGAGATGATGTAATCAGTTGACCTTGCTCCTTTAGGGTATGAAACAACACTTTCAGGGACTTAGAAGCCCTTGGTTTATGGACATATGTGATTGGGGTTTCAGTGCCCAAATATGTCTATAACAGTGGTCCCCTAAAGCATGAGGTCGTATATCTTTTTGATGTCGGGTCAAATGCTTTATAATGACGATCCAAGGTTTTTCGAACTGGAAGGTGACCTGTAGTAAGATACAACACAATACATTAACTTCATAATATTTTCATGATCTAGCTGAAGCGGGAATTCCCATGCTCAGCTTTATAAATTCATTTTCATGTACATAGGATAGACAATTGTCTGTGTAGCAGACTGATGATTCTGGTAGAGCCATCATCCTTTTGTTTGGATGATTGTCTGTGCAGCAATGATGTAATTTAGATGTCTTTGTTTTCCTTAGTATATCGCAGCCCGGATGGATGAAACTAGATCCGGGGTCTTCAAAATTTGTCCAATCTTTTCCTGAAGTACAAGTCGGCCCATGTGAAAAGATGTTCTGATGTCGAACATGGAAAGACATCGCCTGATTACCGACCAATGATGTAAGCTGTTAACAGGTGCGAGAGGAATCACCGATGATGATGATGACCCTCAAGGTACTGCAGTAAAATTCACGTGGTGTGAATACATGAGTTGATGTCAAACACCACTCAAAATATTTCGGTTGAAGGCCATTAATGTAAACCTGTTGCCGTAAGTGAGAAACTTGCCATTGAGGCATGCAAGCTTCAAAGTACTGAAAGGGTTGTTCTTAGGTCGACTTCTTGGATAATGGGCTGATGTCGACAAGAAGTGACCCGTTGTAGGAGGGAATTCATGAATCCCACATCTATGGCACGGAATGGAGCAAATGATTTTGTGGAGGTGAAAATGATCTAATGATACAAGGTTCAGGGTGGTGGTCATGAAAGGATGAAGCGTGAAGGTATTGCAATGGATGAGACACAAGCTGGGTAGGTGAATTGTCTGAGCGACTTCTCTTGAACATATCGGCGAAACTGAAATGGATTGGTAGCTTTAACCCCAAAAGTGGATGGTATGGTGGATAAATGGTAATATGACGGGTGAACGGAATACCCAACCCGACTCAATCATGGTGACAGATCGAAAGTGTCATGCTCAAGAGCGACCAACTACCAATAATGTTTCTTCAAGTTTTCTTCCCAATTTTCCCCAGTCATTTCTGACCAGTACCTCTTTATTTTTGTCAATCTTGAGGAGGATAACATATGCTTGTTCTATAATTCGCCCTACGGGCAGACCCGACCCTATGCTTTAACAAGCCTAGCGACAGTGGGACTCGCTCTTGTCTGAATGGACAAGTTTGTTGCTATTATTTTAACGAGTTTAACGACAAGGATAACTCGTCTCTTTTCAATTTTAGAGAGTCTGAAAAGAGACGGAAAGGAAACTCCAATATTCCTTTTTCTTAATGTAATACCTTAAGTTCAAAAAAGTATAAAACAACGCAAAAGGGATGAATTTTCGATAGTTTTAATAAGCCGAACAAGACAAATGCTAGATCTTTTTGTGCAATAATCCCTCAGGTCCAAAAAGATTAAAATCTAGAGGAGGTATAACACTTCCGATCACTTTAACGAGCTAGAGAGGCCAATTTCTCGGCAATCTTTTCATATTTTCTGAGTCAGATGAAAAGAGCTTAAAGGAGACTTGTTTTTTGAGGAACGAGTGATATTTTTGGGTAGCAGCTACTTGCAGTTGAGGCTTGGAACTTTTCAATCACGGCAGTGTAAAGAAGGTGGCTAACAGGATCACTCGTCGCAGTTGTTCCTCAAAATGGGTAAACAATCAAATAGAGGCATATGATCGGCTAAAAAAGAGTGGAAGTGATGGTAAGAACACGACCAAGGCTCATGAGTTGATAATAATGTGATCGCAATCGTTATTTACCGAAGGTGGGTTCATTTTTTAATGAGCTTAAACTCTGGTGGAACATATGCTCATTGCTAGGTTTATTTTTTAACGAGATTTAACTTTGTGTAAAACTACTCGTGTCAGAGGTATAATAAGGATGTCTCATTGATAGGTTCATTTTTCAGGGAGCTTGTACCATTCGAAATCTTTCTCCGACTCCTTTTATTATGTAAGCTAGGAATGACCAATCCTATGAGTTTAAAGGGTTAAGAATCTACAAACTATAAAAAAAAATGGTCGCTTTTCACTTTCATGCAAAAAGGTTTGCATGCCCCCACGTATAGTGAAGTAGAGTTTCCAGGTTACCCTTCAATTTGCAGAAAAAACATTTATTCCGTCAGGAAAGGCATACCTTCTGATAGAGGTATCTTATTCCAGTCTAATCCCATTTTCTTAAATGGACAGGTGTGTTAGACTTGTCATATATTCTCCGCGGAAACCCACCCTATACCTGAAGTTTTCCTGCTGAAGCAGACCGGGGTGAATGCCACCTGGGTTTCAGTCACAACCATCGAATCACTCGTGCTCATCAGGTGGACGGACTGGAGATTGATGAGACATTCCTTACACAAAAAGACTTTTTAGGGACGGCATTTGACTATTAGCTATGTGTGAAGCGGAGAATGAAAGCTGGTCTATGAGCTGGACCACTCTTCCTTCATTTGGAAAACACATCACTCAAAAGAGTGAGGAAACAATAGCTCCCATGCTATAAATGTAGTCATGCCTAAGGAGCAGATTGTAATCTTAAGGTCCTTGGACTACCATTACATTCAGATAAAAAAATTTCCTTCTCAAATTTATAGGAAAATTTGGAAGGATCCCTAACAGTTGACTGGTTCCTTTGTCGAAGCCTGTTAGATTTCGCATCTTAGGCAAAAACGATGGCGAACCAAGCGCTTTCCAAGAAGTTGAGGGAAGGATACATACATAAGCCCCTTCATCTATGATGGTACCAACCATGACCATTCTGTAATTTTCCGCTATGATTTGGAATGGTACATTAGATGGTAGACGGGGTCTGCCTAGTAGATTCTAATCGAAGGAGACGACTAGGTTGCTTGGAGGTGGGACCGAACAAACGGCCGAATACATCTCTGACGAACTTCCTTCTTGCGGTAAAGGAACAATTAGATTTCCCCCATGTTCGTCGGAGTCTGTGTTTATGAAAATAATTTGAACGGTGTCGTTCTCATTCTCTTTGGTGACTGTATCATCTGAAGGTAAATCCTCTGAAGACAAGATGGGGTGGACTGTCGTCTCGACCTCTTGACTTTGGTTCGATGTGTACTCAGAGGGTTTATCTTCAATGATAGGTGCTTCAACCAACAACAAAGGTGTGCCAGTCAGATTTTCAACTAGCAATGGACTCGACAAGAGTTTCTTATATCCAGGAGGAAGTCGTTGTGGTGATGCAGGATGGTTATCCAAGACTCTTTTAGCTTCTTCCAGGAAGGGACAACGGTGGAGGGCATGATCACCTTCACACATTCTGCAAGGAAATTTATATTTTCCTTTCCGTCCAGTGACTTCGTTTTCACTAGCTGACAGTGTACTCTCAACATGATCGTCAGAGGTTGATGACGCTAGATTGTGCAAGCGAGGGGAAGAGTCCCTTAAGATCCATGGGATGCAAGGAAAATCTCAATGATAGTGGTCCCCTTTGTAGATGACACATGGAGATTTAGGTTTGGATGGTGCAGTGTGTGGATTTTCGCTGGACGATGTACGATTGCCCCTTTTTGTTGTTGGCTCCTTCTTCCTCTTCTCCTTCCCTTTCTTCCTCTTCTCAGTTACTTGGTTTTTAGTTTTACTATCTTCCCCAAGCGAAGAGGAAGAAGGAGAGGGAGAAAAAAACGAAGTAGAAGGTTGGGGGGTAACTCTAATATCATCCAGTTTCTGATTTGATTGCTCAGGAATCATGGTGCTTTGAATGACAAGGGTCAAGAAAAGCCATACTGGCAGGCCAATTATCAGTCTTGGAAGGGACAATGTGGCCATATGAGGTGCACCAACATCTCCCCAAGAAGAGAAAGGACAAGGATTTCCCCCAAGGGGAAATCATTGATTGGTGGACTCCATTTTTCTCAACCTAAGATCAACTAGGGAATAGTGATGTTATTCCGATTAAAATAAATTTAGACGCTTTGACACAACTTGCTTTTTCAATTTTTAAGAGTCAAGAAAAAGCTAAAGATTACTCTAATTGCCTTCGATTTTTAATGAGCCTGAAGTGACAAGTGCTCAGCTGGAACTTTTCCTTTAAGGAGTCTGAAAAGGAATGAAAGAGACGACTATGGAAATCTAGACAAGAGGATTACCAAACCAATTGCAAAAATGTAGAATACTTTTTACGATACGGAAGTCCATCTTCCCAAATGTTGTGTTCATTGCATTGCGATCGATAGGGCGGAAGACATGGCTTCCTAAGGATAAAGATTATAGCCTATTGTGGTCTGCCAATATATACTCGACGGTACATGGGAGCACAAGTCCGTACTAGCACTTGTCGTCTCAAAGAGGAGGAATCACCCAACCTACGATGAAAGTGACAGTTACCAGGTTTTACGACACCGGAATATGTCTCTAGCCTAGACTTCTAGATGTTGTGTGTCAGGTTCCGAAGTGTTTTTATGTTCATTGAATTTATTTTACAGTTGATCTTTCTAAAGAAGTTTGCCTTTAAGGTTCACCGCGTGATGTAGATATACAACCCCTAAATATGAAATCTAAGATGATAAACAGTCATTTACTCTTCTTTTTTCAATGAAAATCCTAGCTACTAAAGAAAAAGAAGCAAAATCATTTCAACATAGAGCAAAGAGCACACACTAGATGCACTTTCCTAAATCAAAATCAACAAGCAATCTAAATGCAAATGCACATGCATGTATTTGTTTTCCATTTTTTTAATGTGTGAATGACAAAAAGAACACTCAATACAAATCTGAATTATTTCTTCTTTCAAAGCAACAGTACTAACGATTTTATTTTCAAAAAATGAAAGTAAGACAAGATGACACTTTGTGATTTGTAATCAAAAACTGCTTTCGACACTTGAAATAATTTAAATTCAGATCAAATACAAGAGTAACAGTGTAATCGACTATCAAAAAGAGGAGGATTATTTTCTTTGACTAAAAACGACACTTGCAACACTTTTAAATCAAAAGAAGAGAGTTTGATTAAGCTACTATTTTGTAAAGGAGAACTATAAATGGAAAAAAATACATAAAAAAGCATTCACAATTCTTTGTACAATGAAGGTTGAACAATGCCAAGAAAGAGCGTTTCAACGCTGGTATACTGATCACAGACAAAAAAACTCCTGAATAAAGCTAAAGAAAGTGAAGAAAAAACCAAAATCTGGAGGCAGAAATAGTCTTACCTGATCATCGCACATGTAACACAGGGAAACAGGGATGCATCTCACCTACTGCACACAGGAGGTGTAGTGCATCCAGTTTTCCAAGAGGAGAAAGTGCGACGGTCCAGGGATGAGACTTTAACTTGGTTTTTGGTCACAGTTTGTAGCTTAATCCATAGATTTATGCTGACCTAATGATAGTTAGTAAATACAAAGTATAGGGGCTGATCTAATGAGGTTACTTGACCTACCCCTAGGGCACTTATGATGTTTGCATGTCAGTTGTTCATTTCATAAACAAACCCAGAGATTGATTGAAGCAACATTGATCTACTTTGCACTTGCATAGCAAATGCAGTTCGAAGGCTAGCTGGCTTAACTTCATGCTCCATCTGTAGTTTATGAAGCAAACAAATAGAGACAAGCAATCAAACTATTCTCTCCCAAGCGGAGTCACCATTTTGTTATTGGGAAAACTAGTGCCTTTTCAGAACTGCTAGTCCCACTAAGATGGGTAGCTATCTTAGAAACAAACAAACTAAAGTCACTTGTGTTTTCATTTACGAGAGATAAATGAGAAAGAAGCAGAGAGTACCAACCTTAGTTTTTTTCTTGGCTCCTTGGTTGTTTCCTTTCCCCTTTGACAGAATCTCGCCACTCCTTCCTTACTTGTCCCACTTCAAAGAGCACCTATATAGTCAAAGCAGCATAATACCATCAAAGCATATAGATCTATCATCGTAAAAAACATAGGATCATATATATATTGACCATACAAATGCATATATCAACACAATATTAAGAGATATACAAGAATATGGAGGAAAACTCAAATAACTTTATTGATAGAAGTAGTAGAAGAGAGGATTACAACCACTTGGTTTGACCCAGCACCATCCTCCCAACATGAAAGCCCTCTTCACCTCATACAAAGCAAGATCACCCAACAATGTCTTAAAAGAAAAACCAACAACACTTCCTTGCAAATTACAAAATTCCAGCCTCTAGATCTCTGGGATGAGGGATCCATATATATATGTTTGCAAGGGGGTGAGTCAGCTTCTGGGATTTTGATTAGTGTGATCTCTCTGATAGTTCTTGGTTCCACTTGGAGATTTCATGATCTCTTACTCATCCTTGGGCGAATTCACAGAGGCAAGTGGCAAATGAGCAGCTTCTAGAAGATTCTTAGGGTCTCCACCTAGAAAACTGCTTGTGCCATTTGTCTTCTCTCCCGCATCACACCCTATAGAAGGGCTTTCCAGTATGGATCGCACTTTTTGCATGTGGCAGGTGAGATGCATCGCACCCTTAGCACTGGGTAGTCTGTATGGTCCTGCTTTGACGAGTTCTGAGTAGTTTCTCATGGAGAACTTCTAGGAGATGATGTAATCAGTTTACCTTGCTCCTTTAGTGTATGAAACAACAATTTTAGGGACTTAGAATCCCTTGGTCTATGGACATATGTGATTGGGGTTGCAGTGCCCAAATATGTCTATAACACCTGTCCACCCACATTTTCCAGCACCTCATCTATAAACGGTGTTGGAAACGGGTCGTTGACGCAGGCATCATTGAGCTTCCTGAGATCCACATAGATGCAAATCTTTCCCTTCTATTTCTTCTCCTGCACAACCATCGGACTTACCCAGTCGGACCCCTAGACTAGTTCAATGATTCCTGCTACCAACATCTTCTCCAGTTCTTTGTGGACCTTTGCTTTATATTTTGGATTCAATCAGTAGGGTCGTTGCTTCATTTTTTTCATGTTTGGCTTCAATGTTATCTTCATCATTACTCAGTCTCTTAGAATCCCTTTTAGCTCCATAATATTTGTTGGGAACAAATCTCAATATTCCCATAGCAACTCGATGACCTTATCCACTGTGGCATCATCCCAGTAGTCCCTAAGGGTTGCATACTTCGGATCTTCTTCGGTTCCAATATTCACTTGTTTCATTGTAAATGGCGCCATGATATCTGGGTCTTCAATTTTGGGTCCATGCACCTCCTGGTTCCCCTTTGATTCTGGAATATTGACATTTCATGGATCATCCTCATCATCTTCTATCTAGAGATTATAGGATTCGAGGGCCTGTCTCAACTGTTGCAACCAATCGGGCTGCACAGTTTCCTCTGGCTCCAATGGTGTCTTGAATATGGCGGCCTTTACCATCTTTAACGCTTCATCCGTGGGATCCATCCATTGATCTTAAGATGGGAATGCTGACAAAAACCTTGCACAGAGGATATCTAACTCACTTGTGTCGTGTCAGAGCTCCGCTTCTGTGTTCCAATTTCTAGGAATGATGTCCAGGGTGTGATAAAACATGTGTGCCCATTCTAGCTGAGGTTCCTCTCCATAGGCTTTGATCCACTTGGTAAGGTGCATGTGCGGATCATCATGTCTATCATATTTCTCCACTACGCGGAGTTCTGACTTCCAAAATCTGATCTTCATCATGCGCCAGCAGGTATGCCAATCTTCGAACATCCTGCATGTGTGCCCCACCATCGCACAGGCATCGTGCACAGCGCCCATCTCATCACATCAAACCCTTGGTGCTCTGGTACTGCGATTTCAAATTTGGTTAGGAATTCATCTACCTTTGTCAACCCATTATACTTCGGAAATTCGCGATCCTGGGCCCTTACGTAGTACAACGATTTCGTCACCATGTTGCAGTGTAGCATGGTTACTCCATTCAACTTGTTGCACCACTACTCGTCTTCCTTACTTGAATAAGAAGTGAAAAAGTCTTCATCACCTTGTGGTATTCTTCTATCCCCCGATATCTTGACCCATCCTTGCTTTTGGGCAGACATTCTGTAGCTGCAATTTATGTCGTCATTGCATTCTTCATCGTGCACCAGTTCAATGTAGTGCGGTCCTTCAGCTGGATCTAGTGGAATGACGATGCAGAGTGCATTTGTTTCAAATATCATTGTCCATTTTTTAAGATTAATAACTCGGTTCATGTCAGTGGCCCAATCTATTCCTAACAACACATGATAGGGCATACTTTCATCCATGAGCTCAATACCTTCAAATTCCATGCGGGTACTTGCGCCATAAAGGTCTACTGTAACCCCTTGCAGCCTTCCAATGGGCAGCACCTTCTGTTCATTTGCCATCCGTAATTGTATAGGGGACCACTGTAGTGTAGGCTTACCCATGCGTTCTGACGTCTATTTCAGAAATATGTTGGCATCAGAGACCAGATCTAAAATGACCTGCTCCATCTCATAATCACTGATGTGCGTTGTTAACCGCATTTCCCTTTCGGTCCGTGACGCATGTCTTCCAAACTTTCGAATGTTCCATGGTTCACTCCATCCTATGCATCTACTTATCACCTCGTATAAGCATTTAACCACCCTGTTATCACGAAGCAATTTTATACATGTCTCTCATAAGGTAGTTATAATCAAGGGATCCTTATCTGACTCGGGCTGATCCCTATTACCTAGGGTAGAGACCTCCACGAAACTCTCCCGAGCTTCCCGACATGTCTCCTTATCACCCCTTGAGTTCCATCCATCTGCTCCTGTGGTCGTGCCACTCCTCAGCACCATGTTGAACTTGGGATCTTCGTCGTGGGGTTTGGCCCTCATCATCTGCACATTTTGGGTCGTTGTTGGTTGCGCTGCTCTTCTTTCATGAATTTGTGCTGTTAGTGTAGGAAAATCCATCAGCTCATGATCGAACTGCTCATAATAACTGGACGAAATTCTTCTTGGGTTGGTACAATCCTGTGTGTAATGTTTGGTTCCTCCGCAGTTATAGCAGATTAGCTGGCCGCGACCACTTCCTGTCCCCATTCCGACCTGTCCTTGTCCACAACCCTGGAACCCACCACGTTGATCACCACTGCTAGATGCTGACCTCGCACCTCAGTCTGCATTCTGTAAGCACGTGACTGGTCCATTAACAATTGGTAGCTACGACAGTCTCTTTCCTCGTGGCCCACTGACTTGCAAAAGTTGCAAAATAGCTGCTGGGGGGTCTGGTTGTATTTTGGTAATAGATGACAGTTATTAGTGTTGTGCTTTCCTCCCACCTGACAGATTGCGCACTAGAGCGGGGTTGTGGTGCTCGGTCCTGTCTGTGCCTCTGGTCGCAATAGCGTTGGTCCCCCCGTCGCCACAAAATTTACTAAGACTAGGCAATGATATTTATCGTGTCCTTGGATTTTTCACTTTATACACCATACTTCCTCCCAAGCTTCTGCGCGTGGTATCTGTTCTGGCTTTAGCTTCTTCATTTTGACACACAAATCCTGGATCTGCGCTTGGATTTGCTGCAATCCCAACCCTGGGTCTTGCAACGAAGTTTTGTGTAACCTCATCACTGTCTCTAGCACTTCGGCCTGGGTTGAGATCTTCTGTTGTGATAGAGCCACCCTTAGATGTGGTGTTAAGGATGCAATAAACCAAGTGCAGTGTTGCGTGTCCGTTAAGGTCATGTTAGCCTCGCAAATAGTACTTTTCAGTCTTTGGTCCAAATCCCACAGGGTTTCTCTAGGCATCATCATGATTTCTTTGAACCCTATAATCGACTGTGTTTCTGACTTCGGTTGGCTGAACTCCTTCTTCAATTCCGTCTAAATTTCTATTGTCCCCGTCGTTGGGTTCTTTCTTGAGTACTTTATGTACCATGTCAGTGCTCTGTCCTTCAACACGGTGACTAAGGTAGCCTTTCTAATATGATCATCCACAATTTGCTGCTCATTCCATATTGATGTTAGCACAAACCATAATTTTTCCGGGTCTTCACCTCCTGCTCCTTTGAATACTGGCAACTGAATCGCGCTCGCAATAGTTACCCTTGATCTACTACCATTCCTGATCCCTTCGATCCTTAAATGTTATTGTCTATAAAGTCCCCGCATTTCACACCAGACACCCCTTAGGTAGATCCTGGTCCTAGCAATGGAACCATTTGTTGGCTTATATGGGCCTGACCCAAGTTTGGAAGAATTACTTAGCCAAGAAAATCCCACAGCTACCGAAACTGATGTCTCACTCGAGGTAGCAGGGGAGGGTTCTGGAACCAGGTTTTGACACCCTTTGGGTGTTTAGATGTGGTTTGGAGGTGTCGTACCCTGTTCTACAGCTTCGCGCTGCGCAAATCGCGAATACCTCTTGTTGTCTATTAGCACGTAGTCTATATATCTAATCTATTGGATGACGTATTGGAACTTGGATCTACTTCCGAATGATATTTAAGCAAACATTTATCAGATTTATCCAGTTCGCGTATTAAGATTAAACCCAGATTCACAAATATTCAAGAAACAAACATATGCAAAGATCAAAACAGTCTTATTAATCATAAAAAACGCCAGATTCGCGATAATTCAGTTTGGCCACAGAATTCTCAGAAGGAACTTATCTTTATTTCCACTTATCTCTAATACATTCAGATCCACCCTACGCACACAGTTGTAGGGGTTCATGCACATAACTACAGACTTCTTCCTGGCCTCTACGCACACAGCTGTAGAGCCTCTACTATCCCCAAACCCTCGACTCGGACTTACAGATGCTTTAGACTGCCTTTCTCAACAACCCATTACAATTTAGATCCAAGATCATACCCAAAAAGAATTGTATTTCCCTCATAGAGTCGCACTCTATTTATACCTATCTATGGTCCACGGACCAACTTACTTCCTCTTATTTTATATTATTTTTCAGGGGGACAACCCTTTGACTCAATCTTTTACATTTCGCGCTCCGCATATTTCGAAGGTTTACAGTATTTTTATCCTAATTTCTAGGCTATCAAACCCAAAACTATTAGGTGGGACCTCCACTACCCAACAACTACAACACATGATTTACAAAGATAAGGCCAGACATTATTTGCTTTGACAAGTGATGGAAACAAGACATCAGTTTCATAGTTCATCATGCAACAAAATAAAAGACCAAACATCATTGTTGCTGAACAAGTGATGAAAAACACATCATCACTTTTACATTTTAAAATGTAACAAATGATTTAGAAAAGTACGGCCATGAAACGCTAACACATCTAGAAACCATTTTTCACTTATCAATGTGAATGGGTCACCACCTTGTGGTGGTGATGGTTGAACAACCATTTCTTTTGGTTCATGTATCGACACTTTCTTTTTAAGTGACTGCTCTGGATGGAGCCTCCAACAAGTGGCTCTTTGATGGCCACTTTTGTCGCAATGACTGCAATACCTCTTCTTTCTCCAGATCTATTTAACCTATTGTTGAGAGGGTCTTTCACGCCTCATCCTTTTGTGTGCTGCCATTCTTTTCCAACACTTCGAAAATGTATAGTTATGTAATCCACAAAAGATACATGTGTTTCAATGCCATGTTTTACGTTCATCATAAATACATGATCATAATCAAAATGAACAGTTGAATGTCGAAAGTGATTATACCTTTCCTTGTTGTCTCTGGTGTAAGTATGGCGACGAGAGCTTGCCTCAGCTCTTTCCTTGCAATGGAAACTACCATGGGATGATGGGGATGTTTTCCCATCATTCTCCTTCATTTACCATTTTGACAATGTCTTGGACAAATATGACACCTTCGAGCATTCTCCTATAGTATATCTCGAGCCTGCAAATTGAGTTCTCTGCATAATCTCCAATGGTTAAGTTATGCATTGGTTACTAACACCAAGTTTTGCTTCCTTCTCATGCCTCATTCTTGTAAGGAGCCTCATGCTTGTACCTGTAATTGGGATCTCCAAATCACCAATAGAAATCATACTATGTGAATACGAAACCAAAAGGAAATCAACATATTTTACCTCCTCTATCGATTTGGAAATAAGTAATGAGGGCTTCTCATCATTTGTCATTGGTGGCTCGCTAACTGTTACGATGCATTCCCCAACTTCCTTTCTAACATGCCCCAGTCCTGTTCAACATGTTAATTCCTTTACTTTGATGGGGTTGACAATGCCTTGGCCATTAACGCCCAAGCCTTTCCCTTCATACCTCATTTTCTTCAATAGTTTGGAGCCAATTCTTGTGGTATGATTTTCAAAAACATCAAAATCATCATTAGGACACATATATGAATTCAAAGAATTACATTTTACCTCACATGGGTCACACTGTAGCTTTTCCAAGGCCTCGTCTTTTGCTTGCAACTATCGTAGCAAACTATGTTTCTCCTTTTTCTCTTCATGTAGAAGCATCTTCAATTCAACGTTGTTTGTTTGAAGATTTTGCTTGCTATGCTTTAGTTCTTCTAGGGCCTCTTCCATGGCCTGTAACTGAAGCTGCAATCACTCATTTTCCTCTGTCTCTTTTTGTAGAGTTCCATACATTATCTCTACCCTTTGGAAATTTTGAGAATGGTCTCACACATCGCTTTTTCATTGTCTGTCGCTACACATTCCATTGTTCATGCTACAATTCACATACACGCAAAGACTGCTCTGATACCACTTGATCCAGGTTCGAGTGTGACGAAAGACCCTTCCAAGACCTTTTACTTTTGTGGCGTGTTAAATTACATTTTTAAAAGAACATAAGTGAATACATGTGCATGTTGTAAAGAAGAGGAACATGACAATCATCAACACATGAAGCCATAAGCCGTTGATAACGGAGTTCGTCTAGGAGGGACTACGTCTCCGGGCCCCGATGTCAAGATGGTGTACGCTACCGCATTAAGTGTTGTCAATAGTGATGATGTACACAGAGGTGGTGTCGCTATCATTCAAGGAAATTTCCCTCACGTAGGAGTGGTTCCAAGAGATGTTCCACTACGAGAACTCTCAGCCAAAAGACTCCTATCAGTATGACACAAAATCATGCATGATGAGTGTCCTACTAACATGGAATAAAGGGGATCCCAATGCAAAACATGCATGACGACAACATGAGCATCCCTTCAACATACAACAAAGGGATCTCAAAACATAACATGACAAATCATGACAACAAGTACATCACATAGACAATTCTGTGTCACATCAAGCAGGAATCATGAAAGAAAGTAATAAACAAGATCCCTAATCAAACATCAAACAGAGATCTATGCAGCACAATGAATAGCAAAAAGAAGTACATGAAAACTGCATATACCTCACATCCAAGGGCCATATGAAGAAGCGGATGTCAAACTACTGAAGATTCTCGGACCATTGATATCACGGCATCAATCGCATGGAAATGGCTACTTAGACATGAATGTTGACACCTGCATTCCACTTACAAAAGTGGTTGAAGAATAGAATGATAAAATGAGAAATTCGAACGCACCATCAGAATTATGGCGTCAAATAGTGCAAAATCAACTATCCAATTTTTGAATTCTAAGAAATTGAGAATCTGGGGCTCAATAAATCTTTTAGATCCCCCTAGATTCCTCAAAGATTCTGCTCCATGGGTGGACTGGAAATTTGCCCTCGCCATTGCGATCCTTGCTGAAAATCATGAAAAAAAACTATAAACTTGACTATAATATGACATGGAGAAAAATTACCTCCTCGGGAAAATTTCAAGGATCATGGTTTCGCTCCATGTTTTTGCAGTAATCATGGTTCCACCTGCATACTGAAAAATGGCCATAAAATGCATAACTCTGATGGAGAGACAGACAACGCCATTTCGTTCGTGGCATCGAGAAGTGTTGAAACCATATCAAATTTGTCAAATTCTGACAAAGTGAAATTTTGACCCTCCTGCAAAATTCTGCCTCTAACCACGTGCACTGCCTCCTCCACCTGAGCACAATGAAAACTGTGTTTTAAATAGAAATTGGGTGACATATTTCCCAATAAAGCTATTAGCGGAGTTTGTTTGAGATCCAAATATTGGGGAGGAGTTCGGGCAGTCAAACCATGCCCCCTCCAATTTTTACATAACAAAATTTTAAAGTGGGAAGGGAGGTTGGGTTGGGCCCGCCTTGGGTGACCCGCCCACCTCACCTGTCCCCTACTCAATTTCCTTTGTGTGGGTAGTTTTATGCTAGGTCCACACCCCAATTGCCAGCCCACATTTATAGCCAACGATTGTCTCCATTTTAATGTTGGTGGTTGGGTCAGTGCCCCAAGGGCTGACCCAACACCTTAACTTTGAGCTTACGGTTATGGCTCCATGGTGTGGGCTCCATGGGAGGGGCCAACGGTCATGGCCTCCCCCTCCACCATATATACATTTTGTTATGTGAGAGTTGGGGTGGCGGGGTTGGTGGCCCGCCACCCTTTTATATATATAGATAGAGATTTTATATAGTTAGAGATTTGATATATATATATATATATATATATATATATATATATTGTTTTAATAACAACAATGGGCCATTTTTGAAATTTGATTTTTATGTCGTAGGAGTCTTTTTAACTAGGCCACAATTTCACCCAGAATCTAGCCGGAGTTGGCTGGAATCCAGAGGTCGGGTTATATCCAAATTGTGGTCTCCTTAAGCGTGCCTAGTCAGCGAAAAATCAACCCAACTTTGACTACTTCTAACTTCCTCATTCAGACTTCGATTGATGAACTGTTCACACTGCCATGATCAGGATGACGAGATCTACGCTCTAGTCCTGGTTCGAGCATAATCTAAACATTTTTATTTTTGAGCTTTCTTGATTCTTCTTTGTCCTCTGTGTGTCTCTAGAGCCACCTAGATCATGAAGAGTTGTATGAACTTCATGTCCGTTGTGATAAACTCTGGCATGATCTTCAAGACAAAGGATCATATCCCGTGAACATTTTTCTTCCCTTCTTCTCTTACATTCCAAAATATTTTAGTTATATGGCATATGATGTTGCCAAGCTAAACTTTGAAGACATTGGAATGTACCATAATAGTTGAATACGTGACATTTTTCGACTTCGAAATTGTATTTGTGGGCATGTTGTTTTTGTGAATGCATGTAGGAATGTAAAGACTAAATATGCCTATCTCATTATATTGGTTCAGAATTTCCATTAGTGCACAACCACAGTTTTGGTTGCTCCAAGGGTTATCGACATTAAAATTATAGGTATTTTTAATGATCTGATGACTTTCATCAGATACCATTGTATGACTCCACGCACAATCCATAAAACCTTTGAAATCCTGAGCATCATGTGTCTCTGGATTTCTCACATACAACACAATGATATGAATTAATGTATTGTGAAAATTGTTTAAATAGTCTTACAAAACCTAGGCAATGGGAAGGGTAATGACGATAATTACCATGAAACCTTTGAAGTTGATATGAGTGTGACTCGAGTCCTTCTTGTGATCGTATATTAGCTCAAAAAGCTCTGGGACATCTTTCTGTAGTATAAAAATTGACAATAATGAAAACCAATTTGCTACAACTGATATCATCCTAATTAGAATCTAGCTACGAAATGAAAAATTAGAATAAATATCATTGGAAAATTTAAAATTATATGACAGAACTGGCCTGCGTAGATTTCTCCCGCAATGTTAAAATCATGCATTGGATATTTGGGAAAAATGTTGAGCTAGTTCTAAATGTTGATAGATTAATTTTATTGTTTGCTAAGTGTCATCAGAAAAGTGTTATAGTTAGTTCAGAGTTATTTCAGTTTAGTCTAGTTTCACTTGTGTTAGTGTTATAGTCAATTCAAATTTACTTGAGTTTAATCTAGTTTCACTTTACTTAATTAATGTTAATATTTTCCATATAATTTATTTAACTATTTTAAAATAATGAAAAAAATCAACTCTTCTCCACTCTTTCCCTTCATCTTTTCTCACAAAAAATGTACCTATCCATAACTGAAGAAATATTTCAGAAACATATAAAATTAGTAAAATGATACATGAATTTGAAGTTTTCTTCACTACTCTCTATTATAAATGGCTCCCAAAAATTGAATTCTCACCAGTTATATTGTAGTCAGATGAAGTATTAGACTAACTAAACCGCACTCCCAGTGGAGACTCAACGAATAGTAAGTTGGCTTCTGCTAATCAAAGTAGGAGATTAATATCATGTCATGCTGAAGGTTTGTCATTGTATAAAGGTTTTTTTGGAATAATTTCATCATTTCTTGAATTCAAAAAGTGATTGAGATCATTCCTAAAATAGCTTGTAAGGATGTCTAGTGATTGAAAGATTAAAAACAGTTAGGCTAACAAAAGAAAAAGAAGTAGTTGCTTTATTTCAATTAGCATTGAGGAGTGAGAGTAAAGAATACTTTGCTTCCACGAGTAGTTTGTTGGAGAATCTAATACCAACCACCTATTAGGTTTCAAAATCGTCTTTCCAAATGTCATAGTTAAGTTTCATCCAATTTAGTGAGTTTAACTCCAGTCATTTATTACTTATGTTTCCAATGTAATTGTCATTTGTTACTGATGTTTCCAATGTAACCTTATTTAAATGATTTGTAATACTCAAAAGAACAAGTCCTCTACTCCACCTCCTTTTTCTCTCTCCAATTTTTGTCATGGTATTAGAGCTTAGACTGTGTAAAACTCTTTGAGAGCAACATAGAGATGTGGGTTGCATAAAACTCAATGAGAGAGTAGCAACATGAGAAAGTAAGAGCCACAGAAAAAGGATGGCATAGGACTCTTTGAGAGAGCATCATAAGTTTGAAGAACCTACAAAGAAACAATAAGAAAAAGAAGAATCTAGCTATGGATAGGTCAACGAAAGTGAAAGATAAACTAATTAAAAAAGTTCATTCCAAAGTCAGATTAAAACAAAAAAATTGTTTTGACAATGCTGTGCATTATTTTGATATATTGTGTTACTAAAGAAGTTGAGAAGTTTGAAGTACCGCATTAGTTTCAAAAACTCACAACGTTTTTTCTCACATGGGGCTAGAGAGCCTCCAAAAGGGCATATGGGATTTGTGAGAGTTGATAAAAAAGGCATACGTGAATTCTTAAAAAAGTTTTGAGAGCACTGTATGCTCATTATATTGTTTATGGTTCATGGTTTAGAATAGTTTTTTTTAAATAAGGAATTAAAAAAAAGTGGGGGATACATTTTTTGTGTTGCTTAAAAGAAGTTTTTTAAGATGGACTTTGAGAAAAAGCGGTGTTGCATTTTTTTTGTTGGAAAAAGAGATTTAACAAAAGGTGAATTGTTTTCGACTCTAGAATTTGTGATTTTTTTACAAGTTTTTGTGAAAGCGTCATCCTTGTGAAAATTTGTAGACTTCTTTATTTGTGGAAGACAAACACCAATGACATTTTTATTGCAATTAGATGTGACGTCTACAGTTTGTTATTTTTGTTGAGTGGTAGTGAGCCAACACTCAACAAATGGGAAAAGCTAAGAGACTTCCTTTTATTTCAGAAGCCAAGACAGCCAAGGATCCATCAGATATCCTTGAGAGGAGTTTTGGTGCAAAGTGGAGCACTGAAGTTGAAGATGAAGGTGGATGTACATCAAAAAATCTAAAACAAGATGAAAATTTTGTTCCATCCGACTGTGTCGAGCCACAAGTGGATGATGTCTGTGAAGAAGTTGCAGAAGCAAGAGAGAAGGAGTAGAAGATGCTCATGAACCCCATTGTGCACAACCACAAGTGGACAAAAATTTGGTGATTCCAGCAACAGAGCTTGCTGATAAAAATATGATAAATCTAGCAACACAGCTTGCCGATGAAAGTTTAGTGAATATAGCAACAAAGCTTGTTGAAGACAATGAAGCTTCCATTGGAGTAGTCGATACTATGGTGAATCTAGCAAAAAATAACACTGATGTAATATTTTATGAAGAATTATTGGCTAATGATGAATGGTTATAGGTGATGCAACAAAAACGTCATATAGATATGATCTTATTTGGTGAGAAAATCCCAAGTGAATCAATGAAAGACAAAGTCGAAGAAACATAGACAGAAACAGAGGAAGAGGCAAAGAAGGAAGCCCATAAAGAGAAAACAAAGACGAAGGAAGAAGCAGAGTTGGAAGTGCAACAACTAAAAGTACAACAAGAAAAATCTCTCATTTCATAGTAGAAGGAACAAAACCAATGCGGTTCTACAGATATTTTTAAACTTACTATTGATTTTCAGTGTGCAGGTACATAGAGTGATTACACAGAAGAGTTAAATTTCCTTCAAACATGGCTTCCAACACAATGCCTTGATAAGCTCTGCATATAAGTTACAGAAATGAATGTTGAAGACAACATCAATGAAGAGAAAATCAATGAAATTTTCAGGTATTGGAAACCTGAAGAAATATTATTTTATTATAATATTATGTTGCAACAAATTGATGATTGAAAGAACACTACAAAAGATAATATGTGGCACGAGCCCACATACAAATTATTTTTTGAAGAAGTCTAGGATATTCTTAGACAATGTGGAACAACGGAAGACCTACAACAACAAATGAAGAATTTTTAATTTTAAGCCTACAACAAGACAAAAAAGTTGAAACAATTTATAGGCTATAGGATCTGGAAAAAGAGAAGAAGAAAAGTTGAAATCAATTTTTAAATTGTAAACCTAGCGGAGACATAGACCAACAGGTTTCTTAATTGAATTTTTTTATGTGGTTTTAATTAACGGGGAGTGTTGGAGAATCTAATCCCATCCACCTATTACGTGTCAAAATTGTTCGTCCAAGTGTCATAGTTAATTTTCAATGAGTCCAGTTTAGTTGATTTTAACTCCAGTCATTTATTACTGATGTTTCCAATCTAATATTATTTAGGTGATTTGTAATACTTAGAAGAGCAAGTTGTCTAATCCACCTCGTTTTGTTCTCTCCAATTTTGTCATGGTTGTTAAAAAAAAGACCTGTTCCACTTGCATTGACAAGGAAAGGTCCAATCTGTTGTGTAGCTCGATATCCCATGTAGGAACATTGAGGTGCATCGATGTCTAGATCTTAATATTGAGATATCAAATTGACTATACATACATTCAACATCAGAGCATATAAATCACTGAATATACCGCCATTGAGCCATAAAACCAATTGCTTTTCCTCAACCAAAGTAGTCTAGAAGAATCAGCAAAAAAGAGTTCTCCACTCACTAAAACATAGAGGAGGTTTTAAGACAATATTTGAGACAATTTTTATGTATATCAAAAAAAGAAATTATGTATTGTCTTTAAGCCAGTGTCTCAAATTACCATCTTAAAAAATTCTCTCTAAAGGGAATATATAACAAAAGCATTGTTGTCTTTTGTTAGATAAACTTAGTTTTGTCTCTTCAGAGACAATACTTGGGATTATAGACATTGTCTTTACAGAGATATATGTTTTTAATCTTAGCTATTGTCTCTCTAGAAAAAATGAAAAAAATATTTAAATACAATACAATATTAGTTTTTTCTCTTTAGAGACAATATAAAACAATGAATCCATAAAACTATGACACCATTCAAATTATTTAATTAAGAAGACACTACAATACCATTGATTAATTCGTGTGAGGGCATGGAATTGAACCACCAACCTCCTGTTATAAGGCATGTGCTCTTCCATTGAGCTAACACCCTTTAAATAATTAGGAGTTATGGCAGTCCTTGAAATTGGATATATAAAATAATGCTCAACACATAATGACACAATATTTGTGTTATGTAAAATATATAATTAGGCAGTATTTTTAACTAATAAAAAAAAACTCAATGGAGTTAGCTTACTGTCACAACCATGTAACATGACCCTCACAAGCTAATAATACAAAATAATTTTTAAACAATGTATATCATCATACAAACCAAAGTAACTAGAATTAGCACAAATTGTTAATATCTTGTCAGAGCTATTGAATGGTTTCTGTTTATCTTGTTTTCTTTGATCAATATGAATTTGTACACAACTGACACTCAAATTTTCTATTTTATTAAATATTTCGAATCTTAAGCTACTAGATTTAGAGTTTATTTTTCTAAATGCAGAATTATATGATTTGAAATTTGACGCATTTTTCATTTATTATTATTATTATTATTATTTTACTCTTATTGTTGCATTTCTTTTCATTTCATTGCATTTTACCTTTCTCAAGTTGTGCCAAAAAAATTTTAAATGGAGGGGGATGAGTTTCCATTTCTAAAAAACTGCACCAAAACTAATTTAGATATACATGTGCACAGATCTGAATCCATTATCTTCTAATCCTATTCACTGGAACAACAACAAAGATATGATCAAATTGGCTATGGAGACAACATATCTTATCTCCATTCTCTTATAACTATATGCACTGAAACAACAACAAGATATGCTCAAACTGGTTATGGAGAGATTCCTTGCATCATTAAAAATAGACATGCTGGTACTATTTGGTTAGAGCTTTGATAGCCATAGGTTTTAATCAATGGATTTATATTACAAGTTGTCCCATCACTCTTCCAAACATGTCTATCATATACTAGAAAACAATGGCAAGGGTATCTTCTCCTGATTGTACAGATTATTGTATATTGTTTCCAATACAGATGAATAAAATGATATGCAATGAGTATGGTGGAGATGGATCCACTATTGGATGGTTTATTTTCGCCTACTAACAAATAATGCCAAGGTTATCTTCTCCTGATTATACAGATGATTGTTTATTGTTCAAATACAGATGAATAATATGATATGTAATGAGTGTGGTGGATATGGATCCGCTATTGGATAGTTTTTTCACCTAAAATCATCCATGGTGGAGAAGGATGTTAAATGAATATCCAAGAATATTTTTTATGAGTGGTCACCCAGATTGTTTAAAAGCTCGCTATTATTGGTGTAATTCCTTGATCGAATCTCTAACTAATCATTGGGACAATGGAGGGTGCCTTCCAACTGTTTAAAAAAATTTGTGAAAACGGTTTTGGTTTTGTGGATTTCATTTATTATTGGTTATGTGCAGATTGGGTATTATAGCAAGGACTTGGAGCTCTTTGAAGCAATAAAGAAATGACATGAAATCCATACTTGGTTATGGGAAGTTCCTAATTCGGGTTTCTACATTAGGACTTAATACATTACTTATTCGATGGAAAGCTATAGTGAAACATGATTTAATGGCCAATGGTGATAAAAACACGTGCTTAGAATGTGAGAAAGGCTTAGGAATGTAGCATAAAATGGTGAGTATGAATGCATTCTTTAGATCTTGATAATGTGAGGGTAGCACTGAGATTTACTGGTGAGCATAAATCATCATGAGTTACTATTTTATATATTTATTTACAAGTCCAAAGGGTTTCTTAAAATTGTTTGGTAGTGGTTAAGGATGTCATTTTTAAAGGGAAAATCCAATGTCAAGAGATGCCTATAAAATCTAGTGCACAAGAAATAAGGAAACATTCTAGAAATGACCTGTCATCTATGGCTATTGGCATGTGTTATTGTTGTTGGTCACCAATAATAAAATCCTCTTTCAAATAATATGAAAGTTCTTTGGTAAGTTCATCCAATAGTTTTTCGATATTGGCTATTGGAGAATAGTATGGTAAAGTTTCTTTATAAAGAGTCCTTGAACCACATTTGTGAAATACTGATAATTACATGCAACAACTAGAAGTGAGGTTTATTAGCTTTCTTTAGGTGCCTAAATCTTTGGTTATTGTAGTGAGTTGTGCCATCTTCACTCTAAACTATTCTCGAAAATGGATGTGGATAGTTTAAGAAAAAAACCTATTTTTTCCACTTGAAATTTTGATGCAAATGTTAAGCTATGGTATAAGGATCCTAGAAGCCTCAATATGTGCCTTCTACTGCTAACTATATTCATTTAGGTCTCTTGAAGGTAGTGATATCAACTGACTCAATACCCATCTTAGCAGTTTCCTTGGTCATAACTCCAAAATCCCTAGACAAGGCTCCTATAGTGATTGGAAAAAGGTTTTTCCTTCCATTTGTTTGGATATGTTACACCTCTAGGTGTAAATGTCACAAGTCAAGTCACTAAAATACTTATGATTAAGTGGTTACAAATATTGCATGGGAATTTCATGGAAGATTCCTATACAACCATAGAAACAAAAACTTTGTTTGGAGTTGGATCAAATATGGGAGTTCTCTTCTTCAAGTACCTTTCTCCAAACTATTTTCCTAGCCTTGCTTCAAATTTGTCTTTTGAAAAATTACATGGGTATTTCATCACATATATTTGGAAGTTGCTTTGGGTTGGCTATACCGCTAGGAAATATTTATACGAAGAATTGATATTGATTTAATAGGTTCCATCTATCAATTGAGGTCCTATAAGGAATCTACACAATCCTTCTAGATAGGGGGTCAACAATTGAAATCATCTCTGGGTATTTTTTTAGAGTGTAGGCCTGAAATTTACAGTGGTTGTTCAAAGAGGGGCATTGTTTTTTGAGAGTAAAATGTGTTATTGTCTCTCATGCATGTCCCAAGAGGTTCATTATTTTTTATCATGCTGGAAGCAGAGTTTGAATCATTACCACCCTCCCATTGTGTACAAGTTTCCAAACCTGGTACCCAACTCTTCAAAAGGCTTGGACAAAATTTATGTTTGTAATAGAATACCCAAGAGAGAAATCATTTTATCATTACCTTTGCTATTTAAGTCAACTATCCGCAATGGGTTTTTGGTATACAGGAGCATATGACTCCATTCAAAAATGTTGCAAGGAATATAAAATATTACATGCCTGAGTGTAGAGATTGATTGTTGTTGTGTGGTGTTATATTATTTCCATGACTAGCACCAGTAGCGAAGCCGGGGGGCGAAAAACCCCATTTTTTGCATCGCATGCAGCTAGGGCGAGGTAACATCCCGTGTCAGGTGTTTTGAGGAGAGCGGTGCCCTCCCACCCCTATGAGGTTCATGGCAGCGCACCCGGGAATTTTTTACCCTATATTAGGGGAACCTACCTATGGTTTTATGTAGGGTTTTTTGCACGTGGTTTTAGGCATGATGGATTTTTGCCCATGGTATTTTGTAGATTCAGTCAAGGGAGCTACGGTTATCTTCTAATATAGCGTTAATAGATTAGGGTTTATGGATGCTTCAACATGTATATATATATGTATTGTAATATTGAAAGGAATATAATGAAAAATCAATTAGGTAGTCTTGGTTTTGGGATCCAGGGGAAAGTCTCTGCGTATATTTGTTTTATGTTTTTATGCTCTCACCATTATTTATTTTCTATTTTAAGAATTTTTATGTAGGTAATTTCTGTATGGGGTTAAAACCTACATTGGTTATAGGTTGTTGCTTGCTCCAGGAAAGAAGAAAGTAGAATCCAAATGATTTCTAATGGCTCAAGCAAAGGAGGTTGTCAAAGTCAATTGCAAGAAGATATTAGAGATACTGAACCTCTATTGTATTTTGTTGAGGAAGAGAATGATAAAATTGGTCACACTCTAAATGAAGCCATAAGAAATGACCAGCTAAGTGATACAAAGGACAATGGACATACTAGCAATGATAATCCAACTATGAATAGCCAATGTGAATGTATCGAATTCAGAGAAACGGAGGTTGATTTTATTCCGCTTGCTATCCAACAGAAGGTAGTTTTGAATGTAAAAAGTAGTTTAGATGGTTTTTTCTTTCCACCTATAGCAAGCTAGGAATCAGGAAACATGAGCTCAAATAATAGTGTTGCTAAAGTGGGGCAACCAAGATCATGAAGGAAGTTCGGGAAAGAGAAAATTAAAAATGCTATAGTTCTCTTTAGGAGTATTTTCGTGAAGGAAATTCCATGGATATTGTAGTTGTTGTTCTTGATGGGGACTCCCAGTACTTGAAATTACTTCAACTCAGAGTCGAAATGCTAGAGGCCAATTATAATGATAGAGCTTCCTCGAAGCCCTCAGAGCTTTATTTGATGTGCTAAATCACATGGCATATGTGATGATAAATATAAGGAATATTTTTCATGTCCTTGTTAAAAGAGAAAATATAAGGAATATTCTTCATGTCCTCTTTCAAAAGAAAAGTTTTTATATTTGAATTTTTTCCTCCATACAAGCCCAATTGTCCCTCCTCCTAGTCAAGTCGGCCTCCAAAGGGGCACCCGTTCTGTGAGTGAGAAATGTATATGTAAGGAACTCAACCTCCTTTCCTTGGCACAATTTGGATTACATAAGAAAATATATCTTCTAAGCATCAAAATAAAAGAAGAAGGAGGCATGAAGAATGAAAAAGTATGAAGATCTCTCTCTCTCTCTCATCTGACCTCACACATGTGAATATATCTTTCTATTGTGACCTGACACATGTGATAGAAGCAACGAATTTTTCTGAGGAATACTAGGGTAACATGATTGAGATTATTGGGTGTAGAAGCAGGTTGAATTTCTTCCCTAGCAGAGAAGATTAGGAAAAATTTATTGGGAAACTATTTAATTTGACTAGGAGGTAGTTAGACCAATTTTGACCAAGTCTACTTTGCTCGTTAGTTTGACCTCGTGATTGACTAAAATATCTATATGTGTCTCTTGTTGAATTGAAGAATTTATCTAAGGTTGTTGGGGTTTCCCTAAGAAGCCGAGTTATCCCTCCTAGTCAAGTCAGTCCCAATTAAAGAGGCACCCATTTGGGCAACGAAAAGTGTATATATAAGGCACTTTATCTCCTTTCCTTGGCATATTATCAATTACAAAAGGAAATATATATTCTATGCGTAAAAAAAAGGAGGCAAGAAGGATGAAAAAGTAATAAGATCTCTCTCTCTCTCTCTCTCGCATCTGACCTCATACGTGTGGATCTATATTTTTGTTGTGACCTCACATGTGTGAAAAAACATAGTTACCTATCAAACATGAACTATTACTTTAAAATGGGTACTCCAGCCCAAAAACCCCCCAAAAAATTGAAAAAACAACTTGAAAATAAAAAGTACTGATTCTACATAAATATATTTTTTTCAGAGTAAATTTTCATTTTTTTTTTAAATAACAGTAAAAAATAATAAAGGCCATTTTTTTGGTGCAAAAAAAACCTTGAAATCGAAAAGTGTTGATGTTAGAATAACATCTTTCGTTCAGGGTACATTTTCAATATTTTTTAATAATGATGTTAAAAATACAATATCATGACTCTGAAAAACTTTAAATTTCTAACGGTCTTCAAGCATGACATTAAAGATAAAATATCACATCTTTGAAAAGCCTTAAAATTCCAACTATTTTTAAGCATGACATTAAATTTAAAATCTCATTTCTTTGAAAAACCTTAAAATTCTAACAATTTTCAAGCATGGTGCTAAGAAAAAATACTTGTAACTGTTTTCAACCATAGCATTAAAGATAAAATATCATGACTTAGAAAAACATTAAAATCTTTCCAAATTTTGAACCATGGAATTAAAACCAAAGACTGTGACTACAAAAAAATCTAAAGTTTTCAAAATATTTCAAGCATGACATTATGGAAAAATTTTGTAACTAAAAAATACTTTAAAAAAGAACACGTGAATTAAAGAGTGATTATACCAAGAGTGATTTTTTTTTTTAATTCTAAATGTATAGCGATTTTAAAATCTTAGCCTAAGTCAATTTGATACATTGCAATATTTTTTTTTTAAATCAACCATCAAATTGACACGGTGTGTAGGTGAACTCAACCCATTGTATTGAAAAATTAAAAACCAACCATAAAATTGACAGATTATGGGCGCAAACTCAATTCATTATGACAAAAAATTTAAAATTAACTATCAACTTGCACATAATGGAGTTGGATTGCTAGACAAGCATCGAAACATACCCTATATATATATATATATGAAAGATACATAATAAAACAAAAATTCAAATATTGAAAAAATGTAAAAATAATAAAAAAATAATAAGTATAAAAAAAAACATGACAAAAAGTTATATACAAAAAATATATAGCAAGGACATAAAAAATCTATAAAATATAAATACAATAGAAACTAACTTGTAAAATTTTAAAATGAAAAAAAAAAAAACAAACAAAAATAAAATAAAATATAAATAAATAAAAAAATGGAAAATATTTCAAAAATAGACATAATTTAAGAAAAAAAAGTTAAACATTAACGAAAAAATCAAAAAACAAATTTATTTTTAAATTAAAGAAATAAAATAAAATAAAAACCAATTAAAAAAATAAAATATAAAAAATAAGAAAAAAAAATAAAAGGTAAAAAAAATAAAACATTTAAAAAAACAAAAATTAAAGGATTAGAGGAACAAAGTAAGACGGAGGATCCGAGATGGCGAGTGCTAGGGTTTTCTCCCGCAAGTTTCTGTTTGCCGCTGCAGCCGTCCCTAAGCTTGTTACAGGGGTCGATGGCGATCCATGGCTTGGGGTTACGAAGAACGTTTCTCTTTATGGTGCTGAAAGGGTTTTTTTAGTAAAATCGTCTTCAGAGAAATGGCTCCTCTCTTGCAGCCAAATCCTCGAGTTCAGGGTTTTCGTTCACGGAGCTCTGTTCATAAAATCTGATTAGATCTGTGCAATTGTTTTTCTCCCTATATTCTGAACCACTTTCCAGATGAAGTTGTCGAGGTTATTGACCTATGTGACCGCGTTTTACTGCCAGGATTCCAACTAGATCACGCGGCGAGGACATCAACGGAAGACCACCACCTTGTGTGGTTATACGAAGAGGTTTTAGGGTTGCAGAGAATCGAGGCGCCCAACTGCGAATTTGAGCCATGCAGCCATCATGCCACATCGTGTATAGAGGCCAGGTCGCGCCATACCCAGAACGCACAGAGCAATGGCAGGGGGGAAGAAGAAAAGAAATCTAGGATGGATCTACAGGTTTTCACACCGGTCTGGTCGTTGCAATCAATGAAGGGGGACTGCATGGTGCAGATCCGCCTCCTCTCTCAATGCATAGGCCCAAACATTGCAGATCCGGCCTGGATCTACCTGATCTAGCCAACATTCGAGAACAACCAGATCCCAGGCAGCAGATCGGTGGCAACAAGAATAGATCGAGCAGAGTTTTTGCAGATCTAGACATGCACAAGGAAAAACGACCCAATACGAGGCCAGATCTGGAAGATTGTTTACAACCAGAGCAGGTAACAACAACTCGTTTTCAGATTTTTATTAAATCCCGTTAGGGGAAAACACGTTTAGTGTGGGTTCATGTAGGAAGCACCATATTGGAGCTGAAACAACAAATATGGGCAATGACGGGATACCCAGTTCAAATCCAACATTTGGTTAGTTGTAGGTGGTCCCTCCAGGATAGTAGAACGCTGGAAAGCTATGAGATTAGTTCAGGAACAATCATTGCTTTAAACCTAAGGCTGAGAGTAGGGGCTCTGCCTCAGGGACAACCAAGCTCCTCAGGTGGAGACAAGGGGAAAAAGACAGCGCCTCAGCATAAAATCAAGGCAGGTTCCTCCTACAAAAACATTTTATAGGGCAACAGAGACTCAGGGTCCTCTCCAGATCAAGGCGGAAATACACCTAGGCCATAGATAGTAGACCAGCTAGGGCAAACCCTAGCCCTTAACGTTGATTCTACAGGGCTGGATGATTTTGTTAAGTCCTATGAAACACAGGCCCTAATCTGTCGTTTTAACAGTTTTTGGCCAAAACCAATGGATCTATTCCACTAGATATTCACCAGTTGGACCATGGAATGTGCCTTCCTCTTTGCTCCAAGGGGTTTTTTATAGTAAGATTTGCATCAAAGGAAGTCAGAGATATAATCATCGGTGCTGGGCCTTGGTTTTGGGGAACATCGGGGCTGTTTTTGACCCCTTGGTTTCCAGATTTCGATCCAAACAAAATGACTGTATCTAAAGTGCCAGTCTGGGTCCGCCTGTACAACCTTCCCCTTCACTTGTAGAGTGAACGTGTACTGGAAGGCATTGGGAACAGCATAGGGAAATATCTCAAAACAGATCTGGAAAGGATTGATGAAAGGGTCTACACTTTCGCATGCATTTGTGTGGAAGCATATCTAAGTAAAGGGCTGCAGGACAACAAAAGGCTTATCTACAAACAATAAAATTGGCTGCAAGCACTAGAATATGAAAACACAGCTTTCAGATGTAGGCTCTGTAGGCAGACATGACACTTGCAAAGCACATGTCCAGAAGCCAAGAAAGTAAACAGGAAAAAGAAGCAGAAAGGGAAACAGAGGAAACGATGGCAATTTCCCCCCCCCAGACTCAGAGGACGAAGAATCAGAAGCAGAGGAGAAAGAGACCCCCACAGAGAATGCCGAGGTTTCTCAAGAAATGGAGACTCAAAAGGGAACCACATCAGACAACAAGGCTGCACAGTTGCACTCAAATCAGGCAGAGAAGGCAAGCGAGGATCTGAATATGGGAGGGATCAAAAGACATGACCACTCAGACACTTCAGACTTAGACAAGGAAACATCATCACAGAAAGCAGAAACACAGTTAGTCTTAGCTTCGATTGAGCCCACTCAAGGAGAGTGTCGCAAGGTCGAAAAGAAAAAGGGGAGAAAAACTTGAAGGGTGAGTCTTTTACTCACTACCGGATTTCCAGTTTTTGTGCCCTTTCTCCCTTCTTCTCTCTTCTATTTTTCTTCTTCAAATGCAAGTTAGTTTTGTAACGTTGCATGGGGTGCGAAAGCACTTGACCCTAATGGGCATCTTATGGAAATGCTTCAATGCATCTGCTACTGTAACTTTCATTTTTTAAATAAAAAGTTACCAATTTTTTCCTTGGAAAAAAAAAAACAAAAATTAAAGGATTAAAAATCTAAAGTAAAAAAACCAAAATTTCTCAGCCATCGGAGGCCCAATCGACCAGCGATGGGAAGGGGATGCTTCATGACAAAAAAAAAAATGAAAAAACAAATTAACTTGTAAAAATTAAAAATTGAAAAAAAAAAATAAGATACTATTTTTATAATGTTAATTTAAAAAAGAAAAATCATAAATTTTCATTTTATTTTATGTTTAATTTTTTTTTTTAATTATTTAATTTAAATATTTATTAATTTTAATTGATTTTAATTTAAATTTATTTTTTTCTTACTTCTTTTTATTTTAATTTTTTTTTAGTAATTATCTTTTTTTTTAAATGAGGTTTTTATTTTTTATTTTTATTTTTATTTTTAACTTTAAAAAAATGGTGTTAGATTAAATTTTTGGGTTTAATTTCTTTTTCCTTCAATTATATTTTCTTTTGAAAAAATTTAATTTTTTTATTTATTTTCTGAAATTTATTTTTTTATTTTCTAATTTTTTTTATTTTTTTTTACATTTTTCTGGGTTTTTTGTTTTTTTTTTTATATATTTGTTTATATTCTCTGAAAGAAATGTTTGATGCTCATTAGAAATTTTCAAAATCAAGATGAACATCACTAACAAAAAAAAATGTTCACACTTTATACATAAAAAATTTAAAGTGTCAAAAATAAGTCTAAAAGAATGTGTTGATGTTGAATCAATACTTTTCAAAATTAGCTTGAAAATCACTAATATTTAAAAAAAATGTTCACTTGATACATAAAAAAATTTAAAGTGTCAAAAATATGCTCCAAAAAAAGGGGTGTATTCTCAATAACCATTTTTCAAAATCGAGTGAGTCTTTGCCACCTCAAAAAAATGGGTACTAGGTAATTTTCTCATGTGATTGGTATCTATGTTAAAAAAGGGCCAAATCTTTTTGAGGCATACTAGGGAAACATGACTGAGATTCTTAGGTGAAGAAGCAAGCCAAATTTCCTCCCTCGCAGATTAAGGAGACATTCTTTGGGAGTTGTTTAATTTGACTAGGACGTGATTGTACTAGCTTTGACCAAGTCTACTTTGTTGGTTAATTTTACCTTGTTATTGACTAAAATATCTAGGCATTTCTCTTGTTGAATTGAAGAATTTATCTAAGGTTGTAGGTTATTTCCCCATGTGGGTTTTCCCAAGGGAAATGTTTGTGTTCTTATTTAGTTGTCTCTTTGTGATCTTATTAGCATTTAGTTTCTACTGTTGAGATCTTCTATGTAATTGGTTTACCATGAGTATGAATGCAATAAAAGATTAACTAAAGAAATCATAAGAAGTAGTTATCATTTTTAAAAGATCCTATGAAACATCAATAATCTATTGGGAAAATGTCTTTACTTTGAAAACCTGGTGAAACCATAAGAATCCATATAGGGATAATAGTATCTAGTTGTGTTTACAAGATATTTTTATAGGGAGGCATTTTTCGAAAAAATCCTATTTAATGGGATGAGATCTATTTTTAATTGTGTATATGAATTTACTAAAGGAGAGATTATGCAAGAAATTTGTCTCGAATTTTGAGTGAATTTAGCTCTATGTTTATCAATATTGTGAGTATGGTTTAATTCATGGTTTTGTATTTAGTTTATTGGATTTTTTTTCATTTGTTGAATTATCCACTCAAAATACATGTTGAGGTTGTTAAAACATGGATTTATACTCCCATACAAAGATTACAGAAATCAGCAATTAAGACATACATGGGATGGCCTTGCAGAAATTCCTTTTAAAGTCCCACATGTTTGGCGAGAAAAGGAACCTTGCCTATAAATGAAAGAAGAAATTAGGATATACCTGCCCTATGAAAGATATATGTGGCACCACACTAAAAAATCAATATATTAGAACATTAAATGTCGATATATGAAATTATTAAGACAATAATATTTACTTGCCTTAATTGATAATCAGAAGAAATGTATGAAATTAACAAACATAGCATTAGAAGTTAGAACCTACAAAAAAACACATTGGAAAACAAATATAAATGAAATAAATTTCGAGGTATTTTCATCCTGCTTGACCTCAACATTCAAAATCACATAAGAGTCAAAAGACCACAAGCACACTTTTGAATCTCAGGTGAAATATGGGTACGCACATGTAATGCAGAGGAATATGCCTCCAAGGGACACCCAACATTATGCATGATGCATTCGTGAGGAAATTATATATATAGTAAGAGAAAGTGCTTTGAACACTTTTGGATTCCAATGTATAATATTGTAAATTCCAATGTCACTAATACAGATGAGCCAAGCTATTACAAAAAATGCAAACAGAAATGAAACCTTGTGTGTGCCATAATGGAGTAGAACAAAAACCCCACTAAGATGGTTGAGGAAATGGAAAAAAAATATTCCTATAAAAAAAAATGAGTAGAATGTCAAATATGGAAATCAAAATTCACATCTAAAGGGAAGAGTAGAAAATATTAATTAATTTGATGGAGAGGTTTCTTTAAGCATAATTTTTAGCATACATAATTTTCTAGTTTAGAAGCAATATTTGAATAGTGCAAAGAACAACGAGTACACATAAAAGCACTTAGAATTTAGTAAGAAATAATAAAATGCTATTTCTAAGGTTATGGGATAAAGAGTTAGAAAAAATACGAAACAATAAGGAATCACTTGAAAATATAATGGAAATGAAATATTGGAAAAAATGGCAAATCAACACAAGAAGTGCATATATAAAGCTAATGCCCAATACATAATCGGAAAAATTCTAACGATGCTTGATGTAATATTGGATGAAAGAAATGTTTTACTTACTCTCATTTAGATTATGAATTTTAACTTTAAGCCTTGATACCACAGAAAGAACTGGAAAATTCACAAAACCATTTGTGAAACTAATTAGAAACTATGGTTCCACTGCTGATGCCAACCTTGAAACAACTAGTTTTATAGCACTGGAATTGTTATAGGCCAAGATAGGCTCATAAGGAAAAAAAATGCAGTTCCACTTTTCAAAAATAAACTATCCTCAAACCATCATGCCAATTTATGGAGTGTAACCCTATGCGCTGAAATTCTATGCAGCTCTATGATGGAGGATGTCCATTTTTATCATCCTTTCAGTACGAACAAAACTCCATTGATGCATATCAATAGAACTCATCTACAATAGTGGTGTCACGGTGTGTAATGTCCTAGGGTAATTTTTCCCTTAGGGGTTTTCCTTTGCCTAGGTTTTTTTCAAACAATCATTAAGAAAAAAATAAGTTTATAATAATGCCCATTTATAGAATAGTAGGTAACCCTTTAGAATTATGTATGCATGAGTATAGAAATTCTCATAGAAATATGAATTTTTCAGCCAATACCAAATATATTAGGTCTCACTACCCAAAAAACAGAAAATGTGTCCAAACCAAAAATCTAACAATATAGAATTCCTTCGCAATTTCACAGTAATTGTAACTATGCTATAATATTCAACCCAATTTCCCTCAACCTCCATGAAACCAAAAAAAAGCCTCCAAAATTTGTTATTCACCCTAGAAGAGACCCTCCATGCATACGCTACCTTAGAGGGCTACCATCCACCCTGAATGCAGCTCCTAAAGGCCTCCAACTGCTAGTTATGGCCTGTGGCCTAGCCCATCAGTGGAATGGAACCTCATCCCCTAAAATAGTGCCCCAATATCCCCTTTAAATAATAGTCATACACTCCTATCCTCCTTGGCCTGGCTTCCCACTTTTCTAGTACCAATCTGCACTCAAGATCAGCCCAGACAGACTTTTCAAGCCCACAAACAATCTGATGTCACCTACAACAACTCCCACATTGTCCAAGGCAGACTTTCCCACGTTGAGACTTATCCATTTTTTAAACAACTTAGCTCCTCTTCTGCCCTGCAATCCAAGCCTAAGAAGATCCCTTAACTCACTCTTGGAACAACCCTTAATCTCCACGCTGTCACCTATAACAAACATAAAATCCCACATTGTTCCGAGGGCTCCTCTATGGTGTCCCTGTTTTTATGCCTCATGAAAGTTTATAGCTCCTTTGGAGATGTATTTCTACAAAATGGATGCCTCAAATAGCCTCAAATAATCCTTAATTTATAGGCTTTAAGGCCCAACGAATTTTCTTGAAGTGACACATCTATTGGCTCTCTTCTGCACCAAGCCTACATGACTTGGTAACCAATAATTACCTTGTCAAATTAGAAAATTCGTTTCTCTCTAACGACAACTCGGATTCAAACAATTCTCAATGTGTTGGAATCATGTAATCAAGAACTATGATCATCTTCCATCACATGTCATACTTCCATCATAATTTTAGCCCCAATCATGATGCCTGCAAAACCCCACACTTGGGTTCCAAGCCCACAAACTACCCTTGTGGTGCTCTCCTCTCCAAACCCTGAACCCTAGGGTTTGGAGTACTTACCAAGCTACACAAATCAATAATTGTGTCGTGAGAGAGAAGGAAATAGTGACAGGGCTATTTTTTCACTAGAGAGACAGAAAACGTGACGGGTGATGACACCATCATTTTGAACATTATTTAAAAAAACTATTATGTCGCTAGAGAGACATAAAAAGAAATAAAAATAAATAGAAAGTTGAAATTATTAGCTACCCAAAGCTCTTTATTTTTTCTATCATATATTTTCCATCAAATATCGTATCATCATATGATTTTATACTTATAATCTTACCAATATTCATTATGTAACTTACCAATATTCATCACATAACTTTTTAAGTTATCAATATAAAATCCCTTCAGCCCATTCCAAAAACATATGCAACATTGAACAAACTTAAAATATGAAACCTTAATAGTCAAGATAGTGCAAATTTAGAAAGGAATAGTTATGCATGACTAATTTAGTTGGAATAGAAGTTTTAATCTCATTATACCAAAGAGGAAGGCTCTCCCAAGGGAGTTGTGTATTGAATGAGATATCCCTTTCCAATTTCTTCAGAAACAATCTTCGACACTTTTATAAGAACTTCCAAAATATGTCACTTGACCAGGTACCAATCTCTTAAGACAGGACTCTCCTTTCCAATAGCCAGTCCTCCACTCCCATATGGTAGCAGTAGGGCACTCCCTTAAGATAGAGAAATGCTCCACAGACCAATTCTTCATCTAACAATTCAAGATAGTATTGTATTACAAGTTTTTGTTTTCATCCTCTGATGGTAGAAATAAACCACATGAGAGAAATGTTTTCTCCTATTCAGATGACATGCCTAGGGGGAAATGAGTCATCTTCCCTCCGAGCTTACTTAGGTTAAATTTGTTTTTTGTGTTTTTATATAGGAGTGGCCCTTGAAGTCCCATAATTTATTGAGGTTAATGCACTTAGCATTCCCATTGACATAAGGGTAACATAAATCTTGACCTTCATACGCAGAGCTTTGCCCAATCAATGATATCCACACAATTACACAATTAAAGTTGCTTCACATTCCTACATTTAGAATTTCCTTCATGTTAGTGAATTGTGGGTAAAAAAACCCCGTCTCCCCACTCACATACCTATGCACCTTTAGGGAACACTAATATCCTTTCTATGTAACATAATTTTCCACACGAGGTTCTAATTTACAAACCTGCACAACATTAAATTTCTACTTTCTCTAATTGTTCAATTCCATCTTGTTAGCACCATTGCCATAGTATGTGTTTCTGACCTAGATCATATCATTGTTACGAATGTACAACCAAGCCATCATCGTAGCTAATTCATTTTCCTTTGTACCTGAATTTACAAATAAAACAACCTCCAAGTTGCAACGAATGAAAAGTTAAAACTTGAGCTTCTCTTATATAGAAAATAGTTCACCAAATGAAATTAAATCTTGAGTTTTATGGTATTGAAAATGCCTAAAATCAACCCTCTTCCTCTTGCAGAAGTAAAAGACGATAGCTAAAACAAAGAAGCTATAGAATATGAACATAAAGGAATTTATCTAACAATATCATTAAAGTAAGAAAACTTATCATCAAAAAAATATGTTTAGGAATGCTTTCTTTGGATAATTTTAAATTTCCTACCACTAAAAGGAAATAACATAAGTCTACATGTTCTAACCTTAAGCTAAAGAGGACAAATTTAACAAAACAACAAATAACATCTTAAGATTTCCAAGAATCTTTGCAGCTAATGCCTCTACAAGCTCCGTGACTGCATGATGAAGATATATTGTGGTAGTATGTTGTAGGAGACTTTTCCACTTTACAATAGCATCAACAACTCCAAGGTGATAGTTCCAACAAGCAATAGAAATGATACTGGCATAAGAATCTAGGTATCGACACCATGTTTGTCAAATAAGTATTGAACCTTTCCTTCAACAATATTTGATTGCAGAAAGATCAAGGTATGCAAGACCATTGTTATAATCCATTACACACGAAATGTTAAGGATGCAAAAAATATTACTACAAGCAAAATTAAAGATACTCCAACACTTAGTGAGCTACATCCTTCGCTATCTTATCCTAAACAAATGACCCATGACATATTCTTAAAATTTTTAATCCGTTGCAACCGTAAGATTATTATCTTGCACAATAAATGTCAACTGCAATATTGTGGAATCTATTCGATCAAAATCACTCAGTGATAACACCCAAATTTACATAGTCACATGAACCTCTTTCATGTTCTTCTTTTCCTTATAATTTTTGTCTGAAAAAGTCTCAAGTTTTTCTCCAAACCTCTCAAACTATAGTGTCATTATAATAGAAATTTATACTTTCCATAATTATATTTTTTTGTATATAATAATAGGTGTGAAGTATAGTTTATTTATTTATTTATTAGAAAATCAAGTAGTTGGGACCCTCTTTAAGTTCATTGAAGCAACACCCCATGATTTTTTCTTTTTAATTCTAAACTCTTCTACAACACAATCGTCTTGTCTATTGTTGGTTGGGATTCATATGTAGTCTAGGTTAATTGAAGTTACTCAAACAATAGGAATTATATCATATAACCAATGCATCCAAACATCTATGGGAACTATGTATTTGAATATTTCATTTGGAGACCTATTCAAAATCTCAACTATTCATACTATTCTTACTACCTAATACTCATTTTGAAAATTATTTTATTTTAACATGGTCCTTGCCATATTCATGATGGTTTAATTTTTCCAATCTGCTATTCCATTTTTTCATGGATTCTACCTCGCTGTGAATTTCCTTTTGATACCTTGATTCCTGAAATATGCTACAAATTCTTGGATTCATATTCATATCCTCCATTTGGTATTAATACTTATTATTTGATTGACACTTTGTTTCTCTAAAATGGCTTTGAATTGTTTGAAATTTTGAAATGTATCATATTGTATTTTTATGAGGAAGATCCATGTCATTCTTTAAAAATCATCAACAATGGCTCGAATGTAAAAAGATTGCTCCTATTGAATGGGTCTACAGTGGACCACACATGGCTGTGCTTACTAGCCCAAGTGCAGTTCAGGTTATATAGATGGTAGCATTTAGAAAATTGTTTCTTTAGTGTTTGCAAGGATACAACTTTCACGTGGATTATGATGGATATATATCATAGCTATACATTGTTCCATAGATCTTTTTTCTTAAATATATAGACTATTAAAAGCTAAATGGTGTTATCTAAGTTGTTCTAGCAAAGTTTCAATGGGAATTTCTTTGGGAAATTTTCTTTGTTGTTAAGTATGCAACTTGAAGTTCTTCCTATTTTGTGACTAGTACTTCCCAATAGTCAAAATTATTTAAAATATCTTCTCTTAACTTCCCACCCTGCATAATTTGTGTTATTTAGTATGGGATATTATTTGTTCGGATTGCTTGTGGAAGCCATTACTCACTTCTATAACAACTCCCCCTTACTATGGATTATGGGGCTTCAAATTAATTTTTAACTCATTGAAACCCTAATTGAGTTCATAAAGCCTCAGTGCTAGATACTCCAGATTAAAACAGTGGCTCTAAGAACTACAAAGAAATATTGGGACAATTATGGTTTCTCCCTTTAAGACTATTTATGGGATTTTCAATGGCGACTATAGAAAAAAAATATCAGTAAATAGATTTAGTGGCAATATCAACCAATAATTCTCTCTTGGGTTTCTTAATGCAAGGCGGGTTAGAGAAATTCGAGTGCATGGGTTCTTCCTTATGAAACTTAATGGGTGTGGCTTACTAATTTGAAAGCCCCTCTCAGGCTTCTCCTTTGCAAAACTTCGTGATTATGACTATTTGAACACACTTTTTCAATGATTACAACAAAAATGGAGACCCCTTCAAAATGAATCAATGGTAGCTACTATGCCTGCACCACGGGTTAATAATACCTACCGATTAACTCTAGAAAAAACATAAAAACATGAAATCTTCTTTGAGAGGTTCTCTTCAACTTTATGGCTCGAGCTACAATGTCAAAATTCAAGAGGAAGAGTGAAAAACCACATTAAATCATAGAGTTGCCAAGATTTAAAAAGCAATGGAGCTTGAGAGATCTTCTCAATAATAAAAATGTACTTGTTTGATTCAATCTAACACTTTGTTTGATATGATCTAAATCATTATTGCAAACTTGTACTTCTACATTGAATGCACTACACTACCACAACTATTGACTGTCTAAACTAGCTAACTAGTCAACAATTGCATTCAATAATTGTAGCAATAAGATATTTTTGTTAAAATTCACTAAAAATGAGTTTAAGGAGAAATAAATATTATAATATGACGATTTAATATCTGCAAAGGAAATGAGCTCTCTCATATTGCTATATTATAAAAATTTAGAGTTCTAGTTGTTTAACCATTGATGTCCTAATAATTTGCATCCATTTCTTAGAATTAGGAAGTATAATCTAAATGATGTTAGAACCATGAAGTTTATCTATATCTCGGAATACAAAGATTGTTTAGCAAATAATGTGGACTAATTGTCAATAAACATGAAATCGCAAAATTAATATGTCCTCAACGACCCCATAATGACAATGTAGATAATGGAACGAACATCCAACGGAAACATATTGAAATCTCCCCTACAGAAGTATTTATGATTTATAACATAAGTGTATATGGCATATATTGCAAAGATACAACATTATATTTAGTTTGATAAGCTATGTTTCACTTAAATGTAAGGCATAGTTCCTTTCACTCATGAATACACCAAATGTACTGTGAAATGTTATGAATATTTTCTTGGAATACAAGGTGAATGATCATATGCATCTCTTCAAATTGTTGATTTAACCATTGTACATTTGGGAATCAATCATGTAGATTAGCTGCCACATTGGGAACATGTGACTAACCACCAACTCACAGTAATGGTGAGGGTTTGGAAATTTATTAATGCACGTCGGTTTCAATGTAATGGAAAACATGAACATGGTATTAGAGCCTTTGCCCACGTTGAATTCCTTTGAGTAATGTGAGAGGGTGGGTGTTGAAGTAACTTTGACACCCCTAAGAATCAATCATGTTGCCTAAATTCCATGTTGGGAACCTAGGACTAACTGTCCACGCAAACTATGATAAATAAGTTAGTACATAAAATGGAAAAAGGTGTTAGCGTAATGACTTTTTGGCTTGTTATTGTTTTATTGACTTGGGCCATTAGCATTCAAGTCGTTAAAATAACTCACCTGTGATAGGACATACCAACTTTTAATATAGTCGGATTTCTTTTTAACAAAGATGTTTAGAACATTTTATTTTTTATTGTCGGTTTGACCCACAAGATTCAATCTCATAGTTTACATAATACTTCATAACATGACTATCGTTAAGGCAAAAATGTTAAAAATATCTTTATAAAAAAGTTCCTTATAAAAATTAAAATTAAATATTATCTTACTCTACTCTACGTGAATCACACCAATTCCTAACACATCTCAATATTTTGTGCTTAACATCTTACTTGCACATAAGGATTTCCTTAAGAATAAACTTATCATTAACTCTGGAAGAAAGGATTTCCTCTTATCATTAACTCTTCAACAGTTTGTTTGTGGGATGTGCTTTTATACACTTATAATTATGTAAGTCACATATCTGCCATATTGGAAAGGATCTGCCATATTTGTGAGAATAGGAGCATCGAGGATGAAAGCCACTTCCTCTTAGAGTGCCCTGCTTACAACCACATTAGATCTCAATTTCACAACCTCTGTTACAATACTGACCTTCCTAGCCTTTTACAATGCCAAAATTATAGTGAACTCGGGAGGCTTCTCTCCAAGCTTTTTGAGCATAGGAATAAAATCTTAAATCAAAATAAATAATTTCTCTTTTTAGGTCGGATAGATCATTATTTGGTCTAAGTAGACGTTAACCATCATGATCATCATCATCATCATCATCATCATCATTTGGTATGATGCAACTATACATTTAATCACTACCGTTCCATTAATAATTTTAATTTAAAAATATAACTATTAAATTTATATATAATATGATTAAATTTATATTAGAAAAAGAAGAATTAGAAGTTTAGTTTTATAAATGTTCGGCTAATCGTTATTTTAAGTGAGCACGTTCACGTTTATCGAGATATCTCTTTCCTAAAAGACTGGTATTAGAGTGATACCCTCGTTATCTCTGTATTTAGTATCTTTATCTTGTTGAATCTATTGTATTTATTGTACTTAGTACGGAAATCGAGTAAGTTGAAAAAAAAATGCACTCCAAAATTCCTTTCCATGGCTTTTAAGTTGGTCTGGAATGATCTTAATGCTATTAAACAACACGCAAGAAAAGCTAGCTTGAGGAGCATGTAGAGGCATCTTGGATCAAATTTGAAATCGGATCTTCCCTTTTCCTGGTAGGAGTTGAGGGCTAGTTAGAATTAAGATACCCATGTCATGTGGGTCGGTGCCGTACTACTCTGTGGGTTCGCGGTCCGACGAACAATTGAAAGGAAAAAGACTCCTTGTGGAAGGAGAAAATTGGAGATGCTGTCAAACTAATCGAGTGGAAGTGTCGTGCGGACCAAACAAGACCATAGTAGAGGAGTTGATATTAAAGTATTAGAGTGATGCCGAGCAATGTAGAAAAAATCAACGATATTATAATTTTTCACTAGTGCAGTTCGACGACAATAGTTGTTTTGAATAATGTATTTTGTATAAGTATAATGCAAAATGCAAAGCCGGCGAGCTCTGTTCTCCGCCGCCATCATACTCCGGGTTCAGATAGAAGTTAGTAACAGAAGCAAATTTTCCACATTAAATCCTCCAAATGTCAAATAGTTTATTTCTAGTATGGTTGATAGCCAACATTTTCATACCCCGGAAGCAAATTTTCCACATTGAATCCTCGCAATGTCGAATAATTTCTTTAAATTTCTTTGTTAAATAATTTTCACTTAATCTAGGTCGCGAGGTCAGTACTTCATCGTCACAAAATTTAGAAAACGAGAAATAATGGAAGGAAAGTAAACGCAATGTAACATCCTAGCATTGTAACTGAATGGATGGCAAGAATCTGGTAATTAATAAATCTATCGCAATATGTTCGGCGTGCCGTTCCCAACGCTAAGTTGTATTATTTTATGGTTTTCTTCTGCCCATTCCATCGTGCTATCGTTGAAATTTATTAAATAATTCCACTTTGCATGACTGTTTTGCGGACCGGACATTAGATCTAAGATACAAATACGATGGCAAGGCCTAATCATTTAGCCGCTCGAATTCTCCTCTATTGCCGGGTACATCTGTTTCAGAGAGGCGTGTAGTCTCGTATCTTCTCTTCTGTTCGCCATAGTATTGTATTGTCTCTTGATAATACATTACAGTGTGTTTTTGCTTTTATTGTGACAATCGCATTGGGTCCAAATAGAAAAGTTGCCTTAAATTAATTCAACGATGAAGAGCTCTGCTATCATTTTTTTAATGTTGCTTGCAGCACCGTTATGTGTGGCTAGTCGCATTTTCGGCTTCAAGCCGTTTTTTCTCACTAGCGATTCTCAAGTTAAAGCTACTCCTGCAATTAGTTATCCGTCGAGGAAAGGGCTGCTGAGGTGGAAGCCGTGGAGCTGAACGAATGTTTTAGAGGAAGAGCGAATCTTGAAAAGAATGGTTTCCTCAAGCCCAATCTATCTGCGAAGTCGAGGGCTTCACATCATGGTTCTGATGAACTACTTCAGACAATCCTTGCTTCTCTAAAATTTTCTCTAAAATTTAATCACGAAGTGGAACGTGGAGAAATCTGTTCCACTCTTTGAGCCGTTAGGTCACAGCCCTGGAATTGGTCACGATGATATACTTGGATTGAGACACTGAACGGAAAAAGCTGGCTAATTCGTTGAAACGCTTTCTAATATTACGAAAGGAGAATCTAGCAGTCGGATATGCATGCGATGGTTACTTTGTATGTCTGATATTATAGAAAGTATTGTGTAGTTAACTGTTCAAATAAGAATATGTTGTAAGATATGCAGGTTGTATTGTATTGTTAGGAATTTTTGATAATTCCAGAACAGAACAGAACGAACAGAGAATGATGCTCTATTTTAACACAGAGAAACTAAAATTGTTGGGAAGAATAGATTTTTATACACACAAAAGACAAAGTTTATATTCATTAACAATACTGACTGATACAAAAAAAAAAAAAAGATCTTCCTCTAACAAAGGGATTACAACAGGAACGCTTTAGATGTAGTTCCAAAAAAAAACTTCACTCTCTCTTTTGCTTGAAAATCAACACTGTTGTGTATTACAAGAAACTTTCTCTCTCTGCATTGCTGAGCTCTAACTCTCATATTACATTAGTGCTGCTGCGCATTACATTACATATTCAACATGTGTAAGTGTCATAATGGATCATCCACTGCTTTTAACTCTCTCATGGAGTCTCTGCTACAATTTGTGCGCTTTGATGAACAAAACTGATCTTTTTTTATATTCTGTTGTACTTCTTGCTCGAGTAGAATGGACAAAAAAATGAAATCCCATGCCTGATAAATATTTTAACTGCTCGAGGGTGTCCTGTTTGTCCTTTGGCCATTCTCTTCTTTAAATGCAGTTGGTGAGAAGTAATGGCGCAAAGTGCTAGATCTGGCCTTCTTCCTCCTTCAGGAACACAAAACAGGTTAAGGGCGTAGAGACAATATGGCGGAGGCATGTATAGGGCGAGAACAAATAATGGCCATCAGATTCACAGATGAACGGTGGAGATCACATCGAAAAAAAAAGCTATTGGGAGGTGACGAGGATGGCAAGGAAAGTGCACAAGGCTTATCGCGCGGGGCAACAGGTCCGACGTGGTAGAGAACCTTAGACTATGCGATGTGCGATTTGCGGCAGACACTGCGATCGCAATATCGCATCGGCGAAAAAACAAATGGGAGGGCGAACCTTTGACACTGGTGAGTGTGATTTGCGATTTGCGATCGGATCACATCGCAGAATCGTAATTGGCGAAAAAACACGGGGCGTAATGGATGAAATAGGGCGCGGACGCGATTTGTGATAGCGATAAGATCGCATCGCAAAGGTAAAAACATAGGTGTGGGGAACTGGCGGTTTTGATGCTACAGTTGAAAGTAATATTTCAACGATCCCCTTTAATTTCAACTGCTGGGTTATCAGTCATACCCAGACATTTCCTCAAAAACTCAAAACTCTTCTGCCCCAATGGTTTGGTCTGAATATCTGCAATTCCTGAATTCTGCAGTGTACTAAAACAATTTCTCCATTGTTTACCAATTCCCTGATGTAATGAAACTTTGTGTCAATGTGTTTCGTTCTCTTATGAAACATAGAATTCTTGGATAATGCAATAGTTGAGCTATTGTCACAAAAAATCACAATTCTTTTTGTTTGCTCTTGGCATAAACTCCTTAACATCCTTCTCATCCAAACTGCTTGACACGCTGCTGCTGTAGCCACCACATATTCTACCTCTTCTGTAGACAACACTACAATAGGTTGTTTTTTAGAAGCCCATGAAATGGCTCCTGAACCCATGTGAAAAACATAACCGGATGTGCTTTTCTGATCATCTACACTTCTAGCCCAATAACTATCGGTGTATCCAATTAAATCTGAACATTCTGAAATAGTATATAAAATGCCAAACCTTTTAGTACCTTTAACATACCTCAAAATCCTTTTTGTTGCCTGCCAATGTGCGTCTTTTGGCCTCTCCATGAATTTGGAAATCAAACTAATAGCATACATTATATCTAGCCTGGTTGCAGTCAAATACATAAGGCTGCCAACTATGCTCTTGTACAAACTAGGATCAAAATCCTTGTTGTTGTCCTATTTGCTGAGTTTTAATCCTATCACTGTGGGAGTGATTGCTGCTTTGCTCTCCGGCATATTAAATCTTTCTAACACTTCATTAACATATTTTGCTTGTCAGATAAAAATACCATTTCCATTTTGTTCTACTTCTATTTCTAAGAAGTATCTCAGCAAACCGCTCTCAGTCATTTCAAATTCTTCTTTCATGACTGTTTTGCAATTTTCAATAAGGTAATCATCATTACGTGTGAAAATAACATCATCAACATATAACACAACAATTAGTAATTTACCATCATTTTCTTTGATGTAGAGAGTGGGTTCTCCCTCACACTTTTCAAATCCATTTTCTAGTAGATATGAATCTATCCTACTATACTACGCTCTTGGTGCTTGCTTTAGCCCATAAAGATCTTTCTTCAATCTGCACACTTCGTGCTCTTGGCCTTTCTTTTCATAGCCTAGATGTTTTTCAATGTAAACCTCTTCCATTAACACTCCATTTAGGAATGCTAACTTCACGTCCATCTAGTAAACTTTCCACTTGTTTTGTACTGCTATGGACAACACTGCTCTCACGGTTTCCATTCTAGCAACCGGTGCAAAAGTTTCCTCAAGTCTCTCCCATACTGCTGTTTATATCCTTTGACAACCAGTCTTGCCTTGTGTCTTTCTATTTTTCCTTTAGCATTACTCTTGGTCTTGTAGACCCATTTAACTCCAATGACTTCTTTTCCTTTTGGTAGTTCAACTAAATCCCATGTCTTGTTTCTTTCTATGACATTGATCTCCTCATCCATAGCTTCTATCCATTTCCTATCCTCAATTGCTTCTTCAAAATCAACAGGGTCATCAACATGACAATATAAAGAAAACAAAGAATTCATACCTTCATTTGTTGCCTCTTGTTCATAAATTTCACTTAAATTTCTGAACTTCTTACCTCTTTCATTTGACATACAAGTGTTTGAAGAAGCACTTTAATTTCCTCTTTGTGGTGTGCTTGGAGAAGCACATTCATTTCTCCTCAAGGGTGTCTCTTGTTGCCCTTGTGTTCGTGCTGCTATTTGGGGATGTATTTCAACCATCTTCTCATCATCTTCATCGTGTGACAAAGAGTTTTTAACATTCATTGTTTTCTATATGCTTCCATCCCAAGCTTCCTCCTCAATGAACTGAAGATCTCTACTCACAATAAGCTTCTTGGTGGATGGCTTATACAACCTATAAGCTTTGGATTCCTCACTGTATCCAATGAAAATACATTTCTCCCCTTTGTTGTCCAACTTCTTCCTTAGTTGATCTGGAATGTGTGCATAAGCCACACATCCAAAAACTTTCATGTGGGTGACTCCTTGCTTTGTCCCACTCCATGCTTCTTCCGACACTCTGTTCATGACTGCTTTTGTCGGGCATCTATTCAAAATGTACGCTGCGCAATGAACAACTTCAACCCAATAATGATTTGGCAAATGCTTTGCCTTTAACATACTCCTTGCCATATCCATGATTGTCCTATTCTCCCTTTCGGCAACTCCATTTTGATGCTGAGTGTACCTAGTGGTAAACTGCTTATGAATTCCATTTTCTCTACAAAAATGTAGAAATTCTTTGGAGATATACTCACCTCCTCTATCAGTTCTTAGAACTTTGATATGAAGCCCGCTTTGGTTTTCTACAAGTGCTTTGAATTTGAAAAATATTTCAAACACTTCATTTTTGTTCTTCAGGAAATAAACCCAAGTTTTTCTAATAAAATCATCAATAAATGTTAGTATATAGTGGCTACTTGCAAGTGATGGAGTTGCATCGGCCCACATAAATCTGAGTTTACAATCTCTAAAGATGCTTTTGCCCTTATGCTTTTCCCAAATGGAAAACTTTCTCTGTGTTGTTTGCCCAAGATACAACCTTCACAAAGGCTGTCTGGTTTCTCTATCAATGGTAATCCTCTTACCATTCCTTTTTCTATTCAATAGGTTAAGACCTCCAAAGTTGAGATGTCCAAATCTCAAGTGCCACAACCAATTTTCATCTTTTGGTTCGCTTTGAAAAGCCTCTTGTGTCACTGTTGCTATTCCTTTTCCACTTTTTAAATCTACTTTCATTCTCAGAGGGAACATCATGTTCCTTGCCATCTTCACTTCAGCAATACATTGTTTGCTTGGTGTTTTATCCATGATGGTGCATACATCATTCTCAAAAGAAAACATTGTACCCCTTTTGAACAAGTTGTCCAATACTTAAGAGGTTACATTTCATTCCAGGAACATAATAAACATCTGCTATGGTTTTCTTTTCACCTTTCTTTGTTAAGACATTTACTTCTCCTTTTCCCATAACCGAAACTTTACTATCAGTCCCTAGTGTGACTTGTGACTTCACACTTTGATATAACAGAAAAGACAGATCTATGTTTCCTGTCATATGGTTACTGCAACCAGAGTCTAGAAACCATACATCTTCACTCTTTTCTTCAGCTATATACAAATTATCTTGGCTGATATTTTCTCTAGTGAAATTTCCACTAGTTCTATTACTCATATCATGCTGCTTCTTCCTGCATTCATTTGCATAATGCCCATATTTTTTACAATAGTGACATTAGACATTGGATTTATCATACCTTTGTCCTTGAGCATGATGTTGTCCACTTTGTTGACTGCTCCCTTGACCTTGGTTCTGATTTGGATTGTTGTCTCTTCCTTTAGCATTTGCTGGACTGTTTCTTCCACCTCTGTTTTGGCTTTTTCCTCTTCCTCTCTTGTTTCCTCTGCCTTGACTTCTTCCTCTTCCAAAGAACATCTGGGTCTTAAAGGCATGTTCTAGAGATGAGTTTTCATTTCTACTGAATCTCTGCTTATGTGTTATTAGTGATGCATGTAGTTCATCAATTGAGAATTTTGTGAGATCCTTTGTCTCTTCTATGGTGGTGAAAATCGCATCGAACCTTGAAGGTAGGATCCTCAATAATTTCTCCACAATCCTCCTTTCTTCAAGAATCTCTCCATGAGACCTTATCTGTGTGACCAGTCCAATCACATGTGTGAAGAATGAGTCAATATTATCTGACTACTTCATGCAGAGAGTCTCAAAATCTCTCCTCAGCAATTGTAGTTTTGTTGTTTTCACTTTCTCCATGCCTTGATAGGCTATCTTGAGAGTTTTCCATGCTTTTTTAGATGTCTTAGCTGCTGCTATCCTTGGAAACACACTCTCATGCACTACTTGATATAAAAAGTAGAGGGCTTTATAAACCTTCTTCTTATAGCTCTTCAACAGTTCTTTCTCTGCCTGAGTTAAATTATTAAACTCATCTTCATCTGTTGGTTCTTCAAAACCATCCTCAACAAATTCCCATAAGTCTTGGGAAACAAGCAAAGCTCTCATGGTTATTGCCCAATAGTCATTGTTTTTCCCATTAAATTGTGGGAGCTAGGTATTACAGATATCTATGCTAGTGTTGGCTCCAGCCATTCTTGCACTCTTAACTATGCTACAAAATACTTGACTGTGTATTTAAAATAAATGACTCTCCTCAACGGTAACAGAAAAAATAAACTTGAGAAATACCTTGGATTCTTTCTTGACTGAGTCTTCACTCTGCTCGAGAAGCTGCTGCAGCAAGAAATCCTTCCTTTAGCTTCTTTGACACCTTCAAAGAGCCTAGAGAAGCTCTGGTACCATGCTGGGAATTTCTGATAATTCCATAACAGAACGAACAAAGAATGATGCTTTGTTTTAACACAGAGAAACTAAAATTGTTTGGGAGAACAGAGTTTTATACACACACAAAAAAACTTTGTATTCATTAACAATACTGCCTGTTACAAAAAAAAGATCTTCCTCTAACAGAGGGATTACAACAGGAACGCTTCAGATGCAGTTCCAAAAAAAAAAACTCCACTCTATCTCTGCTTGAAAATCAACACTGTTGTTTATTACAAGAAACTTTCTATCTTTGCAGTGATGTGCTCTAACTTTCATATTACATTAGCATTGTTGTGTATTACATTACATATTCAACGTGTGTAAGTGTCATAATGGATCACCCACTACTCTTAACTCTCTGATGGAGTCTCTACTATAGTCTGTCTACTTTGATGAAAAAAACTGATCTTTTATGATACTCTGTTGTACTTCTTGCTCGAGTAGAATGGAAAAAAAAATGAAATCCCCTGCCTAATAAATATTTTAACTGCTCGAGGGTGTCCTGTTTATCCTTTGGTCGTTCTCTTCTTTAAATGCAATTGGTGAGAAGTAATGGCACAAAGTTCTGGATCCAGCCTTCTTCCTCCTTCGGGAACACAAAACAGGTTAAGGGCGTAGAGACAGTATGGCAGAGGCGTGTATAGGGTGAGATCAAATAATGACCGTCAGATCCACAGATGAACCGCGGAGATCACATGGGAAAAAAAAGCTATTGGGAGGTGACAAGGATGGCAAGGAAAGCGCACAAGGCTTATCGCGTGGGGCAACAGGTCCGACATGGTAGAGAACCTTAGACTATGCGATGTGCAATTTGCAACAGACACTGCGATCGCAATATCGCATCGGTGAAAAAACAAATGGGAGAGCGAACCTTTGACACTGGTGGGTGCGATTTGCGATCGGATCGCATCGCAGAATCGCAATTGGCGAAAAAACACAGGGCTTAATGGAGGAAACAGGGTGCGGACGCGATTTGCGATAACGATAAGATCGCAAAGGTAAAAACATAGGTGCGGGGAACTGACGATTTTGATGTTGCAGTTGAATGTAATATTTGAACATGTATATATATATGAAATAAAACTTTTGCCTAATTTAATCTCTTTTATTTTAATATATTTGTTATATTAAAACAAGACAACTTTCCTAGTGGTTTTATTTAATTATTACACTTGGAAAAGAATGAATCAGCTGGTTTACTACTTATAACTAGTTACTCATATTGGAAAAGTATGAATCAGTTGGTTTACTACTTATAACTAGCTACTGATATTTTAAATATAACTAGCTACTCATATTCTAAATATTAGATTTTCTGATAGATGTATTTCAAGATATCAAAAATTATCAAATTAGCAATTATCTGAGATCTTCAAAAAGAACTTATTATTAAAATTTTAGAATATAATTCATTTTAAAAATATTTAAAAAAGGCACATATAATATAATTATTATGTGATATAATTAATATAGATTAGGAGTCATAGATGTCTAAATCCAAACATTTACTTGAGCCAAATACTATCAAGTTATTAATTCTTTTAGAATAATTATTCTAAATTTCTATCAAAGTATCAATTCTCTTAAATAAATAAATAAAAAATGACAAAAAATAGTATTGCATTTTTATAATATGATTTTTGTTACCATTTTTTTAAATGCATTTTATTTATTTATATAACAAGCTTATTATGGCATATAACTAACATAGATTAAGAGTCATACAAAAAATAGTATTAAATTCTTATCATGTGGTATATGTTAAAACTTCATGTCAAAAGTGTTTTTTTTAATGCATTAAATGCATATAATGATATATAATAGAGTATTAAAATATCATGGTAGATCATATCTGTGAGTAATTCATGTTTTACTTTACTACCATTTGAACATGTCACAAATGGAAAATGCATATGTTTTGATTAATAAACCAAATTAAGAAAATGTGAGAATCATGTTATTGTTTCTTTAAGTAGATGATGATGGTAGAGAAAGATGTTGCACTTTGCTCTACATAATTCAAGTCCTTGCTTATTTGAAGACAACTAAGGATGGGATCTTCAATGATAATTCATCAATTGCTCCAATAACCACATATAAGATATTTAGTCATTAATTTGCAATCCTACAGAAGCGAAAATAACAAAAGCTATTTCTTAACTCAACTTATATATGCATCCTCAATTCACTTCAATGTTCTATTTACTTATTTTAATATTATACTAATTATATGAATATTGATGAAAACAACCATGATGATTATACTATTTACGAAGATCAACTTTGGTGTATTAGACTTTTAAGAAAAAGGATAGAAAATGAATGTTTTGTTTTGTTTTATAATTTTATTTGCATAACAAAAAAATAAAACAAAATTGAGAAGATATTTTAAATATTTATAATTTTGATTAATTAATAACTTATGAATGTCAATATTATTACAAATATTTTAAAATTTAATATGGAGATATACTTGACATTTTAAAAGAAATTGTTTTTATTATTTAACTTTTCACTATCACAAAAATAACCAATTATTTTGTTCTATAATACTTTATTTTAAAATTATTTAATATTATATTACATCATAATATAGTGAAGTTATTTCATATATTAACACTATTAATTTTAATAAAAACCGATATACATTATTTATATATATTAAAGAAATATGCGTATTTTTTTATTACTAGTGGGGTGACATATTAGATTCCATGATTATTTGTTGGAAAATACACTCTCTTTTATGTACATAAGGATATAGTTGCAGGTGATAACTAAAATATTTAGAAAAAAATAAATGTTATAAAACTCAATGGAAACCTATCATATCGATCCTGCATAATATTTAATATGGTAGATAGTGTGTTGTAAAATTTGAATTAGTTTCGAACTCTTTGAAAATCAAATATAGTAATTTTTGAAAATTTGATCTATAAGGCGGTTAATTAACTAGCTACATAGTAGCTAGTACCTGTTCTTAATTTTAAATATGGCTAGATTAAAGTAAAATTATATATATATATATATATAAAATCTAAATTTCAAAATATTTTAACAAATTGTTATATTTTAAAAAAATTGACAAAAATTATAAAAAAGAAAAAAAAAGGATTTACTGAACCAAATCATAATTTTGCCAAGTAAATTTCTAATTATAATATGTTTTATTATTTTAATAATTAAATTTATTTAATTTTGAAAACCATAGTAAACAAATAGTGCTTTATTTTTATTTGAAAACTTAAGTATTGGTGTGAATTTTTCTTTTATTTTTAATTTTTAGAAATTATAGCTGATTTGTTTAAATATTTGGTTGAAAATAAGAAAATTTTAATTTTAAGTTATTTTATATACATCATTTTAATGTTTTAGGATATTTCGTAAATATTAAATTTATGTTTGCATTTTATAACACAAAATATTATAATTTTAACAAAATCTATGTGGCTATATTCTAAACTAGAAAGCCAAAAACCATTTAGAACCTAAAATTTTATTAATAAGATGTTTTTTCAAAATATTATTTGTTAATAATTTTGTTTTAAATTATAGTTTTGAGGATGTAAAATTACAAATTGATAAAGATTTCAATCAAAATAGTGATGAAGATAACAAAAATTGAAAATCTTTTATAATGTTGATCACATCCCACTGAATATAATGTGGCCAAAACAAAAAAAATGAATGAAATGACCACAACCATTTCCATTCTCACAAGCATGTGATTTTAAATCTTGAGAGGCCATGAAATATTGTGTACACAAATGTGTTTCCAATTTCATTTCGCATTTAATTACTCCATATTTTAATAAATAATTACGTCAATAGGTGTCCCCCATATCAAAATTGGTAAGTTAATCATTTCCTTAATCTTTTTTATCAGATGGCCTAAATTGAAATATGCCAGTACATTCTTTTAGTCGTTAGTAAATCAATGGGTGAAATTAGCTACAGTAACTTTCTTGCATGTCTAGAACACATACTTAGACTATACTTAAATTATTTTTTTGCAAAGCATGATTAAAAAGTTACTGTGCCACTCGTTGATAACCACGTATGTAGGATTAAGAAAAAATGAAATAAAAAAATTACTATCGAACACCCGTCTTTCATAGTGCCTTTGAAAGTGGTCTCTTTGCATTCTGAAACGTATGCATGGTTGAAGCATAAGGACACATTTTGATCGATTACAATGACGGTTGAAGGATTTATGCCCGATAATCATCCATAACCATGAAAATGAGGTATATAGGGATAAATTCGAGTAATAAGGGGACATTTCATGCATTACAATGAGGGTTAAACCATTTGTGCATGATAATCATCAATAACCATGACAATGAGGTATGTAGGCATCGATCGATGAAAAATTTCTTTAATTCGGTTAAGTACAGTCGAAATGTGAAACGTTCTGCCAATTTGTATTCTCCTCCACCAGGTATTTTGAGTTTTTAGTTACATTACAAAAGTTCGAACCTCATAGTATGGCCCATTCGATATATTATAATCAAACACTCCGTGGATGCATGCATTTCTTTGTTAGCGCTTAAGGTTGTTGGAATTGTTGAAGGATAACTGGAATGTTGGCTTCTCTCGGCTTCTATCTGGTAAAAAAGGTGGCAAATCTCGTCATGTTTTACATTTTTTCCAAGCTCTCACGACTGTCTCTCATAATTTGGTGTAGTTCATGTCTGATTGAATTATTCCCTACTATTTTTTCAGGTTTCAGCATTGGAGAAACGCTTTCTTAGTGATTGTCAAACGCTCCGTGGATGCATGCATTTCTTTCTTAGAACTTAAGGTTGTTGGAATTACTTTTTTTTTAGGTTTCGAAGGCGTTCAAAAATCGATATTACAGGTATGTATATTTTTTATTTCCGCAATATTTTTCCACTTTAATTCAAATGAGCTGACTAGCCCGTGGAAAAAAAAAGAAGGGAATTGATTGTGTATAAACCATTTACAAAGGAAAATGCCCACATAAACATACCTTTTCGTCCTTCCATACAACCTTGTCACGCTTCTCAAGGTTTAACCTCATCACAATCAGCCATTGGTCCTACCACGGTCATACGTATATATATGTATCTTCATCGCCCCTTCCGCTCTGATATGCGATATCAGAGCGTTAACGTATGTTTTAGCATTAAACCACTTTAACAAAAATATATGGATTGCACAGGAAACCAACTCCGAATCATATATAGCGGATATCAAATTTTATAGATTCGCCACTATACGCTCATCGGTTCCAGGTCTCCAAGCCTTTGCATTGCGCACTTCAATCTGCACTTCCTCTGACTGTGATTGTGATCAGATCTTGATCGTCATTCTGATCCGTGATCTGACGGTTGAGATTAAGTCGCGCGATCGCATATCGCTCAAGCTCAATGCCAAACTCCTTCCACTTCCATACGCCGATGCAATATCTTTACAGGCCCAATAGGGATATAAACTATTTCCTATAATATTTCAAGTCCGGCAGTTGATTCCTACTGTGTTTTTCACTGTTTGTTGGTGTAATTGGGTTTTCCACTTGCGGGAGTTAAACTGTATAATGAGCCTGCCGATGTTATATTTTACCTTCTTGATACGATCTGCGATCTGATGGTTCAGATTAACTCGCGTGGTCGCATATCGCTCAACCTCAATGCCTTCGTGATATCCTAGCCCATAGAAAAAGGAAGGTTCTGGTCTTTTTTTTAAACGCTCTCCCAAAATTTATTCCTTCTCTAGCATTGATCATCTCCCGAAATATCGGGACCTAAAACCAATTCACAACCTTTACAAAACCTTATATCAAAAATATATAAGTTTCTCCTTACAAAACCTTTGGCTACATATGTTTTTAACACATAAATCTCTTATCGGCGCATATTTCCTTATAAACGATTCACAATGGAAAATGCCCACATAAACATAGCTTTCCGCCCTTCTATACAGCCTTGTCACGTTTTTCGAGGTTTAACCTCATCATAATCGGCCATCGGTCCTTCCATGGTGATATGTATATATATGTATGTTCATCGCCCCTTCCACTTTGATATGCGATATTGGAGCATTAACGTATGTTTTAGCATTAAACCACTTTAACAGAAATATATGGATTACACAGGAAACCCGCTCTGAATCATATATATAGTGGATCTCAAATTTTATAGATTCGCCACTATATGCCCATCGGTTCCGGGTCTCCAAGCCTTCGCATTGTGCACGGTGATCTGTGCTTCCTCCGATTGTGATTTGTGATCAGATCTTGACCGTTGTTCTGATCCGTGATCCAACGCTTGAGGTTAAGTCGTGCGATCGCATATCACTCAAGCTCAATGCCAGACTCCTTTCACTTCCATACGTCGATCTGATATCTTTACGAACCCGATAGGGATATAAACCATTCCCTATAATATTTCATGTCCGGCAGTTGATTCCTAGTGTGTTTTTTCACCGTTTGTTTGTGTAATTGGGTTTTCCACTTGCGGGAGTTAAACTGTACAATGAGCCGACCGATGCGATATTTTGCCTTCCCGATTCAATCTGTGATCTGATGGTTCAAATTAACTCATGCGATCGCATATCCCTTAACCTCAATTCCAGACTCCTTTCTCTTCCATATGCCGATCCGATATCTTTACGGACCCCATAGGGACCTAAACCGTTCCCTATAATATTTCAAGTTCGGCACTTGGTTCCGACTATGCTTTTCACCATTTCTTAGTGTAACTAGGTTTCTGCTTGGGGGAGTTAAACTATATAATGGCCCCACTGATGTGATATTTCGCCTTCTTGATTCGATCTCAACCGTTGATCTTCCCAAATATAAGGGTTCCTGCATCTATCTTCGCTCCTATGCTCGTTCCTTTAACTTAGAATTTATGCTAGGTCTTCATTTTTGCTCTTCTTTAAAGGTTTTGTCCCGCTGTTATTTTGTCGCGCACTCTTCCTTACTGCACTTCACCTGCATCTATGTATATATATATATATATATACATAATGATATAGTTCGCTCATATTCCACCATTTGATGCTTACACTTATTCAATTTGGGATTAAGTCTCTGAACATATATATAAATCAATACATAATTACAAAGTAAGTGTAAGCAATGTAATTTCTCTGTGACACTTTATAAGTATTTCATCATTACTTATGTTTCCTGCATTTATACACATGGAAATCATAAGGTTCAACAGTCTCAACTGATGCTTCACATATCAGCTCTTCAAACTGAACTTCATCTCCCTCTTGCACAACAACACGTTCTTGTTTTGTCACAGTTTCAAATACAAATGTATTACGAAATTTTTTCTGCTGCAATAAATCATTGCTTGTCTCATTTAACAGACATTCTCCATCCTCCTTTACATTGGTCATCCTCTGTAAAACACTCCTCTGTTAGTGTTTCTTCTCCCAGGGTTAAATCGTCTACATAGGTTCCTTCCTACTCAAGATCTTTCAGTAGAAAATGGAAAATTGCTTTGCGAAATGGAAAATTGTGTGTGGTAAATTATGTATTTTTGTTACTTTCAATTTTATTCAACATTAAATTATTTTGTTGATATCGAATGCCTTTTTTACTGTTAGGTGGTTTCACTATTTCATCATGGATCGAGCTATTTGGACTTCTCTTCCATTCGAAGTTCTTGAACTTGTGCTATTGTGGCTCGCTTTATCGGTTGTGATAAAGTTTGGCACTGTGTGTAAAAATGGAAGAATGCTTTGCAGGACCCTTCTTTCTTTTTACGTTGCAAGAATGTCTCCACAAACCAATTTGGATTTCTTGTTCGTTTTCTCAATAGTGAAGACAATTGTTTTGCTGCGCAATACCTTAATCAGAATTGCTACATATATCAATTTAATTTGGGATTCATAGATTCATGATATAGAGTAGAGTGTGTTGTTGGACCAATGGTGGTTTTATCCTTACCAACAGAATGCTCCCAAACACACAACCATTTTGTAGCGAATCCATTTACAAAGGAATTTAAAAACATAGGGCGAGTACGAAATGGAGACTCGGGGTTCTTTTCATTATTGGAAAATCTAAGTAACAGAAAATATGACTGGGTTGTTTTAAAACATATCCATGATGGAATGTAGTCCGAATTTTATGTTTGTGGTAGTCTTGATAGGGTATGGAAAAGGGGTGGTGTTTCATTTCGTGGCACTTCAGCCCCCAAGAATGTAGTGTTTTATAAAAGCAAAATGTTTTGGCTGTATCTCAATAAGGAGTATGAAGATTATCCTTGGTACAAGTATACAATCTATTGTTTTGGCGTAATAAAAAATGAGTGGGGTTTTTCATTTGTTCCAATCACTGGCATACGTTTTATGTCATTAGCAATATACATGAATCAGTTGATATGCCTTGTCAATGATGTGTCCACTTCTGTATGGTCAATTCAAGAATTAGATCATTTCCAATTTGGTCAACTCTGTTTTGAATGAAGAATTGACTACTTTGAAGATGATTGGGGTTTCAGATGGAAGTTCCTGGAAGAAATTTCTGCAGATATAAATAGAAAATGTCCTGGCTATCTTCCGTTCCGAACAGTCCATGGTGTGGTTCTTATGTGCAACAGCAATGAAGTTCCTTTCCTATTATATGACATGGTGACTCGCATCTATTTTCCAATATATACTGATAGTTCAAATAATGGGCAGATGTCTCGGTTTTGGTACCCAACACAAGAGGACTGCAATGATCTGATTGAGTATGGAGATGTTTTTGCAATTGCTACCCGTATGGACACTATTGATGAGATTCCACCATTGGATATGGTGATGGATTCTTAGGATATTTGTATTCTTGGGAGTTCTTATAAATATTTCCATTTTATATACTCTCTGTTGTTGTGGAAAATATTTTCATTTTTTCCTCTATACATACTGTGTGTATTTATGGTAATACTTTAAAATTATGTTTGTATCGATTTTTTTGATGTAAAATATTTAATATTGCTTCCGCTAAAGTTTTCTAATTTACATGTAGATGTTTCTCGATTTTATGCTTTTTTCTTTGTTTGTATAATGATAATTTCTATGATTTTGTTGTACATTATATTTGTAACGGTTTTTGTCATTGATTCTCAAACAGTTTTATATGTTTATGTTCATTTTAATATTTATTTATATTTTGATAGTATATATAGTTCCAAATTTTTAGATTCTTGTGTCGCAATAGTTTGGGTTCCATTTTGATTATAATATGATACATGGAAATTTAGGCTTCTTTTTTTGTTTGGGCCATTTCAGAGAATTCATTTGTTTTTTTTGCCATTTTTGAAATTATTTGTTTTTGTTTTTAGGCATTTGGAAAAAGCCTTATACATTTTCATAAGTTTATATGCTTGGAAAAAAAAGTAAGATATACACCTTTTATGTTCGATGTTTATGATTGCATAATGAATAATTATTCCTTGTAGACATGTCATCTAAAGGCACAAGCGTGCGTGCAAGAAAAAGAACTTTGTCATCACGTGAGAGGTCTAATGAAAGTCGTTGTTTACAGTATCAACAAAATAAGGACGCGATAAATGAGCGTAGGAGGGCTGCATATAAGAGAAAAATGAGTGAAGGAACTCTTCAAAATGATTCTATAGTTCCTTTTAAGTATCGTAGCATGGATGATATAATGGAAAGAACATTTCCTGTTGATATTTCATTATCAGGATATGCTCCTCCTCAGCATAGCCTTGTTGTTCGATGCTCATCTGAAAATGTTCATAACATTGGTGAAACATCTTGCAATCGGGAAGAATGCCATATCGATATTTTTGCATGAAAATGTCCACCCTAACCCTTTCGTGTGTCCAATTGCATGTTTTGGTGGCCAAAGTTTGCAAATAAGCGATGGTCAAGGTAACGATGACATTTTCTATGATGATTTGAATGATATTTTACTTGGCCATTTTTTTGATAATTTGGATTCAGCTGCTTGAAACAAAAGACATTTGAATCTCGCTTCTTAAAGTAATGTGGTCTCACCAAGAGAATCAGTCATCCCTAATAGCATTTCGCGTGGCACAATGGAGGTAACACAATTATATTTTGGTTTTCACTGTAATAGTGGTTGTTCAGCTACATTCCAGACTGATGTAAATTTTCCATGTTTTTTTATTTTCTTTTCATTTTTTAAATTTCTAATTGCTTAGACAATGAATTTTATTTTCCTTGAACAGGACAAAAGTCATTCCAATAGAGGCGTAGAAATTAACTTCATAGATGTTACATCTACTGATGTTAGAAGTGAAGAGGAACTATCTCATAGCATTCATCCACATCGCCAAACAAATGTAAATGTTGAGTGGATTTGATATTTTTCTCATTTTCTCATTTACAATTGCCTTGAAATTGTGTTTTCTAACATTTCATGGAGAAACCATGATGCCCTCTCGTTAGGTTGGTCAATTTGAATCCAAAAGATCAAATTTCAAAACTATTGAGGATGTATTTGGTTTATTTTCAATTTTTGAATCTTTATTTTTTGGACATTTAGTTTTATAACATGTTTTATTTCTTTGAAATAGGAAACAACTCATTTGAATAGAGGCAAAAAAAAAATACTTGCAAAAATGTTTCGTCCACTATTCTTAGAATCCAAGCGAAACCATCTGATAACCATCATCCATGTGAAGACAGAAATTAAATTTTGAATGCATTTGATTCTTTTTCATTTTCTTCATTTATAGTTAGTTGCAAATTAAATTTTAAATTCTTTTATGACAGAGGGACCTTTACATCCTCTCAGATTCGCGAAATGCACACCATAAATTGGGAAACATATTCCCATAGATGCATTCCACGGGGTTCAAATTTGCTAAAGGAATCTCATGTTCTTGAAGATGAAGTAATTGTTAGAAGAGATTTTACTCATCGAAATGGTTTTTAACATGGTTCGGTGAGTAGAGACCATATTCATTTTGATGAAAACATGATTGCAGTGCATAAAATGTTTCGAGCAAAGATAGATAGCTTGTCAGTTGTCCAGATGTGCCACATTTGCCAAGAATCATATCCTGAAATCCTTGTTGTTAGACATTCTGAAGGACCTCTTTGCAGACAATGTAAGAGTGAAAGAGGAGCCCATCGTTTTTGTCGGTATAATAACATGGATCCTGGTGAGCAACCTCATATTTTAAGAATTCTTACTCAAGTTGAAGAAATGCTAATAGCACATGTGAATCCCATTTTTCAAGTGACACATGCTCGAGGTGGGAAATATAAGTATAGTGATCATACAATTAGCTTTCCTCAAGATAATTCTAGAGTTGTATGAAGCCTTCCTTGACGTGTTGAAGATATTGACCTTCTAATTGTGAGGAGACATGGCACTGATTCTAAATATTATGAATGTTATGTCAAAAGATCTCGAGTGATGGATGCATTTCTTTTAAAAATCCAAAGTGATCAATACTATCAAGATGTTTTAGTTGATTATGATTCACTGAATGCTCTACCCGAAAGTTCAATAGATGTCTCCTTCGAGCTTAAATTTGTTGATTGTCATATTGAAGAATCTGAGATCAATGAAGCTAATAATGAAGAGTTTCATGTTAAGCATTTTCCCTCTGATCCTTCTTCCTTTGTTGCTCGCCTACCAAATGAACGGAGAGAAGTGGAAGAAATTAGAGGATTTCTTGATAATGTTCATTCTTCACATGTTCAAGACATGGATTGGCCCACTATTGGAACCACTCCTATGGATGAATATAATATAGATGGGTTGTTCGATATGGCATTCCCAACATTGTTCCCCACTAGTGATTCTAATTGGTTGCAGCCACATGTTTGTAGTGTTGAAGTTCATGAATATGCATTGCATCTTCTTAGGTACTATGATCAGAGATTTGGAAGCGATCCTCGCTTTCAATATTACCTATTAAACATGATAATGCGGCATCAGAGCCAAGCAACTGCTGCAGTTTCTACAAAGAAACATTTACATGATAAATCAACTACAATAGTTGAGGAGTTGCGTCACCAACTATATGATTTCCCAGATAATAAGTTGGCTGAGCATCTTATGTCGTTTGGTTCTTCGTTGAGAGGTACAAGGGCATATTGGACTAATTGCCGATCTGAATTGATGGACATGATTACTCAGTTATGATGTCCATATATATTTTTTACTTTGAGTGCAGCTGACACAAAGTGGCCAGAGTTGCATAACCTCATGCCCATACATTCACATTCTCATTCTTCAAATGAGCATCATATGAAAATTGAGAATGTTATCTAGTACCCTCATATTGTTGCGGCATTTATGCACCAAAGGTTCAATATTTTTTGAGAGGAAGTTATCCAAAAATACCTTAAAGCTAAAGACTTTTGGTACATGTTTGTGTTGAATTATTCTTCTATTCTTTTTCAACTTTTATTGTGGTTCTATTTATATTGCTTGTAGTAACTATATGTTCATTTATTTCAGATATGAGTGGAAACACAGAGGTTCAGCGCATATCCATGGTTTCCTATGGTTAGAAAGTGCTCCTGACATGGAAACACTTGATTGGTCAAATAGTTCTAATGTACGACTTGCAAAGATGTTCTTCGACAAATATGTAACTGCATGGAATCCGCATGACATCCATCATCGCAACATAATGGTTCCACGAGGCCTCAATGGTGACCCTTGCCTATTGAATACTGGTTAGGTTTTCTCTTGTGATCCTCATAATGATAATGAAAAATTGTTAAACCGTGTCCAAAGGTACACAAAGTGTAATGTGGGTTCTTGTTTGCGCAAAAAGGGCACTATTCTAACATGTCGGTACAATTCTCCATGGGATCTTTGTGGTGAATCAAGATTGTTCATAGATGATCAGGGCAGAAAAAAATATGAGCCAGTAAAAAATGATGACAGGCTTAAGGTACATAACATTGACCTTCTAACAATGTGGCGTGCAAATGTTGATTGCAGCCAGTTCTTTCTTGCTATGCTGTGTTGAAATACATTGCTAAGTATACATCGAAAGCAGAAAAAAGGTCTGAAAGTTATCATCATATGTTAACTAGAATTCCAAATTCTATTGGCCCTAAGGATCCTAATTTATGTGCATATAGAAAGTTTCTTGCAGAAACGATTGTTGACCATGACATTGGAGCACAAGAAACATGCCATATGTTGCCTAAGCTACCTCTTGTTGTTTGTAGTCAGAAATTTGTTTCCTTAAATGTTGGAAGAAAGGCTTTTAGGAAAATATAAAGGGATGGCTTGCAATTTTCATTTGAGAATACTTTCATTCAACATTATCAGAAGAGAGCTTTTCTCCTTGAACATCTATCTTTGATAGAAACAACAAGATCTTGGACATTTGATAGCAAGTGTAAACAAGATCCATGAAAGGCTAGAGATGTTCATGCTATTGTTCAGGTTTGGCCACGTTTTATTCTATTCCCGGTGAGGCTTCAGAGGAATTTGAAACCTTTTGTTAGTCAGAATTGCTATTGTACAAGCCATTTCGTGACATTTCTGCAGAAATTGGCCTTTCAGCTGAAGTTATTATTGAAAGTTGGAGGAATTTTCGATATCAAGCATGGCATGTTGATCGACAGCCATCAATTATAAACAATATTGAAGATGAAGAACATGGTGATTTTTCTAACCATGAAATGAATGTTGAAGATGATTTTCAAGAATGGTATATTTTCTCTCGTTTGGTTCAACCAAACGATGTGAATGTTTCTGATCTTCACACCCTTGGTCAAAGGGATTTTGATATATCCTTTAACTGGGAAAGTACAACTATTTCTGATGATGTTGCAGAGGAAGCTACTAATTTTATAAGGATTGCAAAATCAGCGAGTGAAATTGTTGATCTTTCCAACAGAACATTTGCATCTCAAGGTTCTTTGTTCGAAAAGCAACGACCTGCTTTTGAGATTGTGTTAAGGCACTTTGTTGAATATGGAATTCGTGAAGCTCTTCTTATGATTATCCAGGGAACTACAGGAACTGTGAAATCTTTCCTTATCCATTGTATTTTTGAAGCTCTTTCTAATTCAAGTGATGGAAGAAACCCTTTGCTTCTTCTTGCGCCAACAGGAATAGTTTCTTTTAATCTACATGCAAAAAAAATACACTCGACTCTAAAAATCCCAATTAAAGATATGTATTTTTTTTGAATTATTAACCGGAGAATCCACAGTTTTAACATCTTTGTACCAACGTTTCAAAGCCCAAATGGGATCCATCATCAGGATATAAGAATGATGATTACAGAAGAGCAACAAAGAATTAATAAATCATGATAAAACCTTTAGAATAATAAACTGTCGGCTCAAATAATTTTAATTAATTTTAATTAATTTAATATAATTTTTATATTAATTTGTTATTAAAATTTTTATATATATTAATTTGTTTTATTAATTTTATATATAATATTAATTTGCTTTACTGTTTTAATATATATAATATTAATTTGTTTTAATATTAATTTAATTTGTTTTATTAATTTGATTTAAAATTGATTTGTTTTATTAAATCTAATATTAATTCTAAAATGAAATTAATTTTGTACCCAAGGAGATTTTAATACTAATATGAATTTGATTTTATACCTAGGGAGTGTTAATACTAATATTAATTTTATATAATACTACTAATAAACTAATATTAATTTTTATATAATACTACTATTAATTTTAAAACTAATATTAATTTTATATAATACTAATATTAATTTTATTATAATATTGGTTTGTTTAATTTTTTTTTTAATAAATATTAATTTGTTTTATTAGTTTTATAATTTTATATATAATATTAATTTGTTTCACTATGCAATATCAATTGTTTTAATATTAATTTGTTTTATTAATTCTATACATATAATATTAATATGTTTTAATATTAATTTGGTTTAATATTAATTTGTTTAGTTTTAATTTGTTTTAATATTATTAATTTTTATAATAATAATATTAATTTTATATAGCACTAATATTAATTATATATAATTTTTATTAATTTGTTTTAGACCTTATATATATATATATATATATATATTAATTTGTTTTAATTAATTATATATATATAATAATAATTTGTTTTAATATATAATATTAATTTGTTTGAATGATAATTTGTTTTATTAATTTGATTTATTAATTTGTTTTAATATTAATTTGTTTGTAGCCACTACAGGGGCAATCAGTTGCATTATTCCAAGAAGAAATGCGCATGTTAGATATATATTAATTGGTGAAATGAGCTTTCTGTGATCATGGTTGTTTATGCAGATAGATGCCCGGTCACGAGAAGAATTTCCAGAGAAAAATAATTGTCCTTTTGGTGGGAGATCCATCATCCTTGTGGGTGACCTTGGCAAACTGCGTCCTATCAGAGATAAGCCTTTGAATGCAGGTAATACAGCAGGGAAAGTCTTGTGGAACAAATTCAACATTGTTTTCACTCTTGGCACAATCTTTCGCCAACAAGGGAATAATCAGAAACAATCTTGTTTTCGTAGAGTCCTCAATAACATAAGAAACGTACAACATGTTCTTGAAGATTGGGACTTTATTATGTCTCGAAATGATATGAGGTTGCATCCTACAAAAAGAGATTTATTTAATGCAGCAGTTCACATGTTTCCAACAAATAATTTGGTGTCCTTGCATAATAGGCATATGTTAAAATCATTAAATTCTCCAATTGCACGATGTGTTGCTGAATATTCAAGGCGTTCAGAAATCGGTGCTGTTGATGATGATCAATTGGACCGTGATGTTGTGCCGTGGTCAGTGTGTTATGTTGACATGTAATTTATGGGTTGAAGCTGGCTTGGTGAATGGTGCACTTGGTTTTGTTAAGGATATATTGTGTGCCGCTACCTTTATGCCATCTGCACTTCCAATGTTCACAACTGTTATTTTTTATAAGTATGTTGGTGTCCCATTTGATGAAAGCAATCTAAAAATTGTCCATATCGCCCCAGTGATAAGAGGAAATCGAAAACAAATTCCTTTGAAGATGGCATGGGCTTTTACAATGCACAAGTCACAGGGATTGACTTTAGAAGGAGTGTCAGTTGATATCGAGAATAAAGAGCAACAAGGCCTTACCTTCACAGCCATATCAAGAGTGAAATCAACAGATGGTTTACGCATTGCACCACCTTTTACATTCCAACGTTATGCCAAGATGAAAGATAGCACATATGTTACAATTAGGAAGAAGTAAGAGGAGCGATTGAATTCCATATCACTATGAAATACAACTATGTGGCCTTCTTTATAGTTTTTAACTTCACTTTTGTAGTGGATTATTTGATGTAGACAAAACAAAAAATATATGTTAAGACTCAATGTTCTTTTTGTGGTTGCAATGTTGGTTAAATTTTGATTATTTTAAACACTAGTGTTGTTTTTATGTGAAAAATTGTATATCTCTGGTCTTAGAGTGTCCTATTATGTTGTTGATCTGATAACCACCCTATGAGTGGCCTCAGTTAAATATTTATTGAATAAAGGTATTACAGACTCATGTGGTGGTCTGTGTGTCTATGTTATTTAAGAAACGGATTGATCAGATTGCCAATACATAGACATTTAAATGGAAAGACAACAGAGAAATATAGTAAGTAGACACAAAACACAAGAAGTTAATAAGGAGTTCACCCTATTCTCCAGAGCTACATCTCCGGTCCAGCTCTCAGTGGTGGCCTTATTTTATTGTGTGTTAAGCAGAGAATTACAATGTAGGAGCTCAATATGAGTCACCTGAAATAGATTTTGCTTGGCAGGGTTGTTCTTGGATTTCCCAAGCCACTCGAGTGCACAGACTCATTCTCCTACTAGCTCTATGACCTTCTGGTCTACAATGGAGAGAGCCCAATGTGTTGCGCAGTCTGGATAGATCCTCTCTGGGATGGCTTGGATCTCTCAAGCCTCTGGTGCTGAACGTTTCCTTTGGTCAGCTCAACCCTTTGTCTTCTTCTCCTTTTGCTTCACTGTTTTCTTCTCTATGTTCCCCCTATGTCTCTCTCTGACTGACTCTGACTCTGACTGTGTATCCTGTCTCTGTTCATGGCTTTGAAGCCATTCATTCCCAAGACTGTTTGGTTCCTCTTCTGCCTTCATCAAATCACCTTTTGCAACTTCGCTCGGAGTTCCCTGTTCGGCGTCATCATCAGCACTCAAGGAGTGGCCACATGTCCTGCTCTGAATTACGTCAGCCGGCTTCGTCGGTTTGTTTCTTCGGTTACATTGTGGATGAAGTCTTCCTCCAACGCAATGGTCAAAATGGACTTCAAATATTTACAAACGTGGCTTAATCCTTCATTGATTTCGCTTCCCCCCATCGGGCGCGATTTCTGTCGTCCGATCTGGGTCCCCCAAATCCAACGTCGTACTCACATTTCACATGATTGACTTGCTCGACTGATAGCGCACGATCAATGATGGTTTTCTCTCACCTCCACTTGCCACGCATTGATTCTTGAGTGGGATCGCTTTGCTTTCCTCCAAAACCGCTTACCATTTAAGGGCATCCTGATCAATATTGTCGGTTTCCAGAGCGCGGGTCCTGCCTTTGTCCTTTCAGCACTTTTTGCTTTTCGCCCACGATTCTCCAGTTCCCCCACATGACCAAGTGCTTGGGATTCTCCATTTCGGGCCTGTTTGCCCAGCATGCATCAAAAATCACCTTTGTTTCCCGATCCGGGGCTCCTATGTGCTAATTCAGCCTCCTGCGCAGTCTCCATGGGCCTCAGTCAGCGCGCTTTGACTGAGGTCCTCGTCGTTCCACAATGGCTGCCATTGCCACCGGTTTAGGGTGTTTTTTATCGTTGTTTTGGAATTCTTTGATGTTTGTCCAACCTGATACAGTCATGGTATTTTCGATAGTTCTTTATGGATCCAATTCGGATCACGACCTTCCCACTAAAAAAGCTTTTGGACCACCAAAAGTTGGTTTTTAAGCATCGACTAAGTGAGGGTATTGTTTTCTCACTTGCCTAATCTAATTACACTTTGCACTGCTTGGCTTTGAACCTTTGAGCCCAATCCTAAGGTACTCCACATCTCCCTTGTGCGTTGTCCTCACCTTCCTGTCCGGCACTGTGTCTTCCTACAATTCATTAAGATATTCAAGTAGCAGGTCATCGATAGAAGGAAATTGACATTTTTCTTCAGGGTCCTCAATCATTGAAGGTTCAAACAATCTCAAGAAAACTGCATTTACGACTGAGTAGATGTGCATGTAAGCTGGTAGATCAAGGAAAAAAGCATTTTCACCAATCTTCTCAAGTATCCTAAAGGTTCCATACCTGATAGGCTTTAGGTTTTTACCTTCACCTTGCATCCTGTTCTTGCTGATATACAACCAGACCTGGTCACCAACTTGAAAACAATGCTCCACCCAATGCTTGTCATGCCTAGCCTTGTATTTGGCTTGGCTTTTTTCCATCTATTCCTGTACTGCCTGGTGGATCTCCTGGATCTGTTCAATGAACCTAGTTGCGCTATCCACATCACTATGCCCATCAACCATGGTATCTTTACCAAAGACAAAATCCAAAGGAGACCTTGGTGTGAAACCAAAATAGGTCTCAAAAGGAAATCTCTATGTAGAAAAATGATTTTCTCTATTGTAAGCGTGCTGCACATAACACAAGTGTTCATCCCAAAGCTTAGGATGTTTGCAGCAATATCCTCTCAGTAATTGGATCATTGTCATGTTAACTACTTTTGTCTAGCCATCAGTTTGTGGATGAAAAGTTGTGCTCTTCTTCAATTTGGTGTCCATCAGTTCCCACAGACTTGAGCAAAACTTCCCCACAAATCGGGTGTCTCGATCAAATACAATAGAAGTGGGTAATCCAAAATGAATCCATACATGTTCAAAGAAAAATTTTGCAGTATGTTCAGTTTTAATCTGCTTATTACAAGGTATCAGAATACTCATTTTCTTGAACTTATGCACAACAACATATAGATAATCATGACCTTTCCTAGATTTAGGCAGTCCTCCAACAAAATCCATGGAAACACTTTCCCAAGGGTGAGAAGGAACTGGCAATGGGGTGTACAAGCCTAGTTTTCTACTATTGGGATTGCTTTTAGCACACATACCACACCCTCTCACATATCTAGAAACTGTCTCATTCATTTTCGGCCAATAATAAAACCTTTTCAGCTGTGAAACTCTTTTACTTACCCCAAAGTTACCTGATATCAGAGAAGTGTGTGCTTCCCTAATTATCTTTATCCTCTCAGTTTGTGGAATGCAGAGTTTCCCACAATGGTATGAGAGTCGGTCCTTCAAATGATAGTCAAATTCTTCTACTATTTTGCCTCAACTCAAAGCTGCATATACATCTTTAAAGTCCATATCCTGAGCATATTGTTCAATGTAGCTTTCATGTAGCATAGACTTATGATTTAAGTGTGGTAGATGCATTTATAATGGGTATAGATAACATGTCTGCAACCTTTTTATGTATGCCCTTTTTATATCAGATGACTAAATAAAACTGTTGTAGAAAACCCATCCATCTGTAATGCCTTGATTACTGCAACTTATTTTGGGAGTGTAGATATTGAAGTGGTTGATGATCAATATGTATTACTGTCTCTTTGCCCATTAAGTAATGTTTCCACTTTTTCACAAGTTGAACTAATGCATACAATTCTTTATCATATGTAGGATAGTTTACTACTGCAGGATTAAAAGCCTCAAAATGATAACATATGGGTTTACCGTGCTGTGTCAAAACTACTTCCATGGCATAGTCATTGGCATCAGTTTGCATCTCAAATGGTCTTTGCAGATCAGGTAGTGCTAGTATTGGTGTTGTACTAATCTTTTCTTTCAAGGTGTCCAAGGCTTTCTGATGTTTGCCTCCCCACTGAAACACCTTGTTCAGTCCTGTTAAAGCATGTAAGGGAGCTGCAATTGAGGAAAAGTTAGAAACGAACTTCCTCCAATATTGTGCTTCTCCTAAAAAGCTTCTCACTTCTATAGTGGACTTGGGTTTAGGCCAGTTTACAATGGCTGCCACTTTAGAGGGATCTATTTTCAATTCACCTCCCCCTACTATATGACCCAAGTAGTTTAGATATGTTTTGCCAAATTCACATTTTGAGAGTTTAACATAAAGTTTTTCTCTTTTCAAAACAGCAGTGTCTGCTTAACATGCTTTAAATGTTCTTCCCACATTTTACTAAAAATTAGAATGTCATCCTAATACACAATAACAAAATCATGAAGAAAAGGTATGAGTACATCATTCATTAATCTCATGAAAGTAGTAGGAGCATTAGCAAGCCAAAAGGCATAACCAGCCATTCGTACAATCCCTACTTTTTTTTGAAAGTAGTCTTCCATGCATCTTGCTCTGCAACCCTGACCTGATGGTATTCGCAAATCTGGCTTGGTGAAGTAAACAACTTCCTTTAATTGATCTAAAAGATCATCTATGCGAGGAAGGGGATAACGATTTTTAATTTTTATCTTATTCAGTGCTCAATAATCAATGCACATTCTCCACAAGCCATCTTTCTTTCTCACCAAAACGATTGGTGACCCACATGGTGATGTGCTAGGTCTGATGAATCCGTTCTCAAGAAACTCTTGCACCTGCTTCTTGATTTCAGAATTCTCTAAAGCAGACAACCTATACATTCCAATGTTAGGCAACGAAACATCTTGCTGCAAAATAATATCATGTACAGACCTTTTTGGGTGGCAGACCTTTCGGTTCTTGAAATAAGACATCATTCTCTAAAACAACCTTTTCTACATCAGCTTGCTTTTCAGCATTACAGCTCTCAAATACATTGGTTCTATCAGGTTTCTTTTCCTTTACAACCATCAGTAAGAATTGTTTGCATGAATTTATCATTCTTTTCATCTACCTTGAGTTTATGAGAGTATAATTATTCTTGAGCTTATGATCTCTTACAAAGTATTCGATTCCATCGTTAACAAGTAGATACTTGTTCTCAGCTCTATAGAAAATAGCCTTTCTATCATACAAGTAAGGGCTTCCTAAAACAATTCCACATATATCCAAAGGAGTTATGTCTAACTCAACCTCATCTACAAATACTGACCCAAAAGAAAACATGAGTTTGCACTGTCTAGTCACTTGTAGTTATGCTTTATCATTCAACCATCCTAATGGGTATGGTTTCTTGTGAGGTGCAGTTGCTAATCCCAATTTATTTAAAATTGCTTTGGAAATTAGATTTACTTGTGAGCCACTATCAAACAAAGTATCAATCTTTTGATTTTAGGAAACAACTCGAATATGGAAAATCTCATGTCTTTTTCTCTCATTTTCTTCGTCAATAACAAATTAAGAAAAATTACTAGTAGATGTTTCAGAATTCTTACCTTTTATACCTGTGGCTGCAATAGTTGTTTCATCTCCTGAGCCTGACCCCAAATATTTTTGAATAGCTGCAGTAGTCTTCTTCTTCTTACCCTTGGACTTGAATCCAACAATGCTCATCATCATGCCCATCCTTTTTACAGTGAGTGCATGAAGCTTTTCTTTTCCTTGTTAGCCTTCCTTGCTTTCCATTTCTGCTTTCTTTTCTCCTTGCTCTTGCTTGCAGTGGGTTGGGATGGTCCCCCAACTTCTGAATTTCCATTCTTTCCTCTAACTTCTAGATGAGTAGTGTTAGCTACCTATACCAATAGGTTTCATATTTCATGATTGGCAAAGAAAGGTCCAAATATGCTCTGCTTTGGTGATGCAAAGATCCCATATTTCCAAGAGAAAAACAATGTGTGTACATAGCTTGAGGTTCACTAAATTTTGATGGATGGTCCAACAACCTAATCTAGACCATGCCATGTTTCAATTTTTTATTGTAGAATAGAGAAAGAAGTCTTTCCAAACTGTTTAATCTTGGCAGACCAGTAGCTTAGGTAGAGAAGTAAGGTTCCCAACTGCTTAATCTGGGACCTTGGAAGCAATAAGGGTAGTATTAGCTAGAAAATCAAAAGGAAAAAGCCAAGGAAAAGAAAAGGCATATGAGGGTCTGCAAGTCTAAGTGCACCCTCTAGGAAGTAACAAAAAATGCTAGGAAATAGATGGGTAAGCAGATGGGGTTGCAGAAATATAATTCCTTTCAAATGGAGGGTTTGATAACCTGGTCACAAAGGCAAATCAGTGGATGGAGAGGCTCCTCTTCTACATCATGTGCAGCAAAGCTAAGGAGCATGTCTAACTTCCCTTTTTTCCCCTTCACATTCATTTACTAACATCCCTTAATCAGCTAAGATTCATGGAAGAATTGAAGGTTTATGCTGGTTCTTATGCCTTTAAAAGCCACATTTCCTGTCTAAAAATCTTTTCATTTTGATCTACTCTTAAAGCTAAGTGGTTTTCAAATAAACTTAGTGATTTCACTCCTCATTCACCTTTTACATCCATATTAACCCTTAACTTTTATTATCTAAATCCCCTATGTCCCCCTTTCCCTACTATTATAATACTATGGTGTATAAATCCCAGCATTGTATAAATATCCTCCCTCTTTAGCGCTATAGCTAAGTAGGTTAGTCTTGGGGGACTTTAGTCGAACATGGACTATGGTCAACCCTGTAATGGGATTGCTTCAACCTCTGGTTGGAGTGATAACCTCCTCCTAAGCCCTCACCTTCCCTCTACTCAAAAATGCCATAGAAAACCCCCTTCCCCCTGCTAAACTCACTCTGAACCTCTTTTTCCTAATGAAAAGCCCTTGAAATAACCCAAAAATCCTGAAAAAACCCACCAAAACCCTTTTATCCTAAAAGTTCCATGCGTTTAAATTAAATGGAATATTTTAATATGGGTGGGACCCAACCCAGAAAGTTGCGCGACCGTCGACATTACCCGCCAGCCGTCCGATCTCCGCCGCCCAGATCTAACGGTGGGCGGTCGATTTCGCTCCCTGACCTGCCTCCCCTTAACGTCCGGGGAAAGGCGGTATTAGGCTCCATACCCGGGACGCGTGGCAGGCGGCGGGGTTGTTCGGAGCCCCCCTCCCCGATACCGCCTTTGCCCAAAGGTGGTACGGGGAAACCGCTTACAACCATCCCCGTTACCACCTCCCCCTTACGTCATGCATACGTCATCATGACGTAGCACCCTCCCCCGCCCCCGCGACGTGTGGCCATCCACGTAGCCCTGCGACCCTATCCGCCCGCCACCGTGTCAGTCCACTCTGGCCACCAGCTCAGCGCCCACATCACCTCCGAACCCGGGCCCACCATGACGTCATGCTGACATCATCGACGGAAAGGCGCCAATTACTCTATTTTTCCGAATTTGTCGTTAAAAGTCGCGGTTTGGGCCGTTTTATGTCATTTTCGAGCGAAAAAGACATAGCCGTTGCCGCTGGTTCACTGCCAAATCGCCTCCGGACCTCCAAATTCGAACTTACGGCCGTGCCAACTCATCAACCAAGCTACATTCAGCCTTCACAGTTCGGCCTGCAGGCTTTCTAAGCGAGTTTTACAGGTATTCACCATAATTCCCCCATTTCACCCATGCATATCATTTCTCTGCAAATTCACCATTAAAACACCTGTCAAGTTCCACAATTAATCATTGTCCGCTAGTTAAATAAGACCTAAAACAACCTACATTGTCACAGCCCTATAGTTCGACATTGAAACAGTCAAATTCGCGCACCAAAATTGCAAATTCGTCCCCAAGGTGCCCAGCATTGTTCAATTTTGCTGGGTGTAGACCAGCTGCAGTGTCTTACCAAAGTAAACCTCACATACCCTCTGCAATTTACCCCTAGCAATTCATAACCCCTGTGAATTTACCGAAAACTGCAGAAGCAAGCCTGTTTTTCACTGTAAAAAAACATTTCAGACATTGTCTACAGTTGGCCTACCATTTAAGCTCTTAAGAGTTTTGCAAACCACTGCACTCACCTTATTCAAAGTCAGATCATACAATGGCTGTCCCTGCACCCACAGCTCTCAGTGTTGCTCCATTAAATCCACCCAATAAAGACCTGCAGTCCTTGCCTCTTGCTGACAAGGACTACCTTATTGAAGACTGTGTGGGAAACAGGGAATTTTTGCAGACCTTCAGGCAGTTAAGAGAAGACTACCTGAATGGTCATGATACATATGGGATATGGGAGTCAAACCTGCCATACTATTGCCTCCCATCTGTAAATGTCTTCCCTGAAATCATTCGCTTATGTGTTGAAAACTATAATGTGCAGAACAAAGCTATTAGCACTCCATCTGGGAGGATCCTCTTCTACATTATCCTAAATCCATCAACAAAATGCTACATTTTGATCAGATAGAGCTGCTAATCCCATTCTCCATGAACTATCTGCTGGACACTGGTGCCAAGATGACCAGTGAGGAGATTCAAAAGGTCACCAGGACATTCATGAGACCTGAGTGCCAGCCTGCAAGGCCACCTCCTTATTTGGATGTCTACTTCACTGAAGTAGGCAGATTACTCCTGGACATGATTGCTTATGTGCTGGGATACAGAACCAGCGAACATGTGGATGAGACAATGCTAGTATTACTGGCTGTTTACAGCCCAGGCCAACCCCCTGCCCGCAAATATAACTTTGCCAAGTTTATAGCTAACAGAATCCATGATCAGTTGGGTGCAGTGGATAGACAGGGGGTCTTCAAGTACTCGGCCTATATCTATCACCTCTTTATGTACTATCAGTCTGAGGCTTTTCCATGCTATATCAAAAAGCTGGATTATAAATGGGAAAGAAGATCTGTGATCTTCTGGACCTTTGTCTATAACAAAGTCACAAACTCACCCTATTCCTATTGTGAGTTTGTTGACCAATTTGTGTATCCAGTCTCTTGCCTATTGATGAGGTCCCCTCCTCCCAGAATATCAACTGAGATGTAGAAGGCTCTGCAGCTTTCCAAAAAATGTAAAATAGGTGATTGGTACCTATATGAGGATCATACAGTCATCAGAGTCTATGGCTGTGAGCTCTGTCCATACAAGCTCCCAAAATATGTGCCTATGAGTTTGTTTGCCTTGGAGTATTACAGGCAGCTGATTCAATCCGACCTCACCCACTTCCACAGCGCCAAAAAGAAGGCCCACCTCAAGTTCAAACACCAGTTGGGCCCCTTCATCATGAATGAGAAAGAAGGGTGAGAAGATGTTGATCTCATCCTCAAGGACAAATATAAACTATCATATAGTTTTCGGTGGGTCCCTTATGACCATGAGGGCTTCATTACTGCCAAAAGAAACAAATACAGGCTTCTAGGTTATAGGCATTGTCAATACCCACACATTGAAAGATATGCCAACCAGCAAGAATGGCAGCAGGGTACTCTAGTTGAAAAGCTAACTGAAGAAGAGATAATGCTAAAGAATATGAAGGAGCTTGAAAAAACCATTGACCTAGACTTTGTGCAGCAGGTACCTTTCAAGCGGCCTTATTCGACAGGAGAAGGGACTCGGCCTCAAGGACTGCACCAGTCACACAAGAACCTTCCACAGCAGCACCAGCTGCAGACAAAGGCAAAGGGATAATGGGTGCAGAGGAGGAAACAGTGAAAGAAAAGCCTGCCCCTGTAAATGAGCAGCATAAAGAGCCCCAACAAGGGTATCAAACAGAACAGCAGCAAGAGCAGACTGCCCCTCAACAAACAGAGCTACCAGCAGCTCCAGTAATGAACTCCACCTCCACAAACTGAGCCATTGACTGCTCCAAGTTTGCAGACCCCAGCACATGAAGAAAGGGGTATGAAAAGAGATAGAGAAGATTCCACTCCAATTAGTGGATCCTCCCAACAACCAGGAGCCAAAAGGCAAAGGCTAGACTCCCCAGAGGTAGAAGACATCACTGAAGAATTCCTTGACAGCTCAAGGAAAAATAGGCAGGGCAGCCAGCACACAAGGACAAGCTCCTTTCAGCAGGAGCAAGGATTGCAACTTGGTTTGGAGGTGTCTTCCTCCTCCCAGCAGAGCAAGAAGCCCAAGAGCACTAAGCTTTCTTTTAAAAAAATAAAAGCTCAGAATGATCTGCTGAGGGCTGAGGTCTACAAGCAATTTATAGATGCAACACCAGCCCAGCAAGAAAGGCTAATGTCTGTGTACGACATTAAAGAGGAAAAAATAATCCTCAGTCACTTTAAACCTACAATACCGCAGCCTAAGTCAGCTGCAGATTTTGTGAAGACAAGGGTGGAGGTCATGGCCAAAGACATCCATCCCATGGACCAAATAGAACTCCACAAGCAAGCTGGAGAAATGGTTTATGCAACCTTGGTGGAGAGGGAAACCATGGCCCATGAGCTAAAAGAGTCCCTGAAAAACACCAATACACAGTTGGATTTTGAGAGAATGTCCTCCTTGGCCAAAGACAATAGAATAAAGTCTCTTGAGGACATCATCATTGATCTAGGACATGATCCTAGTGATCCAAAGGGTGTGAAGGCCCTTATGAAGAAGAAAGAGGATGACCTGAATGCATTAAAGAAGAGGTTGAAGCTGCTGCCCACAGAGCACCCTCAAACCGCAGAGCTTCAAAAGCAAAAACAGGTTGATGACCAATTGGACCTCATAATGCAGCTAGACCAAAGGATCATCGATTTGGGGAAAGAGCTGGAAGGAGCATTAAAAGATAAACAGGGAGAATCCACTTCCCAAGCTCCTCCAACTACTTCAACAACAGCAACAACTTCAGGGGCAGCAGTGGCCCCCACAACAGAAGCAGCAGGAACAACAGCAACTCCAGATGCCAGCGCAAGTGTAGAAGAATTGACTAAGGCCATCAAGGAAATGGAGCTCCAGGCCAATGAAATAAAGAAGGCCAAGGAAAAATTGGCAGAACTGGATGCCAAATATGACAAGTCAAAAGTAACTGTAGCGGAGCAGGGCAGAGAAATAAAGGCCCTAAAAGACAAGATAAAGGCCTTAGATAAGGAACTGAATCTAGAGACTGCCATGGCCAACATAAAGAGGATTCTGTGGGCCAAAATTGGCCATCCCATCAGTCAACCATGGAGGTCAATCAAAACGATACATGAACAGATGGACCTAATGGGCCAAGCACAAGCAGAAATCCATAAGGCCAAGACAACACTGGGAGATAAGCTAGAACAGGCCAACAGGATGATAGACTTCCTGAACAGGCAAGAAAAGGAAGAACTGGTAGCCATAGGCATTGCCAATAGAACTGAGGTTGTCCTCACTACTAAGAAGGTACTAACTCTCAGGAACTATGTACAAACTGTGGAGAGGAAGTGCTATGAGATACAAGCTGAGGTGGAGGAATATAAAGTTAAGATGGCAGTGCTGCAAGCAAAGGGGCTGCCCAGCCTCCTAAGTGGTGCAGGAAGACTGATCTCTCGAGATCAATTTGCCAACAGAATGGCAACCTCCATTGAAAATCAAATTATTGCATCTGGCAGTACATCTGAGCAAACAGGGCCCCCCACAGGACATGGCTTGTATGATAAACTTGAAGGCCTGTTCTTCATTGAAAATGAGGTAAATCATCTGTTTGAAACTCCTCCTAACTTTTATAGGTATACAGAGGCCGATGAGACCTTGATTAAAATTCAGAGACATCAAATGCCTAAGGAGGATTGGTGGCAAGCGATGCTTCATATTTTGCCATGGTAGCCTCAGTTGTTTGGCCACTGCCAGCTCCAGGTCACTACAAAACAAACAGCATGACAAAATCAGAAATAAAGGCAGCTGAAAGGGTGACTCAGCACAAGGACAATGACAGCTAGCCTAAAGGATAAGCAAATGCGCATATTTGGACAACTTAGCCTCAGTCGACTTCGCCAGCCACCAAGTCATGAATTTTTGACTATTTTTGACAGCTAAAAGAAATAAAAAGTTACTGCAGCTTTTACTTTCTCAGCTACCAAGCTCCAGGAGTTGGCATAACATTTATGAGCCATTAACTCCTTTTCTTGATCTTTTTACATGTAAATTTTGTATAAATACTCCCCTTAGTAACGCATAAGGGGTTGGTGATTTTTGACTCTAAGGAGAAACTATTGTATACTTTCAGTTTATCTAATACAAAGGGCTGGACCAGCTCAGTGATTTCCTAAAGTATTTGATGTATGGATGATGCTAGATATGCTGATGCAGAATTCCTGTGTTGTCTGATGAAATAACAATTTTTCCTCAATCTCTGTTTCTTTTCTTCTTATGTTTATCAAACAATACTCATGTTGTACTAAGCTAGCAGTGAAGAAAAAGAATAGTACAGGATTTGTTTTATTACACCTTGTGCTCAATTTTTACTGTTGTGAATGTTTGTCTTCAGGATTAACGATGTACATGAATTCTTAACTGCTCATGTGCCTATTAATTCTATATGTGTCAATGTTAACTAGAAATTCTTCATTGCTTCTAGATTGATATTATTACCGTCTTTTCTTTAGCAGTTTTCTGTGAGATTCTTAAGTGCCTTACATAAACTGGATACACCCCACTTAGTAACTATTATGAACATTTTTCCTCAGACACAAATCTAGCTCTGCAGCATCACTAAGGTATCACACTGTATCTTAGACAAACTAAAGGACCACTGACTCCATGCCCAATGGACTAGGACATGCTAGTGAGAACATATACATGTTAACTAAAGTCATCACCAAACACATTCCGAAAACAAAAGCTTGAATATCATAGCTAGCCTGAAATACTATCAAAACAGAGTTGAACTTTAAAGAGAGAGCCCTCTCTGATTACAGCTTGTCTAGAAGCTGCAATCCTAAGACTGGTTAGTGGTTACCCTGGCCGTATTCCCTTGGGAGTCATAGGGAACAACTTGGGTGTTAACATAAATGGCGACTCCACTGGGGAGCTGTGCATACTGTTTTTCAACTGTTGTCTGCTAAGACAGTGGTTTTAAAATCCTGAGCAGTCCCTCAAAACAGTCCTAAAAAATATCTTAAAAATACCAAAAAGAAGTTCAGAAGCTGGCTCCTAAAAGGGAAACCAGGCACACTAGGTCAAACCCTGACCCAAATCCACCAACAGTTTTTGAAAATCCAAATACAATTCCCAAAATAATTAGGAAACAGCAAAGGCAGGAAAATCCTAGTGATTTGAGTCCTGAGACAGCTCACCCTAAACCAGTTCCAACTCCTATCAAGGTTATGTTTCGGTCAACTCCTGTCTCCCCCAGTTCACCATCTACATCTCAAAGCCCTCCTTTCACATCTTCACCGACTGCACAAATCCCCTTGACCAACACTCTAGGTGCTGCTACACCTGTTACCCCTATGGTACACATCGTTCCTTTTATCCCAGTTGCTCCCGTAAATCCCCCAAACCTTGTGAATATGGATAACAGATATGCACCTTTGCAATTACCAGCTAATGCTGCAGCTCTACCCCAAGACTACCAAACTAAAATCTCATATTTTGACTCCACTAGCCCTTTTACAGCTATTCAGCATGCCAAAAGGATGCAAGACCATTTTGAGACTTATGAAATAGATGATCACAGTGTGAGAATGAGGATGTTTGTTCAAAGTCTGACTGGGGATGTAAGAACTTGGTTCAGATCCCTGAATGCAAATTCCATCACAACTCCTGATGAGCTGTATCAAGCCTTTACTAACAGATGGGAGAAAAAGAAAGATCCTTTGCACATACTTGGTGAATATGACACTATCAAAAGAGGTCCCCAAGAGACTGTTTTGGAGTATTGTGCAAAATTCAACAATGTATATAACGCAATCCCACAAAATTTAAGACCTCCCCCTGATTTAGCCTTATACAAATTTCCTGATGGTTTTGATCCTGATATGGCCTACCAATTGAAGGAGAGAGCTCCTGAAACCCTTGCAGATGCCCAAAAGGTTGCTGTCATAGTGGAAGCTAACCTGATTGCCAAACGAAACAGAGCAAGGTTGGAAAAGAGAACCACCTTCAAAGAAGAACCCTCAGCCTTTGATCAAAAATTGGATGCAATACTCACTGGTATGAAGAGATTGGGAGATAGAGTGGAATCAGTTGAGAGAAAGTCATCATGGGAAGCACCACAAAATAACCCTCCTAGGAATCCAAATTTTAGGAGAACTCAAAATCCAAACGTTGGCAAGGCCAGTTCTGACCCAGACATAAGACCCCCTTTCCAAGAGAATTATGCTAAGACTTCCACAGCAAGTGAACCCAATGAAGATCCCCACATTAATCTAATGGGTTTGGATGGTGAAAGTCAAGTCTTTTTAACACAAGAAGATCATGAGAATGATGAAATCAAGTTGTTCCAAACCAAATCAGGTGAGTCATTTGACTTTAAGCAAGGCTATGACACAGCTGTTTATGAAGTCCATAAACAATACAAGCTAAGGAGTAGAATTGTAAATGTAACTCAGCCTGAAAAGACAAAGGACAGCCAGCAGCCCAAAAGAGCCATTGTCACAGAACCAAGTAACAAAACTGGTCCAAATACAGATGAGGTAACCGTTGAGGAAATAGCTGAAACCTTTTCCTCAAAACAGCAGCCAGTAGATCCCTCACCCTTGAAGCCCAACCTAAGTAACACCTCTCAAGAAGTGAGTAAGAAGGACAAGCTTCCAGATCAAGATAAGAAACAAGAGGAGGACTTGGTTAACAAGGAAAAGGCTGCCACTCACAACACCAAGATCCAATCTGATAGACCCTTTGACTTAGAAGCTGAAATTGGAAAATTGAAGGTAGTTGTTCCCCTCTCAGAACTGGCCAAACATGACATTTATAGGCAACAAATCAAAAAGTCCCTTCAGCTAACTCGTAATAAAGATAATGTGAATGTGTTAGATGACACCCCAGAATTGCTTTTCGGTCCAGAAGTTGATGGAAAAGCAGCTGTTGCATGTATCTTACCCTTTTATGTTAGTTTACATGTTCATGATAAGATATTACACAATGCAATGTTTGACTCAGGTGCCTCTCACAATTTGATGCCTAAATCAGTCATGGAAAGATTAAATCTAGATATAACAAGGCCATATAAGGACCTATTCTCATTTGACTCCAGCCAAGTTAAGTGTTTAGGTCTCATAAAAGATCTTTGTGTCTCACTCGTCCAATATCCCAATAAAACAATCCTGATGGATGTTGTAGTGGTTGACATCCCACCCAAGTATGGGATGCTGTTATCAAGGTCATGGGGGGCTAAACTCCAAGGTTCTTTGCAGTTAGACATGCCATATGCCACTATCTCTGTCTTTGGGCAACAAAAAAGACTATACAGAGAAACACTTATGAAATACATGGTCAACAGTGAAGAAAAACCTCAAAATTTTCCTATATATGCTGTTCATTCTGATATAGACTCATACATTCTCTTCAATGACAACACAGGTCTTATAAACAATGAAGAAACTGAGACACCTAAACAAGAGCAGGACATCAATCAACCAAATGTTACCCCAGAAATAATGGCTTATCAATCATCAAACAAAACTGCTGCTCTAGAAGTCAAATTGATCCAATCAAGAGATGAGACAGTCCTAAAGGACAAACCAGAGGACAAACCAGAACTTCAACTTACAATTCCAGCTCATGAAGAGGTCATCAACTCTTCCCTAGAAAAAAATATCCTGTGGTTCCTTGAATTTGATGGGTCAGTAAATAAACTAGGGGCAGGAGCTGGAGTTTAGATACATAATAAGCAAAACAGTCATGCAGAAGGCCGAGCCTATAGACTAAATTTCAGATGCACTAATAACATGGCAGAATATGAAGCTCTCTTACTAGGCCTTAAACTAGTAAAGTCCTCACAAGCCATAAAGGTCTCAATTATGGGAGATTCAGATTTAGTCATCCAACAAGTAAAGGGAAATTTTGTCACTAATGACAAAAGATTGAGGTCTTATAGGACTACTGTTGCTGAAATACTCAACTCCACTGAATTTTAGATTACCAAAATTCCTAGAACCCATAATCTGCATGCCCATATCTTGGCCACATTTGCAAGTACCTGCAAGCTACCTTTTGAGCCCCATCATTGCTTCACAGCTGAGGTAAAACACGGACCTTCTGTCCCAAACAATGTCAAGGACTGGCAAGTATTTGAAGATGATGCACAAATAAATAATTTCTTGACCTTGCAACAAGAATTTTTAGGACTAAATATTGACACTGAAAGAGCAAGTCAATCACAAATACTTGAAAGAGCAAGTCAATCACAAATACTTGAAAGAGCAAGTCAATGAAAAATACCTAATCAACATAATCATAAGCCAATATCACCCAAAACAGCTAACCAAATACTAAATCCTACAATTTTCAACAAAGATAACATACAAGAAATTCAACAAATTAGTTATGAGGAGACAGCCGAAGATGAGGCTAAAGTGATACAATTGAAGGACAATTTTCTTCCAACAGGCTTAGCTCCTTTAAAAGACATTTTCGACTCCAATGATGTTCCCAACAAACCAACAATGCAGCCCCTCAACACTGCCATAGAAGAATGTAACATTGGGACTGCTGAACAACCGAAAATAATAAAATTGTCTGCCTCCTTACCTCTTGACCAAAAGCCTAAATACATTGACCTCTTTAAAGAGTTCCAGGATGTCTTTGCATGGAGTTATGAGGATTTAAAATCCTATGATACCTCTGTAATTCAACACACTATCCCTCTCAAGCCAGATCAAAAACCCTTTAAACAAAAATTGAGGAGAATCAATCCTATGCTTCTCCCAGCAATGGAACAAGAGGTACAGAAAATGTTCAAGGCAGGCATCATAGCACCAATCAGATTCTCTGATTGGATTTAAAACTTAGTCCCTACAAGAAAGAAAATCGGTGAAATAAGGCTATGTGTTGACCTAAGGAAATTGAATCAAGTATCCTTGAAAGATAATTACCCCTTACCCAAGATGGATCACACCTTGCAGAGAGTAGTGGGGGCCTCAAGAATTTCTCTACTTGATGGATTCTCAGGTTTCAACCAGATCTTAGTTCATCCTGATGATCAGGACAAAACACCATTTACAACCCCATGGGGAACCTTCAAATATGTAAAAATGCCTTTTGGATTGAAGAATGCAGGGGCAACATTTCAAAGAGCAATGGATATTGCTTTTGCCAAAGAGATTCATGACTTCCTTGTCATTTATTTGGATGACCTCACACCTTTCTCAAAATCAGACCAAGAACATTTGAAACATTTGAGACAGATCTTCCTAACATGTAGGAAATATGGAATTTCCTTAAATCCTAAGAAATCCCTGTTTAGTTTAGAGGAAGGTAAACTGTTGGGCCACATCATTTCTAAAGATGGCATTAGGATTGATACAGACAGAATCCAGGCCATCTTACAAATGCCTCACCCAAGAAATATAAAGGAATTACAAGCCTTTTTGGGTAAAATCAACTTCCTGAGGAGATTTATCCCAAATCTGGCCGAATTGAGCAGGTTACTGAATAACATGTTAAAAAAGGATTCAAAGGTAAAATGGACGACAGAGGCAAGTCAAGCCTTTGAAGGAATAAAATTGGCCCTCACCCAGACTCCAGTCCTAACAAATCCACAATTTGATAGGGAATTTATCATATTTTCCTTTGCTTCCCAACATACAATTTTTGTTGTCTTATTACAGAAAGATGACCAAGGAAATGAGAAACCGATTGCTTTCTTTAGTAAAGCTCTTAGAGATGCACCCCTGAAATATCAGATCATGGAAAAACAAGCTTATGCTTTGGTCAAAGCAATTAAAGAGTTTAGGATTTATATCCTTTATTCCCATGTTATAGCTTATGTGCCGAGTCCAATTGTAAAAGACATACTCACTCAAGAAAATTTAGAAGGCAGAAGAGGGAAATGGACTGCCAAAATTTTGGAATTTGATATTGAGATTAAACCTACAAAACTAATAAAAGGGCAAGGTTTGGCCAAACTAATGACAAAAGCAAATTTCCAAGCCTTAGACATAAACCAGCTGGACAATGAAATGGAGCTGGTGACTCCAAAGATCAATGTAGCCTTTGAACAATCCCATTGGTATTCTGATATATGTTATGTATTACAAAACCTGTGTGCTCCACCAGGATTGTCCAAAACTAAGTGTAGGTTCCTAAAAATGAAAGCTTCTAAATTATGTGTTATGGATGGAAATTTAATTTGGAAAAACCATGAAGGGATATTGTTAAACTGCTTAATTGAGAATGAAACTAACAATATCATAAAAGAATTTCATGTAGGTGACTGTGGTGGACACTTGTACTGGAAGTCCACTGTGGATAAAATACTGAGGGCTGGTTACTACTGGCCCACCATGTTCTCTGATGTCAAGAAATTCACCACCTCATGTCATAAATGTCAAGTGTTTGAGGGAAAGAGACAGTTATTGCCACTTCCCTTGAGGCCTATTGCAACAGAGAGACCTTTTCAACAATGGGGCTTGGATTTCATTGGGGAAATTCATCCCTCATCTTCAGGACAACATAGATGGATTCTGACAGCTACGGACTACTTTACTAAATGGATTGAAGCTGTTCCATGCAGACAAGAAAATGATTCCACTATCATTCAGTTCCTTGAGACCAATATTCTTTCTAGATTTGGCTGTCCTGAAAAAATAATAACAGATAATGTTGCTGCCTTCAGATCTAAGAAGATGGTAAATTTCTGCCACAAATTTCACATTACCTTGGGCCATTCAACTGCATACTATCCTCAAGGAAATGGCCTTGTTGAATCATCAAATAAAAGCCTGAATACCATAGCTAGCCTAAAATACTATCAAAACAGAGCTGAACTTTAAAGAGAGAGCCCTCTCTGATTACAGCTTGGCTAGAAGCTGCAATCCTAAGACTGGTTAGTGGTTACCCTGGCCGTATTCCCTTGGGAGTCATAGGGAACAACATGGGTGTTAAGAAGTAGCTTGTACAAATACCTCATCTATAATAGTGGGATTAAACATGAGGATGGTATGCCTCATGTAGCTGTGTAGACCACCAATGTACTTCGAAAGAGTCTCTGGTGAGTCTAAAGAGATACCCAACATCAATGATCTCTTTCTAAATTCTTGATTATACCCTTGCACACTTTTCCCTTTCAACTGTCGAAGATTTTGCCAACTCATCATGGCTTGTTGCATGTAGGCCAATGGATAGAACTACTTTTTAATTGTAGAAACAAAGTCACTCCAAACAGAGATGGTCTTACCATGTCTTTTCATATCAGCTTGGGTTCTTCCTTCCCACCAAACCAAGGCAGTGCCTCCTAGGCGTAAGATTGCCAGTTGAATCTTACTCTTGTCTAAGTGTATGTTCTATACTCGGCAATACACATCAATTTGTCTAATCCAATTGTCCAACTTTTCAGCATTTAGCTCTCCATCATATATAGGCATATCAAATTTAACATCTAACTTGATCAAAGATGATTTCTTATTATGCATAGGGCTATTAGGAGGTGTGAGAAAGCTTTCCTCTTTCTGTTTTCCTTTAGAGTGGTCATGGAAGTGAGACTCATCTTCTTCTTTATCTTGTTTAGAACCTGAGGAGTCTTCAACCTTATGATTTCTAAACTCTATACATTTCTTCTACCATAGACTTTATAGCTAGGAAACTTTATATGAATTGATGGTCTGGCCCCATAGAACCTTTCTCTAGCATTGTCTTCCGAGGATAGACTCTCCCAATTTCAGGATTAGTTTCCACCAACTCTCCTTCTCCTAATTTGAGCTTTGATCTAGTGAGCATTCAACAACTAGACCAACATAACTTTGTCTAACCTTACAACCTAAAGCTCTGATACCACTTGATCTGATAATCACGCTATGAGTGACCTTAGTTAAAGATTTATTAAATAAAGGTATTACAGACTCATGTGCTGGTGTGTGTGTCTATGCTATTTAAGCAACGAATCCATCAGAATGCCAATACACAGACATTTAAATGGAAAGATAGCAGAGAAATACAGTAAGCAGACACAAAACACAAGAAGTTAATAAGGAGTTCACCCTATTCTCCAGGGATACATCTCTGGTCCAGCTCTCAGTGGTGGCCTTATTTTATTGTGTGTTAAGAAGAGAATTACAATGCAGGAGCTCAATACGAGTCACTTGAAACAGATTTTTCTTGGCAGGGTGGTTCTTGGGTTCCCCAAGCCACTAGAGTGCACAAACTCGTTCACCTACCAGCTCTATGACCTTCTGGTCTACAATGGAGAGAGCCCAATGTGGTGCTCAGTTCGATAGATCCTCTTTGGGATGGCTTGGATCTCTCAAGCCTCTGGTGCTCAACGCTACCTTTGGTCAGCTTGGCTCTCTGTCTACTTCTCCTTTTGCTTCACTGTCTTCTTCTCTGTGTTCCACCTCTGTCTCTCTTTGAATAACTCAGACTCTGACTGTGTATTCTATCTTTGTTCATGGATTTCAAGCCATTTGTTCCCAAGACTATTCGGTTCCTCTTCTGCCTCCATCGAATCACCTTCTGCAGCTACACTGGGAGTTCCCTATTCGGCGTCATCATCAGCGCTCAGGGAGTGGCCACATGCCCTCCTCTAAATGGCGCCAGCCTACTTCGTCGGTTCATTTCTTCGGTTACATCGTGGATGAAGTCTTCCTCCACCGTGGCAATCAAAATGGACATCAAATCTTTACAAACGTGGCTTAATCCTTTATCGATTCCGCTTACCCCCATCAGGCATGATCTCAGCCATCCGATCTGGGTCCCCCAGATCCAACGCCATACGCATGTTTCGTGTAGTTGACTTGCTCGACCAACAGCGCACGATCAATGGCGGATTTCTCTCACCTCCACTTGCCACATGTTGATCGTTGAGTGGGATCGCTCCACTTTCCTCCAAAACCGCTTACCATTTCAGGGCGTCCTGATCAATACCGTCGGTCTCCAGAGCGCGGGTCTCACCTTTGTCCTTTCAGCGCTTTTTACTTTTCGCGTGCAGTTCCCTAGTTCACCGATGTGACTGAGTGCTCGAGCCTCTCCATTTTGGCCCTATTCACCCAGCTAGGCGCTAATCGCGCATCAAAAATCACCTTCTTTTCCCGATCCGGGGCTCTGAGGGGCTAATTTGGCCTCCCGCGCAGTCTCCATGGGCCTCGGTCAGCGCGCTTTGACCGAGGTCCTTGTCGTTCCACGCTGGCTGCCATTGCGACTGGTTTATGGTGTTTTTTTATCACTGCTTTGGAATTCTTTGATGTTAGTCCAACCTTATACAGTCATGGTCTTCTGACAGTTCTTTATGGATCCAATTCAGATCAACTGTTCTTCTTTAAATCCAATGTGTCCAATTTAGATGTGTTTTTTTCATTTATGTTGCTTTGCTCCAATGGGGATGTTACTATTTTATATATTTCTCTTTTATTTATGATTTTTGTGGTCTTGTATGTGGATCCCTTTGCTTTGTTCACCAGGACACATAAATGAAAATATTGTTGTTGCGATTTCATGTTCTAGGTGTTTATATCAATATTCTTGACATTTATAGTATTAATACATTCATGTATTGATATCAATGTATTTATGGTCTCAATTCTATTTACTATTTATAATGTAGTGATATAAATGTGTTATTATTAATGTAGTCATGGTTTATCATTATCGCATTCATCAAAATATGTATATCGCTGACATATATCCTTTGAAATATAACAATTCTGATTGTTCAGAAATGGTACGATAAAGAATTATTTGAGAAAAAATACATATATCAACAATAGAAATTTTTAAATAAGTGTTCATTCACATAAGGAAATAAGACAAAAGCAATGATAGAAGTACTGCATGCATTTGAATCCTTCTGATGTGAACAACACTTCGATTCCACTTTATTATTTGAGAAAAACTCCAGAAGATGCAAAAGTGTAGGTCTTGAAAAAGCTTCTTGGTTTTCAATGTGGTTCTTATATTGGTTTTGGTTTAGATCACTATCAAACTAATCTATTCTAACTCTTCTATAGGAAATATTAATATTGGCACAATCATCTTAAACAACAGAGTATCATTTACTTCATTTTCAAGAACATGAGATTCGCTTCGCAAATTTGAAGCATGTGGAATGGGTCTATGACAATGTCTTTATCCTACAACTGAAAAATATATAAATATTCTTATCTAAGCCGGGTGATTTATAAACAATGCGATCTTTGATTATTCCTAAAAGAGAAATAAGCATATAGATGGCTTACTTATCAAATAGAAAGATGCATTCATATAATGGTTACATTGTTTAAGAAATTAGACAAAGTAGTTATAAAACAATATCGCAGTCATCCATATCTCTATATATATATATATATATATATATATATATATATATATATATATATATCGCTGACATATATCCTCTGAAATATAACAATTCTCAATCTTCAGAAATGATATGATAAATAATTATTTGAGAAAAAATACATATATCAACAATAGAAATTTTTAAACAAGTGTTCATTCACATCAGGAAATAACAAAAAAATAGTGATAGAAGTATCGCATGCATTTGAATCCTTCCGGTGTGAACAACACTTTGATTCCATTTTGTTATTAGAGAATAACCTCCAGAAGATGCAAAATTGCAAGTCTTGAAAAAGATTCTTGATAAAAAATGTGAAACCTTGATGCAGTTTTTCATAAAAAAAAAATATTTAGAAGTAAAGCATATAGATGGCTTACTTATCAAATAGAAAGATGCATTCATATAATGGTTACTTTGTTTATGAAATTGAACAAAGTAGTTCTAAAAACATTATCGCATTTATCAATATATATATATATATATATATATATATATATATATATATATATCCTCTAAAATATAACAATTCTCAATCTTCAGAAATGATATGATAAAGAATTATTTGAGAAAAAATACATATATCAACAATAGCAATTTTTAAACAAGTGTTCATTCACATAAGGAAATAAGACAAAAACAATGATAGAAGTAGTGCATGCATTTGAATCCTTCCGGTGTGAACAACACTTCGATTCCACTTTGCTATTTGAGAAAAACCTCCAGAAGATGCAAAAGTGCAAGTCTTGAAAAAGCTTCTTGATAAAAATGTGAAACCTTGATGCAGTTTTTGATAAAAAAAATATTTAGAAGTACACTAATGCAACTTCCCAAGTCAAAATTTTATACAAATTGAGGACCCTTTCTAAATACATGAAAGGGTCTTAAACAATAAAAATAAAAACTACTATCAACAAAAATCGCTATAAGGTGTTCAAACTGTGACGTGAAAATCAGGGATTTGGTATAAAATTAGCAGTGCAATGGTGGTTGACATGATTCATTGAATAAACTTCTTCTCTTGTGCTTGCAGCTCACAAATTTCCAGCATTGGCTAGATTTTTGGAGGTTGGCTCATCCTATAATGTAGCTGGGCTGTGTAGGTGGCATCGGAGAGTTCAGGAACCATGCAGTTGACCGCGTCAAGCATGCATTTCATGGCCATCTGCTGACTATGAGGCTTGACTAGAAGAAACTAGAATGCATCCCATGTCAAGTTTTGAACTTCTCCGATTTGACATATATAAACTGTTACTTACTAATTCGATTACAACATTCATTGTAGCTCTGGCTCTAGAGGTTTCCCTTTCGGCTTTCATTAGCTAGGATTCCCATTCCGAAAATAGGATTTCCTTGTGCGATTCTTGTATTTTTGGCAGATTTGCAGCCATTCCTTCCTCTAAATTTTGCCAAGAGAGAAAGTTTGTTATTTTTTCATCTACATTCTCCACTTCCAATCTCCTGTCAACTGCCTCGTCAATCAATGATGTAGAGATGTCGCACAATGGGTCAGCCAATGATATATTATGGGAAAGGATGTTCAATTGTCAGGAAAAGGCTTTGGTTATGTCTAAGGCTTCTTTTTTGAGTTCAATAACTTGTGGATAACCTTTGTATTTTTCTACCTATAATTGTAGTTGTGAAATTTGATCATCCTTGGCCTTATTTTATTGCTCAATCGATATCTGAAGGCTGCTTAGTTCTTGAGACAACTTCTGTTGTTTCTTGGGAGCCTACTTATCAATTTTTTGTTTCTCCAGATTCAACTGTTCTTTAAGTAGCTCATTTTGTTGCCTTTGTTCTGCTAGCTGCTATTCTAGTTGATTAAACTTTTGTTGTTCTTCTACTGATTGCATCTCAAGCTCAATGATCCTTTGATATTTATCCCTGATTAGTTGACTGACCTCTGAGGCTTTGTCCATTGTTGCTATTGTGTAAGCCCCTGCATACTGAGATAATTTTGTTAAATCCTCAGAAGGATTGACTTCTGACTTCCATACCACATTCATGATTTCGTCCTGAGGAGTTAAAAGAGGTGCTTGATCGGTTTTCCTCTTTTTCCTCTGTATTTTAACTACAACCCTGTGCTTTGGACTGTAGAATACATCAAGGGGTGGTATTTCCTCTATTTTTAGTACAATCCCTTCTGTGGGATTTTTGGGAATGATTTCTATATCCTGTTGCATTTTGGGTGGGCCGCTTGTCCCTTCAATCGGAACACTAATAACCTCAGACTGTTGTGCTGTGGGCGGTTTTGGTGTAGTGAGGTTTTGGGAGTCATTTGGGTTTTTTATGATTAGATCGAATTGCTCCCATTCCTTGATTAAAGTTGGATCAATATTTATATCAGTATGAAGGAGCTCAGTAGTTCCTTGCTTTGTCCTCTGCCTTTCAGGGCTCTTCTACTTTTCAGGAATCTTCTGGGTAGTTTTTCCTTCACTTTTCCCTTCACTTTTCCCTTCATGTTGCAACATAGGGGTGGTATTTAATAAGTGCATCGGTAGAGTTTCCAACCTCCTTGTTCTGAACTGTACAAATGCTTCTACTCCCTCTGCTCCAAATTTGATTTTTGCAAGTTGTTTTGCTTGAGAAAATAAGTCCGCTGAGGTGAACAAATCATCATAATCATCCTTCTCATGTTCAAACTTGGCAATTCTGACATGAGAGGTGAAGTTATAGGCTATTTCTTTTGAATCATATTGCCTCTTTGGAATGGTTGCTAACTTTAGCACTTTTATTTTCTCTACTTCTTTCTCTACATGTTTGAAGTCATGCATTGTGAAAGTACCACATCGGGGGGGGGGCGAATGAAGGCCACATTTGCTTTCTGGACTCCTTTAGGTTTCTGGACATCCCTACTTCTGTGATTTGATAACCTATTTCCCTGGAAAATAGTTTATCGGGAATGTATAAGGGGAGAACATCTGGAGCATCAATGCTTCAAAAAAGTCTAATGTAGGTGATGTTTTCTTCATGAAACCAATTTCCAATTGATGTTAAGTCGACAGTGGCTTCATTAGATAACTAAGGAGCGGGTTTATTGAATATAGCATAATGAAGAGGCAAAACAAAACCATGAAAAATTCTATAAACATGGTTTTTATAATGGGTTTTCCACAATTCCTTATGATAAATTTGAATGGGGTTTGTGTCTTGTGGAGTCCATTTCCAACCTAGAATGGCATAATCAGAATTGAAATAGATAGTGTCCATAATGTAGGCACTCATATAAAACGGGGGTATTACCCGGGTAGTCACGAACCTGTTTCTTCTATAATCGAGGATATGGTTGGCCATTTTATCAGACAAAATGGTTTCCCAATCCATGATATACGAATTAACCGTTGCCTCCATTAAAGGAACCATTTCAATTGAAAACCTAGTGGAATCGGAGACTCCAAAGAGTCTACACATCATAGCACTAGCATAGCAGTAAGGAGATGCTAAGGAGTCAACGGAATACATACCTGATGATTCATGCTTGTGTTTGTTTGGGTAATGCCTCCACTGCCTGATAGGATCCGATTCCATGTCATTTTCTTTGGCAAAGGCTTCGACAAATGCCTTGTTGTAATGCTTCTGCGGTTCCGCCAAATGGTACATCTTTTTTATATCTTTTTCTCTGAATGACCAGAACATCCTTCCATCAGCCGTAAAGAATGTTATGTCTATAATGTTTATACTCTCGATTACCCATATAACTAAGTCATTGTAGGGTAATGTTCTGGCGTAGGTAGCTATTCTATGGAGAAAAGAGCTCGCCAAATCCTTGAGAGTATTCTATGATTTCTGAGTGGATTCGGTTGTTCCCTTTTCTTCTTCAATTTCCTCTGGATCTTCAGCTTCCAATAAATTGCATATGCTTTCCCAAGAACAGGAAAATTTTAAGAACCCCCCCTAAATTTACACATATAATAAATGGGCGAATCTCCATGGTATATAGGAAAAATGGAAGGCAATTATTGAATACACAAATGAAATCATTGCATTTCTTTAAAATAACTTTTGAAATCAAAATTACCAAAACTACATATCGATAACCTAGTGGGTGTAGGATAAAATTCACCCGTGCCATTCATAGAAAGCATGAGAAGAAACCTAATACTACATATAAAACCAAGAAAAATTCAAATTCATCACTTCTAGGGACCTCGTAACCACCCTGCCAATACACTAGTATGTTGTTGTTTGCAATTAGAAAAATTACCCAAATTACAATCTGTTTACTCCAGCATATGTTGGAAAGTTATAGAAGGATGACTAGTGCAATCAATCCATTCCTTTTAGCCCTGGATTTGTTTCAGTTTAAAATAGAAGTATATAAATATACTTGTCCAACGTCTATGCTTTAACCATTCACCTTAAGATGTTTTTACAATACAATTTCCTAAGTCTATTTAATATCTCCATTATCATAAAAACCAACCTATTTCCATCTTAACTCCACATATACCACTCTTAGGGGATGAAGTCTATTTATCCCTCTGAGCACTTGGTAGACCCAGAATTAAGATGGATCTATGATGATAGAATCTCCCCTTTAAATAGTCTATGCTCACATGAATACCATGGTATTACCATGGGTCAATACCATGGGCGGCTATCATAAACCTGGAGCTTAAAAATTACTATTAGTAATTTATAAAAAATAATAAAGTTAATAGTTTATTTTTATTTTATTTTTTATTTTAACCAAGCTAAAATGTTTATCATACATTAAATTACAACATCGATTTTTACTCTTGATGGGATCAAATCTTTTTTCACTCTATGCTAGTTTGCATATCACGATATTTGATACCTCTCGGGGGTTAGTAGATCCAGAGTAAAGATGGATCTATGCTGGTTTAATTCCCCCATTTAAATAGGATACATTATAGGTGAATACCATGGGTCAATACCATGTGCCATTTTGGTGAATACCATGGGTCAATACCATGTGCCATTTTTATTTTTATTAATACTATTATTACGGTTAATAATGTTTTTTTGCATGGTATTAATAACAATCTAGTCCATGGTATTTGTCCCATATTATTTTGCCCATAGGTTTCACCTAAATATAACGCATTTTTTGAGTGTTCGTAAATATAAGGTGACTTATGGAGTAAATATAAAAAAATGTTTTATTTGTTTACCATACCTCTCGTTTATTTATATTTTTATTAATTTACCATACCTCTTTTACAAATATCGTATTTGGCCCATAGGATTCACTTAAATAAAACCTCTTTCTTGAGCCTTCATAAATAGAATGAGGGTTATGGACTAAATATAAAAAGAGGTTTTATTTATTTACATTTTTATTTATTTACCATACCTTTTGAGTAAGTATAAAAAGACGTTTTATTTATTTACCATGCCTCCACTTTACTTATATTTTTATTTTTTTACACCTTTGCATGTATATAAGGTGATTTATGGAGTTAATATAAAAAATGTTTTATTTATTTACCATACCTCTCATTTATTTATATTTTTGTTAATTTACCATACCTCTTTTATAAATATGGTATTTGGGCCTTTGGCCCATAGAATTCACTTAAATAAAAGCTATTCTTGAAAATGGGTGAATGGATTCACTTAAATAAAACCTATTCTTGAAAATGGGCGAATGGAAAGTTGTAACTCCTAATTTTTAAGGGCTAAATTTACGTTTTTTACCCTCTCCCTTAAAATTAGGTGGGCTATTTGAGGTGATTTGTAAAAATGTAATATGATACAAAATATTCGCCCACTAAAAATTTAAAACCCCTTTATTTCGCCAAAGGGCGAACATTCGCCCCTAAAATTTTCTATGCCAAAGAATCTTTGCCCAGGTCGACATAGGTAGTATCACCTATCAAGACATTCTTTACTGGTTCCTCTTTGGTTAAGACTAGAATCTTTACTTTCTTTGATTTCTTCGACATTTCTGCTGAATTGATGAATTCAAACTTACTCTGCAAAAGAAACAGATGACCAAAACAGAGGAGAAAATCCATTCCAAGATAATGCAGAATACACAAGATTAACATAAACTAAGCGCAATAAGTGATATGAATTTGATATATTATGTTACCACAGATGAAATCCTCAAAGGATTCAACCATAACTGCTTTATTAATGATTTCGGCAACTACCAATCATGATCATTAAATGCCATAATGATATGTCGCATTGCACATATTCATGACGGTTCTTTAAAGTAAATATCGAGACTTTCCCGATGAGCGATTAGCAATAATCGCATATGGCAGATCGATAGGCCCAACTTTATGCTTTAGTTGTTTCCTTGGTATGGCTCTGATTGCGATAATGTGTGAGTTGTCATAGGGAGGCACGATAATGTTTAAGAAATCAATAAATCTTTTATTTCTCATTTACTAATTATTTATGCTCTTAAAACCCGCAAGCATTCGTTTAACCGTCCTATTTCCACTTTATTGAAAAGCACGCCTTTATTTATCATGATGAAATTGCATCGGCAGATCTCAAATGGGCATTCATTATTTGTCGCATCGGCGGAGTTGTATGACGCCATGGAATGTTTCCTTATGAAATTTTCGATATTCGCTTTCCGATTGTGTTATCGCATCAGGGAGTGCCAAAGGAAACGTGAAGTCCAACTTTTATCCAAAAGATGTGTGCAATGCGATATGTTTCATTTATAGTTTATCTTATGATAAGATTTTTGTTTCGCATTTACATTGGATCGAAGCACATCATAAGGATTTTCATGTATCATATGGATTTTTTTGCAAAATACGATTGTTATTGAAGTTATCCTAAGAGAAAAAAGACATATTATTTAGAACTATTGATTTTAGCTAAGTTTATTAGAAGAGGGACCCATTTCTTGTTAAATTTTTTATATAAAAATTTTGAAATGGGGAGGGTTGTTGTATAGCACAACAGGTTTCTAATATTTTTCCGTTGGGTTTATTAAGTCCAAATGGTTTATAATATCAAATTATTGGTTTTATTCATTCTTCAACTTTTTAATATTAACAATTTCTTGGGTTTATAATCCCTTGAGGTATTATTGTTAATCCCTTGGGTTTATTATTCATTTGGGTTTATTATATCAATCCCTTGGGTTTATATTATTAGTCCCTTTTGTTTAATAATATTGCCTTAGGTTCATAATCGCTTGGGGTTTTAGTATTAACCCCTTGTGTTTATAATATCAATTGCTTGGGTTTATTATTCGCGAGTCAAACATGGTTTATTATAATGTTGGCCATGGCCCAACATGGAATTCTTATAGGAATTGTCCCAATATGTAAATCAATGATGGTCGATCACATTTATTTTAATGTTTTTAATATTAGTCCCCTGGATTTAATATTATTCCCTTGGGTTCATAATCCCTTGGGGTCTTAGTACTAATCGCTTCGTTTTATTATTCCTTTAGGTTTCTCATATTAATCCCAAGGGTTTATTATTCCATTAGGTTTATAATAACGGTCATGGTAAACCATGTTTGATTCTTACATTTTGACAATGATTGTCTCACCATCAAACTAAATCATGTTTATTTTGATGTTTGTAGTATTTACATTTGGTTTTACCATTGTTGGGTTTATAGTATTAGGCCCTTTGGTTTACTATTATTCCATTGGGTTCATAATCCCTTGGGCTTTTAGTATTAATCCTTTGGGTTTATTGTTCATTGGGGTTTTAGTATTAATCCCTTGGGTTTATTGTTCATTTGTGTTTATAATATCAATCCCTTGGGTTCATTATTCCATTTGGTTCATAATATCATTCATTGTAAACCATTACCGATCATAGCCAAATGTGGTCAATCATGGTTGAATGTCGCATTGTGACAAGAATTGTCTCACCATCAAAATAAACCATGTTTATTTTAGTGTTTGTAGTATTTTTATTTGGGTTTAGCAATGTTGGGTTTATAATATTAGTCCCATGCTTCAATGTTGTTGGGTCTTTAGTATTAGGCCCTTTGGTTTAATATTATTCCATTGGGTTCGTAATCCCTTGGGTTTTTAGTATTAATCCCTTGGGTTTATTGTTCATTAGGGTTTTAGTACTAATCCCTTGGGTTTATTGTTCATTTGGGTTTATAATACCAATCTCTAGGGTTCATTATTGTGTTTGGTTTATAATATCAAGCATTGTAAACCATTGTCAACCATAACCAAACCTGGTCAATGATGGTTGAATGTCGCATTGTGACAAGAATTGTCTCACCATCAAAATAAACCATGTTTATTTTAGTGTTTGTGGTATTTATATTTGGGTTTACCAATGTTGGTTTTATAATATTAGTCACTTGGTTGAATGTCGCATTTTGACAAAGATTGACTCACCATGAAAATAAACCATCTTTATCTTAGTGTTTGTAGTGTTACATTTGGGCTTAAGAATGTTGGGTTTATAAGATTAGTCCCATGGGTTTAATATTATTTCCTTGGGTTCATAAACCCTTGGGGTTTTAGTATTGATCCCTTTGTTTATTATTCCCTTAGGTTTATAATATCAATCCCTTGGGTTTATTATTCCCTTCGGTTTATAATATCGATCATGGTAAACCATTGTCAATCATAGCCAACCATTGTTCAATGTCACATTACGACAACGATTGTCTCACCATGAAAATAAATAATAATCCCTTGGGTTTATTATTCCTTTGGGTTTATTATATCAATACCTTGGGTTTATTATTCCCTTGGGTTTATAATCCCTTGGGATTTTAGTATTAATCCCTTGGCTTTATTGTTCATTGGGGTTTTAGAATTAATCCCTTAGGTTTATTGTTCATTTGAGTTTATAATATCAATCCCTTGGGTTCATTATTCCGTTTGGTTTATAATATCAATCATTGTAAACCATTTCCAATCATAGCCAAACATGGTCAATTATGGTTGAGTGTCCCATTGTGACAAGAATTGTCTCAACGTCAAAATAAACGATGTTTATTTTAGTTTTTGTAGTATTTATGTTTGGGTTTAGCAATGCTGGGTTTATAATATTAGTCCCATGCTTCAATGTTGTTCGGTCTATACTATTAGGGCCTTCAGTTTAATATTATTCTATTTGGTTCATAATCCCTTGGGTTTACTGTTTATTAGGGTTTTAGTATTAATCCCTTGGGTTTATTGTTCATTTGGGTTTATAATATCAATCCACTGGGTTCATTATTGCGTTTGGTTTATACTATCAATCATTGTAAACCATTGTCTATCATAGCCAAACATGGTCAATCATGGTTGAATGTCACATTGTGACAAGATTGTCTCACCATCAAAATAAACCATGTTTATTTTAGTGTTTGTAGTATTTATATTTAGGTTTACCAATTTTGGTTTTATAATATTAGTCCCTTGGTTGAATTTCGCATTTTGATAGAGATTGACTCACCATGAAAATAAACCATGTTTATTTTAGTGTTTGTAGTGTTTATATTTGGGTTTAACAATGTTGGGTTTATAATATTAGTCCCATGGGTTTAATATTATATCCTTGGGTTCATAAACCCTTGGGGTTTTAGTATTGATCCCTTTGTTTATTATTCCTTTAGGTTTATAATATCAATCCCTTGGGTTTATTATTCCCTTTGGTTTATAATATTGATCATGGTAAACCATTGTCAATCATAGCCAACCATGGTTCAATGTCACATTGTGACAACGATTGTCTCACCCTGAAAATAAATAATAATCCCTTGGGTTTATTATTCCTTTGTGTTTATTTTATCAATACATTGGTTTTATAATCCCTTGGGCTTTTAGTATTAATCCCTTGGTTTTATTGTTCACTGGGGTTTTAGTATTAATCCCTTGGGTTTATTTTTCATTTGGGTTTATGATATCAATCCCTTGGGTTCATTATTCTGTTTGGTTTATAAGATCAATCATTGTAAACGATTTCCAATCATAGCCAAACATGGTCAATCATGGTTGAATGTCGCATTGTAAAAAGAATTGTCTCACCATCAAAATAAACGATGTTTATTTTAGTGTTTGTAGTATTTATATTTGGGTTTAGAAATGTTGGTTTTATAATATTAGTCCCATGCTTCAATGTTGTTGGGTCTCTACTAGTAGGCCCTTCGGTTTTATATTATTCCATTCGGTTCATAATCCCTTGGGGTTTTAGTATTAATCCCTTGGGTTTATTGTTCATTTGGGCTTATAATATCAATCCCTTGGGTTCATTATTGTGTTTCGTTTATAAGATCAATGATTGTAAACCATTGTCAATCATGGCCAAACATGGTCAATCATGGTTGAATGTCACATTGTGACAAGAATTGTCTCACCATCAAGATGAAACATGTTTATTTTAGTGTTTGTAGTATTTATATTTGGGTTTACCAATGTTGGTTTTATAATATTAGTCCCTTGGTTGAACGTCGCATTTTGACAAAGATTGACTCACCATGAAAATAAACCATGTTTATTTTAGTGTTTGTAGTGTTTATATTTGGGTTTAACAATGTTAGGTTTATAATATTAGTCCCATTGGTTTAATATTATTTCCTTGGGTTCATAAACCCTTGGGGTCTTTTCCCACTTTTAATACTGTTAGCATGACTATCGAGGCATACCCCTCATTGCAATCGGTAATCGGCATTTCCCCATATATATATATATATATATATATATATATACATTATATCGTTGATATGACGGACCCGCCACAGTCATGAAACGTAATACATAGGCTTTCAGGTCCAGCTTACCCATATCGCAATTGGAAATCATTTCTATTATAATCTCTTTATAATTGAAATATATAAAATGTGCAATCATAAAAAGACTTTTCGACATGCCGGACCTAACGAGACTTACAACCATAATGAATATACCTTTCGGGTCTGGCCCGCGATCGCAAATCACAATCGTTGATCATTGAATGCACCAACATATGTATTCAACGTTTTATGGAGCCGTCGGGCTGTTAAAACATAATGTAAATATGTTTCAGGTTCGTCTTACCCATATCACAATCGACAATCATTGAATGCACCAACATACGTATTTAGTGCCTTACAGACTCGTCGGGCTTTTAAACATAATGTAAATATGTTTCAGGTCTGCCACCATTAATCGCAATCGGCAATCTTTATATATGTAGATACATATAACTACGGACCCACTGGGACTTTAAAACAAAATATAAATGTGTTTTGGGTCCGCATTGCTCATCGCAATCGAGAATCAGTGATTCCTATGGTAATAACCTACCCGCTGCACTTTTGCGATTGCGATTTATTTGCATTATATATATATATATATATATATATATATATATATATATATATATATATATATATATATAAGGGGACCACTCCATATAACTTCTTATATTATGAGTTGATTTAATTCTTATCTGTATTCAACGCCTTACGGACCCGTCGGGCTTTTAAACATAACGTAAATATGTTTCGGGTCCACCACCATTAATTGCAATCGGAAATCTTTATATATGTACATGCATATAACTGCGGACCCGCCGGGACTTTACAACAAAAAATAAATGTGTTTCAAGTTTTCACTGCTCATCGCAATCGGGAATTAGTGATTCTTGTGGTAATAACCTGCTCGCTGCACTTTTGCGATTATGATTTATTTGCATTATATATATATATATATATATATATATATATATATATATATATATATATATATATATATATATATATATATATATATATATATATATATATATATATATATAAGGGGACCACTCCATATAACTTCTTATATTATGCGTTGATTTAATTCTCGCCTATATTATTATAATATTATAATCAAATATTATCATTATTATTATTATTATTATTATTATTATTATTATAATTGTTAATAATTTTTTTATAATTTTATATTATTATATTATTTTGATGATGATGATGATGGTTAATGTCCGTTGAGACTAAACATTGGTCTATCAGACCTAAAGAAACAAATTATTTATTTTGACTTAAGATTTTATTCCTATGCTCAAAAAGCTTGGAGAGAAGCCTCCTGAGCTCACTATAGTTTTGACATTATAAAAGGCTAGGAAGGTTAGTATTGTAACAAAGATTGTGAAACTGAGATCTAATGTGGTTGTACGTGGGGCACTCTAAGAGGAAGTGGTTTTCATCCTCGATGTTCCTATCCTCACATATATGGCAAATCCTTTCGATCCATGGCATTTTAGGAACTACCCAACGACCTGTTTCACTATGGAGCTCATGAGAATTCGTTCTAATATTTGCTATATTAATTTTCTTCTTTGAGCTAGTTAAAATAGAGAGATACTTTTGATCTTCTAGGGTGGGGTTGATGACCTCCTTATAATAACTTAATTTTCTTTTAGCCACTAAATCTTTCTCACACCACATTTTTTCTTTGAACTTAGAAGTAACAATATCTTTAATGTTGTATAGTGCATCATTCTCATTGATCTTCCAATAGTTTAACAGGCCCTTGTGTCTTTATGCCACCCCCGATTGAGCCTTAGGTGGTTTTGGCTGGAATTTAAAGTTAGCTTAGGAAGTCTATGATCATCTATGTTATTGAGTTTGTGCTTGTACAACAGAAACCTAATCATGGATGGGCTCTCAATAGGGGAAATACCTGCTTCTATAAGGAGAATAGGATAGGGTGTATTACTTTTAATTTTCAGGTTATAAGTTATAAAAGCCTTTGGATTTGCTCAATCTTTCTCCATGATTCTCTGGATATGCTACAACCCCAAACCTCACAGCCATATAAGATAACAAGAGTGACTAAAGTTTCAAAGAGGAACTTCTTTTTATCCCACATTACAAGGTTTGTTGTTTTACAATTATTTTCAAGACCAAAATAAGCTTTACACCCCCCATTAATCATTTTCTCAATGCTATGGTTCTAGTTGACCTTGTGATGAATATCAATTCCTAAGTACTTGTAAGAATACACTTCCTCCAAGTTATTATTGTCATACATAAAATTAGCAGAAGTGTCCTTCTTGGATTTGATAATCATAACTTTTGTTTTTGTCAGTGTTAGCAGTCATACCCATGGTAGAGCAGAAATCCTTAAGAAGCTTGAGTTTCTTATCAAGATCAGACGGGCACCTTGCGAAAAGAACAATATCATCAACATAGAGAAGAAGGATGATGACTATCCTAGCTAAGATCGTGCCATCACATCCTGCTTCCTCTAAATAGCCTTCGAGCTTATCGATGTAAATGCCAAATAGGGTAGGGTAGAGGGGGAAACCTTGTTTAACTCCGATGTTACGCTTAATATCTTTCGACCACCCCTCATTGCTCTTTAGTTTGGCAATTACATTATCGTATAACCTTATAGTGGTAGCTCTCAACTCGAGAGGAACCTTTAGCTCTTCTAACCTATTCCAAAGGTTGTATCTAGTAACCATATCGAAAGCCTTTCTAAAGTCCACAAAGCAACAAAATAAATTGGATTTATCATTATGACATTCCTCCGCAATGTTCCTAAGAATAACAAGGTGGTCTGTTGTTGAGTGATGCCTTATGAAACCTACTTGGTCTTTAGCTCGCTTACCTTCACTTTCAAGCCATATGCTTAACTTCTTTTCCAAAATACTACCATATAACTTGGGTAAGAGAGGACTGATCATAATTGTCTGATAATTAGAGGGGTTATTTGTATCCCCAGTTTTAAAAATAGGGATAATGAGGCTCTAAGTCCAAGGTTTAGGAAACCCTTGCTTGACTGCTTGATTGAAAATCTTGTGGATGTGGGGGATGGGGACAGGACCTCGAATTTTTAAGATTTCCACCTGGTAACCTTCAATGTCCTTAGCTTTCCCATTAGCGAGGCGATTAACCCCAAACTTAATGTCTTCTAAAGAGAAAAATTCTTTCATTGTGAGTAGGGTTTCCAAATTATCCATGACATTTGGAGATTCATAAAGATTTTTAAGATAGGAATTCCAATTGTGAAGAGCAATTTTATTATTATCTTTAGTCTTCCTAGTCAGAATCTACCTCCAAAATTTCTTAGGAGCTACCTTAGGGGGGTGTAAGAGATTCTCCTGTCTTTGATGAATGTACTGCCTCTTTTTCCTTTTAGTTATGGCTCTGTATATTTTTATCCTGTCCATTTTAAGAGATTCATCAATAGCTTCCTTAATTGCTCTCCCTGTACTTTTACAATCTTTTTCATACCCTCGATTGGTTTTGCTATTTCTTTTACTATTTGAAACTTCAATTGAGAACTTTTTAATAGAATATGAGAAGGTTGCAACAAAATTATAATAGAGGTCTTCTATGTTGTCTATACTAGATAAAGGAAGCAAATTAGTTTTTAGTTCATTTATAAAGAGATCATTTTTATTTCTATCAAATATTAAGTTCTTTTGGCTGTAAGTATTATTTTGTATGGGAACTCTATGCATGACAAAATTGAGAGTTATAAGTAAAGGCCTATGATCAGAGTTAGGTTCATGGTCGTTTAAGATGTCAAAATTTATTATTTCATTGTATAATGGGACATCGGAAATAACGTAGTCTACCACTTTGCTACCAAGTCCATGGATGCAGGTCATCTTGCTGGAATTGGGCCACTTCTTTAGACCGTTGCAAATTATGAGATCCTGATCACTACAAAGCTTGACTAGCTCTGACCCAAACAAATTTTCCTCGAGGTCTTTAGAGCTCCTTTTGTACCTACTAGCTAGAGTAGGGTCTTTGTCTAACCAAAGAGGATTAGGGTTGGAATGATTGCTTAGAAAAATAGCTTGGTTGTTTGAAGTTCGAGCATTAAAGTCACCTATTAATATAATGATAATCTAATATTATTATGAGCTATTTTTATTATTAATTAATATATATGAGGAGTTTATATTATTCTTATAATATTTATATAATATATATAGAAATAATCTCCTTGTTAATATTTATATAGTTATTAATAATACTAAATACTAATAATAATTAACTCTTTGTATACAAACCCTAAGATAAATATTAAAAATACTAAAACCTAAAAATAATAATATAATTATTATTATAATAATAATATAATCATTTTTGTTGTTGTTGTTGTTCTTTTTATAATTTTATATTATTAGATTATTTAAATAATATAATGATAATCTAATATTATTAATAATCCTATATAGTTATTTATATAATTATTAATAATCCTAAATACTGATAATAATTAATCCTATGTATACAAACGCTAAGATAAATATTAAAAATACTAATATTATTATGAGTTTATATTATTATAATAATATTAATATAATAATCATACATATATAAGAATATAGTTGCTATTATTTGTATAGTTATTAATTATCATAAATAATAAATAATTGGTCTTTATTATTCTTATTATTATAATATTGATTATATTATTTTTATAATAACAATTACATTTGTATATTATTATAATAATATAACAATAATAATATTATATTATTATCATATAATAATAATAATAATATTATTATATTATAATCTAATATTATTATGAGCTATTGTTATTATTAATTAATATATATTAGGAGTTTATATAGTTATTATAATATTAATATAATATTTATACAGTAATATATATAAATAATCTGGTTGTTAATATTTATATAGTTATTAATAATCCTAAATATTCATAAAAATTATTAATGTGGTTGAGATAAGCCTATCCCCATATATCAACCACATTAGAAAATGTGGTTGATAGATATGCTTGATATACATTTATTAGTATATATCAACCATATTTACCTTAGTAAATATGGATGATGTGCTAATATAGTGATTGATAATACACTATATTTCATTTCGCATTAAATGTTAGTCACTCCATATTTTAATAAATAATATAATAATTGATAATATTATTTAGCAATTGATAATATTATTTAGCATCCATATTTTACCAGCTCTAATATTATATTGAGCAGGTATATTTCAAAGAAACAGTGGGGGCAGCAGCCTCACACTGTGACATGTTATATAAATTGTGGTACTTGTAGGTTACAGATTTATCAAATTTATAATGATTACAAAATAAGATTTAAATATGTTTTAGTCAACAAAATAAAATAAAAAATAAAATTAAAATAATTTCAAAAAATTCATTATGAAAGACATTGCAAAACAGACTTTACTTTTTCCTGTGAACCATAAAACTAATTCATGGTCAACCCATTAGGGAATGCTGGTTATCCGTGCTGCCACAAGGATAGTAATATCATTTATTTTAATATATTTTTTATATTATATTAAAATTATATATTTGTGCCACGAGGATAATAATATATTTTATTTTAATATATTAGTTATATTAAAATAATATATTTGTTCCTTTTTGGAAGTGAATATTTCTCTTTCAGGATACCTCACATTTTTTCTCTTATTTTGAAATGATAGAGATAAAAGGTCATGACCGTTAAAAGATAAATTTTCCATTAACTGAAGTTGTTAGAGTTCGTTGTGAGCCTGATTGATTTTTAGAGAGATGTTTTGAGATAGTGGTGAGGCATTTTCGCTTGTAGATAGATGTTTTCAGAAACTGAGAGTCCGGATATTTTTCAATAAGTGGCTATCATTGGTAAAACCAAACAAATTTCAGAAGCGGAGAGCACATCCTGAAAATTGTGATGGAGAGGATTTGAGTTTCTAAAATGAAGTCGTCGTCAAAGAGCTAACGTTTTTTTTCCTTTAGGTGAGAAGGAGTGCAAAACTGCTACCAAGCTTCCGTCTGAGAGAGCCTTAGCTATCACCGTGAGCCAGAGGAGCCGTAAAATCCTGCAGGCTGTAAGGAGACGGTCCAGTCCACAAGCGCTGGTTTTTATTTGATCCCGCTTTAGTGGAGTACGGGCGAATTGAAAACCCTGCAGCTGTCATCATAACCATGAAGGTTTTAAAAATTACTGATTTGGTAAATTTACGGATAACCGTAATTTTGAGTAATTATATTTAAGGGCTTCGATAATAATTCTTATAAAATTTTGGTATTTTAAATAATATTTTTTTATTCCATGTTTTTATTCCATGTGACGTAAAGGGATATTGTTAGGTTGAAGTGTATATATATATATATATATATATATATATAATATTTTATTTTGAAAATGTAATTGAGTATTTTATAAATATGAGAATAGATTTATTGGTAGTTTTTATATGCTCTTTTTATAAATATCGATTTCTTCACACATCAAAAGGATGTGTTTTCTGTGAACCAGCAGTATTATGGAATAGTCATGTTTCGCATTCCAAAAAGTTTAGATGACAGTATTCTTCTCAGTTATTCAGTCCAAAAGAACTTGTAATATTTTATAAATGAGATACAATGGAAGGGTGAGCCTTCACAAAAGTATTGGGAGACATGGATGACCTCGTTTTCACGCTACTCACTGTTGTCTTGTATTATTGACTCTCACACTGCGTGTTCTTCTCAAGTGCATGCGATTTGGAGCTGGCTGTCACTATGTTTGGAGACCAAACATGAATGTTCTGGCTTTAATATCACTCGACGCCCTTTACTGTATGTCGCTCTCCCGAGAACATACACAGTCCTTTTCCTCTTCTTGCTCGAGGCCTGGCGTTTGCACAGGCATTGTGTGCTCCCTGGAACCCGCTCTTTCTCAGAGATAATGCTAATGCATGGACTAATGATGGCGAAAGGTTGATCTCACCCTTCTTGATTGGATAATGACCGTACATAGGTGCTTACCAAGAGCCTACGTAGAACCTTCATTGAATTCCCTAAATTCTCGTATGTACTTACTGTGATGGAATTAAGGGGCCTGCTGAGCGTAATCTCAAACCGACAAAGCCTCGTTTAAAAAGAGAATCTGCAAAGAAATTACCCACGTATGCCCAAAAGGAAAATCGAAAAAACTCAAATTAATTCTTAATCTAGGATGATGTACAAAAGAGACTTACGGACCTCCTGTCTTAATCCTTTCTCGAAATGCGTTACGGAGCTACTACTCCGTACTACCCACCCCACTTTTATGTACATTGACAGTGCTCATAAATATAATATCTCTTACAAACAAACAAAGAGAGATTGAATATCTGTCTAGCTGACCAAAACTACCTTATAGCTAATTTAACACTTGCTATTTTTACATAATCCCACCTAGGAAAATTTGCTAACAACCAAATATTGTAGAATTTAGACACCACGCTTTACATCAAACTCTCCTAGTTTTTAATCTATACAAAATAAAACGTTAGGAAATAACATCCCCTTCAAAATTTACATGACCCTTTGGCTCTTAAACAAAATGGTGTCTTCCAATGGTGATGCTCCTACATGGTGGAAAAAAACTTTGGCTCTTAAACAAATTGGTGTCTTCCTATGGTGATGCTCGTACATTAGACTCCCTAGGTGGAAAAAAATTGATCTCGTGGTCAAAACCCATGCAAAGAATTGTTGTTGTTCACATATCAGGTTATGTTGTTTCTTTAGTCACATCCCACACTTATTCTACAATGTGCAATTCTCTTTGTTGAGGCAATCTTGCGTAGTGAACTTGACGCTAGTTGTTTGTTTCCTTCCTCGATCCCATATTCTACTTTGAAGTTGCTTCGCCTTTTCCATGTTGATGTAGTTCACTCGAGTCAGCCAAGTGTTGCAACTGATCACTTTTCCCTTCCCATCATACCGTACCTCATGTACTCCAGCTTTCATCATCACTATCTCCTCGACCGCCATGTCCACTTTTACTTCTTGTAGATTATTGCTATTATTTGTCGTCCTAAACATCTCCCAAGACTATTGGATTTCATTCTCCATCACATTACATCCTCCACCATAGAACAAGCATCCTACATATTGATCGCACTTATAACAACAAAATTCATCCTCCTTGTTGCCTTCAACAAAATACATCATGGAAAATTGTTGGTTCCTTTCTAAAATAAAATTCTACCCCATATTTCTTGTTTGCAAATGAAATAAATCCTCATGAGACAAGGTTGTCTCATGCTCCTTCCTATTTCTTCTCTTGACAACATTTCTTGTCCTTACTCTACATCTTCAATTATGTTTTAAGCAGTCCTCTTCTTTCTTTTTTGAATGTTCTTCTCAATTTTTACTCTTGGTGAAAAAAAATGTTTCCGTACTACAGGTTCACATTTTTTGGAGTCCTTCTCTTCGTGAACAATGTTTTGTATAATAATTGCAAGAATATTCTCCCACTTTTCTTCATTTATCTCCATAAGACATGGTTTTCATGTCAAATGTTTTGTTGGCCTTATAGAAGGCTTATTGTAATGTAGAACAAATGAAAAACAAATTAAGAGGAGTTTCCTATACCTTTGACCTTTGAGTCATGGTTTTGAAATTCAAATTCCACATCTTTGAAAATAAGCCTCCTTACTTAGGTATGGATATGAGTAAGTAGATGAAAGGTTTTCTTGAACATTTAAATACAAAGGAAATAGTACTCTTCAATATTTAAATAGATACAAATAATTCTTTTGTGACCATTTGTTCCAAAAAATGGGGGGAATTTTCTCCAAATTAATCCCAATACCATGAAATTGGGGAGAATAAAAGAAACAAACTCATTTACACAAAATGTGGAGGGTGAAATAGCTATCATAAATACCCAATCATGCAAAGTGATGTGAATGTAAGGTTTTAGCTCTGAATTTCATGGGTTAGATTTAATTTTTTCTCTCTCCCTAGAACTAATGTTAGGCTAAACTTTGTACCTATTTTTTAAATAAAATAAATTGAGGGTTATTGATAATATTGAATTATGATACAAAATATTCCCCAAACCAAAATTTGAAACCCTCTAATTTTTCCCAAGAGAGAAATCCCCCCCTTAAAAATATCCATGTATCCTACTACTTGTCATCCATACTCTACCAAAATTTTCTTGTATTAACTCTCCTTATCCCATTATCTCCCTATCTTTACGAAACCCTCGTTTCCTTTCTTTGATGCTGAAAATTCTTATCTCGGATCTCATTGGTACTTTTGGAGTGGAGGTATTTAGTGACCCATGTAGGAAGGTTCCAGAGGAGGGTTACATCGGTGCTAGCAACAATGATTAGGTCATATCATAATTACTTCTCCTGTCACTTTTCAATAAAGAGACTAATATTTCTTTCCAATTTATGTTTTATATCTTTCATGAATGTGAATGTATAATGGATACAATTGTGAATTAATTTCATTTACATGTTTCTATGCATTTGAATTATGTGATCAACACTTTGTTTATTGTATATCTTACAGATCTACAACCTTGTAAGGAGGAGTTAGTGTTTTCACCCTATGGGATCTTCATCAAGAATAGAACCTATGGTTAGTAATTTATACCTTCTTTGTGAATTCAATGTTTTATGCGTGCTTGTTTGAGACTCTCTATTGTATTGTATGTTCTTCACTATTGATGCTTCAAACACCATCCCTATGGGTTTTTCTCACAAACATGTATGACTCTTCAAATAATTATGTTTAAGCATTCTCTAAAGTAATCTCTCGAACTAATTGAGGTAGTTGAATAATTACTTGTCGATATGAAATATTTAAAAGAAATACTTCTTAAAGTTATTAGTTCACATAATTTTGAAATATCTTTTCATATCTATGCATTTATAAAAGTAACCAATAATAGATAATTCTAGAAAGTCATCAATCTATTGTAAAATCTATTTAATAGTGACAAGAGCATAGAATACCCAATGAGCTTCCAATTGGTTTCATTCTTATTTCCATTCTAAGTTTTAACATGGTATCAAAGAATGTTTAAGACGGTTGAAAAAGTGGAAATAATGTAAACATATTCAAGGGTTTATAATTTTGGTCAAATATTTTGTGAGGCTTTTTTATGTGAGGACAGTTGTTGCTATCAACTAGTAAGAAAAGTGTTGAGATCCCCATGGGCAATCATTCACAATTTTCAAAGTTGTTGAATATTTTCCTAGTGTTCATAAAGGAGAGTTATCATTTCCTTTTATTTTTTCACTATCTTCCGCTAAAGGAAGCTGGTAATGGTAGAAAGGGGTTTTGTTTATCTCTAAAGGAAGGCATTTCCTCTTATGTACATCAGAGTAGGATAAAATTGTTGATGCACCAGCTAGTATATGAGGAATTGTAAAAGGATTTGTTCCATGTCATGAAATTTCGAACCATATAACAAAAAGTCGAGGAAATGGCCATTGTTGCTAAAGAAATTGAATTTTGATATGTTGAGAGAGAACCATGAGTACATCCACCACATCTTCGAACCATTGAAAAGGATCCATGAGAAGATCTACAAAATCTATAATCTCATTTTTTCATACGTTGTTCTCTAAAATTTTCAGCCATAGAAATGCATGTTTCTAATGAACCAATCCACACAAAGCTACCTTTTCCTTTTCCAAAAGGAAGGATAACCCTTGCATAGTGATGTGTAAGATTTATTACTAATAAATATTTCGTAAGATGCAAAGGTTCTTAAAGTATTATGGCAACTCATATTTGGCAAATCATTCGATTCGATTTTCATATCTTTTGATACTAAGAAAATGGATACACATGACTTTGTTTTCTAATAAGGAAACTACTATGTTATTCATGGATAACCCTGGGTTATTAATATGGACTAATAATAATAAACGACCTCTTGGTAACTGTGTCGTAATGCACATTATACACTTGGGTTTCTATAATCATACCTACATGTATAACTACGAGTTATGATCTAAAAAAGTGAAAAATTTCTACGAGTTGGTTTTATATAATCATACCTACACGTATAACTACGAGTTGGGTTTCTATAATCATACCTACACGTATAACTAAGAGTTTTGTTGGAAAAAACTACGAGTTATGATCTAAGAGAGTAAACAGTTTCTTGTAGATACAAAAAATTCATTGGGAAGTAGTAGAAAATGGCTTCAAAATTCTAGATAAAATAACTCTCTTAACCATGCCTAATGTCCACAAAAAGTAACTTGCAAAGATGAGGAAGAAGTATAAAAGAGGAAATGTTTTGGATTAGAGTTTTGTAGATGACTAAATTTCCCCAAAACAATGAGAGTATTCAACACAAATAATGTTTTGAATATTTTGGATTTATCATATTAGTGTAACGAAAAAGTGAACCATATGAAACTTCAAACCCTCAGGAGAGAGTTTCGAATATTGAACATGGAGGAGGTAGAGAACATTGACCGTTTCATGAATTGAGTGATAGGGGTTGTGAAACTAATAAGAACTCATGGAGAGTTCATTGAATATTGAAAATTTATAGAAAAATATATTGGGATTCTACCTTAGAATTTTGATATGGTTGTCATTCCTATCGATAAGTTTAAATATTTGCCTAAATTTATCGTAAAAAATCATTGTAATTAATTTTTTCTCATGAATCAAGAGTCAACATAGAAGAGGATTCCATAGAATATTATTTTAATTGTTAGGCATCCATTTGTCTATGTAAATGGAGTGAAAAACAAGTATAGCTATAAAATCTAGAGATAGTAGTGAAATATAAGGAAGAACTATAGAAGAATAGTGAAAACAATTAGAATTCCTAAAATATCTCAGAATAAGAGGGATAGAGGATGAAGATGGATGGATAATTTTAAAGTACAATTCTATTAATGAAACAAGCATGAACACTATGAAAATTAAAGCAAAAAGAAATAGCTATATCTAAACAAGTCCAAACAAAATGTATGCAACACTAAGGATGGGACATTCGAATCAATGTTCATATAAATTCAAATAACTAAATAATCTCAAAACAAGAATATTTTCTTGCGAGGATTTGGCTGCAATAATTACAAGATAGGTAAGAAGAATTTATTTTCTAGCATTGATAACTTTGTTCAATCTGAAATTAATTTAGGAGATGGTTATCATGTCAAGGCCATGGGAAAGTTGTTATTTTTGTCATAACTAGGAAAAATTAAAATAAATATATTTGTGATGTCTTTTATTTACCCAATGTTAAACATAGTTTATTGACTATTGCATAGTTTAGTCAAAATCGTTATTTATGATGATAGCTTCAAGGAATACATGCCCAAAATCATAAACAAGTCACCTAGTAGAAGACTTATTAGAAAAATCCAAATGAACAAGAATAGAATGTTCCCATTAAATCTAAAAAAAATTATCATTTCATAGTTATATGCACAAAATATTTCAAGAGTAGATCAAAGTTGTGTTGTAGCGGCTACAAAGACCCTCAAAAATTTTGACTTAACCTGTTTTGGAGCCTCCCCTACCAACCTTACACAACACTATGTCTTGCTTAATCAACTACTCTAGCTTTCGTGTTTTCCTCGCGCAAAGGCAGTCTGTCGATCATAGTCAATCCATTCCCCTAACATGTTGCTTACCCGAACTTTTTCCAACTGCAAGCTGAGTAGCTTCCCAGGGAAATTTGTGCATTTCTGGAGGGAAACCGGCCTTCTCTCCAGGAATCGGAAAATTCCCTCTGACAGCCTGCTGGGCTCCAAGATTGCAAAATCTTGCTAGCCAACCCTCCCAATAGGATTTGCACAACTTTTCTCATCAACAGGCTGTTCACCCCAGGATTTGCACAGATCTGGGTAGCAGTGAATAGTTCTGCCCAGAAATTGCGCAATCCCCTTGGGGAGTCAACCCACCTTACATTCAGGAATGCACATTTTTCCCAAGCAGTCGAGCACTGCCATGTATGGACAGTCCGGTTGATAAGTTCCACCTGGGACCGAGGAAACTTGACTTGCATGCATGCATGACTTGATCTTCTCGAAATAGAAAGAGGCAACATCCAAAAGGCATCCCATGATTTAGGGAGCTATTTTTAGCAGTTGGGGGTTCTAGGCATAGTTGTTTTAGAAGTTTCCCTCCAATTGTCGCTTTTTCCTAGATTTGTGGCATGCGCGTCTTGAGACCAAAATTATTTATTCGACGCATTAGAGCTCATTCATTCACATCGATATTGGAGTTATGAAATCCCATAGCACATCCAAAACTCTTTGACACATCCTTCTCATCTATTCACAGGTAAGTGGCCTCAACTTGTCTTTTTCAACATTTATGTTGCTTTTTGTTTATTCTCTTGTGTGATTTTTGTTTGCTTGATTCATTTGAATGCCTGCTATCATTTACATATATTCTAGCTTGTCCTAGCTCTGTTTCAATCTACATTGCTATCTCACTGATGTTGCATGCATGAAACTATTTTGCACGAATGTTCTCCCAATCGGCAAATGACCTCACCCATATGCATGTTGAACTATTGGCTCAATCTTTGATCCGGATTTAGACAGGAACGCAATAGATTACAGAGATAACCATAAATACAGAGATGCGATAACCATAAAAACAGAGATGCAGCGGAAATAATACTTCATTTCATTACTATAAAATATTGAAATATGCTTACAAATAGAAATAACCCAGCTAGGGCGATGGTAGCTTATCTCTCAGAAGAGATGTGTCGGCTACATGCCTCTGAACTGTCTCCAACTGTGTTACAATGAGGCCCGAAGGCCTATTTATTGTTGAGAAACAATGGAAAACCCTTCACATCCCGAAACCTAGCCCTAGAAGATGAAGCGCCAAATTGTGGGCCCCGTTTGGGTAAATTGGTACATCAATTTCCCGGGGTCGTAACTTTGGCATACGATCTCCGTTTGACGCGTACGATAGCTCGTTAGAAAGATCTATCCGAGTACTACCACTTTGGGAGGCAACATCGGTCCATGGACCCATGTTGCCCCAGAATCCCAAAAAAACGTCGTTTAGGGCCTCAAAACGGCTCCGGAAGTTCAGGACCCGAAAAACTGCTAAAAATAGTAAACTGTGATACAATTTAAGAAACTGAAAAGACTGAAAGAGACAAATGTGGGGGTCCAAAAGGGTTGGTGGGTGGCCACCAACATCCACCTGGATCATTCCTCCCCCCTTAGGAAGCAATGGTCCCCATTGCGTTGAGTTCCTCCATCTGCTGAACTTGTCCTGCAATCTCTGATGTGTCCAGTGATGGTGGGAAGCATGGTCGACGATGGTCCACATTGAACATTTGGTGCAGGTGAATGAATGGAGGAATGATGTGCTCCAAATCATTGTTCCCCATAGGCTTGGTACTGCTGTTAGGACCATGTCGGAGTGGTCTGAGCTTCTGATGGGTTCTGGTAAGGCGTTCTTTCTGTCGATGCAACCAAACTTTGTTGCCCACCTGAAACTTGTGTGGTATCTCTATGGGTGAGGAGAAGTTGTTCCTGTGTTCTGTCATGACCGTATCCCTTTGCTGTTGCTGCTACATGGAGGAACCCTTTGCAAGGGTCATGGAGGTAGCCACATTCTTCCCCTTACTTTGGGAGTGAACCATACAGATAAATTTCCTGGTCTGGGAGATGAGCTTGCTTCCTTTCTTAGCAGTGATCAAAGATGTGGCACTAGGTGGGGTTACCTCTGGTATCCTGTATAATGAATTATTTAAAGAAATAATGACAGCACGAGGCCTTGACTCATACACAGCATGTCGCCTCCACAAGTATGGTTGGCCTAATAATACATCGCAAACATCCAGAGGTGTAACATCACACAATATCTCGTCTGTGAAGGGCTTGATGCTGTAGGGAAGGTGACACTGCTGGCGAACTTTGAGATCTCGTCCTTCATGAAGCCACCCGATACTGTACGGTTGTGGGTGTGGTGTAGTCGGTAGGCCCAACCGCTTCACGACCTCTGCTGAAACCAGGTTCTTTTGGCTGCCACTGTCGACAATGAATTGCAACGGCGAACCCTTCACCCACATCTGTGAGTGGAAAAGACGCTCCCCCTCTTCTGGATTATCGGGCTCATCTTTCTGGATCTTGGTGGTGGAAACAGTGGCGCTAGGATCCGCATCAATGATCTGCATCCCTTTGCCATTCCCCTTCTCGAGTTCTGGCTCAGGGTCGGAACATGCATCTAATTCGGAAGCCTTCAACTCAGCCACCAGCGACTGCTTGGTCCGACACTCACTTGTGTTATGAGTGGGACTCTTGTGGAACTCACACCACTTTCCTATGTCCTTCTTCGGCTTCGTGGTGTTGTTCTTTTCTTGCGGCTTCGACGGGTTGTCTTGGGTCACCCCGCCTTGGCTTTGTCCTTTGGCCTTCGGATTTGCAGATCCAAAGTCTCGCTTCTTCTGTTTGAACTTTTGCTCGATTTTGACAGCGTATCGGTATGTTGTGCCGAGTGAGGGGATGTTCAAGAACCCCATCTCTTCTTGGATGTATCTGTGTAGGCAGCCGCGGTATTTGAGTACCAGATGCAGCTCAGAATCTTTCATACCCAACTGTGTGCGAAGGGTATGAAAAATGTTTGTGAACTCCGGCACCTCTTGGTCTCGTCCCTGCCGCAGTGTGGTCCATTTGATGTATTTGTCCTCATAGCTTCCGACAGGGTAATACTACTCCTTGATGGCATCCCGGAAGTCATTCCAAGTGGGTGCGGCTGAAAATAGTGAGCTTGTACTTTCATCCTTCTGCTCGTAGTAGGTTTCCCACCAATCCTTGACGTGTGGGGCTGCTTTGAGAAGAGCGAAAACAATCTTTTCCCGATTTGAAAATTCATGAACAGAAAAATACCCATGTAGCAGATTTAACCATTTATCTACGGCATCTGCATCTATTTGACCCTCAAAGATGGGGATTTCAAAATTAACTTGTACCTTGAAGGGTGTGGCATTTCCAGAGTTGCTATTGGAAGTCGATGCGTCGCCTCTGGGTAGCCGCTGAAGAATATGTGCAAAGCTATCCATCATTGCGTTCCTTTGCCGATCGAGCGCTTCTTCGAGCAAGATTTTGATAGGATCTCCTGCCCCCTCGTCTTTCTTCTCATCCGCCATGGGAGGCCGTCGGGATTTGCAAGGCTGGTCTTGCAAAGGTTCGACCAATTCAAGCCCTAACTCCTTATATCCCGACCTCGTTGGGGACATGCAAAGAAAAACAGAGAAAAAGCAGACCGCTCTGATACCACTGATCCGGATTTAGACAGGAACGCAATAGATTACAGAGATAACCATAAATACAGAGATGCGATAACCATAAAAACAAAGATGCAGCGAAAATAATACTTCATTTCATTACTGTAAAATACTGAAATATGCTTACAAATAGGAATAACCCAGCTAGGGCGATGGTAGCTTATCTCTGAGAAGAGGTGTCGGCTACATGCCTCTGAACTGTCTCCAACTGTGTTACAATGAGGCCCGAAGGCCTATTTATTGTTGAGAAACAATGGAAAACCCTTCACATCCCGAAACCTAGCCCTAGAAGATGAAACGCCAAATTGTGGGCCCCGTTTGGGTAAATTGGTACATCAATTTCCCGGGGTCGTAACTTTGGCATACGATCCCCGTTTGACGCGTACGATAGCTCGTTAGAAAGATCTATCCGAGTACTACCACTTTGGGAGGCAACATCGGTCCATGGACCCATGTTGCCCCAGAATCCCAAAAAAAACGTCGTTTAGGGCCTCAAAACGGCTCCGGAAGTTCAGGACCCGAAAAACTGCTAAAAATAGTAAACTGTGATACAATTTAGGAAACTGAAAAGACTGAAAGAGACAAATGTGGGGGTCCAAAAGGGTTGGTGGGTGGCCACCAACATCCGCGTGGATCATTCCTCCCCCCTTAGGAAGCAATGGTCCCCATTGCGTTGAGTTCCTCGATCTGCTGAACTTGTCCTGCAATCTCTGATGTGTCCAGTGATGGTGGGAAGCATGGTCGACGATGGTCCACATTGAACATTTGGTGCAGGTGAATGAATGGAGGAATGATGTGATCCAAATCATTGTTCCCCATAGCCTTGGTATTGTTGTAAGGACCATGTCAGAGTGGTCTGAGCTTCTGATGGGTTCTGGTAAGGCGTTCTTTCTATTGATGTAACCAAACTTTGTTGCCCACCTGAAACTTGTGTGGTATCTCTATGGGTGAGGAGAAGTTGTTCCTGTGTTCTGTCATGACCGTATCCCTTTGCTGCTGCTGCTGCATGGAGGAACCCTTTGCAAGGGTCATGGAGGTAGCAACGTTCTTCCCCTTACTTTGGGAGTGAACCATACAGATAAATTTCCTGGTCTGGGAGATGAGCTTGCTTCCTTTCTTAGCAGTGATCAAAGATGTGGCAGTAGGTGGGGTTACCTCTGGTATCCTGTATAATGAATTATTTAAAGAAATAATGACAGCACGAGGCCTTGACTCATACACAGCATGTCGCCTCCACAAGTATGGTTGGCCTAATAATACATCGCAAACATCCAGAGGTGTAACATCACACAATACCTCGTCTGTGAAGGGCTTGATGCTGTAGGGAAGGCAGCACTGCTGGCGAACTTTGAGATCTCGTCCTTCATGAAGCCACCCGATACTGTACGGCTGTGGGTGTGGTGTAGTCGGTAGGCCCAACCGCTTCACGACCTCTGCTGAAACCAGGTTCTTTTGGCTGCCACTGTCGACAATGAATTGCAGCGGCGAACCCTTCACCCACATCTGTGAGTGGAAAAGACGCTCCCCCTCTTCTGGATTTTCGGGCTCATCTTTCTGGATCTTGGCGGTGGCAACAATGGCGCTAGGATCCGCATCAATGATCTGCTTCCCTTTGCCATTCCCCTTCTCGAGTTCTGGCTCAGGGTCGGAACATGCATCTGATTCGGAAGCCTTCAACTCCGCCACCAGCGACTGCTTGGTCCGACACTCACTTGTGTTATGAGTGGGACTCTTGTGGAACTCACACCACTTTCCTGTGTCCTTCTTCGGCTTCGTGGTGTTGTTCTTTTCTTGCGGCTTCGACGGGTTGTCTTGGGTCACCCCGCCTTGGCTTCGTCCTTTGGGCTTCGGATTTGCAGATCCAAAGTCTCGCTTCTTCTGTTTGAACTTTTGCTCGATTTTGACAGCGTATCGGTATGCTGTGCCGAGTGAGGGGATGTTCAAGAACCCCATCTCTTCTTGGATGTATCTGTGTAGGCAGCCGCGGTATTTGAGTACCAGATGCAGCTCAGAATCTTTGATACCCAACTGTGTGCGAAGGGTATGAAAAATGTTTGTGAACTCCGGCACCTCTTGGTCTCGTCCCTGCCGCAGTGTGGTCCATTTGATGTATTTGTCCTCATAGCTTCCGACAGGGTAATACTACTCCTTGATGGCATCCCGGAAGTCATTCCAAGTGGGTGCGGCTGAAAATAGTGAGCCTGTACTTTCATCCTTCTGCTCGCAGTAGGTTTCCCACCAATCCTTGACGTGTGGGGCTGCTTTGAGAAGAGCGAAAACAATCTTTTCCCGATTTGAAAATTCGTGAACAGAAAAATACCCATCTAGCAGATTTAACCATTTATCTACGGCATCTGCGTCTATTTGACCCTCAAAGATGGGGATTTCAAAATTAACTTGTACCTTGAAGGGTGTGGCATTTCCAGAGTCGCTATTGGAAGTCGATGCGTCGCCTCTGGGTAGCCACTGAAGAATCTGTGCAAAGCTATCCATCATTGCGTTCCCTTGCTGCTCGAGCGCTTCTTCGAGCAAGATTTTGATAGGATCTCCTGCCCCCTCGTCTTTCTTCTCATCCGCCATGGGAGGCCATCGGGATTTGTGAGGCTGGTCTTGCAAAGGTTCGACCAATTCAAGCCCTAACTCCTTATATCCCGACCTCGTTGGGGACATGCAAAGAAAAACAGAGAAAAAGCAGACCGCTCTGATACCACTGATCCAGATTTAGACAGGAACGCAATAGATTACAGAGATAACCATAAATACAGAGATGCGATAACCATAAAAACAGAGATGCAGCGGAAATAATACTTCATTTCATTACTGTAAAATACTGAAATATGCTTACAAATAGGAATAACCCAGCTAGGGCGATGGTAGCTTATCTCTGAGAAGAGATGTGTCGGCTACATGCCTCTGAACTGTCTCCAACTGTGTTACAACGAGGCCCGAGGGCCTATTTATTGTTGAGAAACAATGGAAAACCCTTCACATCCCGAAACCTAGCCCTAGAAGATGAAACGCTAAATTGTGGGCCCCGTTTGGGTAAATTGGTACATCAATTTCTCGGGGTCGTAGCTTTGGCATACGATCTCCGTTTGACGCGTACGATAGCTCGTTAGAAAGATCTATCCGAGTACTACCACTTTGGGAGGCAACATCGGTCCATGGACCCATGTTGCCCCAGAATACCAAAAAAACATCGTTTAGGGCCTCAAAACGGCTCCGGAAGTTCCGGACCCGAAAAACTGCTAAAAATAGTAAACTGTGATACAATTTAGGAAACTGAAAAGACTGAAAGAGACAAATGTGGGGGTCCAAAAGGGTTGGTGGGTGGCCACCAACATCCACCTGGATCATTCCTCCCCCCTTAGGAAGCAATGGTCCCCATTGCGTTGAGTTCCTCCATCTGCTGAACTTGTCCTGCAATCTATGATGTGTCCAGTGATGGTGGAAAGCATGGTCGACGATGGTCCACATTGAACATTTGGTGCAGGTGAATGAATGGAGGAATGATGTGCTCCAAATCATTGTTCCCCATAGCCTTGGTACTGCTGTAAGGACCATGTCGGAGTGGTCTGAGCTTCTGATGGGTTCTGGTAAGGCGTTCTTTCTGTCGATGCAACCAAACTTTGTTGCCCTCCTGAAACTTGTGTGGTATCTCTATGGGTGAGGAGAAGTTGTTCCTGTGTTCTGTGATGACCGTATCCCTTTGTTGCTGCTGCTGCATGGAGGAACCCTTTGCAAGGGTCATGGAGGTAGCAACGTTCTTCCCCTTACTTTGGGAGTGAACCATACAGATAAATTTCCTGGTCTGGGAGATGAGCTTGCTTCCTTTCTTAGCAGTGATCAAAGATTTGGCAGTAGGTGGGGTTACCTCTGGTATCCTGTATAATGAATTATTTAAAGAAATAATGACAGCACGAGGCCTTGACTCATACACAGCATCTCGCCTCCACAAGTATGGTTGGCCTAATAATACATCGCAAACATCCAGAGGTGTAACATCACACAATACCTCGTCTGTGAAGGGCTTGATGTTGTAGGGAAGGCGGCACTGCTGGCGAACTTTGAGATCTCGTCCTTCATGAAGCCACCCGATACTGTACGGCTGTGGGTGTGGTGTAGTCAGTAGGCCCAACCGCTTCACGACCTCTGCTGAAAGCAGGTTCTTTTGGCTGCCACTGTCGACAATGAATTACAGCGGCGAACCCTTCACCCACATCTGTGAGTGGAAAAGACGCTCCCCCTCTTCTGGTTTTCGGGCTCATCTTTCTGGATCTTGGTGGTGGAAATAGTGGCGCTAGGATCCGCATCAATGATCTGCTTCCCTTTGCCATTCCCCTTCTCGAGTTCTGGCTCAGGGTCGGAACATGCATCTGATTCGGAAGCCTTCAACTCAGCCACCAGCGACTGCTTGGTCCGACACTCACTTGTGTTATGAGTGGGACTCTTGTGGAACTCACACCACTTTCCTGTGTCCTTCTTCGGCTTCGTGGTGTTGTTCTTTTCTTGCGGCTTCGACAGGTTGTCTTGGGTCACCCCGCCTTGGCTTTGTCCTTTGGGCTTCGGATTTGCAGATCCAAAGTCTCGCTTCTTCTGTTTGAACTTTTGCTCGATTTTGACAGCGTATCGGTATGTTGTGCCGAGTGAGGGGATGTTCAAGAACCCCATCTCTTCTTGGATGTATCTGTGTAGGCAGCCGCGGTATTTGAGTACCAGATGCAGCTCAGAATCTTTCATACCCAACTGTGTGCGAAGGGTATGAAAAATGTTTGTGAACTCCGGCACCTCTTGGTCTCGTCCCTGCCACAGTGTGGTCCATTTGATGTATTTGTCCTCATAGCTTCCGACAGGGTAATACTGCTCCTTGATGGCATCCCGGAAGTCATTCCAAGTGGGTGCGGCTGAAAATAGTGAGCCTGTACTTTCATCCTTCTGCTCGCAGTAGGTTTCCCACCAATCTTTCACGTGTGGGGCTACTTTGAGAAGAGCGAAAACAATCTTTTCCCGATTTGAAAGTTCATGAACAAAAAAATACCCATCTAGCAGATTTAACCATTTATCTACGGCATCTGCGTCTATTTGACCCTCAAAGATGGGGATTTCAAAATCAACTTGTACCTTGAAGGGTGTGGCATTTCCAGAGTCGCTATTGGAAGTCGATGCGTCACCTCTGGGTAGCCGCTGAAGAATCTGTGCAAAGCTATCCATCATTGCGTTCCTTTGCCGCTCGAGCGCTTCTTCAAGCAAGATTTTGATAGGATCTCCTGCCCCCTCGTCTTTCTTCTCATCCGCCATGGGAGGCCGTCGGGATTTGCGAGGCTGGTCTTGCAAAGGTTCGACCAATTCAAGCCCTAACTCCTTATATCCTGACCTCGTTGGGGACATGCAAAGAAAAACAGAGAAAAAACAGACCGCTCTGATACCACTGATTTGGATTTAGACAGGAACGCAATAGATTACAGAGATAACCATAAATACAGAGATGCGATAACCATAAAAACAGAGATGCAGCGGAAATAATACTTCATTTCATTACTGTAAAATACTGAAATATGCTTACAAATAGAAATAACCCAGCTAGGGCGATGGTAGCTTATCTCTGAGAAGAGATGTGTCGGCTACATGCCTCTGAACTGTCTCCAACTGTGTTACAATGAGGCCCGAAGGCCTATTTATTGTTGAGAAACAATGGAAAACCCTTCACATCCCGAAACCTAGCCCTAGAAGATGAAACGCCAAATTGTGGGCCCCGTTTGGGTAAATTGGTACATCAATTTCCCGGGGTCGTAACTTTGGCATACGATCTCCGTTTGACGCGTACGATAGCTCGTTAGAAAGATCTATCCGAGTACTACCACTTTGGGAGGCAGCATGGTTCCATGGACCCATGATGCCGCAAAATCCCAAAAAAACGTCGTTTAGGGCCTCAAAACAGCTCCGGAAGTTCAGGACCCGAAAAACTGCTAAAAATAGGAAACTGTGATACAATTTAGGAAACTGAAAAGACTGAAAGAGACAAATGTGGGGGTCCAAAAGGGTTGGTGGGTGGCCACCAACATCCACCTGGATCAATCTTCCATTCATGTTTTCCATGCACTATTTATTACTTCTGCTATCACAACATGTTGCCATGCATTTCATCAACTTACTTGCTTTCAGTTTCTAAACGGTGGATCAGGCCAACCTTGGCCCGGTCCCCGCCTTCACCAAGGCTTCATTGTGCAATCTAGAGAAGGAAGGTTCACCTTCCTCTCCAAGTTTGTGCATTCTGGCCTAGCACTGGCCTTCTGGACTGAATTACACATTTCTGGAGGTGAGTGGTTGCTTGGCACAAACATTTACGCAAACCTATTCCTTGGCCAACAGTCTTTCCCAGCTGGAATCATGCATTATGAAATCTCGTCAACCAACTGCCCAACTGGATTGCGTATTTTGTAGATCTGACAGCTAGTCTAGCCTCCCAATTAGTTCAGACTACCTTTTGTGCAGTTCTCGAAGCTAGTCACTCACCCTCCCAGTGAAATTTACATAATCTTGCTCATCAGTTCCCTAGGTATGTGTTGTGTCCTTTCCTAGATTTGATTTTTTTTCACTGACATATTTCTTGCCATGCATGCTGCTTGTTTCCAGATCTTTTAGGTGTTAATCTATCTTAATGTATTCCAAGATAATAGGATCCCAGGACACTGATGGTGTAGCATTCGGAAAATCAGTGGAACAGGTGTCCTCTAGCATGCTGATCTACAAAGATACGATGTTGTATCTAGACAAGGACACCAAACTGAAGTGGCAAGAGGTGAATGAAACATTCACAGGTACTTTGGGGGATGACCTTGAGGACCTTCAAGTGTACATGAACATTTGTAAGTCTGGCTTGTAATGGATTGCATGCAGATACCTTGTGTTCCCATGTGCAGATATGATTCACTCGATCGTCTCTCGCACTGAACCCGAGATGATGACCTTGAGCAGTGTCAGTGGGACGAAGCTTGCAAACTTTTGGGCATGATATTACGATGAGATGTGTCATATTGATGAGCCCATGACTATCATGAACCCTCTGTTCAGCTTGCCTAACAACGTAGGCCACTCCATATATATTCTGAAGGATTGGGTAAAGGAGCCAAATCGTTTCAAGATGACCCCTAATCGGATCTATAAGACAGAGATATTGAGGATGAAATACCAATACTTGGTCGTATTCGCATGTCGAGTGAGTGGCTAAGCGAGCACTGAGATCTTCCCTCAGAGTTGGGTGGTCACATTGCACCAACTGGCTAGAGAAGGAAGACCATGCAACTAGTCTGACATACTAGCTCCTCAGCTAAAGGAGTAAGTCACGAAGGCACAACAGTCGGCCGAAGGCATGCATGCAGATATTTACATGTCTGCCTACATTCTAGATGCAGTCTATGCTCGAAATGAGTTCATGGGCTTAGAGTGGGCATGGTCACCGGTGGAGACTGTTGTGAGAACATATTTCAAGGTATTCTCCAAGTACAGCTTCAGAGGAGTGATCATATGACTATTTGACCATATTTTCATGCCAGTGTACAGGTTGATATTCAAACAAGATATACCCTACATGTCAAAAGAAGAAATGAAGGCATTGTTAGGCATTGTAGATCAGTATGCCTCACTGGATGACACGTTCATCTGAGTGTTCAGTGCGGAGAAGCCTCTACATGTTCTACCTATGTTTGCTTTGGACGTGCTTGTCATGCAGGAAGTAGTGTATCATATCTCAGTTGGATTAACAGCTAGGTTGCAGCGCAAGAAGAAGGCACCTTAGTCCACTCTTCCATTGTGGATTGGGTTATACAAGATCCAAAGTGTCAAGTAAGTGGATGTTGAAGCTTAATAAATGAAGAAGTAGCCATTCGGCCTCCGAAGCTTCAACCCGTATGACCCACATTACATTGTGAAGGATCACTCCATGAGAGTTCAGTTCAATTGGATCCATGGGGCATGTCATTGGGCCGAGGAGGACTTGTGGAGGTATTTCTTCAATTCCTCCAGACCCAATGAACAGGTCAGTTTTTCCGTAGAGTGGTTAGCACAACAGCATGAAGCAACATCATGGATAACAACAACAGAAATAACGGTGCCAACCATACGTGCACGCAACAAATGGAAGAGAAAGATTGTCAACCGCATGGAGGAGGAACAAAGCTGAAATTTTCGAGTAGATCCACTTGTAGAACAAGCAACTAAGGCTATTCAGAAGAGGAGGCAGCATCGCGACTGGCGTATCGCGTGAAGGCAGAGGGAGGAGAAGAGAAAGGGAGAAGTATAGAAGGAGTTGCATGAGCTGAGAGAGAAACTCCAAAAAGAACAGGATCTATGCCAACATGAGAAGGAAGCGCAATAGCTGCAGATTCAGTAGGGGGTGCATCACATGTAGAGAGACAAAGCAGTGCCCTTACAAGTAGTTGATTCTTCTGAACAGCTGGCATCAGACGAACAGGGTGAGCCCTTGAAGGGGCAAGCTCTTCTCATGAGATAAAATAGGCTCTTGAATAGTTGGATGCAATCATGCAGCAGCCTGAGTTGGAACAGGATACCGACCTCATGCCTCACCACATAGAGGTCAAATCACCCACTTCAATGCATCTAGATGATGAGCAAGTCTCGAATGACCAAGGAGACACTCAGATCCTTGGTGGTCAGCTGGAAGCAGAGATACGCAACAACTCCTTTGATGAATGTGAACATAAAGTTTTGCATCCTAACAGAGTATCAACTCTAGAGGAACGAACATCCCCTGTACAAGTTGAAGAACAAGTGATCGTGACTGATGTGCACAAGGACCCAGCTGCTTTCGCCAAAGAAACTAGAGTGTATTCTGAAGCCACTAGCTCTAGTGTTTGCTTCCTCATAGTTGAGAATGACTGAATGGCGAAGGAACTATAGGTGGCCAGGCAGGGAGGAGACTTGGCGACAATTTCAACCTGAGAGGAACTGAAGAAGGAAATACTAGATGAAGTATTGTCCTTGGACACAGTCATGCGAGCATTTTACTCCAAATTCGGTACCATGCATCAAGTAGTTGTTCATCTTCACAATTGGTAGAATCAATGTGTGAGAAGAGCTCGCATCTCAAAGAACATACATGCCACCATTCACAACATGCAGGACTGGATGATGAAGTACAAGGTAACCTCGCTTAATTTGCCCAAGATGATGAGGGCTAGTGCGGTTGGGCTACATGAAAGTATATAGAGTGAGATATGGAATTATGACGACCTATCGAAACTCATCACTAGCATACAGGCTTCCCATGCACGAGTATTCAAGAGCATGGTGCTTTTTGTGCACACACATGTGATTCCATCACTTAGGACTCTCATTGAAGCAAAGACCAAGAAGCAGGTCCAATAGGAGCTTGACTCGTACTTCGACAAGTTGATGCATGTCACCACCAGTCAAGACTTGCCTATCAGTGCAGATATGATGCGCAAGTATGTTGTTGGTCTGGCCACATTGAGGACAATGTTGCACATTCTTTAAGATGAGTTGGATAGAGGAGCCCAAGCAATGTACCTCGATGCCATGGAGACATGGTTCAGGTTCTATATGGATCTCACGGCAGAACACGCGGACACTATCAGAGACTACCAATATTTGCACCAATATGTTACTGTTGATTAGCATGAGGATGTAGAGCAGTTGGACTTCTATAGTTTTCTAAGTCAGAGTGGTGTCTAGTTTGGCTTGTTCAAGCCATTGTTCACATGGGTACATGTGCATTGTAATGTTCAGTCATGTCAAGTGTAAGTCAAGTGTCAAGAGTGAATGTAACAGTCATAGGGCAAGTGAAGAATCATGAGGGTAGTTGAATGGTCACAAAGGGGAATGTCAAGGGTCACCCCACCCTTTTCTATAAATAGACTCTCATAACTCATTATATATGCTTTTGGTCATCCAAGCTTCTACTAAGACTATCCTGAAGAAGGATTGGATAGTATTGTAACGTGCCTTGGCTTCTCCACTGCACGGAGCTAGTACATCTCTTTGGAGTAGCAAGCAAATGTCGTTGTAACGTTGCAATGATGGGGCTAGCAGGTTGACATGGTGTATTGTATGATTGTGACTTACACTTCTTTTATAATAGGAGCCAACACATTTTCATGCATAATTTTTTATGTAATTGGACTGTTCCAGTTTCCTTAATGATATATGTTATTTAACTTGTTAGCACCTAAATCTACCTTAGGCTGAAGGAAGGAAAAAATTAGGGTAACAACAAACCACGCTCAGTCTGGTAGCTAGCCCTACTAGAGCAAGAGAGGGCTCTCTCCGAGTCACGCTCAGTGAATAAATGATCAAAAACGGTCTGAGATGACTTACAATACAATGTTTACCTTAGGCTAGTAAGTGAATAGGGATTATGGAAACAGTTTTATGAAATGACCGAGCTTCTGGGATGTTATGGGACTGACGCTCAGCAAAGAACAGAGAATTTAATATAAAGGCACAGATTATTCCGTGAGGCAAGGTAGGCAGAAAATGTAACAATTTAATTTGAGGTACCATGGCATGAACATATTGCTGAAGAAACTGAAAAGGGTATAGTGACATGAATCCTTTTCAACAGAAGAATAACAGTGGAACATGAAATTTTTCCAAAGGCAGAGCAATAAAAATTGAATTCTACCTAATCTCACTCAGAAAATCTTATCGAAAATGAGCATGAAATGAATTATGAAACATAACTAAATACATATGAACACATAAGAAATACATTTGCTGCACTCACAACCACAAGAATCTCATGAAATAGAGTTGCTGCCTTTCATTAATTCTCTGTCAGAAATACATAGTGAAGAAACAAAGTTTCTTTCCCACAGTCTCCCAGAAGTTACCAGCCAACCAACCCTTTGCAAATAACTTGCATACAATATATAGAATGTGTGAGGAAGAGATAGAATGCCCAAGGGTTGGGGAGTTACTGGAATCATTACGAAATGGAGATGGAGAGCCAACCATCAGCTACAGGTGCAGCGTTGCAAACATGACATTTGGCTTTGGGTGACTTCTTTCCTTCCTTCGCCACTTGGATAGAAGCCAATATGGAGAAAAAACTCTTTAAATGCCACCTTTGGTGCCAAAAATCCGAAGTGTAGATGAGCAGGCCCACTTCGAGAAGTCGCGACCTGAAATTTCGCAAAACAAAAGCAGATTGGCAATTTTTTCCTCTGTGCGCCGTGCCATTTTTTCTGTGCGTCGCACTAATTTGGGACCTTTTTTGGGGCACTTTTAGGTGTCCAAAATGTTCCCAAGTGGGCTTGATGGAAAGCTTGTCCTTTCGTCTTTCTAACCCAATTGGAATTTTAAAATTTTGTGCTCATTTTCCCCTCCAAATCTCCATTCTCCCAAGACTGCTTTCTGTGTGTCAAAAAGGTGGAAAAGAGGACATTTTTGGGTGTTCTTTGACCTTTAGGAGACCCAGATCTTGCCAAAATCTCTTTCCTGGACACCAGTAGTCATAATTTTCCATGCTGAGTCCAAATCTGCAAGCCATTTCTCAATTGGGGCCCTAGAATTTTAGCGTCGTGCCAGTGGCGCGGCGCACAGGGAGGAAATCGCTGTTTTTTACCCAAAAAATTACCAAGTGACCAAAATTTCCCCAAATTTTTTGAAATTTGGGCTGGATGTTCCCTATGAAGTGCTATGCTGTGCAAAGGAAGCCTTAGCCAAGATTCGAAGTCGATCTTGCTCCTTTTCCTCCTTTGCCTCTTTTGTTGCTTTGCCCAATTTCGCCTTTAGGCTCCTGATTCTTGCTTTGGAGCTCATATTTCAGGCCATGTAGTGGTGAGTCATGTGCCTCAGAATGTCTTTTTCCTATTAGCCTTATCCAACCACTGCTCCAAGTTTTCACTTTCTCTAAAAAATACTCCCGGTCCTCATCTCTTTGCTCCATAGGTCGGCCTTATGCTGCCATGATGTGTTGGTGGTTTTCCTTGATGATTTGCAACTCTATCTCAGCTAGCCGATCCTCAAGTTGCTTGTTCCTTTATTCCAGATACTTCATGTTCCACTTGGCCCTCTCCAAGTCCAGGGATAAGTTATCAATCACTGATTTCTGCTCCTGGATGATCTCTCCAAGCTCTGCATTTGTAGGTTCTGCATCTGTCTCATCATCCTGAAGGAGAACGAATTTTGTCTCTCATTCACCTGATGGCTCACCTAAAGGCCCCTCATCATGCAATCACTCCTTACCTCTGCCCTTCTCATGTGATGTTGATGTCGAAAGCGAGGCCCCTTCCACCCCGGGTGGAGATAGCACTCACTTTACTGCTACAAACAAAGGTCTACTGCCTTTCTGATAGGTGATGTATATTGGCATGGTAGCAGTCTTATGGCTCTCATGCTGATGTGACAGACCCCCTATCTCATGCTCTGCCTCTGATACTACCTATGGAGCGCTCAAGAAGTCATGGGAAATGAAGTCCTCCCAAGCAATACCCTGCAATCCCAACTGATGGTCCACCAAAATCCGGATAAGGGAAAAGTGATAAACACTGTTGAGCTGCTGTCGAGGGCTCTTCTGCTGCATGAAATTTATCATCCTCTCTATGTTCCTGCAAATGAAAAATGGGAGGTTCATCATCCGCACCCTGGTAAAGTGCATGAGCAGCCTGATGTGGTATGCATAAAGGTGAGAAAACCTCCCCTCGCAACTGAAGTATTTCATGATTAGTTTCATGAGCGGGGCATACTCATCTTTCATAAATCTGAATGGAAAAACTCTCATGAGGTGGCTCAAATAGCTGTCTTTCATGTAAGGCTCATAATGATGCCTCTCTACCTTCTTTTTCTTATGCCACTACTCTCCAATGTTTTGTATGCCTCTTGCAACTGATGTCGTCTCGAGTGTCAATATGAAAGTGACCCCAGCCAAGATAGACTATCCTCCCTGTAGGTGAAGTGCAAAAAGATGGGCCAACTCATGATGCACTCTGACATTTGCCACCCTCTGACAAAATTCGAAACATGCTAAGTGCTGGAAACAAGACATAGCAAGAGGGCATGCCTACAACTCGGTGAGGGTGTTTGGCTCATCTCTAAGATGTCTGCCACTCCGGTGATGTCTCCTTTGGGCCCTTTCTCCCGAGGCTGTGTCACTGTGGGTCTCCTCCTCATATTCTGATGAAACTTCGGATGCCATTACTATTGTTTGTACCCTAAGTTTTATGCTGCCCTTGAACTCCAATGAAGTTGGTAGTTTCTCTAAAAATCTGCCACCAGGGGGACGATAAAACATGGAGTATTAGGAGGGGAATGATGGAAGGGGAATAGGGGTTTAAAGGGAGAGATTTATCAAGGATTTGGGAGTAGTTTGGGTATAGTTTTGATGGGGTAGGGTTTGAAACATATTGGCAGCACCGTCATTGTAGCATAAACCCTAGGATTATATCTTCTTTGTGTCTTCTTTTGTTGGCTTTATAAAAATGTTTGCATTAAACTTATACCCCTACAACCATGTTATTCATTTCAATTTTGATGCAAGAATGGAGGTAGGTTGCCTACCTTTCAAATTTGGTGAGCATCCAACAATTTTTAAGCAGATTGAATAGTTTCTAGGCTTTATATCTCTGTGTGCTGTGCGCAATGCCAATTGCGTCGCTCGCTAGGTATGCATCGCGCCAATGTTGGATTTACACAGTGGACGGGCCCTGTGTGTGCCACGCCCAATGAGTGCGCCGTGCTCCTTGGTGTGTGCACTGTGCGCTATGAAAACACCTAAATTTTCTCCTAATCGTTTGACTCTTTAACCCTCCGACCATGCATCCCTCTTCCACGGCTTTTCTTGCCCAATAAGCTAATCCTATGGTGATTGTGCGTCAACCAAATAGTGGAGGAATAGCGAGAGAGTTTGGTAGTGACTTAAGGCAGGGGTGTAGGAAAATTGATAAGGGAGGATGGGGAAAAATGATAGATGAGGGGAATAGGTTAGTGGAGTGAAACCTTGGCACTAACAATCACAAGTTTACAACCCCAGCCATTGTTTTCTTGGTGATTTTCTCATGATTGACCTTATGCATTTTTAGGTGACATTCAAACCTCTTCACAAACACCATATACTTGACAAAATTTGATGAGCAGGTAATGTGATAAAGCTTACCTCTCAATTTGATAGCCTTCACCAAAGTTTGAAGTGGTTTGGCACTGTTTCTCGGCCGCTAGACTTTGTTCACCGCATGCAATTCCCAGTGCGCCACGCACTGGCTATGCACCACGCCTGTGTAAAGCTTCAACGGTAGGCTGGTTGTGTGTGCGTCGCGTTCGGTGAGTGCGCCGCGCGCTCTACAACTTGCTCCTACTCACTCAAACTCTCCAATCTCACCTTCACGCCTTTGCAAATGTCTTCTCCAAGTATTGTAGTAGCACAATGCCTTTGCTTTGGGTCAAAACATGTATTTATAGCCTTGGAGGAGATGCGTTTAATTTTTGCCTCCTTGAAAACCCATTTCTCTAATGTTGTGTTTTGCAATTTTTCAGTGACTTTTAAACACATTGATTTTCACTTTTCCTTTGACATTTTGGCTCAAATGATGAAATTTTCGCCACATCTTTGCAGGGACTGTATGACAGAGAATTTGGCCATGTAAATCATAACTTCATCTAAAATTTCAACTGGTGATTTTTTGGAAATTTTTTGTTATAAATGACCTTGTTTTACTTTTCTTCAAAATAGAGTTTTGAAGAAGAGTCGAAGTCTATCCACGTGACGGTGAAGCTCTCTGAACCATAGCTATGTAATGGCCTCCATCTGGCCTGCATGGCTTTATTAGACATGTTTCAAAGACCAAATTGATGCATTCCTAGACCCAAACATAAAAATGACTTTGCCTTGTAATAGGACCAGACCTTGACTGTCATGAACTTAGGTGATTATGGACAAAAGACTTGAGCCAGCATGAGCCGAACATGAGGGAAAATGTTTAGCATGACTTTCTCCGTTAGATCATGGCATGCCCCTAGCGAAATGCAACTGAGTGAATGGAGCGGGACACCTAAAATTGAAATGCACAAAGAGTTTTGATCTCTGATGGAGGGCTGACTAGACCAACTATAACATTAGCTCCAATGGGATGGTAGCTCCTTGGAGGTGCCAAGAACAGCAAATCTCTGGAGGAGCTAGATAGTGCCTTTTGTCCGTTTGGCTATGGAGTCATCATATCGATAAACAGCACAGGACTCTGACTTATTTATGAAACTGAAATGACCACGAAGCTGGCTCTACTTGACATTTAAATAACTCAAAAGCTAACTTTACAGACTGAAACCAAACTGAAAATAAAAATGGTATTTAAAATGATAGTGGAAGCAACCTTAATAGATCAGCAGTGATACCGCTTGAGCAGCCGACCATTGATCGGCCCTCCAGGACAATCTTCCCCATTCATTTCCTTCAGAAGAAAGGCGTTCTGACACCTATATGCTGGAATCTTGAAAGGACCTTTCCATATATTTTCGAACTTCCCTGCTTGCCTTTCTCTTCATTCCTTGCATTCCACTTTAGCACCACATCATCCAACTGAAAGTTATCTCCTTTTGCTTTTCTGTCATAGATTTTCTTTATTTTCTCCTGCAACTTGGATGTGTTCTTGAAACTTCTTCTCTTGTTTGCTGCAAGTGGATCATTTGATTCAGCCTTCCCTGCATGGGATCTTCTTCGTTGTCGGCCTCTTGAAGAAGTCTAACCACCGGGGCAGCAAGAGAGGCAGGGAATACTATGTCAACTCCATAAACAAGCTCAAATGGTGACATACCAATAGACTTTTTCTGACTGATCCGATCCACCCAAAGCGCATGGACCAACCTCTTATTCCTGCTCTTTTACTTATTTCCAGCAGCTTCTTGATGATGTTGACCAAGGATTTATGCCAATATTCCACCAATCCATTGCCTTGCAGATGATAGGCAGTTGAATGACCCAAAATTATCTGATATTTATGAAAAAATTCTACCATCCTTTTCAATTTGAAAGCTGCTACATTATCAGCGATTAATTTGTTTGGACAACAAAAGTGAGACAAGATGTTATTTTCGAGAAATGAAATGATTACCGTGTCCATGGCTTGTCTGGTAGGGGCTGCCTCAATCCATTTTGTGAAATATTTCTTCGCTGTAAGGATCCATCTATGACGTCCGGAAGAGGCGGGATGAATTTGCCCAATGAAATCCAACCCCCACTACTAGAAGGGAGCACTCACCTCAATAGGCTTAAGTGGCAAAGGCTGCAATTTTTTCCCTTCGAAAATCTAACATTTATGACAGCGCTTGACCATCTTATGCACATCAGCAAAAAAAGTAGGCCAGTAGTACCCTGCTCTCAAAATTTTGTTCGTTGTTGACTTCCAAAAAAGATGACTACCACACTCTCCTCCGTGGAAACCCTCCATGACTTTCTTTGCCTCCTCTTCCACCAAACAATTTAACAAAATTCCACCGGGATCTTTCCAATACAGTGCAGCCTTCAATTTGAGTGTTCTCACTTTGTTTCTAGTCATGCTGAGCGGTGGTGATAGATTTTTCAGCACCTGTATTATACCTAAATACCATGGGGACAAAGCAAACATTTCGGATACCTGAATTGACGTTCCTTCCTCATTCTCATCAGACATGGTGGCGATCAGATTTATGTCCAAGGCATGCAAGTTTGATTCGGCCATTAGCTTGGCCAACCCCTGTCCTTTGACCAGCTCTGTAGGCTTTATTTCCACATCATATTCCAGCAAGGCTGCAATCCATTTTCCTCTTCTCCCTTCCAGATTGGTCTGCACTAAAACATCTTTTACAACAATATTAGGAACATAGGCCAGAATGTGAGAATGTAGGATATATACCTGGAAATCCTTCAATGCCTTCACCAATGCTAGGGCTTGCTTCTCAATGATGTTGTACTTTAAGGCTGCATCCCTTATAGCCCTGCTGAAGAATGCAATGGGTTTTTCATGATCATCTCTCTTCAGTAATAATACCGCTGTCATAGTGTGCTCAGAAGCAAATGAAAACAATATGAAATCCTGAGTGTAGTCTGGGCTGACTAGAACTGGAGCTGAAGAAAGGGCCAATTTGACCAAGTTGAAATATTTTACAGCCTCCTCTGTCCATTTCACTTTGCTGTCCTTCTTGAGCATGTTAGTCATCTCTCTCAAATGTTGAGTAAGATTAGGGACACAATGATGCACAAAATTCATCTTACCACTAAATGATTGTATCTCTTTTTTGTTCCTAGGCAGATCGATTTGCTGAATTGCTTGCACATGTGTTGGGTCTATACGAATGCCATCCTTTGAAATGATGTGCCCAATTAATTTGCCTTCCTCCATGGCGAACAAACTCTTCTTAGGATTCAGCCATAGACCATATTTCCTACACTTTTGAAAGACAATTTTCAGGTGATGCATATGCTCTTCATCAGATTTGGAAAATACAGTCAAATCACCTAAGTACACCACCAGAAACACATCCTTCTCATTTGCAAAAGCCAAGTCCATTGCCCACTGAAATGTGGCACCCGCATTCTCTAAACCGCAGGGCATTTTGATGTAGTGAAAGGTTCCCCATGCAGTAGTGAATGCTGTCTTGTCTCTATCATCTTCATGGACAGGAATTTGGTTATATCCGGAATAACCATCAAGCAGTGACATACGAGATGCCCCCACTACTCACTGAAGTATATGGTCCATCTTGGGTAGTGGATAGTTGTCCTTCAATGAAACTTTATTTAGATTTCTGAAATCAATGCATAGGCGGATCTCACCGGTCTTCTTGCATACAGGCACTAAGTTAGATATCCAATCTTAAAATCTGATGGGCACAATGATACTTGACTTGTACAACCTGTTTACCTCCTTTTTGATAGATGGCAACAACTTTGGTTTTATCCTTCTCAGCTTCTATCTAAATGGTTTTTGTTTGGGCTTGATGGCTATTGTGTGCTGAATAATATTGGTATCATAGGACTTTAAATCGAATAGTCCCAAGAAAACACATCTACAAATGAAGCCATCAAACTAATGTATTTGTCCTTGACCTTTGGCGGTAATGTTTTGGAAAATTTTACCAACTTTGGATTGGCAGTTGTACCGATGTTGACTTCTTCTACACCCTTCTCCATTGGCTACAATGTTGGCTTGTGGGCTACATCATCCTGATCAAAAAGTTCCTCTAGAGGTATCAAGCCTTTAGGAATGATGTTATTCTTCAGCTGCAATACGTCCATTTGATTGATCTGCACTTCATCTGTACCATTCCCTTTGTCTTCATCGTTTTCTACATCAATTGATGTTTCTTTGAACTTGCCTTTGTTCAGCAAAAAATCCTTAATCTCCTAATCATCTTGAAACACTTGCCAATATCGCTGATTGTTTGGAATGGTTGGATGATGCTTGACATGGATTTCAAATTTATTGCTGGAGTTCATGGGGATCTTCAAGTTGCTCGCTGCCTTGGCAAGAGCATCAGTAATACTATTTTGTATATGAGGCACACATGTCAAGGTGTATTCTGAAAATAACTTCAAGATGTCTAAAACTGAATTACGATAGGCCTGCATCCTAGGGTGTTTTGCTTGATACTCACCTCTGACCTATTTTATTACCAACTCAGAGTCGCCATATACCGAAATCCTTTTTGCATTCAACTTTCTAAGAATCTTCAGGCCAGCAATCAGAGCTTCATACTCATCTTCATTGTTTGAAAATTCAAAGGCCAGCTTATAAGAGGAAACCCTCACGCTGCTAGGAACTTTTTTTGGGGCGGAGAAAGGACTGCATACCCAAATTCCAATTCCAGCGCCATCATTTCCTACTGCTCCATTGAAATCCATGGTCCACAAGCCTTCTTCCTCCTCTTGTAAGTGATGGAAATCTATTTGTCGTGCCTTGTTTGCTTGTTGTCCATTACTTTCAGCTAATTGCCCAACATTTTCCTGCTTTTCTTGTCTTTCTTTCTTCAAAATTTCTCTGAATTTTTGTGTTATTTCCAGAATGTCCTCTACTTCTACTATCTGACTATCTATCTCATTTAAACTATCTGAAAACAAAACAAAGGACTCTAAATCTGTATGTACATAGTTGATAAGATGATTTATAGGTTTCTCCTTGCTCGTGATCATATATTTCATTTTTTGTTCCAGATATAACTTCCTCATTTTTCCAAACACCGGGATTGTTGCATAGGAGAAATCTAGCTGTAGTGTCCCTTTCAATTTCGCTATCCAAGACCTGGAAAGAAGCATGCCAAACCTTGGAGGAATATTTGCTACCACCACATCCATCAATACATTTTTCATAGGAAGCTGATCCAAACTCACAACTAAGTCTTTGATGAGTCCTATACACCTTACTCTGCTGGAATCGAATGAATAGAGATCATGATATTGTCGGGTGATGTCCAGACCAAGCTTGTCCATAATAGCCTTGGGCATGAGATTGTGAGAAGCTCCGGAATCGAACATGGCATTGTGTAACACAAAATCATGCAATCGTAAACTGATATAGAAAGGTGGCACATCGCTATCAGGAGACTCACCATTGGATGCTGGTCCAAAAGTCATTTCGGGCTGATCATCTTCTACATTTACCATGTCGGACATTGGGTCCAAATTCAACCTTTTATAAATCTGTCCTCGATAACTTTTGTTCTTCATGATTTCAGTCAAGGGGATGGATACCTTTAACTTAGAAATCTCTTTCTCTAAGCTAAAAGCGGGAGTATTTTCTACCTCTTTGACTGGGATCTCTTTCATTTCCTTTTCCTTCGATGTGGCTTGCTGTCGTGATTGTTCGACTGATTTTGATTTGCTGCTCTCCGGACCAACCACCTCCTTTCCTTTTCTTTGTGTAGCTAATGAATCATTTTTTGTTGTTTCAACCTCCTTCTTTTTCTGAATTGGTTTGGCCAACACATCTATGTTTCTAAGTGAATACCGCTGCCGTTTTGTGGACAAAGCATTCATATACCCCCTTTGATATTCTTCTGTTTCTTCTTCCAACACAGTGTCGCTGGCTAGAACAAAATCAATGTCTTGTTGTGCAACTGAATTCACTGCACATTCTCCCTCTTTGGTAATGTAAGTAGGCAGCTCATCTGGAGTAAAGAGATGGTTTTCTTCACCTATTACATTCTCGTCCTCATCTGACTCCAGTCCATGCACAAAATTTTGTTGCAAAGGTGTTTGTACCAGCTGTTGTGCAGTCTGCTCTTGAGTTCGTTGATCTCTCTGTCTTATTCTATATTGTGGCTTCTATTGGCCATAAAAGTTAGGATTCCTAACTTGTGGCTCTAGCTTGTCAAGTTTTACCCTTTCAAGCATCTTCTCTACCTTTCTGAGAAGTTGATCTATTGAAGAAGATTCTTCTTTCACCGTGGTTTTCTTCTCTGCTTTCACTCTAGTTGTTTTGGACAGCAGATTTGCCTCAACGTTGACCGCAATTTTCTGCATGTCTTCCATTCTAGCCGGTTCTCTCTCTCTCTTAATTGCTACGCCATGTCAGCATCAAAGCCATCTGGAAACTTCATCATTGCTAGTCCCACAGGTGGCTTTAAATGATCTGGAATTTCGTTGTAGACTGCATTAAATCTAACACAATAATCTTGGACCGACTCACCAGCATTCCATTTGATTTGTTCATACTCGGCCAGAATTTGAAGGGGATTCTTTTTCACTTCCCACCGGTTCAAAAATTGTCTTTGTAGTTCAGCCAAGGTAGTGATACTTGGAGCCGTAAAACCTCTGAACCATTTCCTCACATCACCTGCAAATGTCTGTACAAAGAGCCTCATCGCCACGTCTCTGCATCAATCTCATAAAGTTCATAGAAGTCTACCATTTTGTCTACATGTTGTTGAGCAGTAATATTTGTTAGGAGTGCCATCAAAAAACGGGATTTTACTTTGATAACCTGTTGGCATGTCATCTAGAACTTGGGGCAATACAAGGGGTACGAAACGGGCAACCATCATTCTCGGTGGATTTGGCCTTGGAGGTGTTGGAGGAGTGTGCATAATTTGCAAGGGGCTTGCAATTGGAGTTTGGGGATATGTTGCAATGTAATTATCAATTAACCTATTAGCTCTTTCGGTTTCGAGGTCTACAAGAAATTTCGGATTGGGGACAATATAATCAACAACCCTTTCGGATTTAGACTCAAACAAAGATATCTCAAACTATTCGTCAAACTCAAGCTCTTCAAGATAGTCAAAAATGTTGGGACATGAATGGGATTTGAAAATGGGAGTTATGGTGCTTTCTTGACGAAGGAGTCTTGGGATCAAATTGGGGTTTTCGTAAATATGAGGAGGATCCGGGTCTGGATTGGCTCTGGTATATCGTCTTGAAGCCAGCGTGCTATTGAGAAAAATCATAGCACACAACCAACTTGCTGAGCCTTTCCAATCCTAAGCTCATCATCCGGAAGCTTAGAATTATTATGAAACAAGGGGATTTGATTTCAACTTAGTTCCCCAGTTGAGTCACCACTATGTTAGCACCTAAATCTGCCTTAGGCTGAGGGAAGGCAAAAAATAGGGTAACCACAAACCACGCTCAGTCTAGTAGCTAGCCCTAGCGGAGCAGGAGAGGGCTCTCTCCGAGTCACGCTCAGTGAATAAATGATCAAAAATTGTCTGAGATGACTTACAATACAATGTTTACCTTAGGCTAGTAAGTGAATAGGGATTCTGGAAACAATTTTATGAAATGACCGAGCTTCTGGGATGTTATGGGACCGGCGCTCAACAAAGAACAGAGAATTTAATATAAAGGCATAGATTATTCCGTGAGGCAAGGTAGGCAGAAAATGTAACAATTTAGTTTGAGGTACCATGGCATGAATAGATTGCTGAAGAAAGTGAAAAGGGCATAGTGACATGAATCCTTCTCAACAGAAGAATAACACTGAAACATGAAATTTTCCCATAGGCAGAGCAATAAAAATTGAATTCTACCTAATCTCACTTAGAAAATTTCACTGGAAATGAGCATGGAATGAATTATGAAACACAACTAAATACATATGAACACATAAGAAATACATTTTCTACACTCACAACCACAAGAATCTGAGTCGTTGCCTTTCATTAATTCTCTGTCAAAATACACATTGAAGAAATAGAGTTTCTTTCCCACAGTCTCCCAGAAGTTACCAGCCAACCAACCCTTTGCAAATAACTTGCATACAATATATAGAATGTGCGAGGAAGATATAGAATGCCCAAGGGTTGGGGAGTTACTCGAATCATTGCGAAATGAAGATGGAAAGCCAACCATCAGCTACAGGTGCAGCATTACAAACATGACATTTGGCTTTGGGTAAACGTTTGCCTTCCTTCGCCACTTGGATATAAGCGAATGTAGAGAAAAAACTCTTCCAATGCTGCCTTTGGTGCCAAAAAAACGAAGTGTAGATGAGTGGGCCCACTTGGAGAAGTTGTGACCCGAAATTTCGCGAAACGGAAGCAAATTGGCAATTTTTTCCTCTGTGCACGGCGCCATTTTTTCTGTGCGTCATGCTAATTAGGGACCTGTTTTGGGGCACTTTCGGGTGTCCAAAATGTGTCCAAGTGGGTTTTCTAGAAAGCTTGTCCTGTTTACTTTCCAACCCAACTAGAATTTTCAAATTTGGTGCTCATTTCTCCCTCTAAATCTCCATTCTCCCAAGACTGCTTTCTGTGTGTCAAAAAGGTGGCAAAGAGGCCATTTTTGGGTGTTTTTTGACCTTTAGGAGACCCAGATCTTGCGCAAATCTCTTGCCCGGACACCAGTAGTCGTAATTTTCCATGCTGAATCCAAATCTGCAAGACATTTCTCATTTGGGGTCCTAGAATTTTAGCGTCGCGCCAGTGGCGCAGCGCACAGGAAGGAAATCCCCGTTTTTTACCCAAAAAATTACCAAGTGACCAAAATTTCCCAAAATTTTTTAAAATTTGAGCTGGATGTTCCCTATGAAGTTCTATTCTATGCTAGGGAAGCCTCAACCAAGATTCGAATCCAATCTTTCTCCTTTGCCTCTTTTGTTGCTTTGCCCAATTTCGCCTTTAGGTTCCTGATTCTTGCTTTGGAGCTCATATTTCAGGCCATGTAGTGGTGAGTCAAGTGCCTCAGCATGTCTTTTTCCCTGTTAGCCTTATCCAATCACTGCTCCAAGTGGACGTTCACTTTCTCTAAAACATACTCCCAGTCCTCATCTCTTTTCTCCATATGTCTGCCTTGTGCTGCCATGATGTGTTGCCAGTTTTCCTTGATCAGTTGCAACTCTATCTTAGCTAGCCGATACTCAAGTTGCTTGTTCCTTTGCTCCAGATACTTCATGTTCCACTTTTCCCTCTCCAAGCCCAGGGATAATTTCTCAATCACTGATTGCTGCTCCTGGATGATCTCTCCAAGCTCTGCATTTGTAGGTTGTACATCTGTCTCATCATCCTGAAGGAGAACAAATTCTGTCTCTCGTTCACCTGATGGCTCAGCTGGAGGCCCCTCATCATGCCCTGACTCCTTACCTCTGCCCTGCTCCTGTGATGTTTATGTCGGAAGCAAGGCCCCTTCCACCCCGGGTGGAGATAGCACTCGCTTTGCTACTGCAAACGAAGGTCTACTGCCTTTCTGATAGGTGATGTATATTGGCATGGTAGCAGTCTCATGGCACTCATGCTGATGTGACAGACCCCTTATCTCATGCTCTGCCTCTGATACTACCTGTGGAGCACTGAAGAAGTCATGAGAAATGACGTCCTCCCAAGCAATACCATGCAATCCCAACTGATGTCCACCAAAATCCAGATAAGGGCAAAGTGATAAACACTGTTGAGCCACTGTCGAGGGCTCTTGTGCTGCATGAAATTTCTCATCCTCTCTATGTTCCCTCAAAATGAAAAATGGGAGCCTCATCATCCGCACCCTGGTAAAGTGCATGAGCAGCCTGATGTGGTATGCATAAAGGCGAGAAAACCTCCCCTCGCAACTGAAGTATTTCATGATTAATTTCATGAGCGGGGCATACTCATCTTTCATAAATCTGAGTGGAAAAGCTCTTGTGAGGTGGCTCAAGTAGCTGTCTTTGATGTAATGCTCATAATGATGCCTCTCTACCTTCTTTTTCTTATGCCACTGCTCTCCAATGTTTGGTATGCCTCTTGCCACTGATATGGTCTCGGGTGTCAATATGAAAGTGACCCTAGCTAAGATAGACTGTCCTCCTTGTAGGTGAAGTGAAAAAAGACGGGCCAACTCATGATGCACTCTGACATTTGCCACCAGGGAAAATTTTAAGAACCCCCCCTAAATTTATAAATATAATAAATGGGTGAATCTCCATGGTATATAGGAAAAATGGAAGGCGATTTTATCAATAATATAATATGTATATATAATTTTTTGGCGAATCTCTCACCAGGCATGGCGAATATTTTACTCAATTATAAAATCTTGTAAGACATTGGCGAGTCTTTCACTAAATAATAAAACTTTCTAAAGTCCTAGTGAATCTTAGCATAGACTACATGCTGGTTTAATTCCCCCATTTAAATAGGCTACATTCCAGGTGAATACCATGGGTCAATACCATGTGCCATTTTGGTGAATACCATGGGTCAATACCATGTGCCATTTTTATTTTTATTAATTCTAATATTAGGGTTAATAATGGTTTTTTGCATGGTATTAATAACAATCTAGTCCATGGTATTTTCCCCATAGTATTTTGGCCATAGGTTTCACCTAAATATAACCCATTTTTTGAGTGTTCGTAAATATAAGGTGACTTATGGAGTAAATATAAAAAAATGTTTTATTTGTTTACCATACCTCTCGTTTATTTATATTTTTTATTAATTTACCATACCTCTTTTACAAATATGGTATTTGGCCCATAGGATTCACTTAAATAAAACCTCTTTCTTGAGCCTTCATAAATAGAACGAGGGTTATGGACTAAATATAAAAAGAGGTTTTATTTATTTATGATACGTCTAGTTTATTTTTATTTTTATTTATTTACCATACCTTTTGAGCCTTCATAAACAGAACGAGGGTTATGGACTAAATATAAAAAGAGGTTTTATTTATTTACGATATGTCTAGTTTATTTATATTTTTATTTATTTACCATACCTTTTGAGTAAGTATAAAAAGACGTTTAATTTATTTACCATACCTCCACTTTACTTATATTTTTATTTGTTTACACCCTTACATGTATATAAGGTGACTTATGGAGTAAATATAAAAAATGTTTTATTTATTTACCATACCTCTCATTTATTTATATTTTTATTAATTTACCATACCTCTTTTATAAATATGGTATTTGGCCCATAGGATTCACTTAAGTAAAACCTATTCTTGAAAATGGGCGAATGGATTCACTTAAATAAAACCTATTCTTGAAAATGGGCGAATGGAAGGTTGTAAGTCCTAATTTCAAGGGCTAAATTTACTTTTTTTACCCTCTCCCTTAAAATAAGGTGGGCTATTTGAGGTGATTTGTAAAAATGTACTATGATACAAAACATTCGCCCACTAAAAATTTAAAACCCCTTAATTTCGCCAAAGGGCGAACATTTGCCCCTAAAATTATCCTTGTTTGCCACCCTCTGACAAAATTCGAAACATGCTAAGTGCTAGAAACAAGACATAGCAAGAGGGATGCCTGCAACTCGGTGAGGGTGTTTGGCTCATCTCTAAGATGTCTACCACTCCGGTGATGTCTCCTTTGGGCCCTTTCTCCAAAAGATGTGTCACTGTGGGTCTCCTCCTCATATTCTGATGAAACTCTGGATGCCATTATTGCTATTTGTACCCTGAGTTTTATGCTACCCTTGAACTCCAATGAAGCTGGTAGTTGCTCTGAAAATCTGCCACCACGGGGACAATAAAACAGGGAGTATTAGGAGGGGAATTATGGAAGCGGAATAGGGGTTTAAAGAGAGAGATTTATCAGGGATTTGGGAGTAGTTTGGGTATAGTGTTGATGGGGTAGGGTTTGAAACATATTGGCAGCACCATCACTGTAGCATAAACCCAAGGATTATGTCTTCTTTGTGTCTTCTTTTGTTGGCTTTATAAAAATGTTTGCATTAAACTTATACCCCTACAACCATGTTATTCCTTTTAGTTTTGATGCAAGAATGGAGGTAGGTTGTCTACCTCTCAAATTTGGTGAGCATCCAACAATTTTTAGGAAACTTGAATATTTTCTAGGCTTTATATCTCTGTGCGTCACGCGCAATGCCCAGTGCACCGCGCGCTGGGTATGCGCCACGCCAGTGTCGGATTTACACAGTGGATGGGCCCTGTGTGCACCGCGTCCAATGAGTGTGTCGTGCCCAATGAGTGTGCCGTGCTCCTTGGTGTGTGTGCCGCGCGCTATGAAAACACCTAAATTTTCTCCTAATCGTTTGACTCTTTAACCCTCCGACCATGCACCCCTCTTCCATGGCTTTGCTTGCCCAATAAGCTGGTCCTATGGTGATTTTGCATCAACCAAATAGTGGAGGCATAGGGAGAGGGTTTGGTAGTGACCTAGGGCAGGGGTTTAGGAAAAATGACAAGGGAGGATGGGGAAAAATGATAGTTGAGGGGAATAGGTGAGTGGAGTGAAACCTTGGCACTAACAATCACAAGTTTACAACCCCAACCATCGTTTTCTTGGTGATTTTCTCATGATTGACCTTATGCATTTTGGGTGACATTCAAACCTCTTCACAAACACCATATCCTTGACAAAATTTGATGAGTAGGTAATGTCATAAAGCTTAACTCTCAATTTTATAGCCTTCACCAAACTTTGAAGTGGTTTGGCACTGTTTCTCAGCCGCTAGACTATGTGCGCCACGCGCAATTACCAGTGTGCCGCGTGCTGGGTATGCACCGTGCCTTTGTAAAGCTTCAACGGCGGGCTTGTTGCATGTGCGTCGCGCCCGGTGAGTGCACCGCGCTCCTCGGTATGTGCGCCGCGCGCTCTACAACCTACTCCTACTCACTCAAACTCTCCAATCTCACCTTCACGCCTTTGCAAATGTCTTCTCCAAGTCCGGTAGCAGCACAATGCCTTTTCTTTGGGTCAGAACATGTATTTATAGCCTTGGAGGAGATGGGTTTAATTTTTGCTTCCTTGAAAACCCATTTCTCTAATGTTGTGTTGTGCACTTTTTCACTGAATTTTAAACACATTGATTTTCACTTTTCCTATGACATTTTGGCTCAAATGATGAAATTTTCGGCAGATCTTTGCAGGGACTATATGACACAACATTTGGACATGTAAATCATAATTGCATCTGAAAAGTCAACTGGTGATTTTTTGGAAAATTTTTGTCATAAATAACCTTGTTTGACTTTTCTTCAAAATAGAGTTTTGAAGAAGAGTCGAAGTCTATCCATGTGACAGTGAAGCTCTCTGAACCATAAATGTGTAATGGCCTCCCTTTGGCCTGCATGGCTTTACTAGATATGTTTCAAAGACAAAATTGATTCATTCCTAGACCCAAACATAAAAATGACTTTGCCCTGTAATAGGACCAGACCTTGACTGTCAGGAACTTAGGTGATTATGGAGTCTTGCATTCTTCTTCCCTCGAGGTGTTTTTCGAATCATTAAGATGTCTCCATCTCGGGGAAGCTTTTCAATCTCTTGTCCACTTAGACGTATGATGGTGATGGTGAAGTGGCCTGGACTGAGCACTTACATAACTTTCTTTCCATGATTTATCAGGAAGATGAATTTGCTCATGAACAGGCCAGTCCATTGCTTGCATTCACACTTCACGAATCTCCATTTGATTGGGTGCTCAGCCTACCAGCTGACATCATGCACTCATGTGATCTTACTAAAGACATGTTCTATAATTATGATCCAGACCATCTTGACCGGAAACTGTTATAGTAATGGAGGGCTCCGCATGAATCCATTATTTAGTTTTGGCATTGCTTCCATGACTTACAGTTTGAAGATCCAAGGAGCCAGATGAAGTTCGCTTATCTCTGGGACCACTTCAGGTAATGTCTTAAGAAATCTGCCCATCCCAAGATAAATCTTGATGTCAAGCCTCGCTCAACCTTCTTCGTTGATGGAACTGTGCAATCCCATATGGGAGCAGGCACTGTCTCAATGGACTGTTCACCTCCCTTTCATTCAAGAGTTCCACCATTGTCTAGTTATGCTAAGGATCATGCTTGCACATATGTTCATTCTTCACACCCTCGCAGACCAAGTGTTCACACACATGGGTATACCAATGTGCCAGTGGTTGCATTGGAAGTATCACTTGACATTATCAGGCCAATACAATGTTAGTGTAGGAGTAGGAGTAGTGTTTGCCTTCAATTTTTTGCTTGCATGCTTGTTTGGTTTCCTTCTCTGTTTTCTTGTTTGTTTGTTTGCTTGTTTGTTTTCTTGCTTTGCTCTCGTTTTTGCTTCTGCCTTTTCTTGGATTTGTTTTTAGTTCATTCGTTTGCTTCTTTCGTAGGTTCATTTGCATGAAACCATGTGTGACTTAAGAAACGAGCTAGGTAAAGTACAGGAGGGTTTGTACAACTATCACTACTTGGTTATATGTCATCTTGCCTTTGTATGATGAACTTGTTACTCTCAGTCCATGATATGTTGAAGAAAAATGCATACTCTTCGAAGTGAACCTTGGTGTAAACACAACACTCATGCGCTAACGAGTATCACCTTCTCTAGTCGATTGTTTTTGGGTTAACCCTTGTTAGCTCAGTCAAGTAGAGTAAGGTGAGGGCGAAAATCTAAACAGGAACATCAAAGATATAATAAAATACTTCTCTGCTGGAACAACCTGCTCTACTCTCAATAAGTCAGGATCCCTCTTCTACGTCCGAAATGAATAAGTGCTATGCACAGTAAAAATGAAAAATGAAAAAAAAATGAAAAGTCAAAAAATTCAAAATGAAAAATGAATAAGGTGAAACAAGAGAAAGGCTTCCTATGCAGGGAGGTGATGCAAGTAACTCTATGAGGGTACTGACGAGGCTCACTGGTAGCGGAGCCATGCTTGTGTTCCTATGTGACTCCATTGGGGTACTGTTCAGTCCTACTGGCAGTGGAGCAACACCAGAGATGAAACTAAGACTCTAACATCTATACTCCTTATGCACTTATATACCCCTGAACCCCAGTCGAAATAACTGTGTTCCCTTGGCTTGGAATCTGTGCCAATCGACCAAGAGTCTAGCAAATGCTACATCTTACATGAAGCTAGTGTGAAGCCAAGATGAGCTAAGAACTAAACAATACTTCCCGAGGTGTTAGACTCATTTTTCACGAACAAGGTCTATTCACATAGTTGGACTTCTACTAGTGTGTTGCCAAGTGTTGTAGCGGCTACAGGCACCCTCCAAAATTTTGCCTTAACCTATTTTGGAGCCTTCCCTACCAACCTCACACAACACTTTGTCTTGCTTCGTCAAGTACTCAAGCTTCAGTGTTTTCCTTTCATAACGATAGCCTGTCGATCACAGTCGATGCATTCCCCTCACAGGTTGGTTACCTAGACTTGGTCCAGCTGCAGGTTGAGCAAATTCCCAGTGAAATTTGCAAGTTTCTCGGGGGCAACTAGCATTCCCTCCAAGGATTGCACAATTCCTTCTGATAGCCTGGTGGGCTCCAGAATTGTGCAATCCTTCCAGCCAACCCTCCGAGTAGGATTTGTGCAATTTTTCCATCAACAAGCTATTCAGCCCAAATTTTTCACAAATCTGGGTAACAGTCAGCTGGTCTGCCTTGAAATTGCGCAATCCCCTTAGGCAGTTAGTCGAAATTACAGTCAGGAATGCACATTTTTCCCAAGCAGTTGAGCACTGGCATGCATGGATAGTCTACTTCACTAGTTCCACCCAGGACTGAGGAAACTTGACTTGCATGCATGTATGACTTGATCTTCCTCGAATAGAAAGAGGAAACATGCAAAAGGCATCCCATGATTGAGGGAGCTATTTTTAGCAGCTGGGGGTTACATGTAAAGTTTTTTTAGAAGTTTCCCTCCAAGTGTTGCTTTTACCTAGATTTGTGGCATGCGCGTCTTGAGACCAAACTTATTTATTCGACACATCAGAGCTCATTCATTCACAACAATCTTGGAGCTCCGACATCCCACAATAGATCCAGGACTCTTCGACACATCCGACTCATCTATTCACGAGTAAGTGGCATGAACTTGTCTTTTTTAGCACTTATGTCACTTTTTGTGTATTCTCTTATGCGAGTGCTATTTTCTTGATTTATTTGAATGGTTGCTATCATTTACATACACTCTAGCTTTTCCTAGCTCTGTTTCAATTTGTGTTTCTATCTCACTATTGTTGAATGCATGAAATTGTTTTGCATGGACGTTCAGTTTCGTGTAGATCCCTTGTCACGCTGCTCTACAAACTAAGAAGTGTAGTTTATAGTCCCATGTCTCCTTGGAGCTGCCTAGAGCGCTAAGACTGTTCTACCACCCTATTGTTGATTTTCTAGATTAGGTTGAGTAACCTAGATACAGGGTCCACCCCCTCAATGTCTATATCTTTCATGCCCTCCTTATCCTTCAGATACACCACTTTCCCCTTCTCCTTCGCACTTGAATTTTCTTTCCCCAGTTTCAGGGATCTTGGCTAGTCCAGACATTGTGCTAAGAATAAACCACTGAGTGTCTTTAGATAACTTCTCAAACACAGAGACAACAAAAAAATCTGCATAAAGCTGAGGATTTATAAACACTCGACAACTCAACACAGAAATTATCGGGATGAAAAGTGTTTCTCGTTAGATGGCCACACGTAATTTATAGGCAAATTAAAATTCAGGTTCGACCGTTCCCCCTAAAATTCGTTCATAAATGATAGATTGGTGGCAGATTTTCAAAGACTTGAATCTTAAATTCAACCTTAAATGGCACCCCCCCCACTCCTCTTAACCGTATCCTCACTATCAAATCATGAACAACAATGGTAATGGACACTTTCTAGTTGTGTTTCATGCTCTCCCCTCCTATAGCTCAGCTCTCTTCATGATTCTTCTGGTACTGTGGCACCCTTCTATTTTGCACAAACCCCATGTCGCGTAGCTCTACAAATCAGGAAGTATAGTTTATAGTCCCGCACCTCCTTGCAGTTGCCTTGAGTACTAAGACTATTCTACCACCATGTAGTCATTATCCCAAATCCCCTGTGTATGGTTTCAATCAAATTCCATTTACGTTTCCCTAAAATGGATCTCCATTCAATTTTATGAGCTGAACTACCCCACCATCAGTAATCTCTTTGATGACATATGGCCCCAGCCAATGCATCTAAAATTATCTTGGAAACTTACCAAACTTACTGTCATATAATAAAACTAAATCATTTACCTTGAAGGCACGCATTTTGATGTACTAATCATGGCATGCCTTTTCACGTTCCTTCTGAACCTGTTGATGGAATCTAGCCAAAAATATATCTTCCTCTAGCTCTACTAGTTGCGCGAGCCTTTGTTCTAAGGCTCCATAGTCTACCATTCTTGTAAAAGCACTATTCGTAGACTATGCACAATGTACTCCATATGCATAATAGGCTCTATGCGATAAACCAACCTAAAATCTATCTGACGAATAAGATTCTTACAAGTAGTTCTATAAGCCCATAATACTATTGGTATGTGCACGTCCCAATAATTCATCTACACATTGCAAACCTTTATTAGCGCACCCTCAAATATTTTATTAAACGCCTCAAATGTCCCATTGGCCTGAGGATGATATGGTGTACTCTTCTAATGATAAACTTGGAATTCTTCTGTCAGCGTGCTGATCATTTCATTCAGGAAGTGTGTACCATGACCACTCATAAAAATATTCATACAACCAAACCTAGTGAACATGTATTCAAATAAGAACTTCGTTTTTGTTGCCCCTATATAGTCCTTCATGGTTTGTGCCTCCGCCCATATGGTTAGATACTCAGTCGCGGTGATGATATACCATGCACCCATCTTCTTTCCTGAAGGCTGAATCAGTCCTACAAAATCAATTGCCCATTTCTCAAATGGCTACAATGATACCTATGGATTCAAAGGTGGTTGACTCATGTATCTTTCTAGAGCCATTCCCGTAGTCAAGAAGTGGATAATGTATGCAAAGTGATTATCTTATATGCGCACCACAATGTGTTTCACGTCAGGTACCCCCTCCTCCAAATTGGTGGGCTCCTCTCCTGTTTCAATGTGCACCAGATGGTCTAGCCCTGCATTCAATCGTCCTGGCTTCATAGTTACCTCAAAATAAAACTCCTCAAACAACAGTAGCCTGTTGCATATTTTTCCCCCAACACATGCTTGTTGACTAGGTACTTTAATGTAGAATGGTCTGTATACATTTTAAGGTGTCCACCTAGCAGGTAATGTCTGAAGTTCTCGAGTGCGTACACCGTAGCCAACCCCTCATGCTCTGTCATCAAATAATTATTTTCAGCCTAAGTTATACAACTTCCTACTTAAAACATTATAGGGTGATCCAATTCCCCTTCATCGGCTTGTGTCAACACTACTCCCAGCACAATACATGAAGCGCCCAAATGCACATGAAATTCCTTCTTCCAATCCAGGAAGACTAGGATCGACGCTATGACCATTTTCGCATTCAATACATCCAGGCTCCGCTGACATTCTTCATCCCAATAGAATGTAGTGTCCTCCCTTAGTAGTTTCTCCATTGGCACAGTAATCTAGGCATAACACTTGATGAACTTCGAGTAGTATCCAGCATGAACTAGTGCTGTGTGCAGCTGTTTAACCCTTCTTGTCGCCTCCAAATTAATTATAACTTCTCTCTTAATAGGGTCCACCATTAATCCTTTCCTGCATACCACATGACCCAGCAATATTCCAAAAGGGATGCAAAATAAGAATTTCTTCAAGTTTAGCTATCTTCAGCATGTATCCAACATCAAGCACAAACTAGCTACATGGTGCTTTACCAGTCCAAACACTTTCCAATCATCAAAATATACCTTCAAGAATTTGTGTATGAACTCTTTGAAAGCCACAATGACTACACTCGAGAAGATCATTAGCGCATTTTTATGCCCAAAAGGCATTACCATATACTGAAAGCATCCCCACTTAGTCGTGAAGGATGTCTTAATCTTGTCTTTTGGCATGATCTTTATCTTATGGTACCTAAAGAACCCATTAGCGCACAATGTCCTCCAACATTATCTAATACTTCATCTGTGAACGGAGTTGGAAAATGATCACGAACGCAGGCATCGTTGAGCTTACTAAGATCTACGCAAATCCTGATTTATCCTTTTGCTTCTTTTCCTGAACTACCATTGACTCACCCAATGAGACTCCTCCACTGGTTCAATAATACCTACAACAAGAATCCTGTCCAACTCTCGGTAGACCTTTTCCTTGTATTTGGGATTAAGGCGATATGGTCTCTGCTTAACAGGCTTCACATCCAGTTTTAAAGTTATTTTCATCACTTCCAAATCACTGTGATGCCTTTCAAGTCCGAAAATTTTAAGGGAAACAAATCCTGATATTCACGGAGCAACTTAGTGACCTTGTCCACCGTGGCATCATCCCAGTAGTCCCCTATCTTCGCAAACTTTGGTTCCGCCTCTGTGCCAATGTTTACCTATTGGATTTCCAGCTATGCAGTGATATCTGGATTCTCTATCTGTAGCCCCTCAACTTCATGGTGGATTTCTACCTCTGGGATCTTAGTGCTCCTTGGATCCTCCTCTTCTTCTTCAGCAGTCACATCGCAACATTCCAGCGCATGGTGCAACTCAGTGCTCCAATTTGGTTGAATCAAATACAAGGGATCCTACAGTATTCTGAAGATCGCTACCTTGACCTCCTGCAACACTTCATTAATACATTCAGACTCGTCTGAAAAACCAAATGCCATCAAGAATCCCCCTCTCAAAATGTCCCACGCTTCAATGCCATGGAGGAGCTCTATTTCTAGGTACTAATTCATTGGTATTACATCCATAGTGTAATAGAATAAATGCACCCACTCCAGTTGTGGCTTTGTTCCGTAAACCTTAGTAAATTTTCTCAAATGATCACGTGGACCATTCCTTCCATCATTTCCTTCTATTAGCTGAAATTTTTGGCAACCAAATAGCAACCTCATAATTTTCCTATAGTCACGCCATCCATCAAAACTATCTTTGTACGTAACCCACCACCTTGCAGGCGTAGCGTGCAATTCCAAATCCAGTGCTTGGAAGCGATGCTTCTGAGGCACTTCCCTTTCAAATGCATCCAAAAATTTAGCTACGTCAGTTAGACCATCATAATAAGGCAAACTCCCTACCTTCGATGATACATAGCACAACGATTTAGTCATCATGTTACTGCACAACATACATACTTCATGCAACCTACTCTGCCAGTGCTCCAACTCTTCATTTGAATCTGATGTACAAGAACTTTCGTAGTCCCATGCAACAAGTCTGAAACATCAGATTGACTGAATCCTAATGTCATGCTTTTATTTTATAGATCCAGTCCAGATCATCATCACTTTCCTCATAATCTCGGACTGATTCACTATAGTCTAGTCCTTCTCCAGGGTCCAAAGGTACTACCATGCAGAGCAATTTTCTTTCAAGTGACATCGTCTGCATCTTCAGATTGATTACTCCATTCATGTCGATAGCCCAATCAATCCTAAGGATTGCGAGGTATGGATTGTTGTCATCCATGATCTCTATTACTTCAAAATCGACCAATGCGCTCATGCCTTCAATGTCTACCGCCACTCCTTGCAATCTGCCCATGGGGATAATCCTCTATTGATTTTCCATCCTCAGCTGGATTAGAGAACACTGCAGTGTAGGTCTCCCCATTCTCCCCCATGTCTGTTTAGGCAAAAAATTCGCATTTGACCCAAGATCCAAAGTAACTTGGTGCATTTCATATTCTCATATTTGCATGGTGAGCCTCATCCCACGCCCAGTTCTTGAATTATGCTTATCGACACATTTATTTATCAACTACTGTAATAATTTCATGGCCTTGCTATCATGTAGTAGCTTCATAAGGTCTCCAAGAACATAGTAAGCATGGAGGGGTCCATCTCTTCAGACATCTTATCCTGACTGCCTGTGGTAGAGGCCTCAACAAATATTTTTTTCGCTTCCATGAACGTTTCTTTTGCATGATCCAGATTAAAACAAACCTCTTTTTCTGGAGCCTTGCGGACCCATTCACTTTCTACACGTTGTTTTCCTTTATTCTCGCGAGTCGTCATTCCACTTCACAGCACGATATTCACATTAGGATCTTCTTTGCGGGGTTCATCCCTCATCATCTGCAGGTTCTGGGTAGGTTGTTGAGGCTATGCCCTCTTCTCCTTCATCCTACATATGAAAATAGGGCAATGTTCTATCGCATGATCAAACTAAGTACACTATCAGCATGACAGGCATGTTGGGCTTGTACACTCCCATTCGTAGTGTCCTGGCACTCCACAGTTGTAACAAATAACTTGTCCCCAACCTCTACCAGGTCCTCCTACTCCTCTACCTTGTCAGCACCCCTGATATCCTCCACGTGCTCCCTCAGTGCCTTGTTCCGGAGGCTGAGTCTCTGTCTGCATTCGATACACGGGAATTATCTCCATCTTAAGCGCAGAGTTACGATAGTTACACTCATCGTGGCTCACCGATTTGTAGAAGTTGCAGAAGAGATGTTGCGGTGTCTGTACAAATTTCAGCAGCAAGTGACAGTTGTCCGTTACAAGTTTTCCAGCTACCTGACAGATAGCACACCACAACGTGGGCCCTGTACTTGGCCATGCTTGAGCTTCCAGCCTTAAGTCACTAGGTGACAAGTGACCCTAACAACAATTTGATAATTGTCGTCGTCTTAGATCTAAAACACAAATAGAAAACGTGTTGTAAAAGAATATATAACCTAAAATGAAAAGAAAAAATATAAAGAATCGAGTATAATAACCCAATTGGAAAGATTATTTTAAATGAATAAATATTTTATTGATAACACTTGGTGAAGAGATCCACACATTGGTCTGTAAGTCCGCCTCCATTGGATGGGTCCTCTGATATCCTTGACACTTCAGAAAATTGATCTTCTCTCTCAATGTGAAAAACCTAAACAAAAGTGAAGAACTCAAAATGGGAGCTCAAGAAAAATGACGATAATGTTGACGATGAGTATGACCATAGTGAAGAATGAATGAAAACCCCTCCTTTATATAGAAAAGTATGGAGTTAATCTCGAAAATGGAGAATAATAAAATATTATTAACCAAATTCAGATCTAACTACTTTGAATACTTTATTATATTTATTGGAGATGGAAAAAGAATTCAAAATGGTTAAATACATTTATTTAGAAATAGTTAACAAATAAAATGATTTATTAATTATTTCGTGAGAAACAAGAAAGGTGTGAAATCAAGATAATTATTAAATAGTGATTTAATAATTATTCTAATAACAAAAATAAGGAAATTCAAATAAATAATGATTTATTTAAAGATTCCTAAGGGATTTAGTCAAATGTGACAAGGAATAATTATTAAATAATGATTTAATAATGATTCCTAGAGAAAATTAAATAAATAATGATTTATCTAATCATTCTCATGGGGTTTTTTAATTTAAATCATAAAATAATTTAATAAAAGTGGTTTACTAAATTATTTTCCACAGTCAAAGTGATTTTACTATGGTAAAATTAAATATACATGGTGTGTTTTGATCCACCTAGTTAGAAATGGCTAGGTGATCATTTCTTGTGATAACACCACCACCAAGTCCTTTCAGATATAATTTCACCAACTCTCTACAATTGATCTATAAGACAAGATATCCTCATGAGATAGGATTGCACAATTTCTCCTTTATACATTTTAATATCTTTGAGTTCATATTTCGAGATGATCTCCTTCAAATTGTTGACTTCATACATGCAAGCCATATTATCATACACGTCTTTATACTTTCTTTAATTTCCAACATATACAATTAAATGATCTTGTAAACCATCAAATATAATTTTATTTTCTTTTACCTCACCTTTATTGTACTTATTTTTGATAGAAATAGAAGCATTCTTTGGATACACAATTATTTTTCCTTATATTTATTCCCAAACATCATTGTCTTCAACTACGATTTCCAACTTGATCTTCCAAAAAAAAAATTTAGATGAGTCACCCATCTTCTTATTTTCCTTGAAGTAGGAGGTTGACATCTTCACTTGACTAGATAAGCTCTTTCAACTCTTCCAAAGATGAATTCTTCAACTCTTGTCTCCTTTTGGGCTTGTCCTTTACCTCAACTCCTATACCATGTTAATTTGTACATTACTTTATGATGCCTCAATTAATTTAGCCCAATTCAGTTCTCCAATTAGAAATATTTTAATAGAAATCAATACTTTTCATTAATCAATAACAACTGAAGATAGAACAATAATGCAATCAAAATAGGATACAATCACCACATCAACAAGAGACACCAAATTTTGGTAATGACAAGGGAAGAAACCCCAAAAGGGGAAAACCCTTTGTAATTCTTCTTCTATTATATTATCATAAAATGTTCAATAGAGAGTACAATGAGCCCATACTAATATATCTAGAAATACCAAATAAAAGATATTAGAAATGTGAACCCATCAACAATATTGATCAAAGTTAGCTTCTCCAATCTGTGATCAACTATAATGAACTCCGATCAACTATCAATCTGAAACCTTAGATCCCATCCACATGGAGAGAGAGTTATGCGTGTCGTTAAGATGCTCTAACCACATGGATGAGCTTGTGTGCCTCCAGTTATAGCTGAAGATTCCCTGATTTTACCCTATAACTAGAAACCAAAAACCCTGACCACATGTGCGAGCTAGAGTTCTTGCAATTTTGGACCTATACGAATCAAATTACAAGAACTCACTTTATGTAAACAAAACAAAAGAAGAGAGAAGAATATTCCTGATGGTTATTTCCAAATGAGGGTCACTCGAATTTTATTTATAAGATTCCATGGGTGTCCAATTTTCTTTACGTCCTACCTGATCAAATGTGACATTATGGGCTTCACTTCAGAAATACACTTTCCCTCGTCCAAATCATGTGCTTCAAAGTTCAATTTTGATCCTCTGGAAATGGGGATTCTAGTCCAATGATTGGAATTTTTCACTGAGATGCCAAAAGTGAATAAGAAGAATAGAGAACCCAAGAGTTACTTCAGAATTATTCCCCAAAATTGGTTTAAGAAATCCTAACAATTGACCAAACATTTTGGTAGGGTTTCCCCTAAAGCCATGATTTTCCCCTTTTCTACATTTCAAAATGAGGCCTATATATAGGAACTCGAAGAGCTTAGACCTGCTCTAAACCACTAGTGGTATACTGAGAACCACTCAAGTTTGTTACAAAATTTCTTGTTGTATTGCAACTAACTTCTTCTAGAAGTTTCTTTTGAAAAGTTGTTGACTATGGAGTGGGCCTCTAGATTTATCTTTAATAGAATTTCTCTCTTAGCTAGGTGTGATCTTTCTCCTTACGTAGGCATTGACTGTGTCGGGCACTATAGTGGATTGGGTGCGCTAGAAAACTTGTTACTAGAATGATGATTGAAGGTGTTGTCATTTATGTTTACTGGCATAGGAGTTACCCTCAGTCTGGTCACTACCCTTAGATATACAAATGATCTTTATATTTTCCACATATTATTTGACTCCTCTTTGGTTAGTAAGTCACCTAGCCACGCTTCTTCTTTTGTCATCTCTAGGTCCATGGTAGGATCATAATTGACTTCTACTTGTTCTTTGAAAAGTTGCATCAACATGAACATGGGTTGGAAGTTCTTCTTGTAACTACTTTCTAGGTCCTCTTCTCATGAGGTATGTTCCCTATCATCGACAGTGCTCTGACCATCCTCCATGTGATGTAGGATGTTGAGGATAAAGTCTTTGGCAAACAAAGTTGCATAACCATTAAAGAACTATGGTAAGCCTTTCTTATAAAATTCTTTACATATCCTTTTAAGCCTCTCCACTTATTCAACCATGTTTTTGTCTTTCTCTTCTACCTACACCATCATCTCGTGTTTCCTTTTTACATGGGATGCTATAGCGGTCAAGCGAAAGTGGTCACAATTTTCCTTCCTGACTTCCTATTTAGTCATGTCATTTAGGAAATTGGATATTACCTTGATATTGCAAGAGATTGTCAAGTCATGTGCTTTGAACATCTTGATCATTTCAATCTCTTCCTATGGTAGCTCTATTTCTTCCAAGTGTTTGCCTATTAGCTTAATCATATTTTCCCATATCATTCCATTAGACCTTTTGAGAGAGACCTTTACAGAATTATCCTTTGCTTGCATGTATGAATGAATTTCAAATCTCTTGATACATTCTTTTGCTCGATGTCGTTCTTCTTCTATTTTCTTCATATTATGCCTCAACTCCCGAGATGATCGTTGGGCCTCTTCGAATCGTATGTACACAATGGGCATATCCATTTTTTATATTGAGCCATGGGAAAGTTTCTCCAGTCCGAGGAGTGATAAAAAGTGTCCTTTGATCTCGATACTGATATTGAAGTGGTGAGCTATCCCAGCTTAAAATTTACTATTTTCCCAATTCTCATCAAGAGTAAAAGAGGCCAAGAATCGAAGTACCACATGTCTTGGTGCCGTGGGGATGAGTGTTACCCTCAAGTTCTGACAACTTTTCCAAGGTGACACTTCATCTCGGGAGAGTGGGCTTTAGGCCTTGTACTTGAATGATTTGAGCTTAAAGCTGTAGAGGAAACTTCAGCCTGATTATATCCTAGGAAATTCAAACTTTCATAAGCTACAAAACTCCTCCCTCAGTTGAGGCTTCTTAAAAGGATGCAAAATTTCTTTCACTTCCTGGAAGGAAGTTTCAAAGACAACATAATCAAGTTGTAAACAACATGATAGAGCCTCTGGAGAGAATACTTACTAGGGAACTCAAGCAATAAACTAGATTTTCATAGCTTACGCTCATATTATGTTGGACATCACAACTTTAGAAGCTCGTGGATTGCACAATTGATCTCTAAATCACCCAATATTCACCTACTTTATACTTTTATAGTTGGTATGCCACATGTAATAGCCATATTTCTCTAGTAAAGTTGGTGATGTCGTACTACCTTCGAGGGGGCATGAGGCACAGTTAATTTGGGACACGCATGGACTAATGAACTTGCCCTGGAGGACACGTGACATGATCTGGCATCATCAAGCTACTTGCTATAGAAGGCCTTCGGTGATGTGGAGACAATGAGGGAATGACATGCATCTTTCTTTGCAACCTGTATCTCAACTAATTTTCATGCAGCTTGCGAGTGCAAGCCTTATTGCAACTATCCAATGAGTATCTGTCTCCACCGTCATATATGTGATAGTGCATTAGTCAAGGTCTCCTTTGACTTCATGGTAACACATTGTGATTGTGGTACTAGGACATGTGGTAAGAAGTGAATGGATGGATTGGAGGTGAGGCTGAGGACATGGAGAGTGATTTGTTGCATGAGGTGTACATGTAGGGGAGGGACCGAAAGGTTCATACGGAGGTTGTTGTGGTGGTGGGAGGTAGGTGACAGGTAGTTTGGCGTAGTGGCAAGTCAGGTGATGTGTGTGAGAACACAAGACAGTATTTTGTGTAGGGTGAGAGGAGGATATTTCAGTGCGAGAGGTTTTGTTGGAGTCTCGTGCTACCGACATGTGGAATCCTTTGTGCACCCTCTGCATGTTAACCCTTGGGCATCTTATGGGTGTGGGAGAGCGGGGGTTATATGATTAGTGGGCTCTCCCGACGTTGGATGTAGGTGGTGCACAACTTATCGAGTCTCGTTTCCACCTATTGACTCCCTCAGTTGTGGCCCATGATGCTCGTGCCTAGGCACACCCACCGATGCCTCAACACCCAATATTGGAGTGTAGTGCATCCCATGGGGAAAATTCTCATGCCCTGTCATCTTGGTTGTCATCACCCAAAGGTAGGAACATGACCATGCTATAGCTAAGCCATTGGTGGATGGCATTAAACCTCTATTCTTACCAGGGATTGGATTTTGACACCAACACCATTATTGCTCTTTATTTTTCCAAACATACTCTTTCACCCCATATTCCTCATCAACAAACTCCATTTTTGTAGTGGGAACTAAGGATTTCATTCCTCTGGGTGATGTTGACTAGGTAAAAGTCCCCATCTCCATTCTATAGAGGATCATCCTCATAATGGGTTCTTCTTCTAGTAAATCATAGCATCTAAAACAGTGATTGGCAGGGGTCAATTCCTTGGTTTCCCCCACCACTAATAGAGCCCCATATTCCTCCTTGAGGTTTGGGATCAAGTCACAACATAATTCATCATTGTGGCTTCAATCCATTTTGTAATTTTTCTTCCTTTAGTCCTTTCTAAACCTAGGATACTCATCAGATGTCTCTTTTTGGTTTTTAGCTCATTTTTTGTATTTGAATTTTGTCAATTATATGTTTCGGTGATACTTTCACTTGGGGTCTCGTTTTCATGCTTGCAAGTTAGCGTTTTACTCGACATGTAACCAAAACCTTGTAACAACTAATGGAATTCTAAGGTATCACTCTTCAGTAACAAAATATGTTTCCCTTGAAACATAGCATATCCTAATATCATTCCTCTTCAATAATGCATAAGGCCCACTTTCTCAACCAAATTTATTGCCACCTTCCACTTGCACTTGGTAAATTTCATGTTCTTTGATAGTTTCTTTTATCTCCATGGATCACCTTATCAAGTACTACCCTTAGAAATATAGACATCCATGGCCATATTCTCCCTACCTAGGAAAAATTCACTTGAATGAATTTTAATATAAACCACATTACTCTCTCCATCCCATTTCTTACCACACCTCGTGAGAACTGATTACATTCTAGTCATCATGAATGCGCCACTACATTATGCACTTGGCCTCTCACACCCTGAAATTATATTAAACCATCTGCGTGATCACCATATCTCATTCACTTCAAACAAAGACCAGACAATGGGGGGCCCACCCTTTTCATTTTCTCTCCTACATCATCAATAAAGCCATCATATATTTTGGGCACTCATCTCTGTGTATGTACATTCCAACTCATTTTATATTCTTTTGTTAAGTGTACGAATATTTTCTTAGAAAAATATTCTTACTCATATTTTTGTTTCTAATACTCAACGGTAGTCCTTAGTCACCCTTGGTTGGAGCTAACAATATATGCCATCCACCTCATATTGCAACACCTCGATCTCTCCATTGTGATCATTATGCATCCATATTTGTTGGCAGTCTAAATAATCACCCACTCCCACTGGACATCCTCCCAACTCCATGGGCCTATCCCTCAGTGTTTTGTTTTCACTACCACCACTTGTATTTAAGTTAAAACCTTGGGCAACTCCCACTTGTCCTTATACACTATCAACGTTAAAGATGATTCCTCTGTCTTATCACATTGCAGTTCTTGTATTAGCTTCACATTGATTTCCCATAACAATCTTTTATTCCCAATATTTGGTGCTTTATTTTTGTCGACACCAAGACTCGTATTCCATAATTGAAGAGGTACCTTGATAGTTCCCTAATTATAGGTCAATATTTGGTGAAATAGTGGGAATCATTATCACCCACATATTTAAATAATCTCTTTGATGTTTAACACCATCATAGCTTTCACATTAATGGTGTATTATACTTTACGATCATTGCAGTTGTGTCATTTAGTGAAAACCCATTAACTAAGACTACACTTCTCTCAACAGTGCCTTATATATGATGCATGGGGGAACCTAATTTAGTCTATTTAGAAGATATTCCACTAAGTACAAAAGCAGTTATCTACTTCATCTTACAACACATCGACTACATCAGTTTTGATATAATAGGATTTTATTTTGTACTTGCAATATCATAGTAAAAATTCATGATAACCAACATGGGACGTGCACACCTCATACATACACTTTATGTATAAACATTTCTCTCGACGTGATGTTCTTTTGGCTATGAGTAAGGATTTCATCGATCCTCTCCTCAATAAAAAATTCTCTTTGAAGAAGTCAGTAGGACCCATTGTCAGACACATTGAAATGTGAATTTTTCAGCTATACGCTTGCTCCTAACCTCATACATCAGGTGAAACTATTAGTATAAAAAATCATACACAAAATTTTACAAGTCAAATGGCACTCAACATAACAAACATGTATAGGTGTATCACATTTTTCTAGAAATGTCATGAAACCCAAAAATTTAATAGGTTCTCTAAAATCCATTTAAAATCTTCAACCACGTGAGCATGTTAAAGGAGACTTTTACCATATACTAGCGTTGTTATTTCTTTGATAATCCTGTGGATTTGCCAAAGATAGGGCACAATAATCTGTGGACCACATTATATTTAATGGGCAAATTTCCTCTTACAGTACGAGCTCGTCTAGCCATTTTCCGAGCTTCGCCAGTCTTAATTAGGAGATATGGAGACACAAAAGGAATCCTCATATCCCCTTCCAAATATCTATCTCATTAATGAGATAAGGGGGAGGAATGAGCTAATTCAAAATCAATAAATTCAGAGAGAAGGAGAGTCAAAGGGAAGTAGAAGTCAGTGCATTATTATGTTGTCAAAATAAATGCGAAGCAATTAACATTTATTCTCTTGGAAGAATTCCCCATATTAAGAGTTTTTCCATGCACTTCTTAGAGAGATGTTCTTGCAAAAGGATTGGAAAAAGAAAATACTTTTGAGAGCTAGAGAGAAGAATTTCTCATCTTGGTTATCTCAAAGAATCTTTAATACTCAGATTGTATCTCTACCACTAGTAGTTATTATTAAAGGATCTTTTTGCATTCCTGTTGTCTAGTTTTTTTCTCATTGTTTCTTATTTCTTTTTATTGTTCTAAGTGTATTATCTATGCTTTGTTTCTCGGACATTAACAATGCATTTGTGTTCAATCTATAATTGCTAACATTTTTTGTTTGAGGGATTCTTTTTAGGTAACAACTAGTTTGCAAAGAGAAAAGGAAATTGAGACATTATTTCACTAAATTCCCTACTGCAAACGAAATTGGTCTCTTTGATTTCATATATGGTTCAAATTTACTATATTATTGATTACTCGATTAAAAATATAACACATGCTAAATTAAAATATACAATCATAGAAAATATATTCCTTATAATTATTTATCTTTTATATATATATATATATATATATAATTTTTTTATAATTGGGAAAAAATAGTTACATTTCACTTTTTCCATAAGAATTAAGAATGAATACAAATTTGCAATAAAATAAATATATATTTGTAAAATTTAAGAAAAAAATAATTTTAATTTTTTAATTTATTTTCGTTAATAAACAAATTAACAAAAATGCAAAGTTACATAAATATGAATTTTTAAATCAAAAGAAATCAAGATAGAAATTTGCTTTGTATTTTTTTGACTTAGTAAAAAACCAAAAGATTATTTTATGTTTTCCATTTAAATCATTTAAATGGAACGAGGGAAGGAATTTGAGGGGCGCGTTATAGGGAATTTTGTTGGTATTGGACCTATAGGATTTGTTAATGTATGTTTCTTTGGGTGTGTTTGGAACTGTACAAACCATATTATTGGCGGATTTCTAGATCACATAAATTAGAAACCAAATTCAATTGTATATTAAATATTGATCTCAATTAATGATGTATAAAGTGTACATTTTAATACATACAACAAACCATTCAATCAGTTTCGAGGTATTCTTGGACTCTAATAACCAATCACCCTAACAAAAACTAACCAAAACTTAATCCCAATAATTATATGTCTAACATTCCCCCCTTTATCTGAATGGATGTATGAAAGTCCAAGATTGAGAGCTCAAAATGCAAAAAATGTATCTCAACCAAGAGCTGAATGTCTCTTGAAAATGGTTTTTAAGGACGATCACAAACCAATGTGGGAGAATTCATGGTCTCAACCAACACCAACTCTGGAACCTTCATAATAGTTCTCAGAACAACCAAAAATGTTGTTCTATGGTGACCACTAACTTAGGAACTATCAATGTAGTTCCTCGAACAATTCCAAATATGGAAGTGCTCATTCACAAAAACTTCTTTAGAAAAATCTAAAGTCTCTCTGGCTAAAACTCTATCTCTAACTAGTAAAGGTTGTGGCTCATGCTCACTTGTGGATCACTTACTCATGCTCTCTTGAAAAATATCTGAACTTGTAGTAGACCATGAACAAATCTATCAATTTCCCCCTTGTAGAATACAAGGTGAGAATATGAGGTATTCTTCATCACTCCAAAGCTAATGAACACTCTCAAACATATCCTGTCGTATGACACGTAAATATTCTTGGTTGTTTTCGACCAATCCCAAGAAGAAAGTAACCAAAATTTAGTTTCTATCTTACAGTTATCTTCGTTCTGGAACATTTGTTTGAATGGTGGTTTCTCTTTCCACAATGCTCACATAGGTGAAGATCAAAACACCAACCTTTCACATGTCCAACTCTATTACACTGTTGACATCGATCAATTTCTTATGAAACAACACTATCCATAAATCCAACACTTAAAATTTGTATAGGCTTAGAAAAATAAGAAATATGAAAGATACATATAAGAAATATTTTTTAAATCCAAAACCAATTTTCTGTTTGTTATGCATAATCTCTTCATAAAATTTCTGGGAACAACAAGCTTCACATCTGTATGTAGATGATTCTTACATACACTTACCTGAACATGACATTCCGTTGCAACCAAATTTCTTTTTGATTTTTTTTTTAATTCATATGTAACTATATATTATAATATGGCTCAAAAAAAGTGTTGTTCTGAACAAACACCAGTTGAGAATCATAGTTTTTCTTCTGAAGTTTGTCTCGCTGAAATTGCGAGTCTGGCTCCAAGAATTCAATTTTCTTTGACCACTTTGAAAACATGTTTGGATGTAAGATAATGTTACCTTTCTGATTTGGACATTATTATGGACAATGGAAAACATTATATTGCTTAATAATTGTAACAAATCATTGACTTTTGGCATTTTGTGACCAAGAATGCATACAACACAAACAAATTTACAATGATTTAGCTGGGTGTTGGGTTCAACCGAAAATGCACCTGTTTTACAATGTAATTTTAAAAGACAAATCACAACTTCATAATCACGTTCTTATGACTAATACTAAATATTAATGGTTTCGTGACACAACACAAAAACATTCAGCGTAAAGAGCAACCAGAATAAAATGGTTTTCCAACTCTTCTACAAACATTTTAAAAATTATCTAGCATTCAGTCAAATCTTCTTCATACACATGTCATCTTAGTATAAGATACAATTATCACAACCTTATGCACTAGTATTCACTAAATATGTACCTTATACGATTGTTAATCCAAAAAATGACCATTGTAATCTCTTCTTTCGTGGAGACTGGTGATGTCAACGATCACTTCCGCATTGATGTTGATCCATGCAGGAATCTTATATAAATTCCTCCTTCAACAAGTCATTGTTCCTTAATGTTTGATTGTTTGTTTGAATACAATAAGTGATTACATATTCTTTCGTTAATTATAAAAAAATTCGACAACATTCTTATAAGAATATCAAGCGAAGCCTTTCAAATACCCTTCACGCATTTACACAAGGTTAATGGGAGTGAATATTTATATGTAAATATAGAACGGTTGTGATATCTATACATATTTTGATTGATAATTTTGAAAGTGTCAGTATGACACTTACCATAGGGATCAGATGAAAAACCGATGCCAATTGTTTTCAAGAATTAATATAACTTGTGCTCATAAAGAGAAAATACTAGTCAAACAATATTGTAAGCTTTGAATGATGACATTTGAAGTGAAATTTCATGAGGAAAAGAAAATGAGGAGTTTTTGTCATCCAGTTCTAAGAGGTGGACCATCATTCAATGATCTGTGCATCTGGTTGGCTGATGTGCATGCAGACAGATATATAAAAATTTTAGCATTAAACAAGTGTAGATTGGGTGTCATCACCATGTAAATTCGTTGTTATGTGCTTTATGGTTTCATTCATCAACAAAGTTGGTTTTCTCCTCTCGACATTTTCCAGGAAACGCTCCACGCAGATATAAGTGATGATGATTTGATGTGTTCTCAATCATATTAGAAAGTATCGACTCTGTGGATGGTATCCCTCCTGAATTTGGAGAGCTCTGAATGTTCAAACAGTAGTACGAGGCATAATCATATGGAGAAACTCCCAATCACTTGAAACGTGAAAAAATGTTGAATGAATGTACAAGTCTGCTAAATTGACTTCCAAAATACACCAAGAAAACTCCAAGAAAACTCAAATTTGTTGTTGCATCCAAGGTTAAAACAATAATCAATCGACCTCCATGCTTGATTTCGCATCTTTGGTATTCCTCTTCAAAAATTCTCTATGAGAATGTTAGAATTAATGGAGAATAGGATCTTAATGTTACGTAGTCGTGAGTTTACTTTTCATAGTTATTATGTTCCTATTCTTTATGGATATGATTTGTTGTACCTAACAAATTGTATCTACTTAATATTGGAGATTAATGGGAATCTTGTGCGGTGTTTTGCTTGAGGTAGCTCCTGGTGATCTGCACCTATGAGGTACTCTTGTTTGGTTTCTCATTTCATGTCTTCCCTATGCTACTCTTGACATGGTATCAGAGCTCAGGGTTGTCAATCTTGTACGGCTGAGTGAAGGGTGCGACTGAAGTAGATTCATCGCGAGGTTTCGGTGGAAAAGCGTGACGAGCGCATTGTAACACTCCACACGGTCTTAGTTTTGGAAACTTGGCACGAGCTTTGGGTGGAACGTCGCGAGACCCAGCTGTATAGCTGCGACTATCTTCACAACTCCTTGGTGGATAAGCGCGCTGATCTTCTGCTACATCCGCGTGGAGGAGATCTGCATGAATGCCACCACTGTTGGATTCTGAGGTGAGGTGCGGAGGCCGGATCACCAAGAGCGTAGATCGCCAATCAGAGCCGTAAGGAGGATCTCTATGAACTGCATTTCGAACAAGTAAGATCATCGCTTCAAATTTCCGTAGGCCACTTTCAAGATTCAAATTTGCTCGACAGAAATTATGCTGTGATGATTGCGTGGTGGCTGCACGACCCTATAGCTGCCTATTTTCCTTTGAAGGCCATGGCTAAGGCATTGACATATGATAGCTATGCATAGTGGGCTAAGAAAAGTTGGATCTAATGCGGATTGCCATGTGAAGTATGCGCACAGAAGCGTTGACATCCTCTTGTTGCTCCAATCTACTACAGTCATCTTTCAGTACGTCGAGGACACCAGTATGTAGAAGCCACATGACTATGGTGCTAAGGAGGAGGAAGGAGGAGCAAAATCTCTGTGGCAGAGGAGAATTCTAATGGTGAGGTGATCACATGCTACTGTTGAAATGCTACTTTCTTGATGTTTTTTATATCACTAGACGTGGAAGGGCCAACAGAATGGGTGTAATCTGCAATGTGCTACGTGTTTGGAGTATGAGCATGATTGAAGGCGGTCTCCTTTGATTTGTTTCTTAACAAAATGCTTCAATAATTATTGATGACATAATTAAGTTTTTTTAATTGAAGTTTTGTTTCAAATCTTTAATTAAAAATTTTGGAGATCTCTCATTATTTGAAGGAATTATTATCTAATATTAAGGGGGCATTTAAAAAAAAAGGAATTTGGGGTCAACATTTTTTTTGTAAAGAAGATCTGGGGTTTGTTTAAATTATTGAAGTTTGTTTTTATTCATTCAAAATGAATAATCAGATTGTTGAAGCTTATCTCAATTATAGTAAAAAGCTTGATGGTTCCAATTACACCAATTGGAAGTTTGAGCTCTAGACTCTAATTGAGGGACAGGATTCCTATGGAATTTTGCACCGATGATGAGGTCAAGCTGACTACTGGATCTAGTGGATCGAATACAGAAATTCAAGACTGGGAGAAAAGGGAGATGAAGGCAAAGGTTCTCCTCAAGTTAACAGTCAAAGATTACATTGTCCCTCACATTCGGGAGTGCAAGACAATGAATGATATATGGATGATTCTCAAAGAAATGTATGAGATCAAGAACACCATTCAAACTTTGTGCCTTAGGAAGAAGATTCTCTCCATCAAGATGGAGGCGAATGAGTCTGTTTCTTCAATCATATCCCGGATAAAGGAAGTTAAATATAAACTAAGTGATATCGGTCAAACTATGGCGAATCATGATCTGGTGACGATTACCATGAATGGCATGACGAATGATTATCAGATGTTTATAACGGGATTGAATGCAAGAGAAAAGCCTCTAGGCTTTGAAGAGCTTACTGAGATCTTGTTACAAGAACACAAAAGGAGGTTGTCTCTCAAACCTCAAAATCCAGATCTTGCATTGATGACCAAGTTCAAGCTGAAGGGGAAAGCAGTGGTTGATCACAGGAAAGGTAGCATATCATGAAAAAGGATAGCACATGGTATAACCTCACATAAACATGACTTTGATCCTAAATGTTTTTATTGTGAGAAGATAGGCCATATTGCTAAATTTTGCCATAAGAAAATGGCATATGGGGAGAGGTACAAGCAGAGAAGACATGCAGGTCATCTGGCTGATGCAGATCAGAATTAGGATGTCATATTATTTATGTTCGAGACTGCACTAGCCACTAAGGAGCATGAATCAGATATTTGGTTCGTAGATTCTGGTGCCTCATCACATATGACAGGTAAAAAGAAATGGTTAAATTTTTTTAGAGAATCCAACACTCAAGTAAACGTATACCTTGGAGATAATAGAGGGTATGAGATCAAGGGACATGGAGATGTCTTTGTCACTCTGCCTGATGGAAATATTAGGAATATATCTGATGTGTGGTATGTACCTGGTATTAAGAAGAACCTGATTTTTGTATCAAAAATTACAGATCAGGATCTCAAGGTAGAATTCTTTAAATCTTATTGTATTATTAAAGACTTGTTGGACTAGATGAAGCCTATTGCTATAGGTGTTCATATAGGAGGACTCTACAAACTGGATGTGAAGAGTACACCATAGCAAGCATTGATGTCATCGGGTAAGTTTGCTGAAAATTTGTGGCATCAGCGACTTGGGCACATCAATTTTAGTGACCTTCTTCTGTTGCAGAACAAAGGTATGGTAGATGGTCTTCCTTTTTTTAAAAGGTTTCATATTGACTATGAAGCATGTGCATTCGGTAAACAACATAGAGATGAATTTCCTACTGTTAAAGACAGGAAACAGAGGGATACAGTCGAACTTGTACATGCTGATTTATGTGGGCCTGTGCAAATAAGATCGTTAGGTGGGGCCTACTATTTTCTAATATTTGTTGATGATTATACAAGATTCACATGGGTGTATTTTCTTAGACAAAAGACTCATGCCTTTGAGTATTTCAAACAGTTCAGGAACATGTTTGAAAAGCATACAGGAAAGTTCATCAGGTTTCTTCGATCAAGATCAAGGTAAAGAATTCAGGAAAGGGGATTCCATCAAATACTGCAAAGAGCATGGGATACAATATCAATTTACAACCCCTTACACCCCTCAACAGAATGATGTAGCTGAGAGGAAAAACAAAACATTGGTGGAGTGTGCTCGCAGTATGTTGAAAGGTAAGAATCTAACTAATGGTTTTTGGGTAGAAGCTGTCAATATTGCGGTGTATTTGAAGAATAGGAGTCCCACTAAAAGTCTTGATTATAAAACTCCTTTTGAAGCATTGTTTTGCTTCAAGCCTGTAGTAAGTCATCTTAGAGTATTTGGTTGTAAATATTTTGCGCATGTTCCCAAAGAAAACAGGAAGAAGTTAGATTCAAAGGCCATTAAATGTAATTTCATTGGATACTGCTGTGAGTATAAGGCTTACAAATTGTTTGATCCTTCTACTAACAAGGTGTTTGTTAGTAGAGATGTAGTATTTCATGAACAGGTTAATGATGGAAATCCTGTTCAAGATAATGAAGAATGGCATGTACCCTTACATTCAGATGAGGATGTTGAAACATGGATCAATCAACAACAACAACAACAACAACAACAATAGCAACAACAATAAGATAAAGAGGAGGAAATTGAGTTCAGTCCACAAAGAGAAGAATAGAGCAGAATAGTTGACACCCCACCACTCAGAAGAGCTAACAGGCTGAAACAGTTACCAGCTCGGTACAGGGATTGTGCGCTCATGACTTGTATGTTAAACATTGCAGAACCTTCTAATGTCCATGAAGCTAGTAAGAGTTCTGAATGGAAGGAAGCAATGAAAGAGGAATATGAATCTATTATTAAGGATAATACTTGGGATCTAGTAAATCTTCCTCATGGTAAACAACCCATAGGTTGCAGATGGTTATGTAAGTTGAAGTTTAAAGCATATGGTTCGATTGATAAGTATAAAGCAAGGTTTGTTGCAAAGGGGTATTCCCAGAAAGGAGGTATTGATTTTGAGGAAACATTTGCCCCTGTTGCATATTTAAATACTATTAGATTGATTATTGATTTAGCCATTGAGCATCATTGGAAAATACATCAATTGGATGTTAAATCTGCTTTCTTAAATGGTGATTTAAAAGAAGAAGTATACTTAGTGCAACTTGAGGGGTTTGTTAAGAAGGGAGAAGAACATTTAGTCTGTAGACTAAAGAAATATTTATATGGTTTAAAATAGGCTCCTAGATCCTGGTACAACAAAATTGATTCATTTTTCCTCATGCATGGATATAAACAGAGCAAATCCTAATTTGTATACTCTGTTTAATGATGAGGGGAAGATAGTGTTGATTTCTTTATATGTAGATGGTTTGATCATGATAGGGAGTGAAAACAATCTCATTGAAGAAATCAAGCAGCACTTATCATATAAATTTGAGATGAAGGACCTTGGAGAAATGCATTATTGTTTGGGTGTAGAAGTTTGGATAGATTCAAGGCAAAGTTTCTTGTCCTAGGGTAAGTATGCTAAGATATTGTTGATTGAATTTAAAATGGATGATTGCAAGGCTGCATTTGTGACTTACAGCAAAACATCAAACTTCAGGTGAATGATGATTCGAAATATGCAGATGCAACATTGTACAAACAATTGATTGGTAATCTTATCTATTTGACTACAATGAGACCAGATCTAGCTTATGCAGTGAGTGTTTTGAGTCAGTTCATGACTCAACCTCATGAGAAATGAGTCAAGTTTGTTTCATATGTTAAAGAAGGATACGATCCAATCTGTGAGAATAACACCCATAGAGGAAAAGGGTCAAGTTATCCCGATTGGAATGAATTAAGTGGAGAACACCATGAGAGTAGGGACTCTCACCCATAGAGGAAAAGGGTTAAGTTATCGTGATTTGAATGAATTAAGCGGATAACGCCATGAGGGTAGGGACTCTCACACAAGAAAAATGTTCTTCTAATGACATAAAGAACGTGGTGAATGAATTACGAAGACTGGGCTTTTTTGGATGTATGAGAAGATAATTACAGAAAGCTATAAATTTAATTACCATGCATTGATATTTTTACTTTGCATTATCAAAATAATTTGAAATAATTGTTTTGTAAAATAATAATTTGTTAGATTTGTGTTTCACATATCTTTATATTAATAATTTTTCATTTCTTTTGTGGTCTTTAACTCTACCATGAAACATAAATCTCTACCATTAAACATAAAAAAAGAAAAAATAGTGCAATCCCTTATTTGGAGATAAAGCTAAGGGAGGGATTCTTTTCATTTTCAGGTTGTATTATTTTAGCCATTATTTTAGTCTTGATTTGATGTAAGTTTAAATTTTAAATTTAAAAATAATGAAAAATGCAATTCTTTTGGTATATTATTGTTAGATATTTTTAGTAATTATTTTTAAATAGACAGTACTCATACAAGTAGAGAAAAGAAGTTAGTCTAAGAATATGATAAATTTTATTAAATACAAGTAACAATAATGTTTTAAAATAGAATAAGTTTTATTAAATATAGTTTTTTAAAAATTTTCAAATAATTAAGACTATTAGAGAAAATTAGGAAAAAAAAGATTTCTCATCATAAAAGATATTTAGAAAAGATATTTAGGAAATACTTAAGCTTAATTTTAAATGACATATTTAGTTTGGCATGGTCAATTAATGTATTTCTCCAGGTCAATTACGTTTATTAATCTTTTTGGTGTCTTATTATTATTTGAGTTCATTAATATTATTGGTGTCGTATTCATCTTTTTGGTATCTTATTATTCTTTTGAGTTTATTAATATTATCGGTGTCTTGACTAAAATTTGATGGCTTGAACTGCTTCTTATTTGGTTACTTAATTGCTCCATATTCATGTGATTTTCATTTTTGGGTAATATTTGATTTTCGATTAAATACAAAATATACACTTGACTATATCACCAATCAAGCATGTTATTACTCTCCATTGCCATTTAGATCCATATTAAAGTAAATGTTTCTACTCTCTCTTTCTTCATCACTCTTTCTTCGTCAAACTAGAAATGGAAATTTATTTATTTAAAATTTGATTTTTTAATTTTCATAATCTTCCCTCATCATTTTTTAATAATAAATTAAATTTTTTATAAAAAAAAATATTAAATTTGAATTAATTTATTATATTATTCATAATTAGAAACCTTCATAGTTATTTCGGAGAATGATTATAAAAAACTCTTCCATACATCATTATGCTCAATATCATTAGCAACAACCACTCACACATATTCACAACCAACATCTTAAGACTTACGTGTTTGCATTTGGAATACGAGTGCAAGTCGAAAAAAATAACTGGAAATGAGATTAATCAACGTAGTGCAAGTCGAAAAAAATAACTGGAAATGAGATTAATCAACGTAGTGAATGAAATCTAACTGGAAATGAGATTAATCAACGTAGTGAATGAAATCTAAACCGTAGGTGTTGGAGTATATAACAACAATAAATTACAACCTTTCCACGAAAACTTGATCGTTCGTTTTATATCACTCTAATCCCTATGTTATCGTTGATAAAAATATTCATGCCTCTTTTCACAGAGAACTTAGGAAACACAGAACAAGGTACACAAAATATGTTAGTGCAGTAGCTTATCGGTGGATTGAAAACTTTACAATAACCACTTTTAATCAAAATTGGATTTTACATTTTAAAATAAACGAGACAAAATTTTACTTCAATTTTGACTTCCTATTCTTTAAGGTCTATTCAATTAGAATGTCTCGGTTTGACAAATTACATAAAATGTTATGATTTTGTTTTAAGGACCATTGTGTATTTATTGTAATATATATGTTATTATCACATAATTAATAATATATTTTGATATATAGTTGGTAGCATGTAAACTATGAGGAAAAAATATATTAGGTATATTATGTTTTATAATATTAAGTATATATAGGATGGAAAATGATGTCTATAGGTGTATGTTAAATATATTTAGTAATGTGGTTGTTTTAGTTTTATTAAGTGATTAGGATTTTTAGTCTTATTTTCTTTAGACATTGTGTTGTTTTATTTATTCTTTTGCCACAATTATCTTTGTTGAGGTTTAGAGATTTTGGTTGCCAAATCTTAAAAGGTCGATTGTCTTCACTTACAATTGCTAGAGTAGACCTTTCTTAATGGGGTAAGGGTGTCTATTTTTTAATAAAAAATCTAAAATTTTAATTTAATTATCAATAATTATTTGGTAGATGCTAAGGAAAAACCTCCATGGAATAATTTAGAATATTCATAGTAGCATTCACAAATCAAAGGTTGAGATTTACATACAAAGTAGTTACTATAAATTAATGGATAGCAGTTACTATTCACGTTCAATAGTTGTACTATGTTGGTCATCTTATATGTTTCATACGATCTTGTGAGTCATCTCTCATATATACAAATGCTATGGCATGTCTCACTCAAGGTCATTTGATTTAAGGTTCCAAAGTTTTTTGAGCTAAGAGGCTAATTCTACAAACCAATATGAAAGTCATGTGTAATTATGTCTGTGCTTAATTTGGAGTTGACATGTGTCCCTTAAAAAAATACTTTGAAATTAGTAAAAATATTTCACTTTCACCATTGGAGCTATAAATAAAATATTTTGATGTCTATTTTAAATTATATAAATAAAATATTTAGATGTATATGTGTGTGTTGATTTGACCTTGCTCAGAAAGAAAAATTAATTAAAGATAAATATTTTAGCTACTAATAAAAAGTAAAATAATTTAGTTACTTCTTAATAAGAAAAAAATGTCTAATTCACTCAATTACTAATAAAAAATATTATTTGTAATAAATTTTTCTACAAAGATTAAGAAAATGAAAGATTGCATATATTCTCTATACAAAGAAATGCAAAAACCAGTGTAAATCTATTTTTATCACTAATTTAATCGCTTGACACTTAACCCCTTTTTCAAGTTTTGAATTCTAAAAAAATATGCATATAATGATATTTGATTACTCTTGACTTTTGGGATATCAGTGATTAAGAAATATGTATTATACTTGTTCAAAGCAATAATTTAATACATTATTTTTGTGTTATGGTCACTCTTTTTCCTTTATATGTAAATTTTTAACAGAATTGTGTTATTAGAATATAATTTTTTAATCAAAACTTTATTAGTTAAGGGTTAATTTATTATGAAAATCTCACTCTTAAAAATTATTTTTTTAATATAATGTTGTTCACCGAAAACATAAAGAACCAAAATGTCAACCAAAAAAAATTGTATAACCTAAAAATCCAAAAATTGTATAACCCAAAAATCCAAATTCGATCAAAAATTGTATAACCCAAAAATCCAAATTCCATCACTGAATCGAAGGAGTCTGAAATCTGAAATTTGTATTTAAATATTAGTCTTGGCTTGACGACTCGGGCCCCTCTCTCTTTAGATGAAATGCTGAAAGCCTTCTTATATTTTGCTCGGGATTTTGATAAAACCTCAGACCCTAGGGTACATATGTCACCGGCCACTGAACTTAAATAAGTAACTTATTTATCGAGCACCGTAAACGACATGGCCGTCACTTACGTCATCGAAGTAGCTCAATAAGGAAATGAAGAATCGAGCTTACTTACTTATCGAGCACTGTTAACCACATTGTCGTCACTTATGGGATCGAATTAGTTCAATAAGGGAATGAATAATCGAGTAAATCGGACTCTGTTCTAGCAGGAAATGCAACTGACTTCACATCATCACGTGAAAAATTACATATTAAAATTGATTTTTTTTCCCAATCACAACTGACTTACCATCATCATGTTATTAACTGTGAAAAATGAAATATTAAAATTAAAAATAATTCCCAATGATTGCAAGACCGTTAGATTGCCGGTGGCGATTCAAAAATATAATCGCAATTATCATGCGGTTATTGTATTCCACCCTTAAAATATTCTTCCCATTCTTTTTCTCTTACTCCTTGCCGTTTTCACTTACCAAGGTATGAAGGTTGACCTGTACGATCCCATCGGATATGAACAGTATTAATTTTCCTATTAATGGTAATCATAGCAGGATAGAATGTTGAAACAAGAAACGGGACGGTCGCCACCGTTCCCGTGAGAAAAAAGTACAAGAAACAAGACGGAATGGAGACGCCGTTTTCTATCATGCTAGGGTTTGTATCATGCCTGCCATGCTATTCTGCCCGGTTCTCTAGCTGCTCCGCTGTTTTAGGAAATAGAATAAGAGTAAGGTGGTGGGAAGGAAGAAAATAGTAGACACCGGCGGCATTGACTTATAGGTCGTTCTCAACAGTGTATTTTAGCTTTTTATCGTAGTTTTTATTCATTTAATAGTATAGAGGCCAAGGCCAAGTCTTGAGAAAGTTGATCATCTATGTACTATTGTCTTTTTTAGTTGATTTGCTTTGCTATATCGTTCAAATTCATAGCTTAAACATAATGTAGTTAAAATTATATTAAAAATTGAAATTAAATTTATATTTTTTATTTTTATTTTTAACTAAATTTTTATTTTTATTATTTTTCACTTGATTGGTTAAATGCGAAACTTCTAACTTCCGTTTTTTTTAATCAGTGTAGTTTTATTTTTTTCACTTGACTGGGTAAATGCGAAACTTCTAACTTCCATCTTTTTATCATTGTAGTTTTGGGTTTAGTTTCCCTTTTTTAATTTCTGATATCATAATTCATTTTATACATTTTATATTGATTGCCGATGCCTAGAATATTTGAGAATCGGAAGGACATGGAGCTTGTCAATTTTATCACAGCTCCTATTCCCCAAATAACTCTTATTTCCGAATATTCGAAAAATCAACAATCCACTTAAACATGCCCCATCTAATACGTATTCCATTGCATAAAATCATTTTACACATAGACCCATTTCATTCAATATAAACACGGCTATTCCTAACACATTTCATTACATAAAATCTTCTTACATTTAAACACCTTTGATTCCATGGAATAATCTTACACATACACTAAATTAAAATATGCGTCTCGAACAATGTGACAACATAAGCACCTAAAGACTGATTCTTCGGTAGTAAGATTTTATAAATAAGATAATTACGATGGATCTAAGCACGTACCAACATAAAAGCAAACGTAGATAGAAGACAAGTTCGTATATAACCATTAAGTATTTACTTTTGGTGAAGCTCGGCACCCATGGAGCAAAATTTTCACAGACCCGGGGGTTCATCGTGCCCTATTCCTGGACTATGACCCAGTGGAAAAGCCATACCTCCATCCTTCTTTGTTGTCATATTATGCTCGTAATTTTCATGAGGAGAATGGTCATTTGCCGTCTTAACAATTTCATGGCCATGAGCTCTCGCCAACTTGTTCTTCCCAACTACTTCGCTGCCCAGAAGACCGTCATCCTTCCCCTTAGGGTTGATACTCAGGAGACTGCGGTTATTTCTCACTACAGCGTTAAACGACTTGATAAGCCTAACGTCGGCCGATGAAAAGTCAGCCACAAGAAACAACAGCAGAAGTATAACAACTATCGCTCTGGCCTTCATTTTTCAATGAATGCCCAGATTCTTCCACGTTACAAGTGATCGAAATCAAGTAGTTCAGAGCTTCCTCAAAAGACAATCCACGATCGGGCCGTCAAAGAAAAGAAATACTCTTATGTCGAATTGGCTGAGCTCTCTGCAGTCCTATATATAGATATTTCTCCCATAGATTTGCATTATAATAAGCATAGATGCTTCGGAAATTACCCTGTCATGCTCTACTACAAACATGCAATATTTTAGTGCTAAATTCTTTTGATGAATGATATGAACCATTTGCCATACATCTTTCGCTGTTCATCTGTAAATTTCCATATCAGGTTTACTCTTGCCTTTCGGTCTCTATCCTCCAGATCCTTTCTATAGTGTAATCAATTGCAATTTTATAACATTATTTTTGCGAAATCATGTGTAGTTGGTACATTGGTATCTACAATTGGTACCTTCCTGACGACATAGTCTTTGGCATCTGTACTTGATATCGGAAGAATCTTTATTCACAACTAACATGCTGCCAACTCTAAATAATTTCATGGTTCACAATGGTCCTTACAATTTTTTATCTTCCACAGTCACTTATTTTAACTATCAACTTGCAAAGCTAAAGAATCTTGCACGACCGCTGATGACTAGAAAACTGGTGAGCATAACCAGCAATTTTTTATAGTTGTTAAATATGCACTTGCAGCAGTCCTTGTTGTCTTCGGCCATTCCTTGGTCAGTTAGGGCTCTTCTGATTAGCCCTAGAGATTCGCTTTATTCACTTAGGCATTCGTGCATACAGAGATTGATTTATGAAACATTTGTTAAAGCTCTCTCCGGATAATGATATGAGCGAGTTTAACGGATCTCTCTTATCAATCCCATGTACGCAATTTGGCTTTATATTTATCAAAGTGGATCTCTGGTAAGACTTCGTTTCAGATTTACAAAAAATCATGTTTCGGTAACTGTTTCTTTTTACAGTATAGTAAGAATAAATGTCGACACTTTAATTAAAAAAATTAATTTTATATTTTATATAATTTGTGCACGGACGGTTTTCCACCTATTGCAATGTCACAATAGAAGCTATCAACGTGCTTAATTTTTCATGCAGGCAATATATTATGAGATGTGTTAACTAATTCCTTTAATAGAAGCTATCAACGTGCTTAATTTTTCATGCAGGCAATATATTATAAGATGCGTTAACTAATTCCTTTATAATATGAACATTATTGTTCTATGTTATGTTATTTGCAAGTTTGAGAGACGTGATCCATTTTGTGACCTACTCTCATGTCGAGAATAATCGAGGACACCTCTCTCTCATGTTGAGAATAATCGAAGACTCCTCTCTCGATGAAATGGGATTTCATAGGGATACATAGAGATACTTTACAAATTTCTATGGGGATATATAAATAGATGAAGATAAGCTACCAATGTTATATATAGAGATAATTTATTAAATAATATATTGGAAATATGTAGGGGAGATATTAATTTCTATATGTTAAATGTTTAAAGCGTGGGTTATTAAGTAAATTATTTTGTTTAGGAAGTTTTATTCACTTCTAATTTTATGTATGGTTGAGATATTTTGTGAAGTAACTAAATAATATAAGTTAATCTATCTTTTAAGTCTTAGTTTCTGGTATAAATATGTGATAATATGTTACAATAATAATAAATGAAATATAGTTCTCTTGTAATAATTTTGTTTTAATATAGAAGTAGGTTAGGTGTCACCCTCTCAAGGGAAAACCTATGAATATGAGAGAGATGTGAGAATAATTTGTCATAGGAATAAGTTACCAGTAGTGGGAGTAGATTATTTAGTTGCTTGTGAGCGATCTTTGGTGTTAGTTTTTCATGGCTGAGTGCACTTACTAGGATTCCAAGCTCATTGTTATGTGGATTGCGTGATTATGAGAAAGTAATACATTAACTTAGCTCATTGTTATGTGGATTGCGTGATTATGAGCAAGTAATACATCAACTTTGTTTTCATCACAGAGGATAGATCCTACATGTGCCACATGATGATAGTCATTAAGGAAGCTTACACTCCAATATTTCATTACCAAAAGGATCTGCTACAGACACTCCAAAAGTTAGTATAAAATGGTTAATTTTGATGACTAAGAATTTTTGAATGGGATGTACAGGGAGCATACTCATGCTTGAGACAATTAAACATGTAGTTGTTCTTAGGAATTGAACAAGGGACGTATCTAAAGCACCATAGATTAAAATTTAATGTGAGAGATTTCACATGGAGGATGGACACATGGAGTATGGTAGTGTTCTCAGATGAATCATGCACCGTAATATCCCATGTATGTAATGCACAAATTAGAGGATTTCGTCATAAAACTGATGTTTATTATGAACTATTGTAATTTTTGTGGACATCACATGAGCCTTGATATTTAACGTTTGGATACAATATCAAATCTAGTAGTAGACACTAAGGGTGGGCATCTATACTCCATCTCATGGGATAAAAAAGTGAAGATGTGGATAATATCATATTTTTGTTGGATTGAATCATTTACAGTTCATAAAAATGTCATAAATACACTTTTTATTTTGCTAGGGGAACTCAACACACTTTATCTTCTTATTCAAGGATAAAGGTTTTAGAAAAAACATTACTTAACTGGAAAAATAGTTTTGGAATGCCTTTACATAACCATAAATCAAATGTCACTTCTTTTTCTCTAAGATTAGATGGATTGATTGGAAGAAGATTGAGCGAGGCTTGATCTCAAGCTTTCTCTTTGGATGGGAATATTTTGTAAGAGAATACTCGAACCGGTCCCAGAGATAAGGAAACTTCATCTGGCTCCCCGAAGTTTGAAACTGCAAGTCTCAGAAGTGCTACCAAAAATTAATAACGGATTCATGTGGAGCCCTCCATTGCTATAGCAATTTCCAATCAAGATGGTCTGGATCAAAATGATAGAACATGTCTTCAGTAAGATCACAAAAGTGCTCAAATGAGTGCACAGTGTGAGCCGTTCGACTGAGCACCCAATGAAATGGAGATTCGTGAAATGCGTATTCAAGCAGCAAACCAACTTGTTCATCAGAAAACTCGTCTTCCTCATGAATCATGGAAAGAAATTTATGTAAGCTCTTAGGATAGGCCACTCGACCTTCACCATCATATGTGTGAGTAGACAGGAGATCGAAAATCTTCACGATTCGAAAAACACTTCAAAGGAAGAAGAATGCAAGACTTCATGAAAGATATGCAAACGTTCAAAACATGATGAGAGGACATTGCTTGTCATCAGGCCCTCCTTCTAGCACCACAAATGTTGACGGTGCTGGACCTGCAAACATGTCAAGGGGATATCTCCGGTAAGAAGTCTAAATTACACCTCAGACCATTTGGTGTAGGAGTCTGAGTAGTGCACAGTAAGTTAATTCCTTGACTGCAATGTCACATAGAGGCAAGTAAGATAAATCTGCCAATATCAAGGGTGTGACTGATGTAGTGAGTTAAGGAAGATGTATGAGAGGTTCCAAAACTTCGAAGCAAGAGGAACGTGAAGGTGAGTTCTAGGTTGAAAGGGATCAATTCCAACTCAGGTAGAAACACACCACACAAAGGACATGCACAGCTTTCGGCGGAGCAGTCCACTCAAATGCGGCAGTCACATCATACAAGCTAAGATAACATGAACAACACCCACCGATCAGTCTGAGACTAGTGTGACAGTTGTTATAGCAAGGTTCATGTGAAAGGTCTGTCTCATGTCCGACAGATCAGTCACCACATATGGTGACAACATTAAGAACATATGCAACACATTAACAACAATATTCATATAATTGCATAAAAATTAGTTCATACGCAAGTACATAAGATAAACAGCATATATCATTAAGGAAACTAGCGTAGTCCAACTACAATAACAACATATGCATGAAAATGTGTTGGTTCTTATTATATAAAGAAGTGTAAGTCACAATAATACAATACATCCATGTAAACCATCTAGCCCCAACAGTGGAATGTTACAGCCACATCTGCCTGCTTCTCCAAAGAGATGTACTAGATTTGTGTAGTGGAGAAGCCAAGGCATGTTACAATATTGTCCAAACCTTCTTCAAGATAGTCTTAGTAGAAGCTTGGCTGACCAAAAGCCCTTACAATGAGTTATGAGGGACTATTTATAGTAAAGGGTTGGGTGACCCTTGACATTCCTCTTTGTGACAGTTCAACTACCTTCATGACTCTTCACCTACTTTATGACTATTACATCCAACCATTGACATTTGACTTACACTTGACATGACTCAACATTACAATGCACATGTACTCATGTGAGACAACATGGGATGAGTAAGCCTTGCAAGACATCACTAACACTTGGTCCATTTTGATGAGACCAACACTTTGACATGCTTTTGATGGTGAAGGTGGTGAGTTGATGACAGTATTGGTCATCTGTGATGGTGTGCGTGCACCTCATGGTGACATCTTGCTTAAGAGAACTCTTGCCTCTGTTGCAACCGGTGCATTGGTTCAGACGCTTCATGCAACTCATCTGCTAACATGCGCACAATCTTCTTGGGTATGGTTGAACTGGAAACACACTGATGCATAGTGTCTGTGTTGATCTTCAAGTGTGTGCTAGTGGTCATGTGCATCAACTCTTCAAAGTACATGTTTAGCCTTAGTTGGACTTGTTTCCTATCTTCACCTTGCTAAGTGTGTTGAATGGGTTGGATTTCATGTGTGCGCTCAACAACATGCATGTTGTTGAATCTCTTGCATCCGATCAACAAAAATACTCACCATGTCTACTCTGTGTCAGATGTTGGGATGGATCCTTAACTTGTAAGGGAGTATTTTCATCTGTGATTGCATGTTGTGCCCACTGTTGTTCTTATTCTTGCTGCAACTCATTCGTCTGTCTATGCAGCTTCATTTTCTTCCTAAGTTGCTACTCCAACACATGCAACTCCTTCTTTGCTCCATCCTATGCCTTCACGCGATCTTCAATGTCGGGCCGTCACTTCATAGCCGAAGTCTCTAAAGTTGCTTTCATCATCAATGGACCTACTTGCGCTTGCAACCTTGTTCCACCTTCATGTTGTCAACAACCCTCCTCTTGCATTCGTTGCATTTGGTATGCTATCTTCAACTATTGTTCATGATGCTGCTCATTGTGATGCTACTGCTGTCATATCTTGATGTCCCTGTCTATGAATAACTTTATGTCTTCATGGGAAGGCAAGTCCATGGACACTTGGTCAACTACATCTCCAGGTGTGCTCTAGACGGTGTCCTCATCTTTGCTCTCCTGGAAACCATCGTACCTATACTGTTGAGAGGTAAATGAACACCTGCAATACCTGGAAACATGGCAACATTCATGGCAAGAAATATATCATTTGGAAACGAAAATGAACATGAGAAATGGCTTGTAACATATGTGGGTGAATGATCATGAAAGTTGAGCAATTCCAGCCGGGAGGTCGGGAGCCCGACTACCAAGAGCATAAGGCATAGTCTGAGCTGTTGGAGACTGACTGACTGTTGGAACTGCGCAATGCACTGTTTAGTCTGGCTACTAACTATTGGGATTGCGCAATGCGCAATTCCAGCTGGGAAGGACTGCTGGCCTAAGGACAAATTTAAGCAATTTCTTGGGCCAAGCAGCCATTGTCCTCTACAAATGTGCAAAATAGTCCTGGAGGCCAGTGTTGGGTAGGAATGCGCAAATTTGGAGAGGAAGGTGACCCTTCCTTTCCCAAATTGTGCAACGCAGCCTTGGTGAAGGCAGAATGAGGGCCAAGGTTGGCCCGACTTGCCGACGCGAAACTAAAAGAAAGTAAGTCAATGGATGCATGGTGACAGTAAGTGATAGTAAAAGTGATTAATATTGCATGCAAAACATGAATGGAAGATTCATCAAACAAATCAACATGCATGTGGGTGAGGCAGTTCCCTGGTTGGGCAAATGTCCATGCAAAATACTTTCATGCATGCGACAACAGTGAGATAGCAACGAAAAATGAAACAAAGCTAGGACAAGTTAGTATACATGTAAAACGACATCAAGTGTTCAAAGAAATCAAGAAACTAATACTCCCACAAGCGAAAACATAAAAAAACAACAGAAATGCAGCAAAAGGCATGGGAAGCAAGCGCACCCCAAAACAGCTAAGATGAATGTGTCAACTACTCCTAGATGTGATGTGGGATGTTAAAGATGCAAGGTTGATTTGAGGAATGAGCTATACAACGCCTAGTTGAGGAGTTTTGACAACATCAAGGTTGTGACACGCATGCCACAAATCTAGGGGAAGCGACACTTGGTGGGAGGTTTTTGAATTGATCCTTGCATGTGATCTCCAACTGTTAAACTTAGATTCCTAAAACAATGGATGTCTTTGCATTTTACATTGGGAGAAGCATCCCATGCATGCAAGCCAATTTTGCTCGGTCCGAGAGGGAACTAGTCAACTTAGCTACACATGCAAGACACTACTCAACTACTTGAGAAAAATGCGCATTTTTGGCTCGGATCTAGGGTAAATTCCCAGGATATTTGCGCAATTTCTAGGCAGAGCAGCTGATTGTTGCCCAAATTTGCACAAATTCTACGCTAAGCAGCCCTGCTGGGGAAATTTGCACAAATCCTGCTAGGAGTATTGTCTAGCAGGATTTCTCAATCTTGGAGCCTAGTAGGCTTCCAGACAAGATTGCACAATTTTTGGAGTGAAGGCCGATTTTCCTCCAAAAATATGCAATTTTCAAGGGGAAGCTGCTCATCCTGCAGCTAGACCAAGTCCGGGTGAGTAGCCTGTGAAGGGAAAGGATGAAACTGTGATTGACAGGCTGCCTTGTGCATGAAAGACACTGAAGCTTTAGGAATTGACAAAGAAAGGCAAGGTGTTGTGTAATGTTGGTAGGGAGGCTCCAAAACAGGTTAAGGAAAAATTTTGGAGGGTCGTTGTAGCCACTACAACAACCTAATATCCTAAGACATCAGTAATTTATAGTACATAATGAAAATCAATCCAAATGGAGGGTCTTTCGACTGTTCGCCAAACTTAATGAGAAGGAAAAAATGAAAGGAGGATGAAAAGGGTGCAGGCTTCCCAAGTGGAGTCACCAACTTGTTAACCAGGAAATCCCCTCTACGAATAGAAGCAATCCCTCTAGCCCAATGTGTGCCACTTGTAACAATCGTGACAAAACAAGAAAACATTCCTAACCTAGAGCAGAATGACAAATGAAAAAGGGATATGGCCTACCTCTCTCCTATGTGCTCAGCCTTTGATGATGATCCCGATCCCTTAGCTCCCGGGCTCGCTCCTCACTATTCCTTGCATCTGAATACCTATAAGAGAGATCAAAATACAACAACAAGAGAGATCATACAATATGCATTCCAATGTAATTTATACAACAAATCAAGGAGTATTTTACTAAGAAAACTATCATAGACAAGCTTATGGGAAGTAAAACATTCTTTGTATTAATGATTAATTCAAAGAGGCAAGCATACAATCGGTGCCTTGATGTTGAAGGCCTCCTTCACGATGGTTCCAAGTCTAAGATAAACTTAAAAATATATCCTTTTCTCTCTCACCAAAATGGTGACATCTAAGCACAATTGAACATTAGCATGGCAATTAGCAATTACCAACCCATTGAGGAAAGTGAAGAATGGATTTATAGTGAGGGAGAGGGAGTTAGAGATCCACCAAATGGGGAAGAAGGTCCTTATCCCAAAGGTAAGATCCGTAAAGGTAGGATCAAGGGCTCTAAATGGGAGTAATCAACCATATCTTCATCCAACAGTTACTAGCTTGTCGTTCTCGAGGCTTCTAGTAACAGAAGATTCTACTCCATTTTTGGAGAAGCTGCCTGAACAAAATAAGCGTGCATTTTCCTATCAAAATCCGTGCTGCCAGCACTAGTCACTAGTTAGACAAAAGGTTACCAACACATATTTTCCTACTAAAAGTAGCGTTGGTCTTGCAAATGAGGGTATTTCACAAGTTTTTCCAGAATTTCTTCAAGACATTAGTTCTCTATCTCTTCAGGGATGTATTTAGCATATCATTCATGATGAATAAGTTTACACAAATTTTTTTGTTTTACAACAATTTTTATGACCGTGGAACAAAGGATGAAACTTCAAGTATATATTTGTGAATGTGACAAAATATTCTATAACAATAGCTAGCATGAAGATTACATCACTGCAACAACTAATGAACACTATACAACTACATCATCCCAAAAACATTCATCACAAACACATGAAATATTACCACCATTAGGTTGACCTAAGGCATATGATGCACAATGCGAAGACCCTATTGCCATCAATTCCAACACTATAATGCCAACAATATTGCACAAACACACCTTTGTGTACTACAAAATAATGGTACAATAGATCATATTTCTAATATATCTTTGAATTTCAATTTCTATGGACATTGTTTATATAGGAACTATAACCAAGTATTATTCTTGTCTAATTCTATAAGTTGTGAGGGAATATTACAATTGGTGCATAGTGATGGGTTTGGACCTATGTCAATTCCATCACTAGGTAAAGATATGTACTATGCCCAATTTATAGATGACTTCTCAAGGAATTCAGGTATTTATTTCCTCACGAGGAATTTTCAATTACATGATAAAATTCAAAGATCTTAAGACTCTTGTGCAAATTATGATAAAGAATACAATTAAGGTATTGACGATAGACAATAGCTGAGAATATTTTAGTAATGAAGAATTATGTAAGAAGTGGGGTATAATAATGCATAATACTAATCTATACACAAATTAGTAGAACAAAACTATTTCCTTTATTTACGTGCCCTAGAAATCTTCCTTGGCTCCTTCTTTGTAACCTAATACATATTGTACTTCACTATTTTTTTGTCTTGCTTTACTTCCTTGCGAGTTTCTCTTCCACTTTGAGAACTATCTGACATGTTTCCTCAATAGTTCTTAAATGTAAAATACTTAAATGATCTTGGATTTTGTATCTTAAACCATTAATGTATCTCATAACATTTTCAATTCCTTATTTTACATGACTAGATATTATTCCTATCCTATAAATTCTTCAGTTTATTCTAGTACAAACATTTACTTATTTTTGATATTATGCATTTGCCCAATAATATTTAGTTGGCAGTCCCAAGGTAGAAATTTACGTTTTAATTTCTCCTTAGCTACACTCTCATATTTGAAATATTTGTCTGTAGTGCTGTTGCAATTGATCAACTCTTTAGCATTTAATTTTTTCACTTATGTGGGTACCTCCAACGTTGATATGTTTGTAAATCATATCATTATCTTGATCATTTTCTCTTTTGGAGTCACCTCTTCAACATTAGCTCCTTCATATTCTAATGACTCTTCTAGGTTTCTAATGTTATCAGTGACGACACTTATTCTTTGTGTCATCTCCATTACATCTAATATTGTTGTTATGCTTCTTACCTCTTCAAGAAATATTTGGTTGAAAATTGGTCTTCCTTTGACCAATTCTAGCTCCTTGGGTTCCTCAAGCTCTATGTGCCATATTTTGCACTACTTACAAATAATTGACTAAATATTTATGTATTAATTTAGTTTTAGGTGATAACATTGCTTATTATTGAGGCCCAACGTCTAAATCCATACCATTGTTCTTTGCATCACAATCAACGTAGCAAATAAGGATCAATAATAACATATGTATATAATATTGCAACTTATGATCTATATCGACCCCTCAAACTATATTTTTATCAAATATAATTGTCTATCTATTTTTATTGTGATATTTCATACCATGGTTGACTGGTGCATTCAAATGCCTTATAGTGTCTTCCTTATATCACACTAGGAATGGAAATTCAACTTCAATGATGCATGCTTCAATGGAAATTCAGCTTCAATGAGGAATGGAAATTCAACTTGAAAGAGTATTAGATAAAATAAAATATATATTTTTATTTCTTTGCAGCTCTTCACTTCTCTTCTCATTGATATAGATCTACAGCTCTTCACTTCTCTTCTCATTGATTGGGTACTTTGCGGTTTATAGATCTTCGACTCTTATTTATAGATTTTCGGCTTTTCTCTATTTTTATTTTCTCTTTTTCGGCAATCTTCTATGGCTTTCTCCTTGGCAATCATTTATACTCATCAGAAGAGCATTCTCAAGATGGCTCCTAGCTTCGCGAAAATAGTTTTTGGCTCAGTTCCATCCGCCTCTAGGGGCAAGCTCCTGCCCATATCGTCAGTGAAGCCCCAGCTCCCACTGTCCAGGTGGTCCAGACCTCACTCGATGAGGCTTTGAAGTTCTCTGAAAGTGCCCTAATCTTCCGATTCAATGGTTTTTGGCCGCGGCTCACAGCTCTCCGCAATTGGATCTTGGAGGTATGGAAGCCTCTATTTCCTAATGCAATTAATATCTACCCCCATGCTAGGGGTTTCTTTATAGTAGATTTTGAAAACCCTGAAAGAAGAAAATGTATTCTAGATTTTGGCCCTTGGTTTTGGGAAAACTCAAGCTTATTCATTAGGCCATGGAACCCATCATTCGATCCCTCGACAACAGTCATAACCTCAACACCAGTTTGGGTGAGATTACCAAACCTACCCTTGCATCTTTGGAATTTCTCTTCACTAGAAGCCATTGGAAATGCAATTGGGAAATTTTACTGCAGGTGCCCAGAAATAGAGGAATATGCTAGAACCACCTATGCATGCATCTGTGTGGAAATGGACTTTAGCGCCAGATTGCCAACTTAAATACACCTAACAAGTAAAGACTATGTTTGGAACCAGAAAATCGATTATGAAAGTGTCCTCTTCAGATGTCGATCCTACGTTTAGACAGACCACCTAGCCAAAAATCGCCCAAAAGCCTCCTAGAAATATTTTTCTAGAAAAAATCACTACAGATATACATGGTGGGAAGGAGAACAAAAAGAACACTACACTGTCATCAAAGAAGAATACTCTCGAGAAAACACTGCATTACAAGAAATCGGGCAAGAAAGAAACAATTCTCAAGACAAGCAGGGGGAAAACCCTGGCCAACAACAAAAAAGTGAAGTCGACAACCCCTCAAGCATCAACAATTATGAGGTTTTGAATAACGCGCAAAATAAATCTTCATTTAATAGTAAAGCAGATCTCCTAGACCAAAATTCTTCTCCAACTATCTTCAAAAGGACAAACACAATAGATCGCGAAGCTAAGAGACCAATGTCCCAAGAACTAGAAGAGATGAAGGAGATGAAAGATAAAGAAAGTTGGAAGACTATAGAGAAGAAAGAGAAAGCTACAATGCCACTCTCGCCAAGAAAGACGAGGAGCCAGAAAATTAGAAACTAAGAAAATTATAGGTCCGATAGACCAATTTGGTCTAAGTGGAAATTAACCACCATCATCATCATCATCATCATGAACTCCATGTAGATTCCATGTACGTGGTACAGGTTCCACACACAAATCTCAATGCAGATGCAATCTATACACAATCTGAATGCAGATTTATCTTTTACATAGCCTCTAGGTAGCCTCAATGGTACACACAAGTCGCCAAGAACCATACTCTCCACAAATCCTCCCACCCACAACATTCGATTAGCCATAGCTTTCTCAGACACAACAATTTTTTTCAACATCAAATATCTCATGCACTGAATTTAGCTCTAATATCATAATGATTGTAGGGTGTCATAATAGAAGCTACACGCAAATAAAAACTAAATGATGCAACTACAAACAAAAAAAACAAAAAAAAAACAATATTAATATTCAAATATCACAATTTTGTTCATTAAAAATTTTGGTATCTTTTCCCATTCTTTCTTGAGCCAACAAATGCATTACATTGCTATTTATACTTAGACAAGGAGAAATCTAGGATTCTGAAGAGATAATTCCTCTCCTAGACTTTGGAAGAAGTTGAAAAAAAAAAAATCTAGGAAGTTATCATAACATTTTCCTAAATAAAACATACCTTTTTCTTTTTCTTATTATTTTTTATACATATTATTTCTAGCTTTTTTAGATATTCTAGTATTTTCTAAAAATCTACAAAATCTAGGGTTCTCTAGGAGTCTTTAGATTTGCAAAATTAAATAGACATTTTATTACGACACTCTTGCATCAATTATACGTTTCTCTATAACTATGAAGTAGCATATTAGAATTAAAGTGTTATTTTTAAATTCTCTCTAATACAATAACTAATATCTTATGCATGTAACGTTAGCTATTGATACTACACAAAATTTTAATTAGACAAAAATTAACTTTTGATTATTTTTTTACATGATTTTTAAATGCTATGAAATTTAATAAATTTATTAAATAAAATTTTAAAAATATGCAACCAATTTATCTATTTTTAACCATGTTTAATGGATGATTCGTTCAAGGTAAGCCATATATACCAATGTTTTACGATTGTTGAGGTCCAAGATAAGCCAAATATACTAGGATTTTTTTACTTAGATATACTAGAAATTTATGACATAGAAAGAGCCAAACTCCAAGAGGATCATGGGGCCTACTTCCTAAGCCTTATCACAAGAGGCCACATATTTCCCCCAGTGTAATCTGAAATGAGTTGGAGGGGATAACATCCCATTATGTCGACCATTGGGTCATCCAATAAGGAGGAAAATAATTTATTTATGTATATAAAAACAAGTTATGGAAATTATTGGAGCATGGTTTGTTAATAGAGAAAACAAAAAGGGAGGGTGGCATAGCCATCATAGCCTTAATATGTAACATGGATAAACATCGCTACCACTTTCTAAAGTGGGATATCAACATCGTGTTGGATTGTACATCATCTTAAGTGTTGTAATGACATCAATTGTTGTGTGAAAATGAAAAACTTAGAGGATGGGGAAAGGATTCGGGAACCTTCTCTTCTCCATTCTATTTCTTCACTACAATGGAATTTGGGAATGAAATTTCCTTTAGGTCAAATGGAATACAATGAATTATAAGTCTCTCCTTCATGTTGTTTCGATGCTTAGTTTCTCCTTTTGCTAGTGGATATTCTGCTCAATCCTTACAACCTTTGGGTTGTAAGAAATCTATTAGTTAGTTTTTATTAGCCACGTGGATTTTCCTTCATGTGATATTTTGTACTAAGGAAAATAGAGATTGTAAGGTCGTAAATCCCCTTTCTGGATTTTATCATTTTAGTGGTTTGTATCTAATGATTTTAGAACAATAATTTCTCTTGTTTTTTGTGTGGTATAGAAGATTCCTTTGTTTTTCTCAAAACTTAGTTGGTTTCCTAGGAATAATATTTGTATTCTCTTTTTAAAAGATGGAAGGCAACTCAATATACATTGTAGTCTTCTTATTTTACAGGTTAAGGCTCTCCTCTTTGATGAGGTTGATTCCAAGAACATACCCTAGTCATGAAGTCTTATAAAGGGAGTGAAAAGTCGTAGTTGTAAGGGAATTTTATTTATTAGAGGTGGGGCTAGTTTGTGGTCCATGTTTTGTGGTCTATTTCAAGTGGTTTATGGTCTACGATCTCTCTTTATTGTTTCATGGTGTGCCTTTCCTCCTTTTTCTAGTTGGATTCTATGAGACATAAATGAGGTGACTCATATAAGGGCTCTTCTTGCTATTCCTCTTATGGTTTCTCAAGGCCCCAAGACTATGCCCAATCCTCAACCCATCTTCTTCTTTCACAAAATCCCATAGAAATTCAATAATGGTTCGAGGAGGTTGAGGAGGATATAGAAATCAATAGGGAATGTTTACTAGAGTCAGGCCTATCAACAATAGCAACTTATTAGTTTCCAAAATCTTTCCATACCCAAGGGATCCATAAATAATATATATACATGGTGGAACAATATTGGAATTTGAAATTATTCATTGATAAAGTGTTACTAGGTAGAAAAGATGCAATATATAAGATGCAAATGATGATGGGTGAGTTATAGTAATAATTTAAACACATGGACATACATATAGAAATAATATAAGAGGTCATCATACACAAAAAATGTTTTACTCGTCAAAATATTGTAGATGGCTAGTTTCCCATTATATGGATGCTTCCACCTCCTCATACTATATATATGATCCATTATTTTTTTACATTTTTTGTTATGATCACTATCAGGATTAATCTGAGCTGGTTTTGATAGTTTATCAATATCTCGTAGTTATGATATAATCCGAGGCTAATGAGCCATCATTTTGTAGTATTTTTTCTAATTAAGGATAGTCACTAGACTATGCATATGTTTTGGAAAACAACCCTTCTACTTTTGCATCAATCAGGTTTCCCCGGTGGCAGGTGAAGAACATACATAAGGCTAGACTATGTAATTTCTCATTCAATAATATAATGTTTTTAATTAAAAAATAATAATTTATAGAAATTAGTGTATTAAATATTTATATACTAAAAATTTTAATTACATTTGAATTTGATGAATTAAATATATTTGTTGAAAACTTTACATAGAATCACGAACTTCTACTCTATAGTACATAAGATTTCCCTATCCATTTCAATCCCCTCAAATATAATGAACCATGTTTTACGTTGGACTAATTAATTACACTTCCAAACATATTATTGAAATTACCATGAAGTAGTGGAATTCTATTAGAAATTAACTTTTGAATGTGTTTATAGGATGAGGTGTAATGCCAATTGAATTACTTATATTGAGAAAAGGTCACTACCAGTGTTGAAGCTAGAAAAAGATAGGAACAACTTCTCTTGTATAGTCCACATTCCCATTGGATACATTTTCAAAGAGTCTAAGGTGCTCAACGTCCTTGTTTGACATTTGTCTCTAGGAAATTACACTATCCATTATAGTTACATTTTATTAAAATGATAGAATGCCTCACTCATGTTGTTATCCCACCTTGTAGCTAAAAGATTAAGCCCTCATTTTATCTAAGAGGGAAATATTTGGATTGTTATAGGAATTTAGCCAAGACCAAATGCTATGAGATATGAATAATAAAACAATAATCCTCATAATCTAATGAACAATTAAATGCATTTTCCTATAGCCATTGTCCTTCTGGATTTCTCTCTCATTATAAGTTATCAGAAGGTTTGATATTTACAACAAGGATATACTTCATGGATTCTAAGGAAACATATATATGCCATGGGAACCATATTTCAATCCAGAATTGAAACTTATGATAGTTGTAGTTACGGTTAGATTACGTTATCTCTTGGTTATATTGTATGATCAGAACTCCCAAGGACTAATTGGAAAGAAATCAAAAAATTCTATTGACTTACTAGAATAAAAAAAGAATTCATACACTTACTCGAGAATATGAATGGAGGTTGATTTGGTGAAATGATTCACCATGAAGCTCTATATTGCAAGAAACTTATCCACAAATCCTCACGCATATGGAAATTTTACTAAATATTTTTGGAAATAAGAGTAGTGTCATTCAAATAAGTAGGTAACAAAGATATAATTAATGAATGAAATATAGCTAAAGATGTGTAACACCACCTTCCAGGTCTACCCAAAGTAACCATGCCAACTAGGGTAAATAGGAGGAGAGATGCTACTACAATCAGGTTTGACCTCCTATGTCACCTTAAGGAAGTGAGTCGACAGAATATCACCTACAGTCATCCAACATCATCAACAAACACTTTAGGACACAAGTCAGCCACACATGCAGCCTGTCCCTGGGTCCCACTGCTATTCTGTAGGTTTAAGGCCATAGTTTATTTCATGCTATCAGAAAGCGAGTGGCCAAAAACCTAAAGTCTCTCTCACAGACCTACCTGCCAGCGAGTGTGGTCGATAATTTGCAGTTCTGTACCATCAACCTTGGGATTTGAGCCACTTTTCTAGCCCATAATCCTAACCACTGCATAAACCTTGTTGTAACTTTTAAAATTAATTAAAAACATAGTAATAATGTTATTCAATCTTAAATAATCCTTAGGACTATGCCTGAGCATCCCCAAGCGGGACTGAAATTTTGTGAAACACTTGAATCAATGTAACCAATAGGTCTAGGATACAAGACATAGCATAAACAACTAAAATGACTTATGAAACATAACTAAAATGACCACCTCCTTCTCCATTTAACTATTACATCGTCAATTAGGTCTTGCATCCATCCATTTAACAATTATAAGTAAATATACGAATCAGCCATGACATGGACCACTCATTCAACCATGCTTATAACATAGTGAGCGCCACTGTTGTAGCAAGAATGCTGTGACTCCTGGGCTGCCAACTTTACTTTTATCAACCCACTATTTTGTGACAAACTTGGAAGCGTCGATGCTATATGCACAAGTACTAGTTCTCACTGCAGGTTGTCACTTGGTCAGCTGGCGCGAGACCACTAGGAGCTCAAGCCAACTTCTGTAGATTTCAAAAGAATCTCTATGTGTGATGAAAGGAAAGAAATATTATTCTATAGATGTTATTCTAACTGCCGAAAGGAGAAAGACTATAATGTAAAGCAAAACCTAGTAAACACTAATTAACAAGTTAATTCTACTTTTGCCAAAAACACTATGAAAACCTTGAAATAAATGCCATCAGGTAGTTAAGGAAGTAAACAACATCTAACCATGTTATTTCTAGAAGTAAATAAGCAAAAAAACATATTTTTGGATTTTTATGTGTTTTTATGTGAATTTAACATGCATCTAATTTATTGTGTGTGAGTGTGGCAGCGAGTAGGTGGCGTTAGAGGGTAGTTTTGGAGCTTGGGAGGATGTAGGATGGTCTCGATGGGTCCTAGGAGGTCTTAGGTGGCCTTTTGGAGGCCTTTGCCACACTCAGAATTCAAAAGAAATCCTACAGGAAAAGCTACAGGAGGATATAGGAAAACTACAAGAGGAAAACAGGGAAACTACAAGAGGCCTACAGGAGGAGACTGAGAGAAATTTTCACTGTTTTGAGGGTGTGAGTTTGGGTGGAAAAGCTGGATGAATGTTGGAATGAGGTGTTGGGGCACCTAAGGTCTACCATGAATCACGAGGAGAGAGAAAGTTGATTGGGTCTGCTCAAGGAGAGAGGAAGAAGTTCTATGAAAAATGAAGGAAACTAGAGTAGAATTGAGGTGAGGTTTGGGAGACCTATAGGGCATTGATAAGATGGAGGGCATGATTGGTAGTAAGCTGGCCTACTACTAGAAGAGATTTGCTACATAGAAACTGATATTCAACCAACAAAATCAAGCAACCAATGAAATGAGTGCATCCTAGGAAAAACAGAGTTTTACATTAAAATGGCCTAAACTATGATGTATAGAAGGAAATGCTAGGAAATGATGTAAGAAAGGAAAGTATTCAAAAGGAATATTGTAAAACAAGAATTGAACATGATAAATAAGATCCAAAGCAAAGCAAAATTGTACTATCAACCTACTAGAGAACTGCAAACACTAGAATTAGTAGGAAAGAGGAAAATATGTGTTTTTGGGGCAACAAGATATTCTTTGCCTCAAATCATGGTCCCATAGGGAGGAAGAGAGGGCAAGGCACTATTGCTAGCCTTTTCAATATTCTTTGATCACTGCTTAACCTACTATATAAAGCACAAATGGAAGCAAGATACTAAATCATCAAAAACAACTTATTCTTAACCATAAGAGAAATACATCTAACAACAAAATAATCTACAAAATGAAGTAAAGCATAGAAATACAAGTAAAGAGAAGCTTCGCTGCTTGGATTGGGCCCTAAACCAAGAGCTTCAGTCCTCTGAGGTAGCTCAGTGCTAGCTTAGAAAGGATTCCATCTTCATTATCAAAAAATAGCAAGATTACATAAAACTATCATAAAATAGTAAGCTTGAAATTTGAGCAGAGTTTACACAAGAAAAAAATTATCGACCCTAGTGAGGCTTTACGACTCTCTACTTATACAACTGAAGCTACCAACATCTTCCTTAAAATCAAGGAGACTTGGCCCCAAAAACTCGAGATAACTATCAATCATCTTCCACTTGCTCGGTTGCCTTCTAGTGCATTATTCAGCTGCTTGTACTCCGAGCTGAACGAAGGGGAATTCGAAGTGAGGAGAAATAAATGAGGGGATTCCCTCCTATAAGTCCTCTCCTCTTTCTACTTTCAGTTATTGATGCAGTTTGACCACTAGATCCTTGATTTTGACCTCAAAATCCATCAATAATCTACATTAAATACATGTTAGACCACATGGCATAATAACTAACTCAACTCATGCTATAAGCATAAATATAATCAAAAAATCATACAATAAGCTAAGAGAATGGTTGATTTGACTAGGTTAGGAGGTAAAATGAGCCCATATAATTACCCATTTATGAGGCTCATAATCACCCCCCATTGAAGGTATTGCTAATTCTCTAAGCAACCTAGTCAATCTCTTCGTCTTTCATGGCCCTAGTGGCCTCCCTAGCATTCTTGGCTTCTGATGTGGTCTGCTCATGTTCTCCATAAAATACTGCCTTTCTTTCCATGTCCTTCCACTGCTCCTTCTCTTCTTCTTCTCTTCTCCCTTCCAACATGCCTAATATGACTGGAGGACTCAATTTGATGCCAATCCAGTTGACCTTCAGCCTTTGCATGGAGCGCTTGTACATTGGCACTCTTTCCAATGCCTCCTTCATCCTCATGGGGGAACGGTATTCTCTGATCTGCAAGCTGTGGGGTAGGGTGTTCCATCTTCTCATGCATGCATGCACACAATCATCCCCATGTAGCCTAAGCATATCTTCAAAGTGTGCAATAGCTCGTTCTTCATTGGCTAGATATTTAGGGGCAATATAAGGGTCATTAGAAAGAAGGTTGTGTGTGTTGATGAGTGCCATAGGATCTGATGGCTCAACTATTATCATCAATAGTTCATTCTGCTCTTTTATTAACAATATTTTCATTTCTGGTGCCCTCAATTCTTCATGGTTCATCCATGATGCCTTGGCCATTAATTGCAGATCCCCTAGCTTGGCATTGGGGTCCCACACATTCAGGTCTGTGAGGACCATGTTGTGTAGATAGAACTCTGCCATCTTTTCTTTTTCCTCGGAGGTGCTTTGGTCACACAAATCCATGAACTACATGTAGTCTTGGAAAGGCATTATGCCTCTTTGTGCCAAAGTTTTATTTTGAATTGAAGCCATTGATCCTTTAGATAGAGGCCATAATATTTGGCTGGTGTTCTGCATTGTAATGCTTCTATGGATAAGCTGACCATGTATGCCAATTTCTCCTGCAACTGCCTCCTTAGTAATTCATTCTCATTCTCAAGTTGGCTTCTTGTAATGGCTTCTCTGTCTCTGAGAGCACCTAATTACCTACCCATTTCCCTTAGTTTGTCTTCCATGTGGCCAATATCCTCAACTCCTTTAGACTTGGCTATCTGCATCCACCTATACATTCTCATTCTCTCTTTTTCCAATTCGAAAAACAATGGAATTGCAAATTTCTGTGGGATTATCTTGCCTCCCTCAAGTAGTCTATAATAGGAGTCAAGATTAGGCTGGGGGTCAAATTCTTGTAGCTCTTGTGCTTCCTCTTTCACCTCTGGCTGTCCTCTTACCTTTTCCTCAAGTTTTTGTGTCTCCTGTAGTTTGGATAGTGTCTCCTATAGAACGGTTTTAGCCTCCTGTAGGTCTCGTTTAGGGTCCTATAGAATTGTCTTTGCCTTCCATGTAGAAGATCTTGTAGTCCTTCCATAGGTTATGGGTGTATTGGAAGGAGATTCTTTCACCTTGGCAGATGGTGAATCTTCAATGTTAATGGGAGTCTTTGATGAGGGCTGAGGTTTGCTTGTTTTAATTCCGGTACCCTTCCTTGCCATGAAATACATGGAGTTTTCCTTTTCCTCTTCTGCTTATACTTGACTGGTGTACTGAGGGTAGTGAGGGCAACTGCTACTTCTCTTTCCGAAGTTTCAGGGGAATCTTTTCTTTGCTCTGCCCTTTCTGTCTCCTTTTCTCCCCCTTCTGTCTCTTTTTCCTCCTCTTGCTCTATCTCTTTTTCTACCTCATGTTCTGTCTCTTCAACTCTCCCTCCTCTATCTCTTTTATTTCCTCCTTCCTCTCTTCCTATGCTATGTCACCACTGGATTCATCTTCCCCTCCTTGTTGTTCTCCCTCCTCACTGATAGAAAGACTGATATCATAGGTTAATGCATTGATGTCATCCTCAGTTGTCATATTTCTGTAAACTTCCCATGCTATAGGGATTGTAATGGTATGGATAGCTTCTTCTACTAGGATCATGATTAGACCATGGTGAGCTAGCTACTGTGAATTTACTTCTTGTACCTTGGTGCTGGAGTCAATGAGGGATTGAAGGAGAAGGTAAGGGATATTGAGCTTTTTATGTGCTAGGGTATCCATGTCATATCTCAATTCTTGGAGGATTCTGAAATGATATCCATAAACAATGTTGTGCCTCCCTTCACAAGAAATGTATTTGATCACTTGGTAGCTAACCTTATCCCAGGGATATGGTACACTAGGCCTCCTAATTCCATTTCTGTCTTCAATAGGGGTTTCATTATCTTGGAAAAATTTCCTCTTGGCAGCCTAGCCAATTATTTTCTCATCTTTACTCCAAGGCAACCCAAGAGGAAGGGTAGTGACCCTACTCATGAATTCAGGGTTTATTTCAATGGAGAGGCCTCTAATGGTTACAGTAGCATGAGTTATTGTGTGAGGGACCAGAGAGAGAGAAAATTCATGGGAAATTTCATCATGAAACGCTCTAAACTTCTCAAAGAAATTCATCCAGATTGCCCTTGTATATATTTCCACCACTTGAGGATTTGCATGGATTCTAGTGGAGTTAGTGGGATCTTTTCTCATAAAACCCCCTGTCATACTGCCTATACTTCTTTTGAAAAACTAGATATGGAGGTGGAGACAAAGAATTTTGAGTGAATAGACAAACAGAGGGGACTATGTTTTTTTTTTTTAATCAGATTTTTTTTAATGTATTTCTACCCTCTTAAAGACTCATTTCATCTTCAATTTGGGACCTACTCTTTCACATTTTGATATTCAATAGAGGGAATTCATGAACCCTACCTCTTCATGCTAAAATTCATGCCAAAAATCGTGTTTCCTCCCTTCAAAATGACTCACTGCCCCTCCTGTAGAAGCCCAATGTCCCTCCTGTAGATTTCCTGTAGGTGCTCCTACAGAAAATGCCGAGAGCAAAAATATGGAGGAAATCGATGGATTGTAGTGGATACGAGGCTGTGGGGGCATAAGAAGACTATTGTCTGGTTCAACTATGAGGAGAAACTGAAGAAAAGGTGGTGAGAATGCACAGGGAGGAGTGCTCATTACCTTTTATGGTTGTTTTCGGTTATGAGTGCTAAGTTGGCAAGGTATACGTTCCCCAGATTAGGACAATTTGTCCACACCTGCTTGGTCATCATGACCCCCCTCATAATCATCCCCTCATTACTGCATCGTAGTTAACTCTTCCTCCCACTACCTGTCCTTCGCATGTTTTACTTGAGTTGACTGTGCACAAGTGTAGGTGATATCTCGATTAAGTGGAGTCAACTAAATGAAGGTGGCAAACTTAACTGGACACCTTTCCCTCTTTCAATTTCAACCATCTCGTTGCCTTCGTATGATTCCTAATTACACAAATGCAGATAGAGGAGTGACTTAGCTACTTACTTGTAATCCAAGTGCATTTGTTTCCATCGACTGTGAGGTGTTGTGGCTTTCTTTGGTACATGCCTTCATTTTCCTTCATGCATGTTGTCTCTTCTCGCTGATGTGTTGTTGTGTGTTTTTGTAGGTTCTTATTTTTTTGGAGTTGAGCTGCATGTGCCTTTTCAAATTTCAGATGTGTTGTCCCTTGCTGTTGGTTATGGACTTCTATGGGATCAGCTGCTACAGGAATTCCTACAAGAGCTCCTGTAGCTGCTTCTCCCCTTCAAACTTCAGCTATTTCCATGTGCTTGGAGCTCAAGAATGATGCTAGAGCTGGAGATGAATGACGAAGGGATAGTAGGTAAGGTTTAAGTAAAGTTAATGATGCCTTCTCCTCCTTTTATTTTTGTTTTTTTTTTTTCAAAACTGAAAAACTATTTTCCTGTGCTTTTTCTTGGAAAGGAAAAAAAATATTAATGATGCTTGGAGTGTGATGCAGGCTTGGAAATGATGGAAAGGAGTTTTGAAGATGGTAAGAGGGATTATAGGTTCCTCATGAAGCTTTTCTTGTCCCTCAAACTGCCTCTTGTAGACAATTTTGGCTCTATGTAATTCCTACAGGAGCCTCTTGTAGAAAAAAAAGAGCGTCCTGTAGAAAACACAGTTTTGGAAGAAGAGGTACATTGGGGTGAAAGAGATGAAAAAATGATGGAGGAAGGTGTGGAGAAGATGAGATGGATGCTATTATGAATGTCAGGGTCCCCTTGGCACCTTTTTCTGCTCCCTGTAGTCCTCCTGCAAACCTGCAATGCAATACAAATTCATTTTTTCTTTCTCTTTTTTTTTTGAAAACAACTAGGGCACCTCAAAGAGGTTTTCACCTTAATTTCCTGCCCTGGGCTCCTCCAAGGGAGGTTTTCACCCAGGGATCTTATTCTTTTCCCTTTTTTTATGACATCATTGGGCCGCCTCAGAAGAGGTTTTCAACCCAACGATGGGACTCAAGCACCTCATGGAGGTTTTCACTTGAGTCCTTATTTTTTCTCTTTTTTCTTTAGTGAGTGGGTGAAGTGGAAGCTAAGACATCCTCCACTACCATCACTGTTTTTATTCAAATCTTAATAAATTCTCACTTGGAGAGGGGTTTCTTGTAGAATTTCAACCAATGTCCATTGACAAGCATGGGGATGGCTTCATCATCAATGGTTCTGATCATAACTGAACCATTGTCATTGCATTTCTCCATAGTGTAGGGTCCCAGCCATCTTGTCCTCAACTTTCCTTTGAAATCCTTGTATCTTAAATCATAGAGTAGTGCCAAATCTCACTCTTGGAATTGCTTCTCCCTGATATTTCTGTCATGCCATATCTTTCTATGAAGCTGAACTACCTCTTTATGGAGAAGGGTTTGTAATTTTTATTCATCCAATCCATTGAGCTCAAGTAATCTCTCCTTCTCCGCATGGTTGAGGTATAGTTCCAGCTAAGCTGCCATCCTTAGGGTATTGAATTCAAGCACTATTTACAGCAAAGCCTTCTTCCCATAGACCAGTTCATAGGGTGTGAACTCGCTGGTGGTCTTCAATGTTGTGTTGTAGGCCCAAGTGGCCTCAACTAATCTGTCCGCCGAGTCTTTTTTGTTGCTACTCACTACCTTGGTTAGGATACCTTGCAATGCTCTGTTAATGACCTTGACTTGCCCATTGGCTTGTGGATGGTAAGGGGTGGAAGTCATGTGCTTGATCTTATGATGTGTGAGTAGGTCTTCCCAAATTCCCCTGAGCAGGACCAACAACAGAGACTCAGGGTCAAGTGTAAACCTGGCCCTTTTATAACTGAGCTGGAACCTCTCTTCATAGTCTTCAAGGCACTACAACAAAACCAGTGATTAGCGTCCCCTTTTACTTCTTTTTTTGCATCTAGAGCCCATTTTTGGTGCTATTTGCATCCATTTATCAAATATGATGCAAAACTTGACACAAAATTTGCATCAAGTTTTGCACCAAATCTTACACCAAGTTTAGCACCAGGTATTGCAATAGGTTTTGCACCACGTTTTGCACCAAATTTTATGCCAAGTTTTATGTCATCCTTTGCACCAGGTTTTGTTCCAGGTTTTGCATCAATTTTGGCATCTATTTTTGTTTGACATACTTTTGCATCCTCATTTGCATCCACTTTTTGCACCTACACTTGCATCAACTTTTGCATCGACTTTTGCATCCTTTTTTGCATCCTTTTTTAAATCATTTTTTGCATCCATTTTTTCATCCATTTGTGCATCACTTTTGCGCCACTTTTTACATCGAGTTTTGTGTCTAGTTTTGCATATAATTTTGCATCTACTTTTGTTGCATCCACTTTTCCATCTTGTTTGGTATCCATATTTACATCCTCTTTTGCATCTATTATTGTACCCACTATTGCATCTAATATTTTTGTGCCACAATTCGCGCCTAGTTTGGCACCTCCTTTTGCACCCACTTTTGATTATAATTTTGCATCCACGTTTGCATCCTCATTTGCATCTAGGTTTTCATCAACTACTACATATATTTTGGCATCCATTTTTGTATCCAATTTTGGACCAGGATTTGCATCGGGTTTTGTGTCTCGTTTTGCATCTACTTTTGCATCGACTTCTATTGCATCCACTTTTGCATACAATTTTGCATCCACTGTTACACCCATTTTAAATTTCACTTTTTGCATCCCTTTTTACATCTTCATTTGCATCATACTTTGATTCTTTTTCTTCATCTATCATTACATCCACTTTTGTTATGCCATAATTTGCACCATGTTTTGCACTCACTATTGTATCCACGTTTGCTTCGAATTTTGCATCCATGTTCACATCCTCTTTTGCATCAAATATTGCATCTATTTTTGCATCCACTTTTGTGTCAGGTTTATGCATTGGGTTTTGCATCTCGTTTTGTATCTACTTTAGCATTTACTTCCATTGTATCCATTGTTTTCATCCAATTTTGTTTTTCCTGTTGCATCAATGTTTGCTTGCACTTTTACATCCATTTTTGCATCTTATTTTGCATATTTTTTGTCTATTGTTACATCCACTTTTGTTGCACCATATCCTACGCCTACCATTGCAACCACATTTGCTTCCACGTTTGCATCCACATTTGCATCCTCTTATGTGTTCAAGTTTGCATCAGATATTGTGTATGTTTTTGCATCCCCTATTGTATCCACTTTTGTTTCATCCATTTTTGCATCTACTTTTGTGTTCGTTGTTCCATCCACATTTGTTTCACCACAGTTTGTGCCAAGTTTTACACCTACCATTGGACCCATGTTTGCTTCCACTTCTGCCTTCATGTTTGCATCCAAGTTTGCATTGACAACTGGATCTACTTTTGCATCCACTTTTGTGTTAGGTTTTTCATGTTGTTGTGCATCTACTTATGTTGTATCCACTTTTCATCCAATTTAACTTCTATTGTTGCCCCCATTTCTATGTTCACTTTTGCATCCCTTTTCCAACACTCATCATATTTTCTGCATTGATGATATTCCTTATGGCATTGACAATTATGAACAATTGATGACAATGTCAATAATATTGACAATGATGAAAATGAAGATGATGGCGATGACATGAATTGTGAGTATGATGATAAAGACGATAGTGGTCACAATGACATTAATGATGATGATGGCAATGATTATGATGATGACGACGCTAATGACCTTGGCGAATCTTCCCAATTTTAGATGTTGTCATTGTCATAATCATAAGCATTATCTTTGGTGTCATCATCATCATTTTCATCTAGGTCATCATCAAAAACAATAATGGCATGAATGATGATGATGATTACAACAATGTTGATAGAAATTACATTAATGATGATGATGGGGATGATAAAAATGACAATGACGATGCTAATGGTGGTGATGATGATGATCATCGATCATCTCTCAAAAATAGAGTTGTTATTTCTCTTACGTATATCAATGTGTCCTAAACAACCCTTTTCTAGCATTGATCACATTTTTTGTGTTGATGATATTTCTTACAACGTCTATAATTATAAACAATTGCAAACAATGTCCATAATGATGATGATGATGATGATGGAGCTGATGATGATGGCATGAATGGTGATTATGATGATAATGTAATGATGGCAATAACGATGACAAGGATGATGGTGATGATGATGACAATGATTATGATAATGAGAATGAACAATTACTAGTTTCGCTACCATCTTCTGGATACATATTACTATCATACTTTTTAAATTTTTTGTCTCTCTTGAGGTATCTTACTATAATGGTGTTGTCAACACTAGAAAGATATCTTGTTGTAATGGTGGTTCTAATGTTAGCACTAGCAAAGTTTTTGTTAAAAAAAAATCGATTTATGCAATTATTTTGACAATCTATGTAAAAAAGTAAATAACATCCAATTAATTTGACTGTAGTCCCATTGATTATCATGAATTCACCAGTCTGAAGACCATCTTCTACATACATATTATTATTAAACTTTTTGCATTATATCCCTCTTATATCTTGTTGTAATGGTAGTATTAGCACTAAAAAAATATCTTGTTGTAATGGTGATGTTAGTATAATTAGCACTAAAAAAATCACTAAATTTTGGTAAAAAAAGTTTATCATTTATTTATTTTTAATTTGGAAAATTTTTGTTTTTTTTTTTTTTTTAATTCTATTTTTATGCAGTAATATTTTTTTTTGGTTGAATTTTGGTAGTAACTAGTTTTTGGTCGAATCATATGTATTAACCATGTTCTTTATGCTACAAGTCTAATTGTTGGGACAAAATTTCTCTTTCAAATAAGTTGCAAAAGCTATTTTACATCCATTGTTGCACCCATGTTTACACCCACTTTTACATCCCTTTTTGCATCCTATTTTTCATCTTCATTTGCTTCTTTTTTTGCATCTATCATTACATCTACTTTTGTTGTGACAAAATTTGTTCCATGTTTTGCACATACTGTTGTACCCATGTTTGCTTCCAATTTTGCATCCATCTTCACATCCTCTTTTGCATAAAATATTTCATCTATTTTTGCATCCACTTTTGTGTTGGGTTTTGCATCTCATTTTGTATCTTCTTCTTCATGTACTTCCATTTCATCCATATTTTGCATCCAATTGTGTTTCTCATGTTGCACCCGTGTTTGCATCCACTTTTACATCCCTTATAGCATCTTGTCTTGCATCTAAGTTTGCATATTTTTTTGTGTCTATTATTACATCCACCTTTTTTGTGCTATTATTTGTGCCATATCTTATGCCTATCATTGCAACCCACATTTTCTTCCACTATTGCATCCATATTTGCATCCTCTTTTGTGTCCAAGTTTGCATCAAATATTGTTTATGTTTTTTGCATCCCATTTCGAACTTACTTTTACATCCACTTTTGATTTGTCTAGTTTTGCAACTAATTTTGTGTTCACTATTGCACCCATGTTTGGCCCATGTTTACATCCCTTTTTTCATCCAAGTTTTCCTCCTTTTTGCATTCAAGTTTGTGTCCCTTTTTTTTTTACATTCATTGGAGTATCCACATTTGTTTCACCACAATTCATGCTAGGTTTTATGCCTACTATTGTGCCCATGTTTTCTTTCACTTTTTCATCCATGTTTGAGTCCTATTTTGTGTTCAAGTTTGTATGAACTATTGCATCTACTTTTTCATCCACTTTTGTTCAATTTTTCTGTCTTGTTCTGCATCTACTTATGTTGTGTCCACTCTTCATCCAAATTTACGTCTATTTTTACCCCCATTTTTTGTTTACCTTTGCATCCATTTTCCAAAACACATCATATCTTTTGCATTGATTATATTTCTTATGACATTGAAAATTATGAACAACTGATGACAATGTCAATAATTAGAACAATGATGATAATGAAGATGATGACGATGACATGAATTGCGATTGTTATGATAATGAAAATGTTGATAAAGACGATGGGAGTTACAATGGCAATGATGATGATGCTAATGACCTTGGCCATTCCTCCCAATTTTTAAATTTTATCATGGTAAAAATCATAATAATTATCTTTGGCGTCATCTTCCAAGTCATCATCATCTGATCATCATTATCATTATTTTCATCTTGGTCATAATCAAGAACAATAATGGCATGAATGATGATTATGATGTTCATGATGAATATGACAAAAATTATGATAAAACTTATATTAGTTATGAGGATGGGGATGATGACAATTATAATGACGATGATAATGGTAGTGATGTTGATGATCATCAATCATTTCTAAAAAATAAAGTGGTTATTTTTCTTTCATATATCATGTGTCCTAAGGTTGGTGATATTTCTTATGATACCTATAATTATGAACAATTGACGACAATATACAAAATCATGATGATGATGATGATCATGAAGAAGACATGAATGGTGATTATGATGATAATGAAATGATGACAATAATGATCACATTGATGGTGGTGATGATGGCAATAATGAAGATGATGACCCTCCCTCTAAACTAGCGAGGTACTCATAATGAGACAAAAAAGTACTCTCAAGTTGAAATATTCATATAAGAAGGGATCTAGATTGATAAGCATCAATGATGATTTACATCATCATAGCCAAAATTTTCAAAATAGTAAGGCCTTGACTAACAAGTTTATCTCTCCATTAGATCAGAGCACAATGTTGGGAGGCATAAATTTGGACACCACTGCCTTTCAAGGCACTTACCCCACCAAGATGTTTACAAGGTATGTCCTCACATGATCATTTCCTAATCCACTATCATAATATTTGACACCAGAAAATGTCAATCCTCATGACTATTCTTATCTTGGATTAATGTAATTGACTTATGGCGATTAGTCCTAGTCAATGTCCAAATTCTCAAAGAATATTGGTCCCATATGTTTATCCAATCCACCATTATCCCTACTAGTGCCTTTACTTACAATTGTTAATCCTAGCCATAGTACATGACACATGGATAACATGGTGTCTACCCTCACTCCCTCTCAACCAGGGAGGAAACATCCACAAGCATAAGATTTTCTCAAGAATACCCATCATTTTCGTAGAGAATAACATCATTAATTTGTTTTCATCACATGACGACTTTATGATTAAGCATTCATATATTTTTGGCAAAATATTTCCCCTTTTGTATTTGTGATGAAATACAATAAAAAAGTGAAAGCCAAAATCATTAAACATACACTATATTGATTTATCTAAGTCTAAACTCTAAGGTTGAAGTGAAAATTCATGTAAATCTTATATCTATGAGTTGTGCCAAACTTATGAAAACCTTATTCCCTAAGTCCTATATATAAGAAAATGAAAAAGAAAGAAAAATAAGGGCCAATAAATGGTAACTCATGTATTCACTCCCTCTTTGGAAAATATATGAATATATACACTCCTAGTCACACTTGATCACATGTATGTGATGGTTAAATCATGAATTCTTCTTTTCTCCTTGCATTTTCACTTCATCATTTAAGCACCTAATTGAGGATCTAAGGAATGTTTGTTTCCTAAGGCTTTCATGTCTACTCTTGGTTTACTTATGTCACACTACTGTCAATTTATGTGACAGAGTGAAATACATATGTTTGTGGAGTTATTATAGAGGTGTATTGAGTTCGTAACCACACACACATGTATTACATCTCATTGATCCACATGTGTGGGTTGGAGACTCATTTCTTGACAACTTTAATGGAGACTACTTTGTGGCTTTAATGGTATAGCTTACAAAATATCTTGTTAAACATTTCGATTCATTCTTTCTTTTCCTCGAGACACTTATAATATTGAAGTCACTCCCAACAATCCATGGAGATGGGGAGTATAAATTACTTGTGCTAGAAATAGAATTGAGAAATAGAGGTTTTCCATTTGCGATATTGGAGTCATAGACATTGGATACATGGTAGTAGTCCTCAATGTTAATTAACTAAAATTGTATTGTCATAATGCGAAAAGAGGTAAACATATTGGTAACCTTGATGTCTTAATCATTTCAAATAATAACCATTCCACCCAAGTATCTCTAAGCATCAATCACTACTACTTGGAAATTCCTCCCCCATTTTCTAATTATATGAGGTTGAACCTCACTTAATATTTTTGCTTCTTATATCTACATTATTTATGGGTGCTTTGCATACCAATTTTCTTTTAGGAGTTTGTTTTCGCTTACTATTGACGCCCCTCATGTTCCGAGACTATTTTCATCAAAAATTTACATAGAAAGAAAGTATAAAGTGACTAAAAAGAAACATGTCTCAAGATTTAAGTGCTTGGACAATTCCACTTCATGACTCCTATATTTCCTTAACCTAGGACCAAATGGTGAACTTGATGGCCTTAAGGGAAATTGATCAATGAAAATCTAAAAAAGAGGTGATTTTTGACTTTATCACATACAATTTAATATACTAAAAAAAATATCCATAACAATTTCATCAATCAATGAATCATTAAAAAAAATATCCAAAACAATTTCATCAAGCAAAGAATCATTGCATTATAAAATACAATCTATAAACATTTTGGGAAAGTTTTGCTAAAACATGCTTAAAAATCAGCATATTTAATATTAATATTTAACAAAAATATGGACAATAACACATTTTGATCAATTAAATAACATATTACCAAGCCTAAAAAATGTCACTAACTGAAAACTACAAAGCATGCAACTAATGGAAGTGACCACTCAAGGCCACCACAAGACAATTAATCTATTAAGACCAAGATTAATGGGGACAAAGATCTATAAAGGACAAAGGAAAACCTATTTTAACTTTATTGTTTTATTAGCTTGGTTCAAGATGAACATTTCAAGATATCATGAAGAACATAATTAGTTTTATTGCATTAAGAAAACCCAAGCACATTCTATAACTTAGCAAGAAAGAGATGTATAACACCCATCTCAGCAACACGACACATGACATTAAGTTACTTTACTATATATAATTTAAACTCCTATCATAAAATCACAAATTTAGCATGAATGGAATGTTTAAAATCCATTTTTATAAAAACAAAATATAATTTTCCTTATAGAAAAATATACCAAAAACTAAATATATTTTTCTAGAAAAAAAAAATACTAAAACTAAATATATATTTAAAAAAAAACTAAAACATAAGCAAACTAGAATTTGAATTTGACATTCTTGGTCACTTTCGGAAACATATGGTGGAATGTAATCTCTTTATCCTCATCTTTAGCTTTTTCCTAAAAAATAAAAGTGTACAAAAGTGGGAAAGAGCCATAAAGCATGGGGAAGCTTTTTCCTAAGCACAAAAGCATCTAAAAAGTGGAAAATTCCTTTTTTATATGAGGAAACATTATTCACCCAAAAGATTTTTCCCAAATTGAACTAATGAGGAATTTTGGAAATCTTCATAGCCTCCACTTTCCTATATATTAGAGGCTTGGCCATTGAAAAAATGATGGGAATTTTGTATTGTCACGCTCTTGAGATCTGTCTTGAGAGGGAGAGTTTTGGAGCTATGAGTTGGGGGAGGTGATGTTGCAACTATATGTGATTGTTGTAACTTTCCTCCAACTCCTTTATTCATATAGATCAGTTGTTCTTCCTTCCATATGTTTCTATTCATTCTTTACTTCTTCTATTTAACTAATGTATGCATGGGTTTTTGGTTTATATTTATTTATTCAATAATATTTATATCTTTTTTATAGTTTTGATTATTAAGATATAATGTTGTGAAGGTTGCTTTTTTCTCTCTCTTATGTGTAGGACCAAGCTTTGGAGCTAGCTAGGAGCGCTTCTTGGCTATACGAAAAACTCCAAGAAGACCTGCATGCGAGGACTCACAAGAATTCATTCTCTTTTTCTTAATCTATACTCTACATCTTGATCTACTAAGAATCCTAAGCCTTAGAACAACCTTTCTCTTAATTGGTTTGTCCTAGGTTTCTGAGATAAACTGAGAGGGTTTTGTTTTCATCTAACCATGCATTAAATCCTACAGCAAAATGATATTTAGAAAATTTAATATATTTCACTATGTAAATGAACTTAGTAAAATGAACCCTAGAGGTGGTCATAAATGGAAATAAAATTAAAACTCTAAACAAGAAGCCAAAAGTGGATTTAAACATGGATGAAAAATTGGGAGTAGAATTGGATGTTAAACTAGCCATCAAAACAATATGCAAACAATGACACAAAAAGGTTTGTAAAGTAAAATTAAAAAAGGGTGCAACACTAGACACAAAGAAGGGAACAAAATAGGGCATATGAAAGGATACCGAATTGGGTGCAAACAAAGATGCAAAAATGGACACCAAAATGAGGATGCAAAGAATGGTGTAAAATTAGGATGAAAAAAGGATGTAAGAAAAGACACAAAACAAGATGCAAAATGGGACTAAAAAATGGTGAAACCAGGGATGTCAAAGATGATGCATAAGTAGATGAAAATTCCAACTAAAATCTAGGTGCAAAATGAGATGCAAATGTGGACACAAAATGTGGTAGAAAAAAGGATGCAAATTTGGAAGCCAAAAAGGATGAAAAACTAGATACCAAAAAGGATGCAAATTTGGACATAAAAAATGGTGCAAAATTGGACACAAAAGAAGAAAAAATGGTTCAAAAATGGGCATAAAAATGGCTCAATTTTGGAGGCAAATTAAGATGCAACATTGGATGTAAAATGATGCAACAAATCATTCAAAACTTGGTGCAAAAACAAATGCAAAAGTAGACGAAAAAATGGCTCAAAATTGAACATAACAATAGACACAAAATGGGATGCAAAGGTGGATGCAATATATGGTTCAACATAGGATGCAAATTTAAATGCTCAAAAGGATGAAAAATTGGATGCAAGAAATGGTGTTAAAAATGATGCTAAATTGGATGCAACAAATGATGCAAAATTAAATGCAAAATATGGTGCAAAATAGGATGCAAAAAAGGGAGATAAATAAAATGCAAAAGTGGATGCAAAAAATGGTGCAAAAATGCATGCGAAATTTGGCACTAAACCAGATTCAACATATGGTGCAAAATTGGATGGAGAAGATGGTGTAAAAAAAGGCACAAAATTTGGCACAAAAATAGATGTAAAAATAAGTACAAAATTAGAAGCAAAAGATGGCATAAGACCAGATGCAAAAATTGGCACAAATTGGATGTAAAAAAAGGCGTTAAATAAGATGTCAAAGATGGTGTAAAAATCGATGCAAATTATGACACAAAAATAGAAGCAAAGAATTCCACAAAAGAGGAAGCAAAAAATGATGCAAAAAAAGGCACAAAACTAGAAGCAAAACCTGTTGTAAAACCCAATGAAAATCTTGGTCCAAAATATGATGCAGAAAATGATGGAAAATTTGGCGTAAAAAAAGGACGCTTTAAAAATTGTACAATAGAGCGAGATTTAGCGCCAGGTTGCTCATCCCAATTGAGATGCACTAGAATCTAGTGCTAAATCTGGCGCAAATTGCATGTTTTGTTGTAGTGAGGGACTCATCACTTCTTGTGGTCATTCAGAAGATTTCTGCTTCAATATCTTTTGACCTACAATAGTCTCGATACTTGTTGTTAAAGGCCTGCTGCATCTGAGCCCAAGTTGTGATGCTATTTCTAGGTAATCCCATGAACCAATGCAGTGTTGCATCCTTGAGAGTATAAGGGTATAGTTTCAACTTTTTCTCATCTTGTGCATAGTCATTAGTTCGACAGATGACAACAAACTCGAACAAGAAGGTTTCAAGATCTTTTTTAGTCAAACCATGGAAGTGAGGTATGGTTGAAGGACTTATATTCTTTATTTTGGTGTCCCCATTGGTCTCCTGAGTGGAGAAGGTACCCTCTATTCTCTCTCCATTTCCCCTAGCATTTCTGTTTTCAGCCATTGGCTCCAGAGGAATGTTTTCTTCTTCTTCTTCCCCTATAGGTTCTTCAAGTATGTTTGGACGTTCACTTAAATGTTTTCTTGATTGCAGCCACCGAAGAAGAGAGAAGGTTGGCTGTGTGAAGCAATGGGGGTGTCGGGAAAATGTTTTCCTAAGTTATCTCTACTCCTACGAGGCATGAAAGGAAATATTTTTGGTTGGTTTTTTATTTCCCTTTCCCCACACTGAAAGTACCTACAGAAACTAAAATTGTGATTGAACAAAACAAAATGCAACTAGCTAAAATGAACTTGCTGAATGGAAATTTACAGAATTGAAAAGGAAAGCAAGGAAATATAGAACCAAAAGAAAACAAATGAATATTCTACTTTTGCCGAAATAAACTATTAGTAGAATGTTGTAATATGAAATAGAAGAAAGCAGTAATCATAGAATACTCTGACGCTTCCCCGACAACGGCGCCAAAAATTGGTGAGCTCTAGTATTGCAGCAAGAATGTTGCAACCCCTGGGCTACCAACTTTACTTTTATCAACCTGGTAGTTCATAACAAACTTGGAAGCATCCATGCTATATGCACAAGTACTAGTTCTCGTTGTCACTTTGTCAGTCAACGCGAGATCACTCGGAGCTCAAGCCCTCTTCTGTAGATTTCAGAAGAAGCTCTATGTGTGATGAAAGGAAAGAAAGGTTACTCTACAGATGTTATTCTACTTGTAGAAAGGAGAAAGACTCGAATGTAAAGCAAAACCTAGTAAACACTAATTAACAAGCTAATTCTAGTTTTGCCAAAAACACTATAAAAACCATGAAAGAAATGCCATTACCTACTCAAGGAAGTAAACAACATCTAACCATGCTATTTTTGGAAGTAAATAAGCAAAAAAACATATTTTTGGATTTTTGTGTGTTTTTATGTGAATTTAACATGCATCTAATTTATTATGTGTGAGTATGGCAGCGAACAGGTGGCGTTAGAGGGAGGTTTTGGAGCTTGCGAGGATGTAGGATGGTGTGGATGGGTGCTACGAGGTCTTAGGTGGCATTCTAGAGGCTTTCCCACACTTGGCCTTCAATAGAAAGCCTACAAGAAAAACTACAGGATAACACAGGAAAACTATAGGTGGAAAACAGGGAAACTATAGGAGGTCTACACAAGGAGGCTGAGACCAATTTTCACTTTTTGAAGGTGTGAGAGTGGGTGGAAAAGATGAATGATGGTTGGAATGAGGTGTTAGGGTGCCTAAGGTCTACCATGAATCACCAAGAGAGAGAAATATGATTGGGTTTCCTCAAGGAGAGAGGAAGAAGTTCCATGAAAAATGAAGGAAATTAGGGAAGAATTTGAGGTGAGGTTTGGGAGACCTATAGGGAATGGATCAGATGGAGGGTTTGATTGTTGGTAAGTTGGCCTACTGCTGGAAGATATATATGGCATAGAAACTAACAGTCAACCAAGAAAATCAAGCAACCAATGAAATGAGTTCATCCTAGGAAAAAAAGAATTTGGCATTAAAATGGCCTAAACTATGATGTACAGAAGGAAATGTTCGAAAAAGATGTAAGAAAGGAAAGCATGCAAAAGAACTATTTCAAATCAGGAAGTGAACATGATAAATAAGATTTAAAGCAAAGCAAAACTGGACTATCAACCTACTAGAGAGCTGCAAACAATAGAAGTCCTAGGAATGAGGAAAATCTGTGTTTTTGGGGCAGCAAAAGAGTCTTTGCCTCAAATCATGGTCCCAGAGGGAGGAAGAGAGGCCAAGGCACTATTGCTAACCTTTTGAATCTTCTCTAATCATTGCTTAACCTGGTACAGAAAGAACAAATGGATGCAAGCTACTAAATCATCAAAAGCATCCTATTCTTAACCATAAGAGAAATACATCTAACAACAAAATAATCTACAAATTGAGGTAAAGCATACAAATACAAGTAAAGAGAAGCTTGGTTGCTTGGATTGGGCCATAACCTAAGAGCTTTAGCCCTCTGAGGTAACTCATTGCTAGCTAAAAAAAGGATTCCATCTTCATTATCAAAAAATAGCAAGATTACATAAAACTGTCAAAAAATAGTAAGCTCGAAATTTGAGCAGAGTTTACACAAGCACAAAAAGTCAACCCTAGTGAAGCTCTAGGCCTCTCTACTTATACATCTAAGGCTACCAACAACTTCCTTAAAATCAGGGAGGCTTGGCTCCCAAAACTCGAGATAACTATCAATCATCTTCCACTTGCTCGACTACCTTCTAGTGCTTTATTCGGCTGCTTGTACTCTGAGCTGAATGAAGGGGAATTCGAAGTGAGGAGAAATAAATGAGGGGGATTCCCTCCTATAAGTCCTCTCCTCTATCTATTTCGCGTTAATGGTGCTGTTTGACCACTAGATCCTTGACTTTGACCTCGAAATCCATCAATAATCTGCATTAAATACATGTTAGACCACATGGCATAATAACTAACTCAACTCACCCTATAAGCATAAATATAATCAGAAAATCATACAATAAGCTAAGAGAATGGTAGATTTGACTAGGTTAGGAGGTAAAATGAGCCCATATAATTACCCATTTATGAGGCTCATCATAACCAACATAAAATGATATAAATATCAGAGATATGAAAGCCATTAAATCCACATAAAAATTAGTGAAAAATTAAGAGAAGTTAGCTTTTATTAATCTCAGGTAAATCTGACCAAGTTCGGGACTTCCACGTACCACCTGACCATAGACATGGCTGAACCAAATCTCTCTTTTAGTCAATCACTCCCATACCATATTCTAAGAATGAATGTGGGATCTCATTGACCAACGAATCCAAAATTAATCAAGGGAATCTAGAGGTTAAACCACCTCCACCATCGTCCAACCGTGATCACACCAAAGTTGATGTTTCGATCATAACCAAACAAACCATGGAATGTCATCTGAATTCCATCACTATCATTGAGTATTTTTCTGTCTCCTTGTCTCTTAGGCTTTACGGAAATTCAAACCTCGATCACTGGGCCCTAAACAAAGACTGCTACCTCAGGCTTTACCATGTATCCAACTAAAATTGGTCAATGGATTCCTAGGACTTTGGGAATGAACCTTGAGACCACCTTCACCCCTAGATTCCGAAATTCATCCAACAATTCCAAAGTTCCAAAATTGAAATAAACATCCCAACATACCATATCATCTAGAAAAAGGTTGGCTAGGCCTAATAAAAAACTAAAAGAGTGCTTTATGTTACCCATTCAAATCATTTAAATGGAATGAGGGATGGAATTTTAGGGGAGTGTCAAAAGGAATTTTGTTGGTATTTGACTTGTACGACTTTTTTATGTTTGTTTCTCATGATGTGTTTGGAACTGTACAAATCATATTATTAGTTCATTTTTATGACACATAAATTGGAAACCAAATTCAATTGTATATTAAATATTGATCTCAATGAATGATGTACAATGTCTATATATTAATACATAAAAGAAATTGTTGAATCATTTTTTGGGTCTTCTTGGACTCTAATAACCAATAACCCTAACACAAACTAACCCAACCTTAATCCCAAGGATTAAATATATAACATTGTCCCCTTAATTCGAAGGGATGTATCAAAGTCTAAGAATGAGAGCTCAAAATGCAAAAATGAATCTCAACCAAGAGATGAATGTCTCTCAAAAATGGGTTTTAAGGATGACCACAAACCCATGTGGGAGAAGTCAAGGTCTCAACCAACACAAACTCTCGATCCTCCATATCAGTTCTCAAAACAACCAAAATTGTGGTTTTATGGTGACCACTAACTCTGGAACTATCAATATATTTCCTCAAACAATTATGAATCTGGAAGTTCTCGTTCACAAAAAACTTATTCAACAAAAAATGAAGTCTCTCTGGCTACCAATATGGTTCTAACTACTGCATGTTCTGGCTTAGGCTCAGTTGTAGATCACTGACTTAGGCTCGCTTCACAAATATTTGAACATGTGGTAGACCATAAACAAATCTATCATTTCCCTCCTTTTCGAATACATGGTGAGAAGATGAAGTACTCTTTATCACTGCAAGGCTAGTCAACACTCTCAAACATATCCTGTGGTATGACCTATAAATTTTCTTGCCTATTTTTGACCAATCCCATTTTCGACCAATCCCAAGAAGAAATCCATCTAAAATTTAGTTTCTCTCTTGAGGTAGTCTTATTTTTGGAAAAAAAATTTGAATATTGATTTTTCTTTGCACAATTCTCACACGGGTGAAGATCAAAAGATCGATCTTTCACATGTTCAACTCTATTACACTTTTGAAATCGATCAAGTTGTTCTAGAACAACACCATCCATAAATCCAACACTTTGAAATTGTACAGATTTATAAAAATCCAAAAGATGAAAAGATACATCTAAGACATATTTTTTAAATCCCAAATCAATTTTTTGTTTTCTATGCGTAATCTCTTCCCACTCTCTTATAAAAGTTTCGGAAATGACGAGCTTCACATATGTATTCAAATGACTCTTACATACACTTGATTTAACATGAGTTTCCACTCCACCCAATTTTTCCCCTGAAATGGTTTGGACAATCCTTGACTGTAGATTAGAATCTGGCTCAAACAAATTTTTATTCTAAATAAACACTAGTTCAGAATCACAATTTTTCTTCTAAAGTTTGTCTCGCTAAAACTACGACTCTAGCTTCAAGAATTCAATTTTTCTTTGAGCATTTTTCAAACATTTTTAGATGTCAAATAGTGTGCCATTGTTGATTTGGACATTTTTGTGGGCAGTGGACAACATTATATTTCTTAATAAATGTAACAAATCATTAAATTTTGCCATCTTTTCACTCAGAATGCACCCAATAGAATAAAATTTACAATGATTTAACAGGGTCTCAGGGTCAACCAAAAATGCACTCATTTTACAAAGTTATTTTAAAACATAAATCACAACTTCATAATCACATTTGTATGACTAATACTAACTCATAATGGTTTCTTCACACTCATCATAATAACATTCAACGTAAGGAGAAACCAGAATAAAATGGTTTACGAACTCTTCTCAAACATTTTCACAATGCTCTAGAATTTAGTCAAATCTTCTTCATACACATGTTATCTTAGTATAAGATACAATTATCATGGCCTTCTCCACTGGTATTCACTAAATACATACCTTATCCAACTGTTTCTCCAACAAATGACCTTTGTAATCTCTACTTGCATGGAGGTTGTGATGTCAACGATCACTTCTGCATTGATGGTTAACCATGGAGGACTTTTATATAAATTCCTCCTTCAAAAATTTGTTCTACCACAATGTTTGATTTCTTGTTTGAATACAATAAGTGATTTCATACTCTTTTCGTTAATTATAAAAATTTCCACATCATGCTTATAAGAATATCAAGCTAAGCCTTCGGAATAGCATTCAATCATTTACTCAGGGTTAATGGCGGTGAAGATATTTACATAAATACAGAATGACTGTGATATCTCCATGTATTTTGATTTATAATTTTGAAACTCTCGTATGATGCTTACCATAGGGATCAGATGAAGAACCATCGCCAACTATTTTCAAGAATTAATATAAGTTGTCATCATAGAGATAGAATACTCGCCAAACAATATTGCAAGCTCTATATGATGACATTTGAAATGAAATTTTGCAAGGAAAACAAAAGAGGGAGTTCTCGTCATCATGTTCTAAGAGGTGGACTATCATTCAACGATCTATGCATCCAGTTGGCTGATGTTCATGCAAACAGATACAAAACTGCAACATTAAACAAGTGTATATTTGGTCTCCTCACCATGTCAATTCTTTGTTCTATTCTCTCTAGTGTCTTTCATTAATAGATTCATTTTTCTCCTCTCAACATTTTCCAAGCAACATCCCATGGAGACATAAGTGATGCTGATTTGATGTGTTCTCAATCATATTAGAAAGTATCAGTTTTGTGGATGGTCTCCCTCTTGAATATGGTGAGCTCTGAATTTTCAAACAATTGTATCAGGCATAATTATATGGAGAAACTCTCAATCACTTGAAACTTGGAAAAGTATTGAACGAATGTACAAGTATGCTAAATCGACTTCCAAAATACACTAAGAAAACACAAACATGTTATTGCATCCAAGGTTCAAAAAATAATAAACTATCCTCCTCACTTGACTTTGCAACATTCATATTCCTCGCTCTTCTTCACCAATGCTCTATAAGAAGGCCACACAACGGTGGTTAATTTTATTAGACATAGCATATTGACCAAGCTCTCATTCAATAGAGAATTTTCCTGCTCTTGTACCACTGTAAGACACATAAATTGGAGACCATATTCAACTATATATTAAATATTGATCTCAATGAATGATGTACAATGTGTACATATTAGTACATACAAGAAACTGTTGAATCAATTTCCAGGTCTTTTTGGATTCTAATAACCAATCACCCTCCCAAGGATTAGTCAAATGAGCGAAGGCAGTAGACCAGGGAAAATTTTAAGAACCCCCCCTAAATTTATAAATATAATAAATGGGCGAATCTCCATGGTATATAGGAAAAATGGAAGGCGATTTTATCAATAATATAATATGTATATAGAATTTTTTGGCGAATCTCTCACCAGGCATGGCGAATATTTTACTCAATTATAATATCTTGTAAGATCTTGTTGAGTCTTTCACTAAATAATAAAACTTTGTAAAGTCCTAGTGAATCTTAGCATAGGCTACATGCTGGTTTAATTCCCCCATTTAAATAGGCTACATTTCAGGTGAATACCATGGGTCAATACCATGTGCCATTTTGGTGAATACCATGGGTCAATACCATGTGCCATTTTTATTTTTATTAATTCTAATATTAGGGTTAATAACGGTTTTTTGCATGGTATTAATAACAATCTAGTCCATGGTATTTGTCCCATAGTATTTTGGCCATAGGTTTCACCTAAATATAACCCATTTTTTGAGTGTTCGTAAATATAAGGTGACTTATGGAGTAAATATAAAAAAATGTTTTATTTGTTTACCATACCTCTCGTTTATTTATATTTTTATTAATTTACCATACCTCTTTTACAAATATGGTATTTGGCCCATAGGATTCACTTAAATAAAACCTCTTTCTTGAGCCTTCATAAATAGAACGAGGGTTATGGACTAAATATAAAAAGAGGTTTTATTTATTTATGATACGTCTAGTTTATTTATATTTTTATTTATTTACCATACCTTTTGAGTAAGTATAAAAAGACGTTTTATTTATTTACCATACCTCCACTTTACTTATATTTTTATTTGTTTACACCCTTACATGTATATAAGGTGACTTATGGAGTAAATATAAAAAATGTTTTATTTATTTACCATACATCTCATTTATTTATATTTTTATTAATTTACCATACGTCTTTTATAAATATGGTATTTGGCCCATAGGATTCACTTAAATAAAACCTATTCTTGAAAATGGGCGAATGGATTCACTTAAATAAAACCTATTCTTGAAAATGGGCGAATGGAAGGTTGTAAGTCCTAATTTCAAGGGCTAAATTTACCTTTTTTACCCTCTCCCTTAAAATAAGGTGGGCTATTTGAGGTGATTTGTAAAAATGTACTATGCTACAAAATATTCGCCCACTAAAAAATTAAAACCCCTTAATTTCGCCAAAGGGCGAACATTCGCCCCTAAAATTATCCTTGCAGTAGACTGACATGTTACGGTGCTTGCAAGTTGCCACTATATACTAATTAATATCACCGTGGCCATCCATCAACAATTTCGAGTCCCTCACATGTCACCAATTCACTCATATGTTGTTGAACTTTCATTCTTATCACCATTTTTTCATCTATTTCCGAAGTTCACATCAAAACTAAAGTGAAATACAAACAGACAAATCTGAGTTGCAAAAAAAATAATTTGGGCCCAGAAATCACTGGGCTGTTGGCTATGTTGAATAAATCAGGTGCAAGTTAGAACCTTACTCAATCCGATCTGATGATTAATTAAGTTTTAATTTAGTATATATATCCCAATTCCCCATCATCACATGCATGATGCATAAACGGCATGCCTTGAATTCCCACTGAATAAATTTACTACTTTTTACCATTTTATTTGAAAAGAAATATTTAATAAAGTAGAAGTTGTACCATACCTTCAACGGATGGAATATCTTCCAGCAACTTTTTTTTTTACTACCACATGACGATGAAGTTCCAAGCATGAACGTGAAAATTCCAGAGTACTATGAAATTGATGAAATCAAATGATTTGGTGAATTTTAAGGTGGATTATGGTGGTTTTATAGGAAATGCAAGTTGTAGACTAAATATTTGGTTGATTTGGTTGATCCCTCTATGTTTACAATCATAAAATCCAATAATGAGAGGGAAATATTGCTAGCTATCCCCAGTGCCAAGTAACATTGATTACTCATAGTATATGAGTAAAATCCCTTGCCATGTTCGCATAGCCCAAGTGGACAAAGGAACTAGTCAGAGAAAAATAAACGTGAAATGGTATCAATGGAGATGAGCCGAGTGTGTTTCATATGTTGAAGGATGAGAAGATCCAATAGATAAAATGTGAACAAAATTGAAAAGAAAGAGTTGTAGTTCTCAGGTGTGGCCTGCACCTGGAGACTACACTCACAAAACTTGAGAGATCACTCTCCTCCACTCTATTCATCAATCAATCAAAGATTACATCAATAAATACAATACTAGGAAATAGGAAGTTGCACCCAAACCCCATAATTATAGGAACTAATCCTAAACTAGGGAGAAAGTTACAACAACGTAACTATTTTCTCCATTAATAACAAAATAATATTAGTTATTCTCAACTCCCCCCCTTAATGGAGAAAGGGTTCTTCTGAACTCCTAGCATCTTTCTAAACAATTCAAATTTCACTCGTGCAAGAGGCTTTGTAAAAATATTAGCCACATTGTCACAAGTTTTACAATATTCGACAGCAATTTCTTTTGACTGTATTTTTTCTCTAACAAAGTGAAACTGGGTGTCTATGTGTTTGGTGCTTTTATGAAACACTGGATTGTATGCTAATTTGATAGTGCTCTGGTTGTCGCTTCTGATAGAAGTGGGTTGCTTTTGTTCTTTTCCTGCATCGTTAAGAAGTCTCCTCAACCAGATTGCTTGACATGTTGCTGCACACAATGCTTGATATTCATCTTCACATGACGACAAAGATACAGTACTTTGTTTCTTGCTGCTCCATGCAATTACCCCGGAACCTATGTTAAATGCATAACCTGTGATGGACCTCCGATCATCTAGGTTACCTACCCAGTCTGAGTCTGAAAAACCTGCTAGAGTAGCATCAAAATCAGTGTATAAAATACCAAAATGAACAGTACCACAAAGATACCTCAACACGCTTTTTGCTGTTGTCCAGTGACTTTCACGCGGTTTTGACATGAATTGGCTTAATACACTAACTGAGTATGCCAAGTCGGGTCTGGTTGTTGTAAGATATATAAGGCTACCAACCAGCTATCTGTACATTGTGGCATCTACCTCCTTAGTGCCATCGTCATTGCTCAATTTCAAATTCTGCTGCAAAGGTGTTGCTGCTGCTCTACACTGATCCATACCAAACTTTTCCAATAGATTCTCGCATACTTCCCTTGAGTAAGGAAAGTTTTCCCAGTATCTTTGAATACTTCTAATCCCAAACAATAGTTAAGGCTTCTGATATTTTTCATCTCAAAAACTTGTGCCATGAGCCTTTTGATTCCTCTAATTAAATCCTCTGCATTTTTTGTTAAAATCATATCATCCACATATAGAGAAATCAAAATAATCTGCCCCTCGTTATTGTACTTGGTATACAAATTTGGGTCATTTAAACTTCTATGGAAACCATACTCTACAAAGAAAGAATCAACCTTTTCATACCAAGACCTAGGTGCTTGCTTTAAACCATATAAAGCCTTTTTCAATCTGCAAACAAGATGTTCCTGCCGCTGCTTTACATATCCTTATGGCCGTACTAAGTAAATTTCTTATTTTAAATCACCATTTAAAAATGCAGATTTAACATCAAGCTGGTGTAATTCCCAATTACATTTAGTAGCTAAAGCAATAAGCATTATAATTGTATTTAGCTTTGCTACAGGTGCAAAAGTATCATCAAAATCTATACCTTCCTTCTGTGAGTATCCTTTTGCAACCAACCTAGCTTTTAACTTATCTATACTTCCGTCTGCATTCATTTTTGGTTTCCAGCCACTTTCTTCCTATAGGTGTTTTATTTTTATGCAGCTCTACTAATTCCCAAGTATTATTTCTAAGAATTGATTCCATCTCCTGATTCATTGCAGCTCTCCATTCCTCAAATTGACTAGCTTCTTTATAATTAGAGGGCTCTATAATGTTCAAAAACTTTGACATCAACGCATAGTTTCTCAACTTCAATGGTAATTGAGTCTTCCTACCTGACCTTCTTGGTAGGGGACTTACCTCAAATTTGTTTTCTTCTGCAATAACTGGGCCTGCTCTTTCACCTTCTTGTTGTTCTTCTTCATTCTCTTCTTTCTGCTCCTGTTCCTGCTCCCTTTCATCCTCGCTGCTTTCCTCCAACATCAATGGAATGTGCCAATCATCTCCAACATCAATTTTCCTTTCCTGTACTTGTTCATGAAAGACTACATCTCTACTTGCAAATGTCTTACGAGACTCAGGATTGAGCAGTTTGTATGCTTTAAACTCTGTGCCAAAACCAACAAAGATGCATTTGACTGCCTTAGGGTCTAGTTTCTTTCTATCAACTTTGGGTACATGTGCAAATTCCTTTGACACAAAGACTCTTAAGTGATTTACTGCTGGTTTAAATCCATACAAGGCTTCAAAAGGGGTTTTGAAGCCAATAAACCTAGTAGGACTTCTATTTTTCAAATTTACAGCAGTATTTATCGCTTCTACCCAAAAAGTATTATATAGACCCTTACCTTGTAGCATGCTCCTTGCGCACTCTACCAGGGTTCTGTTTTTACGCTCTGCAACACCGTTTTGTTGTGGTGTGTGCGGCACTGTATACTGCTGAACAATCCCGTGAGATTTGTAGTATTTCATGAATTCCTTTGATTTGTATTCTCCTCCTTGATCAGATCGGAGAATTTTAATACTTTTTCCAAACTGTCTTTCCACCAGGGTTTTGAAATCTATAAAACATTGGAAAGTCTGACTTTTCTTGTTTAAAAAATAAACCCATGAATACCTAGTGCAGTCATCAGTAAACAACAAAAAATAGTATGCTCCCCCTAGCGACCTTGTCTGCATGGGACCACATACATCATTGTGCACTAGCTCTAAGATTTCTATTTGCCTCCTCCTATCATGCACAGGGAACTATTCTCTATGCATCTTTCCTAAGGCACAACCTTCACAGTTTAACTGAATGTTACGAAAGATGGGGAGACCTTCGACCATACCTTTCTTCTGTAACAACATGAGATCCTGCAGATTCAGATGACCAAACCTCTGATGCCAGAGTTGTTCAGCTTTCGACTCTCCTGCAACCATGGCTTGCTTTGATATACTTTTTGCATCCAATCTATATAGGCTTCCAACTCGCATGCCTGTTGCAAAAATTTCATTCCTGCAATCCTTTATCACACAGTGAGTCTTGAAGAATTCGACATTCATATCTTGGTCAGCCATCATGGATACAGATATCAGGTTTTTCTTTATTCCAGGTACATATAAAACATTTGAAAGGTGACTAATTTTTCCATTTGGTAACTTAACTGAAATCACCCCATGACCTTTAATCTGATATCCATTATCATCCCCTAGATATATTTTTGATCCATTTATAATTTCTTCAAGACTGTCGAAAAATTCTTTATTACCTATCATGTGAGAGGATGCTCCGGAATCGACATACCAGATGCCATCTTCATTTGATGCAGAAAGGGCACAGTCGATTGTGAACAGTCGAAATTCATGACTCAAGCCTTCTTCTTCAACAAAATATCCTCTGTGTTTTGGATTTTCCTGTCTCCTCCTTGCCTCATCAGCCTGCCTCTTATGATAACAATCTCTTTGTCTATGACCCTTCTTTCCACAATAAAAGCATTTCTTTTCAGAATGATTTGCAAGCATACCTTTATGACAGTGATGTTTATGTGTTGTTCCTCCTTTCTGGACTGACTGCTGCTGTGATTGCTTCCCTTTAGATAGTTGTCATTTTTCCACCAGCGCGAGATCGTCACTTTGGGGGTTCAGATTCAGGTTTTGTCATCACTCTTCCTCTTGCTGCAAGATCGCAGTGAGATCATCAAAAGTGGGTGTTTTCTCCCTTGCCGAGACTCCAGTGATGAAGGTTTGGAAATCATCACGCATCCCATTCATTGTAATTGCAACAAGATCTTCATCAGCCACCGCCACTTCGTCTTTAACATCCTTAATTCGCGCGACAAATGCAGTAGCAGACTCCCTTTCATCCATCCTCATTGAAAATAGCTTGCTCATCAGAGCCAAAACTCTGTTTGTATTCTAGGTCTCATACAGATTCTTGATTTTCGTCCAAATCTCTGCAGACGTTTTACAGTCTCTGATGTGTGCAATGACATTGTCTTTCACAGACATCTTTAACAGGACCCTGGCCTTGTTTTCTCGTTTTTCCAAGTCTTCCTTCTGCGTGCTCGCAGTCGGCTTCTGCTCATCGCCTGTCACTATAGTGCAAGTGTTCGCACCTTCGAGCAGGGTCTGGATCTTAAACTTTCAATTCGTGAAGTTAGACCCGTTGAGTTTACCAGACTCGTTAAGGTAAGATTCCATCGTATTACTCATTGTGAATCTACTTAACAACAACAAAAAAAAATACCTATCAGATCGATCTGTCACCTCTACCACCGATCTACAGTGTCTGGCACTCCCGCTCCAATGAGAAAATTCAGTGTTTTCAACACAGCCGAAACAATGATCTGATCATAATTGATCTGATCCACCTCTCTCGGATTGATCTGCCACTTCGCCGATCCTGCTCTCCTTGCAGATCACCAAACGAAGTCGAGGTTTCCCACAGATCTCCTCTGGCGCTTTCCCGATCTGTCTCTCCCAGACGGGTCTGCAACTCCGCCGATCTACACTGTTTGCAAACCGCCAAACGAAGTTCACGTTATTCGCAGATCCCTTGGCGCTACCCCGAGCGAAAAATCCGCGCTAACTGAAAATCGCTTAGAGTATTTCAATTGGTGCGACTTTCCCGGTAAAATCTCGCGCTAATCGGGCTTTTTGGCGCTCTGGCGCAGTTTATTCCTCAAAATCCGTGCTAATTCCTCTTCTGGCGCGACTGTCAGCGCAAAATCCGCGCCAATCCGTGCAAAATCCGCGCCAAAATTTTCGGGTCCGAGCCAGGTGTTTTGCAGTCCACCTGCTCAATCGAGCACAGATCTCTCGTGTACACACAACCACAAAGGCACTTCAAGCCACACAGGCTATTCCAGCCACACAGGCAAGCTAGCTACTACAGGCACTTCAGCCTCATAGGTGACAAAAGATCAGGCTCACTCACTCTGAGCTCTGATACCAAGATAAAATGCTAACAGAATTGAAAAGAAAGAGTTGTAGTTCTCAGGTGTGGCCTGCACCTGGAGACTACACTCACAAAGCTTGGGAGATCACTCTCGTCCACTCTATTCATCAATCAATCAAAGATTACATCAATAAATACAATACTAGGAAATAGGAAGTTGCACCCAAACCCCATAATTATAGGAACTAATCCTAAACTAGGGAGAAAGTTACAACAACGTAACTATTTTCTCCATTAATAACAAAATAATATTAATTATTCTCAACTCCAATCTGTTTGAATAACGCCGATAGAGTAAAAGGGTTAAGTTATCCCGATTTGAATGAATTAAGTGGAGAACGCCATGAGGGTAGGGACTCTCAGAAAACCAAATTTTGCTTCTAACGACATGAAGAACGTGGTGAATGAATTGCAAAGACTAGGCCTTTTTGAATCTTCGAAAAGATAATTCAAGAAGCTTTAAATTTAGTTATCATATATTGTTAAAATTATTTTTAATAATTCTTACCCTAAATTGTTAAAATGATTTGAAATATTTCATAGATGGTTAAAATAATTTGAACTAATCCTTTTGAAGAGTAATAATTGATCAGATTTATACTTCTTATATCCTTATATGAATAATTTTTCATTTTTCTGTGTGGTCTTTCAAGTCTATCATTAAACATAAAGCTCTACCATTAAACATAAAAGAAATATTGAAATAATTATTTTGTAGAGTAATAATTGATCAGATTTATATTTCTTATATCCTTATATGAATAATTTTTCGTTTTTCTTTGTGGTCATTCAACTATATCATTAAACATAAAGCTCTACCATTAAACGTAAAAGAAATATTGCAAGCCTTTGTTTGGAGATAACGCTACGGGAGGGATTCTTTCCACTTTCAGGTTGTAATATTTTAGTTCTTTACTTTAGCCCGATTTTATTCTAGCCTTGATTTGATTTATGTTTAAATTTGAAATTTAAATATGATGAAAAACGCAAATTTTTTTGGTATATTATTTTGTTTTAAATAAAAAGTATTAATTATTCGAAATAGCCAACGCAAGTAGAGTAGAGAAGTTACTTTAAGAATATAATGAATTTTATTAAATATACGTAACAATAATTTTTGAAAATAGAATAAGTTTTATTAAATATAGATCGTTATAATTTTTGAAATAATTAAGATTAGAAGAGAAGAATAGGAAAAAGAGAAATGTGTCATACAAAAGATATTTAGCAAATACTTAAGTTTAATTTTAAACAACATGTCTAGCCTTGCATGGTGGATTAGTATATTTCTCCATGTCTTTTAAGTTTATTAAGCTTTTTAGTGTCTTATTATTATTTGAGTTTACTAAGATTTTTGATATCTTGATTAAAATTTGATGGGTTGAACTTCTTCCTACTTGGTTACTTAATTGCTCCATATCCATATCATTTCCAGTTTTTAAGTTGTCTCCATCTTATTATTCAATTTTTGACTAAGATTTGATTTTCTATCCATGCAAAATATACACTTGACTATATCACCCATCTACCATGTTGTTTCTTTTCGTCAAGAAATTTGCTTATTTAAGTTTCGATTTTTCACTTTCCATAATCTTGATTTATTATTGAATTTTTTCTAAGCTTAAACTAATAATAAAAACTCCTTATAAAAAATTATGAAATTTAAATTGATATATTATATTATTCATAATTAAAAAGAAATTAATTATTAGGTTAGAAAATGATTATCAAGACTCATCCATACATCATCGTGTTCAATATCATTATCATCCACCACTCACACATATTTACAACTAACATCTTCAAGAATTCTATGTTTGCATTCATAATGTGAGCGCAAGTCGAAAAAAATAACTGGAAATGAAATAATTCAGGCCCTCGAAATTTAATCAACTTAGTGAATGAATTCTGAATCGTAGGTGTTAAGAGGATATATCCACAATAAATTACAACCTTTCCGCGAAAATTTGATCCTTCGTTTCAATATCACTCTAATCCCTATGTTATCGATGATAAAAAAATCAACACCTCTTTTCACATAGAAACAAAATAAACGAGGAACAAAATTTTACTTCAATTTTGACTTCGTATTCTCTACGGTCGATTCAATTAAAATGTCTAGGTTTGACAAAGGAGATGAAATGTTATCACTTTGATTTAAGCACCAGACGTATTGTGTATTTATGGTAAGATAGATGTTATTCAGAAATGATAATTAATAATATGTTTTGATATACAGTTGGTAACCTCTAAATTAAATATGTATTAGATATAATATTAGGTATATAATATTATGTATGTAAAGATGAAAAATAGTGTCTACATGTGTATATCAACTATATTTACTAATTTGGTTGTGCTAGTGCCCAGGGTTTTCACTCTTCTTCTTTTTTCTATATTCTGTTGTTTAATTTATTCTTTTTGCCACAATCATCTTCTTTGGGGTTCAAATTCCTTGGTTGGGAAATCTTACAAGGTCCATTTTCTTCACTTACAATTGGTAGAGTGGACTTTTATTAATGAGTTAAGTGTGTCTATTTTGTAATAGGAATTCTAAATTTTAATTTAATTATCAATAATTATTTGGAGGATGGTAGGATTAAACCTCCATGGAATATTTTACAATATTCATAGTATCATTCAAGTCAAAGGTTGAGATTTATATACAAACTAGGTACTATAAATTAGTCTATAATAGTTAATATTCGCATTCAATGCTTTTACTATGTTGGTCATCTTATATGTTTCATATGATCTTCTTACTCATATCTCATATAAACAAATTCTATGACATGTCTAGGTTAAGGTCATTTGATTTCAGGTTCCAAATATTTTTGAGCCAAGAGGCTCATTTTACAACCCAATATGAAAGTGATGTCTAATTTTGTTCGTGCTCAACTTGGAGTTGACATATGTCCTTTAAAAAAGAATTTAAATAAAAAAAAGTGACCTATAACAAAAACATAAGGGATTATACATATTTGGTTAGTTTTAATTAAAAGCAATATAAAATATCAATAATTCTATTCTTATTGTCGTTACTTTGGTTTGTTATTAATATTACATCCATTATGAAAAAGATGTAGTAAAAATATTTCATTTTCACCCTTGGAGTTATAAATAAAAATTTTTGATGTCTATTTTAAATTATATAAATATAATATTTAAATGTCTATGTGTGTTGATTTTACCTTGCTTGAAAGGAAAAATTAATTAAAGGTAAAATAATTATTTACTTCTTAAGAGAGAAAGAAATGTCTAATTCACTCAATTACTAGTTAAAAATATTATTTGTAATAAAATTTTCTACATACAATTTAAAAAATGAAAGATTACACATAGTCTGTATACAAAGATATGAGAAAAGCCATTATAGATTCATCTTGATCACCAATTTAATCACTTCGCATGTAAATTTTTTTTCAAGTTTTGAATCTAAAAAAAATTACATATAATGATATTTTATCACTCTTGCCTTTTGATATATCGCCGATTAAGAAAGATGTATTATAAATATTATATGTAATGCTATGTGAAATTTTTTAACATAAATGTCATTTTTTAATCAAAACTTTATTAATTAAGGATTAATTTATTATGACAATCTCTTTCATCAACATTTTTTTCTAATATAATGTTGTTAACCGAAAATATATAAAACCAAAATGTCAAAAAAATAATTGTATAACCCAAAAATCCAAATTCCATCACAGAATTGAAGAGTCTGAATCTGAAAATTGTCTTTAAATATTAGTCTCGGCTTGAGGACTCGCGCACCTCTCTCTTTAGATAAGATGCTGAAAGCCCTCTTATATTTTGCTCGGGATTTTGACAAAACCTCAAACCCTAGGGTATATACGTCACGGGCCACTGAAATAAATAACTTTTTCAGAGAGACTGAAATAAATAACTTACTTACTTATCGAGCACTGTAAATGACATTGCCGTCACTTATGTCATCGAATTAGCTCAATAAAGAAATGTAGAATCCAACCTTTTTTTTTCAGTAAGTAGAATCGACTTTACTTACTTATCAAGCACTGTTAACCACATTGCCGTCACTTATGCAATCGAATTAGTTCAATAAGGGAATGAAGAATCGAGTAAATAGGACTCTGTTCTAGCTGGAAATGCAACTGACTTCACATCATTCTGTGAAAAATTAAATTATTTTTTTTAACAAAAGCGTTTAGGTTCTCCTGTACGATCACGTCAGATATGAACAGTATTAACTTTTCTATTAATGGTAATCTCAGAACAGTATTCTTTTTCACTTGATTGGTTAAATGCGAAACTTCCCAATTCCGTTTTATTTGGGTCATTTTCGTTTCTCGAACATATTGGTAATGTCATTGCAAGGTTTACACATTCCATTGCATAAAATCATTTTACACATAGACACATTTCATTCAATATAAACAGTGGCTATTCCTAACCACGTACGAACATAAAAGCAAACATAGATAACCATTAAGTATTTACTTTTGGTGAAGCTCAGTATCCCATGGAGCAGAATTGTCACAGACCAGGGGCTTTATCGTGCCCTATTCCTGGACTAGACCCAGTGGAAAAGCCATAGTTCCATCATTTTTTGTTGTCATATTATGCTCGTAATTTTCATGAGGAGAATGGTCTTTTTGTCGGGAATTTCTCGTTATTCCAAACAAAATACAGTGGAAAAATCCTCTGTTTCCACTCTTCAGAATTTTCTAATAAATTCCGAAACAACAAAAATATGAACAGAGAGTAATACTCTATTTTCTGATAATTCAAAAACACAAGAACATAGCATAAAATAATACTCTACTTTGCCTCAGGATAAAAAACTGATCAAAATAATACTTTGTCTTTGACACAGAAAAATACTCTGTTTTTAACTCAGAAAAACAGAAAAATTCGTTCTCTGGAAACGGTGTTGCAACAACACAGTTTTTTTTCAGTTGTTGTAACTTGTGTTGCAGCAACGCTGTTCGTGGTGTTGCAGCAACGTAATTTTTTGACGTCAAGTATTTTTCAACTTACGGTGTAACAGCAACAGGAAATTTTTGACAAGATAACTTTTGGTGTAACAACAACACACAGAAAGAAACTTCTATTTATGAAAATAAACCAACAGATAAAACTAAGTCTTCCTCACGTAGAGGGATCTTCACAAAATATTATGCTAAAGAGCATCTTCCTCTTGACAGAGGGATTACAACAGGAACGTTTTAGTTCCACAAAACAACTATCTCAGAAAATTTCAGCACTGCTGTGCAATACAAAAAAAAACTCTCTTGTTCTACACTGCTGTGTGTTACAAAAGGACTTTCAATCTATTTCCTCTATATATTTCTACTTCTGTTTCTGTTTCTGTTTCTATTTATAGTGCGGGAAAGGGTCTTCACCGCTTTAACTTGCTGATAAAGTTTATGCTGCTCATGATTAACAGATTTGATCTTTTGCTGTATTTCTTGAGTCGGTTGTGCTGAAACCCAAGACTGATAAATGCTGCGTCGGCTCGAGGCTGGTTCTTTTCTCTTTCAGCCGTTCTGCTCATTAATATGGTTGTTGAAAAGTAATGATGTAGTGCTGTATCTGATCTTCATCCTTCGGGAACTCAAAAATAATTAAAGAGTGAAAAGATGGTAATGGCGGTGACATAAAAGATCGGGAGAAAATGTGGGGCGCCGGATCACGACAAATGAATAAAGTAGTTGCTGCTGCTGCACAGCAGTTGGAATTAATATTCCAACACTCCCCTTTTAATTTCAACTGCTGGGTTATCAGTCATACCCAGAAGTTTCCTTAAAAACTCAAAACTTTTCTGATCCAATGGCTTTGTCAGAATATCTGCAACCTGTTCCTGAGTCCTGCAATGTTGTAAAATGATTTCTCCATTGTTCACCAATTCTCTGATGTAGTGAAACTTTGTGTCTATGTGTTTTGTTCTCTTGTGGAATACAGAGTTCTTGGATAATGCAATAGCTAAGCTATTGTCACAAAAAATAACTGTTGCGGTTGCCTGCTCCTGGCATAGACTTCTCAACATTCTCCTCATCCAAACCGCTTGACATGTTGCTGCTGTAGCTGCCACATACTCTGTTTCTGCTGTAGACAATGCCACAATTGGCTGTTTCTTGGAAGCCCATAAAATGGCTCCTGAACCTATGTGAAAAATGTAACCAGATGTTCTTTTCCGGTCATCTACACTTCCAGCCCAATCACTATCTGTGTATCCAACTAAATCTGAACATTCTGAAACAGTATAAAATATGCCATACATTTTTGTACCTTTAACATACCTCAGAATTCTCTTTGCTGCCTGCCAATGTGTTTCTTTTGGCTTCTCCATGAATCTGGAAATTAAACTAACAACATACATTATGTCTGGCCTAGTTGCAGTCAAATACATGAGGCTGCCAACTATGCTCTTGTACACACTAGAGTCAAAATCTTTGCTGCTGTCCTCTTTGCTGAGTTTTAATCCCATCACTGTGGGAGTGATTGCTGCCTTGCTGTCCTGCATGTTAAATCTGCTCAACACTTCATTTACATATTTTGCCTGTGAAATAAAAATTCCATTTTCATTTTGATCTACTTCTATTCCTAAGAAGTATCTCAGCAAACCCATGTCAGTCATCTCAAATTCTTCTTTCATGACTGATTTGAAATTATCAATGAGGTAGTCATCATTACCTGTAAAAATCACATCATCAACATATAACACAACAATTAAAATTTTACAGTCCTTTTCTTTGATGTAAACAGTGGGTTCTCCCTCACACTTCTCAAATCCGTTCTCCAGTAGATAAGAATCTATCCTACTGTACCACGCTCTTGGTGCTTACTTCAGCCCATAAAGAGCTTTCTTCAATCTGCAGACTTTGTGCTCTTGGCCTATCTTCTCATAGCCTAGAGGTTGCTAGATGTAAACCTCTTCCATTAATACTCCATTCAAGAATGCTGACTTCACGTCCATTTGGTAAACTTTCCATTTGTTTTGTGCTGCTATGGACAACACTGCTCTTACTGTTTCTATTCTTACAACTGATGCGAAGGTCTCCTCATAATCTCTCCCATACTGCTGCTTGTATCTCTTGACAACAAGTCTTGCCTTATGTCTTTCTATCTTGCCTTCAGCATTACTCTTGGTCTTGTAGACCCATTTAACTCCAATGACTTCTTTACCTTTTGATAGATCAACTAAATCCCATGTCTTATTTCTTTCTATTGCATTCATCTCCTCATCCATAGCTTCTATCCATTTCTTATCTTTAATTGCATCTTCGAAATGAACAGGGTCATCAACATGACAATATAAGGCAAAACAGGGAATTCATTCCTTCATCATAAATATCACTTAAATTTCTGAATTTCTTACCTCTTTCATTCAATGTGCAAGTGCTTGTAGATGCACTTGAATTTCCTCCTTGTGGTATGCTTGGAGAAACACTCTCATTTCTCCTCAAGGGTGTGTCTTGTTGTTCTGTTGTTGGCACTGCTGTTTGGGGATGTGTTTCAGCCAACTCCTCATCATCATCATCATGAGACAAACTGTTTTTAACATTAACTGTTTTCTCTATGCTTCCATCCCAAGCTTCCTCTTCAATAAATTGAACTGTGGGAGCTGGGTATTAAACATACCCACACTGGTGCTGGCCATTCTTGCAATACTTGACTGTAAAAAAAATCACTTAATTGTCTTCAGTAGCTACACAAAAAACTAATCTGAAAAATACATTGACAGCGTTTTCTCTCTGCTGGATAATTTGCTGCAGCAACAAATCTTCTTTCAGCTTCTTTGATGTCTTCAAAGAGCCTGGACAAGCTCTGATACCATGTCGGGAATTTCTGGTTATTCCAAACAAAATACAGTGGAAAAATCCTCTGTTTCCACTGTCCAGAATTTTCTGATACATTCTGAAACAACAATAATATGAATAGAGAGTAATACTCTATTTTCTGATAATTCAAAAACACAAGAACAGAGCATAAAATAATACTCTACTTTGCCTCAGGATCAAAAACTGATCAAAATAATACTTTGTCTTTGACACAGAAAAATACTCTGTTTTTAACTCAGAAAAACATAAAAATTCGTTCTCTGGAAACGGTGTTGCAGCAACACAGTTTTTTTTCAGTTGCTGTAACTTGTGTTGCAGCAACGCTGTTCGTGGTGTTGCAGCAACGTAAATTTTTTACGTCAAGTATTTTTCAACTTACGGTGTAACAGCAACAGGAAATTTTTGACAAGATAACTTTTGGTGTAACAACAACACACAGAAAGAAACTTCTATTTATGAAAATAAACCAACAGATAAAACTAAGTCTTCCTCACGTAGAGGAATCTTCACAAAATATTATGCTAAAGAGCATCTTCCTCTTGACAGAGGGATTACAACATGAACGCTTCAATTCCACAAAACAACTATCTCAGAAAATTACAGCACTGCGGTGCAATACAAAAAAAAATTCTCTTGTTCTACACTGCTGTGTGTTACAAAAGGACTTTCAATCTATTTTCTCTATATATTTCTACTTCTGTTTCTGTTTCTGTTTCTATTTATAGTGCGGGAAAGGGTCTTCACCGCTTTAACTTGCTGATAAAGTTTATGCTGCTCATGATTAACAGATTTGATCTTTTGCTGTATTTCTTGAGTCGGTTGTGCTTAAAGCCAAGACTGATAAATGCTGCGTCGGCTCGAGGCTGGTTCTTTTCTCTTTTAGCCGTTCTGCTCATTAATATGGTTGTTGAAAAGTAATGATGTAGTGCTGTATCTGATCTTCATCCTTCGGGAACTCAAAATAATTAAAGAGTGAAAAGATGATAATGGCGGTGACATAAAAGATCGAGAGAAAATGTGGGGCGCCGGATCACGACAAATGAATAAAGTAGTCGCTGCTGCTGCACAGCAGTTGGAATTAATATTCCAACACTTTTGCCGTCTTAACAATTTCATGGCCATGAGCTCTCGCCAACTTGTTCTTCCCAACTACTTCGCTGCAGAGAAGACCGTCGTCCTTCCCCTTAGGGTTGATACTCATGAGATTGTGGTTATTTCTCACTGCAGCGTTAAACGACTTGATAAGCCTAAAGTCAGCCGATGAAAAATCGGCCACAAGAAACAACAGCAGAAGTATAACTATCGCTCTGGCCTTCATTTTTCAATGAATGCCCAGATTCTACCATCTTACAGGTGATCGAAATTAATACAATCGGGCCCTCAAAGAGAAGAAATACTCTAATGTCGAATTGGCTGAGCTCTCAGCAATCCTGCATATAGATATTTCTCCCATAGATTTGCATTAAAATAAGCGTAGATGCTTCGAAAATTACCCTGCCATGCACTACTACAAACATGCACTATTTTAGTGCTAAATTCTTCTTATGAATGATATCAACCATTGGCCGAACAACTTTCGCTGTTCATCAGTAAATTTCCATATCAGGTTTACTGCTGCCTTTCGGTCTCTATCCTCCAGATCCTTTCTATAGTGTAATCAATTACAATTTTATAACATTATTTTTGCGAAATCTCGTGTAGTTGGTCCATTGGTATCTACAATTGGTACCTTCCTGATGACATAGTCTATGATATCGAGAGCATCTTTATTCACAACTAACATGCTGCCAACTCTAAATAATTTCATGGTTGACAATGCTCCTTGCAATTTTTTATCTTCCACAGTCACTTATTTTAACTATCAACTCGGAAAGATAAAGAATCTTGCACGACCGCTGATGGCTAGAAAACTGGTGAGCATAACCAGCAACTTTTTTTTAATTGTTAAATATGCACTTGCAGCAGTGCTTGTTGTCTTTGGTCGTTCCTTGGTCAGTTAGGGCACTTCTGATTAGCCTTACAGATTCGATTTTTTAACTTAGCCACTCGTGCATACCGAGATTGATTTATGAAACATTAGTTACAGCTCTCTTGGTAATGATGTGTATCTTATCTATCCCACTAAGAATCATGCTTCTCTAACTGGTTTTGTACAGCATGGTAAAATGGAAATGTAGAGACGCTAATTAAAATCACCATATATTTATTTTAAATACAGATTATCAGATATTTTTTTATTAAATTATATTTTTAATGTTAAGTAGAGTATATATAAAATTAAATAAAAATTTTAACCAGAAAAATTTAATTGTTTAAATATAAAGTTAATATTGACAAAAATTAGTTATGATAGATCTTTAAATAGTTTATTTGAATCTCTTATTGAAATATGTTTAAAAAGTGTAACATTTAAACATCACATTCACACATCTTTTTTATTTCTAATTAATTTACCGCATATTATTTTTTAAATTATGGCTGACAAAACTTTTCTATTTAGAATATAATTTTTAATTTTAATTTTAATTTTAAAGAGGCACTTAGGGACAGACAAACTTATAAATCTTATCCCCTCAAATTTACACATCCCCTCATACTAGATTGTAAAATGAACCTCTGGACTAAAAAATTAATTTAATATTTTGGAAAATTTATACATTGATTATTTTCCAGCCATTACAGAGTGCCATAAGAAGCTACACATAATTTAAAATTAAACCATTCAGTTTTAAATAAAGCAATTCAAACAAATAATATTAATATTTATAGCTCACAATATTAATATTTATAACTTACATTTTATTCATTAAAGAATTTGGGATATTTTCCATTTTCCCTTTATATTACTAGGAGCAACAAATGCATGATATTCCTATTTTTTTTCCAGTAAGAGAAGGTACATATGAGATCGAGACAAAGACATATAATGCCCAGTCACAAGGGAGATGCATCTTATAACAAGACCAGTAAAAGAGAAAAATTACAAATTAGCTACCCTGTCACGCTGTACTACAAATATGCAAAATTTTAGTGCTAGATTCTTCTTCCGAAGGATATTAACCATTTGTCATACAACTTGCGCTGTTCATCTGTAAATTTCCATATCAGGATTACTGCTGCCTTTGGGTTTCTGTCCTCCAGATCCTTTCTATAGTGTAATAAATTGCATTTTATAACATTTTTTTTGCGAAATCATGTGTAGTTGGTACATTGGTATCTACAATTGGTACCTTTCTGGTGACATAGATTTTGGAATCTGTACTTACTGGAAGGATCTTTATTCACCGCTAACATCCTGCCAACTCTAAATAATTTCATGGTTCACAATGCTCCTCACCATTTTTTATCTTCGACAGTCACTTATTTTAACTATCAACTTGTAAAGCTAAAGAATCTTGCACGACGGCTGATGACTAGAAAACTGGTGAACATAACCAGCAAATCTTTTTAATTGTTACTTATCCACTTGCAGCAGTGCTTGTTGTCTTCGACCATTCCTTGGTCAGTTAGGGCACTTCTCATAACAGTTAAATGTCCACTTGCAGCAGTGCTTGTTGCCTTCGGCCATTCCTTGGTCAGTTAGGGCACTTCTGATTAGCCTTACAGATTCGCTTTGTTCACGCGTGCATACCGAGATTGATTTATGAAAGATTAGTTAAAGCTATCTGGGTAATACCGAGATTGATTTATGAAACGTTAGTTAAAGCTATTTGGGTAATGATGTGGGCGAGTTTAACAGATCTATCTTATCTATGCAATTTGGCTTTATATTTATGAAAGTAGATCTGTGCGGAGACTTCGTTTATGATCTAGAGAAACCATGTTTAGGTAACTTTGTGCTTTACAGTATGGTAAAAAGAAATCTTTACACTTTAATTAAAAAAATTAATTTTATATTTTATATAATTGGTACACCGATTAGTTTCTACCCATTGCACAGTGTTACAATAGAAGTTATACAAATTAAAATTAAATTATTTAATTTTAAACAAGGGCTACATAATAGCTACTACCTGCAGCTTAGTTTAAATATAACTAATTAAATTAAAAAAAATATAAATAAATATTTCATTAAAAAATAAAACAGTATTGGTAAATATCATCATCAAAAATTAAGAAATTTGATTAACTAATAATGGGTATATAATATATGCATACTTTATATGTTTTTAATATAATAATAAGCCATTTTAAATTGAAAATATGGAAAAAAAAATTATAATTCACAGAAATGGAAATAATAGAAAAAAAAGAAAAAAAATTTAAAAAGTTAAATAAAAAAAAAAAGTAAATATGAAAACAAAAATTTAGTAACTAATATAAATGGAAGTTACTAAATAGTTAAAAATAAGACTTCAATAAACCACTTTACATATAAATAAATTTAAATAATAAAAAAAAACTAATTCCCAATATCATAAAGGGCAGAAATATTTTGTGAAAGACAAACTAATACACATTGAAAGAAAAAATGAATGAGTAATACATCAACTAAAACAAATAATAATAATATTTATAGCTCACAGTTTTATACATCAAAGAATATGGAATCCTTATCTTGGCCCCTTATTGTTTGGGCTGACAAATGCATTTAATTCCTATTTATACTGGGACAAATAATAATAATATTTATAGCTCACAGTTTTATACATTAAAGAATATGGAATCCTTATCCTTGCCCCTTATTTTTTGGGCCGACAAATGCATTTAATTCCCATTTATACTAGGAGAAGTAGAAATCTAGAAAGTTTGGAAGGAGTTGAGAAAATATCTTTTTTAAATAGCATATCATAACATTTTTCTAAAGGAAAAACATTTTTTGTTTTATTTATTTTTACATGTTGTTTCTAGAATTTTTACATAATCTAATGTTTCCAGGAAACATACCATTTGTGGGGAACAAAATTGTTTATGGACTCTTTTCTATTAAGTTTTTATTTATTTTTCCTTCATTTGAAAAAATTTAGATACATAAGGTGTTCTTTTTAATTATTTTCTTGTTGAACCACAGGGTTTATTTGTTGGATGTATTCTTTGTTTACTTCTTAATTGTACTTTCTCTTTTAACTTGAAAGATGGATTGATTCATGAATTTGGGAAAAACAAAATAATATTATGTGCATAACTCACATATTTTCATGACTTATTTATTTAACTTTTATCTTCAACATATCCCTATCTTCCTTGATTTCACTTGCAGATGAAACAAACATGTAAAGGAAAACAATTTTTTCATTAGACTTCTGAAGCCCATGGTAAACCATCAAAATCCCTATCTTCCTCGATTTCACCTACACATGAGACAAACATGTAAAAGAAAACAATTTCTTCATTAGACTTATCAAGCCCAAAATCACTACTATGTATGTAGATGCTAGGACAACTTGAAAAAAAAATTCCTTCATATTCTTCTATGCTTCCTTGTTTCTTACATAGATATATGCTCCAATATATCTTTTTGCACCTCACATGCATAAAATTGTTCCTATATCACCTTCTTATGCTTAGCCTTTAATAAATATACAAATACTTCCTCTTCAACAACATCCTCAGAACAATTTTTCCTTCTCACATTCCTTGAGTTAGCGGGCTAGCAATATGTGAAGAGCCTAGAGCATGTTCCTTCCATGGTTGATATCCTCTTCTTTGACCTTGAGAACCTAATGAAAGATATGAGGCAAGATGAAATTGTTAATCAATGCCAATTCCACATTATTGTCAAAGGTGGTGGTGGGATGACCTCTTCCACTTCCTTAGCTGAGTCGACACCCTCTACCCCTCTCACAACACATGGCAAAGTAACAAGATGATGAGGAAAGTGAATATGGCATGGAGGTGATAGAGGGTATTGAAAGCTGGCTCGTGAGTGGGATAGTCTAGGATATAAGAAGAAAAAATGGAGGGAAGTGGTGAGTAATTCCCATGCATCGAAGTAAGAAATGTTGAAAGGAGGTAGGTGAGACATTAATCTAGGTGTATTATATCAGGTCTCGACGATCTAAGTTAACATATTTAAACCTCATAATGGCCAATCATGGTATCAGTGGAGTGACAGTCGCTAAGTGTAGGGTGCCACCATTCCTCAGTGGAGTATGTCGTAAAGGTTTCTCAAGCACCCAGCTTAGGGAGTGGATATCCTTCTCAATAAGACGTTGGTAGTGCGGGACTAGGTTTCAATCGTAAGGGATGAGGGCGAGCGATCCTCGCAGTGTTGATGTTCTTTAACCCCTTTTTTGGAAATCAAATCTTGTAGTAAATTTTCTTTGCATTTGACATGGGAGAAGATGATAGCTTCTTGATGAGAGATGAGGCTAACCAAACATTTTATGTGGTAGTCAAAGAGCCATTTGATTGTGCGTTTAGATGTCAAAGAGTCATTTAAAATTCATTGGGCTATTTGAATGATGATCTGAGTGTCCCCATCTGAAATTAGAGGAAATAAGTGGAAGCACATATAAATATTGATGCCTTCTAACATTTCTTCCATCTTTGCAACATTATTTCTTCCATGATATATGTAGCTCTTGTATGTTCTGATGATTTCCCTTGAGTTACTTTTGAACACTCCACCAATTCCTGCATCACCCGGATTGCCCTAAGAATCCCCTTGAAAGTTTAACTTGAAGCGATGGAGGAGTGGAGGGTGCTAGAAAATAGGGAGAGGATATTTCATTATAATTGAAGGAGATATGTAATTAATTTTGGGAGGCTTGAGGTTCCACCAGGCCAAGATCCTTTTTTCGAACAAAGGCTCTTCATAATTATTTGTAGACCAATTGGAAAGGGTTATTGATTCCTCAAGGTGTTTGTGGAAAACGAGGCATATGTTGTTCGACGAGCTTTGAGAATTGGTCAAAATATGTTTCTTGTGCTCCTTCCAAAGCTCCCAGACAAGAAGGATGGGGGTAGTGGACCACAGGCAATTCAGAATGGGGTTAATGAAAAAGGAATTGGGGAAATACCTAAGGGTTTGTGAAATTTTATTTTAATTCCTATTTTATTTGAGGAATTCATGCTCCGAATTTTGTTAGGGGTTTTCAATGAAAGTGCATGATATGAAGAGATATTATATTACTTATTGTTGGTTTTAGTAGAGATAACACCAAGATGGGCCATGGAATCCCTTCTTAATGAAATTTTCCCAAGTGAGGACTTGGTGCTCGGTGTGGACCCACAAGAAGATTTTGATTTTAGGTGAGGTGTTCATGTGGGGTCCAAGTCTTGGAGATTCATGCCACTTAGGAGGATGAAGGATTTCTTGACAAAGAACGTTCTACAGTTTTGTTAACCCGAGTGGATCATGTCACTTATTTATTTGAATCCAATGGTTCTTTTGACGAGCTCTTGGTTGAGGGGAGATACGTTCCATTCATACTTTTGATATTCACAAAGGATGTATGGACCCTAACTACACCGCTAATTGTCTTCTAGGTCCAACCAAATCTATTGAATTGTGTTTTTTCTAGTGCTGAGGGAAAGTGCCTGTGTGAGAGGCGTGGGAAGGGTAGTGGCTAGACTTGGTTGCTACTGGCATGATTCATTCCAAACGTTAATATTTTTTCCATCCATGACCTCCCAAAATTAGAATTTTAGGATCAATTTTATGTTCTGGCTATCCGAATTCCAGATGATGGAAACAGGGGGATGAGTGGTGAGTGTGATGAGGTCTTTCTCGAGTGTACATCTGGCATATTTTATATGCAAATGATGGTCCCATGGTTTCTTTTCTTCTTGATCCATTTCCACCAAATCTTGTCTCCAAAAATGTCTTTTACTACATCCAAGTCACAAAGACCCAGCACAACATGAGCCTTTGGGGCGCAGAGAGTTTCCCATTTTATCAAAGGTCATTTTATGCTTCAAATCTACTCCTCTGCAAAAAAATGAGTGATATATATTTCTAATGCTTTTAAGAACCCCTTTGGGGGCTATTGAAACATAAAATAAGTAAATATGTATAACTTCCAATACTAATTTAAGTAGGATCATTCTGATGGATATATTAAAAACCCAAAAGATATTTTGGGGTCCTATAATACTAGGATTCAAAATTTTGAATTGGCTATTGTTAGTCTTCTAATATTGTATATACTTTTGCTTTCTACAAAATGTCTTCCATACTAAAAAATAAAAAATGCAAAGAGGGTATCTCCTAAAAGAATAATCAAAGGACAAAAAGAAAGAAAGAGATAAGAAAAGTGAGAAATCTGAACCCCAAAAAGAAATCAAACAAATCATGAAAGTGTGCAAATTCAAATGCCACTACTTTTTACTTTACTTTGTAAAATAACATCGTGTGCAGCTTGTCAGAAATGCCACAATCCATGATGGTCAAATAGCATAAGCTTGACTCATTCATGCTTTAAACTTTATGTTGATAGATAGAGAATAAGCATCTAGCCAAACTGTTTAACTTTGGTAGATTAGTAGTTAGGTAGAGAATAAAAATGAGCTCATCAATTTAATATGAGCCATTGGAATTTATAAGGTTAGAATCAGATAGATTGATTTTCAAAATAAAAGGAATTAAAGGATCACCAAGCTCAAATGCACCCAATACAATGAAGAAAAAAATGTTAGGATAAATAACGGGTAGGTAGAAGAAAGGTTTCTGAGTCAAAAGCACATTTATCATGCTTAATCATATGTTTCATGTGCAAGAGGATTTATGAGAAAGAAAATATATCCACAAGATTTTTTACGAATTTCCCCTCATTTCACTATACCCCACATGCTTATTTGCTAATTTCCCCATTATCCCTTCATCACTTACAAATCCCATTTTTCCCCTCATTTTTGACCCTTACCCCTTGCTTTCAGACATCTCCCTAGTAATTACCCTTCAAAAATCATGCCCTACCCAAAACCCCTTTTCTGTATTGTGAAACCCATTTCCCATTGGAAATATTACCTTCCCCCTATTAATTTCCCTATTTCCCTTCAAAACCCACAAAAACCTCTTTGTCCTATGTTTTTATGCCCCCACTTTATCTAATTAACCCCCCATTTCATATCTCTTTGAAAAACCTCTTTTAACCCACCAACCCTTGCCGTGGTTAAAAAACCCCACCACATAACCCATGGTCCCACTTTATTGACCCGCTGCTTATGTTAAAAAACCCGACTTTATTGGTTAATTAATTACGTATATGTGTAATTGAACCCCAAGCCCCACAAATCCCTTCCCTCATTCCCTCTGTGTAACTTAAGTGCGTGATAGCCATCTGATCTCCCACCCCCAGATCCGACAGTGCGCATCCATATCACGCAGGTTCATCCACTGATTAATAATAGCCCAAGAGCACACGAGATTCACGGTTTTGTCTAGGCACTATTCTGTTATGTGGCGGCACCAGGTGAGATCAGGCGCTCGCGAAAAATATCGCTTACCCTTCAAAAGTGGCGCGATGGCCCAGAAAACCACCTCCCGAACTAGAACAAAAACTACCCACTATTCATTCATAATTTATACGCCATAATGTGACCATTACCCCTTTAAAGTTCGGAAAAGCCCCATTTCACTCTTTTCACTCATTTTTTACTACAACAACTGCTTAGCCATTACGACACCCTCAGACCTCTACGACCAAATTGACGATTGTCTGCCCTCTGAAGAAGCTCTGGACACCTAATTGAAGAAACCACTTGACAGCTGAAGCCACCATACCCTCTACATTCACCACTGAACCTAGTTTGCAAGATAAACCACCAATTTCCAGGTATTCTTAGGAAGAACCAAAATGGCCCCTGAATTTGAAAACGTATAGTTTATATTGAGAGGTAAATGAATGAATTAATTAGAATAAACTTCCCTAAATTGGAAAGAAACCTGCTATACACCCCAAACCCAGTTTACAAATTGAAATTACCCTCTCATTGTACCAGAACTCCTAAACCTCACTTCTAAAAACTACTAAAATCAAAATTCATATCTCTACACCCAATTATGCTTCCCAAACCTCTTTGGATGTGAGACATCTGTAAACCCCTCACCTTGACATTGACCAACTTGCATTAGCCGACATAGATTTCCTAATAAAGGATATTGCTTCCCCTGCTTACATTCTAAAGCTCCATTGCTGGATTAAGGAAAAATTCTTGAACCAGAATGATGACATTCACCTTTAGGAGTCTAATTTGCCCAAATATTTATTTCTAGAAGTACACCCATTCCTAAAAATCATCCATTTCTATCATGCTTCCTACATTCCTAGCCAAAGAGCTATTGTCACCCCTAACCAACAAGTGTTATTTATCATCATTGAAAAATCCATTAACCAAATGCTGCATATCCAACCAAGCCCTGATGAGATGCCACTGTCTATTATAGACTTGTTGGACCTCTATGTTAAGTTAGACCTACCCAAAATAGCCCAAAGCTTCCAAACATTCATCATAGGGGAATTTCATACTCCCACAAATAGTCCCCCTTATACTGCCAATATTTTTTCTGAGAGAGGTAGAAAAATTATTGCATCATAGGATATTCCATAGATGAGCATGTGCATGAGGTTGTCCTTGCTTTTTTCTCCATCTTTAGCCCAGGCAAGCCTCCTGTTGTTATTTACAACTATGCTAAGTTCATTACAGACAGGATGCATGAATAGTTCACCAGATTATCTACTGAAAGAGTCTTCAAGTACTGTTCTGTATTATTTCATATGTTCTTGTATTATTAATTAGATAAATTCCATGTCCACATCCAGAAGTTGGATACCAAGGGAAATCGAATATCAATTATTTATTGGACATCCTTAATCCAAACGTACTCCACTAAATTAACTTATAAGGACTTCATTGATTCATTTTTCCATCTAGTCATGAATATGCTAACTAGTAGCCCTCAACCTAGAATTAGCCAGGAGATCAAAAGGGTGTTGAATTTGGCCAAGAACAGTAAGGTGGGAGAGTGATATCTATACTAGAACCACACAAATATAAGATTTTATGGATGCCAACTTGCCCCTTACAAACTGCCCAAATTCCTTCCCCTAAGGATATTTGCACTAGAATATTTCACGCAGATTATCAATTCTGATGAAGTCAACTTCCTAACAGCTAGGAAGAAAGCCCAATTCAAAATGAAAAATCAATTGGGCCCCTTCATTTGTAAGACCAGGGAAGCTCGACTAGAGGCAGACAAGATTTTACAACAAATGAATTTCAAAAACAGTTTTATGTGGCAGTATGACCCTCATGGAGTCATAAATAAACTGAGGATTGAGGTCAAATTGGGACCTTTCATCCATCATCCCAGACCATACATTGAGAGGTTTGCCAACCAATCAAAATGGTTGGAAAACACTCTAATTGACATGGATAGCACTGTAGTGGATGTAGAAAATACATTGATTAATGTAGAGGGATAGATTGATGAAAGTTTGTTCCTGCAGGTTACAGAATTAGGAGAAACAATGAATATTCATCCTATTTTACAAACTCCAAAAAATGAATACAGGAACCCAAAGAGAAACAGGGAGGAGGGTTCCATTTCAGCTATGGAAACCATAGAGGAGAAGTTTGACATCAAACGGAGGCCGAAGCTTAATCCTATAACTAAACAAGAAGTAACCATTAAATCAGTGGAAATCACTGACATGGATACAATGGTGGAAAGAAGAAAAGGTACAATAGTTCAGGAGAAACACAACAACCCTCAACATCTAAGAATCAACTGATTGAGAGACAGCTCAGTGTTGAGGTTTCTTCATTCACCATGCTAGTTGATAAAGAAAAGGATATCAAGGATAGGTATAAATAAATTAAGTTAATAAATGGAAACTTGAAGGTCGAAACCTATGCTCAATACTCCAAACACACACTAGCAAATCAAAGTAGGTTGATGTCAGCTTTCGACATCAAAACAAGAAAAATTCAAGTTTCCTTCATGCAGCCAACTGTTTAGCAACCAAAGACATCTGCTGATTACAGAAAAACAAACTTTGAGGTGTTGGCCATGGATGTTCATCCCATTGACTAGATTGAATTCCACAAGCAAGCAAGAGAAATGATCTACTTCGGGTTGACAAGAAAGGCCATGGCTGCATATAAGCTGCAGAGTTCGTTAGATAACATTATAGCTCAATACAAATTGGGAAAGGCCTCCTCACAAGATAAGCACAACAGGATCAAGTCATTAGAGGACTTGGTAATTGAGTTGGTACATGATCCCAATGACATCGAGGCTGGTGATAAATTGATCAAGAAGAAGAATGAGGACATTGTTGCTCTAAAAAAAAAACTGGAACTTTCTCATTTAGAGCACCCACATACAAAAGATGTCCTGGAGAGCTAAACACATCAGGAGGAGATGATGGACCTGGTTCTACAATTGAATGATCAACTGAAGGAAATGGAAAAAGTGTTAGATAGCTTATATAGTTAAAAAATGCTAGTTTGGAGACTTCCCTTGCCACTATTATCCCAACCGTTACTACTGCAGTACCATCCACCTTGGCAGCATCATGAGGTCCTACAACTCCAATGGCTACAACACTGCCAGCTTCTTTAGCGTCTACATCAACAACAGGGTCAACAACAGTAGCTCAACCAGGTGATGAGGCTAGTAAATTAGTCAAGGAAATGGAAGACACATGTCCATTCAGACCACAGAAATGAACAAGTTCAAGGAAATGGTAACTAGTCTAGAGACTCACTATAATATTACATAGATTATGCACCAAGAAGAACTGCAGAAATCAACTAGGATGAATGAAAGAATAAAAATATTGAAGGAAATAAATTTGAAGGAACCCATTGTCCAGGCTAAGGAACAATTATCGGACAATATCATTGACTCTGTCAATGATATTTGGCCATCCATTCAAGTTATTTTTGAACAAATTGACTTAGTGAAAGAGGCTACAAAAGCCATAAAAAGAGTGAAAACAAAACTGGGAGACATGCCAGAGGAAGCCACTAGGATCATTCACTTCCTTAACTCCAAAAATAAGTATGAATTGCACGAATTGGAGATACCTGACAGGACAAGTACAATACTAGAAGTAAAAGGGGTCCTCACCAAGATTAATTTGGTTACGAACCTAGAAGATAAATTCCAAACCATGCAACTGGCTATAGATAGATTCATGGTTAAGTTTGAAGTTTTGAGGCAAAAGGGTTTATGAAATCCCTTAGTAATAAGTGATAAATTAATGCCATAGGAGGACTACATAGAAGAATTAGAGAAGTGGCTAGAGATCAGGTAAATACTTCCTCTATGAAGGGGATGCCAACTGGAAAGGTCATATAGAAAACCTTTGAGAACTTGTTTTACCTCCAACATGAGATAAAACACCTTTTTTGTGAATAAATCCACTTTTGCCAACTACATAGAGGCAAATGAAATTTATGGGAAGATGATAAATATGTAATTACCAGATGTAAAAACATGTGAGAAACTGAATGAATTACTATAGAAATACACAGTCAAAATGTAAAAATATATAGTAAAGGTGAAAAGACATAGTAAAAGGATAATGACAAGCGAGGAAAATGAAAGAGTATCACGAAAATTGTATCAGTTAAAAGGAAAGAGTGAAAAGAACATCCAACGTGAAGACCAACAACAAAGCAGAGAATAAAAGGCAAAATATCACAGCATAAATTCAAAACAACTTAATAAACATGGACAACATACAACAGTTGAACATCTGTCTCTATCTTCTTGCATGAAGATATTTCTTTTCTCCTAGATTAATTCCAAAAATAGTTTGTGATATTTTGTAAACAATTTATGTATAAATACTTCATAATTTGAAGTATTGAGTGTGGATTGCTATACATTTGTAGAGTTCTTCCGATCATAAACCTAAGAGTTATTTTACCAATTTTTCAAGTCAGCAGATTGGACCAAGTAATAAAGAGATTGCATTACAAGACTCATGTGTTGAGCTATTACAACGAAGTATTTTCTTTGTCAAATTTGTTATTTTCTTATGTATCTCACAAACTTAAATGCCATCGAAAGTTGAATGAATTAACTGGAAATTTATCTCAAAATTTGTTTAAGTACATTCTGTTTTGAACAGTTGATCATTTCCATGTTTTCTTCTGATATCTATATCTGAGAATCCATAATATCTCTCCCATCCAAGTTGACCTCTTTCACTTTCTTCATAATCCAGCCTAAAGAACCCTTAATTACTCCTTGTATCCAATTGAAAACCACTTCAACATCCAGCCTTTAGATTTGAAATAACTCTGCTATCTTGCCCTGTAGACACTGTTGTTAGAACTTGATCCAGTTCTGTTTTCTTGAAATTTGACCCCATAGACCAATGGTAAAAGGCATCCTTCTATCCATCTAAGTAAGTTATCCCACCACCAAATCCAAATCAAAACCTAAGTATAATCATAAGTAGCCTAAAATCAAACAACTAAACAAAGTTAAAAGATAAATTAAAGAGCCCTCTTTGAGCAATTAGGAAGGGTAGATCCTAATCTCCAAAGTAGATCTATGGTTACCTCTAATCATTTCTTTCTAATCAACTCTAGAGAACTTTTGGAGTGATAACATATTGGTGACCATACTAGGGACTTTGATCGTCAGTGTAGTAAAAATTTAAGGATTCTCATCTTGTGTCCCTTAAGGTCATTTTAGAGTTGATGTTAAAAAGTTTCAAAAACAATAAAAAATTAAAATTTTGGCTCCCAAAAAGACTCACTATACTAGGGCAAATCCAAATCCAAACCCTGCTACAATAGGTGATGACCCTGATAAAATTTTAAGAAAACCAAAAAAGGTAGAAACTAAAGCAGGTAGTAGTTAGTTAGTTAAAGAAAAATCACTCCCCGAGCAATTATCAACTTTAGAGGATATTCCAATTTATTTGTCATTTGACCTCTCATTGTTTAGAGCTAAATCAGAAAATGCAATTCATGAAATTGTGTTAGACCATAATTTTATTCAATTCATTGAGTCAAAAAAGGTGCCTATACATCTAGATTTAGATAAACTTGTGTTGGATAATTTTGACAAGCTAGAAGCTTTAACCTTTACATTGATAAGCCATATAGATGATGCCTACCTTCAACAATCAAATGAATTAGCTACCCTCACTGCTGCTGCCTCTGAAATTTCTACACAATCTTCAAATATTGTAAATACACCTTCATTTACTACCACCTCATCTATAATATCCACCACAGTTCATTCCCCTAAACCAGTTATTCATCAGCTTAATATCCAACCAAACACCTCAATTGCATATAGTTCATCTCCATCCATTTCAAGCCCTTCCTCAACCACCACTACTTTGCCCCCTAGTCAAGCCAAAATCTCTACCATGGCAAACAGATATGCACCTTTGGTTTTACCATCTCAGCTCCCTGCCATGCCCCAAGATTAGCAAAGAAAAATATTTTTTTTGATGCTACTGATCAGTATACTGCCCAACAACATGTGAACAAAATGATTGACTATTTTCAGTTGCATGAGATTGATGAATCTGATGTCCAAATGAGGTTGTTATCCCAAACATTAACAGGGGATGTTAAGAAATGGTTCAAAGGTTTACTAACTAATCATATTGCATATTTAGTTGCTTTTCATAGATTATTCATTGATAGATGGGAGAGAAAGAAAAACCCTATGAAAATACTATTTGAATATGATAACATTAGAAGAGATCCTAATGAGTCAGTTCAAGATTATTGTACTAGGTTCAATAGCATGTACAATGCAATCCTTGCTAATATTAAGCCTCCAACAGACCTGGCACTCATCAAATTCCCTTATGGTTTTGAAACTAATATGTCATACCAATTAAGGGAAAGAAACCCTGAAACATTGGAACAAATGCAAAGTAATGTTGTTAGTGTAGAAGCAAATCTATTAGCTAAGAAAGCTAGGATGAGAAATGAAAAAAGAGTTGTTATTAAAGAGGAAACCTCCACATATGATGGTGAAATAGATATTTTAACAAAGAGTGTTGAAATAATAATGTATAGATTAGAAAACATGGAAAGAAAAACTCAGTGGGAGAATCAACAACCACCACCAATAAGAAACCCCAACTTCACGAAGAATCCTAACAATGGAAAGAATGCAATACTAGATCAGCAAATTAGACCGCCCTTCCTATTAGGTGAACTTGACTTGGGATAGAGTCCAAGTTGACCAGATAAACAATGATGGTTTTTTGGGCACATGGTATTGTACAGCCATGGCTTATGCCCGTGGTATTATATATAATGGAGCCTATAAAAGGCTGGAAGGACTTCATTGTAATGTAGCCCTGGAGGTGAGTGGTGAAGGCTCAGTTGGCCTAATTGGCCAGGGTTTTGGTCAATGCTAATGACATCTCATTGGGTTGGGTTTTTCCCCAGATTTGGGGTTTTCCGGGATAAACTTGTGTGTTTATGATTGTTTTTGATTATTTTGTGTCTTGTTACTCTCAGTGTATCTTTGTAATTAATTTATGTTATGCAGTCAATTTCTTAACACTTCCAGGAAAACTATAATCAGGGTTCACAAAACCATGAAGAAGAGGATGACACCCACATAAATTTATTAGGGATAAAAAATGAAGATGTTGTTTTTCTTACTCAAGAGGAACAAGAATTGTACATGCTGCAACAATTACAATTAGAATCTGGAGAGTCATTTGACTTTAAACAGGGCTATGGATCTGCTATATATGAGGTTCACAAACAGTATAACCTTAGAAGTAAAAAGAATAATGAAATTCCTAGTAAGATATCAATCCAAACCCAAACCAAAAAGATAACAAAAGCTCTTGTGACCAAAATCCTACAAATCCTCACTACGGGAACTCAGGAGACTTCCAACCCAAAAACTGTAGATATAACTTCATCTGAAACTCAAACTGAAATTGTTACTCAAATCATTCGACATAAGAGAATTCAAAACAAAACTGCTAAAACGCAGACTGAAGTGCCAAGCACATAAAAACAAGATAAAAGATTTTGGTTGCCAAATCTTTCAAGGTCTATTGTCCTAACTTGCTATTGCTAGAGTGGACCTTTATTAATGGGGTATAGGTGTGTATTTTGTAATAGGAATTCTAAAATTTCAATTTAATTATCAATAATTATTTGGCAGATGGTAAGGTCAGACTTCCATGGAATATTTTAGAATATTCATAAGCATTCACAGGTCAAAGGTTGAGATTTGCATTCAAAGTAGTTACTATAAATTAGTAGATAGTAGTTAATATTCACATTGAATAGTTTTACTATGTTGGTCATCTTATATGTTTCATATGATCTTCTTAGTCATATCTCATATATACAAATGCTATGGCATGTCTTAGTCAAGGTCATTTGATTAAAAGTTCCAAAGTTTTTTGAGCAAAAAGGCTAATTCTACAACCCAATATGAAAGTGGTGTGTAATTATGTCTGTGCTTAGCTTGGAGTTAACACGTGTCCTTAACAAAATACTTAAAATTAGTAAAAATATTTCACTTTGACCATTGAAATTATAAATAAAATATTTTGATGTCTATTTTAAATTATATAAATAAAATATTTTGATGTATATTTTAAATTATGTAAATAAAATATTTAGATGTGTATGTGTTTGTTGATTTGACCTTGCTGAAAAGTAAAAATTAATTAAAGATAAAATAATTTAGTTACTAATTAAAAGTAAAGTAATTTATTTACTTCTTAATGAGAGGGAAATTTCTAATTCACTCAATTACTAATAAAAAATATTATTTATAATAATTTTTTCAAAAAAAACAAAAAATAAAAAGTTGCACATGGTCTCTATATAAAAAGATGCAAAAAAAAAATCACTATAAATCTATCTTGATCATTGATTTAATCTCTCGGCACTTAAATCTTTTTCAAATTTTAAATTCAAAAAAAATTGCATATAATGATATTTGATTACTCTTGACTTTGGGGATATCCGTTATTAAAAAAGATGTATTATACATGTTCAATGCAATGATTTAATACGTTATTTTTGTGTTATTAAAATATAATTTTTTAATCAAAACTAAAAATCTCACTTTTCAAGAAAACCCTTAATTTATTATAAAAATCTCACTTTTAAAGAAATTTTTTTTAATATAATGTTGATAACCGAAAACATAAAGAACCAAAATGTCAAAAAAAAAAATTGTATAACCCAAAAATCCAAATTCCATCACTAAATCGAACAGTCTGAAATCTGAAATATGTCTTTAAATATTAGTCTCGGCTGACGACTCGGGCCCCTCTCTCTTTAGATAAAATGCTGAAAGCCCTCTGATATTTTGCTCAGGATTTTGTTAAAACCCTAGGGTATATACGTAACCGGCCACTGAACTTAAATAAATAAACTTATTTATCGAGCACCGTAAATGACATTGCCGTCAGTTATGTCATCGAAATAGCTCAATAAGGAAATGAACAATCGAGCTTACTTACTTATCGAGCACTGTTAACCACATTGTCGCCACTTATGCAATCGAATTAGTTCAATACGGGAATGAACAATCGAGTAAATAGGACTCTGTTCTAGCAGGAAATGCAACTGACTTCACATCATCGTGTGAAAAATTACATATTAAAATTATTTTTTTTTTCCAATCCCAACTGACTTACCATCATCATGTTACTAACGGTGAAAAATGAAATATTATCATGCGGTTATTGTATTCCACCTTTAGGCATTTCTTGCTGTTTTCACTTACCAAGGCATTTAGGTTGTCTTGTACGATCACATCGGATATGACAGTATTATTTTTCCTCTTAATCGTAATCATAGGAGGATAGAATGTTGAAACAAGAAACGGGACGGTTGCCACCGTTCCCGTGAAAAAACGTACAAGAAACAAGACGGGAAGGAAACGCCGTTTTCTGCTGCCGTTCTTGTTAACAAGTCCATATACTTTATGGAAAACATATAATAGGTACTTTAGTTCGCTTGCCATGCTATTCTGCCAGGTTCTCTAGCTGCTCCGCTGTTTTAGGAAATGGAATAAGAGTAAAGTGGGACTGGGAAGCAAGAAAATAGTAGACATCGGCGGCATTGACTTATAGGTCGTTCTCATCCGTGTAGTTTTTAGGTATATATTCATTTAATAGTATAGAAGCCTAGGCGAGGTCCTCAGAATGTTGATCATCTATGTACTATTGTCTTTTTTAGTTGATTTGCTTTGCTATATTGTTCAAACATAATGTAGTTAAAATTATATTAAAAATTGAAATTAAATTTATATTTTTCATTTTTATTTTTAACTAAATTTTTATTTTTATTTTTTTCCACTAGTTTTTTATCACTGTAGTTTCGCTTTTCTTTTTTTGCTTTTAATTTCTGGTAAGATATTAGTAGATATTGGTAATGTCATTGCAGAATTTATTTTATATGTTGAACTTAAGTCATAGCTGATTCCCGGGAATCGGACAGACATAAACGCCATAACAAAAATTGACGTTGCCCTTCCGATCGACTTAAGGATGCCCCATCTTATACGTATTCCATTGCCTAAAATCATTTCACATAGACACATTTCATTCAGTATAAACACTGGCTATTCCTAAAAACATTTCATTGCATAAAATCTTCTTACATTTAAACACATTTGATGCCATGTAATAATCTTACACGTACACCTAAGGACTGATTCGGACTGATTCGGACTGATTCTTCGGTAGTAAGATTTTATAAATAAGAGAATTACCATCGATCTAAGCACGTACGAACATAAAAGGAAACGTAGATAGAAGACAAGTTTGTATATAACCACTACGTATCTACTTTTGGTGAATCTCGGCACCCCATGGAGCAAAATTTTCACAGACCCGGGGGTTCATCGTGCCCTATTCCTGGACTATGACCCAGTGGAAAAGCCATACCTCCATCCTTCTTTGTTGTCATATTATGCTCGTAATTTTCATGAGGAGAATGGTCATTTGCCGTCTTAACAATTTCATGGCCATGAGCTATGGCCAACTTGTTCTTCTCAACTACTTCGCTGCCCAGAAGACCGTCATCCTTCCCCTTAGGGTTGATACTCAGGAGACTGCGGTTATTTCTCACTGCAGCGTTAAACGACTTGATAAGCCTAACGTCGGCCGATGAAAAGTCAGCCACAAGAAACAACAGCAGAATTATAACAACTGTCGCTGTGGCCTTCATTTTTCAATGAATGCCCAGATTCTACCACGTTACAAGTGATCGAAATCAGTAGTTCAGAGCTTCCTCAAAAGACAATCCACGATCGGGCCGTCAAAGAAAAGAAATACTCTTATGTCGAATTGGCTGAGCTCTCTGCAGTCCTATATATAGATATTTCTCCCATAGATTTGCATTATAATAAGCATAGATGCTTCGGAAATTACCTTGTCATGCTCTACTACAAACATGCAATATTTTAGTGCTAAATTCTTCTGATGACCGATATGAACCATACATCTTTCGCTGTTCATCTCTAAATTTCCATATCAGGTTTACTGCTGCCTTTCGGTCTCTATCCTCCAGATCCTTTCTATAGTGTAATCAATTGCAATTTTATAACATTATTTTTGCGAAGGCATGTGTAGTTGGTACATTGGTATCGACAATTGGTACCTTCCTGACGACATAGTCTTTGGCATCTGTACTTGATATCGGAAGAATCTCTATTGACAACTAACATGCTGCCAACTGTAAATAATTTCATGGTTCACAATGCTCCTTGCAACCTTTTATCTTCCAGTCACTTATTTTAACTATCAACTCGCAAAGCTAAAGAATCTTGCACGACCACTGATGACTAGAAAACTGTTGAGCATAGCCAGCAATTTCTTATAGTTATTAAATATGCACTTGCAGCAGTGCTTGTTGTCTTCGGCCATTCCTTGCTCAGTTAGGGCACTTCTGATTAGCCCTAGCTATTCGCTTTGTTCACTTAGGCATTCGTGCATACCGAGATTGATTTCTGAAACATTAGTTAAAGCTCTCTCCGGATAATGATATGGGCGAGTTTAACGGATCTCTCTTATCTATCCCATGTACGCAATTTGGCTTTATATTTATCAAAGTGGATCTCTGGTAAGACTTCGTTTCAGATTTGAAAAAATCATGTTTCGGTAACTGTTTTTTCTTACAGTATAGTAAGAATAAATATCGACACTTTAATTAAAAAATAATAATTTAATATTTTATATAATTTGTGCACGGACCGTTTTCCACCTATTGCAGTGTCACAATAGAAGCTATCAACGTGCTTAATTTTTCATGCAGGTAAGATGCGTTAACTAATTTCTTTATAATATGAACAATCTTGTTCTATGTTATGTTATTTGCAAGTTTGAGAGAGGTGATCCATTTTGTGACCTACTCTCATGTCGAGAATAATCGAAGACTCCTCTCTCGATGAAATGGGATTTCTAGGCATACATAGAGATAATTTACAAATTTGCATGGGGATATATAAATAGATGAAGATAGCCCACCAATGTTATATATAGAGATAATTTATTAAACAACATATTGGAAATATGTATGGGAGATATTAATTTTTATTTGTTAAATGTTTAAAGCGTGGGTTATTAAGTAAATTATTTTGTTTAAGAAGTTTTTATTCACTTTTAATTTTAAGTATGGTTGAGATATTTTGTTGAGTAACTAAATGTTAATCTATCTTTTAAGTCTTAGATTCTTGTATAAATATGTGGTAATATGTTACAATAATAATAAATGAAATATATTTCTCTTGTAATAATTCTGTTTTAATACAGAAGTAGGTTAGGTGTCAATCTCTCAAGGGAGAGCTTATGAATATGAGAGAGATGTGAGAATAATTTGTCATAGGAATAAGTTATCACTCCTGGGAGTAGATTATTTAGTTGCTTGTGAGTGATCTTTGGTGTGAGTTTTTCATGTCTAAGTGCACTTACTAGGATTCCAAGCTCATTGTTATGTGGATTGCGTGATTATGAGAAAGTAATACATCAACTTAGCTCATTGTTATGTGGATTGTGTGATTATGAGCATGTAATACATCAACTTTGTTTTCATCACAGAGGATAGATTCTACATGTGCCACATGATGATAGTCATTAAGAAAGATTACACTCCAATATTTCATTACCAAAAGGATCCACTACAGACACTCCAAAATTTAGTATAAAATAGTTAATTTTGATGAGTAAGAATTTTTGAGTGGGATGTAGAGGGAGCATACTCATGCTTGACACAATTAAACGTGTAGTTGTTCTTAGGAATTGAACAAGGGATGTGACTAAAGCACCATAGATTAAAATTTAATGTGAGAGATTTCACATGGAGGATGGACACATGGAGTATGGTGGTGTTCTGAGATGAATCATGCACCGTAATATCCCATGTATGTAATACACAAATTAGAGGATTTCATTATAAAAGTGATGTTTATTATGAACTATTTTAGTTTTTGTGGACATCACATGACCCTTGAGATTTAACGTTTGGATATAATATCCAATCTAGTAGTAGACACTAATGGTGGGCATCTATACTCCATGTCATGGGATAAAACAATGAAGATGTGGATAATATCATATTTTTGTTGGATTGAATCATTTATAGTTCATAAAAATGTCATAAATACACTTTCCCTTTTACTAGGGGAACTCAACACACTTTATCTTCTTATTCACGAATAAAGGTTTTAGAAAAAGCATTACTTAACTAGAAAAATAGTTTTGGAATGCCTTTACATAACCATAAATCAAATGTCACTTCTTCTTCTCTAAGATTATATGGATTGATTGGAAGAAGATTGAGCGAAGCTTGATCTCAAGCTTTCTCTTGGGATGGGCATATTTTGTAAGACAATACTTGAACCGGTCCCAGAGATAAGGAAACTTCATCTAGCTCCGCGAAGTTTGAAACTACAAGTCACAGAAGCACTACCAAAAATTAATAACGGATTCATGCAGAGCCCTCCGTTGTTGTAACAATTTTCACTCAAGATGGTCTGGATCAAAATCATAGAATATGTCTTCACTAAGATCACAAAAGTGCCCAAATGAGTGCACGGTGTCAGCCGATAGGCTGAGCACCCAATGAAATGGAGATTTGTGAAGTGTGAATGCAAGCAGCAAACCAACTTGTTCGTCAGAAAACTCGTCTTCCTCATGAATCATGGAAAGAAATTTATGTAAGTGCTTAGGCCAGGCCACTTCACCTTCACCATCATATGTGTGACTAGACAAGAGATTGAAAATTTTAACCAAGATGGAGATATCTTCACGATTCGAAAAACACCTCAGGGGAAGAAGAATGCAAGACTTCATGAAAGATATGCAAACGTTCAAAACATGATGAGAGGACACTACTTGTCATCAAGCCCTCCTTCTAGCACCAGAAATGTTGAGGGTGCTGGACCTGCCAACATGTCAAGGGGATCTCTCCAGTAAGAAGTCTCAATTAGACCTTAGATCGTTTGGTGTAGGAGTCTGAGCAGTGTGTTGTAAGGTAATTCCTTGACCGCGATGTCACATAGAGGCAAGTAAGATAACTCCGTCAATAGCAATGGTGTGACTGATGCAGTGAGTCAAGGAAGGTGTATGATATTTTCCAACACTTTGAAGGGAGAGGAAGGTGAAGGTGAGTTCTAGGCTGAAAGGGACTAATCCCACCTCAACTAGGAACACACCACACAAAGGACATGCACAGCTTCTAGTTGAGGAGTCCACTTGGATGCGGCAGTCACATCATACAAGCTAAGATAACACAAACAACACCCAATGAGATGAAGATTTGTGAAGTGTGAATGCAAGCAGCAAACCAACTTGTTCGTCAGAAAACTCGTCTTCCTCATGAATCATGGAAAGAAATTTATGTAAGTGCTTAGGCCATGCCACTTCACCTTCACCATCAAATGTGTGACTAGACAAGAGATCGAAAATTTTCACCAAGATGGAGACATCTTCACGATTCGAAAAGCACCTCAGGGGAAGAAGAATGCAAGACTTCACGAAAGATATGCAAATGTTCAAAACATGATGAGAGGACACTACTTGTCATCAGGCCCTCCTTCTAGCGCCACAAATGTTGAGGGTGCTGGACCTGCCAACATGTCAAGGGGATCTCTCCAGTAAGAAGTCTCAATTAGACCTCAGATCATTTGGTGTAGGAGTCTGAGCAGTGTGTTGTAAGGTAATTCATTGACAATGATGTCACATAGAGGCAAGTAAGATAACTCTGTCAATAGCAAGGGTGTGACTGATGCAGTGAGTCAAGGAAGGTGTATGAGATTTTCCAACACTTTGAAGGGAGAGGAAGGTGAAGGTGAGTTCTAGGTTGAAAGGAATCAATCCCACCTCAACTAGGAACTCACCACACAAAGGACATGCACAGCTTCCAGTGGAGGAGTCCACTTGGATGCAGCAGTCACATCATACAAGCTAAGATAACACAAACAACACCCACGGATCAGTCTGAGACGAGTGTGACAGTTGTTATAGCAAGGTTCATGTGAAAGGTCTGTCTGATGTCCGACAGAGAAGTCAACACAGACGGTGACAACATTAATAACATATGCAGCACATTAACAACAATATTCATATAATTGCATACAAATCATTTCATACACAAGTACATAAAATAAACAACATATATCATTAAGGAAACTGGAGTAGTCCAACTACAATAAAAACATGTTCATGAAAATGTGCTGGCTCTTATTATATAAAGAAGTGTAAGTCACAATCATACAATACATCTATGTAAACCTTCTAGCCCCAATAGTGGAACGTTACAACCACATTTGCCTGCTCCTCCAAAGAGATGTACTGGATTCGTGCAGTGGAGAAGCCAAGGCATGTTACAATACTATCCAAGCCTTCTTCAAGATAGTCTTAGTAGAAGTTTAGCTGACCAAAAGCCCTTACAATGAGTTATAAGGGACTATTTATACCAAACGATGGGGTGACCGTTGATATTCCTCTTTGTGACAGTTCCACTACCCTCATGACTCTTCACCTACTCTATGACTATTACATCCAACCACTGACACTTGACTTACACTTGACATTACTCAACATTACAATGCACATGTACTCATGTGAGACAACATGGGTTGAGCAAGCCTTGCAAGACATCATTGACACTCGGTCCATTGTGATGAGACCAACACTTTGACATGCTTGTGATGGTGAAGGTGGTGAGCTGATGCCAAGATTGGTCATTCATGATGGTGTGCATGCACCTCATGGCGACATCTTTCTTAAGAGAACTCTTGCCTCCGTTGCAACTAGTGCATTGGTTCAGGCGCTTCATGCAACTCGTTGGCTAACATGCGCATGGTCTTCTTGGGTATGGTTGAACCGAAAACACATTGATGCATAGTGTCCATGTTGATCTTCAAGTGTGTGCTAGTGGTCATGCGCATCAACTCTCCAAAGTAAATGTTTAGCCTCAGTTGGACTTGCTTCCTGTCTTCGCCTTGGTGAGTGTGTTGAATGGGTTGGATTTCATGCATACACTCAACGGCATGCATGTTGTTGAATCACTTACATGCGATCAACAAAACTACTCACCATTTCTACTCTGTGTCAGCTGCTGGGATGGATCCTTAACTTGTACAGGAGTATTTTCATCCGTGAGTGCATGTTGTGCCCATTGTTGTTCTTGTTCTTGCTGCAACTCATTCGTCTGTTTGTGCAGCTTCATTGATTTTCTACTTCAACACATGCAATTCCTTCTTTGTTCCATCCTATGCCTTTACACGATCTCCATGTTGGACCGTCACTTCATAGCCAGAGAAGTTGCTTTCATCATCAACGGACCTGCTTGAGCTTGCAACCTTGTTCCGCCTTTGTGTTGTCAACAACACTCCTCTTGCATTCGTTGCATTTGGTATGCTATCTTCAACTGTTGTTCATGATGCTGCTCATTGTGATGCTACTATTGTCATATCTTCATGTCCCTGCCTATGAATAACTTGATGTCTTCATGGGAAGGCAACTCCATGGACACTTGGTCGACTACATCTCCAGGTGTGCTCTAGACAGTGTCTTTATCTCTGCTCTCCTGGAAACCATTGTACCTATATTGCTAAGAGGTAAATGAACCCCTGCAATACCTATAAACATGGAAACACTCATGGCAAGAAATATATTAGTTGAAAACCAAAATTAACATGAGAAATGGCTTGTAACATACGTGGGTGAATGATCATGAAAGTTGTGCAATTCCAGCCGGGAGGTCGGGAGCCCGACTGCCAAGAGCACAAGGCATAGTCTGAGCTGTTGGAGACTAAGTGACTGTTGGAACTGTTCAATGCATAGTTTAGTCTGGCTACTAACTATTCAGATTGTGAAATGCACAATTCCAGTTGGGAAGGACTGTTGGCCCAAGGACCAATTTAAGCAATTTCTTGGGCCAAGAAGCCACTGTCCTCCACAAATGCAGAAAATAGTCCTGGAGGCTAGTTTTGAGCAGGAATGCACAAATCTAGAGAGGAAGGTGGCCCCTCCTTTCCCAAATTACGCAATGCACCTGTGGTGAAGGTAGAGCGAGGGCCAAGGTTGGCCCGACTCGCCGATGGGAAATTGAAATAAAGTAAGTCAATGAATGCATGGCGACACTAAGTGATAGAAAAATTGATTAATAGTGCATGAAAAACATGAATGAAAGATTCATCAAACAAATCAACATTCATGTGGGTGAGGTAGTTCGCTGGTTGGGTGAACGTCCATGCAAAATACTTTAATGCATGTGACAACAGTGAGATAGCAACGAAAAATGAAACAAAGCTAGGACAAGTTAGTATACATGTAAACAACATCAAGCATTCAAAGAAATCAAGCAACCAATACTCCCACAAGCGAAAACACAAAAACCAACATAAATGTAGCAAAAGGCATGGTAAGCAAGCTCACCCCAAAACAACTGAGATGAATGTGTCAACTACTCCTAGATGTGATGTGGGATGTTAGAGCTGCAAGGTTGATGTGAGGAATGAGCTCTGAAGTGTCCAATTGAGGAGTTTTGACAACATCAAGGTTGTGACGCGTATGCCACAAATCTAGGGGAAGCAACACTTGGTGGGAGGTTTCTGAATTAATCCTTGCATGCACCCTCCAACTACTAAACATAGATTCCTGAAACAATGGATGTCTTTGCATTCTACGTTAGGAGAAGCATCCCATGCATGCAAGGAAATTTTTCTCGGTCCCAAAGGGAAATGGTCAACTCAGCTGCACATGCAAGACACTACTCGACTACTAGAGAAAAATGTGCATTTTTGGCTGGGAGCTAGGCTGAATTCCCAGGAGATTTGCACAATTTTTGGGTAGAGCAGCTGACTTCTGCCCAAATTTGCACAAATTCTAGGCTGAGCAGCGCTGTTGGGGAAATTTGCAGAAATCCTGCTAGGAGTGTTGACTAGCAGGATTGCTCAATCCAAGAGCCCAATAGGCTTCCAGATAACATTGCACAATTTTTGGAGTGAACACTCATTTCCCTCTAGAAATATGCAATTTTCAAGGGGAAGCTACTTAGCCTGTAACCCGACCAAGTCTAGGTGAGCATCTTGTGAAGGGAAAGGATCAAACTGTGATTAACAAGCTCCTTTGTGCATTAAAGACACTGAAGTTTTGGGACTTGACAAAGCAAGGCAAGGTGTTGTTAAAGGTTGGTAGGGAGGCTCCAAAATAAGCTAAGGAAAAATTTTGGAGGGTGGTTGTAGCCACTACAACAACTTAATACCCTAAGACATCAACAATTTATAGTACAGACTGAAAATCAATCCAAAGAGACGGTCTTTCGATGGTTTGCCAAACTTAATGAGAAGAAAAAAATGAAAGCAGGGTGAAAAGGGTGCAGGCTTCACAATTGGAGTCACCAATTTGTTAACCAGGAAATCCACTCTACGAATAGAAGCGATCCCTCTAGCCCAATGTGTGAATCTTGTAACAATCGTGACAAAACAAGAAAACTTTCCTAACCTAGAGAAGAATGATAAATGAAAAAGGGATATGGCCTACCTCTCTCCTATGTGCTCAACCTTTGATGATGATCCCGATCCCTTACCTCCCAAGCTGGCTCCTCGTTGTTCCTTGCATATGAATACCTATAAGAGAGATCAAAATACAACAACAAGAGAGATCATACAATATGCATTCCAACGTAAGTTATACAACAAATCAAGGAGTATTTTACTAAGAAAATTATAATAGACAAGCTTATGGGAAGTAAAACATGCTTTGTATTAATGATTAATTCAAAGAGGCAAGCATACAATTGACGCCTTGATGTTGAAGTCCTCCTTAAGGATGGTTCCAATTCTAAGATAAACTTAACAAGATATCCTTTTCCTCTCTCACCAAAATGGTGACATCTAAGCACAATTGAACATAAGCATGCCAATTAGCAACTACCAACCCATTGAGGAAAGTGAAGAATGGATTTATAGTGAGGGAGAGGGAGTTAGAGATACACCAAATGGGGAAGAAGGTCCTTATCCCAAAGGTAAGATCCCTAAAGGTAGGATCAAGGGCTCTAAATGGGAGTAATCAACCATATCTTCATCCAACAATTACTAGCTTGTCGTTCTCGAGGCTTCTAGTAAGAGAAGCTTCTACTCCATTTTTGGAGAAGATGATTGAACATGATAAGCATGGATTTTCCTATCAAAATTTGTGCTGCTAGCACTAATCACTAGTTAGACAAAAGGTTACCAACACATATTTTCCTACTAAAAGTAGCGTTGGTCTTGCAAATGAGGGTATTTCACAAGTTTTTCTAGAATTTCTTCAAGACATTAGTTCTCTATCTCTTCAAGGATGTATTGAGCATATCATTCATGGTGAATACGTTTACACAATCTTTTTCCTTTTACAACACTTTTTATGACCGTGGAACAAACGATGACACTTCAAGTATATATTTGGGAATGTGACAAAATATTCTGTAACAATAGCTTTCAAGAAGATTACATCACTGCAACAACTAATGAACACTATACAACTACATCATGCCAAAAAAATTCATCACAAACACATGAAATATTACCACCATTAGGTTGACCTTAGGCATATGATGCACAATGCCAAGACCCTATTGACATCAATGCCAACACTATAATGTCAACAATATTGCACAAACACACCTTTTTGTACAACACAATAATGGTACAATAGATCATATTTCTAATATATCTTTGAATTTCAATTTCTATGGACATTGTTTATATAGGAACTATAACAAAGTATTATTCTTGTCTAATTCTATAAGGTGTCACGAAATATTACAATTGGTGCATAGTGATGGGTTTGGACCTCTGTCAATTCCATCACTAGGTAAATATATGTACTATTCCCAATTTATAGATGACTTCTCAAGGAATTCACATATTTATTTCCTCACAAGGAATTTTCATTTCCATGATAAAATTCAAAGATCTTAAGACTCTCGTGAAAATTATGATAAAGAATACAATTAAGGTATTGACGATAGATAATCGCTGAGAATCTTGTAGTAATGAAGAATTATGTAAGAAGTGGGTTATAATAATGCAAAATACTACTCTATACACAAATTAGTAGAATGGAACTATTTCCTTCACCTAGAAATCTTACTTGGCTCCTTCTTTGTAACCTAATACCTACTGAACTTCACTTTTTTTTTGTCTTGCTTTACTTCCTTGCGAGTTTCTCTTCCACTTTGAGAACTATCTGACATGCTTCCTCAATAGTTCTTAAAGGTAAAATACTTAAATCATCTTGGATTTTGTATCTTAAACCATTAATGTATCTCGTAACGTTTTCAATTCCTTCTTTTACATGACTAGATATTATTCCTATCGTATAAATTCTTCATTTTATTCTAGTATAAACATTTACTTATTTTTGATATTATGCATTTGCAAATAATATTTAGTTGGCAGTCCCAAGGTAGAAATTTATGTTTTAATTTCACCACCATTTGGTCCCAACTGGTAATCCTCTTCTTTCCTTTGTTTTTTCACCCTGCTTGTAATTTATACCACCATAGTGGTGCATTTCCATTCAATCTAGTTACTCAAAATTTCACATCTTTCTCCTTAGCTACAGTCTCATATTTGAAATATTTGTTTGTAGGATTGTTGTAATTGATCAACTCTTTAGCATTTAATTTTTTCACGTATGTGGGTACCTCCAACCTTGATATATTTGTCATCATATCATTATCTTGATCATTTTCTCTTTTGGAATCACCTCTTCAACATTAGCTTCTTCATATTCTAATGACTCTTCTAGGGTTCTAATGTTATCAGTGATGACACTTCTTCTTTGTGTCATCTCCATTACATCTAATATTGTTGGTATGCCTCCTACCCCTTCAAGAAATATTTGGTTGAAAATTGGTCTTCCTTGACCAATTCTAGCTCCTTGGGTTCCTCAAGCTCTATGTGCCATATTTTACACTACTTACAAATAATTGACTAAATATTTATGTATTAATTTAGTTTTAGGTGATAACATTTCTTATTATTGAGGCCCAACATCTAAATCCATACCATTGTTCTTTGCATCACAATCAATGTAGCAAATGAGGATCCATAATAACATATGTATATAATATTGCAACTTATGATCTCTATCGACCTCTCAAACTATACTTTTATCAAATATAATTGTTAGTCTAGTTTGATTGTGATCTTGCTTACCATGTCGACTAGTGCATTCAAATGCATTATAGTTTCTTCCTTATATCACACCAGGAATGGAAATTCAGCTTCAATGAGGAATGGAAATTTAGCTTGAAGGAGTATTATATAAAATAAAATATATATGTTTATTTCTCTGCGGCTCTTCACTTCTCTTCTCGTTGATATAGATCTGCGGCTCTTCACTTCTCTTCTCATTGATTGGATATTTTGTGGTTTATAGATCTGCAGCTCTTGTTTATAGATCTGTGGTTTTTCTCTTTTTTTCTTTTCTCTTCTCTTCGGTAATCTTATGTGGCTTTCTCTTCGGCAATATTTTATACTCAGCAAGATATCATTCTCTAGATGGCTCCCAGTTTCACGAAAATAGTTGTTGGCTCAGTTCCGTCCGCCTCTCGGGGGCAAGCTCCTACCCATATCGTCAGTGAAGCCCCAGCTCCCACTGTCCAGGTGGTCCAGGCCTCACTCGATGAGGCTTTGAAGTTCTCTGAAAGTGCCCTAATCTGCTTATTCAATGGTTTTTGGCCGCGGCTGACAGCTCTTCACAGTTGGATCTCAGAGGTATGGAAGCCTCTAATTCCTGATGCAATTAATATCTACCCCTGTGCTAAGGGTTTCAATATAGTAGATTTTGAAAACCCTGAAAGCAGACAATGTATTCTAGATTCTTGACCTTGGTTTTGGGTAAAATCAAGCCTATTCTTAAGGCCATGGAACCCATCATTGCCAAACCTACCCTTGCATCTCTGGAATTTCTCTTCGCTAGAAGCCATTGGAAATGCAATTGGGAAATTTTATTGTAGGTTCCCAAAAATAGAGGAATACGCTAGAACCACCTATGCACTCATCTATGTGGAAATAGACTTCAGCACCGGATTCACAACTGAAATACACCTAACAAGTAAAGACTATGTGTGGAACCAGAAACTTGATTACGAAAGTGTCATCTTGAGATGTCAATCCTGCTTTGAGACAGGCCACCTAGCCAAAAATTGCCCAAAAGCCTCCTAGAAAAATTCTGCTAGAAAAAATAACCACAGATTTGCATGGTGGGAAGGAGCACAAAAAGGAAACTACACTGTCATCAAAGAAGAATACTCTTGAGGAAACCTCGAACTACAAGAAATCGGGAAAGAAAGAAACAACTCTTAAGACAAGCAGGGGGAAAGCCCTGCTTAATAAAAAAAAAGTGGACTCGACAACCCCTCAAGCATCAATAGTTATGAGGTTTCAAATACCATGCAAAATAAATCTTTATTTAACAGAAAAACAGATCTCCTAGACTAAACTTCTTCTCCAACTATCTTCAAAAGGACGAATGCAATAGATCGCGAAGCTAAGACACAAATGTCCCAAGAACTAGAAGAGATGAAGGAGATGCATGATAAAGAAAGTTGGAAGACCATAGAGAAGAAAAAGAAAGCTACCACACCAATCTTGCCAAGAAAGACGAGGAGCTAGACTATTAGAAACTAAGAAAATTATATGTCTGATAGACCAATTTGGTCTCAGTGGACATTAACCATCATCATCATTATTGTCGTGGCGGAAAAAGTCGTTTGTGCGGACACAACTGACCTCCCTAGGAGTCTAAACTCTCTAGCGACAAACAAGACAAAATGGAGCGATCTTTCTCTAAATACACCTTTTAAAACATGAAAACTACAAGTGTTTAGGCTTACCTTATTCCAAAACGCTGTTGTTGTAGTCCGTCCTTGCCGATCCAGATGAGCTCCTCCTTCACGTCAATTCCTGCAACCACAAACAATCAAACAATTACCAAGCACTTGCATTTCATATAATAAAACATATATTCAACATGCAGACCAAGGAACACATGAAATAACTCATTAACACAAGCTATTGAGAAAAATAAACCAGTTTGTATTAATAACGAAACAAAGAAACTCTTACAACCTGGCCTTGGTGTTGTGCAAGTTCCTCCCAAGGTCCATCAAGGGTTTTCCTCTACTTTGACAAAGCTCACCCACTTCCAAGTAGAATCAAGCAAAGACAATCTCTCCTCACAAGGTTCTAAATGGGAGTCCTAATTCCTGCAGCATTTACCCAAAGAAAATGTATAGCTTCAACCTCCTCTCCTTCTGGCTCAATGCCTTTATTTATAGTGCTGTAAAGAGGTTATTCAGGTCCACCATCAATGGGATAATCCCCCTCTTTGGGTGGGATAGCTCCCTTATTGATGGGATAAGTTCCTCCTTAATAGGGATACATGAACCAACTGGAGGCGCATCCATTTCATCAAACCGACCTCTAGAAAGTTCTAGAAGTAACCACAAGTAACTTTTTTAAGATGAAACTTGCGCATTTTTCCTTTTACAGAAGGACACACCTGTCCCTTAACATACAGAGCGTCCAAGGACGCAGCCTTTGTGAACATTGTGAGCGTCCCCGCAGGTAAGGCTTGAGAGAACCTGCGTCCCCAGAGATAAACACATTTTTTACAAGACTTTCTCTCTTTTTTGAGTTTGAGATGGATAGCAGAGGCATAAGACTTGCCTAAGAGGGTAGCATGACTGTTGATTGAGCCATACTAACTGTAAATAGTCATGGTGACATTTTTTAGTGTAACAATTATCATCACCATGAACTCCATGTAGATTTCATGTACATGGTATAGGTTCCACACACAAGTCTCAATGCAGATGCAAGCTATACACAATTTGAACGTAGATTTATCTTTTACACAGCCTCTAGGTAGCCTCAATGGTACACACAAGTCGCCAAGAACCATACTGTCCACAAATCCTCCCACCCACAACATTCGATTAGCCATAACTTTCTCATACACAACAACTTTTTTTCAACATCAAATATCTCATGCACTGAATTTAGCTCTAATATCATAATGATTTCAGAGTGTCATAATGGAAGCTACACACAAATAAAAACTAAATGATGCAACTGCAAAAAAAAAAACTAAAACAAACAATATTAATATTCAAAGATCACAATGTTATTCATTAAAAATTTTGGTATCTTTTCCCATTCTTTCTTGAGCCAACAAATGCATTACATTGCTATTTATACTTAGACAAGGAGAAATCTAGGATTCTCAAGGGATAATTCCTCTCCTAGAATTTGGAAGAAGTCGAGAAAAAAACAAATTTCTAGGAAGTTATCATAACATTTTCCTAAATAAAACATACCTTTTTCTTTTTCTTATTATTTTTTATACATATTATTTCTAGCATTTTTACAGATTCTAGTACTTTCTAAAAATCTGCAAAATCTTGGATTCTCTAGGAGTCCTTGGATTTGGAAAATTAAATAGACATTTTATTACAACGCTCTTGCATCAATTATACGTTTCTCTATAACTATGAAGTAGCATATTATAATTAAAGTGTTATTTTTAAATTCTCTCTAATACAATAACTAATAACTTATGCATGTAATGTTAGCTATTGATACTACAAAAAATTTTAATTAGACATAAATAAAATTTTGATTATTTTTTTACATGATTTTTAAATGCTATGAAATTTAGTAAATTTATTAAATAAATTTTTAACAATATGCAACCAATATATCTATTTTTTAACCATGTTTAATGGGTGATTCATTCAAGGTAGGCCATATATACCAATATTTTACGATTGTTGAGGTCCAAGATAAGCCAAATATACTAGGAATTTTTACTTAGATATACTAGAAATTTATGACATAGAAAGAGCCAAATTCCAAGAGGATCACAGGGCCTACTTCCTAAGCTTTATCACAAGAGGCCAAATATGTCCCCCAGTGGAATTTGAAATGAGTTGGAAGGGATAACGTCCTATTATGTCGACCATTGGGTCATCCAATAAGGAGGAAAATAATTTATTTATGTCTATAAAAACAGGTTATGGAAATTATTGGAGCATGGTTTGTTAATAGAGAAAAAAAAAAAAACGGAGGGTGGCATAGCCATTATAGCCTTCATATGTAACATGGACAAACATCGCTACCACTTTCTAAAGTGGGAAATCAACATTGTTTTGGATGGTACATCATCTTAAGTGTTGTAATGACATCAATAGTTGTGTGAAAATGAAAAACTTATAGGATGGGGACATGATTTGGGAACCTTCTCTTCTCCATTCTATTTCTTCACTACAATGGAATTTGGGATTGAAACTTCCTTTAGGTCAAATTGAATACAGGGAATTATAAGTCTTTCCTTCATGTTGTTTCGATGCTTAGTTTCTCCTTCTGCTAGTGGATATTTTTGTAAGTCTCCAACCTAGTTAAAGCAAAGAATGAGAGGCAAATCACGCGCCTCATCACAATCCATCTCCTCAATCCTTACAACCTTTGGGTTGTAAGAAATCTATTAGTTAGTTTTTATTAGCAACGTGGATTTTCCTTCATGTGGTATTTTGTACTAAGGAAAATAGAGCATGTAAGGTCGTAAATCGCCTTTCTAGATTTTACCATTTTAGTGGTTTGTATCTAATGATTTTAAAACAAAAATTTTCCTTGTTCTTTGTGTGGTATAGAAAATTCCTTTGTTTTTCTCAAAACTTAGTTGGTTTCCTAGGAATAATATTTGTATTCTTTTTTTAAAAGGTGGAAGGAAACCCATTAAACGTTGTAGTCTTCTTATTTTACAGGTTAAGGCTCTCCTCTTTGATGAGGTTGATTCCAAGAAAATACCCTAGACATGAAGTTTTATGAAGAGAGTGCAAAGTCTTAGTTGTAAGGGAATTTTATTTATTAGAGGTGGAGCTAGTTTGTGGTCCATGTTTTGTGGTCTATGTCAAGTGGTTTATGGTCTACGATCTCTCTTTATTTTTTTATGGTATGCCTTGCCTCCTTTTTCTAGTTGGTTTCTATGAGACATCAATGAGGTCACTCAAATAAGGGCTCTTCCTATTGTTCCTCTTATGGTTTCTCAAGGCCCCAAGATTATGCCCAATGCTCAACCCATCTTCTTCTTTCACAAAATCCCCTAGAAATTCAATAATGGTTCGAGGAGGTTGAGGAGGTTATAGAAATCAATAGGGGATGTTTATCAGAGTCAGACCTGTCAGCAATAGCAGCTTATTAGTTTCAAAAATATTTCCATACCCAAGGGATCCAAAAATAATATATTTGCATGGTGGAACTATATTGGAATTTGAAATTATTCATTGATAAAGTGTTACTAGGTAGAAATGATGCAATATATAAGATTCAAATGATGATGGGTGAGTTATAGTAACAGTTTAAACACATGGACATACATCTAGAAATAATATAAGAGGTCGTCATACATAAAAGATGTTTTACTCGTCAAAATACTATAGATGGCTAGTTTCCCATGATATGGATCCTTCCACCTCCTCATAGTATATATATGTTCCAATATTTTTTTACGTTTTTTTTATGATCACTATCAGGAATAATTTGAGCTAGTTTTGATAGTTTACCAATATCTCATAGTTATGCTATAATCTTAGGCTAATGAGCCATGATTTTGTAGTATTTTTTGTGATTGAGGATAGTCACTAGACTATGCATATGTTTTGGAAAACAACCCTTCTACTTTTGCATCAATCAGGTTTCCCTGGTGGCAGGTGAAGAACATACATAAGGCTAGACTATGTAATTTCTCATTCAATAATATAATGCTTTTAATTAAAAAAATTAATTTATGGAAATTAGTATATTAAATATTTATATACTAAAAATGTTAATTACATTTGAATTTGATGAATTAAATATAGTTATTGAAAAAATTACATAGAAATCACGAACTTATACTCTATAGTACATAGGATTGCCCTATCCATTTCAATCCCCTCAAATGTAATGAACCATGTTTTACGTTGGAGTAATTAATTACACCTTCCAAGGATATTATTGCAATCACCATGAAGTAATGGCATTCTATTAGAAATTAACTTTTAAATGCGTTTATAGGATGAGGTGTAATGCCAACTGAATTACTTATATGAGAAAAGGTCACTACCAGTGTTGAAGCTAGAAAAAGATAGGAACAAATTCTCTTGTATAGTCCACATTCCCATTGGATACATTTTCAAAGAGTCTAAGGTGCTCAACATCCTTGTTTGACATTTGTCTCTAGGAAATTACACTATCCATTATAGTTACGTTTTATTAAAATGATAGAATGCTTCACTCATGTGGTTATACCACCTTGTAGCTAAAAGGTTAAGCCCTCATTTTATCTAATAGGGAAATATTTGGATTGTTCTAGGAACTTAGCTAATACCAAATGCTATGAGAGATGAATAATAAAACAACAATCCTCATAATCTAATGAACAATTAAATGAAATATCCTATAGCCTTTGTCCTTCTGGATTTCTCTCTCATTATAAGTGATTGGAAGGTTTGATATTTAGAACAAGGATATACTTCATGGATTCTAAGGAAACATATATATGCCATGGGAACCATATTTCAATCCAGAATTGAAACTTATATAGTTGTAATTATGGTTAGATTACCTCATCTCTCGGTTATATTGTATGATCACAACTCCCAAGGACTAATTGGAAAGAAATCAAAAAAATTCTATTGACTTACTATAGTAAAAAAAGAATTTATACACTTACTCGAGAATATGCATGGAGGTTGATTTGGGGAAATGATTCCTATAAACCCCATAAATTAATATTCATGGGTAGATTCACCATGAAGCTCTATATTATGAGAAAATTATCCAAAATCCTCACGCTTATGGAAATTTTACTAAATATTTTTGGAAAGAAGAGTAGTGTCATTCAAATAAGTAGGTAAAAAATGTACAATTAATGAATGAAATATAGCTAAAGATGTGTAACACCACCTTCCAGGTTTACCCAACGTAACCACGCCAACTGTGGTAAACATGAGGAGAGATGCTACTACAATCAGGCTTGACCTCCTATGTTATCTTAAGGAAGTGGAATCAACAGAATATCACCTACAGTCATCCAACATCATCAGCAAACACTTTATTAGACAAGCCAGCCACTCATGCAGCCTGTCCCTGGGCTCAACTACTATTCTGCAGGTTTTAGGCCATAGTTTATTTCATGTTATCAGAAAGGGAGTGGCCAACAACCTAAATTCACTCTCAAAGACCTACCTGCCAGCGAGTGTGGTCCATAATTTCTAGTTCTATACCATCGGCCTCGAGATTTGATACACTTTTCTAGTCCATAATCTTAGCCACTGCATAAACCTTGTTGTAACTTTTAAAATTCATTAAAAACATAATAATAATGTTGTTCAATCATAAATCATCGTTACGACTATGCCTAAGCATCCCCAAGCGGGACTGAAATTTTGTCAAACACTTGGATCAATGTAACCAATAGGTCTATGATACAACACAGGGCATAAATGAGTAAAATGACTTATGAAACATAACTAAAGTGACCACCTCCTTCTCCATTTAACTACTACATTGTCAATTAGGTCTTGCATCCATCCATTTAACAATTATAAGTAAATATATGAATTAACCATGACATGAGCCACTCATTCAACCATTCTTATAACCTAGTGAGCGCTAGTATTGCAGCAAGAATGTTGCAATTCCAAGGCTACCAACTTTACTTTTATCAACCCAGTAGTTCTTACAAACATGGAAGTGTCTGTGCTATATGCACAAGTACTAGTTCTCACTGTAGGTTGTCACTTGGTTAGCTGACGCGAGACCACTAGGAGCTCAAGCCAACTTTTGTAGATTTCAAAAGAAGCTCTATGTGTGATGAAAGGAAAGAAAGATTACCCTACAGATGCTATTTTGACAGCAAAAAGGAGAAACACTGAAATGTAAAGCAAAACCTAGTAAACCCTAATTAACAAGCTAATTCTACTTTTGGCAAGAAAACTATGAAAACCATGAAAGAAATGCCATCACCTACTCAAGGAAGTAAGCAACATCTAACCATGCTATTTCTAGAAGTAAAGAAGAAAAAAAACATATTTTTGGATTTTTATGTGTCTTTATGTGAATTTAACATTTATCTAATTTATTGTGTGTGAGTGTGGTAGCAAACAAGTGGTGTTAGAGTGTGGTTTTGGAGCTTAGGAGGATGTAGGATGGTGTGGATGGGTCCTAGGAGGTCTTAGGTGGCCTTATGGATGATTTTTCCACACTCGGCCTTCAAAAGAAATCCTATAGGAAAAACTACAAGAGGACACAGGAAAATTGTACTATCAACCTACTAGAGAGGTGTGAACACTAAAAGTCCTAGGAATGAAGAAAATCTGTGTTTTTGGGGCAACAAGAGATTATTTGCTTCAAATCATGGTCCCAGAGGGAGGAAGAGAGGCCAAGGCACTATTTCTAGCCTTTTGAATGTTCTCTGATCACTTCTTAACCTACTGCAGAAAGCACAAATGGAAGCAAGCTAATAAATCATCAAAAACAACCTATTCTTAACCATAAGAGAAATACATCTAACAACAAACTAATCTACAAATTGAAGTAAAGCATACAGATACAAGTAAATATAAGCTTGGCTGCTTGGATTAGGCCCTAACCCAAGAGCTTCGGCCCTCTGAGGTAACTCAGTGCTAGCTCAAAAAGGATTCCATCTTCATTATCAAAAAATAGCAAGATTACATAAAACTGTCATAAAATAGTAAGCTCAAAATTTGAGCAGAGTTTAAACAAGCAAAAAAAATTCAACCATAGTGAGGCCGTAGGACTCTCTACTTATACATCTAAAGCTACCAACATCTTCCTTAAAATTAGGGATGCTTGGCTCCCAAAACTTGAGATAACTATCAATCATCTTCCACTTGCTTGGTTACCTTCTAGTGCATGATTCAGCCCTTGTACTCTGAGCTAAATGAAGGGGAATTCGAAGTGAGGAGAAATAAACGAGGGGGACTCCCTCCTATAAGTCCTCTCCTCTATCTACTTCAAGTTATTGCTGCAGTTTGACCACTAGATCCTTGACTTTGACTTCAAAATCCATCAATAATCTGCATTAAATACATGTTAGACCACATGGCATAATAACTAACTCAACTCACCCTATAAGCATAAATATAATAAGAAAATCGTACAATAAGCTAAGAGAATGGTTGATTTGACTAGGTTAGGAGGTAAAATGAGTGCATATAATTACCCATTTATGAGGCTCATCATCACCCCCCTACTAACGGTGTTTCTCATCCTCTGAGCAACCTAGTCAATCTCTTGGTCTTTCATGGCCCTAGTGGCCTCCCTAGCATTCCAGGCTTCTGATGTGGTCTGCTCATGTTCTCCATAAAATCCTGCCTTTCTGTCTATGTCCTTCCACGGTTCCTTCTCTTCTTCTTCTCTTCTCCCTTCCAACATGCCTAATATGAGTGGAGGACTCAATTTGATGCCAATCCAGTTGACCTTCAGCCTTTGCATGGAGCACTTGTACATTAACACTCTTTTCAATGCCTCCTTCAGCCTCATGGGGGAATGGTATTCTTTGATCTGCAAGCTGTGGGGTAGGGTGTTCCATCTACTCATTCATGCATGCAGATAGTCATCCCCGAGTAGCCTAAGAATATCTTCAAAGTGTGCAATGGCTTGTTCCTGATTGGCTAGATATTTAGGGGCAGTCTAAGGGTCATTGGAAAGCAAGTTCTATGTGCTGGTGAGTGCCATAGGATCTGATGACTCAGCTATTATCATCAATCCTTCATTCTGCTCTTTTATTAACAATCTTTTCATTTCTGCTGCCCTCAATTCCTCATGGTTCATCCATGATGCCATGGCCATTAATTGTAGATCCCCTAGCTTGGCATTGGGGTCCCAAACATTCAGGTCTGTGAGGACCATGTTGTGTAGATAGAACTTTGCCATCTTTGCTTTTTCCTTGGAGGTTCTTTGTTCACACAAATCCATGAACTACCTATAGTCTTGGAAAGGAATTATGACTCTTTGTGCTAAAGTTTTTATTTGGAATTGAAGCCATTGATCCTTCAAATAGAGGCCATAAGATTTAGTTGGTGTTCTGCATTGTAATGCTTCTATGGATAAGCTGGCCATGTATGCCAAATGAGTCTCTTTCTCCTACAGCTACCTCCTTAGTAATTCATTCTCATTCTCAAGGTGGCTTCTTGTAATGGCTTCTCTGTCTCTGAGAGCACTCAATTCCCTACCAGATTTCCCTGAGTTTGTCTTCCATGTGGCCAATATCCTCAACTCCTTTGGACTTGGCTAGCTGCATCCACCTATGTGTTCTCACTGTCTCTTTTTCCAATTCGAAAAACAATGGAATTGCAAATTTCTGTGGGATTATCTTGTCTCCCTCAAGTAGTCTGTAATAGGAGCCAAGATTAGGCTAGGGTCCAGGTTCTTGTAGCTCTTGTGCTTCCTCTTTCACCTCTGGCTGTCCTCTTATCTTTTCCTCAAGTTTTTGTGTCTCCGATAGTTTGGACAGTGTCTCTTGTAGGACTGTTTTAGCCTCCTATAGGTCTGGTTTGGGGTCATGTAGAATTGCCTCTCCCTTCCATGTAGAAGATCTTGTAGTCCTCCTTTCATAGGTTATGGGTGTCTTGGAAGGAGATTCTTTCACCTTGGTAGATGGTGAATCTTCAATGTTAATGGGAGTCCTTGTTGAGGACTGAGGTTCGCCTATTTTAATTCTGGTACTCTTCCTTGCCCTAAAATACATGGAGGTTTTTCTTTTCCTCTTCTGCTTCTGCTTGACTGGTGTACTGAGGGTATTGAGGGCAGTTACTACTTCTCTTTTCAATGTTTTGTGGGACTCTTCTCTTTTCTCTACCCTCTCTGCCTCCTTTTCTCCCTCTTCTGTCTCTTTTTCCTCCTCCTACTTTATCTCATTTTGTACCTCCTATTTTGTCTCTTCAACTCTCCTCCCCTCTATTTATTTTCTTTCCTCCTTCCTCTCTTCCTCTGCTATGTCACCACTGGATTCATCTTCTCCTCCTTACTGTTCTCCCTCTTCACTAAGAGCAGAATTGATATCATAGGTTAATGCATTGATGTCATCCTTAGCTGTCATATTTCTGAAAACTTCCCATGCTATAGGGATTGTAAGGGTATGGATGGCTTCTTCTACTAGGATCTTGATTAGGCCATGGTGAGCTAGCTGCTGTGAATTTCCTTTTTTTACCTTGGTGCTGGAGTCAATGAGGGACTGAAGGAGAAATTAAGGGATATTGAGCTTTTTATGTGCTAGGGTATCCATGCCATATCTCAATTCTTGGAGGATTCTGAAATGATATCCATAAACAATGTTGTGCCTCCCTTCACAAGAAATGTATTTGATTACTTGGTAGCTAACCTCATCCCAGGGATATGGTACATTAGCCCTCCTAATTCCATTTTTGTCTTCAATGGGGGTTTCATTATCTTGGAAAAATTTCCTCTTGGCAGCTTGGCCAATTATTTTCTCATCTTTACTCCACGGCAGCCCAAGAGGAATGGTAGTGACCCTACTGATGAATTTAGGGGTTATTTCAATGGAGAGGACTCTAATGGTTATAGTAGCATGAGTTATTGTGTGAACGACTATAGAGAGAGCAAATTCATGGGCAATTTCATCATCAAACCCTCTAAACTTCTCAAAGAAATTCATCGAGATTGTCGTTGTAAATATTTCCACCACTTGAGAATGTGCATGGAGTCTAGTGGAGTTAGTGGGATCTTTTCTCATAAACCCCCCTGTTATACTACCTATACTTCTTTTCAAAAACTAGATATGGAGGTGGAGACAAAGAATTTTGAGTGAAATAAAAAAACAGAGGGCACTGTGTTTTTCTTTTTAAAAAACAAATTTCCTTCCTTTTTATGTATTTCTACCCTCTTAAAGACTCATTATATCTTCAATGTGGGACCAACTCTTTCACATTTTGATATTAAACATAGGGCATTCATGAACCCTACCTCTTCAATCTGAAATTCGTGCCAAAAATCACGTTTCCTCCCTTCAAAATGACTCACTTCCCCTCTTGTAGAAGCTTGCTATCCCTCCTGTAGATTTCTTGTAGCTGCTCCTATAGAAAATGACGAGAGAAAAAATATGGAGGAAATCGATGGAGAATGGTGGATATGAGGCTGTGGGGGCATAAGAAGACTATTGTGTGGCTGAGTTACAAGGAGAAATTGAAGAAAAGGTGGTGAGAATGCGCGGGGAGCAGTGCCCATTACCTTTTATGGTTGTTTTCGGTTATGAGTGCTAAGCTGGCAAGGTATATATTGCCTAGATTAGGACCGTTTGCCCCCGCCTGCTTTGTCATCATGACCCCCCTCGTAACCATCCCCTCATTACTACATCGTAGTTAACTCTTCCGCCCACTACTTGTCCTTCGCATCTTTTGCTTGAGTTGACTGTGCACACATGTAGCTGATATCTCGGTTAAGTGGAGTCAACTAAATGAAGGTGGCCAAGTTAACTGACCACCTTTCCCTCTTTCGATTTCAACCATCTCGTTTCCTTTGTATGATTCCTAATTACACAAATGCAGATAGAGGAGTGACTTAGCTACTTACCTGTAATCCAAGTGTATTTGCTGCCATCGATTGTGAGGTGTTGTGGCTTTCTCTGTTGTATGCCTTCATTTTCCTTCCTGGATGTTGTCTCTGATTTCTGATGGGTTGTTGTGTGTTTTACAAGTTCTTCTTTTTCTCGAGTTGAGCTGCATGTGCCATTTCAACATTTAGATGTGTTGTCCCTTTCTGTTGGTGCTAGACTATGGGATCAACTGCTATAGGAATTCCTACAGGAGCTCCTGTAGCTGCTTCTCCCCTTCAAAATTTAGCTATTTCCCTGTCCTTGGAGCTCGAGAACGATGCCAGAGGCGGAGATGAATGATGGAGGGATAGTAGGTAAGATTTAGGTAAAGTTAATGGTGCCTTTTCCTCCTTTTATTTTTTATTTTTTTTCAAAACCGAAAAACTATTTTTCTGTGCTTTTTCTTTTAAACGAAAAAAAAACAATAACGATGCTTGGAGTGTGATGTAGGCTTGGAAATTATGGAAAGGAGGTTTGAATATGGTAAGAGGGATTATAGGTTCCTCATGAAGCTTCTCTTGTTCCTCAAACTACCTCCTCTAGGCAATTTTGGCTCTCTGTAATTCCTACAGGAGCCTCCTATAGAAAAAACAGAGCCTCCTGTAGAAAACACAGTTATGGAAGAAGAAGTATAGTGGGGTGAAAGAGATGCCAAAAATGATGGAGGAAGGTGTGGAGAAGATGAGATGGAAGCTAGTATGAATGTTAAGGTCCCCTTGGCACCTTCTTCTGCTCCCTATAGTCCTCCTGTAAACCTGCAATGCAATAAAAATTCATTTTCTCTCTCTCTCTCTCTCTCTCTCTCTCTCTCTCTCTCTCTCTCTCTCTCTTTTTGAAAACAACTAGGGCACCTTACAGAGGTTTTCACCTTAATTGCCTGCCTTGGGTGCCCCCAAGGGAGGTTTTTACCGAGGGATCTTATTCTTTTCCCTTTTTTCATGACATCACTGGGCCGCCTCAGAAGAGGTTTTCATCCCAATGATGGGACTCAAGTGCCTCATGGAGGTTTTCACTTGAGTCCTTATTTTTTATCTTTTTTCTTTAGCGAGTGGGTGAAGTGGAAGCTAAGACATTCTCCACTACCATCACTGTTTTATTCAAATCTTCAATAAACTCTGACTTGGAGAGGGGTTTCTTGTAGACTTTCAACCAATGTCCATTGACAAGCATGGGGATGGCTTCATCATCAATCGTTCTGATCAGAACTGAACCATTGTCATTGCATTTCTCCACAGTGTAGGGTCCCAGCCATCTTGTCCTCAGCATGCCTTTGATATCCTTGTATCTTGAATCATAGAGTAGTGCCCAATATCCCTCTTGGAATTGCTTCTCCCTGATATTTCTATCATGCCATATCTTTCTCTGAAGCTAATCTACCTCTGTATGGACAAGGGATTGAAATCTGTATTCATCTAATCCATTGAGCTGAAGTAATCTCTCCTTCTGTGCATGGCTGAGGTCTAGGTCTAGCTGAGCTGCCATCCTTAGGGTATTGAATTCAAACCCTATTGACAACAAATAATTCTTCCCATAGACAAGTTCATAGTGTGTGAACCTAGTGGTGGTCTTCCATGTGTGTTGTAGGCCCAATTGGCCTCAACTAATCTATCTGCCTAATATTTTCTGCTGCTGCTCACTGCCTTGGTTAGGATCCCTTCCAATGCTATATTAGTGACCTCCACTTGCCCATTGGCTTATGGATGGTAAGGGGTGGAAGTCCTGTGCTTGATCTTATGATGTGTGAGTAGGTCTCCCCAAATTCCCCTAAGCAGGAGCAACTGCAAAGAGATAGGGTGAAGTGTACACTTGGCCCTTTTGTAACTGAGCTGGAACCTCTCTTCATAGTCTTCCAGGGACTCATCACTTCTTATGGTCATTCAGAAGATTTCTTCTTCAGTATATTTTGACCTATAATAGTCTCAATAATTGTTGTTAAAGGCCTGTTGCATGTGAGCCCAAGTTGTGATGCTATTTCCAGGTAATCCCATGAACCAACACAGTGTTGTGTCCTTGAGAGTAGAAGGTAACAATTTCAACTTTTGCTTGTCTTCTGCATAGTCATAAGTTCCACAGATGACAAAAAACTCAAGCAAGAAGGTGTCAAGATCTTCTGTAGTCAGACCATGGAAGTGAGGTAGTGATGAAGGACTTATATTCTTCATTTTGGTGTCCCCATTGGTCTCCCGAATGGAGAAGGTACCTTTTATTCTCTCTCCATTTCCCCTAGCATTTCTGTTTTCAGCCATTGGATCTAGAGGAATGTTTTCTTCTTCTTCTTCCCCTATAGGTTCTTCAAATATGTCTGGATGTTCACCTAAATGTTTTCTTGATTGCAGCCACCAAAGAGGAGAGAAGGTTGGCTACGTGAAGCAGTGGGGGTGTTGGGTAAAAATTTTCCTAAGTTATCTCTACTCCTACGAGGCATGAAAGGAAATATTTTTGGTTGGTTTTTTATTTCTTTTTCCCCACAATGAAAATACCTACATAAACTAAAATTGTGATTGAACAAAACAAAGCGCAACTAGCTGAAAGGAACTTGCTGAATGGAAATTTACAGAATTGAAAAGGAAAGCAAGGAAAAACAGAACTGAAAGAAAATAAATGAATAGTAAACTTTTGCCGAAATAAAGTATTAGCAGAATGTTGCAATATGAAATAGAAGAAAGCAATAATCACAAAATACTATGATTACTGCTAATAGTTTATTTCGGCAAAAGTGGTGAGCACCAGTATTACAACAAGAATGTTGCAACTCCTGGGCTACTAACTTTACTTTTATCAACCCAGTAGTTCGTAACAAACTTAAAAGTGTCCGTGTTATATGCACAAGTACTACTCTCACTACAGTTTATCACTTGGTCAGCTGGTGCGAGATCACTAGGAGCTCAAGCCAACTTCTGTAGATTTCAGAAGAAGCTCTATGTGTGATGAAAGAAAAGAAATATTACTCTATAGATGCTATTCTGATTATAGAAAAGAGAAAGACTGGAATGTAAATCAAAGCCTAGTAAACCCTAATTAACAAGCTAATTCTACTTTTGCCAAAAACACTATGAAAACCATGAAAGAAATGCCATTACCTACTCAAGGAAGTAAACAACATCTAACCATTCTATTTCTAGAAGTAAATAAGTGAAAAAACATATTTTTGGATTTTTATGTGAATTTAACATGCATCTAATTTATTGTGTGCGAGTGTGGCAGTGAACACGTGGCATTAGAGGGAGGTTTTGGAGCTTGGGAGGATGTAGGATGGTGTGGATAGGTCCTAGGAGGTCTTAGATAGCCTTCTGGAGGCTTTTCCCACACTCAGACATCAAAAGAAAGCCTACAGGAAAAAATACAAGAGGACATAGGAAAACTATAGGAGGAAAACAGGGAAACTATAGGAGGTCTACAGGAGGAGGCCGAGAGCAATTTTCACTATTTTGAGGGTATGAGAGTGGGTGGAAAATGTGGATGAAGGTTTGAATGAGGTGTTATGGTGCCTAAGGTATACCATGAATCACCAGGAGAGAGAAATATGATTGGGTTTGCTCTAGGACAGAGGAAGAAGTTCTATGAAAAATGAAGGAAACTAGGGCAGAATTGAGGTGAGGTTTGGGAGACCTATAGGGCATGGATCATATGGAGGGTGTGGTTGCTAGTAAGCTGACCTACTACTAGAAGAGTTCTCTTGCATAGAAACTAACAGTCAACCAAGAAAATCAAGCAACCAATGAAATGAGTGCATCCTAGGAAAAACAGAGTTTTGCATTAAAATGGCCTAAACTATGATGTATAAAAGGAAATGTTGTGAAATGATGTAAGAGAGGAAAGCATGTGAAAGAACTATTGCAAATCAGGAAGTGAACATGATAAAGAAGATCTAAAGCAAAGTAAAAACGGACTATCAACCTACTAGAGAGCTTCAAACACTAGAAGTCCTAGGAATGAGGAAAATCTGTGTTTTTGGGGTAGGAAAAGAGTCTTTTCCTCAAATCATGGTCCCAGAGAGAGGAAGAGAGGCCAAGGAACTACTGCTAGCCTTTTGAATCTTCTTTGATCACTGCTTAACCTGCTATAGAAAGCACAAATGGAAGAAAGCTACTAACTCATCTAAAGCAACCTATTCTTAACCATAAGAGAAATACATCTAACAAAAAACTAATCTACAAACTGAAGTAAAGCATACAAATACAAGTAAAGAGAATATTGGCTACTTGGATTGGGCCCTAACCCAAGAGCTTCAACCCTCTAAGGTAACTTAGTGCTAGCTGAAAAAGGATTCCATCTTCATTATCTAAAAATAGCAAGATTACATAAAACTATCATAAAATAGTAAGCTCGAAATTTGAGCAGATTTTACACAAGAAAAAAATAGTCAACTCTAGTGAGATCCTAGGCGTCTCTACTTATACATCTAAAGCTACCAATAACTTCCTTAAAATCATGGAGGCTTGGCTCCCAAAATGCGAGATAACTATCAATCATCTTCCACTTGCCCGACTACCTTCCAGTGCATGATTCGACTGCTTGTACTCCAAGCTGAATGAAGGGGAATTCGAAGTGAGGAGAAATAAATGAGTGGGATTCCCTCCTATAAGTCCTCTCCCCCATCTACTTCGAGTTATTGCTGCAGTTTGACCACTAGATCCTTGATTTTGACCTTGAAATCCATCAATAATCTGCATTAAATACATGTTAGACCACATGGTATAATAACTAACTCAACTCACCCTATAAGAATAAATATAATAAGAAAATCATACAATAAGCTAAGAGAATGGTTGATTTGACTAGGTTAGGAGATAAAATGAGCCCATATAATTACCCATTTATGAGGCTCATCATAACCAACATAAAATGATATAAATATTAGAGATATGAAATCCATTAAATCCACGTAAAAATCAGTGAAAAATTAAGAGAACTTAGCTTTTATTAATGACAGTTAAATCTGACCAAGTTGAGGACTTCCACATACCACCCAACCATAGACATGGCTGAACCAAATCTCTCTTTCTGTTAGTCACTCCCATACGATTTTCTAAGAATGAATGTCATTGACCAACCAATCCAAAATTAATCAAGGGAATCTAGAGGTTAAACCACCTCCACCCTCATCCAACCATGATCACACCAAAGTTGATGTTTTGATCATAACCGAACAGGCCATGGAATGTCATCCGAATTCCATCACTATCATTGAGGGTTTTTTGGTGTCCTTGTCTCTTAGGCTTTACCGCAATCTAAATCCGGATCACTGGGCCCTAAACAAAGACTGCTCCCTCAGGCTTTACCGTGTATCCAAACAAAACTGGTCAATGGATTCCTAGGCCTTTGGGAGTGAACCTTGAGACCACCTTTGCCCCTAGATTACGAAATTCATCCAACAATTCCAAAGTTCCAAAACTGAAATAAACATCCCAACATACCACGGCATCCGGAAAAAGGCTGGCTAGCCCTAATAAGAAACTAAAAGAGTGTTTTATGTTACCCATTTAAATCATTTAAATGGAACAAGGGAAGGAATTTTAGCGGAGTGTCGAAGGGAATTTTGTTGGTATTTGACTTGTACGATTTTTTTTATGTTTTTTTCTCAAGATGTGTTTGGAACTGTACAAATCATAATATTGATTGATTTTTAAGACACATAAATTGGAAACCAAATTCAATTGTATATTAAATATTGATCTCAATGAATGATGTACAATGTGTATATATTAATACATAAAAGAAATCGTTGAATCTTTTTCTGGGTCTTCTTGGACTCTAATAACCAATAACCCTAACACAAACTAACCTAGCCTTAATCCCAATGATTATCTATATAAAATTCTCCCCTTAATTCGAAGGGATGTATCAAAGTCCAAGAATGAGAGTTCAAAATGAAAAAATGCATCTCAACCAAGAGATGAATGTCTCTCAAAAATGGTTTTTAAGGATGACCACAAATTAATGTGGGAGAAGTTAAGGTCTCAACCAACACCAACTCTGGATCCTTCATAGCAGTTCTCAAAACAACCAAAATTGTGGTTTTATGGTGACCATTAACTCAAGAACTATCAATATATTTCCTCAAACAATTCTGAATCTGGAAGTTCTCGTTCAAAAAAAACTTATTCAACAAAAAATGAAGTCTCTCTGGCTACTAATATGGCTCTAACTAGTGCATGTTGTGGCTTAGTCTCAATTGTGGATGACTGACTTAGCTCGCTTCGCAAATATTTGAACATGTAGTAGACCATAAACAACTCTATCATTTCCCCCCCTGTCAAATACATGGTGAGAAGATAAAGTACTCTTTATCACTGCAAGGCTAGTCAACACTCTCAAACATATCTTGTGGTATGACCTATAAATTTTCTTGCCTATTTTCAACCAATCCCAGGAAGCAATCCATCTGAAATTTAGTTTCTCTCTTGCAGTAGTCTTATTTCTGGAACATTTGTTTGAATATTGATTTTTCTATCCACAATTCTCACATGGGGGAAGATCAAAACATCGATCTTTCACATGTCCAACTCTATTACACTTTTGAAATCGATCAAGTTGTTCTAGAACAACACCATCCATAAATCCAACTCTTCGAAATTGTACAGATTTAGAAAAATCAAAAAGATGAAAAGATACATCCAAGACATATTTGTTAAATCCCAAATCAGTTTTTTGTTTTCTATGCATAATCTCTTCCCACTGTCTTATAAAAGTTTCGGAAACGACGAGCTTCACATATGTATTCAAATGACTCCTACATACACTTGATTTAACATGACTTTCCACTCCACCCAAATTTTCCCTTGAAATGGTTTGGTCCATCCTTGACTGTAGATTAGAATCTGGCTCAAACAAATTTTTGTTCTAAATAAACACTAGTTCAGAATCACAATTTTTCTTCTAAAGTTCGTCTCGCTGAAACTACGACTCTAGCTTCAAGAATTCAATTTTTATTTCAGCATTTTGAGAACATGTTTATATGTCAAATAGTGTGCCATTGTTGATTTGGACATTTTTGCAGACAATGGACAACATTAGATTTCTTAACAAATGTAATAAATCATTGAATTTGGCCATTTTTTCACTCAGAATGCACCCAATATAAGAAAATTTACAATGATTTAACGGGGTCTCGGGCTCAACCAAAAATGCACTCGTTTTACAAAGTCATTTTAAAGCATAAATCCCAACCTCATAATCACGTTTTTATGAGTAATACTAACTCATAATGGTTTCTTCACACTCATCACAATAACATTCAACGTAAAGAGAAACCAGAATAAAATGGTTTACGAACTCTTCTCAAACATTTTCACAATGCTCTAGAATTCAGTTAAATCTTCTTCGTACACATGTTATCTTAGTATAAGGTACAATTATCATGGCCTTATCCATTGCTCTTCACTAAATACATATCTTATACAACTGTTTCTCCAACAAATGACCTTTGTAATCTCTACTTGCATGGAGGTTGTGATGTCAACAGTCACTTCTACATTGATGGTAATCCATGGAGGACTTTTATATAAATTCCTCCTTCAGAAAGTCGTTCTGCCTCAATTTTTGATTTCTTGTTCGAATGCAATAAGTGATTGCATATTCTTTTCGTTAATTAAAAAAAATTCCTCAAAATGCTTATAAGAATATCAAGCTAAGCCTTTCGAATACCATTCAAGCATTTACTCAGGGTTAATGGCAGTGAAGATATTTACATAAATACAAAACGACTGTGATATCTGCACATTTTGATTTATAATTTTGAAACTCTCAGTATGATGCTTACCATAGGGATCAGATGAAGAACCATCACCAACTATTTTTAAGAATTAATATAAATTGTCATGATAGAGAGACAATACTCGCTAAATAATATTGCAAGCTCTATATGATGACATTTGAAATGAAATTTTGCGAGGAAAAAAAAAGAGGGAGTTTTCGTCATCGAGTTCTAAGAGGTGGACTATCATTCAACGATCTATGCATCTAGTTGGCTGATGTTCATGTAGATAGATAAAAAATTGCAACATTAAACAAGTGTATATTGGGTCTCCTCACCGTGTCAATTCTTTATTCTATTATCTCTGGTTTCTTTCATTAATAGTGTCATTTTTCTCCTCTCAACATTTTCCATGTAGCATTCCATGTAGACATAAGTGATGCTGATTTGATGTGTTTTCAGTCATCTTAGAAAGTATCAGCTTTGTGGATGGTCTCCCTCTGTAATATGGTGAGCTCTAAATGTTTGAACAACAGTATTAGGCATAATTATATGGAGAAACTCTCAATCACTTGAAACTTGGAAAAATATTGAACGAATGTACAAGTATGCTAAATCGACTTCCAAAATACACTAAGAAAACAAAAACATGCTGTTGCATCCAAGGTTCAAACAGTAATCAACTGACCTCCTCGCTTGACTTTGCAACATTCATATTCCTTACTCTTCTTCATCAATGCTCTATAAAAGGCCACACAGCACTGGTTAATTTTATTAGACATAGCATATTAACCAAGCTCTCATTCAATAGAGAATTTTCCTGCTCTTATACCACTGTAAGACACATAAATTGGAAACCATATTCAACTATATATTAAATATTGATCTCAATGAATGATGTACAATGTGTACATATTAGTACATACAAGACACTATTGAATCAATTTCCAGGTCTTTTTGGATTCTAATAACCAATCACCCTAACAAATACTAACCCATCCTTAATCCGAAATATTAGGTTTCTAAAAAGATTACATGTTTCTAAAAACATCATTCATATCCATTAGCATTCAAGAAATCCGAGGAAATTTCCAATTTATATAATCGAAGGCAGTACACTAGACATGTTACAGTGCTTGCAAGTTGCCACTATATACTAATTAATATCACCATGGCCATCCATCAACAATTTCGAGTCCCTCACATGTCACCGATTCACTCATATGTTGTTGAAATTTCATTCTTATCACCATTTTCTCATCTATTTCTGAAGTTCACATCAAAATGAAAGTGAAATACCAACAGACAAATCTGAGTTGCAAAAAAAATAATTTGGGCCCAGAAATCACTGGGCTATTGGCTATGTTGAATAAATCAGGTGCAATTTAGAACCTTACTCAATCTAATCTGATGATTAATTAATTTCTAATTTAGTATATATATCCCAATTCCCCATCATCACATGCATGATGCATAAACCGCATGCCTTGAATTCCCGCAGAATAAATTTACTACTTTTTACTATTTTATTTGAAAAGAAATATTTAATAAAGTAGCAGTTGTACCGTACCTTCAACGGATGGAATATCGTCCCAGCAAGAACGTGCAAACTCCAGAGTACTATGAAATTGCTGAAATCAAATGATTTGGTGAATGTTAAGGTGGATTATGGTGGTTTGATAGGAAATGCAAGTTGTATACTAAATATTTGGTTGATTTGGTTGATCCCTCTATGTTTACAATCATAAAATCAAATAACGAGAGGGTAAGGTTCCTAGCATGAAAATCTTCAAAAATAGAGCTATCCCCAGTGCCAAGTAACAACAATTACTCATAGTATATGAGTAAGATCCCTTGCCATGTTCGCATAGCCCAAGTGGACCAAGGCACTAGTCAGAGAAAAATAAACGTGAAATGGTATCAATGGAGATGAGTCGAGTCTGTTTCATATGTTGAAGGAGGATAAGATCCAATCTGTATGAATAACGTCGATAGAGTAAAAGGGTTAAGTTATCTCGATTTGAATGAATTAAGTCGAGAACGCCATGAGGGTAGGGACTCTCACAAAACCAAATTTTGCTTCTAACGACATGAAGAACATGGTCAATGAATTGCAAAGACTAGGCCTTTTTGGATTTTCCAAAAGATAATTACAGAAGCTCTAAATTTAGTTACCATAGATTGCTAAAATTATTTTTAATAATTCTTACCATAAATTGTTAAATGTAGAAATTTTTGTTTTCCCACACCGGTTTTCAGTTTCTCCTTATTTCTCCCATATAGTTAAATGCCATTTCCCATAACCATACATTTAACAAGCTGAAAAAAATAAATTTGTTGAAAACACAAATTCTGGAAATTTTACAGAATGCTGGAAATTGCAGAAATAAAAATCAGCAGTAATAAACAGCCATTAAAACACATTTAAACACTGAGATTTTTGGTCAATGTGACCCTGGAAAAACCCCCTACAACTCTTGGGGAAAACCAGTTTGAGAGCTCTTCTTTATTTTTGAAAATTGCCTTTTAGAGTGAGAAATTTTCAGCAAAAAATCAGCAAGAAAATTTACAACTTATCTCTTTTCCCATGCTTCACAAGAAACTGGAAATTACAGCAAACATGACAGCAATAAATGCTATACGGTCTCCTCGATTTTCGTGCCCACTTTCAGCATTAAATGCTACTGTATGGCCCTCGTTTTGCGTGCAGAAAAACCAACAAACTGCTCCTCGATTTTTGTGCAAACCTCTCCTCGAAAATCATGCCAAAATCTGCCTTTCACTGTGTGCTGAATCAGCTGTACAAATCTGCTCAACTGCTGCCTTGGAATGTGTGCCAAGCTGCTGTCTCCTTCTTCTCCCTGCTCAGAAATCTCTCTTTCTCTGTTGCTCTCCTTCTCCCAATCTGCTCATGAAAGAATTGAATCGAATGTGATCTTTTCCTCCTTTTCCTCCCTTAAAATAACTCCAGGTGACTTTTGGGTGATCCAAGTGACTTTTGGGTGATCTCTAAATCGAATGGTTGAAATAGATTTAGATCAATGGCTGAGATTAAATGCTCATTTAAATCTCACTTTCTATTTTTTAATTCACCCCACTTTAATAAGGACCCACTTAGTCATTTATTTCCAAAGTCACTTTTCCTTTCTAATTTTTCATTGACTTTATAAAAGTCACTTTAAAATTAGACTTAGTAACTTTATCACTTAGAGTCACTTTTAAATTAGATTTAACTTTATAAAATTATAAAGTCACTTTAGGAGAAAAATTAAATTCTTTTGGACACTTTTCCCTAGGCCAAAGATCAAAGCCTAAGGGAACCACCTGTCCTCTGGTACCAAATTTCAACACTCCCTCTTACCGAGGAAGGTGTTCCTCACCACACCCATCTTGTCTCTGAAGTAGACATGCTTGCCCCGTGGTAAGGCTTTGGTAAGGATATCTGCAACCTGCTCATCAGTGGAAATATACTCAAGCTTCACAACTCCCTTCTGAACATAGTCTCTGATGAAATGATATCTGATCCCGATATGCTTTGACCTGTCATGAAATACTGGATTCTCCGTTAGTTTAATGCAACTCTGATTATCACAGTAAATCACTGAAGGTCTCAACGGCTGACCAAATAAGCCAAACAACATCTTGCAAAGCCATATAGCCTCACAAGTAGCTAGACTGACTGCCATATACTCTGCTTTCGCTGAACTCAATGCTACTGACTGCTGCTTCCGGCTGAACCATGACACTACTGCTGAACCCAACCCAAAACAGCACCCTGAAGTGCTCTTCCTATCAGAAGCACAACCTGCCCAATCAAAATCAGTGTATCCTGCCAATCTCACTCCATCTCCCTGCCTGTATTCCAGACCATAATCCACTGTCCCCTGCAAGTACCGCAAAATGTGTTTTGCAGCCACCCAGTGAACCTTCCTAGGCTCACACATAAACTGACTCATCGTGTTGACTGCAAAACAGATATCTGGTCTAGTGTTGACCAAATACATCAAGGAACCAATCAGCTGCCTGTACAATGTGGGATCCACCAACTCGGAATCCGAAGCATGAAGCTTCTTCCAGTTGGTGATCATCGGTGTCGACATGGGTCTACAATCCTCCATGTGGAATCTGCTAAGGATGTCCACAATATACTTCCCCTGCCCCAGGAAGAAATGCCCCTCCTCCTGCCACACCTCCAAACCCAAAAAGTAATGCATCAAGCCGATGTCCTTCATCTCATACTCCGTCGCAAGATCTCTCTTGCAGTGCTCTATGAGTCTCTCTGCACCTGTAATGATCAAGTCATCCACATACAGCACCAGAATGAGAGGCTCCTCACCAATCACAATAAAGTAAAGGTTCGGATCTGCCTCACTCTTTGTGAAACCCATCCCCTGCAAACACGTATCTATCCTGGAGTACCAAACTCTGGGAGCTTGCTTCAGGCCATAAAGGGCCTTCTTCAGTCTGCACACATGGGACTCCTTCCCATGCGCCTCAAAGCCCTGTGGCTGCTCAATGTACACATCCTCCTGTATGAAGCCATTGAGAAATGCGGTCTTCACATCCATCTGGTGGATCTTCCAACCCATCTCTGCTGCTATCGATATAACGGAGCGGATCGAAGTATATCGAGCCACGGGAGTGAAGGTCTCCTCATAATCAACTCCCTCTACCTGGGAGAACCCTCTAGCCACAAACCTCGCTTTGAATTTCTCAATGCTGCCATCTACAGCATGCTTTACCTTGTAAAGCCATCTGGAAGTAACCATGGATTTGCCCTCAGGCCTCGGCACCACCTCCCAAACATCATTCTTCATGATAGAAGAATACTCCTCCTGCATGGCCTCTCTCCAGACCTGCTGGCTAGCTGCCTCCTCATAGCTAGAAGGCTCAGAGTTAAGGATGCCGGTAACCATCGCCATATATCTACAAAACCTCTCAGGTGGTCTACTCTCTCTGACCGGCCTCTTCGGCTCAGCAACAGATGTGGCATCTCTCAAGGTGTCCTGAAGCCACTTGGGCTTCCTCTTCCCTGAGCGCACTTCTCCCACCGGAGAATGAAACTCCTCCTCCTCATCATCATCAGTAGCCTGAACTCCTGACTGTCTGTCTGCTGTCCTCCTACCTACACCTGAACCTGTAGAAGCTGAGGTACCGTGTGAACTATCCATCAGTGGACTCCCTAGTGAACTGTTCTGCATGCTGCCCGGAGCACCACCCCTCTGGCTCGGCCAGCCACTGCTCACTGACGGACCTGACATCCTCATAGATGTACCTCCGGATCCTCCTGATCCCTGCCCACTGGATCCCTGCGACTGACTCAACTGCTGCTGAGGGTCTGGCTGATCCAGATACTCTAACTCCCGTGACCTCCTAAAGGCCCTGTCCTCCTCGAAATTCACATCCCGTCTGACAACAACTCTCCTCTGTGCAGGAATGTAAATCTGAAAGGCCTTTGAGGTCTCACTGTAGCCCACAAAGATACCCTTCTCTGCGGTGGGCTCTAGTTTGGTCCTCTTCTCCTTGGGTATATAGGAGTATGTAATGCATCCAAAGATATGAAGATGACCAATATCAGGCTTCTTCCCAGAGAAAGCCTCCTCCAGAGTCATGTGCCCCAAGGCACGATGCAGACTCCTGTTCTGCAAGTAAACAACTGTGTTGCAGGCCTCTTCCCACAAGAACAATGGCAACCCCTGATCATGTAACATGGCCTTGGCAGCCCCTATGATGGATCTGTTCTTCCTCTCCACAACCCCGTTCTGCTGGGGGTTGTAAGGAACAGTGAACTCCCTCCTAATGCCTGCCTCCGCACAATAGTCAACAAACTCTCCAAGGGTGTACTCTCCTCCATTGTCCGACCTCAAGGACTTGATCTTTCGACCTGTCTGAATCTCCACAAGAGCTCTAAACTCCTGAAACCGCTTGAAGACCTCATTCTTTGTCTTCAAAAAATAAATCCAGGTCCTCCTTGAGTGATCATCAATGAATAAAACATAGTACTCATATCCACTCAAGGAAACATGAGACATCCGACCACTCACATCGGAATGAATCAAATCAAGTATCCCCGTCGCTCTGCTGTCACTGCTGGGAAAAGGGGATTTGGCAAATTTGCCCATCGCACAACCTCTGCAAGTATCAAAGTGATCAGTACTGAAATCTAGCACACCTGTAGTGATCTCCTGCAATGTCCTCAAGGCTCCATGATACATATGTCCCATCCTGCGGTGCCAAATCTCACACAGCTCAGAACTACTAGCTCTACTGTCGGTACTACTGCTCAATGCCAAAATGGGCTGGAATGCAAACTTGTACACCTTTGCATGGCGTACACCTATCACTCTAGCTCAATCAGCTGGAGTGCCCCTGGGATACATCAACACCTGTCCTCCCCTGAACAGTACCTCATATCCTCTGTCCTCCAAAGCTGAGATGGATATGAGGTTCTTCCTTATCCCTGGCACATAAAGAACCTCTGACACCTTCAAGGGAGGTTTGGACTCCCTCTGAAATATCACTGTCCCCACCCCGACTGCTCTAACAACTCTGTCATCACCGAGTACTACCTCAATATCAGTGCCACTCTCTGAAAGCTCTGAGAAGTACTCACGGACTCCTGTCATATGACGTGAAGCCCCACTGTCCACATACCAGATACCTGAAGATGCTCCGCTAATCGAGGGAAAAGCATGCTCCCTCTGAACCTGTGTGGCAGGTGATCCTGCACTAGAGGACTCACACGAACTCTCGGTCAAAACGACCAGAAAAGTCCTCAATCTTTGCTGAAGCTGCCACGTCCTGGTTCTTCCCCTTCTTCTTCTTCTTCTCCAGACACACAACTGCATAGTGTCCCATCTTTTGAAAATTCCAACACTTCACCTTGGAATAGTCCTTCTGTGTGTTCCCCTGTTTACCTTTACCTTTGCCTTTGCCCCCACCATTGCTTGTGGAAGCCTGCTTCTTCCCTTTACCTTTCTTGCCTCCTGCCACCAGTGCTACATCCTCATCCTGCTCAACTGGCTTGGCTGCCCCAAGCTGACCTTTCCTAATCTCTGTCTGAATGCAATCATCCCAAAACCTCTCCGATGTGGGAAGGGTCTCACGTGCACAAACCCCATCAGCAAAGTTCAACCATCAACGGGGGAGGCCATTCACTGCAATCTGCACCAACTCAGTGGGTGGAATGGCCTCTCCAATCGCTGCCAACTCATCTCTCACATTAGTAATCTTTGTGAGATATCCAGCTGCACTATCATTACCCATCTTAATGTTCTTCAGCTTCTCCTTCAGGACCATCTTCTGGTTCTCATTGGTACTCTGGTAGAGATTGGACAATGTTGTCCACATCTCATGGGCATTGCTCTTTCCTCTCACATGAGGAATGCAATGGTCTTTGATTCCGTCTAGAATCAACCTCTTACCCTTGTTGTTCTTTTTATTATAAGCTGTCAACTAAGTAGCATCAGTAGGCACAACAACAGGGTTCTGTGTGGTATGCACCATGATATCCTAGACTTCTGCCTCCTCAAAGATACTCTGCATTCTCTCCTTCCAAACGTTGTAATTTATATGCCCATCCAGCCTTTCCTCCACCCTCAATCCCAATGACATCCTGCTGTCCTAAAACTGAAAAATAGCACTGCTGTAGTAAAGATAAAACTATTGTTTATGAAAAAATCAGCTTGCTGGAATTTTCTGAGTGAAAAATCAACAATTGTATTTTTTCCTTTTGCTGTCCCAAACTGCCCTTCAGCACTCAAGCTCTGATACCATGTAGAAATTTCTGTTTTCCCATCCTGGTTTTCAGTTTCTCCTTATTTCTCCCATATAGTTAAATGCCCTTTCCCATAACCATACATTTAACAAGCTGAAAAAAATAAATTTGTTGAAAACACAAATTCTGGAAATTTTACAGAATGCTGGAAATTGCAGAAATAAAAATCAGCAGTAATAAACAGCCATTAAAACACATTTAAACACTGAGATTTTTGGTTAATGTGACCCTGGAAAAACCCCCTACAACTCTTGGGGAAAACTAGTTTGAGAGCTCTTCTTTATTTCTAAAAATTGCCTTTTACAGTGAGAAATTTTCAGCGAAAAATCAGCAAGCAAATTTACAACTTATCTCTTTTCCCATGCTTCACAACAAACTGGAAATTACTGCAAATAGGACAGCAATAAATGTTGTACGGTCTCCTCGATTTCCGTGCCCACTTTCAGCATTAAATGCTGCTGTATGGCCCTCATTTTGCGTGCAGAAAAACCAGCAAACTGCTCCTCGATTTTTGTGCAAACCTCTCCTCGAAAATCGTGCCAAAATCTGCCTTTCACTGTGTGTTGAATCAGTTGTACAAATCTGCTCAACTACTGCCTTGGAATGTGTGCCAAGCTGCTGTCTCCTTCTCCTCCCTGCTCAGAAATCTCTCTTGCTCTCTTGCTCTCCTTCTCCCAATCTGCTCATGAAAGAACTAAATCGAATGTGATCTTTTCCTCCTTTTCCTCCCTTAATATAACTCCAAGTGACATTTGGGTGATCTCTAAATCCAATGACTGAAATAGATTTAGATCAATGGCTGAGATTAAATGCTCATTTAAATCTCACTTTTTATTTTTTAATTCACCCCACTTTAATAAGAACCCACTTAGTCATTTATTTCCAAAGTCACTTTTCTTTTCTAATTTTTCATTGACTTTATAAAAGTCACTTTAAAATTAGACTTAGTAACTTTATCACTTAAAGTCACTTTTAAATTAGATTTAACTTTATAAAATTATAAAGTCACTTTAGGAGAAAAATTAAATTCTTTTGGACACTTTTCCCTAGGCCAAAGATCAAAGCCTAAGGGAACCACCTGTCCTCCGGTACCAAATTTCAACATTAAAATGATTTGAAATAATTCATAGATAGTTAAAATAATTTGAAATAATTCTTTTGTAGAGTAATAATGGATCAGATTTATATTTCTTATATCCTTATATGAATAATTTTTCATTTTTCTTTGTGGTCTTTCAACTCTATCATTAAACATAATGCTCTACCATGAAACATAAAAGAAATATTAAAACAATTCTTTTGTAGAGTAATAATTGATCAGATTTATATTTCTTATAACCTTATATGAATAATTTTTCATTTTTCTTTGTGGTCCTTCAACTCTATCATTAAACATAAAGCTCTACCATTAAACATAAAATAAATATTGCAAGCCTTTGTTTGGAGATAATGCTACGGGAAGGATTCTTTTCATTTTCAGGTTGTAATATTTTAGTTCTTTACTTTAGCCTGATTTTATTTTAGCCTTGATTTGATGTATGTTTAAATTTTAAATTTAAATAGGATGAAAAACAAAAAAAAATGGTATATTATTGTTAGATCTTTTTAGTAATTTTGTTTTAAATAAAAAGTATTAATTCTTTGAAATAGCCTACACAAGTAGAGTAGAGAAGTTACTTTAAGAATATAATGAATTTTGTTAGATTTTAAGAATATAATGAATTTTATTAAATATAGATAACAATAACTTTTGAAAATAGAATAAGTTTTATTAAACATATATCTTTATAATTTTTTAAATAATTAAGATTAGAAGAGAAGATTAGGAAAAAAAGAAATGTGTCATGTAAAAAGATATTTCGGAAATACTTAAGTTTAAATTTAAACAACATGTCGAGCCTTGCATGGTGGATTAGTATATTTCTCCATGTCATTTAAGTTTACTAAGCTTTTTGGTGTCTTATTATTATTTGAGTTTATTAAGATTTTTGATATCTTGACTAAAATTGGATGGGTTAAACTTCTTCTTATTTGGGTACTTAATTTCTCTATATGCATGCCATTTCCAGTTATTAAGCTTTCTCCATCTTATTATTCAATTTTTTACCAAGATTTGATCTTCTATCAAATACAAAATATACACTTTGACTATATCACCCATCAACCATGTTGTTGCTTTTTGTCAAGCTAGAAATAGAAATTTGCTTATTTAGGTTTTGATTTTTCACTTTGCATAATCTTAATTTATTATTAATTTTTTTCCCTAAGCTTAAAATAATAATAAAAGTTCCTTATGGAAAAATATGAAATTTAAATTGATTTATTATATTATTCATAATTAAGATTTATTATATTATTCATAATTTAAAAAAATTAATTATTATGTTAAAAAATGATTATCAAGACTCATCCATACATATTATCATCCACCACTCACACATATTTACAACTAACATCTTCAAGAATTCTATGTTTTTTGGGAATTTCTGATAATTCCAAACAAAAATGAACAGAACAGAATAGAGAATAATGCTCTGTTTTTTTTTTTAACACAGAGAAAAACTAAAATTGTTTATGAAGACATAGTTTTACACACACAAAAGATTTATGTTCATTAATGAGACTTACTGTTACAAAAAAAACATCTTTCTCTCACAGAGGGATTTCACCAACAGAACTGCTTCAGAGGCAGTAAAAAAAACTTCACTGTCTTTCCTGAAAATTACTCTGTCTCAGTTTGCAAATTTACACTGTTGTGTGTAAAAATCTCTTCATTCATGCTGCTACGTATTTCATTTCGTTTTCCTCTTACTTTCACACTTCTACTGCGTCTCACATTACATATTCAACAAAAAAACAAAAATTACATTTTCACTTGTTACATACTTTCGCGCTGCTGCACTACCTTCCAACAACAAAAAAGACATATGATATTACATGGTTTTGTGCCGTAAAAAAAAACTTACATCCGTGAATTAAAACAAAAATAAATTGTTTACTTACATTTACCAACTGTAACGAATTCATATTAATTATTTCACGTGATGATATATATTTTTTTATTAACTATGTCCCACGGCTCTCACAGGATTCGATTGGACCTGTGGGAGATGGTCGCCTGACATCTGAAGTGACTGCGTCATACACGCAGCAATGAACCGTTGATCTTGCCCTCAATAATCGGACCGCTGATGCTCAATCTCGCACAACCCTTTCTGCTGAACTTTAAGCGCTCGGGAAAGGTTGTTTTGGAAAGCACTGCTCAGACACATGTCCATCGTTAAATATTCTCGCTGCCTCCCTAAGAAATACCACTGTTGCGTGAAAGCGGTGCTGGGAACTCCCATGGTGGTTTTCTGAGGTAAATGTAGTGGAAATTACCATTTCAACACTCCCTTTTAATTTCAACTACTGGGTTATCAGTCATACCCAAACATTTCCTCAAAAACTCAAAACTTTTCTGCCCCAATGGTTTGGTCAGAATGTCTGCAACCTGCTCCTGAGTTCTGCAGTGTACTAAAACAATTTTACCATTGTTTACCAATTCCCTAATGTATTAAAACTTTGTTTCAATGTGTTTCATTCTCTTATGAAACACAAAATTCTTGGATAATGCTATAGTTGAACTATTGTCACAAAAGATCACGGTTCCTTTTGCTTGCTCTTGGCATAAACTTCTTAACGTCCTTCTCATCGAAATTGCTTGACACGGTGTTGCTGTAGCTACCACATATTCTGCCTCTGCTGTAGACAATGCTACAATAGGCTATTTTTTAGAATCCCACGAAATGGCTCCTGAACACATGTGAAAAACATAACCGGATGTGCTTTTCCTATCATCTACACTTCCAGCCCAATCTCTTTCAGTGTATCCAATTAAATCTGAGCATTTTGAAATAGTATATAAAATGCCAAACCTTTTAGTACCTTTAACATACCTCAGAATCCTTTTTACTGTACCACACTCTTGGTGCTTGCTTCAGCCCATAAAGAGCTTTCTTCAATCTGCACACTTTGTGCTCTTGGCCTTTCTTTTCATTGTTATGAAACCAACTCAAGAAAAGATAGAAAAGATAGATCAACGCCTTAGAATTCAGCCTCTTCGAGGGGGCAACCTCCTTTACATTACATAAATGAACAATTCTTGGATGATACAAATGACAAAACCTCCTTTCTATATATAGGAGTCTAAGGAGTCACAATATAATCCAGCCGACCTAACAATAATAATATAAAGCCACAAAAATAACAATAGAGGGATTCTATGGGGCACAGAAATAACAATATGGGGGTAATAGGGGCACAACAATATAAATAAGGGGTATAACTACAATAGTAATGGGGTAATCACTAGTATTATAGGGACCCAACATGCCCCTCTCCTTCAAAAAAGTGTTGTCCTCAACGCTTGAGTAGTTCTGGATACTTCTGCATAAAATTCTCATCCTCCCATGTGGAATCTTCAGCGGATAAGTTCTTCCACTTGATAAGATACTCTGAAATTGATCGATTTCGTAGCTGTCGAGTTCTTGTTTCTGTGACTGCTTCCGGTTCCAATATAATTTTTCCTTCCTCGTCAAGTTCTGGCAATATTGTTTGAATTGGGAGCTTGTCACCTATAACCTTCTTTAAACATGAAACATGGAAAACTGGGTGCAATCGAGAAGCTGCAGGAAGCTCCAATTTGTATGCCATAGTACCAATCTTTTGCAACACCTTGTACGGACCATAATACTTTGGTGATAATTTATTATCCTTCTTAGCTTGCTTTAGGGACATTTGCTTATATGGTTGTAGCCGTAGGAATACCCAATCACCTACATCAAAACTTCTTTCACTGCGATGTTGATCTGCCTGTTGTTTCATTCTATTTTGTGCCAACACGAGGTTATCCTTTAAGAGTTGGAGGACTTGTTGTTGATGTTCGATGTGATGTTCCACTGCCTGAACCTTAGAATTTTCTCTTAAATATGATGTGATGGATGGTGGTTGATACCCATAAAGTGCCATAAATGGGGTCATTTTTGTTGCTGTATGGAAGGAAGTGTTATACCACCATTCAGCCAGAGGCAACCATTTGACCCATTGTGTCTGTTTATCAGATACAAAGCAACGAAGATATCCTTCCAAACATTTGTTTACTATCTCAGTTTGCCCATCAGATTGAGGATGATAAGATGAGCTATGAGCTAACTGAGTACCAAGACAAGAAAATAATTCTGTCCAAAAATTTCCAGTGAAAATGGGATCTCTGTCACTTACAATAATCTTTGGGTTTCCATGTAGCTTTTGAACTGTTTCCATAAATGCAGTAGAAACTGTACTGGCTTTAAATGGATGTGATAATGCACAAAAGTGTGCATACTTGGTAAGTCTGTCAACTACCACCATGATGACACTCTTTCCCTCAGACTTGGGTAAACCTGTGATAAAATCCATTGAAACCTCCTCCCAACGTTGGCTTGGAATGGATAAAGGTTGTAATAGACCCGGTGTCTTAATTGTTTCAACTTTATTTTGTTGGCAAACCAAACATTCCGCCACAAACTTTTGAATATCTGATTTAAGGCCATCCCAAAAAAATTCCTTCTTAACCCTGTGGTAAGTTTTTAAAAATCCTGAGTGCCCTCCTAAGGGAGAAGTGTGCAATTCCATAAGAATCTTTTGTTTTAGCTGGGAATTCTTACAGAGGTATAAGCGATCTTTGTACCATAACGAATCATTTTTCCAGCTAAATGTATCAGAAGTACTGGAATCTTGTTGTAGCTTTCGAATAAGTGCCCACACTTCTTCGTCATTCTTCCATTCCTCCCTTGCTTCGTTTATCCAATCTGGTTGGATAATAGAAATGGCACACAACAATGCTTCCACATCCTCATCCTTTCTTGAGAGTGCATCTGCCACCACATTTTGCTTCCCTTTTTTGTAGATGATTTCAAAGTCATAACCCAACATCTTTGTGACCCACTTTTGTTGCTCTTCAGAGGATAATCTTTGTTCTAAAAAGTATTTAAGGCTATCATGATCCGTTTTTACCTTGAAGTGTCTTCCCATTAGGTAGGGTCGCCATTTCTTAAGTGCATGGAGTATTGCCAACATTTCCTTCTCATAAATAGCTTTGCTTAAAAACTTTCCCTTGATTGGACGACTTTCAAAAGCAATGGGTCTTTCATCTTGCATTAGAACAGCACCAATTCCATTTCCTGAAGCATCACATTCCACAATAAAGGTTTTTGTGAAGTCCGGTGTAGCTAAGACCGGTGCTTGGCACATTGCCTCTTTAAGATGTTCAAAGGCCTTTGTTGCTTCCGGAGTCCATGAAAATGAATCTTTCTTCAATAATGTTGTTAGAGGTGCTGCTATTCTCCCATAATTCTTAACAAACTTGCGATAATACCCTGTCAACCCAAGAAATCCTCGCAGATGCTTTATGGATGTGGGGATTTTCCATTCCTTAATGGCTTTAATTTTGCTAGGGTCTACCTTAACTCCTTCATGAGATACAATATGACCCAAATATTCCACCTCCTGGACTCCAAAGAAACATTTGGATCTTTTTGCATATAATTGTTTCTCCTCCAATAGTTGTAGCACCCTGTCAACATGTTCAACATGATCCTTCCAAGACTTGCTGTAGATTAGTATATCATCAAAAAATACTAACACAAATTTTCTAAGGAATGGTTTGAAAATTGAATTCATCAAACCTTGAAATGTTGAAGGTGCATTGGTAAGGCCAAAAGGCATGACCAAAAATTCATAATGACCCTCATGAGTTCTAAATGCCGTTTCGGAATGTCTTCAATCTTCATTCTGATTTGATGATATCCCGAACGAAGATCCAACTTGGTGAAGTAAATTGATCCATGCAATTCATCCAGTAATTCATCAATGACAGGAATGGGGAACTTATCTTTAATAGTGAGCTTGTTGAGCTCCCTATAATCTGGACACATGCGCCATGATCCATCCTTCTTGTGCACCAATACTACTGGAGCTGAGAAAGAACTTTGACTCGGTTGAATTATACCAGCCTCTAGCATTTCTGCAACCATACGTTCAATTTCACTTTTTTGGACATAGGGATATCTGTACGGCCTGATGTTTGGAGGAACACTTCCTGGAATCAGATGAATAGCATGATCATGATCACGCATAGGTGGGAGACCTTTGGGAGTCTCAAATACCTTGGAATGATTGTCCAAGACTTTTTGGAGATCTGGAGAAATAGATGATTCCAATGTGGAAACATCTAGCGAACATAATTGTGCAATTACACCTCTTTGCTCCTTTTTTAGAAGCTTTGTCATACCATTAGAGCTGATTATCTTTCCTGGTTTCCCTGCAATACCCCTTAATTCAACTTCCTTTCCTTCCGAAGAAAATTTGATGAAAAGTTCTTGAAAATTAAAAGCTATTGTACCCAAGGATTGTAGCCATTGGACTCCTAGTACAACATCAGCACCTCCCATTGGAATGGAAAGCATTGGGCTAGTCAATACATATTCTCCCATGGATAGCTTGATATTATGGCACTTTCCAGAGCAATTTATTGTTCCTCCATTTGCAATCATCACTTGACACTCTGGTGCTGGATATAGGAAGCAATTCAATTCTTTTGCTACCCTACAATGAATAAAATTGTGGGTGCTTCCTGAATCAATCAACACTATTACCTTTTTCTTCTTGATTTGTCCTTCTATCTTGATGGTTTGAGGAGTGGTAATTCCCGCCAATGCATTACAAGATATGGTCGGATTTATTTGTTCTTCATCTAGGCTTTGTTCCTGGAATATATCCTCTTCTTTTGACCTTTCTTGCTCCTTTTCTTCTTCCTCTTCACAATCTATGTAGAATAATTTCTTCTCAGCACACTTATGACCTTTTGTGTATTTGCTATCACAATTGTAACAAAGCCCTTTTGCTCTTTTTTCTTCCAATTGTTGTGGTGTCAACCTTGTAGGTTGTGGAAGACTATGGGCAACAACACTTCCATCTTTATAGTTGTGAGTGGTATGCTTCCTAGTTGCCATAATTTTGCTTTCCATTTTTCTTGCTAACCTGAATGCCTTCTCTAATGAATCAGGTTCCCAAAGGCGCACATCATGTTGGATATTATCCTTTAAAGACCCTATGAACACATCAATCCTATGCTCCTCTGGAATATCTTTTACCCTTATGTTCAATTTTTGGAACTCCTCAATGTGCTCCATTATTGAACCCTTTTGTTTGAGACTTATCAATTGGCTAAAAAAAGTGTTGCTTTTTGTATCCTCATAATGTGCTATCAATTCTTCCGTAAAAATTGCCCAAGTGATAAATTGTTTACGAGAACAAAGCCATTGATACCATACAAACTGATTTGGTTCCAAATATAAAGTTGCCATACGTACCTTTTGTGTGTTTTGCACATTATTGAGATCGAAGAATTGCTCCATCTGTAATATCCATGTGGCGGGATCCTTGCCATCAAACTTCCTCATATCGATTTTTGGAACATGGTGAGTCTTCGATCCAACATTAGAGTCTATGGAATCATGATTAACATTTCTTTTGTTCTCATCATGAGTTTCCTTTACTACCTTTTCACCATTAGTGACCCTTTCTTGTAGCAACTTCTTCAATTCTTCCATGTCTGTCTTCAAATCTATCTTCAAATTTACCATCGAATCCTCCACCTTAGTTTCCATGCCCTTTATCTTAGATTCCACGCCATTTATCTTAGATTCCACGCCACTTATCTTAGCTTCTGTTAGCTTTTGTGAGCGTGACATTTGTTGCACTTGTTCTTGTAATTTTGATATATCATGTAGCATTTCTTCCTCTTCTTCATGAGTCATGCTAGAGCTTTCAGGTTCCTTACTAGGTGTTTGCATTTTCTTTCCTCGGGGCATCAGTTACCGATAATAATGCTTTACTATGCCCTTTGAATTCCGTTAAACCAAGCTTACACAAAAATTAAAAAAAAAAACTACACACCTTTTTTCACTTTATAGAAGCCTGATATTGAATCTGATGTATCTCTGTAATTTCGGATCATCCAGTTCTGAAATTGCTACCTGTAGTAGCCTTCTGCGTCCTCTTTCCAATGCCACAAGTCTGAGCCAAATTGGATTCTCCAAGGAAGAGTTATGTGAAATCTCCCACAGTGACTTGCTTTTAGACTGGTTCAGTAGAGCGAACTTGTACGACGTGCCACGAGTCACTGTTTCAACCTTTGAATCTGAAACACACATACAAGAAACTACAGTTCGTCCTCTTTCTGTACCTTTTTACGAAATTTCAATCCGATCCTCAAGAGAGAGTTATGACGATTTTCCCCAGGTCACCTGTTTTGAATGTAATTCAGGAGTCTGCAAAAAGGCCAACTTCCTCAGATCATATCTCCGAAAATATCGCGCGAAAAGCTCTGAAATTCGGACCCAAGGTTCAGCACCAATTCTTCTCAAATGGGTTTTTTTTTGCGACTTCTGAAACGTCACAGAAAAAAAGTTATAGCGAAAATGCCACGATGACCTGTTTGGAGCAGCGAAACCCTAGAATCCAAAGCTCTGATACCAAATGTTATGAAACCAGCTCAAGAAAAGATAGAAAAGATAGATCAACGCCTTAGAATTCAGCCTCTTCGAGGGGGCAACCTCCTTTACATTACATAAATGAACAATTCTTGGATGATACAAATGACAAAACCTCCTTTCTATATATAGGAGTCTAAGGAGTCACAATATAATCCAGCCGACCTAACAATAAAAATATAAAGCCACACAAATAACAATAGTGGGCTTCTATGGGGCACAGAAATAACAATATGGGGGGTAATAGGGGCACAACAATATAAATAAGGGGTATAACTACAATATTAATGGGGTAATCACTAGTATTATAGGGACCCAACATTCATACCCTAGAGGTTGCTCAATGTAAACCTCTTCCATTAACACTCCATATAGGAATACTGACTTCACGTCCATTTGATAAACTTTCCACTTGTTTTGTGTTGCTATGGACATCACTGCTCTCACGGTTTCCATTCTAGAAACCGGTGCAAAAGTTTCCTCATAGTCTCTCCCATACTGTTGCTTATATCCTTTGACAACAAGTCTTGCCTTGTGTCTTTCTATTTTGCCTTTGGCGTTACTCTTGGTCTTGTAGACCCATTTAAATCCAATGACTTCTTCTCCTTTTGGTAGTTCAACTAAATCCCATGTCTTGTTTCTTTCTATGGTATTGATCTCCTCGTCCATAGCTTCTATCCATTTCGTATCCTTAATTTCTTCTTCGAAATAAACAGGGTCATCAACATGACAATATAAAGAAAACAAAGAGTTCATACCTTCATTTGTTGCCTCTTGTTCATAAATGTCACTTAAATTTCTGAACTTCTTACCTCTTTCATTTGGTGTACAAGTGCCTGAATAAGCACTTGAATTTCCTCCTTGTGGTGTGCTTGGAGAAGCACTTTCATTTCTCCTCAAGGGTGTCTCTTGCTGCCCTTGTGTTGGTGCTGCTATTCGGGGGTGTATTTCAACCATCTCCTCATCATATTCATCATGAGACAAAGGGTTTTTAACGTTCACTGTTATCTCTATGCTTCCATCCCAAGCTTCCTCCTCAATGAACTGAACATCTCTACTCACAATAAGCTTCTTGGTGGATGAGTTATACAACCTATAAGCTTTGGATTCCTCACTGTATCCAATGAAAATACATTTCTCCCCTTTGTTGTCCAACTTCTTCCTTAGTTGATCTGGAATGTGTGCATAAACCACACATCCAAGAACTTTCATGTGGGTGACTCCTTGCTTTGTCCCACTCCATGCTTCTTCCGGCACTCTGTTCATGACTGCTTTTGTAGGGCATCTATTCAAATTGTATGCTACACAGTGTACAGCTTCAGCCCAATAATCATTTGGAAAATGCTTTTCCTTTAACATACTCCTCGCCATATCCATAAATGTCCTATTCTTCCTTTCGGCAACTGCATTTTGCTGCGAAGTGTACCTAGTGGTAAACTGCTTATGAATTCCATTTTCTCTACAAAAACGTAGGAATTCCTTGGAGATATACTCACCTCCTCTATCAGTTTTTAGAACTTTGATATGCAGCCCGCTTTGGTTTTCTACAAGTGCTTTGAAATTGCAAAATCTTTCAAACACTTCACTTTTGTTCTTCAGGAAGTAAACCCAAGTTTTTCTAGTAAAATCATCAATAAATGTTAGTATACAGTGGCTACCTGCAAGTGATGGAGTTTGCATCGGTCCACATAAATTTGAGTGGACAATCTCTAAAGGTGATTTTTCCCTTATACTTTTCCGAGATGGAAAACTTTCTCTGTGTTGTTTCCCCAAGATACAACCTTCACAAAGGTTGTCAGGTTTCTCTATCAATGGTAATCCTCTTACCATTCCTTTTATATTCAACAATTTAATACCTCCAAAGTTGAGATGTCCAAACTTCAAGTGCCATAACTAATTTTCATCTTTTCGTTCGCTTTGGAAAACCTCTTATGTCACTGCTGCTATTTATTCTCCATTTTTTAAATCTGCTTTCATTCTTAGAGGGAACATTATGTTCCTTGTCATCTTCACTTCAGCAATACATTGTTTGCTGGGTACATCATCCACAAGAAAACATTGTACCCCTTTTGAACAAGCTATCCAATATTTAAGAGGTTACATTTCATTCCAGGAATATAATAAACATCTGATATGGTTTTCTTTTCACCTTTCCTTGTTAAGACATTTACTTCCCATTTTCCCATAACAAAAACTTTATTATCAGTCCCTAGTGTGACTTGTGACTTCACATTCTGATCTAACATAGAAAACAGAGCTATGTTTCCTATCATATGGTTACTGCAACCAGAGTCTAGAAACCATACATCTTCACTCTTTTCTTCAGCCATATTACAGGCTAAAAGAAAATTATTTTGGCTGATATTTTCTTTAGTGAAATTTGCATTAGTTCTATTATTCATATCATGTTGATTCTTCCTACATTCATTTGCATAATGCCCATATTTTTTTACAATAGTGACATTGGACATTGGATTTATCATACCGTTATCCTTGAGCATGATGTTGTCCACTTTGTTGACTGTTGCCTTGGCCTTGGTTCTGATTTGGATTGCTGCCTCTTCCTTGAGCATTTGCTCGACTGTTTCTTCCACCTATGTTTTGGCTTCTGCCTCTTTCTCTCTTGTTTCCTCTGCCTTGACCTCTTTCTCTTCCAAAGGACATATGGGTCTTAAAGGCATGTTCTAGAGATAAGTTTTCATTTCTACTCAATCTCTGCTCATGTGTTATCAATGATGCATGTAGTTCATCAACTAAAAAGTTTGTTAGATCCTTTGTCTCTTCTATGGTGGTGACAATCACATCGAACCTTGAGGGTAAGATCCTCAATAGTTTCTCCACAATCCTGCTTTGTTCAAGAATCTCTCTATGAGACCTTATCTGTGTGACCAGGCCAATCACATGTGTGAAGAATGAATCAATATTATCTGACTCTTTTATGCAGAAAGTCTCAAAATCGCTCCTCAGCGATTGTAGTTTTGTTGTCTTCACTTTCTCCATGCCTTGATAGGCTATCTTGAGAGTTTCCCATGCTTCTTTGGATCTCTTAGCTGCTGCTATCCTTGGAAACACACTCTCATGCACTGCTTGATACAAAAAGTAGAGGGCTTTAGAATCCTTCTTCTTATTTCTCTTCAACAGATTTTTCTCTGCCTGAATTAAATTATTAAACTCATTTTCATCTGCTAATTCTTCAAAACCATCCTCAACAAATTCCCATAACTCTTGGGAAGCAAGCAAAGCTTTCATAGTTATTTTCCAATAGTGATAGTTTTTCCTATTTAATTATGGGCGCTGACTATTACAAATACCCATGATAGTGCTGGCTCCAGCCATCCTTGCACTCTTAACTATGCTTCAAAATACTTGACTGTGTATTTAAAATAATTCATTGTCCTCAACAATAACACAAAAACTAACTTGAGAAATACCTTGCATTCTTTCTTGACTGAGTCTTCACTCTGCTGGAGAAACTGCTGCAGCGAAAAATCCTTCCTTCAGCTTCTCTGACACCTTCAAAGAGCCTGGATAAGCTTTGGTACCATGTTGGGAATTTATGATAATTCCAAACAAAAATGAATAGAACAGAACAGAGAATAATGCTATTTTTTTTTTAAGACAAAGAAAAACTAAAATTGTTTCTAAAGATAGAGTTTTACACACACAAAAGATTTTTGTTCATTAATGAGACTGACTATTACAAAAAAAAACATCTTCCTCTCATAGAGGGATTTTACCAATAACACTGCTTCAGAGGCAGTAAAAAAACTTCACTGTCTTTTCACAAAATTACTCTGTCTCAGTTTTCAAATTTACACTGTTGTGTAAAAATCTCTTCATTCAAGTTGTTGCGTATTTCATTTCGTTTTCCTCTTACTTTCACGCTTCTACTGCTTCTCACATTACATATTCAACAAAAAAACAAAAATTACATTTTCACTTGTTACATACTTTCGTGCTGATGCACTACCTTCCAACAACAAAAAAAAACATATGATATCACATGGTTTTGATATCACATGGTTTTGTGCCGTAAAAAAAAATTACATTTTCACTTGTTACACACTTTCATGCTGCTGCACTACCTTCCAACAACAAAAAAAAAAATATGATATTACATGGTTTTGTGCCTTAAAAAAACTTACATCCGTGAATTAAAACAAAAATAATTTTTTTGCGTACATTTACCAACCGTAATAAATTCATATTAATTACTTCACGTGGTGATATATATATATATATGTATATATATTTATTAACTCTGTCATACGGCTCTCACCGGATTCCATTGGACCTGCTGGAGATGGTCCCTGACATCTAAAGTGACTGCGTCGTACATGCAGCAATGAACGTTGATCTTGCCCTCAATAATCGGACGACCGCTGACAGTCAATCTCGCACAATAATCAGACGGCTTACGGTCAATCTCGCACAGCCGTTTCTGCTGAACTTTAAGCGCCTGGAAAGGTTGTTTTGGAAAGGACTACTCAGACACGTGTCCATCGTTGAACACGCTGCCTCTCCAAGAAATACCACTGTTGTGTGAAAGCGGTGCGGGGAACTCCCATGGCGGTTTTCAACAATGTTTGCATTCATAATGTGAGCGCAAGTCGAAAAAAATAACTGGAAATGAAATAATTCAGGCCCTCGAAATTTAATCAACGTAGTGAATGAATTCTGAATCGTAGGTGTTAAGAGGATATATCCACAATAAATTACAACCTTTCCGCGAAAATTTGATCGTTCGTTTCAATATCACTCTAATCCCTATGTTATCGATGATAAAAAAAATCCACGCCTCTTCTCACATAGAAACAAAATCAACGAGAAACAAAATTTTACTTCAATTTTAACTTCGTATTCTCTACGGTCCATTCCATTAAAATGTCTAGGTTTGACAAAGGAGATGAAATGTTATCACTTCGATTTAAGCACCAGACGTATTGTGTATTTATGGTAAGATAGATGTTATTCAGAAATGATAATTAATAATATGTTTTGATATACAGTTCGTAACATATAAATTAAATATATATTAGATATAATATTAGGTATATAATATTGGGAATATAATATTAGGTAGGTAAAGATGAAAAATCGTGTCTACAGGGGTATATTAACTATATTTACTAACTTGGTAGTGCTAGTTTTATAAGTGCCGAGGGTTTTCACTCTTTTTTTTTCTATATTGTGTTGTTTAATTTATTCTTTTTGCCGCAGTGATCTTTGTTGGGGTTCAAATTTCTTGGTTGTGAAATCTTACCAGGTCGATTTTCTCCCCCTACAATTGGTAGAGTGGACTTTTATTAATGAGTTAAGCGTGTCTATTTTATAATAGGAATTTTAAATTTTAATTTAATTATCAATAATTATTTGGAGGATAGTAGGACTAAACCTCCATGGAATATTTTACAATATTCATAGTATCATTTACAAGTCAAAGGTTGAGATTTATATACAAAGTAGTTACTATAAATTAGTGGATAATAGTTAATATTGGCATTCAATGGTTTTACTATGTCCGTCATCTTATATGTTTCATATGATCTTCTTAGTCATATCTCATATAAACAAATGCTATGACGTGTCTAGGTTAAGGTCATTTGATTTCAAGTTCCTAATATTTTTGAGCCAAGAGGCTCATTTTACAACCCAATATGAAAGTGATGTCTAATTTTGTCCGTGCTCAACTTGGAATTGACATGTGTCCTTTAAAAAATAATTTAAATTAAAAAAAATAGTGACCTATAACAAAAACATAAATGATTATACATATTTGGTTAGTTTTAATTAAAAGCAATATAAAATATCAATAATTCTATTTTTATTGTCGTTTTGGTTTGTTATTAATATTATATCCATTATGAAAAAGATGTAGTAGAAATATTTCATTTTCACCCTTTGGAGTTATAAATAAAATATTTTGATGTCTATTTTTTTTTTTCTAGGTTAAGACTAAACTAAGTACCCACGGGGAATTGAACCAGTGACCTATCACAAGAAGTGCCTTAACAGCGCACCCATTCACCGTCAATCCAAAGCCCCGTGGGCTATTTTGATGTCTATTTTAAATTATATAAATATAATATTTAAATGTCTATGTGTGTTGATTTTACCTTGTCGAAAGGAAAAATTAATTAAAGATAAAATAATTTAGTTACTTCTTGAGAAGAGGGAAATGTCTAATTCACTCAATTACTATATATATATATATATATATATTTTAACTAAATTTTTAGTTTTATTCTTTTTCACTTTGGTTAAATGCGAAACTTCCATTTCCGGTTTTTTGTCATTGTCGTTTCTCGAACATATTGGTAATGCCATTGCAAGGTTTACACATTCCATTGCATAAAATCATTTTACACAGACACATTTCATTCAATATAAACACTGGCTATTCCTAAACACATTTCATTGTATAAAATCTTCTTACATTTAAACACATTTGATTCCATGTAATAATCTTACACGTACACAAAATTAAAATATGCATCTCGAAGAATGTGACAACATATGCACCTAAAGACTGATTCTTCGGTAGTAAGATTTTATAAATAAGAGAATTACGATGGATCTAACCACGTACGAACATAAAAGCAAACGTAGATAACCATTATTTACTTTTGGTGAAGCTCAGTACCCCATGGAGCAAAATTGTCACAGACCAGGGGGTTCATCGTGCCCTATTCCTGGACTATGACCCAGTGGAAAAGCCATAGCTCCATCCTTTTTTGTTGTCATATTATGCTTGTAATTTTCATGAGGAGAACGGTCTTTTGCCGGCTTAACAATTTCATGGCCATGAGCTCTCGCCAACTTGTTCTTCCCAACTACTTCGCTGCCCAGAAGACCGTCGTCCTTCCCCTTAGGGTTGATACTCAGGAGACTGCGGTTATTACTCACTGCAGCGTTAAACGACATGATAAGCCTAACGTCGACCGATGAAAAATCGGCCACAAGAAACAACAGCAGAAGTATAACAACTATCGCTCTGGCCTTCATTTTTCAATGAATGCCCAGATTCTACCACCTTACAAGTGATCGAAATTAATACAATCGGGCCGTCAAAGAGAAGAAATACTCTTACGTCGTATTGGCTGAGCTCTCGGCAGTCCTATATATAGATATTTCTCCCATAGTTTTGCATTAAAATAAGCATAGATGCTTCGGAAATTACCCTGTCATGCACTACTACAAACATGCACTATTTTAGTGCTAAATTCTTCTTATGAATGATATCAACCATTTGCCGAGCAACTTTCGCTGTTCATCCGTAAATTTCCATATCAGGTTTACTGTTGCCATTCGGTCTCTATACTCCAGATCCTTTCTATAGTGTAATCAATTACAATTTTATAACATTATTTTTGCGAAATCATATGTAGTTGGTACATTGGTATCTACAATTGGTACCTTCCTGATGACATAGTCTTTGGCATCTGTACTTGATATCGGAAGTATCTTTATTCACAACTAACATGCTGCCAACTCTAAATAATTTCATGGTTGATAATGCTCCTTGCAATTTTTTATCTTCCGCAGTCACTTATTTTAACTATCAACTCGCAAAGATATAGAATCTTGCACGACCGCTGATGGCTAGAAAACTGGTGAGCATAACCAGCAAATTTTTTTTTAATTGTTAAATATGCACTTGCAGCAGTGCTTGTTGTCTTCGGTCGTTCCTTGGTCAGTTAGGGCACTTCTGATTAGCCTTACAGATTCGATTTGTTAACTTAGCCACTCGTGCATACCGAGATTGATTTATGAAACATTAGTTACAGCTCTCGGGGTAATGATGTGTATCTTATCTATCCCATTAAGGCAATTTGGTTTTATAAATATCAAAGTGGGTCTCTCCTGAGACTAAAAGTCATGTTTCTCTAACTGGTTTTGTACAGCATGGTAAAATGGAAGGTAGACACGTTAATTAAAATCACCATATATTTATTTTAAATAAAAATTATCAGATATTTTTTTATTAAATTATATTTTTAATGTTTAATAGAGTATATATAAAACTAAATAAAAATTTTAACCGGAAAAAATTTAATTGTTTATATATAAAGTTAATATTGACAAAAATTAGTTATGATAGATCTTTAAATAGTTTATTTGAATATCTTGTTGAAATATATTTAAAAAATATAACATTTAAACATCACATTCACACATTTTTTTTTATTTCTAATTAATTTACGACATATTATTTTTTTTAATTATAGATGACAAAACTTTTCTATTAAAATATAAATTTTAATTTTAATTTTAATTTTAAAGAGGCGCTTAAGGACAGACAAACTTACAAATCCCATTCTCTCAAATTTACACATCCCCTCATACTAGGTTGTAGAAAGAACCTCTGGGCTAAAAAATTAATTTAATATTTTGTACAATTTATACATTGACTATTTTCCAGCCAATACAGAGTGCCATAAATTAATTTAATATTTTGTACAATTTATACATTGATTATTTTCCAGCCAATACAGAGTGCCATAAGAAGGTACACATAAATTAAAATTAAACCATTCAATTTTAAATAAAACAATTGAAACAAATAATATTAATATTTATAGCTCACAATATTAATATTTATAACTTACATTTTTATTCATTAAAGAATTTGGGATATTTTCCTTGATATTTTCCAATTTCGCAACAAATGCATTATAGTCCTATTTTTTTTTTTTCAGTACGAGAAGGTACATATGAGATCAAGAGAAAGGCATATAATGCCCAGTCACAAGGGAGATGCATCTTATAACAAGACCAGTAAAAGAGAAAAATTACAAATTAGCTACCCAGTCACGCTGTACTACAAATATGCAAAATTTTAGTGCTAGATTCTTCTTGCGAAGGATATTAACCATTTGTCATACAACTTGCGCTGTTCATCTGTAAATTTCCATATCAGGATTACTGCTGCCTTTGGGTTTCTGTCCTCCAGATCCTTGCGAAATCATGTGTAGTTGGTGCATGTATCTACAATTGGTACCTTTCTGGTGACATAGATTTTGGAATCTGTACTTACTGGAAGGATCTTTATTCACCGCTAACATGCTGCCAACTCTAAATAATTTCATGGTTCACAATGCTCCTCACCATTTTTTATCTTCGACAGTCACTTATTTTAACTATCAACTTGTAAAGCTAAAGAATCTTCCACGACTGCTGATGACTAGGAAACTGGTGAACATAACCAGCAAATCTTTTTAATGGTTAGTTATCCACTTGCAGCAGTGCTTGTTGTCTTCGACCATTCCTTGGTCAGTTAGGGCACTTCTGATAACAGTTAAATATCCACTTGCAGCAGTGCTTGTGGCCTTCGCCCATTCCTTGGTCAGTTAGGGCACTTCTGATTAGCCTTACAGATTCGCTTTGTTCACGCGTGCATACCGAGATTGATTTATGAAATATTAGTTAAAGCTCTCTGGGTAATACCGAGATTGATTTATGAAACGTTAGTTAAAGCTATTTGGGTAATGATGTGGGCGAGTTTAACAGATCTATCTTATCTATGCAATTTGGCTTTATATTTATGAAAGTAGATCTCTGCGGAGACTTCGTTTATGATCTAGAGAAACCATGTTTAGATAACATTGTGCTTTAAAGTATGGTAAAAAGAAATCTTTACACTTTAATTAAAAATAATAATTTTATATTTTATATAATTGGTACACCGATTAGTTTCGACCTATTGCACACTGTTACAATAGAAGTTACACATAAATTAAAATGAAATTATTTAGTTTTAAACTAGGGTTTTACCTGCAGCTTAGCTTAAATATAACTAATTAAATGAAAAATAATATAAATAAATATTTCATCATAAAAATAAAACAACTAATAAAATGTGTATTGGTAAATATCATCATCCAAAATTAATAAATTTGATTAACTAATAATGGGTATATAATATATACATGCTTTGTATGTTTTTAATATAATAATAAGTCATTTTAAATTGAAAATATGGAGAAAAAGATTATAATTCACAGAAATGGAAATAATAGAAAAAGAAAAAAAATAAAAAGTTAAATAAAAAAGAAGTAAATCTGAAAACAAAAATTTAGTAACTAATATAAATGGAAGTTACTAAATAGTTAAAAATAAGACTTCAAGAAACCACCTTACATATCAATAAATTTAAATAATATGAAAAAATAAGAAAAAACAAATTCCCAATATCATAAAGGGCAGAAATATTTTGTCAAAGACAAAGTAATACACATTGAAAGAAAAACTAAATGATTAATACATCAACTGAAATAAATAATAATAATATTTATAGCTGACAGTTTTATACATTAAAGAATATGGAATCCTTATCTTTGCCCCTTATTGTTTGGGCCAACAAATGCATTTAATTCCTATTTATACTTGGAGAAGCAGAAACCTAGAAAATTTGGAAGGAGTTGAGAAAATATCTTTTTTTAAGCGCATATCTTAACATTTTTCATTTTTTTTTTTACTTTTATTTATTTTTACACGTTGTTTCTGGAATTTTTACATAATCTAATGTTTCTAGGAAACCTATCATTTCTATAATTATCTGGGGAACAAAATTGTTCATGGACTTTTTTCCATAAAGTTTTTATTTATTTTTCCTTCATTTGAAATAATTTAGCTAATAAAGTGTTCTTTTTAATTATTTTCTTGTTGAATCACACGGTTTATTGGGGAACAAAATTGTTCATGGACTTTTTTCCATAAAGTTTTTATTTATTTTTCCTTCATTTGAAATAATTTAGCTAATAAAGTGTTCTTTTTAATTATTTTCTTGTTGAATCACACGGTTTATTTGTTGGATGTAGTCTGAAGGTTTATTTGTTGGATGTATTCTTTGTTTACTTAATTGTACTCTGTCTTTTAACTTGAAAGGTTGATTGCTTTATGAATTTGGGTAAAATAAAATAATATTGTTTGCATAACTGACATATTTTCATGACTTATTTATTCAACTTTTATCTTCAACCTATCCCTATCTTCCTTGATTTCACTTGCAGATGAGACAAACATGTAAAGGAAAACAATTTTTTCATTAGACTTCTGAAGCCCATGGTAAACTCTCAGAATCCCTATCTTCCTTGATTTCACCTGCACATGAGGCAAACATGTAAAAGAAAAAAATTTCTTCATTAGGCTTATCAAGCCCATTGTCAATGATCAAAATCACTACTATGTATATAGATGCTAGGACACCTTCAAATAAATTTGTCTTCATATTCTTCTATCCTTCCTTCTTTCTTACATAGATATATGCTCCACTATATCTTTTCGCACCTCACATGCATAAAATTGTTCCTATATCACTTTCTTATGCCTAGCCTTTAATAAATATACAAATACTTCCTCTTCGACAACATCCTCAGAACAAATTTTCCTTCTCACATTCCTTGAGTTAGCGGGCCAGCAATATGTGAAGAGCCTAGAGAATGTTCCTTCCATGGTTGATATCCTCCTCTTTGACCTTGAGAGCCTAACGAAAGATATGAGGCAAGATGAAATTGTTAATCAATGCCAATTCCACATTATCGTCAGAGGTGGTGGTGGGATGACCTCTTCGACTTCCTTAGCTGACTCGACACCCTCTACCCCTCCCACAACTCATGGAAAAGTAACAAGATGATGAGGAAAGTGAATATGGCATAGAGGTGATAGAGGGTATTGAATGCTGGCTCGTGAGTGGGATAGTCTAGGATATAAGAAGAAAAAATAGAGGGAAGTGGTGAGTAATTCCCATGCATCGAAGTAAGAAATGTTAAGAGGAGGTAGGTGAGACATTAATCTAGGTGTATTATATTAGGTCTTGACGATCTAAGTTAACATATTTAGATCTCATAGTGGCCAATCGTGGTATCAGTGGAGTGACAGTCGCTAAGAGGAGGGTGCCACCATTCCTTAGTGGAGTATGTGGTAAAGGTTTTTCAAGCACCCAGCTTAGGGAGTGGATATCCTTCTCAATAAGACACTGGTAGTGCGGGACCAGGTTTCAATCGTAGGGGATGAGGGCGACCGATCCTCGCAATGTTGATGTTATTTAAACCCTTTTTTGGAAATCAAATCTTGTAGTAAATTTTCTTTGCATCTCACATGGGAGAAGATGACAGCTTCTTGATGAGAGATGAGGCTAACCAAACATTTTATGTGGTAGTCAAAGAGCCATTAAAATTCGTTGGGCTATTTGAATGATGATCTGAGTGTCCCCATTCGAAATTAGGGGAAATAAGTGGAAGCACGTATAAATATTGATGCCTTCTAACATTTCTTCCATCTTTGCAACATTATTTCTTCCATGATATATGTAGCTCTTGTATGTTCTGATGATTTCCCTTGAGTTATTTTTGAACACTCCTCCAATTCTTGCATCACCCGGACTTCCCTAAGAAGCCCCTTAAAGTTTAACTTGAAGTGATGGAGGGGTGGAGGGTGATAGAAAATAGGGAGAGGATATTTCATTCTAATTGAAGGAGATATGTAATGAATATTTGGAGGCTTGAGGTTCCACTAGGCCAAGATCCTTTTCTCAAACTAAGTCTCTTCATAATTATTTGTAGACCAATTGGAAAGGGTTATTGATTCCTCAATGTGCTTGTGGAAAACGAGCCATATGTTGTTCAAGGAGCTTTTAGAATTGGTCAAAATATGTTTCTTGTGCTCCTTCCAAAGCTCCCAGACAAGAAGGATGGGGGTAGTGGACTAGAAGAAATTCATAATGCGGTTAATGAAAAAGGAATTGGGGAAATACCTAAGGGTTTGAGAAATTTTATTTTAATTCCTAGATTATTTGAGGAATTCATGCTCCAAATTTTGTCAGGGGTTGTCATTGGAAGTGCATGATATGAAGAGATCTTATATTTCTTATTGTTGGTTTTAGTAGAGATAACACCAAGATGGGCCATGGAATCCCTTCTTAATGAAATTTTCCCAAGTGAGGACTTGGTGCTTGGTGTGGACCCACGAGAAGATTTTTATTTTGGGTGAGGTTTTCATGTGGGGTCCAAGTCCTGGAGATTCATGTCACTTAGGAGGATGAATGATTTCTTGATAGAGAACGTTCTATTGTTTTTTTAACCCTAGTGGATCATGTCACTTATTTCTTTAAATCCAATGGTTCTTTTGACGAGCTCTTGGTTGAGGGGAGATACGTTCCATTCAGATTTTTCATATTCACAGAGGATGTATGGAGCCCAACTGCACTGCTAATTGTCTTCTAGGTCCAACCAAAACTATTGAATTGTGTTTTTTCTAGTGCTGAGGGAAAGTGCCTGTGTGCGAGGCGTGCGAAGGGTAGTGGCTAGACTTGGTTGCTTCTGGCATGATTCATTCCAAAAGTTAATATTTTTTCCATCCATGACCTCCCAAAATTAGAATTTTAGGATAATTTTATGTTTTGGCTATCCAAGTTCCAGATGAGGGAAACAGTGGGATGAGTGGTGAGTGTAATGAGGTCTTGCTTAAGTGTGCTTCTGGCATATTTTATATGCAAATGATGGTCCCATGGTTCCTTTTTTTCTTGATCCATTTCCACCAAATCTTGGCTCCAAAAATGTCTTTTACTACATCCAAGTCACAAAGACCCATCCCAACATGAGCCTTTGGGGCGCAGAGAGTTTCCCATTTTATCAAAGGTTATTTTATGCTTCAGATCTACTCCTCCACAGAAAAATGAGTGATATATATTTCTAATTCTTTTAAGAACCCCTTTGGGGGCTATTGAAGCATAAAACAAGTAAATATGTATAACTTCCAATACTAATTTAAGGAGGATCATTGTGATGGATATATTAAAATCTCAGAAGATATGTTGGGGTCCTATAATAATAAGATTCAAAATTTTGAATTGGCTATGGTTAGTCTTGTAATATTGTATATACTTTTGCTTTCTGCAAAATGTCTTCTATATTAAAAAGTAAAAAATGTAAAGAGGATATCTCCTAAAAGAATAATCAAAGAAAAAAAAGAAAGAAAAAGATAAAAAAGAGTGAGAAATATGAACCCCAAAAAGAAATCAAACAGATCATGAAAGTGTGCAAATTCAAATGCCACTACTTTTTGATTTACTTTGTAAAATAACGTTGGGTGTAGCTTGTCAGAAATGCCACAATCCATGATGGTCAAATGGCTTAAGCTTGACTCATTCATGCTTTAAACTTTATGTTGATAGGAACCTTGGCAGATCAGTAGTTAGGTAGAGAATAAAAATGAGCTCATCAATTTAATCTGAGCCATTGGAATTTATGAGGTTAGAACTAGATAGTTTGATTGTCAAAATAAAAGGAATTAAAGGGTCACCAAGCTCAAATGCACCCAATACAATGAAGAAAAAAATGTTAGGATAAATAACAGGTAGGTAGAAGAAAGGTTGCCTAGTCAAAAGCACATTTATCATGCTTAATCATATGTTTCATGTGCAAGAGGATTTATGAGAAAGAAAATATATCCACAAGCTTGTTTACGAATTTCCCCTCATTCACTATACCCCACATGCTTATTTGCTAATTTCCCCATTATCCCTTCATCACTTATAAATCCCATTTTTCCCCTCATTTTTTACCCTTACCCCTTGGTTTCAGACATTTCCCTAGTAATTACCCTTCAAAAATCATGCCCTACCCAAAACCCCTTTTCCCTAATGTGAAACCCATTTCCATTGGAAATATTACTTTCCCCCCTTATTAATTTCTGTATTTCCCTTCAAAACCCACAAAAACCCCTTTTTCCTATGTTTTTATGCCCCCACTTTATCTAATTAACCCCCCATTTCATATCTCTTCGACAAACCTCTTTTAACCCACCAACCCTTGCCGCAGTTAAAAAAACCCCACCACATAACCCATGGTCCCACTTTATTGACCTGCTACTTACGTTAAAAAAACCCGACATTATTGGTTAATTAATTATATATATGTGTAATTGAACCCCGAGCCCCACAAATCCATTTCCTCATTCCCTCTGTGTAACTTAACTGCGTGATAGCCATCCGATCTCCTACCCCCAGATCCGACAGTGCGCATCCATATCACGTAGGTTCATCCACCGATCAATAATAGCCCAAGAGCACACGAGATTCATGGTTTTGCTTGGGGCACTGTTTTGCTATGTGGCAGCACTAGGTGAGAGCAGGTGCTCGTGAAAAATATCGCTTGCACTTCAAAAGTGGTGCGATGGCCCAGAAAACCACTTCCCCAGCCAGAACAAAAACTGCCCACTATTCATTCATAATTTCTGCGCCAAAACGTGACCATTATGCCTTAAAAGGTCGAGAAAGCCCCAATTCACTCTTTTCACTCATTTTTTACTACAACTACTGCTTAGCCATTGCGAAACCCTCAGACCTCTGCGACGAAATTGACCATTGTCAGCCCTATGAAGACGCTCTAGACACCTAATTGAAGAAACCACTTGACAGCTGAAGCCACCATACCCTCTACATTCACCATTGAACCTAGTTTGCAAGACAAACTACCAATTTCCAGGTATTCTTGGGAAGAACCAAAATGGCCCCTGAATTTGAAAACGTATAGTTTACATTGAGAGGTAGATAAATGAATTAATTAGAAGAAACTTCCCTAAATTGGAAAGAAACCTGCTATACACCCCAAACCTAGTTTATAGACTGAAATTACCCTCTCACTGTACCAGAACTTCTAAACATCACTTGTAAAAACTACTAAAATCCAAATTCATATTTCTACACCCAATTATGCTTCCCAAACCTCTTTGGATGTGAGACCTCTGTAAACCCCTCACCTAGACATCGACCACCTTGCATTAGCAAACATAGATTTTCAAATAAATGATATTTTGTTCCCCTGCTTACATTCTAAAGCTCCATTGCTGGAGTAAGGACAAATTCTTAAACCAGAACAATGAATTTCACCTTTAGGAGTCTAATTTGCCCAAAGATTTATTTCCAGAAGTACACCCATTCCTAAAAATCATCCATTTCTATCATGCTTCCTACATTCCTAGCCAAAGAGCTATTGTCACCCCTAACCAACAAGTGCCATTTATCATCACTGCAGAATCCATTAACCAAATGCTGCAGATCCAACCAAGCCCTCATGAGATGCCACTGTCTATTGGAGACTTGCTGGACCTCTATGTCAAGTTAGACCTGCCCAAAATAGCCCAAAGCTTCCAAACATTCATCGTAGGGGAATTTCATACTCCCATAGATACTCCCCCTTATACTGCAAGTATTTTTTCTGAGAGAGGCAAACAAATTATTAATATGCTCTCTTGCATCTTAGGATATGCCATAGATGAGCATGTGCATGAGGTTTTCCTTGCTTTTCTCTCCATCTTTAGCCCAGGCAAGCCTCTTGTTGTTATTTACAACTATGCTCAATTCATTACAGACAGGATGCATGAACAGTTCACCAGATTATCTACTGAAAGAGTCTTCAAGTACTGTTCTATATTATTTCATATGTTCTTGCATTATTAATTAGATAAATTCCATGTCCACATCCAGAAGTTGGATACCTAGGGAAATCGAATATCAATTATTTATTGGACACGCTTAATCCAAACATACTCCACTACATTAACTTATAAAGACTTCATTAATTAATTTTTCCATCTAGTCATGAATATGCTAACCAGTAGCCCTCAACCTACAATCAGCCAGGAGATCAAAAGGGTCTTAAATTTGGCCAAGAACAGTAAGGTGGGAGAGTGCTATCTATACTAAAACCACACAAATATAATGATTTATGGATGCCAACTTGCCCCTTACAAACTACCCAAATGCCTTCCCATGAGGATATTTGCACTAGAATATTTTACGCAGATTATCAATTCTGATGAAGTCAACTTTCTAACAGCTAGGAAGAAAACCCAATTCAAAAGGAAAAATCAATTGGGCCCCTTCATTTGTAAGACCAGGGAAGCTGGATCAGAGCCAGACAAGATTTTACAACAAATGAAGTTCAAAAACAGTTTTATGTGGCAGTATGACCCTCATGGAGCCATAAATATATTGAGGATCGAGGTCAAATTGGGACCTTTCATCCATCATCCCAAAGCATACATTGAGAGGTTTTCCAACCAATCAAAATGGTTGGAAAACCATCTAGTTGACATGGATAGCACTGTAGTGGATGTAGAAAATACATTGATTAATGTAGAGGTATGGATTGATGAAAGTTCCTTCCTGTAGGATCTAGAACTAAGAGAAACAATGAATATTCATCCTATTTTACAGACTCCAACAAATGAATACAGTAACCCAAAGAGAAACCGGGAGGAGGGTTCCAGTTCGGCTATGGAAACCATAGAGGAGTAGTTTGACATCAAGAGGAGGCCCAAGCTTAATCCTGTAAATGAACAAGAAGTAGCCATTAAATCAGTGGAAATCAATGACATAGATACAATGGTGGAAAGAAGAAAAGGTACAATAGCTTCAGGAGAAACACAACAACCCTCAACATCTAAGACTCAACTGATTGAGAGACAAATCAATGTTGAGGTTTCTTCATTCACCATGCCAGTTGATAAAGAAAAGGATATCAAGGATAGGTATAAATAAATTAAGTTAATAAATGAAAAGTTGAAGGTCAAAACTATGCTCAATACTTCAAACACACACCAACAAATCAAAGCAGGTTGATGTCAGCGTTTGACATCAAAACAAGAAAAATTAAAGTTTCCTTCATGTAGCCAACTGTCCAGCAGCCAAAGACATCCGCTGACTACAGAAAAACAAACTTTGAGGTGTTTTCCATGGGGATGTTCATCCCATTTACTAGATTGAATTCCACAGGCAGGCAAGAGAAATGATCTACTGTAGCTTGATAGGAGAGGCCATGGTTGCAGATAAGCTGCAGAGTTCGTTAGATAACATTACAACTCAACACAAATTGGGAAAGGCCTCCTCACAAGATAAGCACAACAGGATCAAGTCATTAGAGGACTTGGTAATTGAGCTGGGACATTATCCCAATGACATCGAGGCTGATGATAAATTGATCAAGAAGAAGAATGAGGACATTGTAGATCTCAAAAAACAACTGAAACTTTCTCATTCAGAGCACCCAAATACAAAAGATGTCCCAGAGAGCCAAACACATCAGGAGGAGATGATGGACCTGGTTCTACAATTGAATGATCAACTGAAGGAAATGGAAAAGGAGTTAGATAGCTTATATAGTTAAAAAAATCTAGTTTGGAGACTTCCCTTGCCACTGTTATCCCAACAGTTACTATTGCAGTACCATCCACCTTGGCAACATCATGAGATCCTACAACTCCAATGGCTACAACACTGCCAGCTTCTTCAGCGTCTACATCAGCAACAGGGTCAACAATAGCAGCTCAACCAGGTGATGAGGCTAGTAAATTAGTCAAGGAAATGGAAGACACATGTCCATTCAGACCACAGAAGTGAACAAGTTCAAGGAAAAGGTAACTAGTCTAGAGACTGACTATAATATTACACAGATTATGCACAAAGAAGAAGTGCAGAAATCAACCAGGATGAATGAAAGAATAAAAATCTTGGAGAAGGAAATAAATTTGAAGGAACCCATTTTCTAGGCTAAGGAACAGTTATTGGCCAATATCATTGACTCTGTCAATGATATTTGGCCATCCATTCAAGTGATTTTTGAACAAATTGACTTAGTGAAAGAGGCTACAAAATCCATAAAAAGAGTGAAAACAAAACTGGGAGACATGCCAGAGGAAGCCACTAGGATCATTCACTTCCTTAACTCCAAAAATAAGTATGAATTGCACGAATTGGAGATACCTGACAGGACAAGTACAATACTAGAAGTAAAAGGGGTCCTCACCAAGATGAATTTGGTGATGAACCTATAAGATAAATGCCAAACCATGCAACTAGCTATAGAAAGATTCATGGTTAAGTTTGAAGTTTTGAGGCAAAATGGTCTGCAAAATCCCTTAGTAATAAGGGATAAATTAATGCCATAGGAGGAATACATATAAGAATTAGAGAAGTGGCCAGAGATCAGGTAAATACTTCCTCTATGAAGGGGATGCCAACTGGAAAGGTCATATACAAAAATTTTGAGAACTTGTTTTACCTCCAGCATGAGGTAAAACACCTTTTTTGTGAATAAACCCACTTTTTCCAAGTACACAAAGGCAGATGAAATTTATGGGAAGATGTTAAATATCCAATTACCAAATGCAAAAACATGTGAGAAACTGAATGACTTACTATAGAAATGCACAGTCAAAATGTAAAAATCTACAGAAAGGGTGAAAAGGCATAGTAAAAGGATAATGACAAGCCAGGCAAATGAAAGAGTATCACGAAAAGTGTATCAGTTAAAAGGACAGAGTGAAAAGAACATCCAATGTGAATACGATCTTCTTAGTCATATCTCATATATACAAATGCTATGACATGTCTCAGTGAAGGTCATTTGATTAAAAGTTCTAAAGTTTTTTGAGCCAAGAGGCTAATTCTACAACCCAATATGAAAGTGGTGTGTAATTATGTCTGTGCTTAACTTGGAGTTAACAGGGGTCCTTAAAATAATACTTGAAATTAGTAAAAATATTTCACTTTCACCATTGAAGTTATAAATAAAATATTTTGATGTCTATTTTAAATTATATAAATAAAATATTTAGATGTGTATGTGTGTTGATTTGACCTTGCTGAAAAGTAAAAATTCAATAAAGATAAAATAATTTAGTTACTAATCAAAGGTAAAGTAATTTATTAAGAAGAAATTCATTAAAGATAAAATAATTTAGTTACTAATCAAAGGTAAAGTAATTTATTTACTTTTTAATGAGAAGGGAATGTCTAATTCACTCAATTACTAATAAAAAATATTATTTGTAATGATTTCCAAAAAAAAAAAAAAATGAAAAATTGCACATAATGTCTATAAAAAAGACGCAAAAAACAACTATAAATCTATCTTAATCACTGATTTAATCTCTTGGCAGTTAAATCTTTTTTCAAATTTTAAATTCTAAAAAAAATTGCATATAATGATAGTTGATTACTCTTGACTTTGGGGATATGCGTGATTAAAAAAGATGTATTATACACGTTCAATGAAATGATTTAATAAGTTATTTTTGTGTTATTAAAATATAATTTTTTAATCAAAACTCTATTAGTTAAGGGTTAATTTATTATAAAAATCTCACTTTTCATGAATTTTTTTTAATATAATGTTGTTGACCGAAAACATAAAGAACCAAAATGTCAAAAAAAAAAAATTTCTATAACCCAAAAATCCAAATTCCATCACTGAATCGAACAGTCTGAAATCTGAAATTTGTCTTTAAATATTAGTCTCGGCTGACGACTCGGGCCCCTCTCTCTTTAGATAAAATGCTGAAAGCCCTCTGATATTTTGCTCAGGATTTTGATAAAACCCTAGGGTATATACGTAACCGGCCACTGAACTTAAATAAATAAACTTATTTATCGAGCACCGTAAATGACATTGCCGTTACTTATGTCATCGAAGTAGCTCAATAAGTAAATGACATTGCCGTTACTTATCGAGCAGTGTTAACCACATTGTCGTCACTTATGCAATCGAATTAGTTCAATAAGGGAATGAACAACCGAGTAAATCGGACTCTGTTCTAGCAGGAAATGCAACTGACTTCACATCATCCTGTGAAAAATTACATATTAAAATTATTTTTTTTTTCCAATCCCAACTGACTTACCATCATCATGTTACTAACTGTGAAAAATGAAATATTAAAATTAAAAATAATTCCCAATGATTGCAAGACCGTTAGATTGCCGGTAGCGATTGAAAAATATAATCAATCGCAATTATCATGCGGTTATTGTATTCCACCTTTAAAATATTCTTCGCATTCTTTTTCTCTTACAGCTTGCCGTGTTCACTTACGAAGGCATTTAGGTTGTCTTGTACGATCACATCGGATATGACAGTATCATTTTTCCTATTAATGGTAATCATAGAAGGATAGAATGTTGAAACAAGAAACGGGACGGTTGCCACCGTTCCCGTGAAAAAAACGTACAAGAAACAAGACGGGAAGGAAACGCCGTTTTCTGCTGCCATTCTTGTTAACAAGTCCATATACTTTATGGAAAACATATAATAGGTACTTTTCCATTTATTCCTTCATCGTAGTTCGCTGGATAGGGTCTGTATCATGCCTCCCATGCTATTCTGCCAGGTTCTCTAGCTGCTCCGCTGTTTTAGGAAATGGAATAAGAGTAAAGTGGTGGGACTGGGAAGGAAGAAAATAGTAGACATCGGCGGCATTGAGTTAGAGGTCGTTCTCATCCGTGTAGTTTTTAGGTATATATTCATTTAATAGTATAGAGGCCTAGGCCAGGTCTTGAGAAAGTTGATCATCTATGTACTATTGTCTTTTTTAGTTGATTTGCTTTGCTATATTGTTCAAATATAATGTAGTTAAAATCATAGTTATCAAATTCGAATTTGGATTCGGATTCGAATTCGATAGGAAACAGAAAAAATTGGACTTTATAAAATTCAATATCAAAAAAATACGACACTATACATCTTACAAAAATATATATATATATATATAATTTTTTTTTTTAAATTTAAATAAACAATCATTATATTCAAAATTTTAATAAAAATATAAAAGTTGTATAAGTTGATTTTTTTCCAAAATAGAAGTTACTGTTTTTTTATGTTTTATATAAGAGTTTTTGATTTGCAATCAATTTGCTATTTTATGATTTCTTGTCAAGGTAAGAATTATCTTTTTCTTAATTGAAATTTGTCATTTTATAAAATTTTCCAATATAGAAATTACTATTTTTATTTATTTATTTTTTATAAAAATTATATATATATTTTGTTTTCCAATAAGAATTATCAATTTGTTAAGATAGAAAAAGTTGGTATTTCTGTATTCAAACCTCTGTAATCATATAATGAATTAACCAAGTTGATATTTTTTATTGGAAAAAAAAACGATTTTTATAGGAAAAAAAACAACAATATATATATATATATATGAAAATTTATAAAAGATAATTGATCTCAGCATTAGCTTTGCATTTCTCTACATTATTTCAATTTTCCACTAAGGTTTCCTAGTTCCAAAATCCAAACTTGTATTTTTCCAAAGGATCAACAAAGAAAAGCTGGAATTAAATTTTTTTTCCAATGCATCAGCAAAGTAAAGTTGGAATTAAAAATTTACCTTGCTGATTCCTATTCAACAATTAAAAGGTAAGTTCAATGACCTATTCCCAGTGATTCAACCATTGAAAAGTAAGTTTTTAATTTAATGAAATAAATGTAAATTTTATTTTTTTAACAAAATAAGTAAAAAAATAAATCAATACTTTTAAATTTACATAAGTACACCACCATTTTCTGAATTTATAAAATATATTTAAACAATGTTTGAAAATTTCTTAATTTAAAAAATTCATATTTATTTAGTCAACCATGAGGATGTGTATATATCATACTTCCAAATCTATTTACGGTATACATTGAGTATGGCCATTGTTAGGTGTAACGAAGCACAGGCCATTGTAAACACATCACGTATTCATGTTCGGGTGCGAAACACGTTCAAGTTACGGGATGAAGCAGGAGACAGCGAACTGGAGCATCGTACCGAATTGGAATTCACCAAATTAATCGTCGTACCGAACCGAACTGGCGAAGTAATGTATTTTTTTCGCCGATAAAGACGAAAGACGAACTTGGTAACTATGGTCAAAATTATATTAAAAATTGAAATTAAATTTATATTTTTCATTTTTATTTTTAACTAAATTTTTATTTTTATTTTTTTTCATTAGTTTTCTTATCACTGTAGTTTAGCTTTTCGTTTTTTGTTTTTAATTTCTGTTAAAATATTGGTAATGTCATTGCAGAGTTTATTTTATACCTTGAACTTAAGTCGATAACGGATTTCCTTAATATTCGGAAATCAGACGGACATAAACACCATAAAAAATTGACGTTTCCTTTCCGATTCACTTGGATGCCCCATCTTATACGTATTCCATGGCCTAAAATCATTTCACATGATCACATTTCACTCAGTATAAACACTGGCTATTCCTAAATACATTTCATTACATAAAATCTTCTTACATTTAAACACATTTAAACACATTTGATGCCATGTAATAATCTTACACGTACACAAAATTAAAATATGCATCTCGAAGAATGTGACAACATATGCACCTAAGGACTGATTCTTCGGTAGTATGATTTTATAAATAAGAGAATTACGATGGATCTAAGCACGTACGAACATAAAAGGAAACGTAGATAGAAGACAAGTTCGTATATAACCATTACGTATTTACTTTTGCTGAATCTCGGCACCTCATGGAGCAAAATTTTCACAGACCCGCGTGTTCATCGTGCCCTATTCCTGGACTATGACCCAGTGGAAAAGCCATACCTCCATCCTTTCTTGTCATATTATGCTCGTAATTTTCATGAGGAGAATGGTCATTTGCCGTCTTAACAATTTCATGGCCATGAGCTCTGGCCAACTTGTTCTTCTCAACTACTTCGCTGCCCAGAAGACCGTCATCCTTCCCCTTAGGGTTGATACTCGGGAGACTGCGGTTATTTCTCTCTGCAGCGTTAAACGACTTGATAAGCCTAACGTCGGCCGATGAAAAGTCAGCCACAAGAAACAACAGCAGAATTATAACAACTATCGCTCTGGCCTTCATTTTTCAATGAATGCCCAGATTCTAGCACGTTACAAGTGATCGAAATCAGTAGTTCAGAGCTTCCTCAAAAGACAATCCACGATCGGGCCGTCTTATGTGGAATTGGCTGAGCTCTCTGCAGTCCTATATATAGATATTTCTCCCATAGATTTGCATTATAATAAGCATAGATGCTTCGGGAATTACCCCGTCATGCTCTACTACAAACATGCAATATTTTAGTGCTAAATTCTTCTGATGAACGATATGAACCATTTGCCATACATCTTTCGCTGTTCATCTGTAAATTTCCATATCAGGTTTACTGCTGCCTTTCAGTCTCTATCCTCCACATCCTTTCTATAGTGTAATCAATTGCAATTGGTACATTGGTATCTACAATTGGTACCTTCCTGACGACATAGTCTTTGGCATCTGTACTTGATATCGGAAAAATCTCTATTGACAACTAACATACTGCCAACTGTAAAAAATTTCATGGTTCACAATGCTGCTTGCAATTTTTTATCTTCCATGTTGAAATTATAATTTCAACTGCAATGAACAAAACAGCAGCAGCTACTTTATTCATTTGTCGTGATCCGGCGCCCCACATTTTCTCCCGATCTTTTATGTCACCGCCATTACCATCTTTTCACTCTTTAATTATTTTTGAGTTCCCGAAGGATGAAGATCAGATACAGCACTACATCATTACTTCTCAACAACCATATTAATGAGCAGAATGGCTGAAAGAGAAAAGAACCAGCCTCGAGCCGACGTAGCATTTATCAGTCATAGATTTCATCACCACTGACTCAAGAAATACAGCAAAAGATCAAATCTGTTAATCATGAGCAACAGAGACTTCATCAGCAAGTTAAAGCGGTGAAGACCCTTTCCCGCACTATAAATAGAAACAAAAACAGAAGTAGAAAATAGAGGAAATAGATTGAAAGTCATTTTGTAACACACAGCAGTGTAGAACAAGAGAGTTTTTTTTGTATTGCACAGCAGTGCTGGAATTTTCTGAGATAGTTGTTTTGTGGAACTGAAGCGTTCCTGTTGTAATCCCTCTGTCAAGAGGAAGATGCTCTTAAGCATAATCTTTTATGAAGATCCCTCTATGTGAGGAAGACTTAGTTTTATCTGTTGGTTTATTTTCATAAATAGAAGTTTCTTTCTGTGCGTTGCTCTTACACCAAAAGTTATTTTGTCAAAAATTTCCTGTTGCTGTTACACCGTAAGTCGAAAAATACTTGACGTCAAAAGTTACGTTGCTGCAACACCAAAAATTTACGTTGCTGCAACACCACGAACAGCAACTGAAAAAAATTTATGTTGCTGCAACACCACGAACAGCGTTGCTGCAACACAAGTTACAGCAACTGAAAAAAAACTGTGTTGCTGCAACACCATTTCCAGAGAACGAATTTTTCTGTTTTTCTGAGTTAAAAACAGAGTATTTTTCTGTGTCAAAGACAGAGTATTATTTTGATCAGTTTTTGATCCTGAGGCAAAGTAGAGTATTATTTTATGCTCTGTTCTTGTGTTTTTGAATTATCAGAAAACAGAGTATTGCTCTCTGTTCATATTTTTGTTGTTTCGGAATTTATCAGAAAATTCTCAACAGTGGAAACAGAGGATTTTTCCACTGTATTTTGTTTGGAATAACCAGAAATTCCCGACATGGTATCAGAGCTTGTCCAGGCTCTTTGAAGACATCAAAGAAGCTGAAAGAAGATTTGTTGCTGCAACAAATTATCCAGCAGAGCGAAAACGCTGTCAAGGTATTTTTCAGATTAGTTTTTTGTGTAGCTGCTGAAGACAATTAAGTGATTTTTTTACAGTCAAGTATTGCAAGAATGGCCAGCACCAGCGTGGGTATGTTTAATACCCAGCTCCCACAGTTCAATGGGAAAAATTATGACTACTGGGCAATAACCATGAGAGCCGTGTTTTCCTCACAAGATTTATGGGAACTTGTTGAATATGGATTTGAAGAGCCAGCAAATGAAGAAGAGTTTATTGGATTAACTCAGGCAGAGAAAGAGTTGTTGAAGAGCAATAAGAAGAGGGACTCAAAAGCCCTTGTACTTTTATATCAAGCAGTGCATGAGAGTGTGTTTCCGAGGATAGCAGCAGCCAAGACATCCAGAGAAGCATGGCAAACTCTCAAGACAACCTATCAAGGCATAGCGAAAGTGAAGACAGCAAAACTACAGTTGCTGAGGAAAGATTTTGAGAACCTGCGTATGAAGGAGTCAGACAATATTGACTCATTCTTCACACAAGCAATTTGTTTGGTCACACAGATAAGGTCTCATGGAGAAACTTTTGAAGAAAGGAGGATTGTGGAGAAACTATTGAGGTGCCTACCCTCAACGTTTGATGTGATTGTCACCACCATAGAAGAGACAAAGGATCTCTCAAATTTTTCAGTTGATGAACTTCATGCATCACTGATAACACATGAGCAGAGGTTGAGTAGAAATGAAAACTCATCTCTAGAGCAAGCCTTCAAGACCCAGATGTCATTTGAAAGAGGAAGAGGTCAAGGCAGAGGAAACAAGAGAGGAAGAGGAAGAACCCAATACAGAGGTGGAAGAAACAATCCAGCAAACGTTCAAGGAAGAGGCAACAATCCAAATCAGAACCAAGGCCATGGCAGCAGCCAGCAAAGTGGACAACATCATGCTCAAGGACAAAGGTATGAAAAATCCAATGTCCAATGTTATTATTGTAAAAAATATGGGCACTATGCAAATGAATGTACGAAGAAGCAACATGATATGAGTAATAGATCTAGTGCAAATATCACTAGAGAAAATATCAGTCAAGATAATGTGTTGTTAGTTTGTAATATGGCTGAAACAAACAGTGAAGATATATGGTTTCTAGATTCTGGTTGCAGCAACCATATGACAGGAAACATAGCCCTATTTTCTGCTTTAGATCAGAGTGTGCAGTCACAAGTCACGCTTGGGACTGATAGTAAAATTTCTGTTATGGGAAAAGGAGAAGTTAAAATATTTACAAAGAAAGGTGAAAAGAAAACCATAGCAGATGTCTATTATGTTCCTGGAATGAAGTGTAATCTCTTGAGTATTGGACAGCTTGTTCAGAAGGGTTACAATGTTCTCTTTGAGAATGATGTATGCACCATCATGGACAGATTACCCAGCAAACGTTGTATTGCTGAAGTGAAGATGACAAGGAACATGATGTTCCCTCTCAGAATAAGAGCAGATTTGAAAAATAAAGAAGTAATTGCAGCAGTGACACAAGAGGCTCTCCAAAGTGTACCAAAGGATGAAAATTGGTTGTGGCATTTGAGATTTGGACATCTCAACTTTGGAGGTCTTAATTTGTTGAGTAGAAAAGGAATGGTAAGAGGATTACCATTGATAGAAAAGCCAGACAGCCTTTGTGAAGGTTGTATATTGGGAAAACAACACAGAGAAAGTTTTCCAACTGGGAAAAGCATAAGGGCAAGAGCACCTTTAGAAATTGTCCACTCAGATTTATGTGGACCGATGCAAGCTCCATCACTTGCAGGCAACCAATATTTTCTAACATTTATTGATGACTTTACCAGAAAGACTTGGGTTTATTTTCTGAAGAATAAGAGTGAAGTGTTTGAAAAATTCCAAAATTTCAAAGCACTTGTAGAAAATCAAAGTGGGCTGCGTATCAAGGTTTTGAGAACTGACAGAGGAGGTGAGTATATCTCCAAAGAATTTTTACGTTTTTGCAGAGAAAATGGAATTCATAAGCAATTTACAGCAAGGTACACCCCGCAGCAAAATGGAGTTGCTGAAAGGAAAAACAGAACAATCATGGATATGGCGAGAAGCATGTTGAAGGCAAAGCATTTGCCAAATGATTATTGGGCTGAAGCTGTACACTGTGCAATATATATTTTGAATAGATGTCCTACGAAATCAGTGATGAATAAAGTGCCAGAAGAAGCATGGAGTAGGAGAAAGCAAGGAGTCACCCACATGAAAGTTTTTGGTTGTGTGGCTTATGCACACATTCCAGATCAGCTAAGGAAGAAATTGGACAACAAAGGGGAGAAATGTATTTTCATTGGATACAGTGAAGAATCCAAAGCTTTCAGGTTGTATATCCCATCCACCAAGAAGTTTTTTGTGAGCAGAGATGTTCAATTTATTGAAGAGGAAGCTTGGGATGGAAGCATAGAGAAAACAATTAATGTTAAAAACTGTTTGTCTCATGATGATGATGATGAGGAGTTGGCTGAAACACATCCCCAAACAGCAGCGCCAACAACAGAACAACAAGAGACACCCTTAAGGAGAAATGAGAGTGCTTCTCCAAGCACACCACAAGGAGGAAATTCAAGTGCATCTACAAGCACTTGCACACCGAATGAAAGAGGTAAGAAATTCAGAAATTTAAGTGATATCTATGATGAAGGAATGAATTCCCTGTTTGCTTTGTATTGTCATGTTGATGACACTGTTCATTTCGAAGATGCAATTAAAGATAAGAAATGGATAGAAGCTATGGATGAGGAGATGAATGCCATAGAAAGAAATAAGACATGGGATTTAGTTGATCTACCAAAAGGTAAATAAGTCATTGGAGTTAAATGGGTCTACAAGACCAAGAGTAATGCTGAAGGCAAGATAGAAAGGCATAAGGCAAGACTTGTTGTCAAGGGATATAAGCAGCAGTATGGGAGAGATTATGAGGAGACTTTCGCACCAGTTGCAAGAATGGAAACAGTAAGAGCAGTGCTGTCCATAGTAGCACAAAACAAATGGAAAGTTTACCAAATGGACGTGAAGTCAGCATTCTTGAATGGAGTATTAATGGAAGAGGTTTACATCGAGCAACCTCTAGGCTATGAGAAGAAAGGCCAAGAGCACAAAGTCTGCAGATTGAAGAAAGCTCTTTATGGGCTGAAGCAAGCACCAAGAGCGTGGTACAATAGGATAGATTCCTATCTACTGGAGAACGGATTTGAGAAGTGTGAGGGAGAACCCACTGTTTACATCAAAGAAAAAGACTGTAAAATTTTAATTGTTGTGTTATATGTTGATGATGTGATTTTTACAGGTAATGATGACTACCTCATTGAAAATTTCAAATCAGTCATGAAAGAAGAATTTGAGATGACTGACATGGGTTTGCTGAGATACTTCTTAGGAATAGAAGTAGATCAAAATAAAAATGGAATTTTTATTTCACAGGCAAAATATGTAAATGAAGTGTTGAGCAGATTTAACATGCAAGACAGCAAGGCAACAATCACTCCCACAATGATGGGATTAAAACTCAGCAAAGAGGACAACAACAAAGATTTTGACCCTAGTGTGTACAAGAGCATAGTTGGCAGCCTCATGTATTTGACTGCAACTAGGCCAGACATAATGTATGCTGTTAGTTTAATTTCCAGATTCATGGAGAAGCCAAAAGAAACACATTGGCAGGCAGCAAAGAGAATTCTGAGGTATGTTAAAGGTACAAAAAGGTGTGGCATATTTTATAATGTTTCAGAATGTTCAGATTTAGTTGGATACACAGATAGTGATTGCGCTGGAAGTGTAGATGACCAGAAAAGCACATCTGGTTACATTTTTCACATAGGTTCAGGAGCCATTTCATGGGCTTCCAAGAAACAGCCAATTGTGGCATTGTCTACAGCAGAAGCAGAGTATGTGGCAGCTACAGTAGCAGCATGTCAAGCGGTTTGGATGAGGAGAATGTTGAGAAGTCTATGCCAGGAGCAGGCAACAGCAACAGTTATTTTTTGTGACAATAGCTCAGCTATTGCATTATCCAAGAACTTTGTATTCCACAAGAGAACAAAACACATAGACACAAAGTTTCACTACATCAGAGAATTGGTGAACAATGGAGAAATCGTTTTACAACATTGCAGGACTCAGGAACAGGTTGCAGATATTCTCACAAAGCCATTGGATCAGAAAAGTTTTGAGTTTTTAAGGAAACTTCTGGGTATGACTGATAACCCAGCAGTTGAAATTAAAGGGGAGTGTTGAAATTATAATTTCAACTGCAATGAACAGAACAGCAGCAGCTACTTTATTCATTTGTCGTGATCGGGCGCCCCACATTTTCTCCCGATCTTTTATGTCACCGCCATTACCATCTTTTCACTCTTTAATTATTTTTGAGTTCCTGAAGGATGAAGATCAGATACAGCACTACATCATTGCTTCTCAACAACCATATTAATGAGCAGAATGGCTGAAAGAGAAAAGAACCAGCCTCGAGTCGACGTAGCATTTATCAGTCATAGATTTCATCACCACCGACTCAAGAAATACAGCAAAAGATCAAATCTGTTAATCATGAGCAGCAGAGACTTCATCAGCAAGTTAAAGCGGTGAAGACCCTTTCCCGCACTATAAATAGAAACAGAAACAGAAGTAGAAAATAGAGGAAATAGATTGAAAGTCCTTTTGTAACACACAGCAGTGTAGAACAAGAGAGTTTTTTTTGTATTGCACAGCAGTGCTGAAATTTTCTGAGATAGTTGTTTTGTGGAACTGAAGCGTTCCTGTTGTAATCCCTCTGTCAAGAGGAAGATGCTCTTAAGCATAATCTTTTATGAAGATCCCTCTATGTGAGGAAGACTTAGTTTTATCTGTTGGTTTATTTTCATAAATAGAAATTTCTTTCTGTGCGTTGCTCTTACACCAAAAGTTATTTTGTCAAAAATTTCCTGTTGCTGTTACACCGTAAGTCGAAAAATACTTGACGTCAAAAGTTACGTTGCTGCAACACCACGAACAGAAACTGAAAAAAATTTATGTTGCTGCAACACCACGAACAACGTTGCTGCAACACAAGTTACAACAACTGAAAAAAAACTGTGTTGCTGCAACACCGTTTCCAGAGAACAAATTTTTCTGTTTTTCTGAGTTAAAAACAGAGTATTTTTCTGTGTCAAAGACAGAGTATTATTTTGATCAGTTTTTGATCCTGAGGGAAAGTAGAGTATTATTTTATGCTATGTTCTTGTGTTTTTGAATTATCAGAAAACAGAGTATTGCTCTCTGTTCATATTTTTGTTGTTTCAGAATTTATCAGAAAATTCTCAACAGTGGAAACAAAGGATTTTTCCACTGTATTTTGTTTGGAATATCCAGAAATTCCCGACATTCCAGACACTTATTTTAACTATCAACTCGCAAAGCTAAAGAATCTTGCGCGACCGCTGATGACTAGAAAATTGGTGAGCATAACCAGAATTTTTTTTTAGTTATTAAATATGCACTTGCAGCAGTGCTTGTTGTCTTCGGCCATTCCTTGCTCAGTTAGGGCACTTCTGATTAGCCCTAGCTATTCGCTTTGTTCACTTAGGCATTCATGCATACCGAGATTGATTTGTGAAACATTAGTTAAAGCTCTCTCCGGATAATGATATGGGCGAGTTTAACGGATCTCTCTTATCTATCCCATGTACGCAATTTGGCTTTATATTTATCAAAGTCGATCTCTGGGAAGACATCGTTTCAGATTTACAAAAATCATGTTTCGGTAACTGTTTTTTTTACAGTATAGTAAGAATAAATATCGACACTTTAATTAAAAAAGTTAATCTAATATTTTATATAATTTGTGCACGGACCGTTTTCCACCTATTGCAGTGTCACAATAGAAGCTATCAACGTGCTTAATTTTTCATGCAGGTAAGATGCGTTAACTAATTTCTTTATAATATGAACAATCTTTGTTCTATGTTATGTTATTTGCAAGTTTGAGAGAGGTGATCCATTTTGTGACCTACTCTCATGTCGAGAATAATCGAAGACTCCTCTCTCGATGAAATGGGATTTCTAGGCATACATAGAGATAATTTACAAATTTGTATGGGGATATATAAATAGATGAAGATAACCCACCAATGTTATATATAGAGATAATTTATTTAACAATATATTGGAAATATGTATGGGAGATATTAATTTTTATTTGTTAAATGTTTAAAGGGTGGGTTTTTAAGTAAATTATTTTGTTTAAGAAGTTTTTATTCACTTTTAATTTTAAGTATGGTTGAGATATTTTGTTGAGTAACTAAATGTTAATCTATCTTTTAAGTCTTAGATTCTTGTATAAATATGTGATAATATGTTACAATAATAATAAATGAAATATATTTCTCTTGTAATAATTTTGTTTTAATATAGAAGTAGGTTAGGTGTCAACCTCTCAAGGGAGAGCTTATGAATATGAGAGATATGTGAGAATAATTTGTTATAGGAATAAGTTATCACTGGTGGGAGTAGATTATTTAGTTGCTTGTGAGTGATCTTTGGTGTGAGTTTTTCATGTCTAAGTGCACTTACTAGGATTCTAAGCTCATTGTTATGTGGATTGCTTGATTATGAGAAAGTAATACATCAACTTAGCTCATTGTTATGTGGATTGTGTGATTATGAGCAAGTAATACATCAACTTTGTTTTCATCACAGAGGATAGATTCTACATGTGCCACATGATGATAGTCATTAAGGAAGATTACATTCCAATATTTCATTACCAAAAGGATCCACTACAGACACTCCAAAATTTAGTATAAAATAGTTAATTTTGATGACTAAGAATTTTTGAGTGGGATGTAGAGGGAGCATACTCATGCTTGAGACAATTAAACGTGTAGTTGTTCTTAGGAATTGAACAAGGGATGTGACTAAAGCACCATCGATTAAAATTTAATGTGAGAGATTCCACATGGAGGATGGACACATGGAGTATGGTGGTGTTCTGAGATGAATCATGCACCGTAATATCCCATGTATGTAATGCACAAAATAGAGGATTTCATCATAAAACTGATGTTTATTATGAACTATTTTAATTTTTGTGGACATCACATGACCCTTGAGATTTAACGTTTGGATATAATATCCAATCTAGTAGTAGACACTAAGGGTGGGCATATATACTCCATCTCATGGGATAAAACAATGAAGATGTGGAGAATATCATATTTTTGTTGGATTGAATCATTTATAGTTCATAAAAATGTCATAAATACACTTTCATTTTTACTAGGGGAACTCAACACACTTTATCTTCTTATTCAAGAATAAAGGTTTTAGAAAAAGCATTACTTAACTAGAAAAATAGTTTTGGAATGGCTTTACACAACCATAAATCAAATGTCACTTCTTCTTCTCTAAGATTATATGAATTGATTAGAAGAAGATTTAGCGAGGCTTGATCTCAAGCTTTCTCTTGGGATGGGCATATTTTGTAAGACAATACTTGAACCGGTCCCAGAGATAAGGAAACTTCATCTAGCTCCGCGAAGTTTGAAACTACAAGTCACAGAAGCACTACCAAAAATTAATAACGGATTCATGCAGAGCCCTCCGTTGCTGTAACAATTTTCGGTCAAGATGGTCTGGATCAAAATGATAGAATATGTCTTCAGTAAGATCACAAAAGTGCCCAAATGAGTGCACAGTGTCAGCCGATAGGCTGAGCACCCAATGAAATGGAGATTTGTGAAGTGTGAATGCAAGCAGCAAACCAACTTGTTCGTTAGAAAACTCGTCTTCCTCATGAATCATGGAAAGAAACTTATGTAAGTGCTTAGGCCAGGCCACTTCACCTTCATCATTATATGTGTGACTAGACAAAAGATCGAAAATTTTCACCAAGATGGAGACATCTTCACGATTCGAAAAACACCTCAGGGGAAGAAGAATGCAAGACTTCATGAAAGATATGCAAACGTTCAAAACATGATGAGAGGACACTACTTGTCATCAGGCCCTCCGTCTAGCACCAGAAATGTTGACGGTGCTGGACCTGCCAACATGTCAAGGGGATCTCTCCAGTAAGAAGTCTTAATTAGACCTCAGATCGTTTGCTGTAGGAGTCTGAGCAGTGCGTTGTAAGGTAATTCCTTGACCGTGATGTCACATAGAGTCAAGTAAGATAACTCTGTCAATACCAACGGTGTGACTGATGCAGTGAGTCAAGGAAGGTGTATGAGATTTTCCAACTCTTTGAAGGGAGAGGAACATGAAGGTGAGTTCTAGGCTGAAAGGGATTAATCCCACCTCAACTAGGAACACACCACACAAAGGACATGCATAGCTTCCAGTGGAGGAGTCCACATGGATGCGGAAGTCACATCATACAAGCTAAGATAACACAAACAACACCCATGGATCAGTCTGATACGAGTGTGACAGTTGTTATAGCAAGGTTCATGTGAAAGGTCTGTCTAATGTCTGACAGAGAAGTCATCAAAGACGGTGACAACATTAACAACATATGTAGCACATTAACAACAATATTCATATAATTGCATACAAATCATTTCATACAGAAGTACATAAGATAAACAACATATATCATTAAGGAAACCAGAGTAGTCCAACTACAATAACAACATATGCATGAAAATGTGCTGGACCTTATTATATAAAGAAGTGTAAGTCACAATCATACAATACATCCATGTAAACCTTCTAGCCCCAACAGTGGAACGTTACAACCACATTTGCCTGCTCCTCCAAAGAGATGTACTAGCTTCGTGTAGTGGAGAAGCCAGGGCATGTTACAATACTATCCAAGCCTTCTTCAAGATAGTCTTAGTAGAAGTTTAGCTGACCAAAAGCCCTTACAATGAGTTACAAGGGACTATTTATAGCAAACGGTGGGGTGACCGTTGACATTCCTCTTTGTGACAGTTCCACTACCCTCATGACTCTTCACCTACTCTATGACTATTACATCCAACCATTGACACTTGACTTACACTTGACATGACTCAACATTACAATGCACATGTACTCATGTGAGACAACATGGGTTGAGCAAGCCTTGCAAGACATCACTGACACTCGGTCCATTGTGATGGGACCAACACTTTGACATGCTTGTGATGCTGAAGGTGGTGAGTTGATGCCAAGATTGGTCGTCCGTGATGGTGTGCATGCACCTCATGGTGACATCTTGCTTAAGCGAACTCTTGCCTCCGTTGCAACTAGTGCATTGGCTCAGGCCCTTCATGCAACTTTTCTGCTAACATGCACATGGTCTTCTTGGGTATGGTTGAACCGGAAACACATTGATGCATAGTGTCCATGTTGATCTTCAAGCGTGTGTTGGTGGTCATGCACATCAACTCTCCGAAGTAAATGTTTAGCCTCAGTTGGACTTGATTCCTGTCTTCTCCTTGGTGAGTGTGTTGAATGAGTTGGATTTCATGCGTACGCTCAACGACATGCATGTTGTTGAATCGCTTGCATTCGATCAACAAAAATACTCACCATGTCTACTCTATGTCAGTTGCTGGGATGGATCCTTAACTTGTACCGGAGTATTTTCATTTGTGAGTGCATGTTGTGCCCATTGTTGTTCTTGTTCTTGTTGCAACTCATTCGTCTGTCTGTGCAGCTTCATTTTCTTCCTGATTTTCTACTTCAACACATGAAATTCCTTCTTTGTTCAATCCTATGCCTTCGCGCGATCTTCATGTTGGACCACCACTTCATAGCCGGAGTCTCTAAAGTTGCTTTCATCATCAATGGACCTGCTTGAGCTGGCAACCTTGTTCCACCTTTGTTTTGTCAACAACACTCCTCTTGCATTCGTTGCATTTAGGATGCTATCTTTAACTGTTGTTCATGATGCTGCTCATTGTGATGCTACTGCTGTCATATCTTCATGGGCCTGCCTATGAATAACTTGATGTCTTCATGGGAAGGCAACTCCATGGACACTTGGTCGACTGCATCTCCAGGTGTGCTCTAGACAGTGTCTTCATCTCTGCTCTCCTGGGAACCATTGTACCTATATTGTTGAGAGGTAAATGAACACCTGCAATACCCAGAAACATGGCAACACTCTTGGCAAGAAATATATCAGTTGAAAACCAAAATGAACATGAGAAATGGCTTGTAACATACGAGGGTGAATGATCATGAAAGTTGCGCAATTCCAGCCGAGAGGTCGGGAGCTCGACCACCAAGAGCACAAGGCATAGTCTAAGCTATTGTAGACTGAGTGACTGTTGGAACTATGCAATGCATAGTTCAGTCTGGCTACTGACTGTTCAGATTACGCAATGCGCAATTCCAGTTGGGAAGGGCTATTGGCCCAAGGACAAATTTAAGCAATTTCTTGGGCCAAGTAGCCATTGTCCTCTACAAATGCGGAAAATAGTCTTGGAGGCTAGATTTGGGTCGGAATGCACAAATCTAGATAGGAAGGTGACCCTTCCTTTCCAAAATTGCATAATATAGCCTTGGTGAAGGTAGAGCGGGGGCCAAGGTTGGCCCGCCTCATCGACGGGAAACTGAAATAAAGTAAGTCAATGAATCCATGGCGACACTAAGTGATAGAAAAATGGATTAATAGTGCATGCAAAACATGAATGAAAGATTCATCAAACAAATCAACATTCATGTGGGTGAGGCAGTTTGTTGGTTGGTTGAACGTCCATGCAAAATACTTTCATGCATGCGACAACAATGAGATAGCAACAAAAAATGAAACAAAGCTATGACAAGTTAGTGTACATGTAAATGGCATCAAGCGTTCAAAGAAATCAAGCAACCAATACTCCCACAAGCGAAAACACAAAAAGCAACAGAAATGTAGCAAAAGACATGGTAAGAAAGCTCACCCCAAAACAGCTGAGATGAATGTGTCAACTACTCCTAGATGTGATGTGGGATGTTAGAGCTGCAAGGTTGATGTGAGGAATGAGCTCTGCAGTGCGCAATTGAGGAGTTTTGACAACATCAAGGTTGTGACGCGCATACCACAAATCTAGGGGAAGCGACACTTGGTGGGAGGTTTCTGAATTGATCCTTGCATGTACCCTCCAACTACTAAACATAGATTCCTGAAATAATGGATGTCTTTGCATTCTACGTTGGGAGAAGCATCCCATGCATGCAAGGCAGTTTTGCTCGGTCCCAGAGGGAAATGGTCAACTCAGCTACGCATGCAAGACACTGCTCAACTACTGGAGAACAATGTGCATTTTTGGCTGGGAGCTAGGCTGAACTCCCAAGAGATTTGCACAATTTTTGGGTAGAGCAGCTGACTTCTGCCCAAATTTGCACAGATTCTAGGCTGAGCAACCCTGCTGGGGAAATTTACACAAATTCTGCTAGGAGTGTTGACTAACAGGATTGCTCAATCCAAGAGCCCAATAGGCTTCCAGATAACATTGCACAATTCTTGGAGTGAACACTGATTTCCCTCCAGAAATATGCAATTTTCAAGGGGAAGCTACTCAGCCTGCAACCCGACCAAGTATGGGTGAGCATCTTGTGAAGGGAAAGGATCAAACTGTGATTGACAAGCTCCTTTATGTATGAAAGACACTGAAGTTTTGGGACTTGACAAAGCAAGGCAAGGTTTTGTATATGGTTGGTAGGGAGGCTCCAAAATAGGCTAAGGAAAAATTTTGGAGGGTGGTTGTAGCCGCTACAACAACCTAATACCCTAAGAAATCAGCAATTTATAGTACAAAATGAAAATAAATCCAAAGAGAGGGTCTTTCGACGGTTCGCCAAACTTAATGAGAAGGAAAAAACGAAAGGAGGGTGAAAAGGGTGCAGGCTTCCCAAGTGGAGTCACCAATTTGCTAACCAAGAAATCCCCTCTACGAATAGAAGCGATCCCTCTAGCCCAATGTGTGAATCTTGTAACAATCGTGACAAAACAAGAAAACTTTCCTAACCTAGAGCAGAATGACAAATGAAAAAGGGAGATGGCCTACCTCTCTCCTGTGTGCTCAACCTTTGATGATGATCCCGATCCCTTACCTCCCAAGTTGGCTCCTCGCTATTCCTTGCATATGAATACCTATAAGAGAGATCAAAATACAACAACAAGAGAGATCGTACAATATGCATTCCAATGTAATTTATACAACAAATCAAGGAGTATTTTACTAAGAAAACTATCATAGACAAGCTTATGAGAAGTAAAACATGCTTTATATTAATGATTAATTCAAAGAGGCAAGCATACAATTGATGCCTTGCTGTTGAAGGCCTCCTTCATGATGGTTCCAAGTCTAAGATAAACTTAACAAGATATCCTTTTCCTCTCTCACCAAAATGGTGACATCTAAGAACAATTGAGCGTAAGCATGCCAATTAGCAATTACCAACCCATTGAGGAAAGTGAAGAATGGATTTATAGTGAGGGAGAGGGAGTTAGAGATCCACCAAATGGGGAATAAGGTCCTTATCCCAAAGGTAAGATCCCTAAAGGTATGATCAAGGGCTCTAAATGGGAGTAATCAACCATATCTTCATCCAACAATTACTAGCTTATCGTTCTTGAGGCTTCTAGTAAGAGAAGCTTCTACTCCATTTTTGGAGAAGCTGATTGAACATGATAAGCATGGATTTTCCTATCAAAATTTGTGCTGCTAGCACTAGTCACTAGTTAGACAAAAGGTTACCAACACATATTTTCCTACTAAAAGTAGCGTTAGTCTTGCAAATGAGGGTATTTCACAAGTTTTTCTAGAATTTCTTCAAGACATTAGTTCTCTATCTCTTCAGGGATGTATTGAGCATATCATTCATGGTGAATAAGTTTACACAAATTTTTTCCTTTTACAACACTTTTTATGACCGTGGAACAAAGGATGACACTTCAAGTATATATTTGGGAATGTGACAAAATATTCTGTAACAATAGCTTGCAAGAAGATTACATCACTGCAACAACTAATGAACATTATACAACTACATCATGCCAAAAACATACATCACAAACACATGAAATATTACCACCATTAGGTTGACCTAAGGCATATGATGCACAATGCTAAGACCCTATTGACATCAATGCCAACACTATAATGCCAACAATATTGCACAAACACACCTTTGTGTACTACACAATAATGGTACAATAGATCATATTTCTAATATATCTTTTAATTTCAATTTCTATGGACATTGTTTATATAGGAACTATAACCAAGTATTAGTCTTGTCTAATTCTATAAGGTGTCAGGGAATATTACAATTGGTGCATAGTGATGGGTTTGGACCTATGTCGATACCATCACTAGGTAAATATATGTACTATGCCAAATTTATAGATGACTTCTCAAGGAATTCACATATTTATTTCCTCATGAGGAATTTTCAATTCCATGATAAAATTCAAAGATCTTAAGGCTCTCATGAAAATTATGATAAAGAATACAATTAAGGTATTGACGATAGATAATAGCTGAGAATCTTGTAATAATGAAGAATTATGTAAGAAGTGGGTTATAATAATGCAAAATACTACTCTATACACAAATAAGAAGAATGGAACTATTTCCTTCACCTAGAAATCTTACTTGGCTCCTCCTTTGTAACCTAATACCTACTGTACTTCACTTTTTTTTTGTCTTGCTTTACTTCCTTGCGAGTTTCTCTTCCGCTTTGAGAACTATCTAACATGCTTCCTCAATAGTTCTTAAAGGTAAAATACTTAAATCATCTTGGATTTTGTATCTTAAACCATTAATGTATCTCGTAACGTTTTCAATTCCTTCTTTTACATGACTAGATATTATTCCTATCCTATAAATTCTTCAGTTTATTTTAGTAAAAATATTTACTTATTTTTGGTATTATGCATTTGCCCAATAATATTTAGTTGGCAGTCCTAAGGTAGAAATTTATGTTTTAATTCCACCATCGTTTGGTCCCAACTAGTAATCCTCTTCTTTCCTTTGTTTTTTCACTCTGCTTGTAATTTATACCACCATAGTGGTACATTTCCATTCAATCTAGTTACTAAAAATTTCACATCTTTCTCCTTAGCTACACTCTAATATTTGAAATATTTGTCTGTAGTGTTGTTTCAATTGATCAACTCTTTAGCATTTAATTTTTTCACGTATGTGGGTACCTCCAACCTTGAAATATTTGTTAATCATATCATTATCGCGATCATTTTCTCTTTTGGAGTCACCTCTTCAACATTAGCTTCTTCATATTCTAATGACTCTTCTAGGTTTCTAATGTTATCAGTGATGACACTTCTTCTTTGTGTCATCTCCTTTACATCTAATATTGTTGGTATGCTTCTTACCACTTCAAGAAATATTTGGTTGAAAATTGGTCTTCCTTGACCAATTCTAGCTCCTTGGGTTCCTCAAGTTGTATGTGCCATATTTTACACTACTTACAAATAATTGAATAAATATTTATGTATTAATTTAGTTTTAGGTGATAACATTGCTTATTATTGAGGCCCAACATCTAAATCCATACCATTGTTCTTTGCATCACAATCAATGTAGAAAATAAGGATCCATAATAACAAATGTATATAATATTGCAACTTATGATCTCTATCGATCCCTCAAACTATACTATTATGAAATATAATTGTCAGTCTAGTTTTATTGTGATCTTGCTTACCATGGTCGACTAGTGCATTCAAATGCCTTATAGTGTCTTCCTTATATCGCACCAGGAATGGAAATTCAGCTTCAATGAGGAATGGAAATTCAGCTTGAAGGAGTATTAGATAAAATAAAATATATATTTTTATTTCTCTGCGGCTCTTCACTTCTCTTCTCGTTAATATAGATCTGCGGCTCTTCACTTCTCTTCTCACTGATTGGGTGTTTTGTGGTTTATAGATCTGCGGCTTTTCTCTTTTTTTATTTTCTCTTCTCTTCGGTAATCTTATGTGGCTTTCTCTTCAGCAGTCTTTTATACTCAGCAAGAGATCATTCTCCAGATGGCTCCCAGTTTCACAAAAATAGTTGTTGGCTCAGTTCCGTCTGCCTTTGGGGGGCAAGCTCCTACCCATATCGTCAGTGAAGCCCCAGCTCCCATTGTCTAGGTGGTCCAGGCCTCACTCAATGAGGCTTTGAAGTTCTCTGAAAGTTCCCTAATCTGCTGATTCAATGGTTTTTGGCCGTGGCTGACAGCTCTTCAAAGTTGGATCTTGGAGGTATGGAAGCCTCTAATTCCTGATGCAATTAATATCTACCCCTGTGCTAAGGGTTTCATTATAGTAGACTTTGAAAACCCTGAAACCAGACAATGTATTCTAGATTCTAGCCCTTGGTTTCGGGAAAAATCAAGCCTATTCTTGAGGCCATGGAACCCATCATTCGATGCCTCAACAACAATCATAACCTCAACACCAGTTTGGGTGAGATTGCCAAACCTACCCTTGCATCTCTGGAATTTCTCTTTGCTAGAAGCCATTGGAAATGCAATTGGGATATTTTACTGTAGGTTCCCAGAAACAGAGGAATATGCCAGAACCACCTATGCATGCATCTATGTGGAAATGAACTTCAGCACCAGATTCCCAACTAAAATACACCTAACAAGTAAACACTATGTGTGGAACCAGAAACTCGATTACGAAAGTGTCGTCTTCAGATGTCGATCCTGCTTTGAGATATGCCACCTAGCCAAAAATTGCCCAAAATCCTCCTAGAAAAATTCTACTAGAAAAAATCACCACAGATCTGCATGGTGGGAAGTAGCACAAAAAGGACACTACATTGTCATCAAAGAAGAATACTCTTGAGAAAACTCCGAATTACAAGAAATCAGGCAAGAAAGAAACAACTCTTAAGACAAGCAAGGGGAAAGCCCTGCTTAATAACAAAAAAGTGAACTTGACAACCCCTCAAGCATCAACAGTTATGAGGTTTCAAATACCGTGAAAAATAAATTTTTATTTAACAGAAAAGTAGATCTCCTAGACTAAACTTCTTCTCCAACTATCTTCAATAGGACGAACGCAATAGATCGCGAAGCTAAGACACCAATATCCCAAGAACTAGAATAGATGAAGGAGATGCATGATAAAGAAAGTTGGAAGACCGTAGAGAAGAACAAGAAAGCTACAACACCAATCTTGCCAAGAAAGATGAGGAGCTAGACAATTAGAAACTAAGAAAATTATATGTCTGATAGACCAATTTGGTCTCAGTGGACATTAACCACCATCATCATTATCATCATCATGAACTCCATGTAGATTTCATGTACGTGGTACAGGTTCCGCACACAAGTCTCAATGCAGATGCAAGCTATACACAATTTGAATGTAGATTTAGCTTTTACATAGCCCCTAGGTAGCCTCAATGTTACACACAAGTCGCCAAGAACCATACTCTCCACAAATCCTCCCACCCACAAAATTCGATTAGCCATAGCTTTCTCATACACAACAATTTTTTTTCAACATCAAATATCTCATGCACTGAATTTAGCTCCAATATCATAATGATTTCAGAGTGTCATAATAGAAGCTACACACAAATAAAAACTAAACGATGCAACTGAAAACAAAAAAACTAAAACAAATAATATTAATATTCAAAGATCACAATGTTATTCATTAAAAATTTTGGTATCTTTTGCCATTCTTTCTTGAGCCAACAAATGCATTACATTGCTATTTATACTTAGACAAGGAGAAACCTAGGATTCGCAAGAGATAATTCCTCTTCTAAACTTTGGAAGAAGTCGAGAAAAAAACAAATTTCTAGGAAGTTATCATAACATTTTCCTAAATAAAAAATACCTTTTTCTTTTTCTTATTATTTTTTATACATATTATTTCTAGCATTTTTACATTTTCTAGTATTTTCTAAAAATCTGCAAAATCAGGGATTCTCTATGAGTCCTTAGATTTGGAAAATTAAATAGACATTTTATTACAACGCTCTTGCATCAATTATACGTTTCTCTATAACTATGAAGTAGCATATTATAGTTAAAGTGTTATTTTTAAATTCTCTCTAATACAATAACTAATAACTTATGCATGTAATGTTAGCTATTGATACTACACAAAATTTTAATTAGACATAAATTAACGTTTGATTATTTTTTTGCATGATTTTTAAATGTTATGAAATTTAGTAAATTTATTAAATAATTTTTTAACAATATGCAACCAATATATCTGTTTTTTAACCATGTTTAATGGGTGATTCATTCAAGGTAGGCCATATATACCAATATTTTACGATTGTTGAGGTCCAAGATAAGCCAAATATACTAGGAATTTTTACTTAGATATACTAGAAATTTATGACATAGAAAGAGCTAAATTCCAAGAGGATCACAGGGCCTACTTACTAAGCCTTATCACAAGAGGCCAAATATGTCCCCCAGTGTAATTTGAAATGAGTTGGAGGGGATAACATCCTATTATGTCGACCATTGGGTCATCCAATAAGGAGGAAAATAATTTATTTATGTCTATAAAAACAGGTTATGGAAATTATTGGAGCATGGTTTGTTAATAGAGAAAACAAAAAGGGAGGGTGGCATAGCCATCATAGCCTTAATATGTAACATGGACAAACATTGCTACCACTTTCTAAAGTGGGATATCAACATTGTGTTAATTGGTACATCATCTTAAGTGTTGTAATGACATCAATTGTTGTGTGAAAATGAAAAACTTAGAGGATGGGGACAGGATTTGGGAACCTTCTCTTCTCTATTCTATTTCTTCACTACAATTGAATTTGGGAATGAAACTTCCTTTAGGTCAAATGGAATACAAGGAATTATAAGTCTTTCCTTCATGTTGTTTCGATGCTTAGTTTCTCCTTCTGCTAGTGGATATTTTTGTAAGTGTCCAACCTAGTTAAAACACAGAATGAGAGGAAAATCACCCCCCTCATCACAGTCCATTTGCTCAATCCTTACAACCTTTGGGTTGTAAGAAATCTATTAGTTAGTTTTTATTAGCCATGTGGATTTTCCTTCATGTGGTTTTTTGTACTAAGGAAAATAGAGCATGTAAGGTCATAAATCGCCTTTCTAGATTTTACCATTTTAGTGGTTTGTATCTAATGATTTTAAAACAATAATTTTCCTTGTTCTTTGTGTGGTATAGAAGGTTCCTTTGTTTTTCTTAAAACTTAGTTGGTTTCCTAGGAATAATATTTGTATTATTTTTTTAAAAGGTGGAAGGAAACCCATTAAACGTTGTAGTATTCTTATTTTACAGGTTAAGGCTCTCCTCTCTGATGAGGTTGATTCCAAGAACATACCCTAGACATGAAGTGTTATGAAGGGAGTCCAAAGTCTTAGTTGTAAAGGAATTTTATTTATTAGAGGTGGAGCTAGTTTGTGGTCCATGTTTTGTGGTCTATTTCAAGTGGTTTATGGTCTACGATCTCTCTTTATTATTTTATGGTATGCCTTGCCTCCTTTTTCTAGTTGGTTTCTATGAGACATGAATGAGGTGACTCACATAAGGGCTCTTCCTATTCTTCCTCTTATGGTTTCTCAAGGCCCCAAGATTATGCCCAATCCTCAACCCATCTTCTTCTTTCACAAAATCCCCTAGAAATTTAATAATGGTTCGAGGAGGTTGAGGAGGTTATAGAAATCAATAGGGAATGTTTATCAGAGTCAGACCTGTCAACAATAGCAACTTATTAGTTTCAAAAATATTTCCATACCCAAGGGATCCAGAAATAATATATGTACATGGTGGAACTATATTGGAATTTGAAATTATTCATTGATAAAGTGTTACTAGGTAGAAATGATGCAATATATAAGATGCAAATGATGAAGGGTGAGTTATAGTAATAATTTAAACACATGGACATACATCTAGAAATAATATAAGAGGTTGTCATACACAAAAGATGTTTTACTCGTCAAAATACTATAGATGGCTAGTTTCACATGATATGGATGCTTCCACCTCCTCATAGTATATATATGATCCAATATTTTTTTACGTTTTTGGTTACGATCACTATCATGATTAATTTGAGCTGGTTTTGATAGTTTACCAATATCTCATAGTTATGATATAATCTTAGGCTAATGAGCCATTATTTTGTAGTATTTTTTGTGATTGAGGATAGCATCAATCAGGTTTCCCTGGTGGCAGGTGAAGAACATACATAAGGCTAGACTATGTAATTTCTCATTCAATAGTATAATGTTTTTAATTAAAAAAATTAATTTATCGAAATTAGTATATTAAATATTTATATACTAAAAATGTTAATTACATTGAATTTGATGAATTAAATATAGTTATTGAAAAATTTACATAGAAATCACGAACTTCTACTCTATAGTACATAGGATTTCCCTATCCATTTCAATCCTCTAAAATATAATGAATCATGTTTTACGTTGGACTAATTAATTACACCTTCCAAGGATATTATTGCAATTACCATGAAGTAATGGCATTCTATTAGAAACTAACCTTTGAATGCGTTTATAGGATGAGGTGTAATGCCAACTGAATTACTTATATTGAGAAAAGGTCACTACCAATGTTGAAGCTAGAAAACGATAGGAACAAATTCTATTGTATAGTCCACATTCCCATTGGATACATTTTCAAAGAGTCTAAGGTGCTCAACATCCTTGTTTGACATTTGTCTCTAGGAAATTACACTCTGCATTATAGTTACATTTTATTAAAATTATAGAATGCTTCACTCATGTGGTTATACCACCTTGTAGCTAAAAGGTTAAGCCCTCATTTTATCTAATAGGGAAATATTTGGATTGTTCTAGGAATTTAGCTAATACCAAATGCTATGAGAGATGAATAATAAAACAACAATCCTCATAAACTAATGAACAATTAAATGCAATATCCTATAGCCTTTGTCCTTCTGGATTTCTCTCTCATTATAAGTGATTGGAAGGTTTGATATTTAGAACAAGGATATACTTCATGGATTCTAAGGAAACATATATATGCCATGGGAACCATATTTCAATCCAGAAATGAAACTTATATAGTTGTAGTTATGGTTATATTACCTCATCTCTCGGTTATATTGTATGATCACAACTCCTAAGGACTAATTGGAAAGAAATCAAAAAATTCTATTGACTTACTAGAGTAAAAAAATAATTTATACACTTACTCGAGAATATGCATGGAGGTTGATTTGGGGAAATGATTCCTATAAACCCCATAAATCAATATTCATGGGTAGATTCACCATGAAGACCTATATTACGAGAAAATTATCTAAAATCCTCACGCTTATGGAAATTTTACTAAATATTTTTGGAAAGAAGAGTAGTGTCATTCAAATAAGTAGGTAACAAATATATAATTAATGAATGAAATATAGCTAAAGATGTGTAACACCACCTTCCAGGTCTACCCAAAGTAACCATGCCTGTTACACAGTAATTTGTCACCATCCCTGTTAATCCTCTTATCGTACCTTGGAGGACTCATCCCGGGAGTTATAAGAAGTGACAAAGTCTAAAAACACTTGCATTATGTTCCCCTGAGTATGTACTCCATGTTCCCTGAAGACACCTCCTACAGATTATACCTGAAAAATGCTCTTTTTCCATTGGCGCAAGTCCACAGTATCTTACCCGCGCCAATCATGGAGATCCTCAAAAGAGGGCACGACCATTGGCGCTCTGTCTTAGAGCAGCAGTCGCGCCAACCAAGTTTGGTCATGCTTTTTGCCTTAACGCACGTCCGACTGTTGTTTCCTTCATTACATGGAGCTTTTTTGAGGATAAAAAATCAGTCTTATGTCGAGCTCTATCCTATCTCCATCTTTAATGGCTTTTGGGGATAATGTTAATCCACAATAGGTGTCCCGGTTCATTGTATCCTCCTCCCTTCTTCATCTATATAAGCTTGTCCTTATGCATTTGACAAGCTAGTGATAGTCATTAGTCATGGAGTGCTAGATGTTGAGTTCTTGAGTTCTTGGAGGAATGTTAGTGAATGCTAGAGAGGTTATGCTGCCGGAGAGGAGATGCATTGCAAGACACATATAGTTACTCGCCCAGCCAGGAGAGGTTCGACGTCAGAACCATGGTTGTAACTTTTCCTGTTTATTATTAATTAATGAGCGACTGCTATTATAGTTCCAATCTCATTGTCTATTATGGTGATGTGTTGATTTATTTCCTTTCTGACTGAAATATAGTTGTGCCTTGGTAGATTTTATGTTGGTATCTGTCTCTTCCTTTGCATGTGCAGGTGTTCGTTTATGATCTGCTGGAGCGAGGGAGCGGGAATATCAACTCTGCTTCAATCATAAGCGTTGGATTCCAGGTTGGTCCTCTTGATTCACCTTTGATGCATAACTAGGAACTTGCGTAGTAGCGTGGTTTGATTGTGGCTAGTTTTGTTTTAGGCTAGTGGGATCGCCTCTGTCCGCAGAGGGGATTTACCTATCCAACAATTTGGCGACTCCACTAGGGAGAAGCTATTTGATTTTTGTCTTGCATGTTAATTTTCTTCTGCTTGCTTGAGTGAATGAGCTTCCTGAGTCAGTTTTGAGTTTATTCTTTACTGTTTGACCCATCTGAGCACTGTCAAACTGACCTGAGGTCGTATCATTTATTTTTCTAGCCGGCAAGCTTAATTGGCGCGGTTATTACTCTGACAGTCGCGCCAGCTGGCGCATGTTGCTCAAAAGCAACTCGCGCCAATCCTGTGGTAGCGCAAGTTGCAGGCTGACAGTCGCGCCAGCCCTGTAAATTTTTCCTGTGTGTCGGTGGAAAGCTCTTTCAGTCTCTTTTTATATCTCTTACAGCCCCTGGAATTGTGTTGAACCTCTGCTTGTCTGGTCTTAGCCTTTATCCTTCAGCTGTTTGCTTATTTCTATTGATTTTCGTCTCAGCCCTAGAACATCTAGTGACTTTGCATGTCTAGCCTTCTGTGGGAAGTTTCGGTCTCTTGATTATCCAGTCAGCTTGTTGTTTGTGTTCTGCACCTATCCAGTGATTTTTTAAAGCTTGATCTTCTATATTCTGAGTGCTTCACTTCTAGCCTCTTTGGATTTCACTTGACTTCATTCGAACTTAGAGTACATGGTTCAGTGAAAGTCTTTGTGTTTTTCCTTGCTTGCATGGTTCATTTTGGTGTTTCAGAATTGGTTCTATTTCATTGACTGAACTTGGATTGTGCATATCTCTTAAGGTTTGTTTAAATGCATCATTCCATCTTAAAGGAAAGAAAAACAAAAAATCTTTTGCATCATATTAGTTAGCATTTATTGTTATTTGTTGCTATTAAAAATAAAAACAAAAAATTTCATTTCTTGTTATTAGCTGCATTAGGATCTTTGTTGTTTGTTGAGTGATCATTTCATTTGTGAAAAGATATCAACCCTCCTGTAGATAGAATTCATCAAATCAAATGATATAATTTTGGCATATAGTTTGCATTTAGGAAGTTTTTGAGATATCACATACGGTAGGACCAAAAACTGAAACATAATCGAAGATAAACTTTAAAATGAACTCAATGAACATAACAACGCATTGGAACATAACGCAAATACTCTAGAGGTCTAGGTTAGAGACATGTTTCGGCGTCTTTAAACCTGGTAGTTTATCGTCGAGTGGTTGGGTGATTCCTCCACGGTGAAACGATAGGTGCCAATACGGACTGTGCTCCCACGTACCGTCGAGTATATATTGGGAGACCCCTATAGGAATAAAGCCTTTATCCATAGGAAGCCGTGTCAGCCGCCCTACGATTCGCAATGCAGTGAACACAACATTCACGAAGATTGACCACCCGTACCCTAAAAAGTATTCTGTGGTTTTGCAAAAAGTTTGGCACACACTCTACCTAGAATTCCAGAGCAGTCACTTTTGATCCTTTTCAGACTCCCTAAACGAAAAGGTGCCTGTGAGCGTCTTGTCACTTCGTGCTCATTAAATATTCGAAGGAGACTACAGTCATCTTTTATCCTTTTCTCGACTCTTAAAAAATGAAAAGGTTAAGTTCAGTGTCTTAAAATTTATTGGCCACGATAACATTTACCCAATTAGATTTTGTTTGCGTTAGCTTGACTAGGATTATTTCTCGTTCAATGGCAGCCTTCTCGGCGCCCACCAGCCAAGGTGTTCCTCCTGATGGGAACCCTCGTCCATTTCCTTCTGTTGGAAATGTCGGTGTTCAGTATATCACAATATTATCTTTGCCTGGGTTGACCATTGGTTTACCCGTATGGTTGTTTTCAAACTCGGTGGTCTCAAGTGTGATGACTCATGTTCCGCCACCACCTCCTCCACCGGAACAACACCATGTTGATTCTAAGGTGGACCCCTTCCCTTCTTCGCCCATTGCTGCGTCCTCATCTTCTACTTCGCCTGGTGAAACCGTGGATTTCAGTAACCATGTGGCTAAGAAGAAGAAGAAGAAGACCAAAAAGAAGAAGTCTCCTAAGGGAAAGGTGGCATTTACCACAAAAATATCCGAAGTGGAACCACCTTCTGCTCCTCCGCGGAAGGCTAAGTCTCCTTGTCGATTATGCAAGGAGGACCATTTTCTTTCTGATTGTCCTAGTATTCCCAGGATCCTAGATATATGGTCCCGTGACCCGACTCGCCCCTTTTCGTTGCATATTGACGATACCTTACTAGTTGGTAAGAGAAAAGGGAAGGTTCGTTTCCCTTGTCGACTTTGTGAAGGTAATCATCTCCTTCGCCTTTGTCCACTTATGGATGAAGCTTCCCGTCTTTTGGCAAGTCTGTGGGCTCCCTTACCCCAACTACCCGCTGGATATCAGCGTCTTTTTGCAACTGCAGATCATCTCTCCACTAACCAAGTGATCAAACATGATTCCTCTTTGGTCCAGCTCTCTCTTCCTGAACCTACTTGTGCTCCGCCTGCTCTAGACCAGTCCCTGGTCGGAACGAGTGTTGATTTATATTCATCATCTACACACCACTCTATCATCAAAGATGAACCACCTGAGTCCAAACAAAACGAAAGTCCACAGTCCCAGATTACAGTTGACCCGGTCTTTCAAAAGGTCCAGCTTACAAGTGACCCGGTTTTGCCTACAGGAGTTCCATCCTTAGATGATCCTACACCTGAATCTAAACCAGACAAAAGTCAAAAGGTCCAGCTTACAAGTGACCCAGTTTTGCCTTCAGAACTTCCAGCCTTAGATGATCTTACATCTAAATCCAAACCAGACAAAAGTCAAAAGGTCCGGCTTACAAGCGACTCGGTTTTGCCTTCAGAAGTTACCTCCTCAGATGATGTTATCACTACCAAGAATGAAGATCCCACCGTCCAACTTCTATTCATCAACACAGATTCTAATGATCAAGCAAGCATCCCTCTCATTCCTTCGCACCAGGAAGAAAGTCCATCAGAATCATATCCGGCTGTCTATCCAGTCCCACCTCCAAGCAACCTAGTTGTTTCCTTCAATTGGGATCAACTAGTCAATCCTCGATTACCAGCCTCCATACCATTTCGAATTATAGTCCAAGTCTACCGCATGGTTATGGCTGGTACAATTATTGATGAGGGATCTCCTGTGAGTATCCTTTCTTCAATAGCTTGGGAAGCACTTGGTTCCCCATTGCTTCTGCCTGAGATGAGAAACCTTACAGGTTTCCATCGAGAAATCACTCGACCTTTAGGAATTCTTCCCAATGTACCTATCACGTTAGAACGGAAGACTATTCAAATGGGTGTCATGGTAGTCCAAGGTCCGTTAGATTACAATTTACTCCTTGGACGAGACTATATTTACCGCATACGTGCTATTGAGTCCAACTCTTCAGAGTGATGTGTTTTCCGCACGAAGGAAGGACGATCAAAGTCGTAGACCAACTTTCATTTCCCGGTTCACACTTCACATATAGTCATCTACCATTCCTAAATGGTCTTATTTCCACAGGAAATGCCCCAGCATCCACTCCGTCATTCTGATGACGGCAGCTGCCCCCCCCCCCCTGGGAGGCATGCATCCTCCTTCAAAATCGAGTCTTTCCAAGTAAACCTTCATTCCATCCACTCCGTGAATGCCATGAAGCTTGGGGGGCATGTACCTCAATTTTGCAATATCATGCTGGGGGCGCATTATCATGCTGGGGGAATGCAACAAAAAATAATTTAACAAGCAAAGTTCTCCATGGTTCAAGCTTGTGTAAAAATGAACCCATACCTGATTTACATCCCGTGATTTCCTTTTATCTGCTAAATTCTGCTAGAAAGAGCCTTGGTTGTTTCATTCCATCGCCACCATCTCTTTGGCCGATCATATGCTTTCACTTGGTTGTTTCTCCTTTCCTGAGGAACCACAGCGATGAGTGGTTGTATTAGCCAGCCTCTTAACCTTTACATGTTTCGAGTAAGTTCCACCATTATCAGAACCAGTTGCTATCCTTTATACCACTCGTTCCTTCAGGACGAGTCGCCTTTACGCTCTTTTCTGACTCGTAAAATATGAAAAGATTGCTGAGTATTTTTTCCTTTTTGACTCGTTAAAGAAAATAAAAATGGAGGTCCGCTTTCAGCACTTTTTTGACCATTTAAAGAGGAAAAGATTGCCGAGTCGCTCCTCTTGACTCGTTAAATGGTAATAAGGGGTGGTCGTTTTAAGTTCTTTTTGTCGACCGTTAAAAACATAAAAATATTACCGGGTTTTTGTCGTTTTAAACATGTTAATGGTTACGAAACGACGTGGTTTTGACCACTTTTTCACTTTTTCAGGTCGAAATCACTAATTATGAAAAGTACTCCTCGATTGTAATGATCGGGCGGTTCTTTCGGGTATTATTTTATACGTTTTCGGGCCCAAGAGACACAACTTTACGAAAAAGGACATCCCTGGAGTTTCCTTTTCTGCTGTCTTTTCAAACTCTCTAAACATGAAAAGACGCCGAGTTCTTCCTTTGTCAGACTCGTTAAAACTTAATGACATCGGATTTTGTCACAACACAAGCATATGCTATCCCCATCAAGCTTGTTAAAAATAACTGGGGTACTCGCCAGAAATGGCGGGGGGGAAAAGAAAATTTTTGAACCATAATTATTACCGTAACGGCAGTATGTCGCTCTTGAACATGGCACCTTTTTCTTTCGTGTCCGTGGTGGGGATATCTCATCTCATATCTTTCACTTGCTTCCATGGACTTGGATACCTTATTTGACCTCTCATCCACTCATTGCCTCGTCATCATGACCTTTGATACATTGATGTCAAATACTGCCAATTCCGTTAACGTGCCGCCGATATGTTCAAGAGAAGTTGACCTCTGCAAAGAAACAACTTCCCTCTGATAGTTCGCACAATCTTGATTCACAACATTATCTCTCTGTCTCGTGTCGATGATGTGGGAAACATTATGGCCCACCTTCGATCAAGGTCACTTCCTGTCGACTTCAACTCATTATCCAGGAAGTTGATCTAGAGACTCCTTTCCAGTGCTTTGGAGCCTGCATGCCTCAATGGCAGGTTCTTCGTGTTCAACGTGAGGTTTTCATCATTGGCCTCCGATCGAATGATTCTACGAGCGTTCCACTTCAGATCATTAATTCACGCGCCGCGGATTGTACCTATAGTACCTTGAGGGACATTGTCATTATTGGTGGTACCTCTCGCGTCTGTTAACAGTTTCCACTATTGACTAGTAATCAGACGATGTTCATACATGTTCGACTTCAGCTCATATATTCACATGTTTGAACTTGTACTCTTGTTCAGGTCGAGATGGAGCGCAAGACCCTGGATTGTGTCTGTTGTAATCCAGGCGTGATTCTTGATACTTGACTCATTCACTGGATGGCTGCGACCATGCCTGCGTCAATTCATTGATCCTAACCAGATGGCTGCGTCCATACTATGGATCTAGATTATTTATGTACTCTCTTATGGATGGCTGTGACCATACCACGTACATCATGTAATTGAACTATCAGTCATGTCTCTTAATACAGATCCTCGGCGGCAGTAACTCTATGTGTTCTTATGTGTTCTTGTGTGTTCTTGTAAAGCATTTCACCCCTCTCTACCTCTCGGACTTCATGCTTTAGGGGGCATCTGTTACACAGTAATTTGTCACCATCCCTGTTACTCCTCTTGCCGTACCTTGGAGGACTCATCCCGGGAGTTATAAGAAGTGACAAAGTCTAAAAACACTTGCATTATGTTCCCCTGGGTATGTACTCCATGTTCCCTGAAGACACCTCCTACAGTTTATCCCTGAAAAATGCTCTTTTTCCATTGGCGCAAGTCCACAGTATCTTACCCGCGCCAATCATGGAGATCCTCAAAAAAGGGCGCGACCATTGGCGCTCTGTCTTAGAGCAGCAGTCGCGCCAACCAAGTTTGGTCATGCTTTTTGCCTTAACGCACGTCCGACTGTTGTTTCCTTCATTACATGGAGCTTTTTTGAGGATAAAAAATCAGTCTTATGTCGAGCTCTATCCTATCTCCATCTTTAATGGCTTTTGGGGATAATGTTAATCCACAATAGGTGTCCCGGTTCATCGTATCCTCCTCCCTTCTTCATCTATATAAGCTTGTCCTTATGCATTTGACAAGCTAGTGATAGTCATTAGTCATGGAGTGCTAGATGTTGAGTTCTTGAGTTCTTGGAGGAATGTTAGTGAATGCTAGAGAGGTTATGCTGCCGGAGAGGAGATGCATTGCAAGACACATATAGTTACTCGCCCAGTCAGGAGAGGTTCGACGTCATAACCATGGTTGTAACTTTTCCTGTTTATTATTAATTAATGAGCGACTGCTATTATAGTTCCAATCTCATTGTCTATTATGGTGATGTGTTGATTTATTTCCTTTCTGACTGAAATATAGTTGTGCCTTGGTAGATTTTATGTTGGTATCTGTCTCTTCCTTTGCATGTGCAGGTGTTCGTTTATGATCTGCTGGAGCGAGGGAGCGGGAATATCAACTCTGCTTCAATCATAAGCATTGGATTCTAGGTTGGTCCTCTTGATTCACCTTTGATGCATAACTAGGAACTTGCGTAGCAGCGTGGTTTGATTGTGGCTAGTTTTGTTTTAGGCTAGTGGGATCACCTCTGTCCACAGAGGGGATTTACCTATCCAACAATTTGGCGACTCCACTGGGGAGAAGCTATTTGATTTTTGTCTTGCATGTTAATTTTCTTTTGCTTGCTTGAGTGAATGAGCTTCCTGAGTCAGTTTTGAGTTTATTCTTTACTGTTTGACCCATTTGAGCACTGTCAACCCGACCTGAGGTCGTATCATTTATTTTTCTAGCCGGCAAGCTTAATTGGCGCGGTTATTACTCTGACAGTCGCGCCAGTTGGCGCATGTTGCTCAAAAGAAACTCGCGCCAATCCTGTGGTAGCGCAAGTTGCAGGCTGACAGTCGCGCCAGCCCTGTAAATTTTGCCTGTGTGTGGGTGGAAAGCTCTTTCAGTCTCTTTTTATATCTCTTACAGCCCCTGGAAGTGTGTTGAACCTCTGCTTGTCTGGTCTTAGCCTTTATCCTTCAGCTATTTGCTTATTTCTATTGATTTTCGTCTCAGCCCTAGAACATCTAGTGACTTTGCATGTCTAGCCTTCTGTGGGAAGTTTCGGTCTCTTGATTATCCAGTCAGCTTGTTGGTTGTGTTCTGCACCTATCCAGTGATTTGTTAAAGCTTGATCTTCTATACTCTGAGTGCTTCACTTCTAGCCTCTTTGGATTTCACTTGACTTCATTCGAACTTAGAGTACATGGTTCAGTGAAAGTCTTTGTGTTTTTCCTTGCTTGCATGGTTCATTTTGGTGTTTCAGAATTGGTTCTATTTCATTGACTGAACTTGGATTGTGCATATCTCTTAAGGTTTGTTTAAATGCATCATGCCATCTTAAAGGAAAGAAAAACAAAAAATCTTTTGCATCATATTAGTTAGCATTTATTGTTATTTGTTGCTATTAAAAAGAAAAAAAAAAAATCATTTCTTGTTATTAGCTGCATTAGGATCTTTGTTGTTTGTTGAGTGACCATTTCGTTTGTGAAAAGATATCAACCCTCCTATAGATAGAATTCATCGAATCAAATGATATAATTTTGGCATATAGTTTGCATTTAAGAAGTTTTTGAGATATCACATACGGTAGGACCAAAAACTGAAACATAACCGAAGATAAACTTTAAAATGAACTCAATGAACATAACAACGCATTGGAACATAACACAAATACTCTAGAGTTCTAGGTTAGAGACGTGTTCCGGCGTCTTTAAACCTGGTAGTTTATCGTCGAGTGGTTGGGTGATTCCTCCACGGTGAAACGATAGGTGCCAATACGGACTGTGCTCCCACGTACCGTCGAGTATATATTGGGAGACCCCTATAGGAATAAAGCCTTTATCCATAGGAAGCTGTGTCAGCCGCCCTACGATTTGCAATGCAGTGAACACAACATTCACGAAGATTGAGCACCCGTACCCTAAAAAGTATTCTGTGGTTTTGCGAAAAGTTTGGCACACCCTCTACCTAGAATTCCAGAGCAGTCACTTTTGATCCTTTTCGGACTCCCTAAACGAAAAGGTGCCTGTGAGCGTCTTGTCACTTCATGCTCATTAAATATTCAAAGGAGACTAGAGTCATCTTTTATCCTTTTCTCGACTCTTAAAAAATGAAAAGGTTAAGTTCAGTGTCTTAAAATTTATTGGCCACGATAACATTTACCCAATTAGATTTTGTTTGCGTTAGCTTGACTAGGATTATTTCTCGTTCAATGGCAGCCTTCCCGGCGCCCACCGGCCAAGGTGTTCCTCCTGATGGGAACCCTCGTCCATTTCCTTCTGTTGGAAATGTTGGTGTTCAGTATATCGCAACATTATCTTTGCCTGGCTTGACCATTGGTTTACCCGTATGGTTGTTTTCAAACTCGGTGGTCTCAAGTGTGATGACTCCTGTTCCGCCACCACCTCCTCCACCCGAACAACACCATGTTGATTCTAAGGTGGACCCCTTCCCTTCTTCGCCCATTGTTGCGTCCTCATCTTCTACTTCACCTGGTGAAACCGTGGATTTCAGTAACCAGGTGGCTAAGAAGAAGAAGAAGAAGACCAAAAAGAAGAAGTCTCATAAGGGAAAGGTCGCATTTACCACAAAAATATCTGAAGTGGAACCACCTTCTGCTCCTCCGCGGAAGGCTAAGTCTCCTTGTCGATTATGCAAGGAGGACCATTTTCTTTCTGATTGTCCTGGTATTCCCAGGATCCTAGATATATGGTCCCGTGACCCGACTCGCCCCTTGTCGTCGCAGATCAATGATACCTTACTAGTTGGTAAGAGAAAAGGGATGGTTCGTTTCCCTTGTCGACTTTGTGAAGGTAATCATCTCCTTCACCTTTGTCCACTTATGGATGAAGCTTCTCGTCTTTTGGCAAGTCTGTCAGCTCCCTTACCCCAACTACCCGCTGGATATCAGCGTCTTTTTGCAACTGCAGATCATCTCTCCACTAACCAAGTGATCAAACATGATTCCTCTTTCGTCCAGCTCTCTCTTCCTGAACCTACCTGTGCTCCGCCTGCTCCAGTCCAGTCCCTGGTCGGAACGAGTGTTGATTTATATTCATCATATACACACCACTCTATCATCAAAGATGAACCACCTGAGTCCAAACCAAAGGAAAGTCCACAGTCCCAGATTACAGTTGACCCGGTCTTTCAAAAGGTCCAGCTTACAAGTGACCCGGTTTTGCCTACAGGAGTTCCATCCTTAGATGATCCTACACCTGAATCTAAACCAGACAAAAGTCAAAAGGTCCAGCTTACAAGTGACCCGGTTTCGCCTTTAGAACTTCCAGCCTTAGATGATCTTACATCTGAATCCAAACCAGACAAAAGTCAAAAGGTCCGGCTTACAAGCGACTCGGTTTTTCCTTCAGAAGTTACCTCCTCAGATGATGTTATCACTGCCAAGAATGAAGATCCCACCGTCCAACTTCTATTCATCAACATAGATTCTAATGATCAAGTGAGCATCCCTCTCATTCCTTCGCACCAGGAAGAAAGTCCATCAGAATCATATCCGGCTGTCTATCCAGTCCCACCTCCAAGCAACCTAGTTGTTTCCTTCAATTGGGATCAACTAGTCAATCCTCGATTACCAGCCTCCATACCATTTCGAATTATAGTCCAAGTCTACCGCATGGTTATGGCTGGTACAATTATTAATGAGGGATCTCCTGTGAGTATCCTTTCTTCAACAGCTTGGGAAGCACTTGGTTCCCCATTGCTTCTGCCTGAGATGAGAAACCTTACAGGTTTCCATCGAGAAATCACTCGACCTTTAGGAATTCTTCCCAATGTACCTATCACGTTAGAAGGGAAGACTATTCAAATGGGTGTCATGGTAGTCCAAGGTCCGTTAGATTACAATTTACTCCTTGGACGAGACTATATTTACCGCATACATGCTATTGTGTCCTCACTCTTTAGAGTGATGTGTTTTCCGCACGAAGGAAGGACGATCAAAGTCATAGACCAACTTTCATTTCCCGGTTCACACTTCACATATAGTCATCTACCATTCCTAAATGGTCTTATTTCCACAGGAAATGCCCCAGCATCCACTCCGTCATTCTGATGACGGCAGCTGGTCCCCCCCCCTGGGAGGCATGCATCCTCCTGCAAAATCGAGTCTTTCCAAGTAAACCTTCATTCCATCCACTCCGTGAATGCCATGAAGCTTGGGGGGCATGTACCTCAATTTTGCAATATCATGCTGGGGGCATGCAACAAAAAAAAATTTAACAAGCAAAGTTCTCCATGGTTCAAGCTTGTGTAAAAATGAACCCATACCTGATTTACATCCCGTGATTGCCTTTTATCTGCTAAATTCTGCTAGAAAGAGCCTTGGTTGTTTCATTCCATCGCCACCATCTCTTTGGCCGATCATATGCTTTCACTTGGTTGTTTCTCCTTTCCTGAGGAACCGCAACGATGAGTGGTTGTATTAGCCAGCCTCTTAACCTTTACATGTTTCGAGTAAGTTCCACCATTACCGGAACCAGTTGCTATCCTTTATACCACTCGTTCCTTCAGGATGAGTCGCCTTTACGCTCTTTTCTGACTTGTAAAATATGAAAAGATTGCCGAGTATTTTTTCCTTTTTGACTCGTTAAAGAAAATAAAAATGGAGGTCCGCTTTCAACTATTTTCTGACCATTTAAAGAGGAAAAGATTGCCGAGTCGCTCCTCTTGACTCGTTAAATGGTAATAAGGGGCGGTCGTTTTAAGTTCTTTTTTTCGACCGTTAAAAACATAAAAAGATTACCGGGTTTTTTTCGTTTCAAACTCGTTAATGGTTACGAAACGACGTGGTTTTGACCACTTTTTTACTTTTTCAGGTCGAAATAACTAATTATGAAAAGTACTCCTCGATTGTAATGATCGGGCGGTTCTTTCGGGTATTATTTTATACGTTTTCGGGCCCGGGAGACACAACTTTACGAAAAAGGACATCCCTGGAGTTTCCTTTTCTGCTGTCTTTTCAAACTCTCTAAACATGAAAAGACGCCGATTTCTTCCTTTGTCAGACTCGTTAAAACTTAATGACATCGGATTTTGTCACAACACAAGCATATGCTATCCCCATCAAGCTTGTTAAAAATAACTGGGGTACTCGCCAGAAATGGCGGGGTGGAAAAGAAAATTTTTGAACCATAATTATTACCGTAACGGCAGTATGTCGCTCTTGAACATGGCACTTTTTGCTTTCGTGTCTGGGGTGGGGATATCTCATCTCATATCTTTCACTTTCTTCCATGGACTTGGATACCTTATTTGACCTCTCATCCACTCATTGCCTCGTCATCATGACCTTTGATACATTGATGTCAAATACTGCCAATTCCGTTAATGTGCCGCCGATATGTTCAAGAGAAGTTGACCTCTGCAAAGAAACAACCTCCCTCTGATAGTTCGCACAATCTTGATTCACAACATTATCTCTCTGTCTCATGTCGATGATGTGGGAAACATTATGGCCCACCTTCGATCAAGGTCACTTCCTGTCGACTTCAACTCATTATCCAGGAAGTTGATCTAGAGACTCCTTTCCGGTGCCTCGGAGCCTGCATGCCTCAATGGTAGGTTCTTCGTGTTCGACGTGAGGTTTTCATCATTAGCCTCTGATCGAATGATTCTATGGGCGTTCGACTTCAGATCATTAATTCACGCGCCGTGGATTGTACCTATAGTAACTTGAGGGCCATTGTCATTATTGGTGGTACCTCTCGCGTCTGTTAACAGTTTCCACTATTGACTGGTAATCAGACGATGTTGATACATGTTCGACTTCAGCTCATATATTCACATGTTTGAACTTGTACTCTTGTTCGGGTCGAGATGGAGCGCAAGACCCTGGATTGTGTCTGTTGTAATCCAGGCGTGATTCTTGATACTTGACTCATTCACTGGATGGCTGCGACCATGCCTGAGTCAATTCATTGATCCTAACCAGATGGCTGCGTCCATACTATGGATCTAGATTATTTATGTACTCTCTTATGGATGGCTGCGACCATACCACGTACATCATGTAATTGAACTATCAGTCATGTCTCTTAATACAGATCCTCGGCGGCGGTAACTATATGTGTTGTTATGTGTTCTTGTGTGTTCTTGTAAAGCATTTCACCCCTCTCTACCTCTCGGACTTCATGCTTTAGGGGGCATCTGTTACACAGTAATTTGTCACCATCCTTGTTACTCCTCTTTTCGTACCTTGGACGACTCATCCCGGGAGTTATAAGAAGTGACAAAGTCTAAAAACACTTGCATTATGTTCCCCTGAGTATGTACTCCATGTTCCCTGAAGACACCTCCTACAGATTATCCCTGAAAAATGCTCTTTTTCCATTGGCGCAAGTCCCCAGTATCTTACCCGCGCCAATCATGGAGATCCTCAAAAGAGGGCGTGACCATTGGCGCTCTGTCTTAGAGCAGCAGTCGCGCCAACCAAGTTTGGTCATGCTTTTTGCCTTAACGCACGTCCGACTGTTGTTTCCTTCATTACATGGAGCTTTTTTGAGGATAAAAAATCAGTCTTATGTCGAGCTCTATCCTATCTCCATCTTTAATGGCTTTTGGGGATAATGTTAATCCACAATAGGTGTCCCGGTTCATCGTATCCTCCTCCCTTCTTCATCTATATAAGCTTGTCCTTATGCATTTGACAAGCTAGTGATAGTCATTAGTCATGGAGTGCTAGATGTTGAGTTCTTGAGTTCTTGGAGGAATGTTAGTGAATGCTAGAGAGGTTATGCTGCCGGAGAGGAGATGCATTGCAAGACACATATAGTTACTCGCCCAGCCAGGAGAGGTTCGCGTCAGAACCATGGTTGTAACTTTTCCTGTTTATTATTAATTAATGAGCGACTGCTATTATAGTTCCAATCTCATTGTCTATTATGGTGATGTGTTGATTTATTTCCTTTCTGACTGAAATATAGTTGTGCCTTGGTAGATTTCATGTTGGTATCTGTCTCTTCCTTTGCATGTGCAGGTGTTCGTTTATGATCTGCTGGAGCGAGGGAGCGGGAATATCAACTCTGCTTCAATCATAAGCGTTGGATTCCAGGTTGGTCCTCTTGATTCACCTTTGATGCATAACTAGGAACTTGCGTAGCAGCGTGGTTTGATTGTGGCTAGTTCTGTTTTACGCTAGTGGGATCGCCTCTGTCCGCAGAGGGGATTTACCTATCCAACAATGCCAACTGTGGTAAACATGAGGAGAGATGTTACTACAATCATGCTTGACCTCCTATGTTACCTTAAGGAAGTGGAATCAACAGAATATCACCTACAGTCATCCAACATCATCAGCAAACACTTTACTAGACAAGTCAGCCACTCATGCAGCTTGTCCCTGGGTCCCACTGGTATTCTGCAGGTTTTAGGCCATAGTTTATTTCATGCTATCAGAAAGGGAGTGGCCAACAACCTAAAGTCGCTCTCAAAGACCTACCTGCCAGCGAGTGTGGTCCATAATTTCCAGTTTTGTACCATCGGCCTCGAGATTTGAGCCACTTTTCTAGCCCATAATCTTAGCCGCTGCATAAACCTTGTTGTAACTTTTAAAATTCATTAAAAACATAATATTAATGGTGTTCAATCATAAATCATTCTTAGGACTATGCCTAAGCATCCCGAAGCGAGACTGAAATTTTGTCAAACACTTGGATCAATGTAACCAATAGGTCTAGGATACAAGAAAGAGCATAAACGACTGAAATGACTTATGAAACATAAATAAAATGACCACCTCCTTCTCTATTTAACTACTACATTGTCAATTAGGTCTTGCATCCATCCATTTAACAATTTTAAGTAAATATACGAATTAACCATGACATGAACCACTCATTCAACCATGCTTATAACCTGGTGAGCGCTCGTATTGTAGCAAAAATTTTGCAACTCCTGGGCTACCAACTTTACTTTTATCAACCCAGCAGTTCTTAACAAACTTGGAAGTGTCGGTGCTATATGCACAAGTACTAGTTCTCACTGCAGGTTGTCACTTGGTCAGTCGACGCGAGACCACTAGGAGCTCAAGCCAACTTTTGTAGATTTCAAAAGAAGCTCTATGTGTGATGAAAGGAAAGAAAGATTACCCTACAGATGCTATTTTGACTGTAGAAAGGAGAAATACTGAAATGTAAAGCAAAACCTAGTAAAACCTAAGTAAAAAGCTAATTCTACATTTGCCAAAATAACTATGAAAACCATGAAAGAAATTCCATCACCTACTCAAGGAAGTAAACAACATCTAACCATTCTATTTCTAGAAGTAAAGAAGAAAAAAAACATATTTTTGGATTTTTATGTGTCTTTATGTGAATTTAACATTTATCTAATTTATTGTGTGTGAGTGTTGTAGCAAACAGGTGGCGTTAGCGTGTGGTTTTGGAGCTTGGGAGGATGTAGGATGGTGTGGATGGGTCCTAGGAGGTCTTAGGTGGCATTATGGAGGATTTTTCCACACTCGGCCTTCAAAAGAAAGTCTATAGGAAAAACTACAAGAGGACACAAGAAAACTACAGGAGGAAAACAGGGAAACTACAATAGGCCTACAGGAGGAGGTTGAGAGAAATTTTCACCGTTTTGAGGGTGTCAGAGTGGGTGGAAAAGGTGGATGAAGGTTGGAATGAGGTTTTATGGTGCCTAAGATCTACCATGAATCACCAGGAGAGAGAAAGATGATTGGGTTTGCTCAAGGAGAGGAAGAAGTTATATGAAAAATTAAGGAAACTAGGGTAGAATTGAGGTGAGGTTTGGGAGACCTATAGGGCATGGATCAGATGGAGGGTGTGATTGCTGGTAAGCTAGCCTACTGCTGGAAGAGATCTGCTGCATAGAAACTGATAGTCAACCAAGAAAATCAAGCAACCAATGAAATGAGTGCATCCTAGGAAAAATAGAGTTTTACATTAAAATGGCCTAAACTATGATGTATAGAAGGAAATGCTGGGAAATGATGTAAGAAAGGAAAGAATGAAAAGGGACTATTGCAAATCAGGAAGTGAACAAGATAAAGAAGATCTAAAGCAAAGAAAAATTGTACTATCAACCTACTAGAGAGGTGCGAACACTAAAAGTCCTAGGAACGAGGAAAATCTGTGTTTCTGGGGAAACAAGAGACTCTTTGCCTCAAATCATGGTCCCAGAGGGAGGAAGAGAGGCCAAGGCACTATTTCTAGCCTTTTGAATCTTCTCTGGTCACTTCTTAACCTGCTACAGAAAGCACAAATGGAAGAAAGCTACTAAATCATCAAAAACAACCTATTCTTAACCATAAGAGAAATACATCTAACAACAAACTAATCTAAAAATTGAAGTAAAGCATACAAATACAAGTAAATATAAGCTTGGCTACTTGGATTAGGCCCTAACCCAAGAACTTCAGTCCTATGAGGTAACTTAGTGCTAGCTCAAAAAGGATTCCATATTCATTATCAAAAAATAGCAAGATTACATAAAACTGTCATAAAATAGTAAGCTCGAAATTTGAGCAGAGTTTAAACAAGAAAAAAAAAGTCAACCCTAGTGAGGCCCTAGGACTCTCTACTTATATATCTAAAGCTACCAACATCTTCCTTAAAATTAGGGAGGCTTGGCCCCCAAAACTTGAGATAAATATCAATCATCTTCCACTTGCTTGGCTACCTTCTAGTGCATGATTTAGCCCTTGTACTCTGAGCTGAATGAAGGGGAATTCGAAGTGAGGAGAATTAAATGAGGGCAATTCCCCCCTATAATTCCTCTCCTCTGTCTACTTCAATTTATTACTGCAGCTTGACCACTAGATCCTTGACTTTGACCTCAAAATCCATCAATAATCTGCATTAAATACATGTTAGACCACATGGCATAATAACTAACTTAGCTCACCCTATAAGCATAAATATAATCATAAAATCGTACAATAAGCTAAGAGAATGGTTGATTTGACTAGGTTAGGAGGTAAAATTAGTGCATATAATTACCCATTTATGAGGCTCATCATCACCCCCCTACTGACGGTGTTTCTCATCCTCTGAGCAACCTAGTCAATCTCTTGGTCTTTCATGGCCCTAGTGGCCTCCCTAGCATTCCGGGCTTCTGATGTGGTCTGCTCATGTTCTCCATAAAATCCTGCCTTTCTGTTTATGTCCTTCCGATGCTCCTTCTCTTCTTCTTCTCTTCTCCCTTCTAGCATGCCTAATATGAGTGGAGGACTCAATTTGATGCCAATCTAGTTGACCTTCAGCCTTTGCATGGAGCACTTGTACATTGGCACTCTTTTCAATGCATCCTTCAGCCTAATGGGGGAATGGTATTCTCTGATCTACAAGTTGTGCGGTAGGGTGTTCCATCTTCTCATGCATGCATGCACATAGTCATCCCCAAGTAACCTAAGAATATCTTCAAAGTATGCAATGGCTTGTTCCTAATTGGCTACATATTTAGGGGCAGTCTAAGGGTCATTAGCAAGCAGGTTCTATGTGCTGATAAGTGCCATAGGATCTGATGGCTCAGCTATTATCATCAATGGTTCATCCTGCTCCTTTATTAACAATCTTTTCATTTCTGCTACCCTCAATTCTTCATGGTTGATCCATGATGCCATGGCCATTAATTGTAGATCCCCTAGCTTGGCATTGGGGTGCCGCACATTCAGGTCTATGAGGACCATGTTGTGTAGAGAGAGCTTTGCTATCTTTTCCTTTTCCTCGAAGGTTCTTTGTTGACACAAATCCATGAACTACCTGTAGTCTTGGAAAGGCATTATTCCTCTTTGTGCTAAAGTTTTTATTTGGAATTGAAGCCATTGATCCTTCAGATAGAGGCCATAAGATTTAGTTGGTGTTCTGCATTTTAATGCTTCTACGGATAAGCTAGCCATGTATGCCAAATGAGTCTCTTTCTCCTGCAGCTACCTCCTTAGTAATTCATTCTCATTCTCATTCTCATTCCCTACCGATTTCCCTGAGTTTGTCTTCCATGTGGCCAACATCCTCAACTCCTTTGGACTTGGCTATCTGCATCCACCTATGCATTCTCACTGTCTCTTTTTCCAATTCGAAAAATAATGGAATTGCAAATTTCTGTGGGATTATCTTGCCTCCCTCAAGTAGTCTGTAATAGGAGACAAGATTAGGCTAGGGGTCAGGTTCTTGTTGCTCTTGTGCTTCCTCTTTCACCTCTGGCTATCCTCTTATATTTTCCTCAAGTTTTTGTGTCTCCTGTAGTTTGGACAGTGTCTCCTCTAGGACTGTTTTAGCCTCCTGTAGGTCTGGTTTGGGGTCCTGTAGAATTGTCTTTCCCTTCTATGTAGAAGATCTTGTAGTCCTCCTTTCATAGGTTATGGGTGTCTTAGAAGGAGATTATTTCACCTTGGTAGATGGTGAATCTTCAATGTTAATGGGAGTCTTTGATGAGGGCTGAGGTTTGCCTATTTTAATTCTAGTACTCTTCCTTGCCCTAAAATACAAGGAGGTTTTTCTTTTCCTCTTATGCTTTTTCTTGACTGGTGTAGTGAGGGTATTGAGGGTAGCTGTTGCTTCTCTTTCCAATGTTTCATGGGACTCTTCTCCTTTCTCTGCCCTCTCTGCCTCCTTTTCTCCCTCTTCTATCTCTTTTTCCTCCTCCTACTCTGTCTCTTTTTCTACCTCATGTTATATCTCTTGAACTTTCCTCTCCTCTATTTATTTTCTTTCCTCCTTCCTCTCTTCCTATGCTATGTCACCACTGGCTTCATCTTCTCCTCCTTACTGTTCTCCCTCCTCACTAAGAGCATAACTAATATCATAGGTTAATGTGTTGATGTCATCCTCAGCTGTCATATTTCTGAAAACTTCCCATGCTATAAGGATTGTAAGGGTATGGATGGCTTCTTCTACTAGGATCTTGATTAGGCCATGGTGAGCTAGTTGCTGTGAATTTCCTTTTTGTATCTTGGTGATGGAGTCAATGAGGGACTGAAGGAGAAATTAAGGGATATTGAGCTTTTTATGTGCTAGGGTATCCATGCCATATCTCAATTCTTGGAGGATTATGAAATGATATCCATAAACAATGTTTTGCCTCCCTTCACAAGAAATGTATTTGATCACTTGGTAGCTAACCTCATCCCAGGGATATGGTACATTAGCCCTCCTAATTCCATTTTTGTCTTCAACAAGGGGTTCCATTATCTTGGAAAAATTTCCTCTTGGCAGCCTGGCCAATTATTTTCTCATCTTTACTCCAAGGCAACCCAAGAGGAAGGGTAGTGATCCTACTGATGAATTTAGGGGTTATTTCAATGGAGAGGACTGTAATGGTTATAGTAGAATGAGTTATTGTGTGAGGGACTAGAGAGAGAGCAAATTGATGTGAAATTTCATCATCAAACCCTCTAAACTTCTCAAAGAAATTCTTCAAGATTGCCCTTGTAAATATTTCCACCACTTGAGAATGTGCATGGAGTCTAGTGGAGTTAGTGGGATCTTTTCTCATAAACCCCCCTATCATACTACCTATACTTCTTTTGAAAAACTAGATATGGAGGTGGAGACAAAGAATTTTGAGTGAAATAGAAAAATAGAGGGGACTGTGTTTTTCTTTTTAAAAAACATATTTATTTTATTTTTTATTTTATTTTTTTTAATGTATTTCTACCTTCTTAAAGACTCATTATATCTTCAATTTGGGACCAACTCTTTCACATTTTGATAGTAAACATAGGGCATTCATGAACCCTACCTCTTCAATCTGAAATTCATGCCAAAAATCACGTTTCCTCCCTTCAAAATGATTCACTGCCCCTCCTGTAGAAGCTCATTGTCCCTCCTATAGATTTCTTGTAGGTGCTCCTATAGAAAATGACGAGAGAAAAAATATGGAGGAAATCGATGGAGAATGGTGGATACGAGGCTGTGGGGGCATAAGACGATTGTTATGTGGCTGAGTTACAAGGAATAATTGAAGAAAAGGTGGTGAGAATGTGTGGGGAGGAGTGCTCATTACCTTTTATGGTTGTTTTCGGTTATGAGTGCTAAGCTGGAAAGGTATACGTTGCCCAGATTGGGACCGTTTTTCCCCACCTGCTTGGTCATCATGAACCCCCTCGTAATCATCCCCTCATTACTGCATCAGAGTTAACTCTTCCTCCCACTACTTGTCCTTCGCATCTTTTGCTTGAGTTGACTGTGCGCATGTGTAGCTGATATCTCAGTTAAGTGGAGTCAACTAAATGAAGGTGGCCAAGTTAACTGGAAACCTTTTTCTCTTTCGATTTCAACCATCTCATTTCCTTTGTATGATTCCTAATTACACAAATGCAGATAGAGGAGTGACTTAGCTACTTACCTGTAATCCAAGTGTATTTGCTGCCATCGATTGTGAGGTGTTGTGGCTTTCTCTGCTGCATGCCTTCATTTTCCTTCCTACATGTTTTCTCTGCTTTCTGATGTGTTGTTGTGTGTTTTTACAAGTTCTTCTTTTGCTGGAGCTGAGCTGCATGTGCCTTTTCAACATTCAGATGTGTTATCCCTTTCTGCTGGTGCTAGACTTCTATGGGATCAGCTGCTATAGGAATTCCTACAGGAGCTCCTATAGCTACTTCTCCCCTTCAAACTTCAGCTATTTCCCTGTCCTTGGAGCTCGGGAACAATGCCAGAGGTGGAGATGAATGATGGAGGGATAGTAGGTAATCTTTAGGCAAAGTTAATGGTGCCTTTTCCTCCTTTTATTTTTTATTTTTTTCAAAACTGAAAAACTATTTTTCTGTTCTTTTTCTTGGAAAGGAAAAAAAATAATAATGATGCTTGGAGTGTGATGTAGGCTCAAAAATTATGGAAAGGAGGTTTGAAGATGGTAAGAGGGATTATAGTTTCATTACAAAACTTCTCTTGTCCCTGAAACTACCTCCTGTAGACAATGTTGGCTCTCTATAATTCCTACAGGAACCTCCCGTAGAAAACACAGCTATGGAAGAAGAGGTATAGTGGGGTGAAAGAGATGCCAAAAATGATGGAGGAAGGTGTGGAGAAGATGAGATGGAAGCTAGTATGAATGTCAAGGTCCCCTTGGAACGTTCTTCTGCTCCCTGTCGTCCTCCTGCAAACCTGGAATGCAATAAAAATTCATTTTCTCTCTCTCTTTTTTTTTTGAAAACAACTAAGGCACCTTACAAAGGTTTTCACCTAAATTGCCTGCCCTGGGTGCCTCCAAGGGAGGTTTTCGCCGAGGGATCTTATTCTTTTCCCTTTTTTCATGACATCACTGGGCCGCCTCAGAGGAGGTTTTCAACTCAATGATGGGACTCAAGTGCCTCATGGAGGTTTTCACTTGAGTCCTTGTTTTTTCTCTTTTTTCTTTAGTGAGTGGGTTAAGTGGAAGCTAAGACATTCTCCACTACCATCACTGTTTTATTCAAATCTTCAATAAAATCTCTCTTGGAGAGGGGTTTCTTGTAAACTTTCAACCAATGTCCATTGACAAGCATGGGGATGGCTTCATCATCAATGGTTATGATTAGAACTGAACCATTGTCATTGAATTTCTCCACAGTGTAGGGTCCCAGCCATCTTGTCCTCAGCTTGCCTTTGAAATCCTTGTATCTTGAATCATAGAGTAGTGCCCAATATCCCTCTTGTAATTGCTTCTCCCTGATATTTCTATCATGCCATACCTTTCTCTGAAGCTGATCTACCTCTGTATGGAGAAGGGCTTGCAATCTGTATTCATCCAATCCATTGAGCTGAAGTAATCTCTCCTTCTGTGCATGGTTGAGGTGTAGGTCTAGCTGAGCTACCATACTTAGGGTATTAAATTCAGACCCTATTGAAAACAAAGAATTCTTCCCATAGACAAGTTCATAGGGTGTGAACCCAGTGGTGGTCTTCCATGTTGTGTTGTCGGCCCAACTGGCCTCAAATAAACTATCCGCCCAATATTTTCTGCTGCTGCTCACTGCCTTGGTTAGGATCAGTTCCAATGCTATATTAGTGACCTCCACTTGCCCATTGTCTTATTGATGGTAAGGGGTGGAAGTCCTGTGCTTGATCTTATGATGTGTGAGTAGGTCTTCCCAAATTCCCCTAAGCAGGACCAACTTTGGAGACTTAGGGTCAAGTGTACACCTAGCCCTTTTGTAACTGAGCTGGAACCTCTCTTCATAGACTTCCAGGGACTCATCACTTCTTATGGTCATTCAGAAGATTTCTTCTTCAATATATTTTGACCTACAATAGTCTCAATACTAATTATTAAAGGCCTACTGCATGTGAGCCCAAGTTGAGATGCTATTGCCAGGTAATCCCATGAACCAACACAGTGCTGCATCCTTGAGAGTAGAAGGGAACAATTTCAACTTTTTCTCATCTTCTGCATAGTCATAAGTTCGACAGATGACAACAAACTAAAACATGAAGGTGTCAAGATCTTCTGTAGTCAGACCATGGAAGTGAGGTAGTGCTGAAGGACTTATATTCTTTGTTTTGGTGTCCCCATTGGTCTCCCGAATGGGGAAGGTACCCTATATTCTCTCTCCATTTCCCCCAGCATTTTTATTTTCAGCCATTGGCTCTAGAGGAATGTTTTCTTCTTCTTCTTCTTCCCCTATAGGTTCTTCAAATATGTCTAGATGTTAACCTAAATGTTTTCTTGATTGCAGCAACCAAAGAGGAGAGAAGGTTGGCTATGTGAAGCAGTGGGAGTGTTGGGCAAAATTTTTCCAAAGTTATCTCTACTTCTACGAGGCATGAAAGGAAATATTTTTGGTTTGTTTTTTATTTCTTTTTCCCCACAATGAAAATACCTACATAAACTAAAATTGTGATTGAACAAAACAAAGTGCAACTAGCTGAAATGAACTTGCTAAATGGAAATTTGCATAATTGAAAAGGAAAGCAGGGAAATACAGAACTGAAATAAAATAAATGAATAGTAAACTTTTTCCGAAATATACTATTAGCAGAATGTTGCAATATGAAATAGAAGAAAGCAGTAATCACAAAATACTTTGATCACTGCTAATAGTTTATTTCAGCAAAAGTGGTGAGCAGAAAGTGGTGAGCACCAGTATTACAACATGAATGTTGCAACTCTTGGGCTACCAACTTTACTTTTATCAACCCGGTAGTTCATAACAAACTTGGAAGCGTCCGTGCTATATGCACAAGTACTAGTTCTCACTACAGGTTGTCACTTGGTCAGCTGGCACGAGATCACTAGGAGCTCAAGCCAACTTATATAGATTTCAGAAGAAGCTCTATGTGTGATGAAAGGAAGGAAAGATTACTCTATAGATGCTATTATGATTGTAGAAAGGAGAAATATTGAAATGTAAATCAAAACCTAGTAAACCATAATTAACAAGCTAATTCTATTTTTTCCAAAAACACTATGAAAACCATGAAAGAAATGCCATTACCTACTCAAGGAAGTAAACAACATCTAACCGTGCTATTTCTAGAAGTAAATAAGTGAAAAAACATATTTTTGGATTTTTATGTGTTTTTATGTCAATTTAACATGCATCTAATTTATTGTGTGTGAGTGTGGCAGTGAACACGTGGCGTTAGACGGAGGTTTTGGAGCTTGGGAGGATGTAGGATGGTGTGGATGGGTCCTAGGAGGTCTTAGATAGCCTTCTGGAGGCTTTTCCCACACTCGGACATCAAAAGAAAGCCTACAAGAAAAAATACAGGAGGACATAGGAAAACTACAGGAGGAAAACAGGGAAACTATAGGAGGTCTATAGGAGGAGGCCAAGAGAAATTTTCGCTATTTTGAGGGTGTGAGAGTGGGTGGAAAATGTGGATGAAGGCTTGAATGAGGTGTTAGGGTTCCTAAGGTATACCATGAATCACCAGGAGAGAGAAATATGATTGGTTTTGCTCATGGATAGAGGAAGAAGTTCTATGAAAAATGAATGAAACTAGGGCAGAATTGAGGTGAGGTTTGGGAGACCTATAGGGCATGGATCATATGGAGGGTTTGATTACTGGTAAGCTAGCCTACTACTGGAAGAGTTCTATTGCATAGAAACTAATAGTCAATCAAGAAAATCAAGCAACCAATGAAATGAGTGCAGCCTGGGAAAAACAGAGTTTTTCATTAAAATGGACTAAACTATGATGTATAGAAGGAAATGTTGTGAAATGATGTAAGAGAGGAAAGCATGCGAAAGAACTATTGTAAATCAGGAAGTGAACAGGATAAAGAAGATCTAAAGCAAAGTAAAAATGGACTATCAACCTACTAGAGAGCTGCAAACACTAGAAGTCCTAGGAATGAGGAAAATCTGTGTTTTTGGGGCAGCAAAAGAGTCTTTGCCTCAAATCATGGTCCCAGAGAGAGAAAGAGAGGCCAAGGCACTATTGCTAGCCTTTTGAATCTTCTTTGATCACTACTTAACTTACTACAGAAAGCACAAATGGAAGAAAGCTACTAAATCATCAAAAGCAAACCTATTCTTAACCATAAGAGAAATACATCTAACAACAAACTAATCTACAAACTGAAGTAAAGCATAAAAATACAAGTAAAGAGAAGATTGGTTGCTTAGATTGGGCCCTAACCCAAGAGCTTCAACCCTCTAAGGTAACTTAGTGCTCCCTGAAAAAGGATTCCATCTTCATTATCAAAAAATAGCAAGATTACATAAAACTATCATAAAATAGTAAGCTCGAAATTTGAGCAGAGTTTACACAAGAAAAAAAAGTCAACTCTAGTGAGATCCTAGGCCTCTCTACTTATACATCTAAAGCTACTAATATCTTCCTTAAAATTAGGGAGGCTTGGCTCCCAAAACGCGAGATAACTATCAATCATCTTCCACTTGCCCGGCTGCCTTCTAGTGCATAATTCGACTGCTTGTACTCCAAGATGAAGGAAGGGGAATTCAAAGTGAGGAGAAATAAATGAGGGGGATTCCCTCCTATAAGTCCTCTCCTCTGTCTACTTCGAGTTATCGCTGCAGTTTGACCACTAGATCCTTGACTTTGACATTGAAATCCATCAATAATCTGCATTAAATACATGTTAGACCACATGGCATAATAACTAACTCAACTCACCCTATAAGCATAAATATAATCAGAAAATCATACAATAAGCTAAGAGAATGGTTGATTTGACTAGGTTAGGAGGTAAAATGAGCCCATACAATTACCCATTTATGAGGCTCATCATAACCAACATAAAATGATATAAATATCAGAGATATGAAATCCATTAAATCCACATAAAAATCAATGAAAAATTAAGAGAACTTAGCTTTTATTAATGACAGGTAAATCTGACCAAGTTCAGGACTTCCACGTGCCACCCGACCATAGACATAGTTGAACCAAATCTCTCTTTCTGTCAATACCATTTTCTAAGAATGAATGTGGGATCTCATTGACCAACGAATCCAAAATTAATCAAGGGAATCTATAGGTTAAACCACCTCCACCCTCATCCAACTGTGATCACACCAAAGTTGATGTTTTGATCATAACCGAACAGGCCATGGAATGTCATCTGAATTCCATCACTATCATTGAGGGTGCTTCCGTCTGCTTGTCTCTTAGGCTTTACCGTAATCCAAACCCGGATCACTGGGCCCTAAACAAAGACTGCTCCCTCAGGTTTTACCGTGTATCCAACCAAAACTGGTCAACGGATTCCTAGGCATTTGGGAGTGAACCTTGAGACCACCTTTGCCCCTAGATTATGAAATTCATCCAACAATTCCAAAGTTCCAAATCCGATACAAACATCCCAACATACCATGGCATCCGAAAAAAGGTTGGCTAGGCCTAATAAGAAACTAAAAGAGTGTTTTATGTTACCCATTTAAATCATTTAAATGGAATGAGGGATGGAATTTTAGGGGTGTGTCAAAGGGAATTTTGTTGGTATTTGACTTGTACGATTTTTTTATGTTTGTTTCTCAAGATGTGTTTGGAACTGTACAAATCATATTATTGATTGATTTTTAAGACACATAAATTGGAAACCAAATTCAATTGTATATTAAATATTGATCTCAATGAATGATGTACAATGTGTATATATTAATACATAAAAGAAATTGTTGAATCATTTTCTGGGTCTTCTTGGACTCTAATAACCAATAACCCTAACACAAACTAACCCAACCTTACTCCCAACGATTATCTATATAACATTCTCCCCTTAATTCGAAGGGATGTATCAAAGTCTAAGAATGAGAGATCAAAATGAAAAAATGCATCTCAACCAAATGATGAATGTCTCTCAAAAATGGTTTTTAAGGATCCTTCATAGCAGTTCTCAAAAGAACCAAAATTGTGGTTTTATGGTGAGAACTAACTCAAGAACTATCAATATATTTCCTCAAACAGTTCTGAATATGGAAGTTCTCGTTCAAAAAAAACTTATTCAACAAAAAATGAAGTCTCTCTGGCTACCAATATGGCTCTAACTAGTGCATGTTGTGGCTTAGGCTCAGTTGTGGATCACTGACTTAGGCTCTCTTCACAAATATTTGAACATGTAGTAGACCATAAACAACTCTATCATTTGCCACCCTATGGAATACATGGTGAGAAGATGAAGTACTCTTTATCACTGTAAGGCTAGTCAAAACTCTCAAACATATCTTGTGGTATGACCTATAAATTTTTTTGCCTATTTTCAACCAATCCCAAGAAGCAATCCATCTGAAATTTAGTTTCTCTCTTGTAGTAGTCTTATTTCTAGAACATTTGTTTGAATATTGATTTTTCTGTCCACAATTCTCACATGGGTGAAGATCAAAACATCGATCTTTCACATGTACAACTCTATTACACTTTTGAAATCGATCAAGTTGTTCTAGAACAACCCCATTCATAAATCCAACACTTTGAAATTGTACAGATTTAGAAAAATAAAAAAGATGATAAGATACATCCAAGACATATTTGTTAAATCCCAAATCAGTTTTTTGTTTTCTATGCGTAATCTCTTCCCACTTTCTTATAAAAGTTTCGGAAACGACGAGCTTCACATATGTATTCAAATGACTCTTACATACACTTGATTTAATATGAATTTCCACTCCACCCAAATTTTCCCCTGAAATGGTTTGGTCCATCCTTGACTGTAGATTAGAATCTGGCTCAAACAAATTTTTGTTCTAAATAAACACTAGTTCAGAATCACAATTTTTCTTCTAAAGTTCGTCTCGCTGAAACTACGACTCTAGCTTCAAGAATTGAATTTTTATTTGAGCATTTTGAAAACATGTTTATATGTCAAATAGTGTGCCATTGTTGATTTGGACATTTTTGTAGACAATGAAGAACATTAGATTTCTTAACAAATGTAATAAATCATTGAATTTGGCCATTTTTTTCACTCAGAATGCACCCAATATAAGAAAATTTACAATGATTTAACGGGGTCTCGGGCTCAACCAAAAATGCACTCGTTTTACAAAGTCATTTTAAAGCATAAATCCCAACTTCCTAATCATGTTTTTATGACTAATACTAACAAATAATGGTTTCTTCACACTCATCACAATAACATTCAACGTAAAGAGAAACCAGAATAAAATGGTTTACGAACTCTTCTCAAACATTTTCACAATGCTCTAGAATTCAGTCAAATCTTCTTCATACACATGTTATCTTAGTATAAGATACAATTATCATGGCCTTATCCACTGGTATTCACTAAATACATACCTTATCCAATTGTTTCTCCAACAAATGACCTTTGTAATATCTACTTGCATGGAGGTTGTGATGTCAACAATCACTTCTGCATTGATGCTGATCCATGGAGGACTTTTATAAATTCCTCCTTCAGAAATTTGTTCTGCCTCAATGTTTGATTTCTTGTTTGAATACAATAAGTGATTGCATATTCTTTTCGTTAATTATAAAAAATTCCTCAACATGCTTATAAGAATATTAAGCTAAGCCTTTGGAATACCATTCAAGCATTTACTCAGGGTTAATGGCAGTGAAGATATTTACATAAATACAGAACGACTGTGATATCTGCACATTTTGATTTATAATTTTGAAACTCTCTGTATGATGCCTACCATAGGGATTAGATGAAGAACCATCACAAACTATTTTTAAGAATTAATATAAGTTGTCATCATAGAGGGACAATACTCGCCAAACAATATTGCAAGCTCTATATGATGACATTTGAAATGAAATTTTGCGAGGAAAACAAAAGAGGGAGTTTTCATCATCGAGTTCTAAGAGGTGGACTATCATCCAATGATCTATGCATCTAGTTGGTTGATGTTCATGCATACAGATACAAAACTGCAACATTAAACAAGTGTATATTGGGTCTCCTCACCATGTCAATTCTTTGTTCTATTCTCTCTAGTTTCTTTCATTAATAGTGTCATTTTTCTCCTCTCGACATTTTCCAAGTAGCATTCCATGTAGACATAAGTGATGTTGATTTGATGTGTTTTCAGTCATCTTAGAAAGTATCAGCTTTGTGGATGGTCTCCCTCTTGAATATGGTGAGCTCTAAATGTTCGAACAATAGTATCAGGCATAATTATATGGAGAAACTCTCAATCACTTGAAACTTGGAAAAATATTGAACGAATGTACAAGTATGCTAAATCGACTTCCAAAATACACAAAGAAAACACAAACATGTTGTTGCATCCAAGGTTCAAACAGTAATAAACTTACCTCCTCGATTGACTTTGCAACATTCATATTCCTTACTCTTCTTCATCAACGCTCTATAAAAAGGCCACACAACGCTGGTTAATTTTATTAGACATAGCATATTAGCCAAGCTCTCATTCAATAGAGAATTTTCCTGCTCTTATACAACTGTAAGACACATAAATTGGAAACCATATTCAACTATATATTAAATATTGATCTCAATGAATGATGTAGAATGTGTACATATTAGTACATACAAGAAACTATTGAATCAATTTCCAGGTCTTTTTGGATTCTAATAACCAATCACCCTAACAAATACTAACCCATCCTTAATCCGAAAGATTAGTTTTCTAACAAGATTATATGTTTCTAAAAACATCATTCGTATCGGTTCCCATTCAAAAAATCCGAGGAAATTTCAAATTTATATAATCGAAGGCAGTAGACTAGACATGTTATGGTGCTTGCAAGTTGCCACTATATACTAATTAATATCACCATGGCCATCCATCAACAATTTCGAGTCCCTCACATGTCACCGATTCACTCATATGTTGTAGAACTTTCATTCTTATCACCATTTTCTCATCTATTTCCGAAGTTCACATCAAAACGAAAGTGAAATACAAACAGAAAAATCTGAGTTGCAAAAAAAATAATTTGGGCCCAGAAATCACTGGGCTGTTGGCTATGTTGAATAAATCAGGTGCAATTTAGAACCTTACTCAATCTGATCTGATGATTAATTAATTTTTAATTTAGTATATCCTAATTCCCCATCATCACATGCATGATGCATAAACCGCATGCCTTGAATTCCCACGGAATTAATTTACTACTTTTTACTATTTTATTTGAAAAGAAATATTTAATAAAGTAGCAGTTGTACCGTACCTTCAACGGATGGAATATCGTCCCAGCAAGAACGTGCAAACTCTAGAGTACAATGAAATTGATGAAATCAAATGATTTGGTGAATGTTAAGGTGGATTATGGTGGTTTGATAGGAAATGCAAGTTGTATACTAAATATTTGGTTGATTTGGTTGATCCCTCTATGTTTACACTCATAAAATCCAATAACGAGAGGGTAAGGTTGCTAGCACGAAATTCTTCAAAAATAGAGCTATCCCTAGTGCCAAGTAACAGCTATTACTCATAGTATATGAGTAAGATCCCCTGCCATGTTCGCATAGCCAAGTGGACCAAGGCACTAGTCAGAGAAAAATAAACGTGAAATGGTATCAATGGAGATGAGTCGAATCTGTATCTGTATGAATAACGCCGATAGAGTAAAAGGGCTAAGTTATCCCGATTTGAATGAATTAAGTGGAGAACGCCATGAGGGTAGGGACTCTCAGAAAACCAAATTTTGCTTCTAACGACATGAAGAACGTGGTGAATGAATTGCAAAGACTAGGCCCTTTTGGATCTTCCAAAAGATAATTACAGAAGCTCTAAATTTAGTTACCATAGATTGTTAAAATCATTTTTAATAATTCTTACCATAAATTGTTAAAATGATTTGAAATAATTCATAGATGGTTAAAATAATTTGAAATAATTCTTTTTAGAGTAATAATTGATCAGATTTATATTTCTTATATCCTTATATGAATAATTTTTCATTTTTCTTTGTGGTCTTTCAACTCTATCATTAAACATAAAGCTCTACTATTAAACATAAAAGAAATATAGAAATAATTCTTTTCTAGAGTAATAATTGATCAGATTTATATTTCTTATATCCTTATATGAATAATTTTTCATTTTTCTTTGTGGTCCTTCAACTCTATCATTAAACATAAAGCTACACCATTAAACATAAAAGAAATATTGCAAGCCTTTGTTTGGAGATAACGCTACGGCAGGGATTCTTTTCATTTTCAGGTTGTAATATTTTAGTTCGTTACTTCAGCCTGATTTTTTTTGTAGTCTTGATTTGATGTATGTTTAAATTTTAAATTTAAATATGATGAAAAATGCAAATTTTTTGGGTATATTATTGTTAGATTTTTTTTTTAATTTTGTTTTAAATAAAAAGTATTAATTATTTGAAATAGCCTACACAAGTAGAGTAGAGAAGTTACTTTAAGAATATAATGAATTTTATTAAATATAAGTAACCATAATTTTTGAAAATAGAATAAGTCCTATTAAATATAGATCTCTATAATTTTTGAAATAATTAAGGTTAGAAGAGAAGATTAGGGAAAAAAAGAAATGTGTCATATAAAAAGATATTTAGGAAATACTTAAGCTTAATTTTAAACAACATGTCAAGCCTTACATAGTGGATTAGTATATTTCTCCATGCTATTTAAGTTTATTAAGGATTTTGGTGTCTTATTATTATTTGACTTTATTAAGATTTTTCATATCTTGACTAAAATCTGATGGGTTGAAATTCTTCTTACTTAGTTACTTAATTGTTCCATATCCATGTCATTTCCAGTTATTAAGCTGTCTCCATCTTATTATTCAATTTTGACGAAGATTTGATTTTCTATCAAATGCAAAATATACACTTGACTATATCACCCTTCAACTATGTTGTTGCTTTTCATCATGCTAGAAATAGAAATTTGCTTATTTAAGTTTTGATTTTTTACTTTGCATAATCTTAATTTATTATTAATTTTTTTTCTAATTTTAAAATAATAATAAAAATTCCTTATAAAAAAATTTAAACTGATTTATTATATTATTCATAATTAAAAAAAAAATAATTATTATGTTAGAAAATGATTATCAAGACTCATCCCTACATCATCGTGTTCAAGATCATTATCATCCACCACTCACACATATTTACAACTAACATGAATTCTATGTTTGCATTCATAATGTGAGCGCCAGTCGAAAAAAATAACCGGAAATGAAATAATTCAGGCGCTCGAAATTTAATCAACGTAGCGAATGAATTCTGAATCGTAGGTGTTAAGAGGATATATCCACAATAAATTACAACCTTTCCGCGAAAATTTGATAGTTCGTTTCAATATCACTCTAATCCCTACGTTATCGATGATAAAAAATCCACGCCTCTTTTCACATAGAAACAAAACACACGAGAAACAAAATTTTACTTCAATTTTGACTTCGGATTCTCTACGGTCGATTCAATTAAAATGTCTAGGTTTGACAAAGGAGATGAAATGTTATCACTTTGATTTAAGCACCAGACGTATTATCTATTTAGGGTAAGATAGATGTTATTCAGAAATGATAATTAATAATATGTTTTCATATACAATTGGTAACATGTAAATTAAATATGTATTAGATATAATATTAGGTATATAATATTAGGTATGTAAAAGGATGATAAATCATGACTACATGTGTATATCAACCATATTTATTAACGTTGTTGTGCTAGTTCTACAAGTGCTGACCGTTTTCCCTCTTTTTTTTTCTATATTGTGTTGTTTAATTTATTCTTTCTACCACAGTCATCTTCATTGGGGTTCAAATTTCTTGGTTGTGAAATCTTACAAGGTGGATTTTCTTCACTTACAATTGGTAGAGTGGACTTTTATTAATGAGTTAAGTGTGTCTATTTTGTAATAGGAATTCTAAATTTTAATTTAATTATCAATAGTTATTTGGAGGATGGTAGGATTAAACTTCCATGGAATATTTTACAATATTCATATTATCATTCACAAGTTAAAGGTTGAGATTTATATACAAAGTAGTTACTATAAATTAGTGGATAATAGTTAATATTCGCAGTCAATGGTTTTACTATGTCGGTCATCTTATATGTTTCATATAATCTTCTTAGTCATATCTCATATAAACAAATGCTATGACATGTCTAGGTTAAGGTCATTTGATTTCAAGTTCCAAATATTTTTTAGCCAAGAGGCTCATTTTACAACCCAATATGAAAGTGATGCCTAATTTTGTCCGTGCTCAACTTGGAGTTGACATGTGTCCTTTAAAAAATAATTTAAATTAAAAAAATAGTGACCTATAACAAAAACATAAATGATTATACATATTTGGTTAGTTTTAATTAAAAGCAATATAAAATATCAATAATTCTATTCTTATTGTCGTCACTTGGTTTGTTATTAATATTACATCCGTTATGAAAAAGATGTAGTAAAAATATTTCATTTTCACCCTTGGAGTTATAAATAAAATATTTTTATGTCTATTTTAAATGATATAAATATAATATTTAATTGTCTATATGTGTGTTCATTTTACCTTGCTTGAAAGGAAAAATTAATTAAAGGTAAAATAATTTAGTTAAGAAGAGGAAAATGTCTAATTCACTCAATTACTAATAAAAAATATTATTTGTAATAAAATTTTCTACATACAATTTAAAAAATGAAAGATTACACATAGTCTCTATACAAGGAGATGTAAAAAAGTACTATAGATTCACCTTAATCACCAATTTAATCTCTTGGCATGTAAACCCCTTTTCAAGTTTTGAATTTAAAAAAAAATATAATGATATTTGATCACTCTTGCCTTCTGATATATGCCTGATCAAAAAAGATGTATTATAAATATTATATGTAATGTTATGTGAAATTTTTTAACATAAATGTCATTTTTTAATCAAAACTTTATTAATCAAGGATTAATTTATTATGACAATCTCATTCATCAACATTTTTTTTCTAATATAATGTTGTTGACCGAAAATATATAAAACCAAAATGTCCCAAAAAAAAATTGAATAACCCAAAAATTCAAATTCCATCAGAGAATTGAAGAGTCTGAATCTGAAAATTGTCTTTAAATATTAGTCTCGGCTTGAGGACTCGCGCCCCTCTCTCTTTAGATAAGATGCTGAAAGCCCTCTTATATTTTGCTCGGGATTTTGACAAAACCTCAAACCCTAGGGTATATACGTCACCGGCCACTGAAATAAATAACTTACTTACTTATCGAGCACTGTAAATGACATTGCCGTCACTTATGTCATCGAATTAGCCCAATAAAGAAATGTAGAATCGAACTTACTTACTTATCAAGCACTGTTAACCACATTGCCGCCACTTATGCAATCGAATTAGTTCAATAAGGGAATGAAGAATCGAGTAAATAGGACTCTGTTCTAGCTGGAAATGCAACTGACTTCACATCATTCTGTGCAAAATTAAAATTAATTTTTTTTACCAAAGCGTTTAGGTTCTCCTGTACGATCACGTCAGATATGAACAGTATTAATTTTTCTATTAATGGCGGATATGAACAATATTAATTTTTCTATTAATGGTAATCATAGAAGTATGGAATCTTGAAACAAGAAACGGGACGGTTGCCACCGTTCCCGTGAAAAAAACGTACAAACGTACAAGAAACAAGACGGGAAGGAAACGCTGTTTTCTACTGCCGTTCTTGTTAACAAGTGCATATACTTTATGGAAAACATATAATAGGTACCTTTCCATCTATTCCTCATCGTAGTTCGCTCGCTAGGGTTTGTATCATGCCTGCCATGCTATTCTGCCCGGTCCTCCAGCTGGTCCGCTGTTTTAGGAAATAGAATAAGAGTAAGGTGGTGGGAAGGAAGAAAATAGTAGACACCGGCGGCATTGACTTATAGGTCGTTCACAGCCGTGTATTTTGGCTTTTTATTGTAGTTTTTAGGTATATGTTCATTTAATATTATAGAGGCCAAGGCCAAGTCTTGAGAAAGTTGATCATCTATGTACTATTGTCTTTTTTTAGTTGATTTGCTTTGCTATATTGTTAAAATTCATAGCTTAAATATAATGTAGTTAAAATTATATTAAAAATTGAAATTAAATTTATATTTTCTTTTTTATTTTTAACTAAATTTTTAGTTTTATTCTTTGATTGAAACTTCCCAATCCATTTTTTTTTGGTCATTGTCGTTTCTCGTTTCGTTTCTCGAACATATTGGTAATGTCAATGCAAGGTTTACACATTCCATTGCATAAAATCATTTTACACATAGACACATTTCATTCCATATAAACACTGGCTATTCCTAACCACGTACGAACATAAAAGCAAACATAGATAACCATTAAGTATTTACTTTTGGTGAAGCTCAGTACCCCATGGAGCAAAATTGTCACAGACCAGGGGGTTCATCCTACCCTATTCCTGGACTATGACCCAGTGGAAAAGCCATAGCTCCATCCGTTTTTGTCGTCATATTATGCTCGTAATTTTCATGAGGAGAATGGTCTTTTGCCGTCTTAACAATTTCATGGCCATGAGCTCTCGCCAACTTGTTCTTCCCAATTACTTCACTACCCAGAAGACCGTCGTCCTTCCCCTTAGGGTTGATACTCAGGAGACTGCGGTTATTTCTCACTGCAGCGTTAAACGACTTGATAAGCCTAACGTCGGCCGATGAAAAATCGGCCACAAGAAACAACAGCAGAAGTATAACAACTATCGCTCTGGCCTTCATTTTTCAATGAATGCCCAGATTCTACCACCTTACAAGTGATCGAAATTAATACAATCGGGCCCTCAAAGAGAAGAAATACTCTTATGTCGAATTGGCTGAGCTCTCAGCAATCCTGCATATAGATATTTCTCCCATAGATTTACATTAAAATAAGCATAGATGCTTCGAAAATTACCCTGCCATGCACTACTACAAACATGCACTATTTTAGTGCTAAATTCTTCTTATGAATGATATCAACCATTTGCCGAACAACTTTCGCTGTTCATCAGTAAATTTCCATATCAGGTTTACTGCTGCCTTTCGGTCTCTATCCTCCAGATCCTTTCTATAGTGTAATCAATTACAATTTTATAACATTATTTTTGCGAAATCACGTGTAGTTGGTACATTGGTATCTACAATTGGTACCTTCATGATGACATAGTCTTTGGCATCTGTACTTGATATCGGAAGTATCTTTATTCACAACTAACTTGCTGCCAACTCTAAATAATTTCATGGTTGACAATGCGCCTTGCAATTTTTTATCTTCCACAATCACTTATTTTAACTATCAACTCGCAAAGATAAAGAATCTTGCACGACCGCTGATGGCTAGAAAACTGGTGAGCATAACCAGCAACTTTTTTTTAATTGTTAAATATGCACTTGCAGCAGTGCTTGTTGTCTTTGGTCGTTCCTTGGTCAGTTAGGGCACTTCTGACTAGCCTTACAGATTCGATTTGTTAACTTAGCCACTCGTGCATACCGAGATTGATTTATGAAACATTAGTTACAGCTCTCTTGGTAATGATGTGTATCTTATCTATCCCATTAAGGCAATCTGGTTTTATATTTATCAAAGTGGGTCTCTCCTGAGACTAAAAATCATGTTTCTCTAACTGGTTTTGTACAGCATGGTAAAATGGAAATGTAGACACGTTAATTAAAATCGCCATATATTTATTTTAAATACAAATTATCAGATATTTTTTTATTAAATTATATTTTTAATGTTAAATAGAGTATATATAAAACTAAATAAAAATTTTAACCAGAAAAAATTAATTGTTTATATATAAAGTTAATATTGACAAAAATTAGTTATGATAAATCTTTAAATAGTTTATTTGAATCTCTTATTAGAATATGTTTAAAAAGTAAAACATTTAAACATCACATTCACACATCTTTTTTTATTTCTAATTAATTTACGACATATTATTTTTTTAATTATAGCTGACAAAACTTTTCTATTTAGAATATAATTTTTAATTTTAATTTTAATTTTAAAGAGGCACTTAGGGACAGACAAACTTATAAATCTCATCCCCTCAAACTTACACATCCCCTCATACTAGGTTGTAGAATGAACCTCTGGGCTAAAAAATTAATTTAATATTTTGTACAATTTATACATTGCCATTACAGAGTGCCATAAAAAGCTACACATAAATTAAAATTAAACCATTCAATTTTAAATAAAACAATTGAAACAAATAATATTAATATTTATAGCTCACAATATTAATTTTTTTCCACTGGAAAAATCCGTAACATTTCAATAATATGAAAGATTACATATGTAGATGCTTTCGCATATGCCATGTTCACTGATTCTCTGTACATTTTACAAAAATTGCATGAGTATGCTGATTTGTTTTACCGCTCAGGTTTGTGCTATGAAGGCTGTATAGATTTTGATGCCTTATTGGCATCCTTCAGTCTGTTACAAAAAAGATTTATACAAAAAACTGTCATATACAAAAAACTGTCATATATAGTGCTGCTGTCATACTGCTGATATAAATTAAGTCGCATGTAGACCCACTGTAGGGTATGTCGGGTCTATATATGGGCGATGATAAAAATTTTGTTCCTGTTGGTCCAAAATCTCGGATATCTCCCAATATCCTTGTTCCATCAGCGCGGCCTCCTTGGAATATTTGTCATCATCCTGGTTATGTTCCCTGTAGATGTGTGAAACAGTGATATCGTTAAAAGCCTCTTTGAGCTGAAAGACTTCATCAAGAATGACGCTGAGTGTGTGCATGTGACATGTAGAAATATTATTGAACCAATTTATGATAATCTGTGAATCCCCGAAAATGTTGATGCTAGTGCAGTGATGGCTTAATGCAAAGTGTAGCAGGTGTCGCAGGGTTATGAGCTCAGCAAAATTGTTTGTTCCAGCACCCAATCCCGCTTTAATGATGTAGGAGTGATTTTCAGTTAGGTGCAGGATGAAGCCACCCCCACAGCTTTGTACATTAGCTGCTCCGTCAAAATATGCCCATGGGATACCCCGATCAATGATGGGGGGAGGATTTGGCCTGCGCAGTTTTGGGGGAGGCGGGTCCGGAAGCTCGTTGAAAGCAGAGATGATGCCAGCCTCTATAAGGGGCCAATGAATAGCCTTCTCATCGAAGATCATTTGGTTCCTTGCTTTCCAAATGGACCAGTTTACTATAATGGGCAAGTTTGCCACTTTCGAGCCCTTGTTCTGATTGCCCCATTCTATCCAAGCGTTAATTAGATCAGTACCGCTCCATTCCCCTGTGAAATGTGTAAACGGTTTTATATTACTCCATACGAGCTGTACAGAGTTGCATCGTAGGAAAAGGTGTTCTGTAGTTTCACTGTCGGCTTTACACAGAACACATCTCGTCGGACCATATTGAGCACAGCGCATGAGATGATCTCCCATGGGGATTCTGTTTCTGAGAACACACCATGTGAAGAGTTTTGATCGAGGCGAGGCTGTTAGCTTCCAAATATTCTACCACCATCTGTCTAAGACTTCAGGTTTCCTCTGCTTGATTGTCTGAATGTAACCCTCCTTTGGATTGTATGTCCCGCTTTCAGCCTGATGCCAAACAAGTTCATCTGATCCCTCCATTATTCTGATGTGGGACTCTATTAGGGCCGCAAAGTATTCGCGCCAGGCTGTGTGCCATCTCTGCGGGAGGTTTAGTTGGGTGCCTGTCTTCCAACCCTGATGGAAGATATCAGATTGCTCATGATTCGCTATCTGTGCAATCACCTTGATGCCGTGTGCTGAGAGGAATTCCACCAGCGCTTGTGGAAGCAAATGTCTCCCACCACTACCACTCCAAGGGTCTATTCCTATACGTGCTCTGTCTCCATTCCTTATTCGCCGCACAATGTTGTTCCTGATGAGCGGAAGAGAGTGTAGGAGAGCTTTCCATATTGAAGATATACCAGTTTTGTTCCATGAAGGGAGCCTGGCCCATTCGATTATGTTGAGGGGCCAAATGTATTTGTGGTAGGTGATGTTTGTCCATAAGCTGTGAGAGGTCAGCAGGGCCCAGCCCATTTTGGCTGCCAGGGCACTAGCAAAAGAGGGGAGATCCTTCAAACCCCAGCCACCCCATTTCTTGGGTAGGGCGATCTTGCTCCAGCCTATCCATGCAAATGTGCACTTTTCTATATTGCCCACCCATAAGTATCTGTTGCAGAGATGCTGAAGCTTAGAAAGGATATGCCAAGGGATCCAGGCGAGTGCCATCCAGAAGACCGGTGTTGCTTCTAGGACTGATTTGATCAATGTTAATCTACCTGCTCTGGATAGATATCTATAACACCAGCAGGATATCCTTTTTTCCACTTTTGAGACCAGCCAGACCGAGTCCGCAATCTTTTGGTTGGTGGGTTTTAGCCAGTAATCGAGGTATTTTAACCCTCTGTCCAGGGGCTGTGTGGTGTAAGGGAATGCTTGGCTGGCTGTGAAAGATTCATTAACTGAGGTGCCAACCAATGTAATAGTAGACTTTGCCCTGTTGACCTCCATCCCAGTGGCATGTGCAAATAGCTTTAGGATCCTGTTGAAAGTAGAGGTATCTTGTATGCTGCTGTCTAGGAGGATAAGGACATCATCAACGAACAACAGATGTGTAAGAAAGCACTCATCTGATATTTTTAGGCCTCTGATGGTTCCATCCCTTTTAGCTGTGATAATAAGGCAGCTTAGGGCTTCCATAACCAGGAGAAAAAGGAGAGGAGATAGAGGGCAGCCTTGTCGCAACCCTCTCTCAGAGTGGAAGAAATGTGAGGCTGCCCCATTAATTAGGATGCTATAGGTGGGGGATGTAATGCATGCCATGATCCAATTGATGAGTGGAAGAGGGAAGCCTAGATGAATAAGAATCATCTTGATAAAGAGCCAACTAACTCGATCAGAAGCCTTGGAGAGGTCGATCTTAAGGAGGATGCATTTGAGATGCTTGGTCCATATGGAATGAATAGCTTCCTGGGCAGATCCAATGGCTTCGTGTATCTGCCTGTCTTCCAAGAAAGCAAATTGCTGGGGGGAAATATGCTTAGATAGAATGGGCCTGATCCGGTTAGCAATGATTTTTGAGATGATTTTATAGAGGACATTACACAGAGAGATAGGTCGGAAGTCGTCAAAGGATGTAGGAGAGTCCGATTTGGGGATGAGAGCAATGAATGTGGAATTTATGGCGTGATAGAGCTAGCCCGAAGTTCTACTCTCCTCAACCACCTTCAGGATGTCTTCACCCGTGATGTCAAAGAATGCAATATAGAACTCAATGGTCCATCCATCGGGACCTGGACTCTTTTCCTTCTGAAACCACTTGATAGTGCTTTCTAATTCTTCCATGGTGACAGGGTCAGTGAGAGCACCAATGTCTTCATTATTTACAAACCTAGGAAAATGAGAGGCCACATTGATGATTTCAGCTAGGTTTGTTCCTGGAGGGCTCTTGAATATTCCTTTGAAATGTGCCGAGCCGAGGTGGGAGAGATTATTAAAGGTGTCTGCCAATCCTCCATCCGGGAGGGGGAGGTTCCAAATGGAATTTTCCACTCTCCTTCCTTTTGCGAAGTTATGGAAGAATCTTGAATTCTTGTCCCCAGCTTTTAGCCACAAAGCCCTACTCCGCAGCCTGAGCGATTCCTCCCTGAGCTTGAGAATATTTTTCTTTTGCTTCTCCAAATCTACTAGATGGGTCTTGTTCTCCCCTGAGACGAACCCCAAGTTTCTCTCATCCAGAAGGGATTTTAGTTCTTCTTCCACCATAATGAGTTGTTCATCCTCCCTTGCCTTTTTTGCCTTGGCCCACTCAATCACTATGTGTTTGAGCTCAGTCAGATTTTTGACAAAGCCCCTTACCATCGAGGATTCTCTGTTAATGGGATGAGCTTGCCAATAATCCGAGACTATTTTGGAGAAGCTTGGATCTAGGAGCCAAAGGTGGTTAAACTTGAAAGGGGCTTTTGGCTTTGGATGAGGGCCCATGATCTCCATTAGGATTGGGGAATGATCAGATATGCCCCCAGATCCAACCCACTGCTTATAATGGTGTAGCTGATGAATCAGAGGGCCTTTCATCAGGAATCGATCAAGTCTACGGGCCAGAGCTGCTGTCCCAACCCTTCTGTTCCTCCATGTTGGGAGAGGGTTCTGCATGGGAATGTCGATAATATCATGTTGCTCTAGTATGCTTCTCATAAAATCTGAGATGGGATCTACTTGCGCCAAAGAGCCCCATGACTCCCAAAACCCCAGAGAGAAATTCAGATCACCCCCCAGAATGATGCGGTCCAGAGACATCAGGCTCCTGCTGAGAAGCATTCTCCAAAAGCTTTCCCTCTGCTGGCATGGACCATAGATATTAATGATGCGAAGGGAGAGACCCAGGTCCATTGAGAAGATGTCAGCTCCCATGAAACCAAGACCTCCCCAGGAAGAGTCCAATCTGATGGATTTTGGGTTGTAACCAATCGCCAGTCCACCCGATCTACCAATGGCATCCATAGCTATGAAATTCCATTTGGGCGATAAAGAGCTCAGGGTGTGGGAGATGGACTCAGCGGGCCTAGTGTTTCTTGTAGGAGAATGACATCCAGGAGTTCGACCTCAAAAAGTCGTTTGAGTGCTAGTTTTTTGGGGGGACTAGCCAAACCCCTGCAATTAAAGGAGAGGCACTTCATGGGGGACCCCTCTTTGGGGGGTTTGTTACTCTAAGGACCCCGTCAATGGTGGATTGTCGACCAGATGCAACTTCAGCACCAGCACGTCTGATAGCCTTGTTTAGATCAGATTTCCTTCCCCTGGTGGAGGAGGATCCCGAGCCCATAGGAACAATGCCCAGCCCTATCTGGGGTTCAGAGGATTCCGATTGAGAGGTCCGGGGTCGGAGGGAATATGGGTGGGGGGATTTTGCTTACTGAAGGATCAGGGGGAGGCGACGAAGGAGGCGACGATGAGAGAGGCAGGGAAGGTGGGGCTGTGGAGGGAATCAATGGGGGCGGGGGAATAATGCAATGCGCCATAGAACATGTAATAGAATTAACAAATTCTGATGAATGTGCAATTGAGATAGAGGGAGAAATAAGATTTGTACCCGAGGCTTGTGCGGCTGCAGCAGCTGCCCGAGCCCGTGTCATAGGACGAGAGGGCGTGTCCTTCTTGTTCATCTCTGGACACTCCTGAGTGCCTTGAGGTACCGAGAATCCATGCGACGGTTGTGGAATGTATGGAGAAGTCCCTCTGGATGCTATGGGGGAGATCTTTGGAGAGCTATCCGGTCGTTTGATCAATGGGAAATCCTTGTAGAGATGCCCTACTTGATGGCACCGGTTGCAACGGAAGGGGACTCCTTCATAATCCAGAATCTGAATGCGCCTGTGCTTCCCCCATTGCAGAGTGATTCTTTCCTCCAATCCCTCCCGGGTATCCAGATGTACCAGAATTCGGGCCACTGTTCTCTTTCGAGTGTCGATGTAGGATCGATCATGATCCAAATATGTCCCCAAAGCATTGCCGATCCTGGTGAAAGCTTCTTCACTCTAGTATTGTAAAGGAAGCCCCGGAAGTCGCACCCACAATGGCCCTGCTGCAATTTGTTCGCGCTCAGGATCAAATAACGGGCTCCATCTCTTTAAAAGCACAGGTGCTATCTCAATATGCCAGTATCTTTCAAGTACCGCATTCGTGTGCCCTTCATTTGCAAAATGGAGGGAGAACCACCCTCGTGGGAGAACCTGTACCTCCGGCAATTGTGAGAGGAGGGCTCCCCAGATTTCTTTCAACCAGCGCATCAGCCTTTCCGCTGTGAAGGTACACCCCCGCACATGTCCGACCAACACTGTGCGCGCTATAGCCATAGTTTCCTCAAAGTCCGAAGAATTGCCGAAGGTAACGGTGATGTCCTTCGTTGTTGCCCTAACACACTTCGATTTCTGCTTCTTGGTGCGTGGCGCCGAAGGATGTTCCGCGAACGGGTTTGTGTCCCCAGCCGGTGAGGGCTTTGAGGGTTTTATGTTGATAACCGGCGTGCCGAAGCATCCAGAGGGTTTTGCCCCATTGTCCGGGAGGGGATTTGTCACATTTGCCCTCGGAACTGCTTGAACCCTCGGATCTTCATGAGCAGTATGAGAATCAGGCAGCGGGGATGGGATCTGATCGAGGGTAAATGTATCAAGCCATAAAGAGGCAAGGAGTAAAGCTGTACCAGGTGAGAGAGGCGGTGCCTCCAGACCGATGGATGATGAAGACGGATCCGGCAAGGAGACCACCGGCAAACAGTCTTGTGCGCGTGAAGCTTCAGAAGTCAGTGGAGTGATACCCGGGGTAGCTAGGTTAGGGTTAGAGAAGATTAACTGTCCTTCCAACGGATCCTCGGAATAATCCACGAGGTCCGTTTCCCGTTGACCCTCCATGCCGGACAGTGACTGCAGGCTCCCGTCGATTATAGCTCACAATATTAATATTTATAGTTACATTTTTATTCATTAAAGAATTTGGGATATTTTCCTTGATATTTTCCATTTTCCCTTTATATTACAAGGAGCAACAAATGCATTATATTCCTCTTTTTTTTCAGTAAGAGAAGGTACATATGAGATCAAGAGAAAGGCATATAATTCCCAGTCACAAGGGAGATGCATCTTATAACAAGACCAACAAGTGAAGCTGCGACGCAGCGAGTCCCTGTGTGAAGTTGAGCCTGCCTGACAGTAGCTGCACTGGATCTGAAAGCTACAAAGCCAGCCAGCTACATAGCATAAGGGATAGGTAGCATAAGTACCATAATTAGCATAGTTAGCATAGGTAGCATAGGTTTTGCAGTTTGGACGAACATGAACCTTTCACGCTCTGGGACTGAGAAACTAACAAAAACTGTAATCTCGTTGCTGCCTCTGATTTCAGTGTTTTTCTACGCTTTAGTCAGCTTATGCTGTAATCATTAGGACGTTGACAGCCGTTCGGTTTTTTTTCCTTTCCTGCAGGTTCAAATCACTGTGCATCCGAAAGTGAAGCGCTTGAAAGTCTAAACTACAACTGAAATAAAGCAAACTTGAAATATTACATTTAAACCACACTAAGCCATTCATACGGCAATGAAACAAAGCAACAAAGCAGTATTTTTTAATTAATTTGACTTATTTCCAGAAACAAGATCATTTTCGATAAAAGGTTCAACATCGATTCGGGGGACCGGGGGCAACAATTTCAGTATGCCACGTTTCCGTGCGTACAACATACGTGTTAATAGCCAGACGACTCAATTACAGGAACCTGAACCGGGGGCAACAATTTCACGAGGAAGAGGCAGGCGCTTCGATGGAACCATTTGGTATGCCACGTTTCCGTGGGTACAACATACGTGTTAATAGCCAGAGGACTCAATTACAGGAACCTGACACTTATGCTTTCAGATGGTCATCCACGAACATTGCCATTCCATCTTACGACTTTTACAGTATTGGAAGGAACTGAGACTGAAGCAAGCATGTCTCTGCCTTATTTGAAGAACATAATGTAATGGGCTGTCGTAGGCTTCGATTTTTAAGAAGTGGTAGCAAGAGCTAAGAGCAAAATGCAGCTTCTGTATACCAGAAGTTTTAATTTAAACTTGCTAACATTTCACAATTAGATCATAACCCAAAGCCAATGAGAAACAACAATCGAGAGGCAATAAATAACCCAATGTCACCCATTAACAAAAGCATGGTTGAAATCAGAGATAGCAAACTGACATTGATTTTTGCTGCATCGAGTTGCTTTCCTTTGTTTTTCAGATTAATTCACAACACGGCTTAATAAAAATAGCTAAGAGCAAAAGGTAGGCAAAGCCTTAATGACAAAACTATTTCGCATTGCAGTCGAACTGATTCAAGTTCTTATCTAACTTATGAAGTTATTAAGACACGGACATTCACTGTAGGCCGAGAGATACATGTTGTCTGCAGTCGAGCAGAGACGGTGATGGCGGACCCAAATGCATATTTGAAGCATCCGTTGTACACCTGTAACAGAGAAAGAAGCGGGGAAATAAGACAATGCGTAAGATAATGCAAAAGAGATGTTAATTTTTTTTTGGTTTCCTTTTTCTTTGTCTTTCGACTTTTACGATGTCAATAATCAGAAGAGTCATGAGAATAAGTGCTAAGAGAAACAATGCTGTGAGTTCAGTAAGTTGGCTTATGCTAATGGATTCCATGTTATGTGAAGCGGGGAGGTGTATGTGAATATCCAGGTGCAGAGGAGGCCAATTTATACAAAAGTTCAACGTGTTTGTAAGGTGGTTTTAAGTGTGAATGGAGCTAAAATACTTGAGGTGCAATTAAGTGGTCGATAAGACATGGGGAGCGAATGGCATATGGAATGATGTATTTGGCGGCAGAAGTGATGTATCTGACATCGGGCAATCTTAGTGGTAGATTGGGTGCGACAAGAGATCTATGTCAATATCTAGGTGCAGAAATAATCTCGAAGATCAGATTGGATCAGGCCAGTATTTAATGATGGGCATATCGATCTGACATGGGGTGCAAATGGCATATGGAATGATGGATGTGGCGGCAGTAGTAAATGCGAAATTAGGTGCCCCTTTGAGTCTGTGGCAGTAGATTAAATATGATCAGTATTTAATGATGGGCATATCGATCTGACATGGGGAGCAAATGGCATATGGAATGATGGATGTGGCGGCAGTAGTAAATGCGAAATTAGGTGCCCCTTTGAGTCTGTGGCGGTAGATTAAATAAACTTATGACTAGAGATTGGTGTATTCAATGGGTTTAGTTCAATATGCTTATAGCTAGTATACTCATCAAGCAACAGGTTTCATGTCCTTGTTGCTTACTCTATACTGGAAGCTATTACTCTGGGAAAGAAAACTAAAATGCTTTGAATAGGCAACCCCTGTTGACATCAAGGGATAATAAAAGTAACACAAATCAATTTAACTGCATGTGCAAAAACAATGTAAAGCTGGAAAAGACACAATGCTTGTGCAACAGCTTTCAACATGTAACTTCTTACCAAGCGAATAAGAGATAGCATAAGACAAGCTACGATACAATAAGCGATAAGCAATGGTACTACTAAGATGAAACCGGACCCTATGATGAGCTGAAGTAGAGTATATTGCAGTTTTCTTAGCAAGTTGAGAAGCAGGGTAGCTTCAAGATTATTTAATCAAGTACAATCAAAACAAAACCAATGAGAGGACAATCAAGCTCACATTAAACAAGCTCTTTAATTTATCATATTCAAGCAAGAAATATTAATCGATTAAGCTTTAAAATAAGAAGCTTCAAACCTGTCACATCACATGTAGACTGAGGTGGGATGACACCTGTATTGGGTCGTACACAGTACTTCTTTGGAGATGTAGTTTTCACCTGTCAAAATAGAATGCAGCAATAACCTCTGGTCATCTTGTTAAAACAAGTCTCTGAAATACCTAGACATCGATGCCTTTCATGTGTGCAGAACTGTAATACCTCGATGGAAATTGAAATTAGAGAAATGAGCAGAATATTTACAAAAGAAAAACAAAAGGAAATATGGCTACCTTAAATGCAACATCGAAGTCATTTAAAGTTATGATTCCTATGTTTTTACTGTATTTGGTATGTTTTGTCTAACAGTTTTTTTTTACTATTTCAATATGTAAGACAGTACACCTGCCAGAGCTTTAAAGGCTAGAACTAGAAGGTCAGAAATAGAGGATATCTGGCTGTTAAATTATGTGTTTCATTCTAATATAAAAGCAACCAGTTACAGTGAAAAAAATGCTTTCTCAGTAACAACATTGACCTCAAAAATACAACATGCTAAAAGTAGCACCCTTATAAGAAGTTAAAAGCAGCCCTAAACAAACCAGAAACCACATGAAAACAAATACAGCCACTGAGGAAACACTCTGACTCCGATGGAAACACTCTGACTCCGATTGTCTACATACACCACCCTGAATTTGTGTTCCTCCAAAAAATTGTTTCAACTGAGAGAATCCCTTGCAATGAGCACTAAGCTTCAGGGAAAATAGTTTTTAGTGTGAACTCACCATATCTGGAGTAATATCTTTAGCAGTCGTCCCAGCAGGGACCATAACACTCTGCACAAGAAATTTGTCCTTACATTGCATATCAGGCGGTATCTCTTTTTGCGCTTGCATGGTGATTACAAATAAAACAAAACCAATGAGAGGACAATCAAGCTCACATTAAACAAGCTCTTTAATTTATCATATTCAAGCAAGAAATATTAATCGATTAAGCTTTAAAATAAGAAGCTTCAAACCTGTCACATCACATGTAGACTGAGGTGGGATGACACCTGTATTGGGTCGTACACAGTACTTCTTTGGAGATGTAGTTTTCACCTGTCAAAATAGAATGCAGCAATAACCTCTGGTCATCTTGTTAAAACAAGTCTCTGAAATACCTAGACATCGATGCCTTTCATGTGTGCAGAACTGTAATACCTCGATGGAAATTGAAATTAGAGAAATGAGCAGAATATTTACAAAAGAAAAACAAAAGGAAATATGGCTACCTTAAATGCGACATCGAAGTCATTTAAAGTTATGATTCCTATGTTTTTACTGTATTTGGTATGTTTTGTCTAACAGTTTTTTTTTACTATTTCAATATGTAAGACAGTACACCTGCCAGAGCTTTAAAGGCTAGAACTAGAAGGTCAGAAATAGAAGATATCTGGCTGTTAAATTATGTGTTTCAGATTGTTGTCTGGTTTGGCTGCAGCTTTTCCTAATATAAAAGCAGCCAGTTACAGTGAAAAAAATAGAAACTCAAGCCAGAGAGCTGACATACTACAAATTTGCCATTCACTAACCAGACATGCCTACAATAACTTCGAACAGCAGTGCAAATTATTATTAATGTGTAGCTTCACATTAAATTCTTTTCACCATGGTATAGATTATATAGCAACTTTTGCACCCAATTTGGTCAAAGATAAAGTATAGCTACATTAAAATTAAGCTGGACTAATTTCTTTCATTTTCACTACCTCGCTTACAGCTCCACACTGGATTCTATCAAGGATGTGACTTAGTTTCTCTACTTTTGATTAACTCATGCTTCTACTACCTTGCTTAACTGCATCTTGTGCTATAGAAATTAAGAGCTTTAGAATGCACTCTCCGAGGTGTAATCTAGGCAATAAAGAGTAACAGCGATTGCTCCTTCCTAACTGGAAATTGTTGAATACCTTAAGAGAGGATGTAGCCAGCCTACTCTTCTCAGGCAATACTCTTCCTGACTTTAGGAGAAGTTAGCAATGTTAGAAGCAGCTTTAGGAGCTTGCCTTCATCTTTGTGTGCCATTGCCATGTATAGCTTCGATCTCAGCACCTTTGTGTTCATTACAGAGGAAGGACATTTCCTTGAGATGTTGAAAAGCGCTTGTGATATAGTTTTTCAGCTCGGTATTAACTTTCTGCTCATCCCAGTGCACTTTCTGCAACAGGGAAAATATCATCATAGACCAGCACAATATTTGCAAACTCAGCTATGTACGAGGGAGAAATCTGCAAAGAGAAAATTTACAAGTGAGTCAAAGTACACAGCAAAAAGAGTCGATGAAGATACAACTTTGCAAACAACGAAATGAAAGGGCTAAAAAGCAAAACGGGGAGGTGAGAATGGAAAAGTGGCGAGCTTTACAATGATGAACTTACCAAGCATTAAACCTGCAAACACATGGCATCCTCCCAAATCCGTGAGAAACTCTCAAACATGAGTGCACAAGAGAATAATCTGAGAGGGGACTTTAAAATGTCAACATAAAATTAAACTTCTGAGTCAGGAAGTTTTGATCCAAACATAAAGTGGATCTACGTGGAAGATTCCAACCCTTTTGCAGCAAAATAAATGATTATTTTACATGTCTAAGGCCTGTGGAGAACAGATACGCACTGTCTATCTAGTCAAACACATCTGAATCTTTGATCCTTATGCCCAAGGGTAGTTTTCTGATGGTATGGTACAGACCATTCCAAGGAAAATTGAAATCAAGGGATAGCTTAAAGTACAATCAATGAAATTTTGTTAAAAGAGTACATATTTGACTATAGGTAGCCTACTATTATTTTGGTACTGATGGAACACAAGTATTCTTAAATTTCAGTGCACACTGTAAACAGAAGATGAAATAAAACAAAACAGAATATCTTGCCAACACAATTCTCTGTATATAAATTATTGTAAAGTCAAATCCCATATCCATCATTGTATAGAATTCCAAATCTCACCATATTCCATTGTTGCTAAGATGCATATTTAACAAGAAATTAAGTCCATATAACAGTTAAAAAATAACAACCCCTGCTTCTTTCTTCCTCAACCAGACTTTCACATCAATTTTAAAACATAACACGGATTGCTATAGACAGGAGCATTAAGTGAGTTATGGTAACTGCCACTAATAGCCACCTAACAGCAGCAGCGTCTTCCGTGCGTGGACTCAACTTAGTATATGCGCCTCAACTAATAGTCTAATACTCAGCTGTACCAATCCCATAGGCATTATAAATATTGAAACACTCCAACTCACAGATCAAAACAACCATTTGTAAAAAGTAATTTGAAAATAGTTTTGCTGAAACACGATATCACTGAAATAAAAGACCAATGTCCCCAATAGTCATATTAAACTGTACATTGCACCTTGCTAACAAACAAATGGGGATAATTGCACCAAAGATAATTTTCTCAAACTTCAGCTGCATAATCACTCGTGTACTGAATTCTCTGATACTTCTTTGACAGATGGAGTTTTGATAAGTTGGCTATAATTGCCCTTTTCTTTGAAGAGCTGAGCATGGTGATGTTTGCAATAAAGCCTGCCCTCAATTGCAATATAGTTCGAGGGACTGATAACACAACCACCATGCATACACTTGAAGCATGCCTTGTGGTATCCCACACCTTCCACAGAAACCTGCAATACAAAAGAGCATGTCCAACCAGACAGTTTATTAATCCTGAGTTGAGATTTTACAGTCAGAAACTCCTTTGTTGATCATTTGACAAAAAACCCATAACTATGAACATAATGAAGACATGCTGACGACTGAACCAAAAGTGTCTTTCTCTATGCTTCAAGCAGGAAATACTTTTGAGATTCAGTATCATCTTTACTTTAACTTAATACCAGGCAAGGTTTCCCAATCTAATCCTAAAGGTGGACAAGGCAACATTGAAAAATAATGACCTTTTCAATGGGATAAACTGTATTTCCACAAGCAAGGCATTTCTCTTGTGTGCCAGAAAACAAAGCAGAGACCCTGTTGGGTGTCTTAATCTGCACATACCAGAAGTTATTTATAAATGGAAACAGTTAATGCACAGCAGGAAACAATTATAATGACGGGACCATAAAGCGATATTGTCTAAGAACAGAACAATAACATGATTATAAGTTATACATGTATATTTGAATAGAAATATGTACCAACTCTGAATGTCTTTTACAACATTCTTTATGCTGATAAAAACAGTACAGCATCTCCATGCCTGTCTACATAGTCACAACCTTGTAACTTCTCACTGTAAGCTGACAAGAGATGTATTATACTTTGATACCTACATGATCATAAGTTATTGCAGGTTAAGAGCTTGCCAAGAGATATAGAGTAATACTGTACCTCACCATCATTCAACTTCTCATTTTTCACAGCTTTGGGAGTTCCTACAAGAAGTTGAGGAAATATTAGATCAATGGCAAATTCTCTCATTAGGCTAGGCAGAGGACCCTCACTCCAGACATGAAATAAATAAATTTTAGCCAAATGCATTTAGGCAAACATAAACCTCTACTTACCTTCAAAACTTTTGTCAAGACTTCCAGTCCTCTTAAAGAGCTGATCGAAGTGAGGTTTGCAGTACAGCACCCCTTCAAAAGAAGAATAGTTGCTGAGCTGATAAACCACAAATGATGAGTTAGTATAATGATTGAGGGATATACTTAAGCACGTGGAAAGAAATTGAAAATACATATTTGCGGTCTCGTCATGAGGGAAAGAACCAATACCAAAGAAAGTAAAAAAAAGGATCTGACCTCTCCCTTGTCACATAATAAAAGGCATAGATACAGGGGTATTAATGAACTCTGTAATTTTCAAATAGGTTACGAGAACAGTATGGTTGAATAAGAGTGATTAGGGTAAATACGATAACCTTAACCTAATTCAAACGTTTAAACAGATCATAGTTATTTCCATAAATACAATGGATTCAACACTGTACAGATTGGTGATTACTAGGTTGAATAGCATGTATATCATGCCCAGACTGAAAATGGATTGCTTTGTGGACTCACTGCTGAAGTTGAATAGCATGTATATCATGCCCAAACTGAAAATGGATTGCTTTGTGGACCCACTGCTGAGGTTGAATAGCATGTATATCATGCCCGAAAATGAATTGCTTTGTGGAGTCACTGCTGAGGTTGAATAGCATGTATCTCATGCCCAAAAGGAATGAAAAGAAAACGTCAGAAAACATTGGGCCATTAGGCTGTACCAAACAAAAACATTGCTGACAATAAAGACACACCCACTAAACCATGTCTTGGCTTTTTGGGGGATTACCCACATGGTGAACTGGTAAAAGCATTGCTCTTGATTGAGACAGATGCATGATTCAAAAACAAGAATAGTAGCTCCCGCTGGATCGATAAAAAGAAAATTATGGAAAGAAAAAAGCATGGGCTTATTTAATCCAATAAAAGGATTTGGCATGCCTACGGGCTTTTGTGCACTGGTGAGACTGAATAGCGTGTATTAAGTGATCTACCAGTCCATTTTCACTGTGGTCAGCCAAGCCCAAAGAACATGTTGAGGCCCAGTGCAAGTCCTGTCCTGTGTCATTTTGGGTTTGTTTCTCCAAGGACTTGGAAAAGATATAAAAAATCAAAAATGGCCATTACCATATGCCATATAAACTAAACTAAACAAGAACCATGGAGAAAACTGGCATCAAAACGAAAGGTATCACAGTGAAATGAAATGGGGAAACTTACCTGAAAGCACCATAATCGTACCACCTCGCCTTGTTAGAAGAAGTATCATTCCCGAATTTGTGGATGTTCAGTGCCATGAATATGGAGGCTGCCAGGGAGAAACACAATGATACAATACGCATGACAAGAATGAGCGTATTAAATCTCCTGAGCTTGTATAATGAAGCAGAAGAAGAATAGTAAGCATGTGCTCTTCCAACCCCATATTGCCCTCCCCAGCCCCTTCCCCTGCCCCTATCCCTATCAGGGCTTGGACTAGGCCTATCCCCATTATGCTGTGCCGCATGTCTGAGGGCTTCACTTGCCAGCTCTGGAGACTGCATGCCACCTACCAGTCCATTTTCACTGTGGTCAGCCAAGCCCAAAGAACATGTTGAGGCCCAGTGCAAGTCCTGTCCTGTGTCATTTTTGGTTTGTTTCTCCAAGGACTTGGAAAAGATATAAAAAATCAAAAATGGCCATTACCATATGCCATATAAACTAAACTAAACAAGAACCATGGAGAAAACTGGCATCAAAACGAAAGGTATCACAGTGAAATGAAATGGGGAAACTTACCTGAAAGCACCATAATCGTACCACCTCGCCTTGTTAGAAGAAGTATCATTCCCGAATTTGTGGATGTTCAGTGCCATGAATATGGAGGCTGCCAGGGAGAAACACAATGATACAATACGCACGACAAGAATGAGCGTATTAAATCTCCTGAGCTTGTATAATGAAGCAGAAGAAGAATAGTAAGCATGTGCTCTTCCAACCCCGTATTGCCCTCCCCAGCCCCTTCCCCTGCCCCTATCCCTATCAGGGCTTGGACTAGGCCTATCCCCATTATGCTGTGCCGCATGTCTGAGGGCTTCACTTGCCAGCTCTGGAGACTGCATGCCACACCCTGCTCACCCTCCCCTGCTCTCACTGTTCACACTAATTATGCAAATCGAAACCCTTCACTTCAGTTGGCTTTATAGAAATGCAAATGCAGTTGGCAAGGTCTTCTTGACATGGTCACCATAATGTTCAATCAGACAGAGACAGAGCAGCCAAGACACTAAACTAATCTAATCTGATCACGAGCTCGCTGCCCTTCTCCCACGAGATTGAACATCATAAACATTCACTGAGCCAGAATAGAAAATTGTCAGCTGTGCGCCTGCTGGCTTTTCAGAAACACTGGCAACAGCCCTTCAAAACCAAAAATGCCCACAGATTTGTCAATCCACAATGAAGCTAAAGATAATTGGCATTCTGCATGAACCATACAGAGAGTAAGATAACATATTTACAAACCTTAAACTAAAATCACAACTTAACATCAGCATTGACAAGCATATTACCCTGGTATAGTGGTTCTGGTGGAGGCTCCAACAACAGGCAAGAAGGAATGTTGTCCAGCTAAGGGCATTCCTTGAAACTGTCTCACCAAAGTAGTTGTTATTATATTTAAACATAAATTGAAGTTCATTAAAATTATTAGTAAAGTGAATATGCCGGTTAGAAAAATGAATACGACAGGCTGCCAAATGTTGCATGCGCAAAGAAACGTGGCCACATGTTAGCAACGTAAAGTGTCTTCTCCTACACAAGCCTCTCCATGTTTATGGAAAGCCACGATTTGAATGTGAAGGCATCCCCAAGAATTCGTCTTCTGGAAGATTAATAAAGGGCAAGGCTGCAAGCCCTCTGCAAGGGAGAGAGAGCCGCGATGTGGCCAATAAACCGCTCAATATGAATGAAGATCGAAGCTACACGACGCACCCTACGTCTTTTTGGAAAACCAGAGAGGATCGTTGCTCTCGAGGAAGAAAAAGGTAGCTACAATGGCTCTGTTTATAGCCAGGCTCCTCCCTATGATTATCTCTCCTGTGGTTCCTCCCTGTATGGTGACCTGAGTGCTCAGAGAATGAGGGAGTGGATGGCTTATCATGCCAAATTATTTGGGCCTAGGTCGCATTTTGTTTTTCACGATGCAGGTGGAGTGCATCCCCAGGTTAGAAAGGTGTTGGAGCCATGGATCAGGGCAGGTCGAGTGACATTGCAGGATGTAACAGAGCCTTTGCTTGCAGAATAAACTGTAAAGATTCGATTATGGTTTTTCAATTTGAAATTCAATGTGATAATTCTATTGTGCAGGGAATGGGGATTTGAGAACTTACAGTTTGTCATGGATTCGATACAACATATGCAGGGAATGGGGATTTGAGAACTTACAGTTTGTCATGGATTCAGGTTCGAAGGCGAACCAGACATTTGAGGGCCTCACGACCTGCCGTTGCGCCCCTTTGCTCCGCGTGCCCGACTGCTAAACAGGTCGCCAAAGGCATCAAGCCTGATTTGAGAACTACTCTTGCTTCTGTTGTTTATTCAACTACTTCAACTACGGAATCAACGACTGCATCAACGGCTGCTTATGGGTAAACCACTGGTTATGCTACTGACCCTACTGCTGGGAAGCTACTGGTGTTGGATCTAGAGATGGAGGGTATGCAACGTATGGAACTGGGGAAACTGCTATAGATGGTGCCTTTGCTGCTTCAACGGCTTAATATACTGATGCTGGCTTTTACATGCGGAATGGCCTGGAATGACTAGGGGAATTACCTGAGCCGGTAGGCGGACACCTCCCGCCATGCAACCCTTGAGCATACGGCCGACACCTGCAAAACAACAAGCAAACCTTAGCACACCTGCAAAACAACAAGCAAACCTTCATATGTATGCCTATTCGCAGTTAACATTAAACATTAAGGAATTAATGTTAGCATTAAAAGGAAACCGCACACGGTCAGGGCCACTTGATTGTGCTTAAATACGAGTTTAAGCTATGGTCAGGCCTCTTCCGCTTGATTGTGCGTAAATACCAGTTTAAGTTATGGTCCGGCCTCTTCCGCCTGGGGAAGAGGCCAAATAAGATGGCCAACAGAACCTGAACTCCAAACTTTAGAATATAATGGCTAATAACACTAAAAAAACCTTGCAAATTAATGTTATCTGCCGTCCGAACGGTTACTATAGTCCCTGCCGGATGCCAGATGGCAGGGACTAATAAAAGAGAAAAATTACAAATTAGCTACCCTGTCACGCTGTACTACAAATATGCAAAATTTTAGTGCTAGATTCTTCTTACGAAGGATATTAACCGTTTGTCATACAACTTGCGCTGTTCATCTGTAAATTTCCATATCAGGGTTACTGCTGCCTTTGGGTTTCTGTCCTCGAGATCCTTTCTATAGTGTAATAAATTGCATTTTATAACATTTTTTTTTGCGAAATCATGTGTAGTTGGTACATTGGTATCTACAATTGGTACCTTTCTGGGGACATAGATTTTGGAATCTGTACTTGGTACCTTTCTGGTGACATAGATTTTGGAATCTGTACTTACTGGAAGGATCTTTATTCACCGCTAACATGCTGCCAACTCTAAATAATTTCATGGTTCACAATGCTCCTCACCATTTTTTATCTTCGACAGTCACTTATTTTAACTATCAACTTATAAAGCTAAAGAATCTTGCACGACGGCTGATGACTAGAAAACTGGTGAACATAACCAGCAAATCTTTTTAATTGTTAGTTATCCACTTGCAGCAGTGCTTGTTGTCTTCGACCATTCCTTGGTCAGTTAGGGCACTTCTGATAACAGTTAAATATCCACTTGCAGCAGTGCTTGTTGCCTTCGGCCATTCCTTGGTCAGTTAGGGCGCTTCTGATTAGCCTTACAGATTCGCTTTGTTCACGCGTGCATACCGAGATTGATTTATGAAACATTAGTTAAAGCTCTCTGGGTAATAGCTCTCTGGGTAATAACGAGATTGATTTATGAAACGTTAGTTAAAGCTATTTGGGTAATGATGTGGGCGAGTTTAACAGATCTATGAAACCATGTTTAGGTAACTTTGTGATTTACAGTATGTAAAAAAGAAATCTTTACACTTTAATTAAAAAAAATAATTTTATATTTTATATAATTGGTACACTAATCGACCTATTGCACAGTGTTACAATAGAAGTTACACATAAATTAAAATTAAATTATTTAGTTTTAAACAAGCGTTATATAATAGCTATTACCTGTAGCTTAGCTTAAATATAACTAGTTAAATTAAAAATAATATAAATAAATATTTCATTATAAATATAAAACAACTAATAAAATGTCTATTGGTAAATATCATCATCAAAAATTAAGAAATTTGATTAACTAATAATGGGTATATAATATATACATACTTTATATGTTTTTAATATAATAATAAGCCATTTTAAATTGAAAGTATTGAGAAAAAAATTATAATTCACAGAAATGGAAGTAATAGAAAAAGAAAAAAAAATTTAAAAGTTAAATAAAAAAGAAGTAAATCTGAAAACAAAAATTTAGTAACTAATATAAATGGAAGTTACTAAATAGTTAAAAATAAGACTTCAATAAACCACCTTACATATAAATAAATTTAAATAATATGAAAGAATAAGAAAAAAGGAATTCCCAATGTCATAAATGGCAGAAATATTTTGTCAAAGACAAACTAATACACATTGAAAGAAAAACTGAATGAGTAATACATCAACTGAAACAAATAATAATAATATTTATAGCTCACAATTTTATACATTAAAGAATATGGAATTCTTATTTTTGCCCCTTATTGTTTGGGCCAACAAATGCATTTAATTCCTATTTATACTTGGAGAAGTAGAAATCTAGAAAATTTGGAAGGAGTTGAGAAAATATCTTTTTTTAAGAGCATATCATATCATTTTTCTAAAAAAATTTTTTTTTTTTCTTTTATTTATTTTTACATGTTGTTTCTAGAATTTTTACATAATCTACTGTTTCTAGGAAACCTACCATTTCTATAATTATCTGGGGAACAAAATTGTTCATGGACTCTTTTCCATAAAGTTTTTATTTATTTTTCCTTCGTTTGAAATAATTTAGCTACATAAGGTGTTCTTTTTAATTATTTTCTTGTTGAATGACACGGTTTATTTGTTGGATGTAGTCTGAAGGTTTATTTGTTGGATGTATTCTTTGTTTACTTAATTGTAATATGTCTTTTAACTTGAAAGGTTGATTGTTTCATGAATTTGGGTAAAACAAAATAATATTGTTTGCATAACTGACATATTTTCATGACTTATTTATTCAACTTTTATCTTCAACCTATCTCTATCTTCCTTGATTTCACTTGCAGATGAAACAAACATGTAAAGGAAAACATCTTTTTCATTAGACTTCTGAAGCCCATGGTAAACATGTAAAGGAAAACAACTTTTTCATTAGACTTCTGAAGCCCATGGTAAACCATCAGAATCCCTATCTTCCTTGATTTCACCTGCACATGAGGCAAACATGTAAAAGAAAAAAATTTCTTCATTAGGCTTATCAAGCCCATTGTCAATGGTCAAAATCACTACTATGTATATAGATGCTAGGACAACTTGAAATAAATTTGTCTTCATATTCTTCTATCCTTCCTTCTTTCTTACATAGATATATGCTCCACTATATCTTTTTGCACCTCACATGCATAAACTTGTTCCTATATCACTTTCTTATGCTTAGCCTTTAATAAATATACAAATACTTCCTCTTCGACAACATCCTCAAAACAATTTTTCCTTCTCACATTCCTTGAGTTAGCGGGCTAGCAATATGTGAAGAGCCAAGAGCATGTTCCTTCCATGGTCGATATCCTCCTCTTTGACCTTGAGAACCTAACGAAAGATATGAGGCAAGATTATCGTCAAAGGTGGTGGTGGGATGACCTCTTCCACTTCCTTAGCTGACTCGACACCCTCTACCCCTCTCACAACTCATGGAAAAGTAACAAGATGATGAGGAAAGTGAATATGGCATAGAGGTGATAGAGGGTATTGAAAGCTAGCTCGTGAGTGGGATAGTCTAGGATATAAGAAGAAAAAATGGAGGGAAGTGGTGAGTAATTCCCATGCATCGAAGTAAGAAATGTTGAGTGGAGGTAGGTGAGACATTAATCTAGGTGTATTATATTAGGTCTCGATGATCTAAGACAACATATTTAAACCTCATAGCGGCCAGTCGTGGTATCAGTGGAGTGACGGTCACTAAGTGGAGGGTGCCATCATTCCTTAGTGGAGTATGTGGTAAAGGATTCTCAAGCACCCAGCTTAGGGAGTGGATATCCTTCTCAATAAGATGCTGGTAGTGTGGGACCAGGTTTTAATCATAGGGGATGAGGGCGACCGATCCTCGCAGTGTTGATGTTCTTTAAACCCTTTTTTGGAAATCAAATCTTGTAGTAAATTTTCTTTGCGTTTGACATGGGAGAAGATGATAGCTTCTTGATGAGAGATGAGGCTAACCAAATATTTTATGTGGTAGTCAAAGAGCCATTTTATTGTGCGTTTAGATGTCAAAGAGCCATTTAAAATTCGTTGGGCTATTTGAATGACGATATGAGTGTCCCCATGCAAAATTAGAGGAAATAAGTGGAAGCACATAAATATTGATGCCTTCTAACATTTCTTCCATCTCTGCAACATTATTTCTTCCATGATATATGTAGCTCTTGTATGTTCTAATGATTTCCCCTGAGTTATTTTTGAACACTCGTCCAATTCTTGCATCACCCAGATTGCCCTAAGAAGCCCCTTGAAAGTTTAACTTGAAGTGATGGAGGGGTGGAGGGTGATAGAAAATAGGGAGAGGATATTTCATTCTAATGGAAGGAGATATGTAATGAATTTTTGGAGGCTTAAGGTTCCACCAGGCCAAGATCCTTTTTTCAAACAAAGGCTCTTCATAATTATTTGTAGACCAATTGGAAAGGGTTATTGATTCCTCAAGGTGTTTGTGGAAAACGAGCCATATGTTGTTCAAGGAGCTTTTAGAATTGGTCAAAATATGTTTCTTGTGCTCCTTCCAAAGCTCCCAGACAAGAAGGATGGGGGTAGTGGACCAGAGGCAATTCAGAATGGGGTTAATGAAAAAGGAATTGGGGAAATACCTAAGGGTTTGTGAATTTTTATTTTAATTCCTAGATTATTTGCGGAATTCATGCTCCGAATTTTGTAAGGGGTTGTCATTGAAAGTGCATGATATGAAGAGATCTTATACTGCTTATTGTTGGTTTTAGTAGAGATAACACCAAGATGGGCCGTGGAATCCCTTCTTAATGAAATTTTCCCAAGTGAAGACTTGGTGCTCGGTGTCGACCCATGAGAAGATTTTGATTTTGGGTGAGGTGTTCATGTGGGGTCCAAGTCCTGGAGATTCATGCCACTTAGGAGGATGAAGGATTTCTTGACAGAGAACGTTCTACTATTTTGTTAACCCCAGTGGATCATGTCACTTATTTCTTTAAATCCAATGGTTCTTTTGACGAGCTCTTGGTTGAGGGGAGATACGTTCCATTCAGATTTTTCATATTCACAGAGGATGTATGGAGCCCAACTACACTACTAATTGTCTTCTAGGTCCAACCAAAAATATTGAATTGTGTTTTTTCTAGTGCTCAGGGAAAGTGCCTGTGTGAGAGGCGTACGAAGGGTAGTGGCTAGACTTGGTTGCTACTGGCATGATTCATTCCAAAAGTTAATATTTTTTCCATCCATGACCTCCCAAAATTAGAATTTTAGGATCAATTTTATGTTTTGGCTATCCAAGTTCCAGATGAGGGAAACAGGGGGATGAGTTGTGAGTGTAATGAGGTCTTGCCCGAGTGTGCTTCTGGCATATTTTATATGCAAATGATGATCCCATGGTTCCTTTTTTTCTTGATCCATTTCCACCAAATCTTGGCTCCAAAAATGTCTTTTACTACATCCAAGTCACAAAGACCCAGCCCAACATGAGCCTTTGGGGCGCAGAGAGTTTCCCATTTTATCAAATGTTATTTTATGCTTCAGATCTCCTCCTCCGCAATAAAATGAGTGATATATATTTCTAATGCTTTTAAGAACCCCTTTGGGGGCTATTGAAGCATAAAATAAGTAAATATGCATAACTTCCAATACTAATTTAAGGAGGATCATTCTGGTGGATATATTAAAATCTCAGAAGATCTGTTGGGGTCCTATAATAATAGGATTCAAAATTTTGAATTGGCTATGGTTAGTCTTGTAATATTGTATATACTTTTGCTTTCTGCAAAATGTCTTCCATATTAAAAAGTAAAAAATGTAAAGAGGGTATCTCCTAAAAGAATAATCAAAGGACAAAAAGAAAGAAAAAGATAAAAAAGAGTGAGAAATATGAACTCCAAAAAGAAATCAAACAGATCATGAAAGTGTGCAAATTCAAATGCCACTACTTTTTACTTTACTTTGTAAAATAATGTGGTGTGTAGCTTGTCAGAAATGCCACAATCCATGATGGTCAAATAGCTTAAGCTTGACTCATTCATGCTTTAAACTTTATGTTGATAGAAACCTTGGTAGATCAGTAGTTAGGTAGAGAATAAAAATGAGCTCATCAATTTAATCTGAGCCATTGGAATCTATAAGGTTAGAATTAGATAGTTTGATTGTCAAAATAAAAGGAATTAAAGGGTCACCAATCTCAAATGCACCCAATACAATGAAGAAAAAAATGTTAGGATAAATAACGGGTAGGTAGAAGAAAGGTTGTTGAGTCAAAAGCAAATTTATCATGCTTAATCATATGTTTCATTTGCATGAGGATTTATGAGAAAGAAAATATATCCACAAGCTTGTTTATGAATTTCCCCTCATTTCACTATACCCCACATCCTTATTTGCTAATTTCCCCATTGTCCCTTCATCACTTATAAATCCCATTTTCCTCCTCATTTTTGACCATTACCCCTTGGTTTCAGACATTTCCCTAGTAATTACCCTTCAAAAATCATTCCCTACCCAAAACCCCTTTTCCCTAATGTGAAACCCATTTCCATTGGAAATATTACTTTCCCCCGTTATTAATTTCCCTATTTCCCTTCAAACTCCACAAAAGCCCCTTTGTCCTATGTTTTTATGCCCCCACTTTATCTAATTAACCCCCCATTTCATATCTCTTCGACAAACCTCTTTTAACCCACCAAACCTTGCCGCGGTTAAAAAACCCCCCCACATAACCCATGGTCCCACTTTATTGACCCGCTACTTATGTTAAAAAACCCGACATTATTGGCTAATTAATTATGTATATGTGTAATTGAACCCTGAGCCCCACAAATCCCTTTCCTCATTCGCTCCATGTAACTTAACTGCCATCTGATATCCTACCCCCAAATCTGACAGTGCGTATCCATATCACGTAGGTTCATCTACCGATCAATAATAGCCCAAGAGCACACGAGATTCATGGTTTTTCTTGGGCACTGTTATGATATGTGGCGGCACTAGGTGAGATTAGATGCTCGCAAAAAATATCGCTTGCCCTTCAAAAGTGGTGCGATGGCCCAGAAAACCACCTCCCCACCCAGAACAAAAACTGCCCACTATTCATTCATAATTTCCGCGCCAAAATGTGACCATTACCCCTTAAAAGATCAGAAAATCCCCAATTCACTCTTTTGACTCATTTTTTACTACAACTACTTCTTAGCCATTACAACACCCTCAGACCTTTGCGACCAAATTGACCATTTTTGGCCCTTTGAAGAAGCTCTGGACACCTAATTGAAGAAACCACTTGATAGTTGAACCCACCATACCCTCTACATTCACCACTAAACCTAGTTTGCAAGACAAACCACCAATTGCCAGGTATTCTTGGGAAGAAACACAATGGCCCCTGAAGTTGAAAACGTATAGTTTACATTGAGAGGTAAATAAATGAATTAATTAGAAGAAACTTCCCTAAATTGGAAAGAAACCTGCTATACACCCCAAACCCATTTTACAGACTGAAATTACCCTCTCACTGTACCAAAATTTCTAAACCTCACTTCTAAAAACTACGAAAATCCAAATTCATATCTCTACACCCAATTATGCTTCCCAAACCTCTTTGGATGTGAGACCTCTGTAAACCCCTCACCTGGACATCGACCACCTTGCATTAGCATACATAGATTTTCAAATAAAGGATATTGCTTCCCCTGCTTACCTTCTAAAGCTCCATTGTTGGAGTAAGGACAAATTCTTGAACCAGAATGATGACATTCATCTTTAGGAGTCTAATTTGCCCAAAGATTTATTTCCAGAAGTACACCCATTCCTAAAAATCATCCATTTCTATCATGCTTCCTACATTCCTAGCCAAAGAGCTATTGTCACCCCTAACTAACAAGTGCTATTTATCATCACTGCAGAATCCATTAACCAAATGCTGCAGATCCAACCAAGCCCTAATGAGATGCCACTGTCTATTGGACACTTGCTGGACCTCCATGTCAAGTTAGACCTGCCCAAAATAGCCCAAAGCTTCCAAACATTCATCATAGGGGAATTTCATACTCCCACAGATAGGTCCCCTTATATTGCCACTATTTCTTCTGAGAGAGGCAAACAAATTATTAATATGCTCTCTTGCATCTTAGGATATGCCATAGATGAGCATGTGCATGAGGTTGTCCTTGCTTTTCTCTCCATCTTTAGCCCAGGCAAGCCTCTTGTTGTTATTTACAACTATGCTCAGTTCATTACAAAAAGGATTCATGAACAGTTCACCAGATTATCTACTGAAAGAGTCTTCAAGTATTGTTCTGTATTATTTCATATGTTCTTGTATTATTAATTAGATAAATTCCATGTCCGCATCCAAAAGTTGGATACCAAGGGAAATCGAATATCAATTATTTATTGGACACGCTTAATCCAAACATAATCCACTACACAAACTTATAAGGACTTCATTGATTCATTTTTCCATTTAGTCATGAATATGCTAACCAGTAGCCCTCAACCTAGAATCAGCTAGGAGATCAAAAGGGTGTTAAATTTGGCCAAGAACAGTAAGGTGGGAGAGTGCTATCTATACTAGAACCACACAAATATAAGGATTTATGGATGCCAACTTGCCCCTTACAAACTGCCCAAATGCCTTCCCATGAGGATATTTGCACTAGAATATTTTACGCAGATTATCAATTCTGATGAAGTCAACTTCCTAACAGCTAGGAAGAAAACCCAATTCAAAAAGAAAAATCAATTGGGCCCCTTCATTTGTAATACCAGGGAAGCTGGACCAGAGGCATACAATATTTTACAACAAATGAAGTTCAAAAACAGTTTTATGTGGCAGTATGACCCTCATGGAGTCATAAATAAATTGAGGATCGAGGTCAAATTGAGACCTTTCATCCATCATCCCAGACCATACATTGAGAGGTTTGCCAACCAATCAAAATGGTTGGAAAACACTCTAATTGACATGGATAGCACTGTAGTGGATGTAGAAAATACATTGATTAATGTAGAGGGATAGATTGATGAAAGTTCCTTCCTGCAGGTTCCAGAACTAGGAGAAACAATGAATATTCATCCTATTTTACAGACTCCAACAAATGAATACAGCAACCCAAAGAGAAACAGGGATGAGGGTTCCAGTTCAGCTATGGAAACCATGGAGGAGCAATTTGACATCAAGAGGAGGCCCAAGCTTAATCCTGTAACTGAACAAGAAGTAACCATTAAATCAGTGGAAATCAATGACACAGATACAATGGTAGAAAGAAGAAAAGGTACAATAGCTTCAGGAGAATCACAACAACCCTCAACATCTAAGACTGAACTAATTGAGAGACAGCTCAATGTTTAGGTTTCTTCATTCACCATGCCAGTTGATAAAGAAAAGGATATCAAGGATAAGTATAAATAAATTAAGTTAATAAATGAAAAGTTGAAGGTCGAAACCTATGCTCAATAATTCAAACACACACTAGCAAATCAAATCAGGTTGATGTCATCTTTTGACATCAAAACAAGAAAAATTCAAGTTTCCTTCATGCAGCCAACTGTCTAGCAGCCAAAGACATCCGCTGACTACAAAAAAACAAACTTTGAGGTGTTGGCCATGGATGCTCATCCCATTTACCAGATTGAATTCCACAAGTAGGCAAGAGAAATGATCTACTCCAGCTTGACAGGAGAGGCCATGGTTGCAGATAAGCTGCAGAGTTCGTTAGATAACATTACAGCTCAACACAAATTGGGAAAGACCTCCTCACAAGATAAGCACAACAGGATCAAGTCATTAGACGACTTGGTAATTGAGCTAGGACATTATCCCAATGACATCGAGGTTGATGATAAATTGATCAAGAAGAAGAATGAGGACATTGTAGCTCTCAAAAAACAACTTAAAATTTATAATTTAGAGCACCCACATAAAAAAGATGTCCTGGAAAGCCAAACACATCAGGAGGAGATGGACCTGGTTCTGCAATTGAATGATCAACTGAAGGAAATGGAAAATGAGTTAGATGGCTTATATAGATAAAAAAACGCTAGTTTGGAGACTTCCCCTGCCACTGTTATCCCAACAGTTACTACTGCAGTACCATCCACCTTCGCAACATCATGAGCTCCTACAACTCCAATGGCTACAACACTGCCAGCTTCTTCAGCGTCTACATCAGCAACAGGGTCAACAATAGCAGCTCAACCAGGTCATGAGGCTAGTAAATTAGTCAAGGAAATGGAAGACACATGTCCATTCAAACCACAGAAATGAACAAGTTCAAGGAAAAGGTAACTAGTCTAGAGACTGACTATAATATTACACAGATTATGCACAAAGAAGAAGTGCAGAAATCAACCAGGATGAATGAAAGAATAAAAACCTTGGAGAAGGAAGTAAATTTGAAGGAACCCATTGTCCAGGCTAAGGAACAGTTATCGGCCAATATCATTGACTCTGTCAATGATATTTGACCATCCATTCAAGTGATTTTTGTACAAATTGACTTAGTGAAAGAGGCTACAAAAGCCATAAAAAGAGTGAAAACAAAACTGGGAGACATACCAGAGGAAGCCACTAGGATCATTCACTTCCTTAACTCCAAAAATAAGTATGAATTGGACGAATTGGAGATACCTGATAGGACAAGTACAATACTAGAAGTAAAAGGGGTCCTCAGCAAGATGAATTTGGTGACGAACCTAGAAGATAAATGCCAAACCATGCAACTGGCTATAGATAGATTCATGGTTAAGTTTGAAGTTTTGAGGCAAAAGGGTCTGCAAAATCCATTAGTAATAAGTGATAAATTAATGCCATAGGAGGACTACATAGAAGAATTAGAGAAGTGGCCAGAGATCAGGTAAATACTTCATCTATGAAGGGGATGCCAACTGGAAAGGTCATATACAAAAATTTTGAGAACTTGTTTTACCTCCAGCGTGAGGTAAAACACCTCTTTTGTGAATAAACCCACTTTTGCCAAGTACAGAGAGGCAGATGAAATTTATGGGAAGATGATAAATATCCAATTACCAGATGCAGAAACATGTGAGAAACTGAATGACTTACTATAGAAATACACAGACAAAATGTAAAAATCTACAGTGAGGGTGAAAAGGCATAGTAAAAGGATAATGACAAGCCAAGCAGATGAAAGAGTATCATGAAAAGTGTATCAGTTAAAAGGACAGAGTGAAAAGAACATCCAACGTGAAGACCAACAACAAAGCAGAAAATAAAAGGAAAAATATCAAAGCATAAAGACAAAACAACCCAATAAACATGGACAACATACAACAATTGAACATCTGTCTCTATCTTCTTGCATGAAGATATTTCTTTTCTCCTAGATTAATTCCCAAAATAGTTTCCGATATTTTGTAAACAATTTATGTATAAATACTTCATAATTCGAAGTATTGAGTGTGGATTGCTATATATTTGTAGAGTTCTTCCGATCATAAACCTAAGAGTTATTTTACCAATTTTTCAAGTCAGTAGGCTGGACCAATTAATAAAGAGATTGCACTACAGGATTCATGTGTTCAGCTATTACAACAAAGTATTTTCTTTGTCAAATTTTTTATTTTCTTATGTATCTCACAAAATTAAACGCCATCGAAAGTTGAATGAATTAACTAGAAATTTATCTCAAAATTTGTTTAAGTACACTCTATTTTGAACAGTTGATCATTTCCATGTTTTCTTCTGATATCTGAATTTGAGAATCCATAATATCTCTCCCATCCAAGTTGACCTCTTTCACTTTCTTCATAATCTAGCCTAAAGAACCCTTAATTGCTCCTTGTATCCGATTGAAAACCACTTCAACATCCAGCCTTTAGATCTGAAGTAACTCTATTATCTTGCCCTGTAGACACTGTTGTTAGAACTTGATCCAATCCTGTTTTCTTGACATTTGACCCCATAGCCTAATGGTAAAAGGCATCCCTCTATCCATCTAAGCAAGTTATCCCACCACCAAAGCCAAATCAAAACCTAAGTACAATCATAAGTAGCCTAAAATCAAACAACTAAAAATAGTTAAAAGATAAATAAAGAGCCCTCTTTGAGCATTAGGAAGGCTAGATCCTAATCTCCAAAGTAGATTTGTGGTTACCTCTAATCATTTCTTTCTAATCAACTCTAGAGAAATTTTGGAGTGATAACATATTGGTGACCATACTAGGGACTTTGATCGTCAGTGTAGTAAAGCTTTAAGGATACTCATCTTGTGTCCCTTGAGGTCATTTTAGAGTTGATGTTAAAAAGTTTCAAAAAACAATAAAAAAATAAAATTTTGGCTCCCAAGAAGACTCACTATACTAGGGCAAATCCAAATCCAAACCCTGCTACAATAGGTGATGAGCCTGATAGAATTTTAAGAAAACCAAAAAGGGTAGAAACTCAAGCAGGTAGTAGCCAGTTAGTTAAAGAAAATTCCCTCCCCGAGGAATTATCAACTTTAGAGGATATTCCAATTTATTTGTCATTTTACCTCTCATTGTTTAGAACTAAATCAGAAAATGCATTTCATGAAACCGTGTTAGACCATAATTTTATTCAATTCAATGAGTCAGAAAAGGTGCCTATACATCTATATTTAGATAAACTTGTGTTGGATAATTTTGACAAGCTAGAAGCTTTAACCTTTACATTTATAAGCAATATAGATGATGCCTACCCTCAACAATCAGTTGAATTAGCTACCCTCACTGCTGCTGCCTCTGAAATTTCTACACAATCTTCAAATATTGTAAATACACCTTCATTTACTACCACCTCATCTATAATATCCACCACAGTTCATTCCCCTAAACCAGTTATTCATCAGCTTCCTATCCAACCAAACACCTCAATTGCATCTAGTTCATCTCCATCCATTTCAAGCCCTTCCTCAAGCACCACTACTTTGCCCCCTAGTCAAACCAAAATCTCAGCCATGGCAGACAGATATGCACCTTTGGTTTTACCAGCTCAGCTCCATGCCATGCCCCAAGATTATCAAAGAAAAATATTTTTGTTTGATGCTACTGGTCAGTATACTGCCCAACAACATGTGAACAAAATGACTGACTATTTTGAGTTGCATGAGATTGATGAATCTGATGTCCAAATGAGGTTGTTTTCCCAAACATTAACAGGGGATGTTAAGAAATGGTTCAAAGGTTTACCAACTAATCATATTGCAGATTTAGTTGCTTTTCATAGATTATTCATTGATAGATGTGAGAGAAAGAAAAACCCTTTGAAAATACTATCTGAATATGATAACATTAGAAGAGATCCTAATGAGTCAGTTCAGGATTATTGTACTAGGTTCAATAGCATGTACAATGCAATCCTTGCTAATATTAAGCCTCCAGCAAACCTGGCACTCATCAAATTCCCTGATGGTTTTGACACTAATATGTCATACCTATTAAGGGAAAGAAACCCTAAAACATTGGAACAAATGCAAAGCAATGTTGTTAGTGTAGAAGCCAATCTATTAGCTAAGAAAGCTAGGATGAAAAATGAGAAAAGAGTTGTTATTAAAGAGGAAACCTCCACATATGATGGTGAAATAGATAGTTTAACAAAGAGTGTTGAAATAATAATGTATAGATTAGAAAACATGGAAAGAAAAACTCAGTGGGAGAATCAACAACCACCACCAATAAGAAACCCCAACTTCAGGAAGAATCCTAACAATGGAAAGAATGCAATACTAGACCAACAAATTAGACCACCCTTCCTGTTAGGTGAACTTGACTTGGGATAGAGTCCAAGTTGACTAGATAAACCGTGATGGTTTTTTGGGCACATGGTATTGTGCACCCATGGTTTATGCCCGTGGTATTATATGTAATGGAGACTATAAAAGGCTGGAAGGACTTCATTGTAATGTAGGTCTGGAGGTGAGTGGTGAATGCTCACTTGGCCTAATTGGCCATGGTTTTGGCCAATGCTAATGAGATCTCATTGGGTTTGGTTTTTCCCCAGATTTGGGGTTTTCCCAAATAAACTTGTGTGTTTATGTGTTTATGATCTTTTTTGGTTTTTTGTGTCTTGTTACTCTCAGTGTATCTCTGTAATTAATTTATGTTATGCAGTCAATTTCTTAACACTTCCAGGAAAACTATGATCAAGGTTCACAAAACCATGAAGAGGAGGATGACACCCACATAAATTTATTAGGGATAAAAAATGAAGATGTTGTTTTTCTTACTCAAGAGGAACATGAATTGTACATGCTGCAACAATTACAATTAGAATCTGAAGAGTCATTTGACTTTAAACAGGGCTATGGATCTGCTATATATGAGGTTCACAAACAGTAAAACCTTATAACTAAAAAGAATAATGAAATTCCTAGTAAGATATCAATCCAAACCCAAACCAAAAATATAACAAAAGCTCTTGTGACCAAAATCCTAGAAATCCTCCCTACGGGAAGTCACGAGACTTCCAACCCAAAAATTGCAGATATAACTTCATCTGAAACTAGAACTGAAACTGTTACTCAAATCATTCCAAATAAGAGAATTCAAAACAAGATAAAGGATTTTGGTTGCCAAATCTTAGAAGGTCTATTGTCCTTACTTACAATTGCTAGAGTGGACCTTTTTTAATGGGGTATAGGTGTCTATTTTGTAATAGGAATTCTAAAATTTTAATTTAATTATCAATAATTATTTGGTAGATGGTAAGGTCAAACTTCCATGGAATATTTTAGAATATTCATAAGCATTCACAGGTCAAAGGTTGAGATGTACATTCAAAGTAGTTACTATAAATTAGTAGATAGTAGTTAATATTCACATTGAATAGTTTTACTATGTTGGTAATCTTATATGTTTCATATGATCTTCTTAGTCATATCTCATATATACAAATGCTATGGCATGTCTCAGTCAAGGTCATTTGATTAAAAGTTCTAAAGTTTTTTGAGCCAAGAGGCTAATTCTACAACACAATACGAAAGTGGTGTGTAATTATGTCTGTGCTTAACTTGGAGTTAACACGTGTCCTTAAAAAAATACTTGAAATTAGTAAAAATATTTCACTTTCACCATTGAAGTTATAAATAAAATATTTTGGTGTCTATTTTAAATTATATAAATAAAATATTTAGATGTGTATGTGTGTGTTGATTTGACCTTGCTGAAAAGTAAAAATTAATTAAAGATAAAATAATTTAGTTACTAATTAAAGGTAAAGTAATTTATTTACTTCTTAATGAGAGGGAAATGTCTAATTCACTCAATTACTAATAAAAAATATTTGTAGTAATTTTTTTCCAAAAAAAGAAATTAGAAAATAAAAAATTGCACATGATCTCTATACAAAAAGATACAAAAAAAACCACTATAAATCTATATTAATCACTGATTTAATCTCTTGGCACTTAAATCTTTTTTCAAATTTTAAATTCATAAAAAAAAATTGCATATAATGATATTTGATTACTCTTGACTTTGGGGATATCCGTGATTAAAAAAGATGTATTATACATGTTCAAAGCAATGATTTAATAAGTTATTTTTGTGTTATTAAAATATAATTTTTTTATCAAAACTCTATTAGTTAAGGGTTAATTTATTATAAAAATCTCACTTTTCAAGAATTTTTTTTTAATATAATGTTGTTGACCGAAAACATAAAAAACCAAAATGTCCCAAAAAAAAAAAAAAAATGTATAACCCAAAAATCCAAATTCATCACTGAATCGAACAGTCTGAAATCTGAAATTTGTCTTTAAATAGTAGTCTCGGCTGACGACTCGGGCCTCTCCCTCTTTAGATAAAATGCTGAAAGCCCTCTGATATTTTGCTCAGTATTTTGATAAAACCCTAGGGTATATACGTAACCGGCCACTGAACTTAAATAAATAAACTTATTTATCGAGCACCGTAAATGACATTACCGTCACTTATGTCATCGAAGTAGCTCAATAAGGAAATGAAGAACAGTGTTAACCACATTGTCTTACTTACTTATCGAGCAGTGTTAACCACATTGTCGTCACTTATGCAATCGAATTAGTTCAATAAGGGAATGAACAATCGAGTAAATCGGACTCTGTTCTAGCAGGAAATGCAACTGACTTCACATCATCCTGCGAAAACTTACCTATTAATTTTTTTATTTTTATTTTTCCAATCCCAACTGACTTACCATCATCATGTTACTAACTGTGAAAAACGAAATATTAAAATTAAAATAATTCCCAATGATTGCAAGACCGTTAGATTGCCGGTGGCGATTGAAAAATATAATCAATCGCAATTATCATGTGGTTATTGTATTCCATCTTTAAAACATTCTTCACATTCTTTTTCTCTTACTGCTTGCCGTTTTCACTTACCAAGGCAATGATAGTATTATTTTTCCTATTAATGGTAATCACAGAAGGATAGAATGTTGAAACAACATGACGGTTTTCACCGTTCCAGTGAAAATCGGAAGGAAACATTCTCGTTCTTGTTTTTTTTTCTTTTTAATCTAGGATAATTCGTAACTAGTGAGAGTTATCCTAAACAGATCCTGCTGCTACTATAAATCTAAGCTACCTGCAACAACTTTGCAACAACTTTTCGCACAATAGCATATACTTCATGAAAAACATATAATAAGTACTTTTCCATTAATTCCTTCATCGTAGTTCGCTGGATAGGGCTTGTATCATGCCTGCCATGCTATTCTGCCCGGTTCTCTAGCTGCTCCGCTGTTTTAGGAAATGGAATAAGAGTAAAGTGGTGGGACTGGGAAGGAAGAAAATAATAGACATCGGCGGCATTGACTTATAGGTCGTTCTCAGCCGTGTAGTTCTTAGGTATATATTCATTTAATACTAAATAGTATAGAGGCCTAGGCGAGGTCCTGAGAAAGTTGATCATCTATGTACTATTGTCTTTTTTAGTTGATTTGCTTTGCTATATTGTTCAAACATAATGTAGTTAAAATTATATTAAAAATTGAAATTAAATTTATATTTTTCATTTTTATTTTTAACTATTTTTTTTTCACTAGTTTTTTTTATCACTGTAGTTGTGCTTTTCGTTTCTTGTTTGTTTTTTTGGTAACATATTGGTAATGTCATTGCAGAATTTATTTTATACCTTGAACTTAAGTTAATGTGGATTCCCCACATATTCGGGAATCGGACCCCTTCCGATCGACTTAAGGATGCCCCATCTTATACGTATTCCATTGCATAAAATCATTTCACATAGACACATTTCATTCAGTATAAACACTGGCTATTCCTAAAAACATTTCATTACATAAAATCTTCTTACATTTAAACACATTTGATGCCATGTAATTATCTTACACGTACTCAAAATTAAAATATGCATCTCGAAGAATGTGACAACATATGCACCTAAGGACTGATTCTTCGGTAGTAAGATTTTATAAATAAGAGAATTACGATGGATCTAAGCACGTACGAACATAAAAGGAAACGTAGATAGAAGACAAGTTCGTATATAACCATTACGTATTTACTTTTGGTGAATCTCGGCACGCCATGGAGCAAAATTTTCACAGACCCGGGGGTTCATCGTGCCCTATTCCTGGACTATGACCCAGTGGAAAAGCCATACCTCCATCCTTTGTTGTCATATTATGCTCGTAATTTTCATGAGGAGAATGGTCATTTGCCGTCTTAACAATTTCATGGCCATGAGCTCTGGCCAAGTTGTTCTTCTCAACTACTTCGCTGCCCAGAAGACCGTCATCCTTCCCCTTAGGGTTGATACTCAGGAGACTGCGGTTATTTCTCACTGCAGCGTTAAACGACTTGATAAGCCTAACGTCGGCCGATGAAAAGTCAGCCACAAGAAACAACAGCAGAATTATAACAACTATCGCTCTGGCCTTCATTTTTCAATGAATGCCCAGATTCTACCACGTTACAAGTGATCGAAATCAGTAGTTCAGAGCTTCCTCAAAAGACAATCCACGATCGGGCCGTCAAAGAAAAGAAATACTCTTTCGTCGAATTGGCTGAGCTCTCTGCAGTCCTATATATAGATATTTCTCCCATAGATTTGCATTATAATAAGCATAGATGCTTCGGGAATTACCCGGTCATGCTCTACTACAAACATGCAATATTTTAGTGCTAAATTCTTCTGATGAACGATATGAACCATTTGCCATACATCTTTCGCTGTTCATCTGTAAATTTCCATATCAGGTTTACCGCTGCCTTTCGGTCTCTATCCTCCAGATCCTTTCTATAGTGTAATCAATTGCAATTTTATAACATTATTTTTGCGAAGTCATGTGTAGTTGGTACATTGGTATCTACAATTGGTACCTTCCTGACGACATAGTCTTTGGCATCTGTACTTGATATCGGAAGAATCTCTATTGACAACTAACATGCTGCCAACTGTAAATAATTTCATGGTTCACAATGCTGCTTGCAATTTTTTATCTTCCAGTCACTTATTTTAACTATCAACTCGCAAAGCTAAAGAATCTTGCACGACCGCTGATGACTAGAAAATTGGTGAGCATAACCAGCAATTTTTTTTAGTTATTAAATATGCACTTGCAGCAGTGCTTGTTGACTTCGGCCATTCCTCAGTTAGGGCACTTCTGATTAGCCCTAGCTATTCGCTTTGTTCACCTAGGCATTCGTGCATACCGAGATTGATTTATGAAACATTAGTTAAAGCTCTCTCCGGATAATGATATGGGCGAGTTTAACTGATCTCTCTTATCTATCCCATGTACGCAATTTGGCTTTATATTTATCAAAGTGGATCTCTGGTAAGACTTCGTTTCAGATTTACAAAAATCATGTTTCGGTAACTGTTTTTTTTTACAGTATAGTAAGAATAAATATCGACACTTTAATAAAAAATAATAATTTAATATTTTATATAATTTGTGCACGGACCGTTTTCCACCTATTGCAGTGTCACAATAGAAGCTATCAACTTGCTTAACTTTTCATGCAGGTAAGATGCGTTAACTAATTTCTTTATAATATGAACAATCTTGTTCTATGTTATGTTATTTGCAAGTTTGAGAGAGGTGATCCATTTTGTGACCTACTCTCATGTCGAGAATAATCGAAGAATCCTCTCTCGATGAAATGGGATTTCTAGGTATACATAGAGATAATTTACAAATTTGTATGGGGATATATAAATAGATGAAGATAACCCACCAATGTTATATATAGAGATAATTTATTAAACAGTATATTGGAAATATGTATGGGAGATATTAATTTTTATTTGTTAAATGTTTAAAGCGTGGGTTATTAAGTAAATTATTTTGTTTAAGAAGTTTTTATTCACTTTTAATTTTAAGTATGGTTGAGATATTTTGTTGAGTAACTAAATGTTAATCTATCTTTTAAGTCCTAGATCCCTGTATAAATATGTGGTAATATGTTACAATAATAATAAATGAAATATATTTCTCTTGTAATAATTTTGTTTTAATACAGAAGTAGAGTAGGTTAGGTGTCAACCTCTCAAGGAAGAGCTTATGAATATGAGAGATGTGAGAATAATTTTTCATAGGAATAAGTTATCACTGGTGGGAGTAGATTATTTAGTTGCTTGTGAGTGATCTTTGGTGTCAGTTTTTCATGTCTAAGTGCACTTACTAGGATTCCAAGCTCATTGTTATGTGGATTGCGTGATTATGAGAAAGTAATACATCAACTTAGCTCATTGTTATGTGAATTGTGTGATTATGAGCAAGTAATACATCAACTTTGTTTTCATCACAGAGGATAGATTCTACATGTGCCACATGATGATAGTCATTAAGGAAGATTACACTCCAATATTTCATTACCAAAAGGATCCACTACAGACCATCCAAAAGTTAGTATAAAATAGTTAATTTTGATGACTAAGAATTTTTGGGTGGAATATAGAGGGAGCATACTCATGCTTGAGACAATTAAACGTGTAGTTGTTCTTAGGAATTGAACAAGGGATGTGACTAAAGCACCATAGATTAAAATGTAATGTGGGAGATTTCACGTGGAGGATGGACACATGGAGTATGGTGGTGTTCTGAGATGAATCATGCACCATAATATCCCATGTATGTAATGCACAAATTAGAGGATGGATGGACACATGGAGTATGGTGGTGTTCTGAGATGAATCATGCACCATAATATCCCATGTATGTAATGCACAAATTAGAGGATTTCCTCATAAAACTGATGTTTATTATGAACTATTTTAATTTTTGTGGACATCACATGAGCCTTAAGATTTAACGTTTGGATACAATATCCAATCTAGTAGTAGACACTGTAGGAATTTACAGGGTAAGTTCCTCAGAAAGAACACCAAAAGGACACCGCTCACAACCAGATGTCAAATCAATACACCAGTCAGGCAATTTATTAATCAAAGAATGAAAATTTACATAAGCTTCTCTCATGCACGGATTACCCGAACAATGACCCTCCATGCGCTTTAAATAGAACTCATGGACCAATCGGGTGTCAAGCCACGGATCAAGTGTCAGTAATACCGAGGAGAGAGTGAACCGTCGGATCACTACATATCATGACCGTCGGATTGTAAGTTACAAAATGTACAACGATAAAGAAACACACTTTACCTTAACTCTATACCTAACTCTATATTAGACCAAGTTGAACTTAACTATTTCCTATGTGTCGGAATATCCTAACATCCCCCCTTAAGAACAACTTGCGATAGGATTGAAGGATTTACAAATATGACACAATAGGAGAAGGAAGGAGGCACTAGAGCCTATCCCCCCTTAGTGACAACTTCCTGAACTCCAAGCATATATCGAAGTTTAGTGAACTTCGCCTCTGTGAGAGCCTTTGTGAAGATGCCTGCAACGTGATCATCTGTTGAACACTATTGCACTTCAAGAACATGGTCATGAATGAGCTTTCTGATGAAGTGCATGTGTAGTTCAATGTGTTTGCTGCGCTGATGCTGGACTGGAATGAACAATCGAGTAAATCGGACTCTGTTCTAGCAGGAAATGCCACTGACTTCACATCCTCCTGTGAAAAATTACATATTAAGGTTTTTTTTTTTTCCAATCCCAAGACTTACCATCATCATGTTACTAACTGTGAAAAATGAAATATTAAAATTAAAAATAATTCCCAGTGATTGCAAGACCGTTAGATTGCCGGTGGCGATTGAAAAATATAATCAATCGCAATTATCATGCGGTTATTGTATTCCACCTTTAAAATATTCTTCGCATTCTTTTTCTCTTACTGCTTGCCGTTTTCACTTACCAAGGCATTTAGGTTGTCTTGTACGATCACATCGGATATGACAGTATCATTTTTCCTATTAATGGTAATCATAGAAGGATAGAATGTTGAAACAAGAAACGGGACGGTTGCCACCGTTCCCGTGAAAAAAACGTACAAGAAACAAGACGGGAAGGAAACGCCGTTTTCTGCTAACATTCTTGTTAACAAGTCTATATATTTTATGGAAAACATATAATAGGTACTTTTCCATTTATTCCTTCATCGTAGTTCGCTGGATAGGGTTTGTATCATGCCTGCCATGCTATTCTGCCAGGTTCTCTAGCTGCTTTAGGAAATGGAGTAAGAGTAAAGTGGTGGGACTGGGAAGGAAGAAAATAGTAGACATCGGCGGCATTGACTTATAGGTCGTTCTCATCCGTGTAGTTTTTAGGTATATATTCATTTAATAGTTTAGAGGCCTAGGCCAGGTCTTGAGAAAGTTGATCATCTATGTACTATTGTCTTTTTAGTTGATTTGCTTTGCTATATTGTTCAAACATATTGTTCACATATAATGTAGTTAAAATTATATTAAAAATTGAAATTAAATTTATATTTTTCATTTTTATTTTTAGCTAAAGTTTTATTTTTATTTTTTTTCACTAGGATTTTTAACACTGTAGTTTCGCTTTTCGTTTCTTGCTTTAAATTTCTGGTAAGATATTGGTAATATCATTGCAGAGTTTATTTTATACCTTGAACTGAACTTAACTCGATAGCTGATTCCCCGAATATTCGGAAATCAGACCGACATAAACACCATCAAAAAAATTCACGTTGCCCTTCCGATTGACTTGGATGCCCCATCTTATACGTATTCCATTGCCTAAAATCATTTCACATAGACACATTTCATTCAGTATAAACACTGGCTATTCCTAAAAACATTTCATTACATAAAATCTTCTTACATTTAAACACATTTGATGCCATGTAATAATCTTACACGTACACAAAATTAAAATATGCATCTCGAAGAATGTGACAACATATGCACCTAAGGACTAATTCTTCGGTAGTAAGATTTTATAAATAAGAGAATTACGATGGATCTAAGCACGTACGAACATAAAAGGAAACGTAGATAGAAGACAAGTTCGTAAATAACCATTACGTATTTACTTTTGGTGAATCTCGGCAACCCATGGAGCAAAATTTTCACAGACCCGGGGGTTCGTCGTGCCCTATTCCTGGACTATGACCCAGTGGAAAAGCCATACCTCCATCCTTTGTTGTCATATTATGCTCGTAATTTTCATGAGGAGAATGGTCATTTGCCGTCTTAACAATTTCATGGCCATGAGCTCTGGCCAACTTGTTCTTCTCAACTACTTCGCTGCCCAGAAGACCGTCATCCTTCCCCTTAGGGTTGATACTCAGGAGACTGCGGTTATTTCTCACTGCACCGTTAAACGACTTGATAAGCCTAACGTCGGCCGATGAAAAGTCAGGCACAAGAAACAACAGCAGAATTATAATAACTATCGCTCTGGCCTTCATTTTTCAATGAATGCCCAGATTCTACCACGTTACAAGTGATCGAAATCAGTAGTTCAGAGCTTCCTCAAAAGACAATCCACGATCGGGCCGTCAAAGAAAAGAAATACTCTTATGTCGAATTGGCTGAGCTCTCTGCAGTCCTATATATAGATATTTCTCCCATAGATTTGCATTATAATAAGCATAGATGCTTCGGGAATTACCCGGTCATGCTCTACTACAAACATGCAATATTTTAGTGTAATCAATTGCAATTGGTACATTGGTATCTACAATTGGTACCTTCCTGACGACATAGTCTTTGGCATCTGTACTTGATATCGGAAGAATCTCTATTGACAACTAACATGCTGCCAACTGTAAATAATTTCATGGTTCACAACGCTGCTTGCAATTTTTTATCTTCCAGTCACTTATTTTAACTATCAACTCGCAAAGCTAAAGAATCTTGCACGACCGCTGATGACTAGAAAATTGGTGAGCATAACCAGAAATTTTTTTTAGTTATTAAATATGCACTTGCAGCAGTGCTTGTTGTCTTCGGCCATTCCTTGCTCAGTTAGGGCACTTCTGATTAGCCCTAGCTATTCGCTTTGTTCACTTAGGCATTCGTGCATACCGAGATTGATTTATGAAACATTAGTTAAAGCTCTCTCCGGATAATGATATGGGCGAGTTTAACGGATCTCTCTTATCTATCCCATGTACGCAATTTGGCTTTATATTTATCAAAATGGATCTCTGGTAAGACTTCGTTTCAGATTTACAAAAATCATGTGGTAACTGTTTTTTTTTACAGTATAGTAAGAATAAATATCGACACTTTAATTAAAAAAATTAATTTAATATTTGATATAATTTGTGCAGTCATAATAGAAGCTATCCACCTATCGCAGTGTCATAATAGAAGCTATCAACGTGCTTAATTCTTCATGCAGGTAAGATGCGTTAACTAATTTCTTTATAATATGAACAATCTTGTTCTATGTTATGTTATTTGCAAGTTTGAGAGAGGTGATCCATTTTGTGACCTACTCTCATGTCGAGAATAATCGAAGACTCCTCTCTCGATGAAATGGGATTTCTAGGCATACATAGAGATAATGTACAAATTTGTATGGGGATATATAAATAGATGAAGATAACCCACCAATGTTATATATAGAGATAATTTATTAAACAATATATTTGAAATATGTATGGGAGATATTAATTTTTATTTGTTAAATGTTTAAAGCGTGGGTTATTAAGTAAATTATTTTGTTTAAGAAGTTTTTATTCACTTTTAATTTTAAGTATGGTTGAGATATTTTGTTGAGTAACTAAATGTTAATCTATTTTTAAGTCTTAGATTCTTGTATAAATATGTGATAATATGTTACAATAATAATAAATGAAATATATTTCTCTTGTAATAATTTTGTTTTAACACAGAAGTAGGTTAGGTGTCAACCTCTCAAGGGAGAGCTTAGGAATAAGTTATCACTGGTGGGAGTAGATTATTTAGTTGCTTGTGAGTGATCTTTGGTGTCAGTTTTTCATGTCTAAGTGCACTTACTAGGATTCCAAGCTCATTGTTATGTCGATTGCGTGATTATGAGAAAGTAATACATCAACTTAGCTCATTGTTATGTGGATTGTGTGATTATGAGCAAGTAATACATCAACTTTGTTTTCATCACAGAGGATAGATTCTACATGTGCCACATGATGATAGTCATTAAGGAAGATTACACTCCAATATTTCATTACCAAAAGGATCCACTACAAACACTCCAAAATTTAGTATAAAATAGTTAATTTTGATGACTAAGAATTTTTGAGTGGGATGTAGAGGGAGCATACTCATGCTTGAGACAATTAAACGTGTAGTTGTTCTTAGGAATTGAACAAGGGATGTGACTAAAGCACCATAGATTAAAATTTAATGTGAGAGATTTCACATGGAGGATGGACACATGGAGTATGGTGGTGTTCTGAGATGAATCATGCACCGTAATATCCCATGTATGTAATGCACAAATTAGAGGATTTCCTCATAAAACTAATGTTTATTATGAACTATTTTAATTTTTGTGGACATCACATGAGCCTTGAGATTTAACGTTTGGATACAATATCCAATATAGTAGTAGACACTAAGGGTGGGCATCTATACTCCATCTCATGGGATAAAACAATGAAGATGTGGAGAATATCATATTTTTGTTGGACTGAATCATTTATAGTTCATAAAAATGTCATAAATACACTTTCCCTTTTACTAGGGCAACTCAACACACTTTATCTTCTTATTCAAGAATAAGGGTTTAGAAAAAGCATTACTTAACTAGAAAAATAGTTTTGGAATGCCTTTACAAAACCATAAATCAAATGTCACTTCTTCTTCTCTAAGATTATATGGATTGATTGGAAGAAGATTGAGCGAGGCTTGATCTCAAGCTTTCTCTTGGGATGGGCATATTTTGTAAGACAATACTTGAACCGGTCCCACAGATAAGGCAACTTCATCTAGCTCCGCGAAGTTTGAAACTATAAGTCACAGAAGCGCTACCAAAAATTAATAACGGATTCATGTAGAGCCCTCCGTTGCTGTAACAATTTCCGGTCAAGATGGTCTGGATCAAAATGATAGAATATGTCTTCAGTAAGATCACAAAAGTGCCCAAATGAGTGCACGGTGTCAGCTAGTAGGCTGAGCACCCAATGAAATGGAGATTTGCAAAGTGTGAATGCAAGCAGCAAACCAACTTGTTCATCAGAAAACTTGTCTTCCTCATGAATCATGGAAAGAAATTTATGTAAGTGCTTAGGCCAGGCCACTTCAGCTTCACCATCATATGTGTGACTAGACAAGAGATCGAAAATTTTCAACAAGATGGAGACATCTTCACGATTCGAAAAACACCTCAGGGGAAGAAGAATGCAAGACTTCATGAAAGATATGCAAATGTTCAAAACATGATGAGAGGACACTACTTGTCATCAAGCCCTCCTTCTAGCGCCACAAATGTTGAGGGTGCTGGACCTGCCAACATGTCAAGGGGATCGCTCCAGTAAGAAGTCTCAATTAGACCTTAGATCGTTTGGTGTAGGAGTCTGAGCAGTGCGTTGTAAGGTAATTCGTTGACCGCGATGTCACATAGAGGCAAGTAAGATAAATCTGTCAATAGTAAGGGTGTGACTGATGCAGTGAGTCAAGGAAGGTGTATGAGATTTTCCAACACTTTGAAGGGAGAGGAAGGTGAAGGTGAGTTCTAGGTTGAAAGGGATCAATCCCACCTCAACTAGAAACACACCACACAAAGGACATGCACAACTTCCGGTGGAGGAGTCCACTTGGATGCGACAGTCACATCATACAAGCTAAGATAACACAAACAACACCCACGGATCAGTCTGAGATGAGTGTGATAGTTATTATAGCAAGGTTCATATGAAAGGTCTGTCTAATGTCTAACAGAGAAGTCAACACAGACGGTGACAACATTAACAACATATGCAGCACATTAACAACAATATTCATATAATTGCATACAAATCATTTCATAGACAAGTACATAAGATAAACAACATATATCATTAAGGAAACCAGAGTAGTCCAACTACAAAAAAAACATATGCATGAAAATGTGCTGGCTCTTATTATATAAAGAAGTGTAAGTCACAATCATACAATACATCCATGTAAACCTTCTAGCCCCAACAGTGGAACGTTACAACCACATTTGCCTGCTCCTCCAAAGAGATGTACTAGCTTCGTGCAGTGAAGAAGCCAAGCCATGTTACAATACTATCCGAGCCTTCTTCAAGATAGTCTTAGTAGAAGTTTAGCTGACCAAAAGCCCTTACAATGAGTTATAAGGGACTATTTATAGCAAACGGTGGGGTGACCGTTGACATTCCTCTTTGTGGTAGTTCCACTACCCTCATGACTCTTCACCTACTCTATGACTATTACATCCAACCATTGACACTTGACTTACACTTGACATGACTCAACATTACAATGCACATGTACTCATGTGAGACAACATGGGTTGAGTAAGCCTTGCAAGACATCACTGACACTCGGTCCATTGTGATGAGGCCAACACTTTGACATGCTTGTGATGGTGAAGGTGGTGAGCTGATGCCATGATTGGTCGTCTGTGATGATGTGCATGCACCTCATGGTGACATCTTTCTTAAGCGAACTCTTTCCTCCGTTGCAACTAGTGCATTGGTTCAGGCACTTCATGCAACTCGTCTGCTAAAATGCGCATGGTCTTCTTGGGTATGGTTGAACCGGCAACACATTGATGCATAGTGTCCATGTTGATCTTCAAGTGTGTGGTGGTGTTCATGCACATCAACTCTCCGAAGTAAATGTTTAGCCTCAGTTGGACTTGCTTCCTGTCTTCGCCTTGGTGAGTGTGTTGAATGGGTTGGATTTCATGCGTACGCTCAACGACATGCATGTTGTTGAATCGCTTGCATGTGATCAAAAAAACTACTCACCATGTCTACTCCGTGTCAGTTGCTGGGATGGATCCTTAACTTGTACGGGAGTATTTTCATCCGTGAGTGCATGTTGTGCCCATTGTTGTTCTTGTTCTTGCTGCAACTCATTCGTCTATCTATGCAGCTTCATTTTGTTCCTAATTTTCTACTTCAACACATGCAATTCCTTCTTTGTTCCATCCTATGCCTTCGCGCGATCTTCATGTTGGACCGTCACTTCATAGTCGGAGTCTCTAAAGTTGCTTTCATCATCAATGGACCTGCTTGAGCTTGCAACCTTGTTCCACCTTTGTGTTGTCAACAACACTCCTCTTGCATTTGTTGCATTTGGTATGCTATCTTCAACTGTTGTTCATGATGCTGCTCATTATGATACTGTTGCTGTCATATCTTCATGTCCCTGCATATGAATAACTTGATGTCTTCATGGGAAGGCAACTCCATGGACACTTGGTCGACTGCATCTCCAGGTGTGCTCTAGACAGTGTCTTCATCTATACTCTCCTGGAAACCATTGTACCTATATTGTTGAGAGGTAAATGAACACCTACAATACCTAGAAACATGGCAACACTCATGGCAAGAAATATATCAGTTGAAAACCAAAATGAACATGAGAAATGGCTTGTAACATACGTGGGTGAATGATCATGAAAGTTGTGCAATTCCAGCCGAGAGGTCGGGAGCCCGACTACCAAGAGCACAAGGCATAGTCTGAGCTATTGGACACTGAGTGACTGTTGGAACTGTGCAATGCATAGTTCAATCTGGCTACTGACTGTTCAGATTGTGCAATGCGTAATTCCTGTTGGGAAGGACTGCTGGCCCAAGGACAAATTTAAGCAATTTCTTGCGCCAAGCAGTCACTGTCCTCTACAAATGCGGAAAATAGTCCTGGAGGCTAGTTTTGGGTAGGAATGCACAAATCTAGAGAGGAAGGTGACACTTCCTTTCCCAAATTGTGTAATACAGCCTTGATGAATGTAGAGCGAGGGCCAAGGTTGGCCCGACTCGCCGACGGGAAACTGAAATAAAGTAAGTCAATGAATGCATGGTGACACTAAGTGATAGAAAAATTGATTAATAGTGCATGAAAAACATGAATGAAAGATTCATCAAACAAATCAACATTCATGTGGGTGAGGCAGTTCGCTGGTTGGGCGAACGTCCATGCAAAATAATTTCATGCATGCGACAACAGTGAGATAGCAACAAAAAATGAAACAAAGCTAGGACAAGTTAGTGTACATGTAAATGACATCAAGCGTTCAAAGAAATCAAGCAACCAATACTCCCACAAGCGAAAACACAAAAAGCAACAGAAATGTAGCAAAAGGCATGGTAAGCAAGCTCACCCCAAAACAGCTGAGATGAATGTGTCAACTACTCCTAGATGTGATGTGGGATGTTAGAGCTGCAAGGTTGATGTGAGGAATGAGCTCTGCAGTGCCCAATTGAGGAGTTTTGACAACATCAAGGTTGTGACGTGCATGCCACAAATCTAGGGGAAGCAACACTTGGTGGGAGGTTTCTGAATTGATCCTTGCATGTACCCTCCAACTACTAAACATAGATTCCTGAAACAATGGATGTCTTTGCATTCTACGTTGGGAGAAGCATCCCATGCATGCAAGGCAGTTTTGCTCAGTCCGTAAGGGAAATGGTCAACTCAGCTGCACATGCAAGACACTGCTCAACTACTGGAGAAAAATGTGCATTTTTGGCTGGGACCTAGGCTGAATTCCCAGGAGATTTGTGCAATTTCTGCGTAGAGCAGCTAACTTCTGCCCAAATTTGCACAAATTCTAGGCTGAGCAGCCCTGCTGGGGAAATTTTCACAAATCCTGCTAGGAGTGTTGACTAGCAGGATTGCTCAATCCAAGAGCCCAATAGGCTTCTAGATAACATTGCACAATTTTTGGAGTGAAAACTGATTTCCCTCCAGAAATATGCAATTTTCAAGGGGAAGCTACTCAGCCTGCAACCTGACCAAGTCTGGGTGAGCATCTTGTGAAGGGAAAGGATCAAACTGTGATTGACAAGATCCTTTGTGCATGAAAGACACTGAAGTTTTGGGACTTGACAAAGCAAGGCAAGGTGTTGTGTAAGGTTGGTAGGGAGGCTCCAAAATAGGCTAAGGAAAATTTTTTTAGGGTGGTTGTAGCCGCTACAACAACCTAATACCCTAAGACATCAACAATTTATAGTACAGACTGAAAATCAATCCAAAGAGAGGGTCTTTCAACGGTTCGCCAAACTTAATGAGAAGGAAAAAACGAAAGGAGGGTGAAAAGGTTGCAGGCTTCCCAAGTGGAGTCACCAATTTGTTAACCAGGAAATCTCCTCTACGAATAGAAGCGATCCCTCTAGCCCAATGTGTGAATGTTGTAACAATCGTGACAAAATAAGAAAACTTTCCTAACCTAGACCAGAATGACAAATGAAAAAGGGAGATGGCCTACCTCTCTCCTATGTGCTCAACCTTTGATGATAATCCTGATCCCTTACCTCCCAAGCTGTCTCCTCGCTATTCCTTGCATATGAATACCTATAAGAGAGATCAAAATACAACAACAAGAGAGATCGTACAATATGCATTCCAATGTAAGTTATACAACAAATCAAGGAGTATTTTACTAACAAAACTATCATAGACAAGCTTATGGGAAGTAAAACATGCTTTGTATTAATGATTAATTCAAAGAGGCAAGCATACAATTGATGCCTTGATGTTGAAGGCCTCCTTCAGGATGGTTCCAAGTCTAAGATAAACTTAACAAGATATCATTTTCCTCTCTCACCAAAATGGTGACATCTAAGCACAATTGAACATAAGCATGCCAATTAGCAATTACCAACCCATTGAGGAAAGTGAAGAATGGATTTATAGTGAGGGAGAGGGAGTTAGAGATCCACCAAATGGGGAAGAAGGTCCTTATCCCAAAGGTAAGATCCCTAAAGGTAGGATCAAGGGCTCTAAATGGGAGTAATCAACCATATCTTCATCCAACAATTACTAGCTTGTCGTTCTCGAGGCTTGTAGTAAGAGAAGCTTCTACTCCATTTTTGGAGAAGCTGATTAAACATGATAAGCGTGGATTTTCCTATCAAAATTTGTGCTGCTAGCACTAGTCACTAGTTAGACAAAAGGTTACCAACACATATTTTCCTACTAAAAGTAGCGTTGGTCTTGTAAATGAGGGTATTTCACAAGTTTTTCTAGAATTTCTTCAAGACATTAGTTCTCTATCTCTTCAGGGATGTATTGAGCATATCATTCATGGTGAATAATTTTACACAACGTTTTTCCTTTACAACACTTTTTATGACCGTGGAACAAAGGATGACACTTCAAGTATATATTTGGGAATGTGACAAAATATTCTGTAACAATAGCTTGCAAGAAGATTACATCACTGCAACAACTAATGAACACTATACAACTACATCATACCAAAAACATTCATCACAAACACATGAAATATTACCACCATTAGGTTGACCTAAGGCATATGATGCACAATGCCAAGACCCTATTGACATCAATGCCAACACTATAATGCCAACAATATTACACAAACACACCTTTGTGTACTACACAATAATGATACAATAGATCATATTTCTAATATATCTTTGAATTTCAATTTCTATGGACATTGTTTATATAGGAACTATAACCAAGTATTATTCTTGTCTAATTCTATAAGGTGTCAGGGAATATTACAATTGGTGCATAGTGATGGGTTTTGACCTATGTCGATTCCATCACTAGGTAAATATATGTACTATGCCCAATTTATAGATGACCTCTCAAGGAATTCACATATTTATTTCCTCACGAGGAATTTTCAATTCCATGATAAAATTCAAAGATCTTAAGACTCTCATGAAAATTATGATAAAGAATACAATTAAGGTATTGATGATAGATAATAGCTGAGAATCTTGTAATGAAGAATTATGTAAGAAGTGGGTTATAATAATGCAAAATACTACTCTATACACAAATTAGTAGAACAGAACTATTTCCTTCACCTAGAAATCTTACTTGGCTCCTTCTTTGTAACCTAATACCTACTATACTTCATTTTTTTTTGTCTTGCTTTACTTCCTTGCGAGTTTCTCTTCCACTTTGAGAACTATCTGACATGCTTCCTCAATAGTTCTTAAAGGTAAAATACTTAAATCATCTTGGATTTTGTATCTTAAACCATTAATGTATCTCGTAACGTTTTCAATTCCTTCTTTTACATGACTAGATATTATTCCTATCCTATAAATTCTTCAGTTTATTCTAGTACAAACATTTACTTATTTTTGATATTATGCATTTACCCAATAATATTTAGTTGGCAGTCCCAAGGTAGAAATTTAAGTTTTAATTTCACCACCGTTTGGTCCCAACTGGTAATCCTCTTCTTTCCTTTGTTTTTTCACTCTACTTGTAATTTATACCACCATAGTGGTGCATTTCCATTCAATCTAGTTACTCAAAATTTCACATCTTCCTCCTTAGATACACTCTCATATTTGAAATATTTGTCTATAGTGTTGTTGTAATTGATCAACTCTTTAGAATTTAATTTTTTCACGTATGTGGGTACGTCCAACCTTGATATATTTGTCAATCATATCATTACCTTTATCATTTTCTCTTTTGGAGTCACCTCTTCAACACTAGCTTCTTCATATTCTAATGACTCTTCTAGGTTTCTAATGTTATCAGTGATGACACTTCTTCTTTGTGTCATCTCCATTACATCTAATATTGTTGGTATGCTTCTTACCCCTTCAAGGAATATTTGGTTGAAAATTGGTCTTCCTTGACCAATTCTAGCTCCTTGGGTTCCTCAAGCTCTATGTGCCATATTTTACACTACTTACAAATAATTGACTAAATATTTATGTATTAATTTAGTTTTAGGTGATAACATTGCTTATTATTGAGGCCCAACATCTAAATCCATACCATTGTTCTTTGCAGCACAATCAAAGTAGAAAATAAGGATCCATAATAACATATGTATATAATATTGCAACTTATGATCTCTATCGACCCCTCAAACTATACTTTCATCAAATATAATTGTCAATCTAGTTTTATTGTGATCTTGCTTACCATGGTCGACTAGTGCATTCAAATGCCTTATAGTGTCTTCCTTATGTCACACCAGGAATGGAAATTCAGCTTCAATGAGGAATGGAAATTCAGCTTGAAGGAGTATTAGATAAAATAAAATATATATTTTTATTTCTCCGCGGCTCTTCACCTCCCTTCTCGTTGAAATAGATCTGCAACTCTTCACTTCTCTTCTCATTGATTGGGTGTTTTGTGGTTTATAGATCCGCGGCTCTTGTTTATAGATCTACGGATTTTCTCTTTTTTTCTTTTCTCTTCTCTTCGGTAATCTTATGTGGCTTTCTCTTCGGCAATCTTTTATACTCAGCAAGAGATCATTCTCCAGATGGCTCCTAGTTTCATGAAAATAGTTGTTGGCTCAGTTTCATCCGCCTCTGAGGGGCAAGCTCCTATCCATATCGTCAGTGAAGCCCCAGCTCCCACTGTCTAGGTGGTCTAGGCCTCACTCGATGAGGCTTTGAAGTTCTCTGAAAGTGCCCTAATCTGCTGATTCAATGGTTTTTGGCTACGGCTGACAGCTCTTCACAGTTGGATCTCGGAGGTATGGAAGCCTCTAATTCCTGATGTAATTAATATCTACCCTTGTGTTAAGGGTTTTATTATAGTAGATTTTGAAAACCCTGAAAGCAGACAATGTATTCTAGATTCTGGCCCTTGGTTTTGGGAAAAATCAGGCCTATTCTTGAGGCCATGGAACCCATCATTCGATCCCTCAACAACAATCATAACCTCAACACCAGTTTGGGTGAGATTGCCAAACCTACCCTTACATCTCTAGAATTTCTCTTCGCTAGAAGCCATTGGAAATGCAATTGGGAAATTTTACTGCAGGTTCCCAGAAACAGAGGAATATGCCAGAACCACCTATGCATGCATCTATGTGGAAATGGACTTCAGCACCGGATTCCCAACTGAAATACACCTAACAAGTAAAGACTATGTGTGGAACTAGAAACTCGATTACGAAAGTGTCATCTTCAGATGTCGATCCTGCTTTGAGATAGGCCACCTAGCCAAAAATTGCCCAAAAGCCTCCTAGAAAAATTCTGCTAGAAAAAATCACCACAGATCTGCATGGTGGGAAGGAGAACAAAAAGGACACTACACTGTCATCAAAGAAGAATACTCTTGAGAAAACTCCGAATTACAAGAAATCGGGCAAGAAAGAAACAACTCTTAAGACAAGCAGGGGGAAAGCCCTGCTTAATAACAAAAAAGTGAACTCGACAACCCCTCAAGCATCAACAGTTATGAGGTTGCAAATACCATGCAAAATAAATCTTCATTTGACAGCAAAGCAGATCTCCTAGACTAAACTTCTTCTCCAACTATCTTCAAAAGGACGAATGCAATAGATCACAAAGCTAAGACACCAATGTCCCAAGAACCAAAATAGATGAAGGAGATGCATGATAAAGAAAGTTGGAAGACCATAGAGAAGAAAAAGAAAGCTACAACACCAGTCTCGCCAAGAAAGACGAGGAACTAGACAATTAGAAACTAAGAAAATTATATGTCCGATAGACCAATTTGGTCTCAGTGGATGTTAACCACCATCATCATTATCATCATCATGAACTCGATGTAGATTTCATGTACGTGGTACAGGTTCCACACACAAGTCTTAATGCAGATGCAAGCTATACACAATTTGAATGTAGATTTATCTTTTACATAGCCTCTAGGTAGCCTCAATGGTACACACAAGTCGCCAAGAACCATACTCTCCACAAATCCTCCCACCCACAACATTCGATTAACCATAGCTTTCTCATACACAACAATTTTTTTTCAACATCAAATATCTCATGAACTAAATTTAGCTCTAATATCATAATGATTTTAGAGTGTCATAATAGAAACTACACACAAATATAAACTAAACGATGCAACTGCAAACAAAAAAACTAAAACAAACAATATTAATATTCAAAGATCACAATGTTATTCATTAAAAAATTTGGTATCTTTTCCCATTCTTTCTTGAGCCAACAAATGCATTACATTGCTATTTATACTTAGACAAGGAGAAATCTAGGATTTTCAAGAGATAATTCCTCTCCTAGACTTTGGAAGAAGTCGAGAAAAAAACAAATTTCTAGGAAGTTATCATAAAATTTTCCTAAATAAAACATACCTTTTTCTTTTTCTTATTATTTTTTATACATATTATTTCTAGGATTTTTACATATTCTAGTATTTTCTAAAAATCTGCAAAATCTGGGATTCTCTAGGAGTCCTTAGATTTGGAAAATTAAATAGACATTTTATTACAATGCTCTTGCATCAATTATACGTTTCTCTATAACTATGAAGTAGCATATTATAATTAAAGTGTTATTTTTAAATTCTCTCTAATACAATAACTAATAACTTATGCATGTAATGTTAGCTATTGATACTGCACAAAATTTTAATTAGACATAAATTAACTTTTGATTATTTTTTTACATGATTTTTAAATGCTATGAAATTTAGTAAATTTATTAAATAAATTTTTAACGATATGCAACCAATATATCTACTTTTTAACCATGTTTAATGGGTGATTCATTCAAGGTAGGCCATATATACCAATATTTTACGATTGTTGAGGTCCAGGATAAGCCAAATATACTAGGAGTTTTTACCTAGATATACTAGACACTTATGACATAGAAAGAGCCAAATTCCAAGAGGATCACAGGGCCTACTTCCTAAGCCTTATCACAAGAGGCCAAATATGTCCCCCTATGTAATTTGAAATGAGTTGGAGGGGATAACATCCTATTATGTCGACCATTGGGTCATCCAATAAGGAGGAAAATAATTTATTTATGTCTATAAAAACAGGTTATGGAAATTATTGGAGCATGGTTTGTTAATAGAGAAAACAAAAAGGGAGGGTGGCATAGCCATCATAGCCTTAATATGTAACATGGACAAACATCGCTACCACTTTCTAAAGTGGGATATCAACATTGTGTTGGATGGTACATCATATTAAGTGTTGTAATGACATCAATTGTTGTGTGAAAATGAAAAACTTAGAGGAAGGGGACAGGATTTGGGAACCTTCTCTTCTCCATTCTATTTCTTCACTACAATGGAATTTGGGAATGAAACTTCCTTTAGGTCAAATGGAATACAAGGAATTATAAGTCTTTCCTTCATGTTGTTTCGATGCTTAGTTTCTCCTTTTGCTAGTGGGTATTTTTGTAAGTGTCCAACCTAGTTAAAACACAAAATGAGAGGAAAATCACCCCCCTCATCACAGTCCATTTGCTCAATCCTTACAACCTTTGGGTTGTAAGAAATCTATTAGTTAGGTTTTATTAGCCATGTGGATTTTCCTTCATGTGGTTTTTTGTACTAAGGAAAATAGAGCATGTAAGGTCGTAAATCCCCTTTCTAGATTTTACAATTTTAGTGGTTTGTATCTAATGATTTTAAAACAATAATTTTCCTTGTTCTTTGTGTGGTATAGAAGATTCCTTTGTTTTTCTCAAAACTTAGTTGGTCTCCTAGGAATAATATTTGTATTCCTTTTTTAAAAGGTGGAAGGAAACCCATTAAACGTTGTAGTCTTCTTATTTTATAGGTTAAGGCTCTCCTCTCTGATGAGGTTGATTCCAAGAACATACCCTATACATGAAGTGTTATGAAGGGAGTGCAAAGTCTTAGTTGTAAGGGAATTTTATTTATTAGAGGTGGAGCTAGTTTGTGGTCCATGTTTTGTGGTCTATGTCAAGTGGGTTATGTTCTACGATCTCTCTTTTTGTTTTATGGTATGCCTTGCCTCCTTTTTCTAGTTGGTTTCTATGAGACATCAATGAGGTGACTCACATAAGGGCTCTTCCTATTGTTCCTCTTATGGTTTCTCAAGGCCCCAAGATTATGCCCAATCCTCAACCCATCTTCTTCTTTCACAAAATCCCCTAGAAATTCAATAATGGTTCGAGGAGGTTGAGGAGGTCATAGAAATCAATAGGGAATGTTTATCAGAGTCAGACCTGTCAACAATAGCAGCTTATTAGTTTCAAAAATATTTCCATACCCAAGGGATCCAGAAATAATATATGTACATGGTGGAACTATATTGGAATTTGAAATTATTCATTTATAAAGTGTTACTAGGTAGAAATGATGCAATATATAAGATGCAAATGATGATGGGTGAGTTATAGTAATAATTTAAACACATGGACATACATCTAGAAATAATATAAGAGGTCGTCATACACAAAAGATGTTTTACTCGTCAAAATACTGTAGATGGCTAGTTTCCCATGATATGGATGCTTCCACCTCCTCATAGTATATATACGATCCAATATTTTTTTACGTTTTTTTTTATGACCACTATTAGGATTAATTTGAGCTGGTTTTGATAGTTTACCAATATCTCATAGTTATGATATAATCTTAGGCTAATGAGCCATGATTTTGTAGTATTTTTTGTGATTGAGGATAGTCACTAGACTATGCATATGTTTTGGAAAACAACCCTTCTACTTTTGCATCAATCAGGTTTCCCTGGTGGCAGGTGAAGAACATACATAAGGCTAGACTATGTAATTTCTCATTCAATAATATAATATTTTTAATTAAAAAAATTAATTTATGGAAATTAGTATATTAAATATTTATATACTAAAAATGTTAATTGCATTTTAATTTGATGAATTAAATATAGTTATTGAAAAATTTACATAGAAATCACGAACTTCTACTCTATAGTACATAGGATTGCCCTATCCATTTCAATCCCCTCAAATATAATGAGCCATGTTTTACGTTGGAATAATTAATTACACCTTCCAAGGATATTATTGCAACTACCATGAAGCAATGGAATTCTATTAGAAATTAACTTTTGAATGCGTTTATAGGATGAGGTGTAATGCCAACTGAATTACTTATATTGAGAAAAGGTCACTACCAGTGTTGAAGCTAGAAAAGATAGGAACAAATTCTCTTGTATAGTCCACATTCCCATTGGATACATTTTCAAAGAGTCTAAGGTGCTCAACATCCTTGTTTGACATTTGTCTCTAGGAAATTACACTATCCATTATAGTTATGTTTTATTAAAATGATAGAATGCTTCACTCATGTGGTTATACCACCTTGTAACTAAAAGGTTAAGCCCTCATTTTATCTAATAGGTAAATATTTGGATTGTTCTAGGAATTTAGCTAATACCAAATGCTATGAGAGATGAATAATAAAACATCAATCCTCATAAACTAATGAACAATGAAATGCAATATCCTATAGCCTTTGTCCTTCTGGATTTCTCTCTCATTATAAGTGATTGGAAGGTTTGATATTTAGAACAAGGATATACTTCATGGATTCTAAGGAAACATATATATGCCATGGGAACCATATTGCAATCCAAATTGAAACTTATATAGTTGTAGTTATTGTTAGATTACCTCATCTCTCGGTTATATTGTATGATCACAACTCCCAAGCAATAATTGGAAAAAAATCAAAAAATTCTATTGACTTGCTAGAGTAATAAAAGAATTTATACACTTACTCGAGAAAATGCATGGAGGTTGATTTGGGGAAATGATTCCTATAAACCCCATAAATCAATATTCATGGGTAGATTCACCATGAAGCTCTATATTACGAGAAAATTATCCAAAATCCTCACGCTTATAGAAATTTTACTAAATATTTTTGGAAAGAAGAGTAGTGTCATTCAAATAAGTAGGTAACAAATATAAAATTAATGAATGAAATCTAGCTAAAGATGTGTAACACCACCTTCCAGGTCTAGCCAAAGTAACCATGCCAACTATGGGAAACATGAGGAGAGATGCTACTACAATCAGGCTTGACCTCCTATGTTACCTTAAGGAAGTGGAATCAACAGAATATCACCTACAGTCATCCAACATCATCAAAAAACACTTTACTAGACAAGTTAGCCACTCATGCAGCCTGTCCCTGGGTCCCACTGTTATTCTGTAGGTTTTAGGCCATAGTTTATTTCATGCTATCAGAAAGGGAGTGGCCAAAAACCTAAAGTCGCTCTCAAAGACCTACCTACCAGCGAGTGTGGTCCATAATTTCCAGTTCTGTACCATCGGCCTCGAGATTTGAGCCACTTTTCTAGCCCATAATCTTAGCCGCTGCATAAACCTTGTTGTAACTTTTAAAATTCATTAAAAACATAATAATAATGTTGTTCAATCATAAATCATCCTTAGGACTATGCCTAAGCATCCCCAAGCGGGACTGAATTTTGTCAAACACTTGGATCAATGTAACCAATAGGTCTAGGATACAAGACAGAGCATAAACAACTGAAATGACTTATGAAACATAACTAAAATGACCACCTCCCTCTCCATTTAACTACTACATTGTCAATTAGGTCTTGCATTCATCCATTTAACAATTATAAGTAAATATATGAATTAACCATGACATGAACCACTCATTCAACCATGCTTATAACCTGGTGAGCGCTAGTATTGCAACAAGAATGTTGCAACTCCTGGGCTACCAACTTTACTTTTATCAAACCAGTAGTTCTTAACAAACTTGGAAGTGTCAGTGCTATATGCACAAGTACTAGTTCTCACTGCAGGTTGTCACTTGGTCAGCAGACGCGAGACTAGTAGGAGCTCAAGCCAACTTTTGTAGATTTCAAAAGAAGCTCTATGTGTGATGAAAGGAAAGAAAGACTACCCTACAGATGCTATTTTGACTGCAGAAAGGAGAAAGAATGAAATGTAAAGCAAAACCTAGTAAACCCTAATTAACAAGCTAATTCTATTTTTGCCAAAAAAACTATGAAAACCATGAAAGAAATGCCATCACCTACTCAAGGAAGTAAATAACATCTAACCATGCTATTTCTAGAAGTAAAGAAGAAAAAGACATATTTTTGGATTTTTATGTGTCTTTATGTGAATTTAACATTTATCTAATTTATTGTGTGTGAGTGTGGTAGCAAACAAGTGGCGTTAGAGGGTGGTTTTGGAGCTTGGGAGGATGTAGGATGGTGTGGATGGGTCCTAGGAGGTCTTAGCTGGCCTTATGGAGGATTTTTCCACACTTGGCCTTCAAAAGAAAGCCTATAGGAAAAACTATAGGAGGACACAGGAAAACTACAGGAGGAAAACAGGGAAACTACAATAGGCCTACGGGAGGAGGCTGAGAGAAATTTTCACCATTTTGAGGGTGTCAGAGTGGGTGGAAAAAGGTTGATGAAGGTTGGAATGAGGTTTTAGGGTGCCTAAGATCTACCATGAATCACCAGGAGAGAGAAATATGATTAGGTTTGCTCAAGGAGAGAGGAAAAAGTTCTATGAAAAATGAAGGAAACTAGGGTAGAATTTAGGTGAGGTTTGGGAGACCTATAGGGCATGGATCAGATGGAGTGTGTGGTTCCTGGTAAGCTAGCCTACTGCTGGAAGAGATCTGCTGCATAGAAACTGACAGTCAACCAAGAAAATCAAGCAACCAATGAAATGAGTGCATCCTAGGAAAAATAGAGTTTTACATTAAAATGGCCTAAACTATGATGTATAGAAGGGAATGCTGGGAAATGATGTAAGAAAGGAAAGAATGAAAAAGGAATATTGTAAATTAGGAAGTGAACATGATAAAGAAGATCTAAAGCAAAGCAAAACTGTACTATCAACCTACTAGAGAGGTGTGAACACTAAAAGTCCTAAGAACGAGGAAAACCTATGTTTTGGGGGAAACAAGAGATTCCTTGCCTCAAATCATGGTCCCAGAGGGAGGAAGAGAGGCCAAGGCACTATTGCTAGCCTTTTCAATATTCTCTGATCACTTCTTAACCTGCTGCAGAAAGCACAAATGGAAGCAAGCTACTAAATCATCAAAAACAACCTATTCTTAACCATAAGAGAAATACATCTAACAAAAAACTAATCTACAAATTGAAGTAAAGCATACAAATACAAGTAAAGATAATCTTGGCTGCTTGGATTAGGCCCTAATGCAAGATCTTGAGCCCTCTGAGGTAACTCAGTGCTAGTTCAAAAAGGATTCCATCTTCATTATCAAAAAATAGCAAGATTACATAAAACTATCATAAAATAGTAAGCTCGAAATTTGAGCAGAGTTTAAACAAGCAAAAAAAAGTCAACCCTAGTGAGGCCCTAGGACTCTCTACTTATACATCTAAAACTACCAACATCTTCCTTAAAATTAGGGAGGCTTGGCCCCCAAAACTTGAGATAAATATCAATCATCTTCCACTTGCTTGGCTGCCTTCTAGTGCATGATTTAGCCCTTGCACTCTGAGCTGAATGAAGGGGAATTCAAAGTGAGGAGAAATAAATGAGGGGGATTCCCCCCTATAAGTCCTCTCCTCTGTCTACTTCAAGTTATTGCTACAGTTTGACCACTAGATCCTTGACTTTGACCTCAAAATCCATCAATAATCTGCATTAAATACATGTTAGACCACATGGCATAATAACTAACTCAACTCACCCTATAAGCATAAATATAATCAGGAAATCGTACAATAAGCTAAGAGAATGGTTGATTTGACTAGGTTAGGTGGTAAAATGTGTGCATATAATTACCCATTTATGAGGCTCATCATCACCCCCCTACTGAGGGTGTTTCTCATCCTCTGAGCAACCTTGTCAATCTCTTGGTCTTTCATTGCCCTAGTGGCCTTCCTAGCATTTCGAGCTTCTGATGTGGTCTGCTCATGTTCTCCATAAAATCCTGCCTTTCTGTCTATGTCCTTCCACTGCTCCTTCTCTTCTTCTTCTCTTCTCCCTTCCAACATGACTAATATGAGTGGAGGACTCAATTTGATGCCAATCCAGTTGACCTTCAGCCTTTGCATGGAGTGCTTGTACATTGGCACTCTTTTCAATGCCTCCTTCAGCCTCATGAGGGAATGGTATTCTATGATCTGCAAGCTGTGGGGTAGGGTGTTCCATCTTCTCATGCATGGATGCACACAGTCATCCCCAAGTAGCCTAAGAATATCTTCAAAGTGTGCAATGGCTTGTTCCTGATTGGCTAGATATTTAGGGGCAGTCTAAGGGTCATTGGCAAGCAGGTTCTATGTGCTGATGAGTGCCATAGGATCTGATGGCTCAGCTATTATCATCAATGGTTCATTCTACTCTTTTATTAACAATCTTTTCATTTCTGTTACCCTCAATTCTTCATGGTTCATCCATGATGCCATGGCCATTAATTGTAGATTCCCTAGCTTGGCATTGGGGTCCCACACATTTAGGTCTCTGAGGACCATGTTGTGTAGATAGAACTCTGCCATCTTTGCTTTTTCCTTGGAGGTTCTTTGTTCACACAAATCCATGAACTACCTGTAGTCTTGGAAAGGCATTATGCCTCTTTGTGCTAAAGTTTTTATTTGGAATGGAAGCCTTTGATCCTTCAGATAGAGGCCATAAGATTTAGCTGGTGTTCTACACTGTAATGCTTCTATGGATAAGCTGGCCATGTATTCCAAATGAGTCTCTTTTTCCTACAGCTACCTCCTTAGTAATTCATTCTCATTCTCAAGGTGGCTTCTTGTAATGGCTTCTCTGTCTCTGAGAGCACTCAATTCCCTACCGATTTCCCTGAGTTTGTCTTCCATGTGCCCAATATCCTCAACTCCTTTGGACTTGGCTATCTACATCCACCTATGCGTTCTCACTGTCTCTTTTTCCAATTCGAAAAACAATGGAATTGCAAATTTCTGTGGGATTATCTTGCCTCCCTCAAATAGTCTGTAATAGGAGCCAAGATTAGGCTAGGGATCTGGTTCTTGTAGCTCTTGTGCTTCCTCTTTCACCTCTGGCTATCCTCTTTTCTTTTCCTCAAGTTTTTGTGTCTCCTGTAGTTTAGACAGTGTCTCCTGTAGGACTGTTTTAGCCTCCTGTAGGTCTGGTTTGGGGTCCTGTAGAACTGTCTTTCCTTTCCATGTAGAGGATCTTGTAGTCCTCCTTTCATAGGTTATGGGCGTCTTGGAAGGAGATTCTTTCACCTTGGTAGATGGTGAATCTTCAATGTTAATGGGAGTCTTTGATGAGGGCCGAGGTTTGCCTGTTTTAATTCTGGTACTCTTCCTTGCCCTAAAATACATGGAGGTTTTTCTTTTCCTCTTCTGCTTCTGCTTGACTGGTGTACTGAGGGTATTGAGGGCAGCTGCTGCTTCTCTTTCCAATGTTTCATGGGACTCTTATGTTTTCTCTGCCCTCTCTGCCTCCTTTTCTCCCTCTTCCGTCTCTTTTTCCTCCTCCTACTCTGTCTCCTTCTCTACCTCTTGTTCTGTCTCTTCAACTCTCCCCTCCTCTATTTATTTTCTTTCCTCCTTCCTCTCTTCCTCTGCTATGTCTGATCCAGGCGGATGTTGGTGGCCACCCAGCTATCCCATCTGGACCCCCACAACTGTCCCTTTCAATTTTTCAGTTTCCTTAATTATAGTGCAGTTTACTATTTTTAGCAGTTTTTCGGGTCCTAAAGTTTCGGAGTCGTTTTGAGGCCCTAAACGACGTTTTTTGGGAAATCTACAGCCAGCGATTTTTCTGTCAAAAAACTGTCTTTTTCGTCATAGTCCTCGAAAAGATCTTTCCAACGGGCTATCATGTGCGTAAAACGGAGATAATAAGACCAATTCGCAACCCTGGGAAGTTGATGTACCAACTTACCCAAAAATGGGGCCCACAATTTGGCGTTTCATCTTCTAGGGTTAGGTTTTGGAATGTGAAGGGTTTTCCATTGTTTCTCAACAATAAATAGGCCTTCAAGCCTCATTGTAACACAATTCAGAACAATTCAGAGGCATGTAGCCACACATCTCTTCTCAGAGATAAGCTACCATCGCCCTAGCTGGTTTATTTCCACTACTATTTTAAATAAAAGTTTCTTTGTGGTTTTGTTTATTGGGCATTCTCCTTATTTTTCTTCTGGCAATTCAAGTTTTCAGATCTTGGGGGACTCTACCCCAAGATCCATTCAATCTTTCAGATCTTGAGGGTCTCTCCCCCCAAGATCCATTTCAATCTTTTAGATCTTGGGGGCCTCCTCCCAAGATCCGGATTAGTGGTATCGGAGCGGTCTACTTTTTCTCTGTTTTTCTTTGCATGTCCCGAACGAGGTCGGGATATAAGGAGTTAGGGCTTGAACTGGTCGAACCTTTGCAAGACCAGCCTCGCAAATCTCGACGACCTCCCATGGCGGATGAGAAGAAAGACGAGGGGGCAGGAGATCCTATCAAAATCTTGCTCGAAGAAGCGCTCGAGCGACAAAGGAACGCGATGATGGACAACTTTGCACAGATCCTTCAGCGGCTACCGAGAGGCGACGCATCGGCTTCCAACAGCTACTCTGGAAACACCACGCCCTTTAAGGTAAAAGTTAATTTTGAAATCCCCATGTTCGAGGGTCAAATAGACGCGGATGCCGTAGATAAATGGTTAAATCTGCTAGAGGGTTATTTTTCTATTCATGAATTTTCAAGTCGGGAAAAGATTATTTTCGCTCTTCTCAAAGCAGCCCCCCACGTCAAGGACTGGTGGGAAACGTACTGCGAGCATAAGGATGAAAGTACAGGCTCACTGTTTTCAGCCACACCCACTTGGAATGATTCCGGGATGCCATCAAGGAGCAGTACTACCCTGTCAAAAGCTATGAGGACAAATACATCAAATGGACCACACTGCGGCAGGGACGAGACCAAGATGTGCCGGAGTTCACAAACATTTTTCATACCCTTCGCACACAATTGGGTATCAAAGATTCTGAGCTGCATCTGGTACTCAAATATCGCGGCTACCTACACAGATACATCCAGGAAGAGATGGAGTTCTTGAACATCTCCTCACTCGGCACAGCATACTGATACGCTGTCAAAATCGAGCAAAAGTTCAAACAGAAGAAGCGAGACTTTGGATCTGCAAATCCGAAGCCCAAAGGACAAAGCCAAGGCGGGGTGACCCAAGACAACCCCTCGAAGCCGCAAGAACAGAACACCACCATGAAGCCGAAGAAGGACATAGGAAAGTGGTGTGAGTTCCACAAGAGTCCCACTCATAACACAAGTGAGTGCCGGACCAAGCAATCGCTGGTGGCCAAGTTGAAGGCTTTCGAATCAGATGCATGTTCCGACCCTGAGCCAGAACCTGACAAGGGGAATGGCAAAGGGAAGCAAATCATTGATGCGGATCCCAGTGCCATTGTTGCCACTACCAAGATCCAGAAGAATGAGCCCGAAGACCCAGAGGAGGGGGAGCGTCTTTTCCACTCATAGATGTGGGTGAAGGGTTCGCCACTGCAATTCATTGTCGACAGTGGCAGCCAAAAGAACCTTATTTCAGTAGAGGTCGTGAAGCGGTTGGGCCTACCGACTACACCACACCCACAATCGTACAGTATCGGGTGGCTTCATGAAGGACGAGATCTCAAAGTTCACCAGCAGTGCCGCCTTCCCTACAGCATCAAGCCCTTCATAGATGAGGTATTGTGTGATGTTACACCTATGGATGTTTGCAATGTACTATTAGGCCAGCCATACTTGTGGAGGCGACATGCTGTGTATGAGTCAAGGCCTCGCGTTGTCATTATTTCTTTGGATAATTCATTATACAGGATACCAGAGGTAGCCCCACCTACCACCACCTCTTTGATCACTGCCAAGAAAGGAAGCAAGCTCATCTCCCAGACTAGGAAATTCATTTTCTGTCTGGTTCGCTCCCAAAGTAAGGGGAAGATTGTTGCTACATCCATGACCCCCGCAAAGGATTCCTCCACACAGCAGCAGTAGCAAAGGGATACAATCATGAGAGAACATAGGAACAACTTCTCCTCACCCATAGGGGTACCACACAAGCTTCAAGTGGGCAACAAAGTTTGGTTACATCTGCAGAAAGAACACCTTACCAGAACCCATCAGAAACTCAGACCACTCCGACATGGTTCTTACACTAGTACCAAGGCTACGGGAAACAATGCTTGGAAGCACAACATTCCTCCATTCCTTCACTCGCACCGAGTGTTCAATGTGGACCGTCGTTGACCATGCTTCCCACCATTTCTGGACACATCAGAGATTGCAGAACAGCTCACCAGAGACCCAGCTCAGCAGAAGTTTCCTCATCTCAGGGAGGAACTCAACGGAATGGGGACCATTGCTTCCTAAGGGGCGAGGAATGATCCAGGTGGATGTTGGTGGCCACCCACCTATCCCATATGGACCCCCACAACTGTCCCTTTCAATGTTTCAGTTTCCTTAATTATAACGCAGTTTACTATTTTTAGCAGTTTTTCGGGTCCTAAACTTCCGGAGTCGTTTTGAGGCCCTAAACGACGTTTTTTGGGAAATCTACCACCAGCGATTTCTCTATCAAAAAATCATCTTTTTCGTCATAGTCCTCGGAAAGATCTTTCCAACGGGCTATCATGCGCGTCAAACGGAGATAATACGACCAATTCGCAACCCCGGGAAGTTGATGTACCAACTTACCCAAAAATGGGGCCCACAATTTGGCTTTTCATCTTCTAGGTTTAGGTTTTGGAATGTGAAGGGTTTTCCATTGTTTCTCAACAATATATAGGCCTTCAAGCCTCATTGTAACATAATTCAGAACAATTCAAAGGCATGTAGCCACAGATCTCTTCTCAAAGATAAGCTACCATCGCCCTAGCTGGTTTATTTCCATTTCTGGTTGTAACCATATTTCAGTATTTTTCATTAATGAAATGAAGTATTATTTCCGCTGCATCTTTGTGTATATGGTTATCTCTGTAATTTGTTGCACTCCTGTTTAAATCCAGATCAATGTCACCACTGGCTTCATCTTCTCCTCCTTACTGTTCTCCCTCCTCACTAAGAGCAGAACTGATATCATAGGTTAATGTGTTGATGTCATCCTCAGCTATCATATTTCTGAAAACTTCCCATGCTATAGGGATTGTAAGGTTATGGATGGCTTCTTCTACTAGGATCTTGATTAGGCCATGGTGAGCTAGCTGTTGTGAATTTCCTTTTTGTACCTTGGTGCTAGAGTCAATGAGGGACTGAAGGAGAAAGTAAGGGATATTGAGCTTTTTATGTGCTAGGGTATCCATGCCATATCTCAATTCTTGGAGGATTCTGAAATGATATCCATAAACAATGTTGTGCCTCCCTTCACAAGAAATGTATTTGATCACTTGGTAGCTAACCTCATCCCAGGGATATGGTACATTAGCCCTACTAATTCCATTTTTGTCTTCAACAGGGGTTTCATTATCTTGGAGAAATTTCCTCTTGGCAGCCTGGCCAATTATTTTCTCATCTTTACTCCAAGGCAGCCCAAGAGGAAGGGTAGTGACCCTACCGATGAATTTAGGGGTTATTTCAATGGAGAGGACTCTAATGGTTATAGTAGCATGAGATATTGTGTGAGGGACTAGAGAGAGCAAATTCATGAGCAATTTCATCATCAAACCCTCTAAACTTCTCAAAGAAATTCATCGAGATTGCCCTTGTAAATATTTCCACCACTTGAGAATGTGCATGGAGTCTAGTGGAGTTAGTGGGATCTTTTCTCATAAACCCCCCTGTCATACTACCTATAATTCTTTTGAAAAACTAGATATGGAGGTGGAGACAAAGAATTTTGAGTGAAATAGAAAAACAGAGGGGACTATGTTTTTCTTTTTAAAAAATAGATTTTTTTATTTCTTTTGTATTTCTACCCTCTTAAAGACTCATTATATCTTCAATTTGGGACCAACTCTTTCACATTTTGATATTAAACAGAGGGCATTGATGAACCCTACCTCTTCAATCTGAAATTCATGCCAAAAATCACGTTTCCTCCCTTCAAATGACTCACTGCCCCTCCTATAGAAGCTCGTTGTCCCTCCTGTAGATTTCTTGTAGGTGCTCCTATAGAAAATGACGAGAGAAAAAATATGGAGAAAATCGATGGAGAATGGTGGATACGAGGCTGTGGGAGCATAAGAAGACTATTGTGTGGCTGAGTTACAAGGAGAAATTGAAGAAAAGGTGGTGAGAATGCGTGGGGAGGAGTGCTCATTACCTTTTATGGTTGTTTTCGGTTATGAGTGCTAAGCTGACAAGGTATACGTTGCCTAAATTAGGACCGTTTGTCCCCACCTGCTTGGTCATCATGATCCCCCTCGTAATCATCCCCTCATTACTGCATCGAAGTTAACTCTTCCTCTCACTACTTGTCCTTCGCATTTTTTGCTTGAGTTGACTGTGCGCATGTGTAGCTGATATCTCAGTTAAGTGGAGTCAACTAAATGAAGGTGGCCAAGTTAATTGGCCACCTTTCCCTCTTTCGATTTCAACCATCTCGTTTCCTTTGTATGATTCCTAATTACACAAACGGAGATAAAGGAGTGACTTAGCTACTTACCTGTAATCCAAGTGTATTTGCTGCCATTGATTTTGAGGTGTTGTGGCTTTCTCCGCTGCATGCCTTCATTTTCCTTCCTGCATGTTCTCTCTGCTTGCTGATGTGTTGTTGTGTGTTTTACAAGTTCTTCTTTTGCTGGAGCTGAGCTGCATGTGCCTTTTCAACATTCAGATGTGCTATCCCTTTCTGCTGGTGCTAGACTTCTATGGGATCAGCTGCTATAGGAATTCCTACAGGAGCTCCTGTAGCTGCTTCTCCCCTTCAAACTTTAGTTATTTCCCTGTCCTTGGAGCTCGAGAATGATGCCAGAGGTGGATATGAATGATGGAGGGATAGTAGGTAAGCTTTAGGTAAAGTTAATGCTGCCTTTTCCTCCTTTTATTTTTTATTTTTTTTTAAAACTGAAAAACTATTTTTCTGTGCTTTTTCTTGGAAAGGAAAAAAAATAATAATGATGCTTGGAGTGTGATGTAGGCTCCGAAATTATGGAAAGGAGGTTTGAAGATGGTAAGAGGGATTATAGGTTCCTCATGAAGCTTCTCTTGTCCCTCAAACTACCTCCTGTAGACAATTTTGGCTCTCTGTAATTCCTACAGGAGCCTCCTATAGAAAAAACAGAGCCTCCTGTAGAAAACACAGTTATGGAAGAAGAGGTATAGTGGGGTGAAAGAGATGCCAAAAATGATGGAGGAAGGTGTGGAGAAGATGAGATGGAAGCTAATATGAATGTCAGGGTCCCCTTGGCACTTTCTTCTGCTCCCTGTAGTCCTCCTGCAAACCTGGAATGCAATAAAAATTCATTTGTTCTCTCTCTCTTTTTTTTTTTGAAAAAAACTAGGGCACCTTACAGAGGTTTTCACCTTAATTGCCTGCCCTGGGTGCCTCCAAGGGAGGTTTTCACCGAGGGATCTTATTCTTTTCCCTTTTTTCATGACATCACTGGGCCGCCTTAGAAGAGGTTTTCAACCCAATGATGGGACTCAAGTGCCTCATGGAGGCTTTCGCTTGACTCCTTATTTTTTCTCCTTTTTCTTTAGTGAGTGGGTGAAGTGGAAGCTAAGACATTCTCCACTACCATCACTGTTTTATTCAAATCTTCAATAAACTCTCACTTGGAGAGGGGTTTCTTGTAGACTTTCAACCAATGTCCATTGACAAGCATGGGATGGCTTCATCATCAATGGTTCTGATTAGAACTGAACCATTGTCATTGCATTTCTCCACAGTGTAGGGTCCCAACCATCTTGTCCTCAGCTTGCCTTTGAAATCCTTGTATCTTGAATCATAGAGTAGTGCCCAATATCCCTCTTGGAATTGCTTCTCCCTGATATTTCTATCATGCCATATCTTTCTCTGAAGCTGATCTACCTCTATATGGAGAAGGGCTTTCAATCTGTATTCATCCAATCCATTGAGCTAAAGTAATCTCTCCTTCTGTGCATGGCTGAGGTCTAGGTCTAGCTGAGCTACCATCCTTAGGGTATTGAATTCAAACCCTATTGAAATAAAAGAATTCTTCCCATAGACAAGTTCATAGGGTGTGAATCCAGTGGTGGTCTTCCATGTTGTGTTGTAGGCCCAAGTGGCCTCAACTAATCTATCCACCCAATATTTTGTGCTGCTGCTCACTGCCTTGGTTAGGATCCCTTCCAATGCTATATTAGTGATCTCCACTTGCCCATTGGCTTATGGATGGTAAGGAGTGGAAGTCTTGTGCTTGATCTTATGATGTGTGAGTAGGTCTTCCCAAATTCCCCTAAGCAGGACCAACTTCAGAGACTTAGGGTCAAGTGTACACCTGGCCCTTTTGTAACTGAGGCGGAACCTCTCTTCATAGTCTTCCAGGGACTCATCACTTCTTATGGTCATTCAGAAGATTTCTTCTTCAGTATATTTTGACCTACAATAGTCTCAATAATTGTTGTTAAAGGCCTGCTACATGTGAGCCCAAGTTGTGATGCTATTGCCAGGTAATCCCATGAACCAACACAGTGTTGTGTCCTTGAGAGTAGAAGGGAACAATTTCAACTTTTCCTCGTCTTCTGCATAGTCATAAGTTCGACAGATGACAACAATCTCAAACAAGAAGGTGTCAGGATCTTATGTAGTCAGACCATGGAAGTGAGGTAGTGTTGAAGGACTTATATTCTTCATTTTGGTGTCCCCATCGGTCTCCCAAATGGGGAAGGTACCCTCTATTCTCTCTCTATTTCCCCTAGCATTTCTGTTTTCAGCCATTGGCTCTAGAGAAATGTTTTCTTCTTCTTCTTCCCGTATAGGTTCTTCAAATATGTCTAGATGTTCACCTAAATGTTTTCTTGATTGCAGCCACCAAAGAGGAGACAAGGTTGGCTATGTGACGTAGTGGGGGTGTTGGGCAAAATTTTTCCTAAGTTATCTCTACTCCTACGAGGCATGAAAGGAAATATTTTTGGTTGGTTTTTTATTTCTTTTTCCCCACAATGAAAATACCTACATAAACTAAAATTGTGATTGAACAAAACAAAGTGCAACTAGCTGAAATGAACTTGCTGAATGGAAATTTGCAGAATTGAAAAGGAAAGCAAGGGAATACAGAACTGAAAGAAAATAAATGAATAGTAAACTTTTTCCGAAATAAACTATTAGCAGAATGTTGCAATATGAAATAGAGAAAGCAGTAATCACAAAATACTCTGATTACTGCTAATAGTTTATCTTGGTAGAAGTGGTGAGCACCAGTATTACAATAAGAATGTTGCAACTCCTAGGCTACCAACTTTACTTTTATCAACCTGGTAGTTCATAACAAACTTGGAAGCGTCCGTGCTATATGCACAAGTAATAGTTCTCACTACAGGTTGTCACTTGGTCAGCTGGTACGAGATCACTAGGAGCTCAAGCCAACTTCTGTAGATTTCAGAAGAAGCTCTATGTGTGATGAAAGGAAAGAAAGATTACTCTACATATGCTATTCTGATTGTAGAAAGGAGAAAGACTGGAATGTAAACCAAAACCTAGTAAACCCTAATTAACAAGCTAATTCTACTTTTGCCAAAAACACTATGAAAACCATGAAAGAAATGCCATTACCTACTCAAGGAAGTAAACAACATCTAACCATGCTATTTCTAGAAGTAAATAAGCGAAAAAACATATTTTTGGATTTTTATGTGTTTTTATGTGAATTTAACATGCATCTAATTTATTGTGTGTGAGTGTGGCAGTGAACACGTGGCGTTAGAGGGAGGTTTTGGAGCTTGGGAGGATGTAGGATGGTGTGAATGGGTCCTAGGAGGTCTTAGATAGCCTTCTGGAGGCTTTTCCCACACTTAGACATCAAAAGAAAGCCTACAGGAAAAAATATAGGAGGACACAGGAAAACTACAGGAGGAAAATAGGGAAACTATAGGAGGTCTACACGAGGAGGCCGAGAGAAATTTTCGCTATTTTGAGGGTGTGAGAGTGGGTGGAAAATGTGGATGAAGGTTTTAATGAGGTGTTAGGGTGCCTAAGGTATACCATGAATCACCAAGAGAGACAAATATGATTGGTTTTGCTCAAGGACAGAGGAAGAAGTTCTATGAAAAATGAAGGAAACTAAGGCAGAATTGAGGTGAGGTTTGGGAGACCTATAGGGCATGGATCATATGGAGGGTGTGATTGCTGGTAAGCTAGCCTACTACTGGAAGATTTCTATTGCATAGAAACTAACAGTCAACCAAGAAAATCAAGCAACCAATGAAATGAGTGCATCCTAGGAAAAACAGAGTTTTGCATTAAAATGGCCTAAACTATGATGTATAGAAGGAAATGTTGTGAAATGATGTAAGAGAGGAAAGCATGCGAAAGAAATATTGCAAATCAGGAAGCGAACGTGATAAATAAGATCTAAAGCAAAGTAAAAATGGACTATCAACCTACTAGAGAGCTGCAAACACTAGAAGTCCCAGGAATGAGGAAAATCTGTGTTTTTGGGGCAGCAAAAGAGTCTTTGCCTCAAATCATGGTCCCAGAGAGAGGAAGAGAGGCCAAGGAACTATTTCTAGCCTTTTGAATTTTTTTTGATCACTTCTTAATCTGCTACAGAAAGCACAAATGGAACAAAGCTACTAAATCATCAAAAGCAACCTATTCTTAACCATAAGAGAAATACATCTAACAACAAACTAATCTACAAACTGAAGTAAAGCATACAAATACAAGTAAAGAGAAGATTGGCTACTTGGATTGGGCCCTAACCCAAGAGCTTCAACCCTCTAAGGTAACTTAGTGCTAGCTGAAAAAGGATTCCATCTTCATTATCAAAAAATAGCAAGATTACATAAAACTATCATAAAATAGTAAGCTCGAAATTTGAGCAGAGTTTACACAATAAAAAAATGTCAACTCTAGTGAGATCCTAGGCCTCTCTACTTATACATCTAAAGCTACCAATAGCTTCCTTAAAATCAGGGAGGCTTGGCTCCCAAAACACGAGATAACTATCAATCATCTTCCACTTGCCCGGCTACCTTGTAGTGCATGATTCGACTGCTTGTACTCCAAGCTGAATGAAGGGGAATTCAAAGTAAGGAGAAATAAATGAGGGGTATTCCCTCCTATAAGTCCTCTCCTCTGTCTACTTCGAGTTATTGCTGCAGTTTGACCACTAGATCCTTGACTTTGACCTTGAAATCCATCAATAATCTGTATTAACTACATGTTAGACCACATGGCATAATAACTAACTCAACTCACCTTATAAGCATAAATATAATTAGAAAATCATACAATAAGCTAAGAGAATGGTTGATTTGACTAGGTTAGGAGGTAAAATGAGCCCATATAATTACCCATTTATGAGGGTCATCATAACCAACATAAAATGATATAAATATCAGAGATATGAAATCCATTAAATCCACATAAAAATCAGTGAAAAATTAAGAGAACTTAGCTTTTATTAATGACAGGTAAATCTGACCAAGTTCAAGACTTCCACGTGCCACCTGACCATAGACATGGCTGAACCAAATCTCTCTTTCTGTCAGTCACTCCCATACCATTTTCTAAGAATGAAAGTGGGATCTCATTGACCAACCAATCCAAAATTAATCAAGGGAATCTATAGGTTAAACCACCTCCACCCTCATCCAACCGTGATCACACCAAAGTTGATGTTTTGATCATAACCGAATAGGCCATGGAATGTCATCCGAATTCCATCACTATAATTGAGGGTTTTTCCGTCTCCTTATCTCTTAGGCTTTACCGCAATCCAAACCCAGATCACTGGGCCCTAAACAAAGACTTCTCCCTCAGGCTTTACCGTGTATCCAACCAAAACTTGTCAATGGACTCCTAGGCCTTTGGGAGTGAACCTTGAGACCACCTTTGCCTCTAGATTATGAAATTCATCCAACAATTCCAAAGTTCCAAAACTGAAGTAAACATCCCAACATACCATGGCATTCGGAAAAAGGCTGGCTAGGCCTACTAAGAAACTAAAAGAGTGTTTTATGTTACCCATTTAAATCATTTAAATGGAATGAGGGATGGAATTTTAGGGGAGTGTCAAAGGGAATTTTGTTGGTATTTGACTTGTGCGATTTTTTTATGTTTGTTTCTCAAGATGTGTTTGGAACTATACAAATCATATTATTGATTGATTTTTAAGACACATAAATTGGAAACCAAATCCAATTGTATATTAAATATTGATCTTAATGAATGATGTACAATGTGTATATATTAATACATAAAAGAAATCATTGAATCATTTTCTGGGTCTTCTTGGACTCTAATAACCAATAACCCTAACACAAACTAACCCAGCCTTAATCCCAACAATTATCTATATAACATTCTCCCCTTAATTTGAAGTGATGTATCAAAGTCCAAGAATGAGAGCTCAAAATGAAAAAATGCATCTCAACCAAGAGATGAATGTCTCTCAAAAATGGTTTTTAAGGATGACCACAAACCAATGTGGGAGAAGTTAAGGTCTCAACCAACACCAACTCTGGATCCTTCATAGCAGTTCTCAAAACAACCAAAATCGTGGTTTTATGGTGACCACTAACTCAAGGACTATCAATATATTTCCTCAAACAATTCTGAATCTGGAAGTTCTCATTCAAAAAAAACTTATTCAACAAAAAATGAAGTCTCTCTGGCTACCAATATGGCTCTAACTAGTGCATGTTGTGGCTTAGGCTCAGTTGTGGATCACTGACTTAGGCTCGCTTCGCAAATATTTGAACATGTAGTAGACCATAAACAACTCTATCATTTCCCCCCCTGTCGAATACATGGTGAGAAGATGAAGTACTCTTTATCACTGGAAGGCTAGTCAACACTCTCAAACATATCTTGTGGTATGACCTATAAATTTTCTTGCCTATTTTCAACCAATCCCAAGAAGCAATTCATCTGAAATTTAGTTTCTCTCTTGCAGTAGTCTTATTTCTAGAACATTTGTTTGAATATTGATTTTTCTGTCCACAATTCTCACTTGGGTGAAGATCAAAACATCGATCTTTTACATGTCCAACTCTATTACACTTTTGAAATCGATCAAGTTGTTCTAGAACAACACCATCCATAAATCCAACACTTTGAAATTGTAGAGATTTAGAAAAATCAAAAAGATGAAAAGATACATCCAAGACATATTTGTTCAATCCCAAATCAGTTTTTTGTTTTCTATGCGTAATCTCTTCCCATTGTCTTATAAAAGTTTCGGAAACGATGAGCTTCACATATGTATTCAAATGACTCTTACATACACTTGATTTAACATGACTTTCCACTCCACCCAAATTTTACCCTAAAATGGTTTGGTCCATCCTTGACTGTAGATTAGAATCTGGCTCAAACAAATTTTTGTTCTAAATAAACACTAGTTGAGAATCACAATTTTTCTTCTAAAGTTCGTCTCACTGAAACTATGACTCTAGCTTCAAGAATTCAATTTTTATTTGAGCATTTTGCAAACATGTTGATATGTCAGATAGTGTTCCATTGTTGATTTGGACATTTTTGTAGACAATGGACAACATTAGATTTCTTAACAAATGTAATAAATCATTGAATTTGGCCATTTTTTCACTCAGAATGCACCCAATATAAGAAAATTTACAATGATTTAATGGGGTCTCGGGCTCAACCAAAAATGCACTCGTTTTACAAAGTCATTTTAAAGCATAAATCCCAACTTCATAATCACGTTTTTATGACTAATACTAAATCATAATGGTTTCTTCACACTCATAACATAACATTCAACGTAAAGAGAAACCATAATAAAATGGTTTACGAACTCTTCTCAAACATTTTTACAATGCTCAAGAATTCAGTCAAATCTTCTTCATACACATGTTATCTTAGTATAAGATACAATTATCATGGCCTTATCCATTTGTATTCACTAAATACATACCTTATCCAACTGTTTCTCCAACAAATGACCTTTGTAATCTCTACTTGCATGGAGGTTGTGATGTCAACGATCACTTCTGCATTGATGCTGATCCATGGAGGACTTTTATATAAACTCCTCCTTCAGAAAGTCGTTCTGCCTCAATGTTTGATTTCTTGTTTGAATACAATAAGTGATTGCATATTCTTTTCGTTAATTATAAAAAATTCCTCAACATGCTTCTAAGAATATCAAGCTAAGCCTTTGGAATACCATTCAAGCATTTACTCAGGGTTAATGGCAGTGAAGATATTTACATAAATACAGAACGACTGTGATATCTGCACATTTTGATTTATAATTTTGAAACTCTCTGTATGATGCTTACCATAGGGATCAGATGAAGAACCATCACAAACTATTTTTAAGAATTAATTTAAGTTGTGATCATAGAGAGACAATACTCACCAGACAATATTGCAAGCTCTATATGATGACATTTGAAATGAAATTTTGCGAGGAAAACAAAAGAGGGAGTTTTCATCATCGAGTTCTAAGAGGTGGACTATCATTCAATGATCTATGCATCTAGTTGGCTGATGTTCATGCAGACAGATACAAAACTGCAACATTAAACAAGTGTATATTGGGTCTCCTCACCGTGTCAATTCTTTGTTCTATTCTCTCTGGTTTCTTTCATTAACAGTGTCATTTTTCTCCTCTCGACATTTTCCAAGTAGCATTCCATGTAGACATAAGTGATGCTGATTTGATGTGTTTTCAGTCATCTTAGAAAGTATCAGCTTTGTGGATGGTCTCCCTCTTGAATATGGTGAGCTCTAAATGTTCGAACAATAGTATCAGCCATAATTATATGGAGAAACTCTCAATCACTTGAAACTTGGAAAAATATTGAACGAAGGTACAAGTATGCTAAATTGACTTCCAAAATACACTAAGAAAACACAAACATGTTGTTGCATCCAAGGCTCAGACAGTAATCAGCTGACCTCCTCGCTTGACTTTGCAACATTCATATTCCTTACTCTTCTTTATCAATGCTCTATAAAAAGGCCACACAACGCTGGTTAATTTTATTAGACATAGCATATTAACCAAGCTCTCATTCAATAGAGAATTTTCCTGCTCTTATACCACTATAAGACACATAAATTGGAAACCATATTCAACTATATATTAAATATTGATCTCAATGAATGATGTAGAATGTGTACATATTAGTACATACAAGAAACTGTTGAATCAATTTTCAGGGCTTTTTGGATTCTAATAACCAATCACCCTAACAAATACTAACCCATCCTTAATCCTAAAGATTAGTTTTCTAACAAGATTACATGTTTCTAAAAACACCATTCATATCCATTCCCATTCAAGGAAATTTCCAATTTATATAATCGAAGGCAGTAGACTAGACATGTTACGGTGCTTGCAAGTTGCCACTATATACTAATTAATATCACCATGCCCATCCATCAACAATTTCGAGTCCCTTACATGTCACCGATTCACTTATATGTTGTTGAAATTTCATTCTTATCACCATTTTCTCATCTATTTTCGAAGTTCACATCAAAACGAAAGTGAAATACAAACAGACAAATCTGAGTTGCAAAAAAAATAATTTGGGCCCAGAAATCACTGGGCTGTTGGCTATGTTGAATAAATCAGGTGCAATTTAGAACCTTACTCAATCTGATCTGATGATTAATTAATTTTTAATTTAGTATATATATCCCAATTCCCCATCATCACATGCATGATCCATAAACCGCATGCCTGGAATTCCTACGGAATAAATTTACTACTTTTAACTATTTTATTTGAAAAGAAATATTTAATAAAGTAGCAGTTGTACCGTACCTTCAACGGATGGAATATCGTCCCAACAAGAACGTGCAAACTCCAGAGTACTATGAAATTGATGAAATCAAATGATTTGGTGAATGTTAAGGTGGATTATGGTGGTTTGATAGGAAATGCAAGTTGTATACTAAATATTTGGTTGATTTGGTTGATCCCTCTATGCTTACAATCATAAAATCCAATAATGAGAGGGTAAGGTTGCTAGCACGAAAATCTTCAAAAATAGAGGTATCCCTAGTGCCAAGTAACAGCGATTACTCATAGTATATGAGTAAGATCCCTTGCCATGTTCGCAGAGCCCAAGTGGACCAAGGCACTAGTCAGAGAAAAATAAACGTGAAATGGTATCAATGGAGATGAGTCGAGTCTCTTTCATATGTTGAAGGAGGATAAGATCCAATCTGTATGAATAAAGCCGATAGAGTAAAAGGGTTAAGTTATCCCGATTTGAATGAATTAAGTGGAGAACGCCATGAGGGTAGGGACTCTCAAAAAAACAAATTTTGCTTCTAACGACATGAAGAACGTGGTGAATGAATTGCAAAGACTAGGCCTTTTTGGATTTTCCAAAAGATAATTACAGAAGCTCTAAATTTAGTTACCATAGATTGTTAAAATTACTTACCATAAATTGTTAAAATGATTTGAAATAATTCATAGATGGTTAAAATAATTTGAAATAATTCTTTTGTAGAGTAATAATTGATCAGATTTATATTTCTTATATCCTTATATAAATAAATTTTCATTTTTCTTTGTGGTCTTTCAACTCTATCATTAAACATAAAGCTCTACCATGAAACATAAAAGAAATATTGAAACAATTCTTTTGTAGAGTAATAATTGATCAGATTTATATTTCTTATATGCTTATATGAATAATTTTTCATTTTTCTTTGTGGTCCTTGAACTCTATCATTAAGCATAAAGCTCTACCATTAAACATAAAATAAATATTGCAAGCCTTTGTTTGGAGATAACGCTACGGGAAGGATTCTTTTCATTTTCAGGTTGTAATATTTTAGTTCTTTACTTTAGCCTGACTTTATTTTAGCCTTGATTTGATGTATGTTTAAATTTTAAATTTAAATAGGATGAAAAACAAAAAAAAATAGGTATATTATTGTTAGATTTTTTTTAGTAATTTTGTTTTAAATAAAAAGTATTAATTCTTTGAAATAGCCTACACAAGTAGAGTAGAGAAGTTACTTTAAGAATATAATGAATTTTATTAAATATAAATAACAATAATTTTTTAAAATAGAATAAGTTTTATTAAATATATATCTCTATAATTTTTTAAATAATTAAGATTAGAAGAGAAGATTAGGAAAAAAAGAAATGTGTTATGTAAAAAGATATTTCGGAAATACTTAAGTTTAAATTTAAACAACATGTCGAGCCTTGCATGGTGGATTAGTATATTTCTCCATGTCATTTAAGTTTATTAAGCTTTTTGGTGTCTTATTATTATTTGAGTTTATTAAGATTTTTGATATCTTGACTAAAATTTGATGGGTTAAACTTCTTCTTACTTTGTTACTTAATTGCTCCATATCCATGCCAGTTATTAAGCTGTCTCCATCTTATTATTCAATTTTTGACTAAGATTTGATTTTCTATCAAATACAAAATATACACTTCCATCAACCATGTTGTTGCTTTTCGTCAAGCTAGAAATAGAAATTTGCTTATTTAAGTTTTGATTTTTCACTTTGCATAATCTTAATTTATTATTAATTTTTTTCCCTAAGATTAAAATAATAATTAAAATTCCTTATAAAAAAATATGAAATTTAAATTGATTTATCATATTATTCATAATTAAGATTTATTATATTATTCATAATTTAAAAAAATTAATTATTATGTTAGAAAATGATTATCAAGACTCATCCATACATATTATCATCCACCACTCACACATATTTACAACTAACATCTTCAAGAGTTCTATGTTTGTTGGGAATTTCTTATAATTCCAAACAAAAATGAACAAAACAGAACAGAGAATAATGCTCTGTTTTTTTTTTTTTTAACACAGAGAAAAACTAAAATTGTTTCTGAAGACAGAGTTTTACACACACAAAAGATTTCTGTTCATTAATGAGACTGACTGTTACAAAAAAAACATCTTCCTCTCACAGAGGGATTTCACCAATAGAACTGCTTCAGAGGCAGTAAAAAAAACTTCACTGTCTTTCCTGAAAATTTCTCTGTCTCAGTTTGCAAATTTACACTGCTGTGTGTAAAAATCCCTTCATTCACGATGCTACGTATTTCATTTCGTTTTCCTCTTACTTTCACACTTCTACTGCGTCTCACATTACATATTCAACAAAAAAAAAACAAAAATTATATTTTCACTTGTTACATATTTTCGCGCTGCTGCACTACCTTCCAACAACAAAAAAAATATATGATATTACATGGTTTTGTGCCGTGAAAAAAAACTTACATCCGTGAATTAAAACAAAAATAAAATTTTTACCTACATTTACCAACTGTAATGAATTCATATTAATTACTTCACGTGATGATATATATATTTTTTATTAACTCTATCATACGGCTCTCACAGGATTCGATTGGACCTGCGGGAGATGGTCCCCTAACATCTAAAGTGACCGCGTTGTACACGCAGCAATGAACCGTTGATCTTACCCTCAATAATCGGACGGCTGATGGTCAATCTCGCACAACCCTTTCTGCTGAACTTTAAGCGCCGGGGAAAGGTTGTTTTGGAAAGGACTGCTCAGACACGTGTCCATCGTTGAATATTCTTGCTGCCTCCCCAAGAAATACCACTGTTGCGTGAAAGCGGTGCGGGGAACTCCCATGGTAGTTTTCTGAAATAAATGCAGTGGAAATTACCATTCAACACTCCCCTTTAATTTCAACTACTGCGTTATCAATCATACCTAGACATTTCCTGAAAAACTCAAAACTTTTCTACCCCAATGGTTTGGTCAGAATGTTTGCAACCTGCTCCTGAGTTCTGCAGTGTACTAAAACAATTTCACCATTGTTTACCAATTCCCTGATGTAATGAAACTTTGTGTCAATGTGTTTCGTTCTCTTATGAAACACATAATTCTTGGATAATGCAATAGCTGAGCTATTGTCATAAAAAATCACAGTTCCTCTTGCTTGCTCTTGGCATAAACTTCTTAACATCCTTCTCATCCAAATTGCTTGACACGTTGCTGCTGTAGCTGACACATATTCTGCCTCTGCTGTAGACAATGCTACAATAGGTTGTTTTTTAGAAGCTCGTGAAATGGCTCCTGAACCCATGTGAAAAACATAACCGAATGTGATTTTCCTATTATCTACACTTCCAGTCCAATCACTATTATTGTATCCAATTAAATCTGAACATTCTGAAATAGTATATAAAATGCCAAACCTTTTAGTACCTTTAACATACCTCAGAATCCTTTTTGTTGCCTACCAATGTGCTTCTTTTGGCCTCTCCATGAATCTGGAAATCAAATTAACAGCATGCATTATATCCAGCCTAGTTGCAGTCAAATACATGAGGCTGTCAACTATGCTCTTGTACAAACTAGGATCAAAATCCTTGTTGTTTTCTTCTTTGCTGAGTTTTAATCCCATCACCGTGGGAGTGATTGCTACCTTGCTCTCCTACATATTAAATCTTTCCAACACTTCATTAACGTATTTTTCTTGTGAGATAAAAATCCCATTTCCATTTTGTTCTACTTCTATTCCTAAGAAGTATCTCAGCAAACCCATGTCAGTCATTTCAAATTCTTCTTTCATGACTGTTTTGAAATTTTCAATAAGATAATCATCATTACTTGTGAAAATAACATCATCAACATATAACACAACAATTAGTAATCTACCATCCTTTTCTTTGATGTAGAGAGTGGGTTCTCCCTCACACTTTTCAAATCCATTTTCCAGTAGATAAGAATCTATCCTACTCTACCACGCTCTTGGTGCTTACTTCAGCCCATAAAGAGATTTCTTCAATCTGCACACTTTGTGCTCTTGGCCTTTCTTTTCATACCCTAGAGGTTGTTCAATGTAAACCTCTTCCATTAACACTCCATTTAGGAATGCTAACTTCACGTCCATTTGGTAAAATTTCCACTTGTTTTGTGCTGCTATAGATAGCACTGCTCTCACGGTTTCCATTCTAGAAACCGGTGCAAAAGTTTCCTCATAGTCTCTCCCATACTGCTGCTTATATCCTTTGACAACCAGTCTTGCCTTGTGTCTTTCTATTTTGCCTTCAGTGTTACTCTTGATGTTGTAGACCCATTTAACTCCAATGACTTCTTTTCCTTTTGGTAGTTCAACTAAATCCCATGTATTGTTTCTTTCTATGGCATTGATCTCCTCATCTATAACTTCTATCCATTTCCTATCCTTAATTGCTTCCTTGAAATGAACAGGGTCATCAACATGACAATATAAAAGAAACAAAGAGTTCATACCTTCATTTGCTGCCTGTTGTTCATAAATGTCACTTAAATTTCTGAACTTCTTACCTCTTTCATTTGGTGTACAAGTGCTTGAAGAAGCACTTGAATTTCCTCCTTGTGGTATGCTTGGAGAAGCACTTTCATTTCTCCTCAAGGGTGTCTCTTGTTGCCTTTGTGTTGGTGCTACTGTTTGGGGATGTATTTCAGCCATCTCCTCATCATCTTCATCATGAGACAAAGAGTTTTTAACATTCACTGTTTTCTCTATGCTTCCATCCCAAGCTTCCTCCTCAATGAACTGAACATCTCTACTCACAATAAGCTTCTTGGTGGATGGGTTATACAACCTATAAGATTTGGATTCCTCACTGTATCCAATGAAAATACATTTCTCCCCTTTGTTGTCCAACTTCTTCCTTAGTTGATCTGGAATGTGTGCATAAGCCACACATCCAAAAACTTTCATGTGGGTGACTCCTTGCTTTGTCCCACTCCATGCTTCTTCCGGCACTCTGTTCATGACTGCTTTTGTAGGGCATCTATTCAAAATGTATGCTGCATAGTGTACAGCTTCAGCCCAATAATCATTTGGCAAATGCTTTGTCTTTAACATACTCCTCGTGATATCCATGATTGTCCTATTCTTCCTTTCGACAACTCCATTTTGCTGCGGAGTGTACCTACTAGTAAACTACTTATGAATTCCATTTTCTCTACAAAAACGTAGAAATTCCTTGGAGATATACTCACCTCCTCTATCAATTCTTAGAACTTTGATATGCAGCCCGCTTTGGTTTTCAACAAGTGTTTTGAAATTGCAAAATCTTTCAAACACTTCACTTTTGTTCTTCAGGAAGTAAACCCTAGTTTTTCTAGTAAAATCATCAATAAATGTTAGTATATAGTGGTTGCCTGCAAGTGATGGAGTTTGCATTGGTCCACATAAATCTGAGTGGATAATCTCTAAGGGTGCTTTTGCCCTTATACTTTTCCCAGATGGAAAACTTTCTCTGTGTTGTTTCCCCAAGATACAACCTTCACAAAGGTTGTTTGGTTTCTCTATCAATGGTAATCCTCTTACCATTCCTTTTCTATTCAACAAGTTAAGACCTCCAAAGTTGAGATGTCCAAATCTCAAGTGCCACAACTAATTTTCATCTTTTCGTTCACTTTGGAAAACCTCTTATGTCACTGCTGCTATTTCTTCTCCGTTTTTTAAATCTGCTTTCATTCTAAGAGGGAACATCCTGTTCCTTGTCATCTTCACTTCAACAATACATTGTTTGCTGGGTGTTTTATCCATGATGGTGCATACATCATCCACAAAGAAAGCATTGTACCCCTTTCGAACAAGCTATCCAATATTTAAGAGGTTACATTTCATTCTAGGAACATAATAAACATTTGATATGGTTTTCTTTCCACCTTTCTTTGTTAAGACATTTACTTCTCCTTTTCCCATAACAGAAACTTTATTATCAGTCCCTAGTGTGACTTGTGACTTCACACTCTGATCTAACATAGAAAATAGGGCTATGTTTCCTGTCATATGGTTACTGCAACCGGAGTCTAGAAACCATACATCTTCACTCTTTTCTTCAGCCATATTACAGGCTAAAAACAAATTATTTTGGCTGATATCTTCTCTAGTGAAATTTGCATTAGTTCTATTATTCATATCATGCTGCTTCTTCCTACATTCATTTGCATAATGCTCATATTTTTTACAATAGTGACATTGGACATTGGATTTATCATACATTTATCCTTGAGCATGATGTTGTCCACTTTGTTGACTGCTAGCTTGGCCTTGGTTCTGATTTGGATTGCTGCCTCTTCCTTGAGCATTTGCTGGATTGTTTCTTCCACCTCTTTTTTGGCTTCTGCCTCTTTCTCTCTTGTTTCCTCTGCCTTGACCTCTTCCTCTTCCAAAAGACATCTGGGTCTTAAAGGCATGTTCTAGAGACGAGTTTTCATTTCTACTCAATCTCTGCTCATGTGTTATCAGTGATGCATGTAGTTCATCAACTGAGAAGTTTGTGAGATCCTTTGTCACTTTTATGCTGGTGACAATCACATCGAACCTTGAGGGTAGGATCCTCAATAGTTTCTCCACAATCCTCCTTTCTTCAAGAATCTCTCCATGAGACCTTATCTGTATGACCAGACCAATCACATGTGTGAAGAATGAGTCAATATTATCTGACTCCTTCATGCAGAGTGTCTCAAAATCTCTCCTCAGCAACTGTAATTTTGCTATCTTCACTTTCTCCATGCCTTGATAGGCTATCTTGAGAGTTTCCCATACTTCTTTGGATCTCTTAGCTGCTGCTATCCTTGGAAACACACTCTCATGCACTGCTTGATACAAAAAGTAGAGGGCTTTAGAATCCTTCTTCTTATTGCTTTTCAACAGATCTTTCTCTGCCTGAGTTAAATTAATAAACTCATTTTCATCTGCTGGTTCTTCAAAACCATCCTCAACAAATTCCCATAACTCTTGGAAAGCAAGCAAAGCTTTCATAGTTATTGCCCAATTGTCATAGTTTTTCCCATTAAGTTGTGGGAGCTGAGTATTACAAATACCCATGCTAGTGCTGGCTCCAGCCATCCTTGCACTCTTAACTATGCTTCAAAATACTTGACTGTGTATTTAAAATAACTCACTGTCCTCAATAGTAACACAAAAGCTAACTTGAGAAATACCTTGGATTCTTTCTTGACTGAGTCTTCACTCTGTTGGAGAAACTGCTGCAGCAAGAAATCCTTCCTTCAGCTTCTTTGACACCTTCAAAGAGCCTGGACAAGCTTTGATGCCATGTTGGGAATTTATGATAATTCCAAACAAAAATGAACAGAACAGAATAGAGAATAATGCTCTGTTTGTTTGTTTTTTAACACAGAGAAAAACTAAAATTGTTTCTGAAGACAAAGTTTTACACAGACAAAAGATTTCTGTTCATTAATGAGACTGACTGTTACAAAAAAAACATCTTTCTCTCACAGAGGGATTTCACCAACAGAACTGCTTCAGACGCAGTGAAAAAACTTCACTCTTTCCTCAAAATTACTCTGTCTCAGTTTGCAAATTTACACTGCTGTGTGTAAAAATCTCTTCATTCAGGCTGCTGCGTATTTCATTTTGTTTTCCTCTTACTTTCACGCTTCTACTGCGTCTCACATTACATATTCAACAAAAAAAAACAAAAATTACATTTTCACTTGTTACGTACTTTCGCGCTGCACTACCTTCCAACAACAAAAAAAACATATGATATTACATGGTTTTGTGCCGTAAAAAAATACTTACATCAGTGAATTAAAACAAAAATAAATTTTTTACCTACATTTACCAACCCTAATGAATTCATATTAATTATTTCACGTGGTGATATATATACAATTGGTACCTCCCTAACGACATAGTCTTTGGCATCTGTACTTGATATCGGAAGTATCTTTATTCACAACTAACATGCTGCCAACTCTAAATAATTTCATGGTTGACAATGCTCCTTAGAATTTTTTATCTTCCACAGTCACTTATTTTAACCATCAACTCGCAAAGATAAAGAATCTTGCACGACCGCTGATGGCTAGAAAACTGGTGAGCATAACCAGCAATGTTTTTTTTTAATTGTTAAATATGCACTTGCAGCAGTGCTTGTTGTCTTCGGTCGTTCCTTGGTCAGTTAGGGCACTTCTGATTAGCCTTAGAGATTCGATTTGTTAACTTAGCCACTTGTGCATACCGAGATTGATTTATGAAACATTAGTTACAGCTCTCGGGGTAATGATGTGTATCTTATCTATCCCATTAAGGCAATTTGGTTTTATATTTATCAAAGTGGGTCACTAAAAATCATGTTTCTCTAACTGGTTTTCTACAGCATGGTAAAATGGAAAGGTAGACACGTTAATTAAAATCACCATATATTTATTTTAAATACAAATGATCAGAGATTTTTTTTTATTAAATTATATTTTTAATGTTAAATAGAGTATATATAAAATCAAATAAAATTTTTAATCAGAAAAAATTTAATTGTTTATATATATATAAAGTTGATATTGACAAAAATTAGTTATGATAGATGTTTAAATAGTTTATCTGAGTCTCTTGTTGAAATATGTTTAAAAAGTATAACATTTAAATATCACATTCACACGGCGAGAACGGACAACGCTGACAGAGGTTGCAGGAAGGTTCAGATGAGGGCTAGACCGCTCAGCTCTGCGGGGACAGCGTACCCCAGCTTGCAGACACGGGTTGGTCTTGGGGATCTCAACAGCAAACGAGATTTTGAACCCCAGAAAACGCCCTGAGCGGAATGGGGGAGCCAAGGGGGGGGGAGAGATCCCCTCCTTCAAAAATGTGGTAATGGGTGAGACCAGCAAAGAAGGAGAACAGCACACGGAGAAGGAAGGTTATGCCCCAGTAATGGGTAATCTGTGGCAGAAAAGAATGAGAGGTAAATGCCTACCTAGGGCTCAAAAACAACCAAGGTATGTGGTTCCCCACAACAAGCTGGAAGGGTATAACAGCTACATGAAAGACCATGCCATAATATGCCGTTTTGTTGGGTACTGGCCTTCTGAGCAGGAACTCTACAGATGGATTGACCAGCGATGGCGACCTAGGGGACAGGTAGATCTCAAACTTGGAGCCCAAGGTTTTTTCACAGCAATCTTCTCCAATATGGAAGATAAGGACAGGATCTTTGAGGAGGGACCATATTTCTTGAACAATGCAGGCCTGTTCATGAAATATTGGGAAGAGAGATACAATCCGGAAAAGGAGAAAATGCTTGATGCACCAGTCTGGGTCAGGTTGTTTGGGCTTCCTGATGAGTTCTGGGACCCTGAAATTCTGGAGGGAATAGGCAATTCGATTGGGAGCTTTGTTAAAATTGCAGAGGCTACGAAACGAGGTAAGTACAATGCTTATGCGAGAATCTGTGTTTACATAAATCTGGCAAATCCCCTCCCAGAAAATGTCGAAGTAGAGTATCATGATGAAATCTGGAAGCAGCCAGTGGATTACGAACATATCCCTTTTCGATGCCGCATCTGCCATGAATATGGCCATTTATACAGGCAATGTACTCTGAACAAAGAGGAAGAATCCAAGAAAAAACAGGAGGATCAACAGAGAAATGCTGAGAAAGGCTTTCAACAGGTAGTAAGGAAGAAACGACAGAACAAAGAGGCTCCAAAGACCCAACCTCAGGAAAAACCGAGCAAAATAAATAATCAAAACAAATTTCAGGTACTGCAGAGTGAAGATGAAGATTTTGAAATAAACCCGGAAGATGATGAGGACCCGGAAAATACCCCCATGGAAATAGCGGGAGAGGAGAAAGGTAAGGAAAAAGAAACAAATATAAGCAAAGCAAGCAGAGAAACACCAGAGGAGATGGCAACAGAAACAGAACTGGAATCTAAGATGGAAGTGGAAAACCCGTCTGAAAACGAAGCAGAAGAGGAGAAAATTATGAGAAGGTTACTCTAGGAATGGAAGTATCTGGATAGTAGGTTCATACCTGAAAAACAAAAATAGTTGTATAAGGAAGTTTTCAAGAAATATAAAGAGAAAAAAGGAGAGCCTCCGGATAAACCAACCATGACAGAAAGCGAACAGGGGAATGAAGATAAAGGAATGGGCAACTCTGGCAAAAATAGCAGGAAAAGAGGCCGAAAAACAATGAGTGAGACCATCCAGACGGTGGGAGAAATTTTGATAAACTCAGGTAAGGTGATACCTCTGTCGGAGGTATTCTTCCTCTCATATAAAAAGTTTTAAATGATAGTGATCAGTTGGAATATTAGGGGTTTGCATAGTAAAGGCAAACAGAGGTACCTGAAGGATAAGTTGAAAAAAGAGAAATCTAGTGTTATGATCTTACAGGAAACAAAGATTTTGATCCAGCAGCTTGAAGAAATAATAGAAAAAAGTAGGTTACAGTATCAAGTGATTGGACAAGATGCAATCGGTTCTGCAGGAGGTATTGCAGTCCTGTGGAACCCAAATGAAATCATCATAGAAAGCTGGTCCAGTATGAGCGGCATCCTCACTGGGCTAGGTAGGATAGTAGGAACCAAACATCAGGTGGTCATCTCAGGAGTCTACGGCCCTCCGACCCCTGGAAAAAAAGAGCAGTTCATAAACAGTTTCAAATCAGTCCGCAGACTTTACCCTGAAGCTGCTTGGATCATTGGGGGAGAATTTAACCTGATCAGATCCTTGGAAGAGAAGAGAGGAGGGACTAGAAGGAGGGATCACTTCATGGACAAATTCAATGATATGATAGCAGAACTTAGGCTTGTTAATGTCTAGACCATCAATGGGATCTACACGTGGAACAATAGAAGGGGAGGTAGGAACCAAATTGCTTCCAGATTAGATAGATTTCTGGTATCTGAAGACATCATGAACTTAGATGTTTTTGTGGAGGCCAAAATCATTCCATCTCGGGGATCAGACCACTGGCCGATTAGATTGGAGGTGGATATCAAGAAGATTCAGGGGAAAAGGCCTTTCAGATTTGAAGCCTTTTGGTTGAGGGACCCTGATTTCATTAAGAAAGTAGAGGAGTGGTGGAATCAATGTACCAGTCAAGGCAGATGTAGAATGCATACGTTCCAGCTTAAGTTGAAAGAGCTGAAAAACAAAATAAAAAAATGGAACAAGGAGGAATTTGGCAATATTTTGGAAGATAAACAAAAGCTGGAAGGGGAAATGGCAGATCTTCAGCAGAAAATAATTTTGGAAGGTAGAACAGAGGAAAGCAGCAACAGGGAGGGGGTAATCCTTGGCAGATTGGAAGAGAGACGAAAGCAAGAGGAGATCCTATGGCGCCAGAAATCTAGGATAAAGTGGTTAAGAGAGGGGGAGAAAAATACTAAATTCTTCCACCAGGCAATGATCAAGCACAGGCAGGGAAACAAAATCCTTTCGATCAAAGACAAGAATGGGGAAAGAGTGGTAGAGCAGAACGAGATTGAACATGTCCTGATGGATTACCACAAATAGATTCTAACAGAACCCCAAGTGGATAGAACGGGAGCCATTCAAGAGATCTGCTCAGCCATCCCCAGCCTGGTCACTGAGGACCAAAACAAAGCGCTTATGAGGGCCGTGACCCTAGAAGAGTTGGAGGAAGTTGTGAAGGCTATGAAAAAAGGGACTGCTCCGGGGCCGGATGGCTTCACAGTGGACTTCTACCAGGGAGGCTGGCATTTCTTGGGAAGAGAGATACTGGATCTAGTAGTGGAATCAAGGATAAATCAAAAGGTATGGCCTGCTCTTAACTCTACCCTTTTTACCGTCATCCCCAAGGGAGACAACTTAGAAGAGGCTAGTGGCTTCAGACCTATAGCTCTTTGTAATGTCATTTACAAAATGATCACATCCCTGATTGCCAAGAGACTAAAACCCCTCTTGGACAATTTAATCTCGGCTGAACAAACAGGTTTTGTGGAAGGAAGGCAGATTCTTGATGGGCTAGTGGTAACTCAGGAGGTAATCCACTCTCTAAAGGTCAAAAGACAAAAAGGAATGCTGATCAAATTGGATTTGTCCAAAGCATATGATAGACTCAACTGGAAGTATCTGGAAACTGTCCTGGAGAGATTTGGTTTTCACCAAAGATGGATTGCTTGGATCCATAACCTGATTTCGTCTCCTCACTTTTCTATTCTGGTTAATGGAAGTCCCTCAAACACTTTCAATGCCTCTAGAGGCATTCGACAGGGAGACCCATTGTCTCCATTTCTTTTCATTCTAGCCGCTGAAGGACTAGGCCGATTTATTAAACAGGAAAGAGCAGCAAACAGAATCAAAGGGTTGCAACTCTGGGGAAACAACCTGCCTCTAACACATCAACAATTTGTTGATGACATTATGCTGTTCGGGGAACCAACGGTAAGAGAAGTCCAACATCTTAAGAGAATCCTCGACTTGTTCGCCAAGGCTTCTGGGTTAGAAATTAATAAGGACAAATCATGCATCTTCATCTTCAACACAATGGATCAGGTCAAATCCCATTTAATTAGAATTCTTGGATTCAAAAGGGGAGAATTACCTACTGAATATTTAGGTAATATTCTGGACTTCACATCAAAAAAGGTGAAAAACTGGCAAGGGGTTCTTGACAAACTAAGCAACAAGGTCGCAAATTGGGCTTTCAGAGTTCTGAATATTGCTGGCAGAGTGGTTCTTGCCAAATCGGTCCTTCAGGCTATTCCTATCTACCCATTATTGATTATGGCTACCCCAGCAGGGGTTTGTGCTAAAATCAGGGAAATCATAAGGAAATTCATATGGAGTGGAGCTGATCAGAAGAAAAAATGGGCCCTGGTCTCGTGGAGTCAGCTAACAGAGCGAAAAGAAAAAGGCGGATTAGGTCTAAGGGACCCGGAAATTCTTAATAGGGTTTTGGGAGCTAAATTGTGGTGGAGGTGGCTCAGTGGTGGAAATGATCTCTGGAAAAATATATGGAGGACTAAATACAGAATGCCAAATTCTCCGGCCGATATCCTAAGGCAACAGGAAATCCCCAAAGGTTCCTCCATCTGGGAACTTGCCTCCCAAAACAGAGATCTGATTAGCAAGCATACTTTCTGGGAAATCAGGGGGGGCAGTGAAGCCAACTTCTGGGAAGATAGGTGGCAACAACGAGAAAGGCTGAATAACAGTCAGGACCTCCTGCAGATCCGAGGTAGAATTGAAGGAAACAGATCTAGTGTCAAGGATTATTGGAAAACAAATGAACTGTCGGAGGGATGGAGAGTCTGGGAGGACCCGACAGAATGGGATCGAGAACTTACCCCAGAGCTCCAAGAACATTACAGAAAAGAAATGGGATCAAGGAAAATCAGAGCACGACATGGGACAGACATCCTCCGGTGGGGGCACTCTATGAAGGGGATATTTACAACAAAGGAGGCTTATTATTTAATGGATTCTCAAGACAGAGTTGACAGGAATTTGGAATGGAAAACAATCTGGGAAAGTAACTGGTGGCCAAAGGTGTCCATTTTTGTTTGGCTAGCTTCAAAAAACAAAATCCTGACCTGGGATCGTATTCAGAAGAAGGGATTCAATGGCCCCTCACGATGCTATCTATGCAACAACGATACTGAGACTAGAGATCATCTGTTGGTCAGATGTCCCTACACAGAGCAACTTTGGAGGACTACTAAACGACTGTTCAACAAATCAGGATTTAATACCAGAGAATTTACTGAATTGGTTTTCCAGTGGAGCAAGGAAACATTTCATTGCAAGGTTGTCCAGAGGGCATGGAACCTGATCTTTCCCTTCATACTATGGATGGTCTGGAAGGAACGAAATAGGAGGGTATTTCAAAATTTTGCGAAAGGTCCAGAGGTAATTTGGGATCGGGTGGTCGAGAGTATGTGAGAGACTATTCTTGTCGAGAAATGGGAGAGTGATGACTGGAAGACTAACTCGGAAGAACATGAAATTTTGAACAAGTTAAATCTTAAATTGGAGATGGTTCACTTTAAATGTTCGACCAGCCAGGACATGCGAACTCAAAGTCCAGACAAGTTCAGGTATCCGAGAGATCATTTTGTCAAGCTAAACTTCGACGGGGCCTCGAAGGGGAACCCGGGCGAAGCTGGCTTCGGGGGAATCTTCAGAGACAGAAACCACCAAGTAAGGTGGATTTTTGCAGACTGGGGAGGGCAGATGACCAATAATGAGGCCGAGTTCTGGGCCCTGCATCAAGGTTTACGCATTGCCATTAGGAACGGCTATACCAACCTGGAAATTACAGGGGATTCGAAGATTGCTGTGGACATGTTGAGGAGGCTCAATAATGGGCAGGGATGGGAGAAAGTCACCAAAAGCTGGCGCACTGCAGGCATTATTCAAGAAATTGCAAACTTCATTAAGCGCATCGACTATAGACTCATTAGCCATGTTCGCAGAAAAGGGAACCAGACTGCGGACTGGCTAGCCAATTGGGGCTGCAGAGGACGTGGCAACACCATGGATAGCCAGTGGAGAGCTGTGGAAGGTAATCGGGAATGGAAAGAGTTGGCGGACTTAATTAAGGCCGATCATGACCACGCCACAAATGACAATGAGCGGATCGGTGAGCTGGACTAATAAGGGGAGGTGGAGACCTCGATTCAAGGAAATGGTTCAATTAGGATTTGATACAATCATCATTTCAGATGGCAGGACAAAGGATCAAGATTTCGGTGGCAGTACAGCGACGGCGGGTGGAGCGGCTGGGCAACAGTACACACAAGGTAAGTTAATTAATGTTCGAACCATGAGAGGTGAAGGCTGCGGTACGCCTGACCTCACAGTAGAGGGGATTAATAATGATATGATGGACGAGAGTAGTGGTTCACCGGCGAGCTACCAGCGGCATTTGAAAACCGGGCTAAATGGATTCCCCAAGGAAAGGAATTTGCTTTATAATCAAAGCCGGCTGAACGTGAAGGCATTGTGCGTGTTTCCAATTTGGGTAAGTGCGGAGGTTCCCATCGAGCGTCATCAGAGAGCAGTGAACACACCAGGTAACCAGGGAACGAGGTGCGTCCGACCGTCCGACATTATGGAAACCAGACAGAAGCTAAGGCAGATGGAGGAGAATCAGAGTGTCGGGGAGGATAACAGAAGCCGTAAAGGCAAAGTTATTATGCAGCAGGATCCACCTTTTACAGTTTGGGAAGTTGAAGATGATTCGGAAGAAGACGCAGCCCTGGGCGCAGGAAGTGAACGCAGGTACCTCCACAAAAACTTGGCGGAGGAAGGAAAGGAGCAGACGAAAGCAGAACCATCTGATTTACAGGACTCGAAGGTCCGACGCTACGGCATGAGGAAGCGTAGCTCGACACCTGACAAGGAAAAAGACCGGGACGGAAAACGAACCAGAGGCCAGAAGGGTAAAGGTAAGGTGGAAGGGGAGACTTCCAGGCGCGACCAGGGGAATAGACGAAAACAAAAAGAGACTGTTAACCATAGAATTCGCAGGGCCGAAAAGGCCTTCATCCGCAACTCCAACCCTGCAATTCGCAGAGTCATGCAACATCTGGAAGAGGAATCGATTCAGGAGCAATCTGATGAGGAGATGGAAGTGTGGGAATTTCTTCTCCACGACCCGGGTCATACTAGAGGGCGCATGTCTTTATTCAAACAGTCTCTCCAGATCTACTGGGTGATGAAGGGGCTAATGGCCAAAGCGCTAGAGCAGGTGGCACAAGAAATGGTCGAACTGGCTAAGGGGGATCCAGACATTCGCAGCGAATTGACCTTCCTTCGCATAGCAATGGTTAAACAAGACGAGAAGCTGGAGGCTATCCAGCAGATGCTGAATCGGGATCGTCCAGCGCCAGCGGAAGCAGCAATCCAGCAACCTGATGGCAGCAATGAATGATATGAGATATGTTTAGAAACTGTAGCAATTTTTTTGGTTTCAGCTTTGTACCTGTTAAAGATAGTAAAAAGCATGTAGTACAGAACAGTAGCTTTAGTCATAGCTTTAGTAAGTTTCAAGACTGCATAGTTTATCTAGCTAAGACCACCAGACTGTGGACCTTTTATTTTTGGGCTGCAATTAAAAATTATAGGTGGAGTTATGACCCGGTTTCCCATCGAGGGCGGGCAAATACTGATTCTGATATGATGTAATGTTCTTTTGATCGAGTAATAGAAAGAGTATCATCCTAGCTTACAAAAAAAAAAAAAAAATATCACATTCACACATTTTTTTTTTATTTCTAATTAATTTATGACATATTATTTCTTTTAATTATAGCTGACAAAACTTTTCTATTTAAAATATAATTCTTAATTTTTATTTTAATTTTAAAGAGGCACTTAGAGACAGAAAAACTTACAAATCCCATCCTCTCAAACTTACACATCCCCTCATACTGGGTTGTAGAATGAATCTCTGGACTAAAAAATTAATTTAATATTTTGTAAAATTTATACATTGATTATTTTCCACCCATTATAAAGTGCCATAAGAAGCTACACATAAATTAAAATTAAACCATTCAGTTTTAAATAAAACAATTGAAACAAATAATATTAATGTTTATGGCTCACAATATTAATATTTGTAACTTACATTTTTACTCATTAAAGAATTTGGGATATTTTCCCTTTATATTGCTAGGAACAACAAATGCATCATATTCCTATTTTTTTTCCAGTAAGAGAAGGTACATATGAGATCAAGAGAAAGGCATATAATTCCCAGTCACAAGGGAGATGCATCTTATAACAAAGACGAGAAAAAGAGAAAAATTACAAATTAGCTACCCTGTCACGCTGTACTACAAATATGCAAAATTTTAGTGCTAAATTCTTCTTGCATAGGATATTAACCATTTGTTTGTCATACAACTTGCGCTGTTCATCTGTAAATTTCCATATCAGGTTTACAGCTGCCTTTGGGTTTCTGTCCTCCAGATCCTTTCTATAGTGTAATAAATTGCATTTTATAACATTTTTTTTGCGAAATCGTGTGTAGTCTGGTGACATAGATTCTGGAATCTGTACTTACTGGAAGGATCTTTATTCACCACTAACATGCTGCCAACTCTAAAACTGGTGAAAATAACCAGCAATTTTTTTTTTTAGTTATCCCTTGTCTTCGACTATTCCTTGGTCAGTTAGGGCACTTCTGATAATAGTTAAATATCCACTTGCAGCAGTGCTTGTTGCCTTCGGCCATTCCTTGGTCAGTTAGGGCACTTCTGATTAGCCTTACAGATTCGCTTCGTTCACGCGTGCATACCGAGATTCATTTATGAAACATTAGTTAAAGCTCTCTGGGTAATACCGAGACTGATTTATGAAACATTAGTTAAATCTCTTTGGGTAATGATGTGGGTGAGTTTAACATATCTATCTTATCTATGCAATTTGGCTTTATATTTATGAAAGTGGATCGCTGCGGAGACTTCGTTTATGATTTAGAAAAGCCATGGTTCGGTGACTTTGTTTTTTACAGTATGGTAAAAAGAAATGTTTACACTTTAATTAAAAAAAATAATTTTATATTTTATATAATTTGTACACAGATTAGTTTCCACCTATTGCACAGTGTTACAATAGAAGTTACAAATAAATTAAAATTAATTAAATGATTCAGCTATAGAAGTTATAAGTAAATTAAAATTAAATGATTTAGTTTTAAAGAAAGGCTATATAGTAGCTACTACCTGTAGCTTAGCTTAAATATAACTTAATTAAATTAAAAAATAATATAAATAAATATTTTATCATAAAAATAAAACAACAAACATGTATTGGTAAATATCATCATCAAAAATTAAGAAATCTGATTAATTAATAATGTGCATATAATACATATACACTTTATATGTTTTTAATATAGTAATAAGTCGGTTTAAATTGAAAATATGGAGAAAAAAATTATAATTCATGGAAATGGAAATAATAGAAAAAGAAAAAAAAATTATAAAGTTAAATAAAAAAGAAATAAATCTGAAAACAAAATTTTAGTAACTAATATAAATGGAAGTTACTAAACAGTCAAAAATAAGACTTCAATCAACCACCTTACATATAAAGAAATTTAAATAATATGAAAAAAATAAGAAAAAATGAATTCCCAATGTTATAAAGGGCAGAAATATTTTGTCAAAGACAAACTAAGAAAAAATGAATTCCCAATGTTATAAAGGGCAGAAATATTTTGTCAAAGACAAACTAATACACAGTGAAAGCAAAACTGAATGAGTAATAGATCGACTGAAACAAATAATATTAATATTTATAGCTCACAATTTTATTCATTAAAGAATATAGAATCCTTATCTTTGCCCCTTATTGCTTGGGCCAACAAATGCATTAAATTCCTATTTATACTTGGAGAAATGCATTAAATTCATATTTATACTTGGAGAAGCAGAGATCTAGAAAATTTGGAAGGAGTTGAGAAAACATCTTTTTTTTAAGAGCATATCATAACATTTTTCTAAATAAAACATATTTTTTTCTTTTCTTTTTCTTTTATTTATTTTTACATATTGTTTCTAGAATTTTTACATAATCTAATGTTCTCAGGAAACCTACCATTTCTATAATTATGTGGGGAACAAAATTGTTCATGGGCTCTTTTGCATAAAGTTTTTATTTATTTTTCCTTCATTTGAAATAATTCAGCTGCATAAGGTGTTCTTTTCAATTATTTTTTTATTGAATCAAAAGGTTTATTTGTTGGATGTAGTCTTGGTTTACTTCTTAATTGTACTCTGTCTTTTAATTTGAAAGGTTGATTGCTTCATGAATTTGGTTAAAACAAAATAATATTGTTTGCATAACTGACATATTTTCATTACTTTTTTATTCAACTTTTATCTTCAGCCGGTTCCTATCTTCCTTGATTTCACCTGCAGACAAAGTGAACATGTAAAACAAAACAATTTTTTCATTAGGCTTTTGAAGCCCATGGTCAACCATTAGAATCCCCATCTTCCTTGATTTTACCTGCACATGAAGCAAACATGTAAAAGAAAAAAATTTCTTCATTAGGCTTCTGAGGCCCATTGTCAACGATCATGATCACTACTATGTATATAGATGCTAGGACAACTTGAAATAAATTTGTCTTCATATTCCTCTATCCTTCCTTCTTTCTTACATAGATATATGCTCCACTATATCTTTTTGCACCTCACATGCAATTGTTCCTATATCGCTTTCTTATGCTTACCCTTTAATAAATATACAAATGCTTCCTCTTCCACAACATCCTCAGAACAATTTTTCCTTCTCACGTTCCTTGAGTTAGCGGGCTAGCAATATGTGAAGAGCCTAGAGCATGTTCCTTCCATGGTTGGTCTCCTCCTCTTTGACCTCAAGAACCTAATGAAATATATAAGGCGAGATGAAATTGTTAAACAATGCCAATTCCACATTATCATCAAAGGTGGTGGTTGGATGACCTCTTCCGCTTCCTTAGCTGACTCGACACCCTCTACCCCTATCACAACTCATGGCAAAGTAACAAGATGATGAGGAAAGTGAATATGGCATAGAGGTGATAAAGGGTATTGAAAGGGGGTTGGTGAGTGGAATAGTCTAGGATATAAGAAGAAAAAATGGAGGGAGGTCGTGAGTAATTCCCATGCATCGAGGTAATAAATGTTGAGAGGAGGTAGGTGAGACATTAATCTCGCTGTATTGTATTAGGTGTCGAAGATCTAAGTTAACATATTTAAACCTCATGGTGGCCAGTTGTGGTATGAGTGGAGTGGCAGTCGCTAAGTGGAGGGTGCCACCATTCCTTAGTGGAGTTTGTGTTGAAGGTTTCTCAAGCACCCAACTCAGGGAGTGGAGATCCTTCTCAATAAGATGATAGTAGTTCGGGACCAGGTTTCAATCGTAGGGAATGAGGGTGACCAATCCTTGCAGTGTTGATGTTCTTCAACCCCTTTGTTGGAAATCAAATCCTGTAGTAAATTTACTTTTTTTTTGACATGGGAGAAGATGATGGCTTCTTGATGAGAGATGAAGCTAACCAAACAATTTATGTGGTAGTCAAAGAGCCATTTGATTGTATTTTTATATGTCGAAGAGCCATTTAACATTTGTTGGGCTATTTGAATGATGATCTAAGAGTCCCCTTCCGAAATTAGAGAAAATAAGTGGAAGCACATAGAAATATTGATGCCTTATATTATTTCTTCCATCTCTACAACGTTATTTATTTCATGAGATATGTAGCTAATGTATGTTCTGATGATTTCCCTTGAATCATTTTTGAACACTCCTCCAATTCCCACCTCACCCGGATTGGCCTAAGAAGCCCCACGAAAATTTATCTTGAAGCAATGAAGGGGTGGAGGGTGCTAGAAAACAAGGAGAGGATATTTCATTCTAATTGAAGGAGATGTGTACTGAATCTTGGGAGTCTTGCGGTTCCTCTAGGCCAAGATCCTTTTTTCAAACAAAGGCTCTTCATAATCCTTTGCAGACCAATTGGAGAGGGTTATTGATTCCTCAAGGTGTTTGTAGAAAACGAGCCATATGTTGTTCAGGGAGCTTCGATAATTGGTCGAAATCTGTTTCTTGTGCTCCTCCCAAAGCTCCCAGACAAGATGGATGGGGGTAGTGGACCAGAGGCAATTCAGAATGGGGTTAATGAAAAGGGAATTGGGGAAATACCTAAGGGTTTGCGAAATTTTATTTTAATTCCTAGATGATTTGAGGAGTTCATGCTCCAATTTTTGTTAGAGGTTGTCAATGAAAGCACATGATATGAAGAGCTTTTATATTTCTTATTGTTGGTTTTAGTAGAGATAGCACCAAGATGGGCCATGAAATCCCTTTTTAATGAAATTTTCCCATGTGAGGACTTTCTCGGTGAGGACCCATGAGAAGGTTTTGATTTTGGGTGAGGTGTTGATGTGGGTTCCAAGTCCCAGAGATTCATGCCACTTAGGAGGTTGAAGGATTTCTTGACAGAGAACTTTCTAGTGTTTTGGTAACCCCAGTGAATCATGTCACTTATTTATTTAAATCCAATGGTTCTTTTGATGAGCTCTTGGTTGAGGAGAGATATGTTGGATTCCTATTTTTCCTATTCACAAAGGATGTCTGGAGCCCAATTTCACTACTAATTGGCTTCTGTGTTCAGCCAAAACTATTGAATTGTGTTTTGTCTAGTGCTGAGGGAAAGTACCTCACTAAGAGGCGTGGGAATGGTAGTGGCTAGACTTGGTTGCTGCTGCCATGATTTATTCCAAAAGTTAATATTTCGTCCATCCATGACCTCCCAAAATTAGCATTTTTGGATCATTTTTATGTTCTGGCTATCCAAGTTCCAGATGAGGGAAACAGGGGGATGAGTGGCGAGAGGAAGGAGGTCTTGCTCAAGTGTGTTTCTGGCATATTTTATATGCCAAAGATGGGCCCATGGTTCCTTTTTTTCTTGATCCATTTCAACCAGATCTTGGCTCCCAAAATGTTTTTTACTACATCCACGTCACAAAGACCCAACCCAACATGAGCCTTTGGGACACAGAGAGTTTCCCATTTTACCAAAGGTCATTTTATGCTTCGAATCTACTCCTCCCCAAAAAAATGAGTGATAGATATTTCTAATGATTTTAAGAACCCCTTTGGGGGCTATTGAAACATAAAATAAGTAAATAGGTATAGCTTCCAATATTGATTTAAGGAGAATCATTCTAATGGATATATTAAAATCTCAGAAGATCCAACAATTAAGTTTCGAGGACACCTTGTCGAGGATTTCATGCGAGGAGGAGTGCTTAATGGCAGAGTTCGTGTGGGGAGCAGCCAAGTATTTGGACGGGAGGGAGGAAATGGTGAATCCTAGAATGCATTAGACATTACTTTGGGCGATGATGGGGGTGTTAAAGAAGAATATTTGAGATTTTTCTAGGTTGATAGAGGTTCCAGAGGCGAGGGAAAAGAGATAAAGAATAAATTTGACTATTATGGCTGATTGGATCAAGGGGTGAGTCATGAGGAGGGTGTCATCCACAAATTTCTAGTGGGTGTTAGTTGTGTCACTATGGAGTGTGAGACCTTTTAAATAACTTTCTAGCGAAGAATTCTTTATGCTTCCGCCCAAACCTTACCTGATTTTATAATATTAATCGCTATTATGTACAATAATATATAAGGGTTTATAATATTAATCATAGGCTTGATATATTAATATTAGGGTTTATAATATTAATCCTAGGGTTTAATAATAATCCCAACATTTATAAATTAATCCCTTAGGGTTTATTATTATCATATCGTATAGTATTATATCATAATAATATAGTATGAATCCCTTGGGTTTATTAATCCTTTTGTTTTAAACTATTTATCCATTGTGATTATTAATCTCTTGAGTTTAGAATATTAATCCCAAAGGTTTAATATTTTTTTTTTCTCGATAACACTGATCTATTTATATTACAAAAAGTCAAAAATATTACAAAAATTACATCTGGGCCAAAGCCCTGTACCTTCAGAGAAGATATCAGTCATTGCTACCTTGCATAGAAGAGCGACACGTAGCATACAGTAATCGACACGGTGGATTCATTACATGACACGGTGAGTATCGAAACTGACACGATGGATGCATTACTGGACAAGGTGAACACAAATCGACACGCTGTGTATGGAAAACGACATGGTGAACATGTTGAACGACGCGTGGGCTGAGACTATGGTGATATGGACCGAAATTACAGACATAAACTCCATAATAGATATACAAAATCATGAAAATGAAAAGGTCAGAGAAATTCATTCCTTGCTGCCCAGACTTGGCGACTGCTGAGTTAATCGTCATCCGTGGTGTGAGGTTCATCAGATGCTGGACCCTTGAGCTTTTCCGCTGCATCCTTACCCTGGCACGAGCTCCTTTGAGCAGGTTCCTTACCCTGGCACGAGCTTCTCTGAACAGGTTCGCTGGGGCCAGCTTCATCCGTCTGAACCGGACGCGTGAAGTCTACAGTGGGAGTCTCCATGTCGACCCGCGGGACAGTCACCGTATCCAAGCGCCCACGAGCACTGCTACAATGCTCCACAGTAACCGACACTATCAGAGTGTTATTAGCAAAAGCACAGGGAATTCTATAACGAATGGCCGGATGTTCCGAGTGACCACACTCCGGAATGCCCCAATTGCCTCTAGCATTGCGGCCTGGAGGCCTGTTTTGCTCAGAGGTAATTTCAACTGAGGACGTTGGAGAAATCTCAGGCCTCTGAGCGGCAGAATGCCCTCTAGCCATTCCTCTGCGACTGCTCATCCTGAGCCTCTCCCTTGGCATTTGGCGATGGCTTCCCTCACCTACAATTCCTCCAGAAACCTTGTTCCAAGCAATAACCCACTCAAACGGCCTGGTATGCGGCAGAGAGGTCAGGGAGGCAACCTTAATAGCTCCCATGCTCCTCGGATATTGCAGCGCATTGAATGGCGCTTGCAACCTCCTGTACATTCCCCCGTCGTTCCCCTGCTCCAGACTAGACAGCCTAACTACATTCCTCTCCTCGCAAAACATTGCGAATTTGCTGATTGCATCGCCTTCCGGCGAATTTAAGGAGCCTGCTCCTTGGCTTGGCGTGGCTTGTCCGGGCTGACAGAGGCCCATGTGACAAGCCACATGCCTCATAACTGTTCTAACACTCGGCATGGACAGTGATGTCACCCGCATCCGGGACCCAAAGGTTTAATATTAATAAACCTAAGGGATTGATATTAAAATTAAAATTAATATTGTAAATATATCGAATGTCACATTGTGACATGCATATGTTGCAATGTGATGATAATTCTCAAAATCATTGTTGATATCTTAATATTAATCTTATTGTTTATAATATTAATCCCCTCAGTTTATAATATTAATAATCCCTTAGGTTTATTGATCCCAAAAGGTTTATAATATTATTCCCTTAGGTATATAAAATATATCTCTATTAGGTATAAGAATATATTATGGGTTGTAATTTTAGTGTTTATAATATTAATCTTAGTTTTGATATATTAATCGTAGGATTTATAATATTATTCATAGGGTTTAATTTTTTTCCTGGCATTTAATATTAATACCTTGGGTTTATAATATTAGTCCTTAGTATGTATAATCATATGTTAGGGTTTATAATACTATTCTTAGATTTGATATATTTATCTTAGGTTTTATCCATCATTGCATTGTGACAAACATGTTTGGAATATGACAATCAATTTGATAATCATTGCCACAATGTTGCATTGCCTTACAATTTATTCTACATCACATTGCCACGTTATAAAATTAGCGGTTAATATTAGGGTTTATAATATTGAGCTTAACATTAAGGTTTATAATATTGATTTTAATATTAAGGTTATAATATTTGGTTTAATGTTAGGGTTCATAATATTGGTTTTATAACGTTAAGATTTATAAGAACTAACTCCCATGAGATTCGAAGTGAAATTAGGCATTGGTCAATCCCCATAACATGTTAGGAAGAAAGATTATGTCAATTATGTGACACTAAGAGAATTGAAAATGAAAATAAATTTCTCTTGGATTTTGTAGCCCCCACTCACATCCCTTCTCATTTCCAAAACATCTTCGATACTTCCAACCTTCTTGACTTCTTTAGCTAGGATAACTATAATGATATTAGGATGCTCCTCTCCCTCCTATTGGATTATAGAAATAAAATTTTAAAATTTCTTAACTAATTTATTTTCTTAAGGTCCAATAGACCTCATCGGTCTTAGTGGACATTAATCATCGTCATCATCATCAATATTTAGTTTAACTTTATGGTTTAATACTGTGGCATTTGAATTGTATAAAAACCTATCCAACATCACATTGTGATAAACATGGTCGCAATGTGATAATCAATCTAACAACCATTGTTGCAATGTTAATATTAATCCTAGGGTTTATAATATTAATCTCTTAGGCTTATTAATCTATTAGGTTTAATATTGCAATTCTATCCAATGTAACATTTCTGACAAACATTGTCCAATGTGACAATCAATCTCAAAATCATGGTTGCAATGCTAATATTAATCTTAGGGTTTATAATATTATCCATTCAATTTATAGTATTAATAATCCCTTAGTTTTATTGATCCCAAAGGCTTTTAATAATAATCCCTTGGTTTTATCATATAAATCCATGTTGTATAATAACATATTAGGGTTTGTAATTTTAGGATTTATAATAATAATCTTATGTTTGATATATTAATCTTAGAGTTTATAATAATCCTAGGGTTTAATATTAATCCCAACATTTATAATATTATTCACTTGGGTTTATAATATTAGTATTATTGTTTATAATCTCAATATTTATAATCATACGGTTTATAATATTAATCTCTTTGTAATATTAATAGTACGGTTTATAATCCCTAGGCTTTATAATATTAACAATCCATTGCACTTATAATATTGGTCCCTAATATGTATAATAATATATTATGGGTTATAATCTTAGGGTTTATATTATTATTCTTAGGTTTGATATATTTATCTTGGGGTTTATCCATCGTCACATTATGACAATCATTGTCACAATGTTGCACTACATTTCTATTCATCCAAAGTCACATTGCCACATTACAAAATTAGGGTTTATAATATTGAGCTTAATATACAGTTTTATAATATTGGGTTTAGTATCGGGGTTGTAATATTGGGTTTCATGTTAGGGTTCATAATATTGGTTTTATAATGTTAGGGTTTATAATATTCAATTTAACATTAGGGTTTAATATTGTGGCGTTTGAATGGTATAGAAATCTATCCAACATCACAATGTGAAAAACATTGTCATAATGTGACAATCAATCTCACAATCATTGTTGCAATGTTAATATTAATTCGAGGATTTATAATATTAATCCCTTTAGTTTATTAATACCCTCGGTTTATAATATTAATAATCCCTTAATTTTATTAATCTCAAGCATTTCTAATATTAATAACTTGGGTTTATAATATGAATAATCCATTGGGTTTTTAATATTAATCATTGTGTTTATAATATCAATTCCTTGGGTTTATAATCTTAATTTTTATAATCATTGGGTTTATAATATAAATTGTGGGATTTATAATCCCTTGGGTTTGTAATATTAATCTTAGGATTTATAATCCACTTGGTTTATTAATCCCTTGGGTTTATAATATTATTATAAGGCTTGTTATATTTATCTTAAGGTTGATAATATCAATGTTATGGTTTAATATTAATCTGGGGGTTTATGCTATTAATCCCTTCTATTTTTAATATCCATCACTTATTATTCCCTTCAGTTTATAATGTTAAACTCTTATTGATCAACTTGGTTTATTAATGTTAATGATGCCTTGAGTTTGCTAATCCCTTGAGATTATAATATTAATCCCTTGTGTTTATAACATTAATAATCCCTTGGGTTTATTAATATTAATAATATGTTGGGTTTATAATATAAATTCCTCACATTTACTAATCCCTTGGGTTTACATTATTGCTATTCCCTTGGGTTTATTAATTCTTTTGGCTTTTAATATTCATCCCATGGATTTATAACATTAATCCCTAGGGTTTATAATATTAATCTCTTCAGTTTATAATATCAATAATCTCTCTTGTTTGTGGTAGCATAAATAGCATGTTAATATTATTATAAGATAGTAATAACTTTTTAAAATTATTTTAAAATTATTATTCTTATTTTCATAATTATAAGATAACAATTATTTTTATTATTATTTTTATTTTTAAATCTATGGCATGGATGTCAATGTCAACCACATTTACTAATGTGGTTGTGTATATGATTGATAAACGCCTACTGATGTGATTGTGATGTTAGGGAGGGAAGTGGATGAACACATTGCTATTGATAAGCACAAACAAATCACTGTCATGATCTCTGTAACCTCCAAACCACATATCAACCATACTTGTTAATGTGATTGTGCTAGATTTGATTACAAGTACATAGGGAATAACTTGACATTTATGTTAGGGAGGGAAGTTGATGACCTCATTGCTATTGATAAGCACAAAAAAGTTACTGTCATGATCTCTGTAACTTTAAAACCAATAAAAATGAAGTAGAAGCCACATGCAATATCGACATGGTATATTGATGGGACTGGCCCAACACTGTTCGGACTAATCAACAATTAAATGATTTAAGTGTGATTTAGCTGTGGATTAGTTTATGATTACCAATGTTCTCGGATTTTTCTAGAAAATGATAGGTGGAATCTATGTGTGCAATCAATACTATGTACTATACCTCAGGTCGCGTTTCTCGCTCCTCTTTTTTCCAAAACTCTTCCTCCGTCATTCATTCAACCATTTCTGTTCTTTGCACTTGTTCACTGAGGGTTTGCTCTGTGTGGTTTTGCTACTTGTGTATGCAGCTGCACTGCAACTGCTGGGCGCACCTTTTGGTTTTTCTTGTCCGACAGTGTGACTCTTATATTTGCTAGACTCTTATACTTGCTTGGATAACTTTTGGTCCTGATTCATTGGACAACAAAAAAAGGTTGTTCCGCCGCCTGTGTAAGTAGATTTTTGTGCTCTTTTTGCAATTGTTTCAACTGGTCTCTGCTCCATGAGCTCGAGTTCTGGTATGAGATTGTCTTGCTTGTGAAACTCAGTGAGTTGGAATGCACTCAGGTTTCAGAACAGTGGCGCTCTCCGGTCTTCGGCTTCAATGCAGGTAGCCTCTTCTATCCATGATTCAATTTGTCATTTCCATTCTTTTGTTCCTAATGTGGCTACTCCTTTGTCTCAATCGTTGGTTGGAACTCGAGGGTTAAAGGGTTACTCTATGTTCTCGCTGTGAATCCTTCAAGTAGGGAAAATGTATCCCTCTTATACTTGCACTCATGCACTTGTTTTGTTTTCCTCTGTCGACAGGTTGCTAACAACTATGTGTTGGTTCTTTTGCAGGTATTGGGGTTTGCAATTGGGTATGCTTGGAACAAACGTGTCAGCCTCTGCCTGGTAGGCTCTGTCAACACAACTAATCTTCAGTTTTTGGATTAGGCCTGTAAGATTGAGGATTTGGTTTTCCTCAATGCTTAGTCAGTGTTGTCTCTTGGCTGTAGCCAACGTCTTGGTCGTTTTGTTAGCATAGGCTTCCTTGGTTCTGTGATTGTTGGCTGTAACTTTTAATGTGTGGGAGTCGTTTCCCAAAACCCTCACATAGGGTTTGCCGACCGTCGGCTATGTGACTATTTCTGGCTTATTCTGGAACTCTACTATGTATGCTCATACATTTCATCTTATAATTTAAAGAGAAAACTCTCAGGAAAATGTTGGTTTCAGTTTACCTTGTTTTAATGATGATGATTGGTTGTCGTTCCTTTCATTCCGGCTTCAATGCCTTCGAATTACGATTGTTAATTTGCAATTGTGTTTGTAATTTATTTTTTTCCACGAACAAAAAGTTCTGTAGTTGCTCTGGTAATTTGTTCTAGCGGTCGATTTCGAAGTTAAGAAGGTAATATATGGCCTGTATGTGATTAACTCGTCCAATTGATTTGTTTGCGTTCGTTCATGTTTATTCAATGTCGATTTCTTCTATGGGATTCCAACCCTCATTCTGGATATGCAACTTTGTCTCGCTGTCTAGACTCTGTTTCTTAGAAAAGAAGAATTAAATAAACTTGTATGTAAGCATTGTATTGATTACTCTGATTTTTGGTGAATTAGGAAGCAAAACGAAAATACTATGGATACACAGATGTATTCAAATTATCTGTTGTTTTCTTATTATTGCTTAAATGCTAAAAATGTTGAACCCCTTCAATGGATTTTTCATGTACATTTATAGTCTCTGTTCACAGTTACCTGAACTGTGCAGTTACTGTTTTCAGTTGTATTTCTATTTAGTTACATAACGATGCTTGCATTCGGTTCTGCTTTTTGACAAGATTTTACATCAAACACATTTTGTTTTTTTCTCCAAAATGACAGAACAATTATTAAATTTCTATTGATTAAAGACAGACAAACTAATGACCCTAACCGACCAAACTGTCCCTAACTAGTACTGAAACTAAAAGTCAAAAAAATCTTCCACCCTACTTTGACAAACTAATATAAAAAGAAAAAATTTGTTAACACAACTTCCATCTTGGCGGAGACCAACACCCGGTCATGGTGCCCTAGCTAGATGCTCTTGCATCAGACTCCTAGGGTAAAAAGAAATCATGACTCCGGTCCATGAGCTTCTCGACTGAAGAACCCACCTACTCAATCTGCCTCGCATCAAGCCACGAATTGTCCTCAATAGGACGGTTCTTCCACTTGACCAAGTATTGTAAATACTCCTTCCGCCGAGTTCGTTTGGCCACCTGAGTATCGAGGATGCTCTCAATCTCGTGAGGCTGAATGTAAGGCATCTATCTCGTGCAAGTTTCTCCACCATCCTGGGTATTCCGTGTAGGCCGTGTGGTTCTGTCTTCTTCTTCTGGGTTAGCAATGTAAGGAAACAGGCCTACTACATTAAAGATGGGTGAAATACCTATCCCTGGTGGCAGCTGTATCTCATAAGCATTCATTGAAAATTTCTGGAGGACTTTGCAGGGACATATCTTCTTATACTTCAGCTTATTGTATGCATGTCTAGGGAAGCATTCCTTGCACAGATACGTGAGGACTTCATCACCTACATTGAACTGTACTTCCATTCTCTTTAAATATGCTTGTTGTTTATACTTTTGGCTGTTGTCGTGCAATTTAATTTTCACCTACTCATGCAAATCTCTCATCATGTTAGCGAAATCTTCTCCTTCTGTGCTTCGCCTTTCTTGTGGTCTGAGATCTCACAACTCATGCACTCCGCGAGGATGCATGCCGTACAGGATCTAAAATGGACTATAACTTGTGTTGTGATTAGGTGAGTCATTATAAGCGAACTCTGCCTGTGCAAGCACTCGATCCCACATCCACGAATTCTCACCAATCAAACTCCGTATCAGGTTTCCCAGACTCCTGTTTACCACCTCCATTTGTCCATCGGTTTGTGGGTGATAAGTAGAGTTGTAACTCAGTTATGTATCCATCTTCTTCCACAGGATGCGCGAAAAGTGCCCTGTAAACTTCACATCCCTGTCCGAAAGAATAGACTTATGCAAACTGATGAGCCCCCAAATTGGGTAACTTATTGGGCTCATTTTGCCTAATTGTCCTTGTTCAATCCTCCATTTTTCATAGATTATGCATGTTTTTTAGTATGTTTGTGTTATTTGAACGAATAAGGGTGGTCACTCTACCTAGGAGGCTAATATGTGGTTATTTCAGGATTTTTGGACAAATTTTGGAGAAAAACGAAGCAATCATGGGTCAGCTGACAACCAAGCTTGAGGTGAGGATTTGTAGGGAGGTTGTCTCTTGCATTAAATGGCCTTCCTCGAAATCCCCACCCTCAACTCCGAGCTCCATAGGCCACCAAAACGAGTTTTAAAGGCAATGAAGCAGTTTCGGAAGAGTGACTGTTCACTAGCAGTTGGGACAGCCGAGTCCCTTGAATCTAGGAGGGCTACTAGCCCCCTCATATTGTATAAGTAGGAAGGCCTCAGCCTTCCTAGTTTACTTTTTGGAACTATTGTTATTTTTGCACTATAGTGTTGTCATTTTGCTCAGCCTGTTTTATTGTAGCTACTGCTGTACAACTTTCATATGATGGTTATTTTTGAATAATGAGAAGCAGCTTTACTTGGTACCAGATCTGAGTTCTTTACAGGAGCCATCAGCTCTTGGGGTTGGGCCCAACCCGAGTGCTAAGGCCTCCTTTATGTATTGCTATTTGTTCTTTATGCATTTGCAAAAACATTTCTGTTAAGTAGATCAAAGTTTGTTGATTAACTAGGTCACTGTTAATGGTTAGAAAGACTTTTGAATGCTCAAATTTAGTTGATAGGTTGTTAATAGGAAAAAGATTCAAGAAAAGGGCCATCAAACATCTCTGGTTCCACCTCTCCTTCAGTAGGATCAGGAGTTGGGATCAGGATAACTTTGCTGCCCACAAAAACACTGACTTTGCTTTGCCATGCAATCACTAGTGTTTGATTTTCATGTGTAGAAGTTGGTCACAAGTTCATAATTTTGTTTGCTTAGTTGCACGAGTTAAAATACATGGTTTCATTGCAGGTCACACCTCTATTCATTCTCTTTACTGGCAGCTAGCAGATTAGGTCATCGTAATTAGGTTTTTGAATTTACAAGTCTTCATTGGATCAGTTGGAAAAAACGCCTTGCAAAGCACCTGTACCACTCCTTCATCTATTTATTCTCCATGAGCACCATCCACTCTTCCCTCTACTTAGAATCCTTGCCTCCTGTTCGCCATTTGCTCCCATATCCCTAGTTTTGTGTGTAACATTGCTTCAGTCTTCCCTGAACCAAATCCAGCCATCCACACCTGTCCACAACTCCATCCACCGAGTCCTAGACCATCTCCAACCCTCACCCTACCTCCAAACTCACTCCTTCACCTTTCCCTCTCCATTCATCCACCAAAAAGCTCATTTCTGAACATCTTGTAGAAAATTACAGACATCCTGTAGAAAATCACAGACATCCTGTAGAACCCCTGCAGACTTCCTGTAGAGGCTCACGAATGAGGTTTCTTGATAGCCAAACTCAGTGAACCTCTATGGAAGGGTGTTAGGGACCCCTTAGGCCCTCTCTGAACCTTCTTGACCTTTTCCAAGCATCTCTTCTCGCCCATCCACCTCTGCACAGCCAAAAACAGTCAAATCATATGCATAATAACTTTGGCAACTTATTCAAAAATACAAAAAGATGTTTTTTTTCAGATGTTACTGTAGAAGTAGCTTAGATACATGTATTTACCTTCCTAGAAGTCAATGGAATTTCTTTAAGTAGCTTGCATCCTCTTTCTTGCATCAGTAAGGTTAGCTGGTAGAATTAGGGTTTGCTAGGGTTTGTATTTTCTTTTAGCTTTTCAGTGTCTTTCTGCAAGTAGATCAGCCTTCTTTAAATTAGCTTTCGTCCATCGGTTAAAAATCTTCTTCTCAGAGCTCATAGAAGTTGGCTTGAGCCCCTAGCGGACTTGTGCCAGCTGACCAAGTGACAGCTGCGGCAAGAGCTAGTACTTGTGCATACAGCACCATCGCTTCCAAGTTTGTTACGAACTACCGGGTTGATAAAAGTAAAGAAGGGAGTCCCAGGAGTTGTAGCATTATTGCTACAATACTGGAGCTCACCACTCTTTTTGGCGTTGTTGCCGGGGAAGCGTCAAAGTATTTGTGATTGCTACTTTTCTTCTATTTTCCTACTCTAACCTTCTGCTAAGTAGTTTATTTCATTTCTATTCTACAATTTCATTTCTGCAAATGTAAATTAGACATTTCCTGCTTTCATAGATTAACCTTTCAATTCTGCAAGCGTAAAATAGAATTTCAATTTTGCAATTGTAGTCTAGTATTTCGTTCTCGCAATTTGAATCCAGCAAAATAGAGTAGTCTTTTCCTGCTTTCATTTCAATTCCGCATTTTCATTTCTGCAAGATAGATTTTAGTTAGTTGCAATTCCATCTGTTTCAGTTTTGCAGGTACAAGCAGAGAAAAAATAAAAAACAACCAAAAATCCTTTCATGCCTCGTAGGAACAGAGATAATACTGGAAAATTCCTACCCAACACCGCCACCACGTCACTGAATCACCCTTCTCTCTTCTTTGGTGGCAGTGATCCAGAAGAACCTATAGGTTAACCTCCTGAGATATACAAAGATCCTATAACAGAAGAAGAGCAAGAAAACATTCCTTTTGAGACCATGGCTGACAACAGAAATGGTAGAGAAGATGACGAGAGAATAGAAGGTACCTTCCCCATCTGAGAGACTAACGGGGACATGAAAATGAAGAACATAAGTCCCTCAGCCTTACCTCATTTCCATGGATTGACCACTGAAGACCTTGATACCTTCTTTTTTGAGTTTGTTGTCCTTTGTCGAACTTATGATTATACAAAAGATGAGCAAAAGTTGAAACTCTTTCCCTCTACCCTCAAGGATGCAGCATTACGCTGGTTCATGGGGTTACCTAGAAACAAATATCGGGATTACTGTAGGTCAAAGGAAACCAAGGGAGAAATATTTCGGATGACCATGGGAAATGATGAGCCTTTAGAGGACTACGAGGAAAGGTTCCAAATCAGTTATAAATGGGCCAGGTGCACACTTGACCCTGAATCTCTAAAGTTGGTTCTGCTCCGAGGAGTCCTTGAAGACCTTCTAGATACCCTTCACATGCTAGCTGGAGGAGATATTTACCAACTACCTTATGAGGACATAAAGACTGTGTTTAGAAACCACTCTAGGGCATCCCAGAAAAGAGGTAGGGGGAATCCACTTTTAGCTAGTACTACCTTCTCCAAGCATGAGTTTGCTAATCAGATGGAAGAAAAAGTGAGATGAGACAGACCATTGCCATACAACTTGATACTTTCCGAATCCAACAAAAGAAAGAGGAAGATGAGAGGGCTTTGGCCATCTTCTGTCCCAGATGTACGAGGAAGCACCCTAAGAACAAGTGTCCATTGCACTCAGTAGAGGTATGTTTCGTTTGTGAGGAGGACCACCCCACAAACCAATGCCCAGCCTTACCCGGATTCAAAGCCATGTACCAAGGGACTGAAGCACCCACTGAACCTCTCTACTTCCTCAACCAAAGGAGACCGCATGGACCCAGACCTTACCAGCAGCGGATGCAAGGGACATCCCAAGCTTACTATAGCCCCAACCAATCTGCTCACATGCCTTCTTGGGGTCCCCTTACTCATCCTTCCTGGTCTTCACCTCCTCCGTGGTCTTATCCACCTCAATACCATACTCAACCCATTGCTCATCCGTTTCACTCACATGTCTAGCCATAGCCTCGGTGGAATGCACCTCAACCGGGGTGGAGGCTCCAATACAACTCTCCTCCCGCCATTCTGCCTCCACCACCGGCTCAACCACAACCATTACCTCCTGCTCCTCCAAGACAACCCCAAATGCCTGCTCAACCGAACCCGAACCCCAACAACCAACAGGCCCAGCAGGTATACACTGGGGAGACAACATGTCCTACCTATGCTGTGGAGATCCAGGAGATCAACCTGCGATCCTTAAAGACCCTTCCAGATCGCCAACCTCCTCCCCCAGAGGGCGAGGAAGACAAACAGGAAAGTGAACCCGAAGCCATTCCAGCCTTTCCTGAGCGACTAACAGTAACCACACAACCAAAACCGGAGGAGACTGAACTTCTAGGGGAACTGAAACAGTTGTGTGTGAAAATAACCCTTCTCCAGGCCATCAAAGATGTACCGATATACAAAAAATTGATTAAGGAGAAGTTTTTCAGGCACCCAGGCAGGAGAAAGAGAGATGCCTCGACTATCAATGTCATAGGACAACTGCCTGATCTAATGTTGGGGCAAGTAATCTATCCAAAGTATTTGGACCCTGGCAGTCCTGTAGTTGATGTCCACATCAATGGCACCATTATCCCCCATACCTTGATTGATCTAGGGGCTGCCATTAATGTGATGACCAGGGAGACCATGCTTAAACTCAACCTTCAGAATTCCTTAAGGAAGACCTCGACAGTCCTACAGTTGGAAGATCGCTCCACCGTGACTCCCGAGGGGATTGTGGAAGATGTCTTGGTCTCTGTTGACTCTTGGGAGTACCCTGCGGACTTCTTGGTCCTTCAACCAAAGGCAAAGCTTACTGGATACCCCCTCATTTTGGGAAGGCCTTGGTTAGCCACTGCGGATGCTTACATCAGTTGTCGAGCTGGAAACATGACCATAAAATATGGTCCTATGTCCAAGCAGCTAGTCCTATACCATCCTGCCCAACCTCTACTAGAACATGACTTACCACTATGGTTGGAATAAGGAGATGAGGATGAGGTCTACTCTGCACCTTTGTGCACAATAGAAACCACTAGGGGAGTTCCTCAAACCGAGGAAGATTTGATTGAGACTTTGATTCAAAATCCATCTCCCAGTGCACTGTCCTTAGAGGAATTGGTGGAGGACACCCAAGCCAGCACCTTAGTGGACCTCTGTGTGACTAACCCAACCTCTCCCAGAGTTAAGAATGTGGAGTTTGGTCTTGAAAGAACCTTAAAAATCAGCTCCTCCCTATCTCCTTCCCAGGAGAAGGAGTTGTGTAGCTTACTGAACAATCACCTAGATGCTTTCGCTTGGAACTATAAGGAGATGAAGGGAGTCCATCCTTCGGTTTGTACCCATCACATCTACATCAAAGAAGATGTAAACTAGTTAGGCAACCTCAGAGGAGAATGAATCCAACCCTTAAGGACATTGTCAAAGAAGAATTGCAAAAATTGTTGGATGCAGGATTCATCTATCCTATCTCCGATAGTGAGTGGGTTTCGCCTCTGGTGCTCGTGCCCGAGAAGAACGCAAAGTGGAGAATCTGTGTGGATTACCGAGAACTTAACAAAGCCACCAAGAAAGACCATTTCCCTTTGCCTTTCATAGATCAGGTGTTGGATGGACTGGCAGGGAAGAAGTTCTTCTCTTTCCTAGATGGGTTCAGCGAGTATAACCAGATCCAAATCAGCCCGGAAGACCAAGATAAAACCACCTTCACCTATCCTTGGGGTACCTTTGCCTATCGAGTCCTTCCCTTTGGGCTATGCAACGCTCCTGCCACTTTCCAGAGAGCAGTATTGAGCATCTTTTCTGAGTTGGTCCATGATTCGGTAGAAATCTATATGGATGACTTCACTCCTTATGGGTCCAACTTCCAAGAAGCATTGACCAATCTGGGAAAAGTTCTAACCAAGTGCATTGAGATGAACCTGTCCCTCAGTCCTGAAAAATGTGAATTCCTGATGACTAAAGGGACCGTGCTAGGACATACCATTTCTCGCCAAGGATTACAGGTGGATCCTAATAAAATTGCTATCATCCAAAAGGTCCCACCTCCTCAAAAGGTAAGAGATGTTCGGAGTTTCCTAGGCTTAGCAGGATATTATCGAAGATTCATTAAAGACTTTAGTAAGCTAGCCTCGCCTTTGTTTGGACTCTTAGGGAAAGATGTTGAGTTTAAGTGGACTGACAACTGTCAAGGGGCACTGGTTGAGTTGAAAGAAAAGCTGGTGTCTACCTCGATCTTGAGAGGTCCAAACTGGGCCCTACCTTTCTACATCCACACTGATGCCTCGAACAAAGCCATAGGGGCAGCCTTAGGACAAGTTGAGGAGAAACTCCCATATGCCATATACTTCGTTAGCAAAAACCTGTCCAATGCAGAGATGAACTATACTGTAACTGAGAAAGAGTTTCTGGATGTAGTCCATTCCCTAAACAAGTTCAGACACTACATCACCGGTTATTAGAAATTTGTGCACACTGATCATGCTGCGATTAGATATTTAATGAATAAGCTTGATGTCAATGCTCGTATTATTAGATGGTTACTTTTGTTACAGCAATTTGATTTGACGATTGTCGACAAGCCAGGTAAGGAAAATGTTGTTGCTGACTTCTTGTCTAGATTGGACTTGCCTGCAGGTGAAGAAGGAACAGTGGATGACCAGATGCCAGATGAACATCTATTTGCTATCTCAGTACTCTCTCCATGGTTTGCTGATATAGCAAATTACTTGGTCTCAGCACAGTTCCCTCCGCATCTGTCCTCAAAAGAGAAGAGCAGAATCGTAAGGAAGAGCACCCCGTTCACTTGGATCAGGGGCAACTTGTTTAAGCTTGGCCCAGATCAGATCTTGAGACGTTGTGTTAGGGAGGAGGAAGTCTTTGACATCCTCCTAACCTGTCATGATGGACCTTGTGGAGGCCACTTTGCAGCAAAAAGGACCGCCTTCAAAATTCTACAGGTAGGCTACTACTGGCCTACTCTTCATCAAGATGTCAGAAGATACATCAGCTAGTGTGACCGATGTCAAAGGATGGGGAAACCGACTCCAAGAGATGAAATGCCTCTCCAACCTCAAGTGACCTTCCTGCCATTTGAGAAGTGGGGCATGGATTTTGTGGGTCCTATTAACCCTCCTTCAAAGCAACGGCCTTATATCATTGTGTGCACCAACTATCTGACCAAGTGGGTAGAAACGAAAGAAATCAAAGCAGCAACAAAAGAAAAGGTGGCTGAGTTTCTGAGGGAAAATATCTTCTACAAGTTTGGCTAACCAAGAGAGTTATTCACAGATCAAGGAAGCCAGTTCACCTCCAACCTGATTGAAGACTTGCTCGTGCATCACAATATCAAGCACAAGACTTCCACCCCTATCATCCTCAAGCAAATGGGTAGGCAGAAGTCACTAAGCGAGCATTGGAAGGGATTTTGACCAAGGTTGTGAGCAGCAGCAGAAAGGATTGGGCAGATCGCCTAGTTGAGGCCACCTGGGCCTACAAAACCACTTGGAAGACTACAACCGGTTTCACACCTTATGAGCTGGTCTATGGGAAGAAAGCTTTGCTGTCCATAGAGTTTGAGTACAATACATTAAGGGTGGCAGCCGAGCTGGACCTAGATCTCAGCCATGCTCAACGTGAGAGATTATTGCAGCTGAATGGATTAGATGAACAAAGGATGTAGGCCCTTTTCCACTCAGAGGTAGTTCAACTCTAGAGGAAGATATGGCATGACCGACACCTTAATGAGAAGCAATTCTAGCCGGGAGATTGGGCGCTACTGTATCACTCAAGATACAAGGATTTCGAAGGGAAGCTGAGGACAAGATGGTTAGGACCATATACCGCGGAGAAATGTAATGACAATGGTTCAGTCCTTATCAGGACCATTGATAAAGAGGCCATCCCCATGCTTGTCAATGGGCATCGACTGAAAATCTACAAGAAACCCCTCTCGAGGCAGGAATTCATTGAAACTATGGAAAAATCAGTGCTGGTAATAGAGCAGGGTTCTGCCTCTGCTCCGGCCACACCTTGATCATCAAAAAAAAAAAAAAAGAAGAATAAAAAGATCCCTGGACAAAAACCTCTCTGAGGCGGCTAGGGCAGGCAGTGAGGGTGAAAACCTCATTGAGGCGCCCCCGCTGTCTCTCAGAAAATAAAGAAATGGAATAAAAAAGATCCTTGGGTGAAAACCTCTTTGAGGCACCCAGGGCAAATAGTCGGGGTGAAAACCTCATAGAGGCGCCCCTGCTGTCTCTCAAAAAAAAAAAAAAAGAAAAAGAAGAGAAAAAGAAAAAAAAGAAGAAAAACAGGTCTAACCTTTGAAATTATTGCAGGTTGCAGGGATATAATGCAGATAAAGAGGGTCACACAAATCAAGGACAGGGGTCCATCCCTAGCTACCAGGCATCCTCACCGACACTCCCTCCATGGCCACACACTTTTTCCAGGATTTGGACACAATCAGGTCAAGATTCAACCTCCTACAGGAAGTTTCAAGGCTTTCTACAGGAAGTTCTGCATTTCTACAGGAAACATCCTGTAGAACCTTTGGGCAAGCCAAAATCGATTCTGGAGACAGATTTAAAGCTTGGAGTTTGTTGGTGAGGCCTTCAACCACCCCTTTTTTCCCATCCATCACCTGTTTCATCTCTTTCCACCGCCATTACCACAATTTGGTACTGTATCCCTACACAGCCATGCAAAAAGTCATGTTTGCCTCAGAGTGAATTTTTCTTTTTTTTCTCCTAAAAGACAAATCAAGCATTCACAAGTTGCACACTCTACCTGTCAAAAGCTTCAGTAGGATACTTCATCCATGACTATAGCCCTGACCGTTTCGGCATGCAGCCCAGGAGGAGAAGCAGCTACAGGATGTCCTACAGGAATCCTGTAGCAGCTGATCCACCTGGAATACACACTATGGAGTCAAGAGTAGTCGAAATCAACATAGGAGGCATGCAACTAGCTCCGCGTAAATATGAACACCTCCTCGACAGCTGAGAGAAGACAGAGCCGTGCATGCAATGTTCACCACCAGAGGATCGGGTCCTAAAGCCTTGCATCTAGCATCAGCCAAATGAATGAGGGAATTCAAATGCATGTGCACGAAGCAGCAGTGAGCAAAGCCATTGTTTCATGTCCAAAAACCTACGAAACACGTCCACGGCCGCACAAGTAAGTGCCTAACCTTATTTCGTCAAATTGCATAAGCTATACTATGAACACTGCATATCTGTGAATGGGGCGAATTGAATGAATGCAATGGCTAGTCAACTGGCCACCCACAGCCAGTAGAATTTCCTCGTGGGATCTGAACGAGCATGGTTACGCTCGATTCCGCCAGAAGGACGTGGAGCCGACACGTGGGAAGTGTCCAGTTGGGGAAATCAACAGATTTGCAGTGAAATCGACGGACTGACAGGGATGACGATGGGTAATGGCAGAGATATATATTGGCGGTCAGAGACACGCCGAGGAATGATGGCCGTGACATTGTCTAACGGCTCGACCTGGACACCTCACCCCCGCGCCATGAATTGCGCCGTATTTCAAAATCATTCGGCCAGAGCACGCACATTAACCACTGTCATTTACGCCTACAACTGGTTTTTCAGCAACGTGAGTGTCCTCCTCCTCTGTAGTTCGTTACCCTGAGTTTTTCGGCCCGGTTCAAACTCTTCCCGTGTCCTAGACTTACTCAGCAGTGCCGTGACGTCCTCCAGAAGCAGCAAAAGCTCTCTACAGGAAGGAGCTCTACAAGAAGCACAGTGAAAGCTCCTGGAGTAGAGAAACCCATGTCCGTTGCGTCGGAATTGGAAATTTCGAAGAGGGGTAGGCTCGAACATGCCATCCCCATGCTTAATTTTTGAAAGGTGGTGAACTAGCTTGTTTGAAGTGGGGAAAATTAAAACCTGTCTTCCTGTGGGTCAAGAATGGTGGTTTGCTTATATAATACACATAATTTCTTTCAAATGGTACTGCGTCATATTCACCTCCATGGTTCCTGTTAACAAACTCTCCCCATTATAACGATAAACCACTGTATGGCTCACCTGGGCACATATAAAAAAAAAATTGTGACTGTTATATGGTTGGTTTGAAAATTAGCTCTGCACTCTGTTTGTGAGAGCTTAATTCCTTTTGACAAGTTGAGTTTTGGGCGGCAGCAGTATTATAATCAGAGAATTAGTGAAATGGGAGATACAAACAGCGGAGAAACCCTGTCCTAAGAGTCAAGGAGGAAAACCATATCAGAATTTCCATTCTAACCAGAGCTCAAGCCGAAAACAGGGTATTTTCACCATGCCAGGAGGGTTTATCAGAAAGTGTTAGGCTCCCACCCTAACCCCCTTATTTATGTCATGGGATCACGTCATAGTCAAGAGTCAATAAAGCCCATATTAATATTTGTAAGTGGTTAACCCGCAATTAATGAGGGGACCACAGTTAGTTGCAAATGGGCAGTAGTATTAGATAGATGGTATTAATAAAACCCACGGTATTGGCCCGTGGTATTGTATGTATGAGTCATATATAAAGGATAGAGACTCCCTGCGAGGAGTATCGTGTCTTATTTTGTAATCGAGCTCTGCTCTATTGGAGGTTGCCCCCTCGAAGAGGCATGTGAACATTGCTCTTTGAATAATAAAATCATTGCTATTCTGTGTTCTGGGTATCTTTTCTTCGCATATTCTGTGTTCTGGGTATCTTTTCTTCACATATTCTGTGTTTGGGTATTACTTTGCAGGTTAAGAGCATAACAAGTGGTATCAGAGCACTTTCCAGGGCTCGGTGGGATCTCCAAATTTTAGCAATTTTTTTTTTTTGGCTAGAGACGTGTTCTGGCGTCTTTAAACCACGGGATCTGTCGTTAAGCGCATAAACCTGCGGATTTGGGGAGGCATGCACGCAGGAAATACAAGAGGTGGTCACATCTGTTGGACTCCCTTGTAACCCCTGTGGGTACCCCTTCGAGTAGTAGCGCATTAGACAGAACCGCGCACAGACTGTCTTCCACGTACCCTCTGGGTATATAGGAAGCCCCCTAGGCTCCCTTGAAACCTCGCCATAGATAAACCTTCGGCCGTCTTGTGGCTACAGTACACCGAGAATAGCACTCGGAGAGATTACTCGCCCGTACGATAGGGTAGTTGGGTTGTACGGCTAAGGGTACGGTCGATCCTCCTTAGTTAGAGCCCTGAAACATTGGGCCGAGTACTACTGTCAGACCCTTATGTATATTGCGATCTGTAGCACCTGACACTCCTCAAGACCATAGTTCTCTTTCTATCGGGGGATCACACATCATCTATTCCAGATCCGTGGGTGCAAAGAAGTGCAGCGGCAGCTCCATCAGATCAGCAGCAGCAGTTGTTCCACCATTCAGATCTCTCAGATCCACCAGATCAGAGTAGTTGTGAAGGGTTCCTGTACCTGGATATACTTTTCGCAGGACTTTTGGTGGCATTGAAATTTTGAGGATTTGGCGACTGCAGTATTGATCAGGAAGGAGTAAAACTCCGTTAGGAGTTTTCAAAAAAAAAAGTCTGAGATCTTCCGGGGCGCTTATTGGTGATCTAGCCCATCAGAATCAGGACGACGAGCTGAGCAAGGTGGTACCATTCAATTTCTTAGTAAAAAATTTTTAGGCGGTCCCAATTTTTCATCAGGTTGGTGTATGGTAGAAACTCGGGCTCAAGCGATGGCCATTGAAAGGATGGACAAAATAGAAGACCAGGTGAACTCCATCCAATTTGCGGTGAACGAAATACAACATGAGATTAAAGGAATAAGTATCCAGATACAGAATGCACTCTCGAAGGGCAAGGAGCCAGCCCACGAGGAGGCGTCTAATGGCCATGAATACCATGAGGGTGAGTCTAGCCACTCTCCCCACGTCTGGCACACCCATCCACCACCCAGTCAGCGACCTCCCAAGTTGGATATGCATAAATTTGATGGTTCTCACACGTCCGCATGGCTAGCACAAATGGAGTAGTATTTCAAATTGAATCATATCATAGATGAGGGGACTAAGCTTATGGTGGGCACCATGTACTTGGACAATGAACGATGGCAATGGGGGGAATGGCATCAGCGTTGCAATGGACATTTTCAGAATTGTGCCCAATTTGCCAAAGCTCTTCGAAATCGCTTTGAATAGGAAGACTCTTTTTTGGGGCGTCTCACTAAGCTCCGACAGATGGGTACAATGGATGAATATATTACCGCTTTTGAAGCCTTAGCCTTCCGCACTAAGGGTCTCACAGATGAGTTCTACATGGAATGCTTTATCAGCGGTCTGAAAGAAGCCATCAAAGCTCAGGTTCTACTCCACCACCCTCCCACGTGGATAGAGGCTTGCCAGGTAGCTCGTAAGGTGGAACGTGCATTAACAGCCCAATCCAACCACCCCAACTTCCCCGCTAAAGGTCATCCCCCACAGGCTCCCAACACGACTCAGACACTTAAGATTCAAAAGGTGTCACCTGCGGAAATGGCCGAAAGAAGGAAGCAAGGACTATGTTACTACTGTGATGAAAAATATTCCCCGGGTCATAAATGCAAGGAGCCCAAGTTTTTTCAAATAGATGCCACTGACTACAGCTCCACCGAGGAAGATCCGCCACTTGAGGAACCGGAGGCGATCGAAGAAGATAACCAAAAGGAGATTGTATCTGACGAACCAATTATTTCGCTAAATGCATTGGCATGAATTTCTTCCCCTCAAACTCTCAAGATCAGGGGTTTTCTTAAACATCGCCCAGTAGTAGTCTTGATTGATAGTGGAAGTACCCATAATTTCATCCATCAAAAGATCACTGAAGCAGCGCATTGTTTTGTCCGGGCAGTTTCTAACTTCCAAGTCCAAATTGCAGATGGGGGCACAATGAAATGTGAAGGCCGCTATGAAAATGTCAAACTTCAAATGGGGGATTATCAGTTGAAAACCCACATGTTTGCAATACACATGGGGGGTTGCGACATTGTCCTAGGCGCAGAATGGCTCAGCACTCTTGGGCCAATCACAATGGATTTCTAGGAGTTATATATGAGTTTTAAGCAGAAAAACTCAACACATACCCTCCGTGGACTACCGGCGGGAGCCCCCTCTATCATCAGCTCGCATACGATGGAAAAATTGTTAAAAAAGGGCCATCATGGAGTGGTAGCTCAATTTAATGCCATCCAGGTAGTCGAAACAATGTCTCTGCCAATTCATCCTGAGATGCAACAGATTTTAAATAAACATCGGACGGTCTTTGATAAGCCTCATGAGCTTCCACCCTCGCGAGGGGAACATGATCATAGCATCACATTGGTTCCAGGGGCCCAACCCCCAAATGTGCGGCCATACAGATATCCGTTCACCCAAAAGAATGAAATAGAAAAAATCATCAAGGAATTGTTGGAAGCAGGTGTCATTCGTCCCAGCATTAGTCCTTATTCATCCCCAGTGGTCATGGTCCTCAAGAAAGATGGGGAGTGGCGGATGTGTCCCGACTTCAGGGCCCTCAATAAGTTGATAGTCAAAGATAAATTTCCCATCCCGGTGGTTGACGATTTGCTGGACGAACTCAATGGGGCTCAATTCTTCACTAAGTTGGATCTTCGCTCAGGCTACCACCAAATTCGCATGAAGGAAGTCGACATTCCCAAGACGTCTTTCAGAACTCATGAAGGCCATTATGTGTTCCTGGTCATGCCATTTGGTCTCTGTAATGCCCCCTCTACTTTTCAGAGCCTTATGAATCACCTCCTCAAACCATATCTCAGAAAATTTGTCCTTGTCTTCTTCGATGACATCCTCATCTATAGTGGCACTTAGGCGACACATCTTCAGCATGTAGATCTACTCTTGCAACTACTCCGCCAGCATAAATTATTTGTCAAGATGTCTAAGTGTTCGTTTGGCATGGAAGAAGTTGAGTATTTGGGCCACATTGTGGGGCGTGAAGGTGTCAAGGTGGACCCCAAAAAGATCCAGGCAATGCAAGAATGGCCTCAACCTAAGACCTTGAAGAGCTTGAGAGGATTTTTGGGTCTAACAGGCTATTATCGTAAATTTGTCCGCAACTATGGCCGCATAGCAAAGCCCCTCACTCAACTCCTAAAGAAAAATTCCTTCTTTTGGAACGAGGAAGCACAACAGGCATTTACCGCTCTCAAAAACGCCATGTGTTCCACTCCCGTCTTAGCACTACCTGACTTCAGCAAATCCTTTGTCATTGAATGTGATGCTTCGGGTACAGGTATTGGAGCGGTCTTAATGCAGGAAGGGCGACCATTGGCCAACAACTCAGTGGGAGGAATCTGGGCCAATCTACCTACGAGAAGGAAATGATGGCCATCTTACATGCAGTCGAGACCTGGCGACCTTACTTATTGGGGCGACGTTTCCAAATCCGCACAGATCATCACAGTCTTAAATATTTTTTGGAGCAATCCCTATCCTCCCCACAACAAAATAAATGGTTAGCCAAAATGCTGGGATATGATTATGAGATCATTTACAAGAAAGGGAAAGACAACAGTGTAGCAGATGCATTGTCGCGCCAATTTGAGGAGGAAAGTACTCTGCTCGCAATTTCCCTCCCCATTCTAGACTTGATTGAAGAGGCTCGCAGGGAATGGTTTTCACACCCCGGGCTCTCCCAACTCATTTCTCAATTGCAGGTAGATCCTAATTCCAGCAAGGGCTACTCGTGGCAGAATGATATTCTTCGCTACAAGGACAGAGTCGTAATATCACCAACATCCACCCTCAAAAGTCGCATTTTGGCAGAATTGCACTCATATCCCATTGCAGGACATTCGGGCTTTCAGAAGACGTATGCTCGCACCAAAAGATCATTTTTTTGGACCGGCATGAAAAAGGACATCCTTACTTTCGTAGCAGAATGTGATGTCTGTCAACGCCACAAAGGGGAGACCATCAACACACCAGGCATATTACAACCATTGCCCATTCCAGCATCAATTTGGACGGAGGTTTCCATGGATTTCATTACAGGTCTTCCAAAGTCTGGGAACAAGTCAGTCATCATGGTGGTTGTGGACCGACTGTCGAAGTATGCTCATTTTTTCGCCCTACCCCAACTGTTTACACCAACTTTGGTTGCTCAATCTTTCATGGATCAGATCTTCAAATTGCATGGCATGCCCACATCTATTGTGTCCGACCGCGACCCGATCTTCACCAGTAATTTTTTGCAGGAACTCTTCAGAATACAAGGCACTCAACTCAAACTCAATACTTCATATCATCCGCAAACAGATGGTCAAACCGAAGCCGTCAACAAATGTCTAGAAACCTACCTTAGGTGTTTCACTTCAGAAAAGCAACACCTTTGGGTACAGTGGTTACCTCTGGCTGAATGGTGGTATAACACCAACTATCATGCCACCACCAAAATGACTCCCTATGAAGCAGTCTATGGTCAACTTCCGCCTTCCCCTACTTCTTATCTCATGGGGTGCTCCAAAGTACAAGCCGTGGATCAACTCCTACAACACCGCGCAACCATGCTCGCCCATCTTCGCGAGAATCTTCATCAAGCTCAGAATCACATGAAGCAACAGGCCGACCAACATCGCTCAGAGCGCCAATTTCAAGAAGCGGATCAGGTCTTTTTGAGGCTGCAACCATATAAGCAGACATCACTCAAAGACAAGGGTTGTCAAAAGCTCTCCCCAAAATTCTACAGACCATACCAAGTACTTCAGCGCATTGGAGAAGTGGCTTACAAGTTGGCTTTGCCACCTACAGCAAAAATCCACCCAGTTTTCCATGTATCGTGCCTCAAGAAAGTGATTGGGAACAATTGCTGAGTTCAAACCAGTCTACCTGAATTGGACGACGAAGGGTCAATCTGGCTTCAACCCGAACAGGTTCTAGACACAAGGGACAAGCACCTGCGCGGCCGCATGATTAAGGAAGTCCTTGTCAAATGGAAAGACACCTCTCCGGAAGATGCAACTTGGGAACCAACCACGATTCTTCAGCAGTTTCCGCATCTTCAGCCTTGAGGACAAGGCTAGTCTTAAGGCGGATGGCATGTTAGGGTCCCACCCTAACCCCCTTATTTATGTCATGGGATCACGTCATAGTCAAGAGTCAATAAAGCCCATATTAATATTTGTAAGTGGTTAACCCGCAATTAATGACGGGACCATAGTTAGTTGCAAATGGGCAGTAGTATTAGATAGATGGTATTAATAAAACCCACGGTATTGGCCCGTGGTATTGCATATATGAGTCATATATAAAGGATAGAGACTCCCTGCGATGAGTATCGTGTCTTATTTTGTAATCGAGCTCTGCTCTATTGGAGGTTGCCCCCTCGAAGAGGCATGTGAACATTGCTCTTTGAATAATAAAATCATTGCTATTCTGTGTTCTGGGTATCTTTTCTTGGCATATTTTGTGTTTGGGTATTACTTTGCAGGTTAAGAGCATAACAGAAAGGAACCCTCGGATTCCAAGAAGTTGAGAGAAACTCCTGAGGTGGTAGACCTGTTTACCCGTGCAAAGTGGATGACCTTCTGTGATAGAATTCAAGGTCACGATGATGAAATAACAGAGGAGTTCCTAAGGTCCGTGCAGCCCAAATCAAAAACATTGGCAACTGTAAATTTCAGAGGATTGACCTTCAAACTTAGCCCACAACTCATTAGTCGGGTCACTGATTTGCCATTGGGGATACCCTGGGATAAAGAGGAAAGAAAATTGGGCCAAAAAGCCAAAAATGAATTCTTCCTACCAGAGGAGTAGTTTTCAGAGGATAAGAATGGGGTCCGGAGAGCCAGCCTTCAGCCATTTTGGAGTGAGGTCAGCCTTCAGATTATGAAATATATTACCTGTGAGGGGAGATTTAGTATTGTGTATGGTTATCACTTCCGCTTGTTAACCGAGCTCAGGCATAAGATGGATTTGCCCTCAGAACAAAGATTGAGCATCCCATACTTCCTCCTACAGTCATTGATTGAGTGTGGCGCAAAACTGAAGGAGGGGACACCAGACCAGCTGGCTCATCATGGGCTTATCAAGCTCCTCGTAGAAGATGCCCTCCATACTTATACTGTCCCTATCTCTTGGGAGATTTTCTGCAATATGTCAAAGGATGATGATATCCGGACTCTGGCTGAAGAGCTCACTTCATCCAACAGTGAGGAGAAGGAGCATATTGATTCAAAGAAGAAAACTAAGGGTAAGGAAGCTAAGGGTAAGAAAACCTAGGGCAGACCATCACAAGAAAAGCCACAGGAAAGGCAAGAGGAAAAGCAAGAAAAAGGACAAGCTGCTGAGGCCAAAGCTGTGAATGGAGTACTAGCACAAATGCCAAGGGAGAAGCGGTTGCAAACCCGAGCAGAGAGGACTGAAAAAGTCCAAACAAGTAAAGACACACCCAAGGCAACCACAGCACAACTGAAAGAGAAGGCACCCCCAGCCAAGCAAGCCAAATCAGGGAAAACTAGTTCTACAGGAAGTCAATAGACTGTTTCTACAGGAAGCTAGAAAACTGCTTCTACAGGAAGCCAGAAAACGACCACTACAGGACTTTCTACATGAAGTCTGGGGAAATGGCAGCAGAAGGAGAAATCGGCCGAGATTTTAACTAGGGAGGCAGCAGCTGTGCTGGCCACCCTAAGCACATCCCCCAAGCAGAAGGAGAAGTGGAAGAGGGAGCTTCCACTATATTTTAAGGCGAGAAGGAGCGTGAGGATTAAAACCGGCAAACCCCAACCACCGTCCAAAGAACCAATCACCATTGTAGACACCCCTACCACACCAAAGGAGAGGCCCCCCTCCAAGGCAGCCATCACTTATGACCGAGGAAGCCCGAAGACATCCACCTGGAGGGAGAGGATGAAAATGTTGGACACAAAAACCTCTCTACAGGATGTTGAAACTATTCTACAGGAAACATTGGCTAGACTGAAGGAGACCGAAGCAATGGAGGGTGAGGCAACTAAATCACCTTAGAGGAAAGAAAAGGCAGAAAACATTATGGAATCTAGCCCCCAGCCCAGCCTGGGCTCCTATTATAACTTCTTGGAGGCCGGAAAGATCATTCCTCAGAAATTCACAGTGCCACTTTTCCTTGCACTAGAGGAAGAGAGAGTGAGGAACCACACTTGGATGAAAATCACTAAGTCCAAGGGTGTGGCGGATATAGGTCCTCTGGAGGAATAGCTCAAAGAGGCAAGGAGGGAATTGGCTCTAGTACGGCATGTGGAGAGCAGCCAGTGGGTCAGGCTACAGGAAGAAAATGAGCTGCTTAGACAGCAGCTACAATTACAGGGACAGAGGAAGGAAGACAGGCCTCACATCTTGGGGGAACAAGAGCAACAAGAGTGGCCCACAATAGCGATAGATACCCCTTATGAACAACAAAGAAAGGAAGGGACACAGACTGAAATTGAGGCACTAAACCAGAAGCTACAGGAACAAGAATTGCAGATACATTCTCTAAAACAACAGCTGCAAGAAAAGGAGGCCCAACTGGACTACATGGCCAGCTGGGCAGCAGAAGCTCTGCAGTGCAGGCAGCCTGCCAAATCTTATGCCCTATACCTCAAGGACCGATGGTTACAGTTTCAAATCAATACCTTGGCTCAAAGGGGCATCACCCCATTCCAAAATTATCATCAGTTTGCAGCTCTATGTGACAGTAGTTCATTTGAGGATAGGGCCAAATTATCAGAGTTCTACCTGCACAACTTTGCCCTTCCGAACATGAACGCATGGGATTCTAACACGGTGATAGGAGATGTCCAGCTTATGGCCATGGCCTCTTGGATGAGCCATGAGGAGAAGAGAGCAGCAGAGGTCCGCAGTATCATAGGCAGAGAGCTCAGTGAGCCTCTCATGATCAGAGCAGAGCCAGATGACCCATCAGCAGTGATAAGCACCCACCAGCACTTGGCCAACAGACCTCAGGATCTACCGGAATACATTGAGCAATAGGCTCAAACCATTGCCCATTTTGAGGACATGGAAAGACTGTTGGTAGAAAACTGTATACATGCCTACACAAGGCGGTGGAACACACTGCCTCACAGCTTGAAGATAAAAGAATACCACTCTCCCACTAGGATGAGGGAAGCCTTGGCAAGGGTACCCCTCTACAAACAGTTGATGCAGAACATGCAAGCCAATTGGATTGGCTTGAAATTTAGTCCTCCTTTACTTTTGGGATTGCTAGAAGGAGTGAAGGAAGAGGAAGAAGGTAGATAATGCGAGGAAGTGGAAAGGAAGGCAGGATTCCACGACCGTGAAGAGGATATCATAGCAGAGGCTTGGGACATGAGGGAGGCAATCAAAGCCATAAAGGATGATGAGCTGGACTAGATGCTCACAGGATGAGCAACCGATTTAGCAGGGGGGTGATGATGAGCCCCCAAATTTGGTAACTTATTGGGATCATTTTGCCTAATTGTCCTTGTTCAATCCTCCATTTTTCATATATTATGCATGTTTTTTAGTATGTTTGTGTTATTTGAATGAATAACGGTGGTCACTCTACCTAGGAGGCTAATACGTGGTTATTTCAGGATTTTTGGACAAATTTTGGAGCAAGCAATCATGGGTCAGCTGATAGCCAATCTTGAGGTGAGCATTTGTAGGGAGGTTGTCTCTTGCATTAAATGGCCTTCCTCGAAATCTCCACCCTCAACTCCGAGCTCCACAGGCCACCAAAATGAGTTTTAAAGGCAGCGAAGCAGTTTTGCAAGAGGGACTGTTCACTAGCAGTTGGGACAGCCAAGTCCCTTGAATCTAGGAGGGCTGCTAGCCCCCTTGTATTGTATAAGTAGGAAGGCCTCAGCCTTCGTAGTTTACTTTTTGGAACTATCGTTATTTTTGCACTATAGTGTTGTCATTTTGCTCAGCCTGTTTTATTGTAGCTACTGCTGTACAACTTTCATATGATGGTTATTTTTGAATAATGAGAATCATCTTTACTTGGTACCAGATCTGAGTTCTTTACAAGAGCCTACAGCTCTTGGGGTTGGGCCCAACCCGAGTGCTAAGGCCTCCTTTATGTATTGCTATTTGCTCTTTATGCATTTGCAAAAACATTTCTATTAAGTAGATCAAATTTTGCTGATTAACTAGGTCACTGTTAATGGTTAGAAAGACTTTTGAATGCTCAGATTTAGCTGATAGGTTGTTAACAGGAAAAAGCTTCAAGAAAAGGGCCATCAAACATCTCTGGTTCCACCTCTCCTTCAGTAGGATCAGGGGCTGGGATCAGGATAAATTTGCTGCCCACAAAAACACTGATTTTGCTTTGCCATGCAATCACTAGTGTTTGATTTTCATGTGTAGAAGTTGGTCACAAGTTTAGACTTTTGTTTTCTTAGTTGCACGAGTTAAAATACATGGTTTCATTGCAGGTCGCACCTCTGTTCATTCTCTTTACTGGCAGCTAGCAGATTAGGTCATCGTAATTAGGTTTTTGAATTTACAAGTCTTCATTAGATCAGTTGGAAAAAATACCTTGCAGAGCACCTGTACCACTCCTTCATCTGTTTATTCTCCATTAGCACCATCCACTCCGCCCTCTACTTAGAATTCTTGCCTCCCATTCGCCATTTGCTCCCATAACCCTAGTTTTGTGTGTAACATTGCTTCAGTCTTCCCCGAACCAAATCCAGCCATCCACACCTGTCCACAACTCCATCCACCGAGTCCTAGAGCATCTCCAACCCTCACCCTACCTCCAAAATCACTCCTTCACCTTTCCCTCTCCATTCATCCACCAAAAACCTCATTTCTGAACATCCTGTAGAAAATTACAGACATCCTGTAGAAAATCACAGACATCCTGTAGAACCCCTGCAGACTTCCTATAGAGGCTCACGAATGAGGTTTCCTGATAGCCAAATTCATTGAAACTCTATGGAAGGGTGTTAGGGACCCCTTAGGCCCTCTCTAAACCTTCTTGACCTTTTCCAAGCATCTCTTCTCACCCATCCACCTCTGCACAGCCAAAAACAATGAAATCATATGCATAATAACTCTGGCAACTTATTCAAAAATACAAAACGATGTTTTTTTCAGATGTTATTATAGAAGTAGCTTAGATACAAGTATTTACCTTCCTAGAAGTCAATGGCATTTCTTTCAGTAGCTTGCATCCTATTTCTTGCATCAGTAGGGTTAGCTGGTAGAATTAGGGTTTGCTAGGGTTTGCGTTTTCTTTTAGCTTTTCAGTGTCTTTCTGCAGGTAGATCAGCCTCCTTTAAATTAGCTTTCATCCAATGGTTAAAAAGCTTCTTCTCAAAGCTCATAGAATTTGGCTTGAGCCCCTAGCGGACTTGTGCCAACTGACCAAGTGACAGCTGCGGCAAGAGCTAGTACTTGTGCATACAACACCGTCGCTTCCAAGTTTGTTACGAACTACCGGGTTGATAAAAGTAAATAAGGGAGTCCTAGGAGTTGTAGCATTACTGCTGCAATACTGGAGCTCACCACAAACCATGTAGCTTGACAATCTCTGTGAAGAACAAGTGGGCCACGTGAGTGGCATCACTGGTTTTTTTGCAAGGGATAAAATGTGCCATATTCGAGAATCTGTCCACTACTACCATCACAGAGTCATAACCTCATTGTGTCCTAGGTAGACCCAAGACAAAGTCAAAGTTGACTGAGTCCCACGGTCTGTTTAGCATAGGTAATGGTGTATACAGTCCCGTGTTTTGACTATGACCTTTCGCCAACTGGCACACTTTACATCTGGTCACAAATTACTATACATCCCTTCGCATCTTTCGCCAAAAGTAGAAATGACTGAGCTGCTCGAGTGTCTTGTCTGTGTCGAAATGTCTGGCTAGACCTCCACTGTGCTTCTCCCAAATAATGTTCTCTCTCATCGAGCAGTCAGGAATGCATAGTTGTTCTCCTCTAAACAACAATTTCTCTTGCAATTTGTAGTCCAACCATGGAATGTTATCTCTCACCAAGGGATTCTGACATGCCTCATAAGCTTCTTTAAAATCTATGTCAGTTTGATATAGATCTTTCAAGTGCTCAAAACCCAGCACTTGTACAGTACTCTCCTGCAAAAGTAAGGCCCTCCTACTCAACGCATCTACCACCTTGTTGGCCTGCCCGCTGATGTGTTTCAACACAAAGGTGAAACTCTCGAAATATTCCACCCACTTGACATGTTTGTGATTTAGATTGTGTTGTTGCATCGCATATTGGAGTGCAGAATTATCTGAAAACAACACAAATTCATTTCCCAACAAATAGTGCTTCCAGTGTTTCAATGCCTGTACAACAACATATAACTCCTTGTCATAGGAAATATTTTTGTCTGCTTTCATTTAGCTTCTCGCTGAAAAATGCAACAGGTTTATCATCCTAGCTAAGTATAGGTCCAATAGCCATACGGCTAGCATCATAGCAAACCTGAAGGAGCTTTTTAAAACTTGGTAATCTCAGGATCAGTCTTTCCATGATCTTCTTCTTTAGTAGCTGAAAATTCCTCTCTGCTACATCAGTGCATCGAAAAGGCTGACTGGCCTTTTTAATGGCGTCCAACATAGGTGCACAGATTCCGCTAAAATTTCTTATGAATTTCCAGTAAAAACTCGCCAGGCAATGAAAACTACGTACCTCAAATAATCCTTTTGTAGATGGCCAATTAACTATCACTCCAATCTTCTCTGAATCCATCTTCAGCTCGGTCTTTTCTATTACGAAGCCCAAATAAATCAATTCTTTTTGCAGAAAAGTACACTTCTTCAGATTTATCAGCAGTTTATTTTGCTATAATTTTTCCAGCACTTTCCGAACATGTCGAAGGTGCTCCTCCCTTGTCCTGCTAAAAATTAGTATGTCGTCCAGGTACACTATCACAAATTTTCCGATGTATTCTTTCAGCATTTCATTCATTAACCGCATAAATGTACTGGGTGCATTGCTCAACCCGAATGGCATAACCAACCATTCATACAGTCCCTCATTCGTCTTAAAGGCTATCTTCCACTCGTCCCCCTCTCAAATTTGGATCTGATGATACCCGCTCTTCAAGTCTATCTTAGAAAAATATGCTACCCTGCTTAGGAAATCAATCATGTCATCCATCCATGGCAGTGGGAACCTGTACCAGATGGTGATTTTGTTGATGGCCCTTGAGTCTATGCACACCTTCCATTCTCCTCCTTTCTTGGGAGCGAGAACCTTTGGAACTATGCAACGGCTCAAACTCTCCCTTATCAATCCTTCGTCTAGTAGTTCTTGCACCTACTTCCTAATCTCTTCATTGTCCTTGGGGCTCATTCGGTATGCTGCCTTATTCGGCAAACTTGCTCCGGGTATGAAGTCAATATGGTGACTTATGCTTCTTTTGGGGGGCAGTTTATCTGGCAAGTCATCCACCACTATGTCTGTAAATTCCTGCAACATCTGTTGAATTTCTGGGGGTAAATCCGATACCTCTGTATGCAATAGTACTGTTCTTGCTCTTCTTACAACTGCATAACTCACCTCGCTATCCTCAACTTGTTTCAGAAACTATTTTCCACTGACCAACAATGCTCTTGGCTCACTTGTTCCTATTGTTCCTTCCTCCTTGATGGGCACAAGCATGTGCTTGATTCCATCCTTGACAAACTTATAGTAGTTTGTCAATCCATCATGTACCACCTTCCTGGTGTAATGCCATGGCCTGCCTAGAAGTATGTGACATACATCCATTGGCATGATGTCACAAATGACCTTATCCTTATATATGCCTATTTGAAACTTCACCTTGCATTGTTCATCCACTAGCAACTGATGGCCTTTTTATAGCCATGAAACTTTGTAAGGGGTGGGATGTTTCAATTGCTTCAATTCCAACTTTTTCACCATCTCTGTGGCCACCAAGTTATCTGTACTATTGCTATCAATAATTAACTTACAGCATTTACCGTGTGACTTACAAACCATTCGAAACAAAGCCTTCCACTGAGTTTGTTTGGTGGTTTCTTTTGCTGGTTTTAACAACACCTTGTCCAACACCAGGGCTTCCCCTGTTTCTCGAGCATTCTTTGCTTCTTGGGGAGGTGCCTCTGCTTCTTCTAGTTGTGCAACATATGCACCCCTCTGTCCAGCTTGGTCTGCCTCAGGACACTCAAATGATCTGTGTCCCCACTTATGACACCTATAACATTGGTAACCAACTCCTCTGCCTCAACCATTTCCCCTGCCTCGCTGATGTGGCCTACCACCTTTCAAATTATCACCTTTATCTGCTGATCCGGAAGCTTTAGAGCTACTGCCTTCCTCATTACTATTAGTAGTCCACCCTCTGCCATATGACTGGCCTTTTCCTCTGCCAGTTCCTCATCCTCCCCTGACATTTTTCATTCTAGTAATTTTCTCTTCAGCCTTCATAGCACTCTGATACGCTTCTTCAATGTTCTTTGGAGACAGAATACTAATTTCATCTAAAATTTCTAGTCTTAAACCATTTACATACCTGGCTATCTTCTATGAGGTATCCTATGTATAACCAGCCCTTAAGTTCACTCGATAAAAATCCTCAATGTACTCCCTCACTGTCATTCCTTTCTATTTCAGATTTTGCACTTGTCTGTGTAGTGCAATCTGATAGTCTTTCGATAGAAATCTTCTCTTCAACCTAGCCACCATCCTTGACCAGGTTTTGATTGGCAACTTGTTCAATCTCCTTCTCTCTGTTTGGACACTGTCCCACCACAGGGCTGCATGTCCCTTCAACTTCGTCATAGCGAACTTAACTCTGCGGTCTTCACTGACCTCCTCGAACTCAAAATACTTATCCAGCTCGCTGATCCAATCCAATAGAACCTCTATGGACATGCTGCCATCATAATTTGGGAGTTCTGGTTTGGGTTTACTGCTTGCCATTAAGACAGATCTCAACAGTCTCATTTCTGGGCCCTCTCCATCTGATCCATCTGTTGTCGCTTTAGCTTCCTCTTTGCTGTCATCGCCTACCTCTAGATCCCTTCTTCTCCCTGCTTCGACTGCCTCCAAATGGGCAGTAAGAATCCTAATCTCCTCTCTCAGTCCTTCCTCTGCTATCCTCCGAACACCTCTTCCACGACCTCTCCTTCCTACCTCCATTTCTTTAGTCAATTTCAACCTGCTCTGATACCACTATGATGGGACCAGCCCAACACTGTTCGGACTAATCAACAATTAAATGATTTAAGTGTGATTTAGTTGTGGATTAGTTTATGATTACCAATGTTCTTGGATTTTTCTGGAAAATGATAGGTGGAATTTATGTGTGCAATCAATATTGTGTACTATACCTCGAGTCACATTTCCCGCTCCTCGTTTTGCCAAAACTCTTCCTCCGTCATTCATTCAACCATTTCTGTTCTTTGCACTTGTTCTCCAAGGGTTTGTTCTGTGTGGTTTTGTTGCTTGTCTATGCAGCTACGCTGCAACTGCTGGGCACACCTTCTGGTTTTTCTTGTCCGACAGTGTGACTCTTACACTTGCTTGGATAACTTTTGGTCTTGATTCGTTGGACAACCAAAAATGATTCTGTCGCCACCTGTGTAAGTAGATTTATGTGCTCTTTTTGCAATTGTTTCAACTAGTCTCTGCTCCACAAGCTTGGGTTCTAGTATGAAGTTGTGTTGCTTGTGAAACTTAGTGAGTTGGCAGGCACTCAGGTTTCGAAATAGTGGCGCTCTCCGATATTCGGCTTCAATGCAAGTAGCCTCTTCTATCCATGATTTAATTTGTTGTTTCCATTCTTCTATTCCTAATGTGGCTGCTCCTTTGTCTCTGTCATTGGTTGGAACTCGAGGGTTAAAGCTTTGTTCTATGTTCTTGCTGTGAATCCTTCAGGTAGGAAAAATGTATCCCTCTTATACTTGCACTCAAGCACTTGTTTTGTTTTCCTCTATCAACAGGTTGCTAACAACTGTGTGTTGGTTCTTTTGTAGGTATTGGGGTTTGTAGTTGCGTAAGCTCAGAACAAACGTGTCAGCCTCTACCTGGTAGGCTCTGTCAATGCAACTAATCTTCAGTTTTTGGATTAGACCTATAAGATTGAGGATTTGGTTTTCCTCAATTCTTAGTCGGTGTTGTCTCTCGGCTGTAGCTGGCACCCTGGTCGTTTTGTTAGCATAGGCTTCCTTGGTTTTGTGATTGTTGGTTGTAACTTTTAATGTGTGGGATCCGTTTCCCAAAACCCTCACCTAGGGTTTGTCAACCGTCGGCTATGTGACTGTTTCTGGTTTATTCTGGAACTCTACTATGTATGCTCATACATTTCATCTTATAATTTAAAGAAAAAAATTTCAAGAAAACGTTGGTTTTATTTTACCTTGTTTTAATGATGATGATTGGGTGTTGTTCCTTTCATTCCGGCTTCAATGCCTTCAAATTACGATTGTTAATTTGCAACTGTGTTTGTAAAAAAAAAAATCCCATGAATAGAAAGTTCTGTAGTTGCTCTGGTAATTTGTTCTTATGTTCGATTTCGGAGTTAAGAAGATAATGCATGGCCTGTATGTTATTAACTTGTTCGATTGATTTGTCTGCATTTGTTCCCATTTATTCAATGTCGATTTCTTCTATGGGATTCAAACCCTCATTCTGGAAATGCAACTCTGTCTCACTATCTGGATTCTATTTCTTAGAAAATAAGAATTAAATAAACTTGTATGTAAGCATTGTATTGATTACTCTGATGTTTGGTGAATTAGGAAGCAAAATGAAAATACCATGGATACACAGACGGACTCGAATTGTCTGTTGTTTTCTTATTATTTCTTGAATGCTAAAAATGCTAAACCGCTTCAAATGGATTTTTCATGTACATTTATAGTCTTTGTGCACAGTTACCTGAACTGTGTAGTTACTGCTTTCAGTTGTATTTCTATTTAGTGACATAACGATGCATGCATTTGATTCTGCTTTTTGACAAGATTTTACATCAAACACATTTTGTTTTTCTCTCCAAAATGATATAACAGTTATTAAATTTCTATTGAGTAAAGATAGACAAACTAGTGACCCTAACCGACCAAACTTTCCCTAACTAGTACTGAAAATAAAAGTAAACAAAATCTTCCACCCTACTTTGACAAAATAACATAAAAAAAAACAATTTGTTAACACAACTTCCATCTTGGCAGAGACCAACACCCAGTCATGGTGCCCTAGCTGGATGCTCCTACATCATATATTGATTTTAAAACCAATCAGAATGAAGAAGAAGCCCCATGCAATACGGACATGGTATATTGACTTTCAAGAATATTTTACCGTTATTCACAGTTAAGCATTGTAGTTATTAACTATTCAGTAAAATGATTAAATATATTTAATTTGTGATAATTAAATTATATATTAAAATGGTTTATGACACCTCTTTGTTCATAGTACAAGAAAGTGTATATACTTTATCATTATATTTGAACTTATGTCCCCTTCCTATATAACACATATCTTTAACCAATAAATCTTTTAAATTTAATAATACATTACAATAAAATTTATTAAATTTTAATAAGTTAATAGTTAACGATATTTTTTAAGGCACAAACCTCTTTTCCAGTAAAAAACTGAAAACATGTCATCTAGAGATATTTAATTCCTTTTAATTCCTTTTGACACTTACTAAATGCGTAATTAAATGAATATATATTGTCGTTATACACACACTTTAAAAATGACAAGAATGTAGAATAATAAGACTATTTTAAATAGTTTAATTATATAAATTATATTTTTTCATTCCTCATATATACTATTTTAAATGGTTTAATTATATAAATTATGTTTTTTCATTCCTCATTCATATATATATATATATAATCCATATATAATCCACATTGAAATGATTATTATTTTTTTAAATGGCACGTATTAATTCTTTATTAAGAATTAAATGAATTGTACACCTATGTTTTATTGCTCTTATTAGGAAATATTTTTTTGTTATTTATTTTAATATTTCCATTATTTATCTTAAAATATTTTATTATAGTAAGTATTTTTCTCTCTATATATAACCAACACAATATTGAAATAAATTAGCTAACTTGGATATTTAAATACTTTGTTTAATTAACCTCTATATTCAAGTAACTTACCTAAATCATGTATTGAAATATTTTTGTAAATTATAAAAAATTATATATCTTTTTCACACACTCAAAAATTAAAATATAATATTTCTTTTTATTTTTAACTATTTTATATCATTATAAAATTAATATAAAAACTGTGTTATTTCACATACTCAATTATAATAATTGGGTTATTGGAGTTTTATCATACTTTTAATTCAATCAAACTATTTTTTTTTAATTATTATTATAGGCCATGTTGCGTTTTAATTTAGAGATTATTTTATTTTTATTTTAAAAGAGACAAATGTCAACCCCACATTGCGCACCAATGGAATTATACATCAATATTAGACTTTGCACTGTAGAGACAAGGAAAATTTAGTCTCACAAATAAAGTCACACATCACTCTCATACTTGTGAGACTAAACTTACATCACTCACATAGTTGTGAGACTAAACTTTGCGAAGATTATATTAATCACGCCTCCAATTACAATAATTACAATAAGTCCAATTGAAAAGAATGATGTATATTTATTGGTTTTATTTTAAATTTTTGTAGTAAATATAATTTAGAATTCTCTTAATTAATGATAAAAAATTTAAAAAATATTTAAGTAATCCTATTTTATTTTGTTTATATAAAATAGTAAAATTTTATGCGAAATTTATACTTATATTAAAAAATATAAATATTGTAATTTTTTTATTTACTTTTCTAAATACAAAATATTATTATCTATTTTTATAATATATATATATATATATATATATATATATATATATATATATGATCTTGTTACTTAAATTTTCGGGTAATCATAGTAGGAAGATGTAAGGTAAAGACTCTAAGATGTGTGTGGATCGAAAGCCATGTGAAATATATTTTTCCTCACCCCCCTACCTCTTTGTAGAAAGCGAAACAAATGCTTATAGAAAGCAAAAGGAAGGTCTACTAGATCCTATCTATAAGATGATGATGATGATGACTAAGTTCACCTATATGGTCCACTCAATCTTAAGAAGGTAATAGATCAAAATAGAATTCTTTGACATCTTAGTTCTATAGTCCAAAATAAGTGAGAAAAGTGTTCCCATACTACAATAGTTTTCTTGACTATAAAGGTGAAGAATGGTAGTAGTGTAACAAATACTTGGAAAATTAGATTGAATATGAACATAAGATGGAAAATTTAAGCAAAAGTGCTTTTCATCTTCAACCCTCTTAGGATTGCATAGGTAGTAAACTATTTAATCGATGGTGTTTTGGAAATTGACCAATGCCCAATTTTTTTATGAAGCTCACAGTAATTACTTATAATATTGAAAATGTTCATTTTATTCTTAACACTAGTCAGGGCATAGTCAATTTTGTTTTTTGAGATTTGCGTCGATGACCTCATTATAATATAGTAGTTTCTTTTTTCCCTCGTGCTCTTTATCTCCGCACAATTTTTTCTTAAATTAGCAAGTAGTAATATTTTTAATATTATCTAAACTGTGCACGGTGATCTCATCATTTGTTCTCCGCTAGTCTAGCTAATATTGGACAGCCTTATCGCACCCTACCTTGAGTTAAAGGTGGGGGTTTTGGCTAAAGTTAGAGGCAATTTTAGGAAAAATCTTTGCATCTATGTTGTATAACCTCTTCCTATACATAAGATACTTAGACATGGCCATGATTTTGATGGGGGAAAACCTCGAATCTAAGGTGGAGCTTTTTGATAGAGTTAGAATCAATTTTAACAAACCTCTTGACATCCATGTTTTATAATTTCAACTTATACATAAGATACCTAGTCATAAGAATTATTTTAATGGGGAAAACACTTTTTTTCATAACAGTGGAGAAAGGAGTGTTTCCTTTAATATTGAGGTTGTAGGTTGTAAATTACTTTTGGATTTGTTCAATAGTCCTCCATGACACTCTGGATATACGACAAACCCAAAACCCACATCCATATAAAATAATACCTGAGTGAAAAGAGAAAATAAGAATAGCTTCCTTTTATCCAAAATCCAAATATCTCACTACTTACAAATCTTTTCAAGGTCAATGTAAGACTTCTGACCTCATTTATCTTTTTCTCAATGCTATACTTTCAATTCAGCTTACGATGGATTTAAATTCTCAAATATTTGTATGAAGGAATTTGCTCCAAGGAGTTGTTGTCATAGTTGAAATTATCGCAGGTGGTCATTTTCGATTTAATTATCATGACTCCAATTTTGTTAGTATTTACAACTATATCCATTGTGGAATAGAAATCTTGAAAGGATTCAGAGTTTCTTTCTCACATCGTAAAAGTTCTTACTAAAAGAAAAATATCAACAAAATAGAGGAGAAGAGTTATAACCACTCCACTAAGTGTGGGGCCAAGACAACATGCATCGTACAAACACTCTTTATAGCTTATCAATGTATATGCTAAAATAGGTAAAGATAAGAAGCACCCTTGCTTGACTACAATATGACATTTAGGATTGTCTCACCAATCATCAGTGGTGTTAAGCTTGGAATTAATGTCACAACAACCCTCAACTTGAAAGGAACCATTAGCTTTTCTAGCCTCTTCCATAACGTTTCTCTAAAAATGGTGTCGATGTATATATAAACATTTTATATATTGATGCGTGAACATCACCCTAGGAACACACCATTTTGTTTAAGACCCAAAAGGTCATGTAAATTTTAAAGGGGATCTTATTTCCCACACTGTTATTTTTGTATAAATTAGAAATTAGGAGAATTTGATCTAAGGCCACGTGTCTAAATTTTATAATATTTGGCTGTTAGGATATTTTCCCATGTGGGATTATGTAAAAATAACAAGTGTTGGATTAATTGTTATGTTTCGTCACTTGGACAGATGTCCAAACTCTCTTTGTGTGTAAGAGATATTTCTATGTAGTATTAGTGTAGATAAAGGTGAGGTGTGTAGGATAGGGTTGTAACTGCCTAGTGAATTTCGAGAAAGGGATCGAATAGTAGTTCTGTAAATCTCTTTATACATATTCCGAGATTAAGAAATAATTTTGAGTTTTTCTGAGTTGCCTCTCGGCATATGTTCATAATTTCTTTGCATATTGTTTTTTTAAACGAGGCTTTGTCATTTTGAGATTAATTTGAATAATCCTTTAATTCCATCTTAGTAAATACATGACAGAAAGGGAATCAGATGAAAGAAATACATAGGCTCTCATTAAAGACCTGTTTATCGTTATTATTTAATTAAGAAGGGCAAGATTACTTAGGGTTCTCTGATCATTGGTCCAGGCATTAGCATTGTCTCAGAAAAAGTGGGTTCTAGGAACCACACAATGCATGTGCAAACAGAAGGCTTCAAGTTGGAATACAAAAAGGAATGTGTATGTTCTCCAGGGAGTGAAATATAATAAAGGGCATTAAGTATTTGTTACCAGAAATGGGACAGGAGCCACCGTTCCTAGAAAAGAACGCAAGAGAAACAAAACGACTTGGAAAATTTTGTTCTATGCCCGTTGTCATTGTTATGGGTGAGATCTCATTTTTTAACAAACAAATCATTTTATCCTTTGTTTCTCCTCAATTTCGCGACATGTTTTCTTTTCGAGCTATGTAGTGTGCATGCAAACTAATGGTTGTGCAACATGACGGTTGTTAAAACAATTTTTGAGTCTGAATTTGAGTCTGCAATCATAGACGCTGTCAACGTTTGATATATTTGCAGCGCCCATCTCTATTTCTTTTCTTGAGTACTTTGGCCATTTTCCTTCCCACCACTCTTATTTGCAGAGGAAGTCCTTGACACATACGATGCATAAACCTGCCCTGCTCCTTTACTAGCAGATTTCTGTCATTATTGGCAAAAGCATGCTTAAAAATGACTTCCAAATCACTCGTTGAGCAGGCATGAACCCTATTTTCATGTTCTTTTACAAGTCCATCCAACTATGTAAATTCTAAATTGAAAAATCTGCAAGAAACTTGTGAGTACTCTTTCTCTTATTTTTTAAAATTTTTACTATATGAATAGAGGACTCAAAATTTGTTAGAAATGTAGTGTTGTAGTACTATAGTATGGAAAAAAAAATTGCATAATATTCTTTCCATGACCTTGTGAAAGAGTTCAATGTGCTTCAAATTTTGAATTTAAGCTAGTGAAACTCATGGCATGCTTTATTTTATGTTTTTTCATATTTTCCTTTTTTTCAATGTGCTTCAAATTTTGATTTTAATCTAGTGAAACTCATGGCATGCTTTCTTTTATGTTTTTTCATATTTTCCTTTTTTTTTATCTCTCCTCATTTCTTGAATATGGAACCACCCAACTTTGTTTATCATCCCATATTTGTTTCTCGTTTTGTTTCATGTTTCTCAATTATTGTAAGCTAGCATTGAGGGATAATAAAGTTAAAACACTCATGTTTGGTCTCCAAATATAGTGAGCACCAACTACAAATCGAACTCACTTGAGAAGAGCGCACAGTGTGAGAGTTTACAATACAAAGAAATGGTGAGTAGCATCAAAACGATGTCATTCGCTCGTTGAGAATAGTCAAAGTAGTGGGCTAAATCTATACATAAAACCATATTGGCACATGTCCTTTATAGAACTAGTGAATAATATCCAAGCCAAGAGCGAGCCTTCAGCTCATTTGTGTTTGGAGAGATCTAATGGAGTGCCAACCACCGACCTCTATCAAGATAGTTGGCCTAAGGCCACATCAGCATAGCTGGCCTTCCGAAGAGTCAGGGACATTGGTTTAAAAAGTTGTCAAATATGTAGTCAACGGGCCAGCGCTTGGAGAGTTTAGGGTAGGCGTATAGAGAGGGAGATGGGCCGATGCAAAAAAATAAAAAAATATGACCTTTAGTAGGGATATGAAAGTGGACTCTGGGCATGGACACCTCAGTGATCATACAAAGCATGGAGGAAAATATTTAATGTTTCTACGTCGGATTTTTAGAGGAGGATTCATTATGAGTGGCAAGGAGATTTAGGAGTGTTTGAATATAAAAGGACTTTGAGTCTAATCCCATGAATAAAAAAGGAAGTCATACAACATAGGATATTTTATAGAGAAAAATGAAGGGAATCAGAAATAGAATGAAGGAGTGGAATGATTGACAAGCGAGAAGCTCCATTATTTTGAAGAAGGGAGAAAAGGTGAGGTAAAATAACCTCTTGTTCGTGGGCTCCTCTTAAATAAAAATAAATAAAGGGCTCCTCTTAAATAAAAATAAATAAATGAAACCAACTGGTGACTATAAGAATGAGAACGAAATTTTTCCAGGGGCTTCATTTTATTAGAATTTTCTACCATAGTATGGAGGCTTATTAATGGTAAGGGAGCCCTAAATCAAATTTTAGAAGTTATGTTGGAAAACTTGTTAGTACTCAAGGGAAAATAATACTAGGTAGGAGGGAATAGCTGTTAGTGCCCATGGAAAGAGAATCTTGGGAAAGAGAAAGTAGGCCATCAGAGGGACCTACTATCATGTGGTATCAGAGCTCCTACTATCATGTGGTATCAGAGCTCAACAAATCAAAGTTGTTGAAAATTTAGGGAAAGAACGAAAAAACAAAACCAACATTGAGGAAGATTGCATGGTGAGGCCATCCTCGTGGAGGCCTTGTTGAAAAAACAACGAGTCAGTGGATATTGTAGCCAATGAAGAGGAGAAGACACTAGAATAAAGGAGTAATGGTGTCTATATTTATTTTGATAATTGACAAAGGGATCCATTTTGTAAATACAAGGTTCATAAACAAAAGAATAGGGGACAATAAAAAAGATACTTGAGTAAAGGATGCTTTGAAAGGGGAAGGAGATATCAGAGTTAAGAAAAACTTCAAAATAGGATTATAAAAAGCTAGGGAGAATTCCAGCCAATTGTAGAGATAGAAATAGATAGAGGAACTCCATCCATAGGCATAACTAGGAGAACTAAGATATTGAAATATCAGATGACAAGAGACAGACAAGTATAGTTAGTTTTGTGATTTATGTTTGGGTAATGAATTTGTGAGTGTGTGTAGAAACATATATAGCTACAGGTGTTGTGCAAAGAAGGTTGAGCATGAGAAGATTTTCCCACAAAAGGGAGACGATATACATTGAGTAGAGAACCGGTTGTGTTCATAAAGATTGTGGCCAAAGAAGACCCTTACAGTAGAGAAGCTGCATAGATAGAGAAACATTCCAGTTGAGGTTGGAAGGAAGAGGGGGACAGAGGAATTCCTCAAGGAGAAGATAACAAGGGAAGTTCTCGAGAGGTGAGGAGAGGAGAAATAGCTAGATAGGAGAAAGGAGTGCTCAAGAGGTTCCAGAGGAGGAACTAAGAGGGACACCAATAGCCAAGAGGAGGTCAGGTGTTCATGTCACAAGTAAGGTGAGGCTTCTTACAAGGCTAGGTTGCAGCTCATGGTGAATATGGGGGAGCATAAATAGAGAAGGAAGAAGCTGACTATTGCTAGTCATGATGAAGGGCCGGTTAAAATCCATAACATAGGGGTGAAGGGTGCCAATAAAAATGGCATGAGGAAACTAAGCCACGAGTAATTTGAAAACTAGATGACTCAATCGAAGGCATAAATTAATGTGCTAATCATGCTGATACAAGTGAGGAAAGAGGCACAGAGATGAAACCTGATAAGGAGGTTCAAATTATACACCACCATAAAAGTCTTAAGAGGAACTCCCTAAAAGACAGAGAATTAGGGAAGTAGAGGATAATGACATTGATCAAAGAATGGATGGAATAAGTAGAGCTTACAACGGCTGAGCCTGTGGAAGGAGAAGTTCATTCTTGTAAACCACTTCTTGAAGACAAAGAGAGGAGACTAGTGGAAAGTATCATGGGTTGTGAAAGGATTTAAAAGCTCAAAGAGGTGCAACTGAAATAAAAGGAGGCCAAAGAGCCTTGTGTTTTTAAAACTAACAAATTATTTGTGTATGCAGGCTTGTAAGCATGGAAGATGAGAAACCATTGAAGGCTCTTACAAATAGAAGTCATGGGGATATTTTCAAGAGGGAGAACAAGAATATAATCTTGCTCCAAAAATCCCAGAGAGATGGTAGGATACTAAAAAGGAGGAAGAAGATGAAGGGGATTGTATTGCAAATGAATTTTAAGCACAACATGAACCCCTTGTTAGTGATAAAAGAACTCAGGTTTGTTGAGTATGGAGGAGTGGAAGTTAACTTTCATGAACAAGAGAAAGGATGAGTTCGAGGAGGGGATGATTTGCATGATGAAATTATGATGTGCTTAGTTCTGCACAGGCAAAGAATGTCAACAACATCAAACGAGAGGGAAGAAATAAATATATTTTTTGTTAACTTCTTGCATGAGTTTTAACCTGCAAGTACTAAGTACCTTGGTGCTAAATAGATGCCTGAGATTATGGAGGAAGAAAAACGTGAAGAGGAGATGATTTATGCTAATAGTGAACAATAAGAGGAAGTTGATTGAAAAGGTGGAAAACTTTAAGGAATTTTCAGAGAGCAAGAATATTCATAGTTATCTCATGAGGACAGAGTGGATGAAGACCATGAAGAAGCTCAGGTTAACACTCTCCAAGTTAGTGAGTGGAAGAGTAACCTCAAAGGTATAATTGATTGGTTATGTCGCTTCTGTTACTAAGTATTTATCGAATCATTTTTAAAGACCAATGGAAATCACAAAAAGAGAGGTATAATTGTTTGGTTATGCCGCTTATGTTACTAAGTATTTATTGGATCATTTTTAAAGACCAATGGAAATTAGAAAAGGAGAAGAAATGGTGTGTTTTGAAGATTTGTGGGTTGGTTGAGTATGAAGTTAATGGAGGGAGAGTCGGTGGGAAGCCATCAGTACATTTCAATTTAGCTAGTCCAAAGGATGTAAAAAGAGCCCAAGGATAAGAAGACAACCAAGAGTTTGGTAGCCACAAAGAGGAGACATCACTCTCTCATGAAATGAAGGAGGGAAAAAGGATGGATTTTGAAGAAAATTATGAAGAAGGGTACATAGAAGTACCTCAAGGAGAAGCATACCCATATATGGGTGAGAAGGCTTATGCAGAGCAAGCCATGGTTATTTGGAAGGATGACAATAATGCCATCTAGGAAGTTGCAGGATATAGCGAATGGATCGAAGGAAGAACTCATTTTCTTGATTAGCAGAAGGTCAAGAGGGAGAAAATGTTTTCCATAACATGTGTATTGCATGTGCAGGTGTGACCAGAGTTCAACATTCAAAGAATAGTAGCAGGAATCCTTCTATAAGGCCAACAAAACATTTGGCATGGAAACCATGTCTTATGGAGATAAATGAAGAAAAGTGGGAGAAGATTCTTGCAATTCTTGTACAAAACATTGTTGACGAAGAGAAGGACTCCAAAAAATGTGAAGCTGTAGTACGCAAACAATTTTTTTCACCAAGAGTAAAAATTGAGAAGACCATTCAAAAAAGAAAGAAGAGGACTGCTAAAAACATAACTGAAGATGTAGAGGAAGGACAAAAAATGTTGTCAAGAGAAGAAATAGGAAGGAGCATGAGACAACCTTCTCTCATGAGGATTTATTTCATTTGCAAACAAGAAATATGGTGTAGAGTTTTATTTTAGAAAGGAACCAGCAAATTTCCATGGTATATTTTGTTGAAGGCAACAAGGAGGATGAATTTTGTTGTTATAAGTGCGTTCAATACGTAGGATGCTTGTTCTATGGTGAATAATGTAATGTGATGGAGAATGAAATCCAATAGTCTTGGGAGATGTTTAGGAGGACAAATAATAGCAATAATTTGCAAGAAGTAAAATTGGACATGGATGAAAAATGGAGTACCTGAGGTATGGTACAATGGAAAGGGAAAAGTGATCAGTTGCAACACTTGGCTTACTGGAGTGAACTATACCAACATGGAAAAGGCGAAGCAGCTTCAAAGTGAAATATGGGATTGAGGAAGGAATCATAAAACTAGCATCAAGTTCACTATGCAAGATTGCCTCAACAAAGGAAATTGCACATTGTAGAATAAGTGTGGGATCCTCACAGACTAAAGTCATGACTAAAGCAACAACATAACCTGATATGTGAGCAAAAACAACACTTTGCTTGGAATCCTACAGGTTTTGACCAGGAGTTCAGTTTTTTTCCACCTAGAGAGAGTCTCAAGTAGGAGCATCACCATAGGAAGACACCATTTTGTTTAAGACCCAAAGGGTCATGTAAATTTTGAAGGGGATGTTATTTCCTGCACTTTTATTTTGTATAAATTAAAAACTAGGAGAGTTTGATGTAATGCGTGGTGTCTAAATCCTACAATAATTGGTTGTTACAAAATTTTCGTAGGTGGCTATAAGGTAGTTTTGGTCAGCTAGACAGATATTCAATCTCTATTTGTTTGTTTGTAAGAGATATTATATTTATGAGCACTAACAACGTACATAAAAGGTGAGGTATGTAGGACAGAGTAGTAGCTCCTTAACGCATTTCGAGAAAGGGTTCAGACAGGAGGTCCGTAACTCTCTTTTGTACATAAATTAATTTGAGTTTTTTCAGGTTTCCTTTGGGCATATGTGGGAAATTTCTTTGCAGAGTCTCTTTTTAAACGAGGCTTGATTAGGCTCAACAGTCCCTTAATTCAATCTCAGTAAGTACATACGTGAAATTAGGGAATTCAATAAAGGTACTACGTAGGCTCTTGGATTGTATGATCATTATCCAATCAAGAAGCTTTAGATCAACCTTTCACCATCATTAGACCATGCATTAGCATTGTCTCTGAGAAAGAGCGGGTTCCAGGGACCACACAATGCCTGTGCAAACGCCAGGCCTCGAGTAAGAAGAGGAAAAGGACTCTGTATGTTCTCGGGAGAACGACATATAGTAAAGGGCGTCAAGTGAAATTAAATCCAGAACGCTCATGTTTGATCTCCAAACATAGTGACAGCCAGCTGCAAATCGAACTCACTTGAGAAGAACACGCAGTGTGAGAGTCTATAATACAAAGACAATAGTGAGTAGCGTCAAAACGAGGTCATCCATGTCTCCAATTACTTTTGTGAAGGCTCACCCTTTCATTGTATCTCATTTATAAAATATTACAAGTTCTTTTCGACTGAATACCTGAGATGAGATACAAGTTCTTTTGGACTGAATACCTGAGAAGAATACTGTCATCCTAACTTTTTGGAATGAGAAACATGGCTATTCCATAATACTGTAAGTTCAGAGAAAACACATCCTTTTGATGTGTGAAGAAATCCATATTTATAAAAATAGCATATAAAAACTACCAATAAATCTATTTTCATTTTTATAAAAAACTCAATTACATTTTCAAAATAAAATATTATTTATATATACTTCAACCTTGTTGGGAATTTTTCTGATAAAATTCCAAAAACAAATTAACTGAACACAGAGAACAATGCTCTGTTTTCTCCACAAGATCTTTAACACAGGGAAGCTAAATTGTTTTCTTAGAACAGAGATTTTTCACACCCATAAAAACTTTATATTCATTGATAAATACTGCCCGTTACATATTTCTTCCTCTCTCTCAGAGGGATTCACCAAGAACTTCCACCAAAACAAAATTACTCTGCCTCCATTAAATTTTTTTTTTACATAGATTTACTGCTGTAAACAAAACAATTTCATCATACGCTCATGTGTATTACAAAATCCTCCAGCATAAAAAAAAGATTACATGCTCTGTTCTTGGTTTTGTTTCGCACTGTTGTGCATAATATTTTTGGCACTACTGCGCATTCCCAATTTGCTTTCGACACAAAAACTTCACGCTACTTCATATTACTTGCATATCTTCACCAACGAAAATTTACATTTACACTACTGTGTGTAAATTTTGTTTCTCCCCTTGTTTTCACGCTGCTGCTTTTTTTTTTCATTGTAATGCAATACAAAATAGGCGTTGACTTTTTTGTTTTTCATCTACCCAAAAAAAATTACACCCGTAAGAAAAAAACATTAAAATTAAAAGCCTTTACCTATATTCTACGAACCAAAATAAATTACATTAATTGTTTCCCTGTCAAAGTCAGCGGTCAAAAGAAAATTTTTACTCCACGCAATCTCCATGCCCTATAGACCTGTACACAGCTTTGACTTGATCGACGGCGGACAGTCATCTTCGCAATCGGATGAATATCGCTTGACCAAACCAAATGAACATTGCGTTCCGCGAGATGGGCGGTTTTGAAATCGTACTCTGGACGCGTGGCAGCAAGTCGGGGTGATCGGAGCCCTTCTGACAGATACCACAATCAGAAAAAGGTGGTGTGATATAAAACAAGTGGTTTTCCGGAAATAAGTGACGCGGGACTGTTTAGTTGTTAATGCAGTTGAAATTACAATTTCAACACTCCCCTTTAATTTCAATTGCTGGGTTATCAGTGATACCCAAACACTTCCTCAAAAATTCAAAGCTTTTCTGATCCAATGGCTTGGTCAGAATGTCTACAATCTGTTCCTGAGTCCTGCAATGTTGTAAAACAATTTCTCCATTGTTCACCAATTCCCTGATGTAGTGAAACTTTGTGTCGATGTGTTTCGTTCTCTTATGAAACACTGAATTCTTGGATAATGCAATAACTGAGCTATTGTCACAAAAAATTACCATTCCTTTTGCCTGCTCTTGGCCTAAGCTCCTTAACATTCTTCTCATCCAAACTGCTTGACATGTTGCTGCTGTAGCTGCCACATATTCAGCCTCATATGTAGACAATGCTACAATAGGTTGTTTCTTAGAATCCCATGAAATGGCTCCTGAACCCATGTGAAAAACATAACCGGAAGTGCTTTTCCGATCATCTACACTTCCAGCCCAATCACTATCAGTGTATCCAATTAAATCTGAACATTCTGAGACAGTATATAAAATGCCAAATCTTTTAGTACCTTTGACATACCTCAAAATTCTTTTTGCTGCCTGCCAATGTACTTCTTTTGACCTCTCCATGAATCTGGAAATTAAACTAACAGCAAACATTATATCCGGCCTAGTTGCAGTCAAATACATGAGGCTGCCAACTATGCTTTTGTACAAACTAGGATCAAAATCCTTGCTGCTGTCCTCTTTGCTGAGTTTTAATCCCATCACTGTGGGAGTGATTGCTGCCTTCCTGTCCTGCATGTTAAATCTGCCCAACACTTCATTTACATATTTTGCTTGTGAGATAAAAATTCCATTTTCATTTTTATCTACTTCTATTCCTAAGAAGTATCTCAGGAAACCCATGTCAGTCATTTCAAATTCTTCTTTCTTGACTGTTTTGAAGTTTTCAATGAGGTAGTCATCATTACCTGTAAAAATAACATCATCAACATATAACACAACAATTAAAATTTTACCATCATTTTCTTTGATGTAGACGGTGGGTTCTCCCTCACACTTCTCAAATCCATTTTCCAGTAGATAGGAATCTATCCTACTATACCATGCTCTTGGTACTTGCTTCAGCCCATAAAGAGCTTTCTTCAATCTGCATACTTTGTGCTCTTGGCCTTTTTTCTCATAGCCTAGAGGTTGTTCAATATAAACCTCTTCCTTTAACACTCCATTTAGGAATGCTGACTTCACGTCCATTTGGTAAACTTTCCACTTGTTTTGTGCTGCTATGGACAACACTGCTCTCACGGTTTCCATTCTTGCAACCGGTGCGAAATTTTCCTCATAGTCTCTCCCATACTGCTGCTTGTATCCCTTGACAACCAGCCTTGCTTTGTGTCTTTCTATTTTGCCTTTAGCATTGCTCTTGGTCTTGTAGACCCATTTAACTCCAATGACTTCCTTTCCTTTTGGTAGTTCAACCAAATCCCATGTCTTGTTTCTCTCTATGGCATTGATTTCCTCATCCATAGCTTCTATCCATTTCCTATCCTTAATTGCTTCTTCGAAATGAATAGGGTCATCAACATGACAATATAATGCAAACAAAGAATTCATACCTTCATTTGCTGCTTCTTGCTCATAAATATCACTTAAATTTCTGAACTTCTTGCCTCTTTCATTTGGTGTACAAGTGCTTGAAGAAGCACTTGAATTTCCTCCTTGTGGTGTGCTTGGTGAGGTACTTTCATTTCTCCTCAAGGGTGTCCCTTGTTGCCCTTGTGTTGGCACTGCTATTTGGGGATGTATTTCAGCCATCTCCTCATCATCTTCATCATGAGACAAACAGTTTTTAACATTCACTGTTTTCTCTATGCTTCCATCCCAAGCTTCCTCCTCAATGAACTGAACATCTCTACTCACAAAAAACTTCTTGGTAGATGGGATATACAACCTGTAAGCTTTGGATTCCTCACTATATCCAATGAAAATACATTTCTCCCCTTTGCTGTCCAACTTCCTCCTTAGCTGATCTGGAATGTGTGCATAAGCCACACAACCAAAAACTTTCATGTGGGTGACTCCTTGCTTTCTCCCACTCCATGCTTCTTCCGGCACTTTGTTCATCACTGCTTTTGTAGGACACCTATTCAAAATATATACTGCACAGTGTACAGCTTCAGCCCAATAATCATTTGGCAAATGCTTTGCCTTTAACATACTCCTCGCCATATCCATGATTGTCTTGTTCTTCCTTTCAGCAACTCCATTTTGCTGCGGGGTGTACCTAGCTGTAAACTGCTTATGAATTCCATTTTCTCTACAAAACCATAGGAATTCCTTGTAGATATACTCAATTCCTCTATCAGTTCTTAGAACTTTGATATGAAGCCCGCTTTGGTTTTCCACAAGTGCTTTGAAATTCCGAAATTTTTCAAACACTTCACTTTTGTTCTTCAGGAAATAAACCCAAGTCTTTCTAGTAAAATCATCAATGAATGTTAGAAAATATTGGCTGCCTGCAAGTGATGGAGTTTGCATCGGTCCACATAAGTCTAAGTGGACAATCTCTAAGGGTGCTTTTGCCCTTATGCTTTTCCCTGATGGAAAACGTTCTCTGTGTTGTTTCCCCAAGATACAACCTTCACAAAGGCTGTCTGGTTTCTCTATCAATGGTAATCCTCTTACCATCCCTTTCCTACTCAACAAGTTAAGACCTCCAAAGTTGAGATGTTCAAATCTCAAGTGCCACAACCAATTTTCATCTTTTGGTACGCTCTGGAAAGCCTCTTGGGTAATTGCTGCAATTACCTCTTTGTTTTTCAAATCTGCCATTATTCTGAGAGGGAACATCCTGTTCCTCGTCATCTTCACTTCAACAATACATCGTTTGCTGGGTGCTCTATCCATGATGGTGCATACATCATTCACAAAGAAAACATTGTACCCCTTTTGAACAAGCTGTCCAATACTTAAGAGGTTACACTTCATTCCAGGAACATAATAGACATCTGCTATGGTTTTCTTTTCACCTTTCTTTGTAAATATTTTTACTTCTCCTTTTCCCATAACAGAAATTTTACTATCAATCCCAAGTGTGACTTGTGATTTCACATTTTGATCTAAAGTAGAAAACAGGGCTATGTTTCCTGTCATATGGTTGCTACAACCGGAGTCTAGAAACCATATATCATCACTGTTTGTTTCAGCCATGTTACAAGCTAAAAGCACATTATCTTGGCTGATATTTTCTCTAGTGATATTTGCACTAGATCTATTATTCATATCATGCTACTTCTTCCTACATTCATTTGCATAATGCCCATATTTTTTACAATAATAACATTGGACATTGGATTTTGCATACCTTTGTCGTTGAGCATGATGTTGTCCACTTTGTTGGCTGCTGCCTTGACCTTGGTTCTGATTTGGATTGCTGCCTCTTCCTTGAGCATTTGCTAGACTGTTTCTTCCACCTCTATTTTGGCTTTTGCCTCTTCCTCTCTTGTTTCCTCTGCCTTGACCTCTTCCTCTTCCAAAGGACATCTAGGTCTTGAAGGATTGCTCTAGAGATGAGTTTTCATTTCTACTCAACCTCTGCTCATGTGTTATCAGTGATGCATGAAGTTCATCAACTGAAACGTTTGTGATATTCTCTTCTATGATGGTGACAATCACATCGAACTTTGAGCGTAGGACCCTCAATATTTTCTCCACAATCCTCCTTTCTTCAAGAATTTCTACATGAGATCTTATTTGCGTGACCAGACGAATCACATGTGTGAAGAATGAGTCAATATTATCTGACTCCTTCATGCACAGGTTCTCAAAATCTCTCCTCAGCAACTGTAGTTTTGCTGTCTTCACTTTCTCCATGCCTTGATAGGCTGTCTTGAGAGTTTGCCATGCTTCTTTGGATGTCTTGGCTGCTGCTATCCTTGGAAACACACTCTCATGCACTACTTGATATAAAAATATGAGGGCTTTGGAATCCTTCTTCTTATTGCTCTTCAATAGATCTTTCCCTGCCTGAGTTAACCTATTAAACTCATCTTCATCTGCTGGTTCTTCAAAACCATCTTCAACTAATTCCCATAAATCTTGAGAAGCAAACAGGGCTCTCATGGTTATTGCCCAATAGTCATAGTTTTTCCCATTAAACTGTGGGAGCTGAGTATTAAACATACCCATGCTAGTGCTGGTGCTGGCCATTCCTTGCATTCTCAGCTATGCTTCAAATATTTGACTGTGTATTTAAAAAACACTGACTGTCTTCAACAGCTACACAAAAAAACTTTGAGAAATACCTTGGATTCTTTTGCCTGAGACTTCACTCTACTAGAAAAGTTCTTGCAGCAAAAAAGACTCCTTCCTTCAGCTTCTTTGACACCTTCAAAAAGCCTGGATCTGCTCTGATACCACTGTTGGGAATTTTTCTGATAAAATTCCAAAAACAAATTAACTGAACACAGAGAACAATGCTCTGTTTTCTCCACAGGATCTTTAACACAGGGAAGCTAAATTGTTTTCTGAGAACAGAGATTTTTCACACCCATAAAAACTTTATATTCATTGATAAATACTGCCTGTTACATATTTCTTCCTCTCTCTCAGAGGGATTCACCAAGAACTTCCACCAAAAAAAATTACTCTGCCTCCATTAAAATTTTTTTTTACATAGATTTACTGCTGTAAACAAAACAATTTCATCATACGCTTATGCGTATTACAAAAACCTCCAGCATCAAAAAAAGATTACATGCTCTGTTCTTCGTTTTGTTTCGCACTGCTGTGCATAAGATTTTTTGCACTACTACACATTCCCAATTTGCTTTCAACACAAAAACTTCACGCTACTTCATATTACTTGCATATCTTCACCAACGAAAATTTACATTTACACTACTATGTGTAAATTTTGTTTCTCCCCTTGTTTTCACGCTGCTGTGTGTAAATTTTGTTTCTCCCCTTGTTTTGTTTCACACTGATGTGCATAAGATTTTTGGCAGTATGCACTCCCAATTTGCTTTCAACACAAAAACTTCACGCTACTTCATATTACTTGCATATCTTCACCAACGAAAATTTACATTTACACTACTGTGTGTAAATTTTGTTTCTCCCCTTGTTTTCACACTGCTTTTTTTTTTCTTTGTAATGCAATACAAAACAGGGGTTGAATTTTTTGTTTTTCATCTACCCAAAAAAAATTACACCCGTAAAAAAAAATTAAAATTAAAAGCCTTTACCTATATTCTACGAACCAAAATAAATTACATTAATTGTTTCCCTATCAAAGACTGTGGTCAAAAGAAAATTTTTACTCCATGCCCTGCAGACCTGTACGCAGCTTTGACTTGATCGGCAGACAGTAATCCTCGCAATCGGACGAATATCGCTTGACCAAACCAAACGAACATTACGTTCCGGGGAATGGGCGGTTTTGAAATCGTACTCTGGACTCGTGGCAGCAAGTCGGGGTGATCGGAGCGCTTCTGACAGATACCAAAATAGACAAAAGGTGGTGTGATATAAAATAGGTGGTTTTCCAGAAATAAGTGACGCGGGACTGTTCAGCTATTACGGCAGTTGAAATTACAATTTCAACAAACCTAACAATATCGCTTTACATCACATGGAATAAAAAAATATTATTTAAAATACCAAAATTTTATAAGAATTATTATCGAAGCCCTTAAATATAATTACTCAGACTTACAGTTATCCGTAAATTTACCAAATCAGTAATTTTTAAAACCTTCACCGTTAGGATGACAGCTACAGGGTTTTCAATTCGCCCATGCTCCGCTAAAGCGGGAGCAAATAAAGCCTAGCGCTTGTGGACTAGACTGTCTCCTTACAGCCGGCGGGATTTTACGGCTCCACTGGCTCACGGTGATAGCTAAGGCTCTCCCAGACGGAAGCTTGGTAGCAGTTTTTCACTCCCTCTCACCTAAAGGAAAAAAAAATGTTAGCTCTTTGACGATGACTTCATTTTAGAAACTCAAAACCTCTCCATCACAATTTTCAGGATGTGCTCTCCACTTCTAAAATTTGTTTGGTTTTACCAATGATAGCCACTTATTGAAAAATATCCGGACTCTCAGTTTCTGAAAACATCTCTCTACAAACGAAAATGCCTCACCACTATCTCAAAACATCTCTTTAAAAGTGAATCAGACTCACAACGAACTCTAACAACTTCAGTTAATGGAAAATTTATCTTTTAACAGTCATGACCTTTTATCTCTATCATTTTAAAATAAGAGAAAAAATGTGAGGTATCCTAAAAGAGAAATATTCACTTCCAAAAGGAACAAATATATTATTTTAATATAACTAATATATTAAGATAAAATATATTATTATCCCTGTGGCACAAATATATTATTTTATTTTAATTAGCTTTCCGTCTGAATTCAACTATCCTAACTGCTTTCGTGTCATAACCTATGCCATTAGATATGTTGTTAAACGATTAGGTTAAGATGATCCATTGATTTGAATTGGACGACGATTGCTAACTTTTGCAACCACACAAACTACTATGGCTTGTCGGTCAAACGTGTTTATTTTTCCTAGCGTTTTGTTGGGATAGTTAATCCGTTGCAACTGCTCTATGTCCCGACACCACGTGGTTGGACTCTCACCATCATTGCCAGCGACAGATCTGCGGCCAATTTCACTGCCCAAATTCGAGCAGAGAGCCTCGTCCAGCGTTGATGGATTTTTCGTCCAGCATTGATGGATTTTTCTATGGCGTAGCAGCGAGGGGAGCTGGCTCAAATATTTCTATTGGAAATCGGCCCTCGATGATGCCCATTTCCCACCTCCAGAACGCAGCGCCATATGATAAGCAGCTCAACAAATTTCCAAACTAAATTTTTTTCTGCCATTGCGCTTTGCCTCGGTTGTTTCTGCTATATTATGTAACACAAATTTCATGTTATCATTATAAGGTAAGTACGGTCTAGTTGCATATTGTCAACGATATTCCTAGCTTGTTGAATTTTCTTTCTAATGCATTGTGGAGTTATAATATAAAATGTATTGGCCTATTTTTCATTCTTCATATACTAATGAAATTTAGAATCACAACTTTTCCAATTATCTAATTGTGGATGCAGAAGTGGGTTTGCATTTGAATAAGGAGAACTAGATAGTTGAAGCTTCTGATCGTGGAGGAACGCACCCTAACATTATTAAGGAGAACTGGTTGTGTGAGCTTGAAGAGCCCAAGAAAGGTTATGGTAGTTTAGACGAATATCATGTAACGAGGATACTCTAGGAACACGACTGGAAGGAATTTCAAATGCAAATTTTCTCTCATATTGTACCTAAGAACTGAATGTTGTAGCAAATTTTCTCTCATACAGTACCCAGGAATTGAATGATGTGCCAGAAATTTGACAAACCATTGGAGGGAACCCTTGTGTATCCGCCTCCCTAGGTATGAGTTAAAAATAATGGAGAAATGGTTATAAGGTTGTAACGTATCTCCTTAGTTTAGGATTAGTTCCTAGAGTTTAGGAGGTTGTTTACAACTACCTATTTTTCAGTGATGTATTTAAGATTGTAATATTCATTTGATGTAATGTAGAGTGAACGAGAGTGAGAGTCTCCTCTTGGTTTGAGTGCAGTCTCCCAGGTGCAGTACACACCTGTGAGCTGCAAGTCCTTCATTTAACTCAAAGTGTGACTTTTATCTTGGTATCATAGCTTAGGATAGAGATAGCCTCAATTTTTTTTTTAGGGATGTATCATTAGTTACAGTTCTGTAGTGGTAGGAGTGCATGTAAATGTCTCTGTGTGATCAGCTGGAACTACAGTAACACCTGGAGCGAAGGGTCTCAGACGACTGATCATCTCTGAGCCGAAGAAAGGGTTGAACAATTGGCGCAGATTTTTTGCTGACAGTCACGCCAATCCAGAACAAAACAGAAAGGCATGATTTTTTAAAGAACAGAAGCACCCATTGGTGTGGATTTGGGGCTGATAAGCACGCCAACAAAATTACAACTAAATTGGCGTGGATCCGTGGCTGTTAAGCGTGCCAATTTCCATGGACACCGTGAATTTTTCTTTTCTGCAATTGGCGCGGATTTGTAGCTATTCAGAGCGCCATAAATCCAACCTCTTTCTCTCTGGAAATCTGGAATTTTTGTTGTAGATCAGAGTTGCCCGGTGGTGGCACGTGGATATTTCTGCTCTGTGGTAGCAGATTTGATTTGCCCGGTGGTGGCGAATTGAGGTTCCTTGATCGGCTCGGATCGGACCTGCCCGGTGGTGGCGAATTGGGGTTCTGTGATCCGCTCGGAGGTAGTAGATCGGACCTGCCCGGTGGTGGCGAATCAGAGCTCTATGATCTGCTCGGTGGAAGCAGATCGGTTTTTTGCCTGGTGGTGGCGCAGTGCAGCTCCTTGATCTGCTCGGTGGAAGCAAATCGCCTTTGCCCGGTGGTGTCGTGTTGGAGCTTGCTTGTTGATCTGTTCGGTGGTAGCAGATCAGTTTTGCCCGGTGGTGGCACAGTGAAGTCCCTGATCTGTTCGGTGGCAGCAGATCGGGCTTGCCCGGTGGTGGCACAGTGAAGTTTCTGATCTGTTTGGTGGTAGCAGATCGGACATGCCCGGTGGTGGCCGATTGGAGTGTTCAGTTGGGTGAAAATGAACAACAGTATAGAATCATACCTCCACGAGTCTGGAAAACTTGATGGAACGAATTTCTCCAACTGGAAATTCAAAATGCAAACTTTGCTGGAGAGCGTAAATGCATGGGGGATCGTTGAGGGAAATGAGCCGAAATCTGGAACAGCGACCCAAGAACAAGACTGGGATAAAAGAGAAATGAAAGCAAAATTTATACTGAAGATGTCTGTTAAGGACAATATTATCCCACATATCAGAGATTCCAAGTCAGCCGCTGATATATGGACAATGATCAAGAGCCTGTATGAGACTCAGAATACAAATCGTGTTCTGGCACTTAAGGGAAAGTTGTTTGCATTGAAGATGGACGAGAATGAGTCCGTTGGTGGATTCATGGCCAGAGTCAAGGATCTGAGAGACAAACTGGGAGCTATTGGAGAAAAAGTGTCCGACTCAGATCTAGTTACACTCACATTGAACAGAATGACGGATGAATATCAGACATTCATCACAGGACTGTCAGCAAGGGAGAAAGCCCCTTCATTTGATGAGCTGACAACGATTTTGCTCCAGGAGGAGGAGCGAAGACAGAATCTGAAAACTCAGAGCAATGACCTAGCTCTGATGGCGAAGAGGCGATAGTACAGAGGAAAGCAGCACCAGCACCAACATCAGCACCAGCAACCACAGCAGCAGCAGCAGAAGGGGGCCAACTCTTTTCAAAAGAGACCATTCAGAGGTATGACTGATAATTATGTTAAGAGATGTTTTTATTGTGGGAAACCTGGTCATCAGATTAAAGAATGCTATAAGAGGCAGGTGGATGAAAGAAAAGGCAAACAGAGGAAACATCAGGGTTGTTTTGCTGGAGAAGAGGAGGACCACAGCCATGATCTTCAACTATTCACAGTCGATTGTGCTCTTTCAGCATCAAAGGGAGATGAGGACGACATATGGTATGTCGACTCTGGCGCATCCTCTCATATGACCGGTAAGAAGGACTATTTTGAATTTCTTGAAGAATCTGCATGTGGATCAAAAATTTATCTAGGAGATGACAGTGGGTATGAGATCAAAGGATGTGGAGATATTCCTATGAAGCTACCTAGTGGTGACATTAAACATCTTAAAAATGTATTATATGTTCCAGGAATTAAGAAAAACTTGATCTCTGTCTCAATGATTACAGACCAGGACATGCAGGTGCAATTCTTTAAGAATGGTTGTGTCATTAAGGATAGCCAGATGGAAACAGTTGCAACAGGAGTGCGCGTGGGGAATTTGTATAGATTGGATGCAAAGAGTATTCCACGACAAGCAATGGTTGCAGCTGGATCAACAGTCAAAAATCTCTAGCATCAGAGATTTGGACATCTCAATTTGCAAGACCTCATCTTACTTTAGAAGAAAGGTATGGTCGATGGACTCCCTGTTTTTCATAATGTCAAGCTGGAATGTGATGGATGTGCATTAGGGAAAATGCATAGAGAAGAGTTCCCTTTGCATGTCAACAGAAAGGAAAGAGACATCCTAGAACTAGTGCATACAGATATTTGTGGACCTATGCAAACTAGGTCCCTAGGAGGTGCATATTATTTTCTGTTGTTTACAGATGACTACACTAGATTTTCATGGGTGTATTTTTTAAGTAAAAAGAGTCAAGCCTTTTGGTACTTTAAAGAGTTCAAATCTATGATAGAGAACCAAACAGGAAAGAGGATAAAGATTCTCCGCTCGGACCAAGGGGGAGAATATAGGTTAGGAGAGTTCATGAACTTCTGCAAGCAACATGGGATTATGCAACAATTCACAGTGCCACGCACTCCACAGCAGAATGGAGTAGTAGAACGCAAGAACAGAACTCTTGTGGAGTGTGCCAGAAGTATGCTTCAAGGTAAAGGTATATCAAATGGTCTTTGGGCAGAAGCCATTAATACCGCTATTTATTTAAAGAATAGGAGTCCTACTAAATGTCTAGGCTTCAAAACCCCCTTTGAAGCATTGTTTGGACTCAAACCAGTAGTTAGTCATCTAAGAATATTTGGATCTAAAGATTATGCTCATATACCAAAAGAAGATAGAAAGAAGTTAGACCCCAAAGCCTTGAAATGTATATTTGTAGGATATGGCACAGAGTATAAGGCATACAAGTTATATAATCCTGTGACTCATAAAGTTTTTGCAAGCAGAGATGTTGTTTTTCATGAACAGACTGAAGATGGAAAGGAAGACTCTAGCAATGACAGCCACATTCCATTGCTGATAGAGATGAACATTGACAAAGATGAAGAGCAGGAGCAGGAGCAGAAACAAGAAGAAGTAGTAGCATATAGTGTAATAAGTGATGATGCAGGCCCGGGAAGTGCTGAAACAGATAGAGTTGAGGTAAGTCCTCTACCTAGAAGATCAGGTAGGAAGACTAGACTACCTGAAAAATTGAAAGGCTATGCTTTAATGTCCAAAACTTTAAACATTGTAGATCCTTCAAATTATGAAGAAGCAAGTAAATCAGATGAATGGAGGGCTGCAATGCATGAGTAAATTGAATCAATATATAGAAATCATACTTGGGATTTAGTTGAGTTGCCTGAAGGAAAAACCCCTATAGGTTGTAAGTGGCTGTATAAACCTAAGATAAATGCAAATGGGAGTGTAGAAAAATTCAAATATAGACTGGTAGCAAAGGGTTATTCACAGCAAGAAGGCATAGATTTCGATGACACCTTTGCCCCTGTAGCTAAACTAAATACAATCAGAATACTAATCTCTTTAGCAACAAAACATAAATGGAAGCTACACCAGCTAGATGTTAAGTCTGCATTTCTGAATGGAGAATTAAAGGAAGAAATTTATTTAGTACAACCTCCTGGTTTTGTGAAAAAGGGGCAGGAGCATTTAGTGTGTAAATTGCATAACGCAGTTTATGGTTTGAAACAAGCACCGAGGTCATGGTATGAGAAAATTGATTCATTTTTTATACAGCGTGGTTTTCATAGCAGCCTCAACGACCCAAACCTGTATACCAAGATAAATAAACAGAGGAAAATCATTTTGATTTCTTTGTATGTGGATGACATGATTATAACAGGAAATGCAAATAATTTGATCAAAGAAATCAAGCAGCAAATGTCACAGGTATTTGAAATGAAAGACCTTGGAGATCTTCATTATTGCCTAGGTTTGGAGGTGTGGAAAGATTCTGGTCAAACTTTTCTAACTCAAGGAAAGTATGCCAGAACCCTGTTGGAAAGATTCAGAATGGAACAGTGTAAAACAGCAGCAACACCATTGCAGCAGAATCTCAAGTTAAGCAGTGATGATGGCACAAAACAGGTGGATGCCACTTTGTATAGACAGCTAGTGGGAAGTTTGATATACCTCACAACAGCTAGACCTGATCTGGGATATTCTGTTAGTGTGCTGAGCCAGTTTATGTCCAGACCACTTGAAAATCACTGGATTGCAGCAAAATGTGTGTTGAGGTACCTTAGTGGTACTTGTAATTATGGTATTTTATACACTGACATTTCTAATGTTAATTTAGTAGGTTATTCAGATTCTGATTGGGCAGGTGACTTGGATGATCGTAGATCCATCACAGGTTACGCATTTAGTATTGGATCCGGGGTGATTTCGTGGAGTAGCAAAAAGCAAAGTACTGTAGCATTATCATCATGTGAAGCTGAGTACCAGGCGTTGTGTGCAGCAACATGCGAAGCCATCTGGTTGAGGAGATTGCTTAGCGATGCAGGCGAAAGTTAAAAAGAAGCAACCAGCATCAAAACTGACAGCCAGAGCACAATAAAGCTTGCATACAATCCAGTTTTCCATAAAAATACTAAACATATTGACACTCAGTTTCATTTTGTTCGAGAAAAGATACAATCAAAAGAAATATGTGTGGAGCATTGTAATACTTGCGATAATTTAGCTGATATTTTTACTAAGCCTCTAGGGCGAGTAAAATTTGAGTTATTTAGAGGGATGTTAGGAGTGCAAAATAACCCTTTCTCCATTAAGGGGGGGAGTTAAAAATAATGGAGAAATGGTTATAAGGTTGTAACGTATCTCCTTAGTTTAGGATTAGTTCCTAGAGTTTAGGAGGTTGTTTACAACTACCTATTTTTCAGGGATGTATTTAAGATTGTAATATTCATTTGATGTAATGTAGAGTGAACGAGAGTGAGAGTCTCCTCTTGGTTTGAGTGCAGTCTCCGAGGTGCAGTACACACCTATGAGCTGCAACTCCTTCATTTAATTCAAAGTGTGATTTTTATCTGTATGATGGTCAATCATGAGAGCTCCATTTGTTTAACTACCTTATCTCAAAATATAGTTTTGCATGAAAATTGTGTTTACGATATCAAATACTAATAAAATCGACGACAGCTATAGAAAACTTTGGTAAACAATCAAGAAGCTAATTGGCTGGATGACTCGTTCTGTCTAGATTCTCATAAAGCCAGTTACCAATATCGGGGGCTGATTTGATTTAGAAGGTAAAGATATAGTTTCTGCTTTTTGATCACCTAATTAGCTTGTATAAAATATAAACTGATTCTCAGCGGATTGAATCCACCATTACATTGATTGTTTTTTGAATTTACAACTTCCTTTTATTAGATAACCAATCTAACAGAATATATTTGATATTTGCTAATTCCCCGTAGGTTGTATTATACTCTACACAATATTCCTATGACTTTCTCTGGTGCACCAAGAACGATAACAGAGAAGCATCACACATTTATTTTTATTCACTATAACAAAGCTTCATTAACCTAGCACCCTATGAGATTGTTGTATATTTATATCTATTAAATTGAAAAAAACAAAATCGGGTATTCGGCCTCTCATCAATTTTGATTAAAAAAATCATATTAGTTATTGAACTTCTGTTCAAGTTGAGATTTGGGTTCTGAAGTATAGTGTGATGGATTGAGGCTTTCTATAATAAATTTTTAAGGCGACATAACACATAGTTACACATAGCTATAGTATGGAAATCCTCCAATCCAACAAAGATATTTGTAGAGAAATCTCTTTGATTCAAATAATTTACTATAGATCTTCATTCCATTCTACGTAGCAAAGATGGGTTGTACACAATGTTTTTAAAATAATAATATTTTATCTTATTTTTCTCTCATGGAAATTGTTCACATATTATAATATTAGTTCGTGTAGCCGTCTACTCAAAAGTGGTTGCGAAACGAATGAACTTGCAAATTTAACCCTAAATAACACGACATATCCCCAATTGATATTCACAGTAAATTTGAGATTAATGTTAACTTAAAATGGTAATCAACATCATTTTAAATAAAAATTATTCAAAAAAATTTAACACATATTTTTTTATAAATTTAGTTTCACTAAATATTAATATAAGTTTATTTTATTTTTTTTCAGTCAAAATGTGTATACACTTTGTTCAGTGTAAAGTAAACACCGTAATTATGGATTACTAAAAACTATAATCTATAAATAATTTTATAGCTAATATCTTTTTACCAGTAAGAAATCAGAAGTTCATTTTAAAATTAATTATATTTTGAAAATTATTTTGTTATCAAGTTAAAAAATAAATATCCTTGTCAAGATAAGATTTCACTGATTAACTTGTCAAAAGTAAAATTTTACTAATAAACTTGTAATTTAAAAATTCAATTCATATAACTACATAAATCAATTTGATTGTTTTAGATACACCTGGTTATTCAATTCATATTACTACATAAATCAATTTGATTGTTGTAGATACACCTGGTTATTCACAACACACCGCAAAACCCTCTCATAATTCAGGGCACTTCACGAAAGTTATGCATGTTTTAAGCTGTAAACATGTCAAACTATTTTTGATTACGAAGGGTATTTATTCTATTTCTTATGGTATATAATAAGCAAGTTGAAAGCCATGCATGTGTTGCTTGTCTTCTTTCATACAATGTTGATAAATAATTTAGTTAGTTTGTAGTTGAAAAATAAGACTTTATTCTCGAAGTTTTGTGGGTTGAATAACTGTGATTAAGTTTGATTAAAAAAATAACATGTATTGATGTTTTGATGTTTTGTTGGTTGAAAAATAGTGAACCCTTATTCCTAAAGTTTTAGAAAATACTAGAAAATATCCAGCTTTTTAAATACTAGAAAATACCCAAATTAATATCTAAGTTGGCCGAGAATCTTCTTGAAATTTTAGAAAATACTAGAAAATACCCAAATTAATATCCAAGTTGGTCGATCCTAAAACCCTCAACCTTATTAAAATGTGTGTATCCTTTAAAACATGACTTAATTCATGATGCTTTATGGGTAATTGTGATTGTGTTTGATTAAAAAAATAACATGTATTGATGTTTCAATGTTTTGTTGGTTGAAAAATAGTGTTTTTGAAGTTTTAGAAAATATTAGAAAATACGCAAATTAATATCCAAGATGGTTGAGAATCCTTGATCCTGAAGTGTTAGAAAATACTAGAACATTCCCAAATTAATATCCAATCGATCCTGAAACCCTATGATTCTTCTTGAATTTATGCCTTACGGAATTTCCTTTGCAACATCTGATGCAAATGCTAGTATAATATAACAAATATATTAAAATAAATGATATTATTATAACCACCATTCCCTAATGGGTTGATCCTGAATTAGTTTTATGGATGAAAAAAAATAAAATCTGTTTTGCAATTATTTAAAATTATTTTAATTTTATTTTTTATTTTATTTTATTGACTAAAACATATTTAAATCTTATTTTGTAATCATTATAAATTTGATAAATCTACAACTTACAAGTTCCACAATTCATCTATATTATTTATTAAAATATGGAGTAATTAAATGCAAAATGAAATTGAAAAAACATGTATGTACACTATATTTCATGGCATCTCAAGATTTAAAATGGTTGTATAAATAAAGTATATTGGTTTTTATTAAAATTAATAGTGTTAATATATGAAATAACTTCCACTCTATTATGATGTAATATAATATTAAATAATTTTTAAAATAAAGTATTAGAAATATACCTGCCCAATATAATATTAGAGCTAGTAATGGATAATATAACAAATATATTAAAATAAATGATATTATTATAACCACCATTCCCTAATGGGTTGATCCTGAATTAGTTTTATCGATGACAAAAAAAAATAAAATCTGTTTTGCAATTGTTTAAAATTATTTTAATTTTATTTTATTGACTAAAACATATTTAAATCTTATTTTGTAATCATTATAAATCTGACAAATCTGCAACTTACAAGTACCACAATTCATCTATATTATTTATTAAAATATGGAGTAATTAACTGCAAAATGAAATTGAAAAAACATGTATGCACACTATATTTCATGGCATCTCAAGATTTAAAATGGTTTTATAAATAAAGTATATTGGTTTTTATTAAAATTAATAGTGTTAATATATGAAATAACTTCCACTATATTATGATGTAATATAATATTAAATAATTTTTAAAATAAAGTATTAGAAATATACCTGCCCAATATAATATTAGAGCTGGTAATGGATGTACTGATAAATAATATTATCAATCACTATATTATTTATTAAAATATGGAGTAATTAAATGCAAAATGAAATTGAAAAAACATGTGTGTAGACTATATTTCATGGCATCTCAAGATATAAAATGGTTGTATAAATAAAGTATATTGGTTTTTATTAAAATTAATAGTGTTAATATATGAAATAACTTCCACTATATTATGATGTAATATAATATTAAATAATTTTTAAAATAAAGTATTATGGAATAGAAGAATTGGTTATTTTTGTGATAGTAAAAAGTTAAATAATAAAAACAATTTCTTTTAAAATGTCAAGTATATCTTCATATTAAATTTTAAAATATTTGTAATAATATTGACATTCTTAAGTTACTAATTCATCAAAATTATAAATACACCAAAGTTGATCTTAGTAAATAGTATAATCATCATGGTTGTTGTCATCAATATTCATATAATTAGTATAATCTTGAAATATGTAAATAGAACATTGAAGTGAATTGAGGATGCACATATAGGTTGAGTTGAGAAATAGATTTTGTTATTTTCACTCGTATAGGATTGCAAATTAATGACTAAATATCTTATATGTGGTTATTGGAGCAATTGATGAATTATCATTGAAGATCTCATCCTTAGTTGTCTTCAAATAAACTAGGACTTAAATTATGTAGAGCAAAGTGCAACATCTTTCTCTACCATCATCATCTACTTAAAGAAACAATAACATGATTCTCACTTTTTTCTTAATTTGGTTTATTGATTAAAACATATGCATTTTCTGTTTGTCACATGTTCAAATGGTAGTAAAGTAAAACACGACTTACTCACAAATAACATCTACCATGATATTTTAATACTCTATTATATATCATTATATGCATTTAAAAAAAAAACACTTTTGACATGAAGTTTTAACATATATCACATGATAAGAATTTAATACTATTTTTTGTAGACTCTTAATCTATGTTAGTTATATGCCATAATAAACTTGTTATATAAATAAATAAAATGCATTTAAAAAAAAATTGGTAACAAAAATCATATTATAAAAATGTAATAATATTTTTTGATTTTTATTATTTTTTTTTAAATTTAAGAGAATTGATAATTTGATAGAAACTTAAAATAATTATTTTAAAATAATTGATAACTTGATAGTATTTGGCTCAAGTTCATGTTTGAATTGAGACATCTATGACTCCTAATCTATATTAATTATATCACATTGCATTTTTTTAATATGTTTAAAATGATTTATATTCTAAAATATAATAATAAGTTTTTTTTTTTTTGAAATGTCAGATAATTGGTAATTTGACAATTTTTCATATCTTGAAATACATCTATCAAAAAATCTTAGTTTTAACTTTATCATAATGGACCAATATTTAGAATATGAGTAGCTAGGTATAAGTAGTAAACGAGCTGATTCATACCTTTCCAACTGCAATAATTAAACAAAACCACAAGAAAAGCTGCCTTGTTTTAATATAGCAAATATATTAAAATAAAAGAGATAAAATTAGGGAAAAGTTTTATTTCATATATATGTACAACCTGCATATCTTACAACATATTCTTATTTGAACAGTTAACTACACGATACTTTCTGTAATATCAGACAATACAAAGTAACCATCGCATGCATATCCGACTGCTAGATTCTTCTTTCCTAATATTAGAAAGCGTTTCAACGAAATAGCCAGCTTTTGCCGTTCAGTGTCTCAATCCAGGTGGATCATCGTGACCAATTCCAGGGCTGTGACCTAACGGCTCAAAGGGTGGAACAGATTTCTCCACTTCGTGATTAAATTTTAGAGAAGGAAGGATTGTCTGAATTAGTTCATCAGGATTCAGAACTATGATGTGAAGCCCTAGACTTCGTAGATAGATTGGGCTTGAGGATACCATTCTTTTCAAGATTCGCTCTTCCTCTAAAACATTCGTTCAGCTCCACGACTTCCACCTCAGCAGCCCTTTCCTCGACTGACGGATAACTAATTGCAGGAGTAGCTTTAACCTGAGAATCGCTAGTGAGAAAGAACGGCTTGAAGCCGAAAATGCGACTAGCCACACATAAGGGTGCTGCAAGCAACATTAAAAAAATGATAGCAGAGCTCTTCATCGTTCAAATAATCTAAGGCAACTTTTCTATTTGGACCCAATGCGATTGTCACAATAAAAACAAAAACACACTCTAATGTATTATCAAGAGACAATACAATACTGTGACGAACAGAAGAGAAGACAAGAGACTACACGCCTCTCTGAAACAGATGTACACGGCGATAGAGGAGAACTCGAGTGGTGAAATGCTTAGGCCTTGCCATCGTATTTATATCTTAGATCTCATGTCCAGTTCGCAAAACAGTCATGCAAAGTGGAATTATTTAATAAATTTCAACGATAGCACGATGGAATGGGCAGAAGAAAACCATAAAATAATACAACTTAGCTTTGGGCACGGCACGCCGAACATATTGCGATAGATTTCTTAATTACCAGATTCTTGGCATCCATTCAGTTACAATGCTAAGATATTATATTGCGTTTACTTTCCTTCCTTTATTTCTCGTTTTCTAAATTTCGTCACGATGAAATCCTGACCTCGCGACCTAGATTAAATGAAAATTATTTAAAGAAATTTAAATAAATTATTCGATATTGCGAGGATTGAATGTGGAAAATTTGCTTCCGGGGTATGAAATGAAAATGTTGGCTATCAACCATATTAGTATTCGTATACTAGTAATAAACTATTTGACATTTGGAGGATTTAATGTGGAAAATTTGCTTTTGTTACTAACTTCTACCTGAACCCGGAGTATGATGGCGGCCGACAACAGAGCTCGCCGGCTTTGCATTTTGCATTATACTTATACAAAATACATTATTCAAAACAATTATTGTCGTCGAACTGCACTAGTGAAAAATTATAATATCGTTGATTTTTTGTACATTGATCGGCATCACTCTAATACTTTAATATCAACTCCTCTACTTTGGTTTTGTTTCGTCCGCACGACAACTTCCACTCGATTAGTTTGACAGCATCTCCAATATTTCTCCTTCCACAAGGAGTCTTTTTCCTTTCAATTGTTCGTCGGACCGCGAACCCACCAGTTCATGGCAGACAACCTACACAGTAGTACGGCACCGACCCACATGACATGGGTATCTTAATTCTAAGTAGCCCTCAACTACTACCAGGAAAAGGGAAGATCCGATTTCAAATTTGATCCAAGATGCCTCTAGATGCTCCTCAAGCTAGTTTTTCTTGCGTGTTGTTTAATAGCATTCAGATCATTCCAGACCAACTTGACTTATAAAATGCTGCCCAGATTGAAGACTAATTTAACCACCAGAATGTCACCAAATTAAAATCCTTGGAAAGGAATTTTGGAGTGCATTTTTTTTTTTCAACTTACTCAATTTTCGTACTAATTACAATAAATACAATAGATTCAACCAGATAACCATACTAAATACAGAAATAACCATCGAGTTGAGGGCATCACTCTAATACCAGTCTTTTAGGAAAGAGATATCTCGATAAACGTGAAGGTGCTCACTAAAAATAACGATTAGCAGAACATTTATAAAACTAAACTTCTAATTCTTCTTTTTCTAATATAAATTTAATCAATATATATATTAATTTAATAATATATATGACTTCACATTGCATTGTGAAGGATCATGTTGTGAAGGATCACTGCGTGAGAGTTTAGTTCAATTAGATCCATGGGGCATGTCATTAGGTCGAGGAGGACTCATGGAGGTATTGCTTCAATTCCTCTAGACCCAATGAACAGGTCGGTTGCACTGTAGAGTGGTTAACACAATAGCGTCAAGGAGCATCATGAATAACAACAGTAGAAACAATGGAGCCAACCATACCTGCGCGTGACAAAGGGAAGAGAAAGATTGTCGACGGCATGGAGGAGGAACAAAGCTACAAGTTTCGATCAGATCCACTTGTAGAAGAAGAGAATGGGAGAAGCAGAGATGGAGTTGCACAAGCTCAGAGAGCAACTGCAGAAAGAACAAGAGCTGCACCAACATGAGAAGGAAGCAAAGTAGCAACAGATTCAGCAGAGGGCGCATCATGTATAGATAGGCGAAGCAACGCCCATAAAAGTAATTGATTATTCTTAACAACTGGCATCAGGCGAATAGAGTGAGCCCTCGCAGGGGCAAGAATTTCCTCATGAGATAGAACATGATCTTCAAAAGTTGGATGCAAACATGGAGCAGCCAGAGTTGGAACCGGATACCGACCTGATGCCTCACCATAGAGAGGTCGACTCGTATGCTTCAATGCATCCAGATGATGAGAAGTATCGAATGACCAAGGAGGCAATGAGTTCCTTGGTTGTTAGCTAGAAACTCCTTTGATGAATCTCAACATAGATTTGTGAAGCCTAACAAAGTACCAACTGCAGATGACCAAACATCCCCTCTGCAGGTTGAAGAACAAGTAATCATGACCGATGTGCACAAGGACCCACCTGCTTTGGCTGATGCAACTAGAGTGCATTCCCAAGCAACTAGCTCTAGTGTTCACTTCCTCATAGCTAAGAATGAGCGAATGGCGAAGGAACTACAGGTGGACAAGTAGGGAGGAGACTTGGTGACAATGTTCACCCGAGTTGAATTGAGGAAGGCAATACTAGATGAAGTATTGTCGTTGGACACAATCATGCAAACATTGTACTCCAAATTAGGTACCATGCATCAGAAGTCGTTCATCTTCATGATTGGCAACATCGATGTGTGAGAAGAGCTCGCATCTTGAAGAACATACATGCTGCTATTGACAATGTGTAAGAATGGACAATGAAGTATAAGGGAGCCCCGCTTCATTTTCCCAAGATGATGAGGGCCAATGTGGTTGAGGTGCAAGCAAGTATCCGGAGTCAGAACTGGAACTATGAGGACCTACCACGACTCATCATTGGCATACAGGTTTCCCATGCATGAGTATTCAAGAGCGTGGAGGTTGTGGTGCACACACATGCGATTCCATCACTTGGGACTCTCACCCAAGCAAAGACCAAGAAGAAAGTCCAACAGGAGCTTGACACATACATCGACGAGTTGATGCGCGTCGCCACCAGTCTAGACTTTCCTATCAATGTAGACATCATGCGCAAGTATGTTGTTGGTCTGGCCACATTAAGGACAATGTTGCAGCAAATTCTTTCAGATGAGTTGGACAAAGGAGCCCAAGCAGTGTACCTCGATACCTTGGAGGCAAGATTCAGGTTCCATATGGATGTCACATTGAAATATACGGACACTATCAGAGACTACCAATCTTCGCACCAATATGTTACTGTTGATCAACATGAGGATGTTGAGCAGTTGGACTTCTATAGTTGTCTAAGTCAGAGTGGTGTCTGGTTTGGCTTGTTGAATCCATTATTCACATGGGTACATTTGCATTGTAATGTTGAGTCATGTCAAGTGTAATTCAAGTGTGCTTGGGTAGTATTATAACATGCCTTGGCTTCTCCACTGCACGGATCTAGTACATCTCTTTGGAGAAACAGATAGATGTCGCTGTAATGTTCCACTGATGGGGCTAGAAGGTTTACATGGTGTATTGTTTGATTGTGACTTACACTTATTTTATAATAAGAGCCAACACATTTTCATGCATATGTTGTTATTGTAGTTGGACTGTTTCAGTTGTCTTAATGATATATGTTGTTTAACTTACGTACTTGTGTATGAGCTGATTTGTATGCAATTATATGAATCTTGTTATTAATCCGTTGCATATGTTATTAATGTTGTCATCGTCCATGTCGACTACTCTGCCAGACATTAGACAAAACTTTCTCATGAACGTGGTTATGTCAACCATCACACTCGTCTCAACCTAGTTATGTCAACCATCGCACTCATCTCAGACCAATCTGTGAGTGATGTTCGTGTTATCTTACCTTCTATGTTGTGACTGTCGCATCTGTGTCGACTGCTCTGCTGTAAGATGTGCATGTCCTTTGTGTTGTGTGTTCCTAACCGAGTTGGGACTGATCCCTTTCAACCTAGAGCTGACCTTCACCTTCTTCTCCCTTTGAAGTGTTGGAACCTCTAATACTCATTCCTTAACTCACTGCATCAATCACACCCTTCCTATTGGCAAAGTTATCTTACTTGCCTCTCTATGACATCGTGGTCAAGGAATTACCTTACGGCCCACTGCTGGGACTCCTACACCGAAGGGTCTGAGGTCTAAGTGGGACTTCTTACCGGGGAGATCCCCTTGACATGTTAGCAGGTCTAGCAGCGTCAACAAGTTGATTATATAATCTTAGGTAGGATAACTTACCTTTTAAAATTATTAATATCTTATCAAAATTTTCAATGGTTAAGGGATATTTACATATCAAATGATTAAATGAAAAATTGTGAATGTTTTATTCTTAGGAAGCAAAGAGATAACTTTCCATAAGCCTCCTACAAAGCCAAGGAGCATATGGAAAATTTATCTATAGATCTATGTGAACCTATGAACCTTGAAAGAGTAAGAATGCGTGGTACCTTGAAAGAGAAATATATATTAAATGCAATGATCCATCTCATTTTCGGCACTCCTCATGACCCTATGATGCTATGGGCGTCTTCCAGTGAAACATCGATAGTAATAGAATAAAATATTTAAGGAAAAAGTTATATTTCATATTCCAATTTGAATTGTTAATGCCACAATCATTTTTATACTAGCGTAGCCAATAAAGGCTAACCATCGCATGCATGTTTGATAAGTAATATAATGGTTTATTAGGAGAGATCGTTATGAGATTTTTGTTTCCAATGTTATCATGCTTGACAATTCGATGGCTTTGTTGTAGTATGCTATTGAGCGCCTGAGGAAAGGAAAATTTTATTACTATGCCAAGCATATACTCTTGTGAAAGATCTAACTCTACATAATCATGATGAGAGTTGTGAGAACAGCGGTGGAACACAATTATACTTTGAATACAACATATGGGCATATGCAGTCCGGATTTAAACACAAATGCAACAAATTACAGATATAACCATAAATATATAGATACAAAGAAGAAATAACACTTCATTTCATTAACGTCAAATACTGAAATATGCTTACAAACATAATGGAAATAAAACTAGCTCAGGTGATGGTAGCTTATCTCTAAGAAGAGATGTGGCAGCTACATTCGTCTGAACTATCTTACAATGAGGCTCAAAGGCCTTTTTATTATTGAGAAACAATGGAAAACCATAAACATCCAAAGACCTAACCTTAGGAGATGAACCGCCAAACTATGCGCCCCGTTTCAGTAAATTGGTACATCTACTTCCTAGGGTCATAAGTTTTGCATTTGATGTTTGTTTGACATGTACAATACCTCGCTAAAAATATCTATCCAAGGAATACAACTTTAGGGCCTAAAAACGGCTCCAGAAGTTCACGACCTGAAAAACTGCGAAAAATAGTAAATTCTACCACAATTAAGGAAACTGAAAACAAAAAGAGACAGTTTTGGGGGTCCATGTTGAATAGGTGGATGGTCCCCAACATCCACCTGGATCAATATGGGGGTATTTTATTCATATTTAACCATATTGTTCTATATGGTTGCAATTTATCATATTTAAACTTATTGTTTAAAATATTGTAGAGATTTTAGATTAAGATAATTTTTGCCCATGATTAATTTTCTCTACTTACTTCTTTAAATAAATGATGGTTAAAAATTCCACATACCATGAAAAAGAAATATTGACATATATAATATGTAGATATTTATTGCAACACTTTCTATCATTTTATAGAGGGGGGTGACCCTATATTTTGAAGTTGACATTGAAACATATCTATTGATAAAATAAAATATATAAAATGAGGAAAATGTTTTATTTCATATATATATAGAACTGGCATATCTTACAATATATTCTTATTTGAATAGTTAACTACACAATAGTTTATGTTATATCATTGACAATACAAACAAACCATTGCATGCATATCCAACCAATAATAAAATGGCGTATTACATAAGTGAATTGTTAGATTCTCCTTTCCAAATATTAGAAAGTGTTTCAATTATTAGCCATATTTTTTCGTTCAGTGTCTCAATCCAGATGGATCATCGTGACCAATTCCAGGGCGATGACCTAATGGCTCAAAGGGTGGAACTAATTTCTCCATTTCATGATTAAACTTTAGAGAAGGAAGGATTGTCTGTAGAAGTTCATCAAAATTCTGATGTGAAGCCCTTGACTTCGTAGATATATTGGGTTCGAAGTTACCCTTTTGACTAGGATGTTTTCCAAGATTCTCTCTTCTTCTACAACATTCATTTAGCTTTACGATTGTCGTCTCAATGACCCTTTCCTTCGTTGACGGGTAACTAACTGCAGAGTAACTTTAACTTGAGAATCATTATTTAGAGAGAATGACTTGAGGAAGAAAATATTGTTGGAAAATTAATCCCAACCACCAAAATTATGAAATTTAGAGCAACCATCCTTTGGAGTACAACAAAAAATCAAAAACCATTTTCCCTTCCAGGGGGAATTTTTTTGTTTGCAAGCTGAAGGACATGGATTAAATTAAATCTTGGGTGAGAGTACAAACTTCCCATTCTGAAGCACATCATATAAATGAAAATGAATGACCATTCAAAGTAGGGTTGGTAAAACATATGGTCCAAACATTTATTCCGCAAGTGATATATATACTCTGCAACATCTACAAGTTTAAAAAATCATGTTGTAATACAAACATCGATCCTAGGTTTTAAATATTTTTTCTTGTCATGTATTAAAATATTAAAAATGTATGTTTTACACAAAAAACGAGAGAAAATTGTGGACCAATTTATGGTGGGCAGGTAAAATAATTTAGTTATAGGGTTTTACAGTGAGTTACTCTTGGAAATTCCTAGTGAAGGGTAACGCTGAGTAAGAACTCATAGCTTTACATGGTGAAGGCATTGTAGCCTCCATTATAAATGTGAATTTATATTTTGTATTCAAAAATATAATCTAAATAATATACTTTTGTGATATATTTCTAGAAATTTTACGCGTAAGTTTTCCTGTGCAACCACTCTATTTTTCACTGTTTTCACTGTGCGTAAATTTTCTTTAGTTTTTAGTTATGTTTTGTTGCGAAAGTTAAATGTGTTAATTAACCTCCACAACTATTGTTCAAAATAGACCACTCTCCCTAAACTTTCACATGGTATCAGAGCCTTGTTCAAGGAATAACAAAGTAGATTTTTATCGCAAGGAATTAACAAGTGTTAAAGGTCATTTTGAAGGCATTTTTTTTTGGAGCATATTTACCGGTAGGGGGAATTTTCTTTTTAATAGTTAAAATGGTAGCATCAAGTACAAGCTTGAATAATCCTCAAATAACTCAGTTTAATGGAAAAAATTATGATTGTTGGGCTATAACAATGAAGGCTCTATTTTCCTCTCTAGATATTTGGGATTTGTTGAAGAATGGGTTCCAAGAACCAATGGATGCAACAACATACAATGCTTTGACACCAGAAAAAAAGGATATGTGAAGGGACAATAGGAAGAATTATTCAAAATGGCTCTTCTATATTTTTCATGCAGTTCATGAATGTTTTTTTTCCCAAGGATTGCAGCTACACCAAAGTCCAAACAAGCATGAGATATGCTCCAAGCACCCTACCAAGGCATGGAAAAAGTAAAGACAACAAAGGTACAAATTCTAAGGATATATTTTGAGACAATTAGTATGAAATAGTATGATAATATAAGCTCATTTTTTTACACAAGTAATTGGACTGGTTACTCAAATCAGGTCTCACGCTGAGACACTTGAGGAAAGGAGAATAGTTGAGAACATTTTGAGAAGTCTTCGAGAACAATTTGATGTCATTATTGTGGCCATAGAAGATACAAAGGATCTCTCACAATTTTCAGTGGATGAGCTTCATGCATCACTGATTTATCATGAACATAGCTTGAATAGAGCAAAAAACTCCTCAATGGAGCATGCCTTCAAGACACAAGTTTCATTTTGTCAAGGTAGAGGCAGAGTAAAATCAAATGCTAGAGGAGGAGGAAGAAGCCCACACAGAGGTGGAAGAGGCAACCCTTCAATCTCAAGTGGAAGGGTTAGAAATCAAAATCAAAGTCAAGGACCAAGCCAAAGTCGAACACAAGGTGAGAGGTATGATAAATCTCTAGTTCAATGTCATTATTGTAAGAAGTGTGTTCATTATGAAAATGAATGTAGAAAGAAGCAACATGATATAAGAAACAAACCAAATGAAAATTTCAAAAGAGAACATCAAAACTAAGATAACATGTTTTTAGCTTGTAATATAGCACAAGAAAAAAAAGGATGTATGGCTTCTAGATTCAATGTGCAACAATCACATGACAATGAACATAGAAATGTTTACTAATCTAAATTAAAGTGTGAAATCTGAAGTGACATGAGGAAATGATAACATTGTCTTTGTCATGGGCAAAGGAAGAGTCAACATTCTAACAAAAAATGGGGAGAAGAATTATATTTTAGATGTCTATTTTCTCTCTAGTTTGAACATAACCTCATAAGCATTGGAGAACTTAGGCAAAAGGGTTACAATGTCTTTTTAAAAATGGAGAGTGCGCAATTTTGGATGAGTCTCCAAGAAAACAACTAATTGAAGAAGTCCATAAATAGAATAATTCCTCTATAGATAAAACCATATTTGAAGGAAGAATGTGTACAAGCACAACTGTTAATGAATTCACAAGAGGATGGAAGAAAAGTTGTTGTTTTCATACAAATAAACTTTCAGGCGGAGGCCAAGGATGAAAACTAGTTATGGAATCTATGATTTGGGCATCTTAATTTTGGAGGTTTTAATTTGTTGCATAGGAAAGGCATGGTGAATAGATTACCACTCATAGCAAAATTGAATAGCCTATGTGAAGGATACATCTTGGCCACACAACATAGAGAATAATTTCCAACAGGAAAGTCAATAAGGGCAAAGACACCTTTGGAGATTGCCCATTCAGACTTATGTGGACCAATGCAAACAACATAGATTGGTGGTAGGCATATTTTTTAACATTCATAAATGACTATACAATGAAGACATGGGTCTACTTCTTAAGGCACAAAAGTGAAGTGTTTGAGGGCTTTTGCCAATACAAATCTCTTGTTGAGAATCAACATAGACACTCATCAGAGATTTGAGGAATGACAGAGATGATGAATACAACTCAAATGACTTCCTACATTTTTGTAGGGAGCATGGAATTCAAAATAAATTTACAACAGGGTATACACCTCAACAAAATGGTGTCGAGGAAAGGAAAAATATGACCATTATGGAAATGGAAAGGAGTATATTGAAGGAAAAGCATCTGCCAAATGACTATTGGGCTGAATCTGTCACTTGTGCAACATATATCATTAGCAGATGTCCAACCGAAAGTGTGAAGAATATGGTTCTTGAAGATGAATGGAGTGGAAGAAACCATAGTGTCACTCACATGAGAGTTTTGGAATGTGTGTCTTATGCACGTCCCAGATGAATTAAGGAATAAATTGGATAGCAAGGTGGAGAAATTCATATCTATTGGATATAGTGATGAATCCAAGGCATACAAGCTCTACAATCCATTAACCAAGAAGGTCATAATCAACGGAGATGTGCAATTCATAGAAGAGGAAGAATGGGATGAAATTTTGGAAAAGACAATCAATGTGAAAACATGTATACCAAAGGAAGAGAAAGAGGAATTGATCGTAACAAGTAATTCCTCAATTGTGACTCCTACACCTACTCAAGCTCAACAAAGAAATCATAAAGTGACACATTCAACAAACAATAGGAAAATGTTGCACAATAAGGAAAATTCTACTCCAAGCACACCACATAGACCCACATCATCATCTACTTCAAGTGCAACATAAAGTCAAATGTCAATCCCATATTCCGCAAGCATAAGAAGACAAAAATTCAAAAATTTAAGTGAAATTATCAAAAAAATGAGGTTGATAATAGTGGAGGTCTTAATTCCTTATTTGCATTGTTTTGTCATGTAGATGACCCAATCCATATTGAGAATTTTGTAAAAGAAGAAAAATGGTTAGTGGTAATGGATGAATAAACATAAGAAATAAAAAAGAATGATACATGGGAGTTAGTGGACGTTTTTCAAGGAAAATAAGTCATTAGAGTGAAGTTTTTAAAGGCATAAGGAAAGGCTAGTTGTTAAAGGATACAAGCAGCAACATGGAAGAGATTAGGCAGAGACATTTTCACTAGTTGGAGGGATGGAGATAATGTGTACAGTGTTGTTAATTTTCATGTAACATAAATAGAAATGTATCAAATGGATGTAAAATCAACATTTTTGAATGGAGTGCTGAAAGAGGAAGTATATGTTAAGAAACCATGTGGTTATGAGGTAGAAACAAAAGAAGATAAGGTGTATAGGTTGAGGAAAGATCTTTATGGGCTGAAGAAAACACCCCATGGATGGTATAACATAATAGACACTTACTTGATAGAAAATGGTTTTGACAAATGTGATGGATCCTACTCTCTACATGAAAGAAAGTGACAATAAGTTTCTTATTGTTTCTCTATATGTAGATGATTTAGTTTTTACAGGGTGTGATGATTCACTCATTGTTGATTTCAAAGAAGTCATGAAAAGTGAGTTTGAAATGATAGAATTGCGGTTCTTAAGGTACTTTTTGGGCATTGAAGTAAAGCAAATAGAAAATGGTATTTTTATTTCTAAAGAGAAGTATGTAGAAGACATTTTTGAAAGGTTTATATGCATAAAAATAAGTTTGTGCCAACTCGAACTCTCATGGGATTGAAATTAAGTGAAGAATATTACAGCAGTAATGTCAATTTGACATTACACAAAAGTATGGTGGGTAGCTTGATTTATTTGATGATAATTATGCTTGATATAATGCATGATGTGGTATTGGAGTTAATGTTCATGGAGACACCCAAGGAAACACATTGGCAAGTAGCCAAATTGATTTGAAGGTATGTCAATGAGACAAAGGAGTATGGTATTTTGTACACCACAACAAATGATTTTAGGCTGGTTGGTTACAGTGACACTGACTAGGCAGGAAGAGTTGATGATAGTAAGAGCATGTGAGGATATGTTTTTCATTTGGGTTCGGGATCCATTTCCTGGGCCTCCAAGAAGCAACAGATAATGTCATTATTAGCAGGAAAAGCTAAATATGTAATTGGAATAGAAACAACGTCTCAAAGAGTTTGGATGAGAAGAGTATTGAGGGATTTATGCCATGAATAAGAGGGAACAACAACTATTTTCTCCGACAACAATTCCACAATTGGGCTATCAAAGAAATTTTTTTTCACAAGAGGCGAAAGCACATTGACACTAAATATCATTTTATTAGATAATTGATTAACAATGGTGAAATTGTGTTGCAGCACTGCAGGTCGCAGGAACAATTTGCAGACATCTTCACAAAGCCATTGGCACATGAAAATTTTGGTCATGTAAGAGATTGTTTGGGAATTGTAAATGGAAGTAGTTGTGATTAAGGAGGAGTGTTGGAAAATTAATCCCAAACACCATAGTTATGATACTGACAACATCCATCCTTTCGAGTACAATAATAAATCAAAAACCATTTCTCCTTGGATGTAAAAGTTTTTTGTTTGCACGCTGAAGGACATGTATTAAATTTTGAGCGAGAGTACAAACTTCCCATTCCACAAAACATTATATAATTAAGAACAAATGACCATTTAATATAGGGTTGGTAAAATGTATGGTCAAAAAATTTATTCCACAACTAATATATGTACTCAACAACATTTGCAAGTTAAAAAAATCATGTTTTAGTACAAATGTCCATCCTAGCTTTTAAGTTTTGTCTTGTCACGTATTACCATATTCAAAATGGATGTTTTGAACAAAACAAGTATGTACAAGTCTTTTACTATGTTGCATATGCAAGTTTGAAAGGAAAAGGAGGGAAAATCGTGGAGCAATTTATGGTGGGCACATAAAATGATGTGTAAATCTCAGTGAGAACTCATAGTTTCATTTGGTGAAGGATAAATTGCAATCTATATTATTCATGTGAATTTATATTTTATGTATTCGAAAATATAATCTAAATTATATTGTGTTGTGATATGTTTCTAGAAATTTTACGCCTAAGTTTTACTGCGCAACCGCTTTGTTTTCCATGTTCTCACTATGCATAAATTTTCTTGAGTTTTTAGCTCTATTTTATTGCAAAAGTCAATTATGTGAATTAATCTCCACTACTTTTCTCCAAAATAGAACACTCTACCTCAGCTTTCAAATCCGAGCAATCTCAGCTAATGGTACTGCAAGCAATATTAAAGTAATCATAGCAAAGCTCTTACTCGTTCAAGTAATTTAAGGAAACTTTTCTATTTGGATCAAATGTGATTGTCACAATAAAAGAAAAAGCACACACTACTGTATTATCAAGAGACAATAAAATATTGTGACTAACAAAAGAGAAGATGAGGGACTACACTAAGATGCCTCTCTACAACATAGCTACAAGGAAACAAACAAGAACTCGAGTGGTGAAATGATTACGCCTTGCCATTGTATTTATATCTTAGATCTAATTTCCAGTCCGCGAAAAATCGATCCCAGTCATGAAAAATGAAATTATCTAAATGGCTACAAGAAAACATAAACTAATACAACTAGCGTTGTTTACGGCAAGCCAAACATATTGCACGGGTACAACATGTCGTTGGATATGTTTGGTACAACACGGCGATGGATTTCTTAATTACCATATTCTTGGAATACATTCAGTTACAATTCTAAGATATTACCTTGCGTTGACTTTCCTACCATCCTTTCTCTTTTTCTATATTTTGTCACGATGAAGTTGTGGGCTTACCACCTACACTAAGAGAAAAATGTTTACCAAAAAATGTTTACTAAATTATTCTACATTGCGAGCATGGGGAAAATTTTCTTTCGGGATATGAAAATGTTGGTTATCAATCACATTAGTATATTTTCATAACCACATTAAAAATGTTAATGTGATTGATATAGTTGAAGGTTACATTTGTATATACCATTGATAAATATGTAACAATAGAAATAATAATGAAAAAAGAATATTTCAATAGGAATGTTATTATTATTATTATAATTAATCAAAATTTTCTATATAACAATTATTATTTAATATTATAAACCCAAGGGATAATAATATCAATCCATTGGGTATATTGATTTAAGGATTCATATTCCTATGGTATAATATTATTCATAGGTTTATAACATTAGTCATTTAGGTTCAATATAAATCATGGTCATCTAAGAGTTTATATACCTTAGATTTATAATATTAGTCCCTTGTGTTTAACAATATTAGTTCGTTGGGTTTATAATATCAATCCCTTGGGTTCAATAGTAAAACCTAAGAGAATAATAAACACGAGGGATTAATATTAAAACCGCAAGGGATTATGACCCCAAGGAATTATGAACCCAAGGGATTAATATTATAAATCCAAGGTATATAAGCCCCAAAATAAATATTATAAATGCTAAAATAAATATGGTTGAACATGGATGATTTTCACATTGAGACAATAAATGTCACAATGCGACATTGGACCATGCTTAAGCATGATTGATTTTCATATTGAGACAATCTTGGTTAACCAAGATAGATGACCAAGATTTATTTTCATATTGAGACAATATTTGTCACAATGCGATGTTCCACCATGGTTGAGTATGATTGACCCTAAAATAAACATGGTTGACCGTAGTTATTTTTCATATTGAGATAATCAATGTCACAATGCAATGTTGGACCATGTTTGATCATGTTTGAGCATCATTGATTTTAATATCAAGACAATATTTGTCACAATGCAACATTTGACCATGGTTTATTTTCATATTGACCGTGATTGACCATGAATGACCATGATTGACCATGGTTGACCATGATTGATTTTCATATTGAGACAATCTTTGTCACAATGCGACGTCAAACCATGCTCGACCATGGTTGAACCCTTAGATTAATAAATCTAAGTGTTTGATATTATAAACCCAAGAGAATAATAAACCCAAGGGATTAATACTAAAACCCCAAGGGATTATGAACCCAAGGGAATAATATTAAACACAAGGGATTAATATTATTAGCCTAAAGTATATAAACCCCAAGATAAATATTATAAACCCTAAAACAACATGGTTGACCATGGTTGATTTTGATATTGAGACAATCAGTTTCATAATGCGACATTGGACGATGCTTAAGCATTATTGATTTTCATATCGAGACAATATCTGTCACAATGCGACATTGAACCATGGTTGACCAAGGTTGGTTTTCATATTGAGACAATGTTGGTAACAATGCAATGTCGAATCATGGTTGACCATGATTGATTTTAGAAGATATGGTTGACCATGATTGATATTATAAACCCAAGTGATTAATAAACCCAAGGATTAATACTAAAACTCACGGGATTATAAGACCAAGGAAATAATAAACCTAAGGGATTAATACTAAAACCCCAATAGATTATAAAACCATGGGAATAATATTAAACCCAAGGGATAATATTATAAAACCAAGGTATATAAGCCAAAAAATAAATATTATAAACACTAAAATAAACAATGTTGACCATATTTGACCATGGTTGATTTTCATATAGACAATCCTTGTCACAATGTGATGTTGGACCAAGGTTGACCATGATTGGTTTTCATATCGAGACAATCTTTGTCACAATGCGACATTGAACCATGGTTGACCAAGGTTCATTTTGATATTGAGAAAATCTTTGTCACAATGAGACATGGCACCATGGTTGAGCATGATTGACCCTAAAATAAACATTGTTGATCGTGCTTATTTTTCATATGGAGATAACAAATGTCACAATGCAACGCTGAACCATGTTTGACCATGCTTGAGCATCATTAATTTTCATATCGAGACAATCTTTGTCACAATGCGATGTTGGACCATGGTTGACCATGGTTTATTTTCATATTGAGATGATGTTTCTCACAATGTGACCATGATTGGCCATGGTTGACTTTCATATTGACCATGGTTAACCATGGTTGACCATGAATGACCATGATTGAACATGATTGACTTTCATATTGACGCAATCTTTGTCACAGTATGATGTCAGACCATGCTTGACCATGGTTGAACCCTTAGATTAATAAATCTAAATGTTTGATATTATAAACCCAAGAGATTAATACTAAAACCCTAAGGGATTATGAATCCAAGCGAACAATATTAAACCTAAGGGATTAATATTATAAACCCAAGGTATATAAACCTCAAATATTATAGACCCTAAAATAAACATGATCGACAAAGGTTGACCATGGTTGATTTTCATATTAAGAAAATTAATGTCACAATGTGACGTTGGAACATGCTTGACCATGCTTAAGCATAATTAATTTTCATATCGAGACAATCTTTGTCACAATGCAACATTGAACCACGGTTGGTTTTTATATTGAAACAATTCTTGTCACATTGCAACATTAGACCATGGTTGACCATGATTGATTTTACAAAACACGATTGACCATGATTGATATTTTGTATCAGCATCAAGCCTGATAAATTTAATTTTGTTGATATATTGCATCTTGCAAATACTAATCTCCAATCCTTTCCGATAATGGTTTTTTTTTTTGCCAATAAGATTGTCTATTGCAAGCAGTCTTGTATTGTGTTAACTAGGGATACAGAAGGAATATAGAAATAGATCACAAAATACAGATCAGAGAGAAAATGTAGTGGACTCTACTTGAATATTTCATAGTGTTGTTTAAATTGTGAAGTGCGTATGCTTAATTTCATATAGAAATCTAAATAAAAGAATACGATTTTTTTTTCTAAATTTAATATAAGATTTAGAAAAATATATATTTCTATTAATCTAAAGAAATATAGTTATTATCTAATACATTTAATGAAAAAATTTGTTATTTACAAAATATAAAATAATACTTTATGTTAAGGAATATATTGTGTAAATATAATAAAGCCAGGGAAGTACTAAAAAATCCAATCATTCAAGTGTTTGTATTACAAAATGTCTAATAATTTTGACTACATAAATGTCTTAACTCAATAATTTCCAAATATGCCATGAATTAAAATCGAAAATAGCATTGTTGTTCTTCAAGTGTTTGTATGACAAATATCTAATAATTTTGACTACTTAAATGTCTTAAAAATTTCAAAATATGTAATGAATTAAAATTGAAATTAGCATTGTTGTTATTCAAGTGTTTGTGTGACAAAATGTCTAATAATTTCGAATACTTAAATGTCGTAACTTAATAATTTCAAAATATGAAATGAATTAAAATCAAAATTAGCATTACTATTATTATTGGTACTGTTAGCTCTGCTACATACTTTGACATGTTGAGGGTCAGATGCAAGCTCAACCGTGTTGTTTATGCTCAGAAGAGGACTCGCATCAGTCATCCTTCTCCTTCTCCTTCACTATGCTTACACTCTCATAACCCCGCTATCTCTATTTTTCCTCCAAAACCTCAGATAAACCCTTGTTTCTCCAAGCCCTCAGTGCAAAGCTTAAGCCCTCGCGAGTCCGTATTCACGTAACCTCGTGCTCCCATAGTTCATCACCACTTTTAATCGCATCCATTAAAATTTGCCACCCTGATCTGACGGCTCCTGTTGCAGCAAATTACGTGACCGTTCCCTTACCGTCCAATCATCCGCGCCACGATCGGACAACGATCGCTTTCCTCGCACCTGCAAAGTAACGGCGCGATAACACGCGATGGGAAGTGGTTTCCGCTACCACGCGTCATGCCCTGAGGAGATCACGCACCTTTGTACGATTACCACCTTGTGTTCGAAAGCGGTGCAATCAATACCGCCTATCGCCGAAACTACTTTTCCCTTTGTTAAATCGCGTGCGCCTCCTCTGCCCGATGACCGTTGGATCTACCCTCTCAAGATCCAACAGCCCGTGCTCACTCCGCCTCCGTATCTCCCGATACCCACTACCGAGTGATCCCCGCCATCTATCCGCTTGATCCGACGGCTGATTTCCCTCCTCCATCCTGCTCATACACTCGCCATGCCATACACGTCCTTGAGCCGTTCCGTGCGCCCGAAGGACAAAGACCACTGTATACTAGTACCTGGTGCTTTTCCTCCTCAACAACCACATTCAAGAGACAGTAAGGCCAAGAAGAAAAGGTACAGAGATCGATCACGTAAATGCATTTAACAGTTATGGGACATCATCCCATATGACACTCCACCTGCCCGAGAAGGACAACAGAGCACCTAAGAAGATCGGATTTGTTCACTAAAGCAGGAAAATTGCACCAAAGATTGCATCAGATAGTTAAAGTGGTTGGTGGTCAGTTATGACCTCCTCATACTTAAAATGGCCAAGTGCCTTTGTATTCAAACTCTATATATACTCATAAACAAGATGTAATCAGGGTTGATCGTTGTTGTTTTGATGTAAGGTTCAACTTCTGGAGACTGTAACTACTTTGATACTTGCAGCGTCTCATCTTCATTTTTAGCTAATACAAGCTTCTTTTGCTGTTAATTGCTCACTTTCCATTTCTATTCTGTTCTAGGTTGCACCTGATATGCAGTTTTCCTGAAATCTTGAAGTTTAGCATTAGAGGAGCTGTCATCCTACCTCTGTGTTTAAATCTTGCATGTATCAGTGAATGTGTTATTCAAGTTTCTATTCATTTAGTGACAGAGAGTTGTCATCCTATCTGTACACTAGGTAATTAGATTTGCAGACCTCTTTACTAGTTGCAACCATCCATCATAAGGTCTTATGCATCCACTGGTGTGGCCAGTATTCTCCATATTCACCCAGTCTCTGATCTGTGAGTAATTGGTGGTCTAAAGCCTTGTAGTCTGGGGGTGTTCACGCATGTCTGGAGTTAAGCATAGTAGAAGTGGTTATTTGGCTTGAATAAGCATCATTCTTTCCATTCATCCATTTCCAACATTGACTTGTGTTTCTAATGTTCCTGAGCATCTCCGAGCTACAATCTAGGAGAGTTTCTTGGGGTGATAACATTAATTGGCACCGTTGCCGCGGAGAAGAGATTGAAGCTCAGCTTCCCTGGGAGAATGACACAATTCCATGCTTTGATGATAGACAAAGTCTAGACACATTTATGGTTATAATCATCTATCTGGCGACTCTACTAGAGGACCAACCTTTGGCGAATGCACATTTCAGTTCTGGCTTAGTTTGTGAGGCATACCCGGAGAAATCCTCAAAAATCACCCGCTGACCCAGTGCCTGACCCTAAGAAGATTGCTAAACAAAGGAAAACATCATGGAAAGGAGCATCAGGATCAGGTAAGCCTAAGAAATCTTATGCATCTCTGAAAGGAAAGGTTATAGCTGAGGATATATAGTTTTAAGATTTAGAGCCTAACATTGTTAGTGAAGAAATACCCTGAGAGATCCGTAAAGCTACTTGTTCAGTCAGTTCCCCTTTGGATCTCAGTCCAAAGAAAGCCTCCCATACAGTCCATCATATTCCTTTGTGTCTGTCATCTATTTCATTACTTCCTACCATTCAATCTGCCAGTATCCTTCCACCTATCCCAGTCATGGTAGGCCAGCAAGCTCCCACAAAGATGGAAAGAATCATAGTTGCTAGGTATGGACCCCTAGTCTTGCCTGTTCCTTTGAATGCCATGCCTGCAGGAGAATATCAAAAATATATGCCCAAATTCACTGGTACAGAGGGAGTAACAGCTGAAGAACACCTTGAGTCTTTTTATAGTTATGCTGATAACTTAGATATCAGTGAAGATGATGTGTGGATGAGAGTGTTTGTCCAGAGCCTTGATGGAGAGGCTAGAAAGTGGTTCAAAGAATTGCCCCATAGGTCCATAGCAGACGTTGAAGCATTGGATGATGCATTCCTGAAACAATGGGGGGATAGGAAAGACCTCCTTTATTACCATATAGAGTTTGGAAACCTAAAGAGGGAGAATGGGGAATCATTCCCTAATTTTAATAAAAGATTTAACCATATGTATAGTAAGATACCAGCTGAAGTGAAGCCTACCCCCACTTCTGCCAAACTCACTTATGCTAATGCTTTTGACTCTAATTTCTGCCTGCTTTTGAGAGAAAGAAGATGTGCCACTCTAGCTGAAATGCAAGATGCAGCGTTAGAGGTGGAATCAAATATCATGGCTACAGAAAATCTTAAAAGTCATGCTGATAGAAGGAGGCAGAGAGGTGAGGCTTCTTCTTCCTTTACTACGTCTTCAGAAACTAAATTGGATAAAATGACTACGATGATAGAGTCATTGGCTGCTGAGATATCTAAGTTGAAAGTTGAGCAAAGATCTGGGAAAGCAAGGTTTCAAAACACATTTGCTCCAAGAAATCCAAATCGATTCAAAATAGCAAATGAACAGTTGCAAATCATTCAAAGGGGTAAAGAAGCAAATGAAGAACAAAGAGATAAGGCTCCTTCCCAAAACGTAGTCATGGAAGAGGAGCAAGTTGTAGAAGAGGACGAAATTCATTGCATGGAAGATAAAGGCAGTGCTACCTTTTTTACATTGGCTACATATGAAAAATCATTACTATAGGACCAAACCAGTCAAGAGTGGGACAGAGAGGCTGTTCTGCAGACTGGTGAACTACAAAGATACAATCTAAGGTCGAAAGCAAACAATGTCAAGGAGAACCCTGCCCAAAGAACTGTCGTCCCAACAGAGCAACGAAATATCAGACAGAAAAGACCAGTAGCTGATCCAATAGTCCTCAAAGCACTAGCTCAAGAGGTAAGAGGTCTTGAAAAGTCCCCTTCCCCTTTCAGTTTTGAATCAGAAGTCTAGAAGTTAAAAATGTCTGAGCCTCTGATAGAACTTGCAAAGAGTGAAGTTTTTAGGAAGCCTATCCTTGATGCCCTTGATCTAAAATCCTTACAAAACCCCACTGACTACATAAATCTGCAAGATGATAAGACTTCAGTTTTACTTAGCCCCATGATCGAACCTATTGATAATAATTCTCCATAATTTTGTGTCTCCTTAACCATTCATGACAAAATCCTCCACAATTGCCTGCTAGACACAGGGGCAAGCCACAATTTGATGCCTAAAGCTGTCATGGAAGAATTAGGCCTTGATATCACTAGACCATATCATGACTTATTCTCATTTGATTCAAGAAAGGTAAAATGCCTAGGATTAATCAAAGACCTGGCCATTATCCTCACTCAGTTGCCCATCAAAAGCATGATCATGGATATTGTGGTAGCAGATATCCCTCCCAAGTTTGGCATGTTATTGTCCAGAGGGTGGATTAAGAGACTAGGTGGGACATTATAGAATGACTTATCTTATGCCACTGTCCTAGTTTTTGGAGGGGAAAGCAGGAGATTGTACATAGAAGCACAGCTGGCCTACATCATCAGTGATGAGAAAAATCCTTCTAATCATCCCATATATGCTGTGGACACTGATTTTGGAGCATGTATCCTCTAAATTGAAGAATCCCAAAAAGCCTCAATGCAGATCAAGAAACTAGAAAATCAAGCTGAGGGAGAGAAAGGAAGTCAGGTTTGGGAAATGTTCTTTGATGGAGCATGTTCTAGGGAGACTGCAGGAGTAGGGGCGGTGCTGATATCTCTAGAACAGGAAAGAACGCATCTGTCTTTCAAGTTGGCTTTTCAAGTCACGAACAATATAGCAGAGTATGAGGCTCTGATATTGGGTCTCAATGCAGCTAAAGACAGAGGAATCAGGAGCATAAAGGTGTTTGGAGATGCTGATCTTATCATTCAGCAAGTGAATAAAACATTTCAAGCAAAGCACCCAAGGCTGAAAGCATACAGAGATGAGGTATGGAGACTTAAATATTCTTTTGATAATTTTTGTATCTCATATATCCCTAGAGTAAAAAATCAGCTTGCCGATTCCCTTGCTGTGTCTGCTAGCATGTTTATCCCTCCCATGCCTCCCAAACTAGTTTATGAAGTTCAAATGAAATACAAACCATCCTTGCCTGATAATGTCTAGCATTGGAAAGTTTTTGAAGATGATGATGAAGTGAATAGATTTCTACAAGTCATTGATGAATTTTCTGAAATGCAAATTGACCAAGAGAATGAAGCCTTGGAAGAAAATCCCCAGTCTCAGCTTAGAAATAGAATTGGTAAAGATAGCATTGTCCAACTGCCCAACGATCATATACCTAAGGGTCTGGTTCCATTAGAAAAGTTGTTTGACCAAAATGACGTGCCTTATAAGGCTGCCCAAAAAGAATACCAATCTGTAGTCTGTAAGCATAATATAGGGAGCCCAGATCAGCTAAGATACATAAATCTGTCCACTCATCTGTCTGCTGCCCATAGTGCTGAATACTACAATTTAATGAAGCAATTTTCCAATGTCTTTGCCTAGGAATATAGTGACCTGAAAACTGATGACAAAAAAATATTTCAGCATAAAATCCCTTTAGAGAAAGACACCATCCCTTTTAAGCAGAAGCTGAGACCAATAAATCCTTTTCTCCTTCCTCTAATTGAAAAGGAAATCAAAAAGTTACTGGCTACCAAAATCATAGTCCCTCTCAGATATTCAAAATGGGTAGCCAATTTGGTAGTGGTGAGGAAGAAAAGTGGAGAAATCAGACTTTGCATTGATTTCATAAACTTAAACAGATGTTCTAAAAAGACAATTATCCTTTACCTAAGATGGAACATTTTCTGTAGAAGGTCTCAGGGGCCAAAGTGATGTCTTTCCTGGATGGGTTTTTAGGGTATAATCAGGTTGCCATACATCCATATGACCAAGAAAAGACTGCATTCACCACTCCTTGGGGCACTTTTATGTATTCCAAGATGCCTTTTGGGTTGATGAATGATGGAGCTATTGAGCCCTGAAACCACATCTCTTCTACACACTTTCCTAGACTTTTTCCCCTCACCAGTGCCTCATAAGATATCAAAGATCATTACATATTGATTGTAAGAGTGCATTTAAGTGGTTTTATAACTATATTTTTGTGTTTTCTATTTGACTTAGATTTTGCTCATCAGCTACGGAATGCAGCCACTTTCCGCAGCTGACTTGAGATTCCGCAGCTGTTTTCGTTGATCTCTAGGTTACAGGTGTCAGCAAGCAAAACAAGGCACATGGGAAATTCAGAAATGATTTGAACATGGACCAAGTCCTATTGGTTTAGTAAGATTCGTAGAGGAAAGCCTTGGTCAAATGGTAGTCAAACGAGGAGTTCTATGGCAAATAGGTCTCTGTTTTCAACACGTGAAGGGTCCGAGACCGTTCCTAGATCCAGGGATTCATTTTGAAAGCTGTAGACTGCCTCCAGGACGCGAATCCAACAACCACATTTTGTTAGATTGAATGATAATGGCAACCAACATGCTAAGCTCACGGGTGCTGTCTTTTTATGTGTCCTCTGCTGAAGGTGTTCCATAGGAAAAACAATTATGTAATTTCCTTTATAAATAACGCATTTGCAAACGCATGTAGCTAGTTTTGTTGATGTAGTCTTTCTATTAGTTCATGTACTGTGCCGTGACATTGGTCCAGCTGTTGTAACGAGAGGATCCTTCCTCTGTTTTGCAATATAACAAGACTATGTTTTATATGTCTGTGTGAACGTAATTTCAAACTGACAGCATGTTAACCAAGGCCGGGCAGAGGGCCCCTGCTGGCTAAAGTTTCGTGTCTTTATTTTTGTAAAGTTTTTATATGTTGTTGTCTTATTTCCATTGTAGATATTTCATAGTTTGTTCACCTGTGTATATTTCATATTTTAGTTATGGTGTTAATGTTTCATCCTTGTACATGATTTTCCAAGCATTGTATATTTTTGCTAACACTGATCAGTGTGTTTCAGGATAGACTAGGCTCGGGCATTTTCATACAATTTTTGCAATAAATAGTGACATGAGATTGGCCTCTCTGCTGACTTTTTTTTTCTTAGCTTTCAATTTCGGTTATGCTTTGATTTCAGTGTTATTCATTTGTTGTTGATAGTTAGTTTAGATATCAAATTCTTTATGTCATTTAACGTTATCTCTAGAGCCATGGTTTAACCCCGAAAAGCTACTTGGCGAGCTATCGGATTATGAGTGAGGTGATTTGATTTTACTTTCATTTCTGCAATTAGATATCAGGTTCTTCATGTTATTGGCATTATCTCCAAAGCCATGGCTTAACCCCTAAAAGCTACTTGGCAAGCTATCGGACTATAAGTGAAGTGACTTGATTTTATTTTCATCTACAAGTAGGTAATTTAGATAGCAATTCCTCATGTTATTGACGTTATCTCCAGAGCCATGGCTTAACCCCGAAAAGCTACTTGGCGAGCTATCAGACTATAAGTGAAGTGAATTGGTTTTAATTTCATTAGTTTGCAGTTTTTGATTTGTTTGAGTGCAATAGCTTAACTTTTATTTCTGTATTTAGATGAGCAGCAGAGATAGTGATTTCATGATCAATAGTTTATCATTTGTTTGATTTGAATAGCTGCACATTTATATTCTTGTTCAAGTACTAATTTCATCACTAGTATGTTTTGAGATCCTCTGAGGTGGTAAGCTCTGGAAGTCGTCATAAAGGACATAATTGCCTTAAAATCTATATCCATACTTGCCTTCTACAGTCTTCTTAAAACTTAGGAATAGGGTTTCCATTTGCATTAGGAGGCAAACCAAGATAAAACCCCCAAAAACAAAATAAAATTGAAAACAATAAAAAGTAAGAAAGAGGTTGTCTTACACATATAGTGCGCCACACTTCATCAATTTACGACTCCCGGATTGATAATTAATGTAGCAATTTAGGACATAGTAAATTGACTAAACATTTTGGCGTCGTTGCCGGGGAAGTGTAACTAGGTAGCCGATCTCTTACAAAAAAAAAAAAGAAGTGAAAAATTGATAACTTCTTGAAGTATGCTCTCCTCTTGCACCTAGTGTCATCCGGAGGATCAGAAAAGAGAGTTATTAGTTTAATAAGTTCTTGATTATGCTCTCTTCTTGCACCTAGTGTGACCTAGAAGATCGGAAAGAGAATTATTAACCCGACTTAAAAAATAAAAAAATAAAAAAGTGACATGCATAAAGAAAGAGATTCTGAGGGAAGGTTTATAGCTACGACCAAAAGTTTGATTTTCACAACTCGAACTACTTCAAGGCATAGACAAGATACACCTCCATCTCTGACTCATACTCCCAACCTTAGGATTCCTGGAATTCAAGGGGCAGTAGCCAAATTATGAGATTCTCCCACACTATCTACTAAATCTGACCTAGGAGAAGAACCTTTCTTCACTTCTACAGGGGAACATATTGTAATCAAAGAAGTAGAATCACCTGAAGAACAGGGAAAGGGAGAAACTCTCTCTCATTCACCATTAATAGAAGAACCAGAAGATTCTGAGGAAACTATCATGACAGAGGAAGTAGTAGATGGATTTGGAGGAGGGGGTAGAGGTAGAGGAAGAGGAAATAATGGAGGAGGTAGAGGTAACAATGGGGGAAATAGATAAGGAGATAACTCATTTGGATTCCCTATAGCCGATGAGGAAACTCATACGACAATGAAAAACATTTCACCATCTGTCCTCTCAAACTTTTATGGGTTGCGAAGTGAGGATCCTTAAACATTTCTATTTGAGTTTGAAGTCTTGTGTCGAACCTATAACTATATGAAAGGAGCTGCTTTGAAATGGTTCATGGGATTAGTCACTCAATCTATTAGGAGTTGGAATGATATGAAACAAACATTTTTGGATAGATACCTGGATTATTGTATTCCCACCAATCATAAGGATGAGGTATTCAAGATGATGCAAAAAGAAGATGAAAACTTGGAGGATTTACTTGAAAGATTTCAATACAACTTAAAGAGACTAAAAATGAGTAATTTAGACGAGGAAACCTTGAAAGCCCTTCTATCGAAAGCCACTAGAGATGAATGGATATATATTTTAAACATGAAGGGGAAGGGAGACATTTCTCAACTTCCACTTCGTGACATAGAAGAACTATGTGTCCATCTCTCAAGGGGAAAATCTAAAACTGGAAAAGGGCCAAGAGATCCTTCTCTTATTAGAGAAAACAAATCTGCAACTAGATCAGTAAGTAGGGCAGAGATTGGCAATATGCTTAATGAGTTCAAAACTAATATTCTAGGGAGCCTTAGTGAACAACTAGACACCCTTAAAATAAAAAACAAGCAGAAAGCAGAAGCTGATGCCTTGGCCATCTTTTGTCCAAAATGTAGAAAGAAACATGCTCTAAGGGAATGCCCCTTGGATGCAAAGGTTGTAGAAACATGTATGATTTGCTCAGAAAGTCATGAGACCAAGGATTGTCCTTCAATTCCTATGCTCAAAATTGTCTTTCAGGAAGATCCAAATTCAGTAGAGTCCCTTTGTTTTGTTTCAAGAAGACCGTGGCAGGGGCAACAAAATCAAGGATTTAACAATCATATGAACTTTCAGCTCCCGCCAAATTGGAATTCTTGGCAACAACCTTGGCCCCAACCTCAAAATCCATACCAATCATGGGCACAAGGGATGCAAAATCCTTATGGGAGATTTGCTCAATTTTGTCAATATCCTCCATCTTTTCAAAATCAACAAAATCCACAACTTCCAAATCGAAACCCACAACTTTCATTGCCATTTCCACAACAATAACCTTCTCAACAAAATCCAAATCAATTACCAGCCCAGCCATTGCCAAATCCCAACAACAAAACTTCTTAGAATGCTTACATGGTAGAAGGACAACAATTTCCTACCTATATGATTGTTCCTCTTAATGATGTTCAACTCAGATCTGGTAGAGTTTTAGAAAAACCTTCTATAGATGTTCAAGAGCAAGGTACCTCTGAGGAGGATTCTCTTAAAGTCAATAAAGGGTCTGAGGAAGCATCTCTTCAAAACGCAATCATTTAAAAAGAAAAAGAAAAAGAGTCAACCTCCACAACTCCTATAGTTGAGCAACCTGCATCTTCATCCACGCCTCCTTTCCCTGAAAGATTACAAATTGACAAAGGGGTGGAAAAACAAATCTTGTTTCCTAACTATGATTTTCTAGATGAATTAAAGAATGTATGTATCAAGATTCCCTTGCTACAAGCCATTAGAGAGATTCATATTCTAGCAAAAACAATAAAGGAGTTGATTCTGAAAAGACCAGGAAGGAAACCAAGAGATACAAGAAGAATCCACCTGGTAGGAAAAATTGCAGATATCATGATGGAGAAAATTACCATGCAGAAATATGTGGATCTAGGTAGTCCAATTGTCAAGACACATATAAATGGGATAGAAATTACAAACACTTTGATTGACTTAGGGGCTGCTATAAACATTATGAGTAAACAGACTATGGAACAGCTTAAACTTCCCAATCTTCTTTTTACACCCACCTTACTACAACTTGTAGATAGATCAATAACCAAACCAGATGGTGTACTAGAAGATATTTCAGTCTCCTTATATTCTTGGGAATATCCAGTAGATTTCATGATTTTGACTCCCAAGAGTAATTTAGGAGGGCATCCACTCATCTTAGGAAGACCTTGGCTAGCCACAGCTGATCCTTTCATTAGTTGTAGATCTGGGGATATGTATATTTCTGATGGTAGTTTGACAAAGAAATTCAATTTGTATCCTCCAGCAAAGGAAATTACAGAAGTCGGAGACAATGAATGGGTCGATGATGAAGATATTATACAACCTGTCTTTACCATCTCTAAAATTAGTGAAGATAGTCAAATTTTGAACACATTAGAAAATTTTGAAACCTCTTCAGAATATGACCACACGCAATTTCAGTTAGATTCTGATATTGAATATTTATCATCAAGACAAATGTCTCTTCATTCTATGGAAGAGTTTGGTAGCTCTACCATTGAATTTTTTCCAGAAAAAACACTGAATATCAACAAAAATTTGGAAAAGTCACAACAAGAAGAGCTAACCAAAATCTTGCAAAAAGATTCTGCTGCATTTGCATGGGAGTATACTGATATCAAAGGTATTGACCCTAAGACTTGTATCCATCATATCTATATTGAGGAAAACAGTAGACCAATCAGACAACTTCAGAGAAGGATGAATCTAAATCTTAGGGAGATAGTGAAAAAATAGCTCCAAAAACTACTCAATGTAAACTTTATTTACCCAATTTCAGATAGCCGATGGGTTTCTCCTTTGGTTATATTACCCAAAAAGAATGGTAAATGGAGGGTATGCATTGATTACAGGAAATTGAATAAAGCAACTTTGAAGGATCACCTTCCTTTGCCCTTTATCGATCAAGTATTAGATATATTAGCAGGCAAAAAGTACTTTTCATTTTTTGATGGTTTTAGTGGTTATAATAAAATTCAGGTAGCACCTGAAGATCAGGATAAGACCACATTTACCTATCCATGGGGAACTTTTTCTTATCGAGTGTTTCCTTTTGGATTATGTAATGCACCCGAAACATTCCCAAGAGCAGTATTATGAATTTTTTTTGATCTAATCCATGATTGTGTAGAGGTATATATGGATGATTTTACAGTTTATGGTGATTCGTTTACAGAGGCATTAGAAAATTTGGAAAAAGTCCTTATAAGATGTAAAGAAACAAACCTTTCATTAAGCCATGAAAAATGCTTTATGATGTTTACTGAAGGTATTGTTTTAGGACATCATATTTCAGGGGATGGGATTAAATCTGATAGATCAAAAGTTGAAGTCATCTCCAAATTACCTATTCCAAATTGTCAAAAAATGTTAAAAGTTTTCTTGGATTTACTGGATATTATAGAAGATTTATAGAAAACTTAACCAAAATGGCATCTCCACTCTTCAAACAGCTTACACAAGACTGTGAATTCAATTGGGATCCTGATTGCCAATTAGCATTTGAAACTTTGAAAACAAGAATATCTGAAGCACCTATCTTGAGAGGACTAAATTGGAAACTTCCTTTCCATATTTCTACAAATGCTTCAGATATAGCTCTAGGGGCTGTATTGGGACAAAAAGATTTAGTTCCTTATGCCATTTACTATACTAGTAAAAATTTAACTCCCAATGAGTTGAACTATACTGTGACTGAAAAAGAGTTCTTAGCTGTTGACAATAAGTTCAGACATTATATAACAGGATATGAAACTTTTATTCATACTAATCATTCTGCAATTAGATATCTAATGAACAAACCCATTACTAATGGCAGAGTTACAAGGTCGCTCCTACTTTTATAGGAATTCAATATTACTGTGTTAGATAGACCAAGGAAACAAAACATAGTATCTGATTTCTTGTCTAGGATTCATAATATTAAAGAAGATTCTCCTGTAGAGGACAAGTTTCCTGATGAATATTTATTTGCAATAACTACTAAGACTCCTTGGTATGTAGATATAGCTAACTATTTGTTTACAGGGAAACTATCTCCACATTTATTTCCTGGTGAAAGAATAAAGATTATTCAGGAGAGTTCAAAATATTCATGGATTTCTAACGAATTGTTTTAAACAGGGCCAGATCTTGTGATCAGAAGATGTGTTAGGGAAGATGAGATACCTGATATTCTCAAAGCATGTCATGATGAACCATGCGGCGGACACTTTGCTGACAAAATGATAGCCTATAAAATCCTCTCTTTAGGATATTATTGGCCATCCCTCTTCAAAGATGCAAAACAATATGTCAAAATATGTTATAGTTGCCAAAGAATAGGGAAACCTACCCTCTCAAATGAAATGCCATTGCAACCACAGGTACTCATCGAACCCTTTGAAAAATGGGCTTTAGACTTCATTGGACCTATTAACCTACCATCCAAACAAAGAAACTATATATTGGTATGTACTGATTATGTCACTAAATGGGTAGAAGCCAAAGCATTATTTTCTGCGACTGAGCATTCAGTTGTTAGTTTTCTTTATGAGGATATTATTACTCGCTTTGGTGTTCCAAGAGAAATTGTGACAGATCAGGGAAGTCAATTCACATTCAAACTGGTGGAGAAGCTGATGGAAGAGTACAAGGTCAAGCACAGAAAATCTACTCCTTACCATTCGCAAAAAAATGGTCAAGTGGAGTCTACAAACAAAGTTATTGAATGCATCATTACCAAGACTGTTCATCTACACAGAAGAGATTGGGCAGAAAGGATTCCTGAAGCCTTATGGGCCTACAGAATTACATGGAGGAATACAACAGGACATTCTCCCTATGAACTTGTTTATGGGAAAGAAGTTCTACTCCCCATTGAGTTCCAAGTTAGAACCTTCAAGATGACAGTTCAATTGGGAATGGATCTATCAGAAGCCCAAAAGTGTAGAATGGAGTAGTTGAATGAACTAGATGAGATCAGACAAGAAGCAATCCTAAGAACTGATCTAGTTCAATATCAAAGAGCTAAGTGGCATGACAAATAAATCAAGGAGAAAAAGTTTCAAGAAGGAGATTGGGCATTGCTATTTGATTCCAAGTTCAGAGATTTCAAAGGTAAATTTCAGACTCATTGGCTTGGGCCATATGAGATTGACAAAGTCTTTAGAAATGGAGCGGTAAGAATCAAAACCATTGATGAATATCAAACTCCTATTATTGTGAATGGTCACAGATTAAAGATCTATCATAAGCCACTCTCAAAGGAGGAATTTGTCAAAATCTTTCAAGATAATTCTGCAATAAGGCTGGTGAAGAGGAATCCTTTTTCTCCACCATCCTAGTCTTTGTTCTTATATATATATATATATATATATATATATATATATATATATATATATATATATATATATATATATATATATATATATATATATATATAATTTGTATAAGCCTGAAAACCAATCACTAATTGGCAGTCTTATACAGAAAATACAGGGCGAAAATCAGAAACTTTTGATGCCCTATATTTTCCAAAAAAAAAAATCGCTCTCATTTTATTCATAGTTTCATGTCACTTCACTTCATTTCGCTTCACTTCACTTCATTTTATTCCATTTCATCATCACATTCCACCAATAAAAGCCCTTTCATGACCAGTTTTCATATATCATTCACTCAGTCATCATTCATTTCCATCCATCTCCATTCAGTCATATGTTCACTGTGTCAGTTTCCGCAGCTAAAAACTGATTCCGCAGCTAACACCCTATTATTCAACACTGACAGTTAGATGTTAGCCAAATAATGATGAAAACGAAATGCAGGTATGACAAAGGAAAATATTTTGAAGATATAAAGCACCTAAAAGCACCAACAGGAAGCAGCCAATCAAAGGTCAGTGGACGGAAGTTGTAAGATTCTAAGGTATGGGCAAGATTCATTTCAAATAGCATTTTAAAGCACATTCTATATAGTTATGAAACCACCGGCTCCATTATGTCTAATGATTCACATTGATAGCTTTCATAACCGCTCCATGGCCTTTACATAATTCCACCACGAACTTTGCATTAATTTTTAACGGCCTCATGATCCGCCTCCGGATTTAACTCGTGTTTAATTGTACATTAGATTTCTACCTGTGAACCGGGTAATTATGAGGATATAATCTCTTTGACCATGGCTCTTTCCTGCCATACAAATCTGCAGTCATTTTGAAAACATGCTAACGCCTATTCTGCAGCCTTCTAGTTCAAAAGCCAGGCTCACTCTTTTTCCATACTATCCCATTGAAGTTGTGTTTGTTATTCCTGGCCTGTTTACATAAGCCTCCACTCTGTGAACTCATTTTCACTACCTGTTCTCTTCTCTTCCGTTTAAAACTACTGGTTTTTTTCCACAATCCTTCTCCATCTCCCACTAAAATAGCCGTTTCACCTCTGTCAATCCATTACTCATAGTCCATCATCCACAGACGTATTTTAAGGCGAAGAAAGGAATGGGCCTTCTGCTAAGAGCAGAGCCGGACGAGCCTAAATTCATGGAGGGTTATCCACAATTGAAAAGCATATTAAAGAAGGCACGGTGGCTGCAGTTCATACAGAAATTCAGATGTCACAATAAAGAAGTCACGAAGACATTTGCAAGGTCTTTTAATGGTGTGGAAATTGAGGTTGGAGATCTTAAATTTTCAGTCACAGAGGCATCTATCGTAGCAGCAATAGAACTCCCACAGGAGGGGGAATGGTGGTTCAAAAAATTTTTTTTGATGAGAGGGCCTGGAGGATTATCTTACGCAATCCAGGTATGGATATAACCATTTTTAAACGTGCAATCCCTGTCTTTGCTCTAGAGGAAAAGTGGACTAGTTTATTACTGATAATTCAGAAGTTTATTACATGTGAAGGATGGTTTGGGTCCATGTACAAGTACCACACTCGGTTTCTAATGAATTTTCTAGAAAATCAAACTATCAATTTGCCTTACTTTCTGTTGAATAGTTTGAAAAAGATATCCATAACTGTACAAAAGAATCTGGATGACATAGAACCCCACCTTTACCATCACGGCCTTGTAAAAATTTTGATTGAAAAATAGTTGAAGGAAAGGAAGGATACTTGGGAACAGTTTTTGATTAGAAACTTCTTTCAGGATCCACCTGAAACACCCGAGAGTAGCTCAACAAGGAAAAGTAGGAGAAGAAAAACAAGTGTGAACATTCAGGACACTCCTAATAATATAGCTAAAGAAACTAATAAGAAAGAGAAGCTGTCTGAAAGTAGGAAGGAAAGAACTGAGGTTAGAAAGCAAGGAAAACTAAAAGGGGAAAGAAATATTGAAGCTTTCTATCAAACCCCAGAACCTTCCTCAGAAGAGGATCAAATACTTTCTGAAAGACAAATTTACCTTAAAGAACAAGCAGCTGCAACAAAGAGAAAAGGGAAAGAAAAACAGAGTGTGGAGAAAGGAGACACTAGCTCATAGAATCTAAGGAGGAGCTCTAGACTTAAAGGGAAACTGAAGAAAGTACAAACTAAAGGGACCCACTTCATTGACTTAGGAGGGGAAACACCAGAGCAGTCTCCAGCAATCCCTCCTGGCCGTAGCCCACAACATACTCCTATTTCTCAACCGGATTTTGAGATCAATCCTTCTCAGCCAGATTTTAGGGTCAACCCAAGAAAGGCTACACCTAAGATAGATCCAACCCAGCAAGAAATGTATGATTTTATTGAGTCGTTGGAGAAGACTACCACAAATCAAGGCACTTCATCTACCCAGCCTAATACAGGTCAGGAAGCTCTAATCCAATCACTAAAACATGAAGTTTTTGAACTAGAAGTCCTGAATAGACACATCAAAAAAAAATGAAACATTGAAAGAATAGAGCAGGTTGGATAAAATTATTCACGACAACACCATGTTGCATCTTGGGCCTTGGCAAAAGAAAAATAGGAAATTGAAGAAAAAGAGCAGGAGGTTGAGCAGAGCACTTATCAATCTCAAATTCAGCTGCCTAATGATAAAGCCTATGATGACAATGGTACCAAGAAAGAAGAAAAAAACGTTGGATGTGTTAGTAGAGGTCTCAGAGCACATGAACTGAAGGGAGGATGGTCATAGTTTTGGTTGCATGGGGACATGCAACACCTTCACAGTGGGGATATGTTGAGCCCTGGAACTACATCTCTTCTACACACTTTTCTAGATTTTTTCCCCTCACCAGTGCCTCATAAGCTATCAAAGATCATTACATATTGATTCTGAGAGTGCATTTAAGTGGTTTTCTAACTATATTTTTGTGTTTGCTATTTGACTTAGATTTTGCTCATCAGCTGCGAAATGCAGCCACTTTCCGCTGTTGATATGAGATTCCATAGTTGTTTTTGTTGATCTCTAGGTTACAGGTGTTAGCAAGCAAAACAAGGCACGTGGATAGTTCATAAATGATTTGGACATAGACCAGGTCCTATTGGTTTAGCCAGATTCGTAGAGGAAAGCCTTGGTCAAATGGTGGTCAAACGAGGAGTTCTACGGCAAACAGGTCTCTGTTTTCAACATGTGAAGGGTCCGAGACCGTTCCTACATCTAGGGATTCATTTTGACAGCGGTAGACTGCCTCCACGATGCAAATCCAACAGCCACCTTTTGGTAGATTAAATGATCATGGCAACCAACACGCTAAGCTCACGGGTGCTGTCTTTTTACGTGTCCTCTGCTGAAGGTTTTCCATAGGAAAAATAGTTATGTAATTTCCTTTATAAATAACGTGTTTGCAAACGCATGTAGCTAGTTTTGTTGATGTAGTCTTGTTGTTAGTACATGTACTGTGCCATGACTTTGGTCCAGCTGTTGTAACAAGAAGATCCTTCCTCTGTTTTGCAATATAACAAGACTCTATTTTATATGACTATGTGAGTGTAATTTTGGACTGACAGCGTGTTAACCAATGCCAGGCAGAGGGCCCCTGCTCGCTAAGGTTTCGTTTCTTTATTTCTGTAAAGTTTTTATATGTTGTTGTCTTATTTCCATTCTAGATATTACATAGTTTGTTCACCTGTATATATTTCATATTTTATTTATGGTGTTAATGTTTCATCCCTATATATGATTTTCCAAGCATTGTATATTTTTGTTAACACTGATCAATGTGTTTCAGGATAGACTAAGCTCGGGCATTTTCATACAATTTTTGCAATAAATAGTGACATGAGACTGGCCTCTCTGCTGACTTTGTTTTTCTTAGCTTTCAATTTCAGTTATGCTTTGATTTCAATCTTATTCATTTGTTGTTGATAGTTAGTTTAGATATCAAATTCTTCATTTCATTTAACATTATCTCCAGAGCCATGGCTTAACCCAGAAAAGCTACTTAGCGAGCTATCAAATTATGAGTGAGGTGATTTGATTTTACTTTCATTTCTACAATTAGATATCATGTTCTTCATGTTATTGGCGTTATCTCCAAAGCCATGGCTTAACCCTGAAAAGCTACTTGGCGAGCTATCGGACTATAAGTGAAGTGACTTGATTTTATTTTCATCTGAAAGTAGGTAATTTAGATAGAAATTCTTCATGTTATTGACGTTATCTCCAGAGACATGGCTTAACCCCGAAAAGCTACTTGGCGAGCTATCAGACTATAAGTGAAGTGAACTGGTTTTACTTTCATTAGTTTGCAGTTTTTGATTTGTTTGAGTGCAATAGCTTAACTTTTATTTATGTATTTAGATGAGCAGCAGAGATAGTGATTTCATCATCAGTAGTTTATGATTTGTTTGATTTGAATAGCTGCACATTTACATTTTTGTTCAAGTACTAATTTCATCACTAGTATGTTTTGAGATCCTTTGAAGTGGTAAGCTCTGGAAGTCATCATAAAGGACATAATTGCCTTAAAATCTATATCCATACTTGCCTTCTAAAGTATTCTTAAAACTTAGGAATAGGGTTTCCATTCGCACTAGGAGACAAACCAAGATAAAAGCCCCAAAAACAAAATAAAATTGAAAACAATAAAAAGTAAGAAAGAGGTTGTCTTCCACATATAGTGCGCCACACTTATCAGTCTACGACTCCCAAATTGATAATTAATGTAGCAATTTAGGACATACTAAATTAACTAAATAGGAGCCACCTTTCAGAGAGCTATGGATATAGCATTTGTGGGAGAGAAGGATAAGTTTGTCCTTATCTACCTAGATGATATAACGGTGTACTCCAGCAGCCATCAAGACCAATTAGAACATTTTAATAAAGTGTTCCTTAAGTGCAGAAGTTTTGGGATATCAGTCAATCCTAAAAAGTCACAGTTTTCTTTAGAAGAGGGCACGCTGTTAGGACGTGTTGTTTCTGCTGCAGGTGTAAAAATTGACCCAGAAAGAGTAAGAGCAATGCAGACCTTGTCTCTCCCAAGATCAAAGAAGGATATCCAGTACTTTTTGGGCAAGATAAATTTTGTAAGGAAGCTCATCCCAAATTTTGCAGAACTTGTAAAGCACATTACCTTCATGTTGAGAAAGGGGTCAGAGATCAAATGGACTGATGCAGCAAGAAGATCCTTTGAGTCCATTAAGAAAGCTATTATGGAAGCTCCCACTTTAAGAAGTCTAGATTACAACAAGGAGTTCCATATATTTTTATTTGCCTTTGAAGACACCCTTGCAGCAGTTTTATTGCAAGGAGATGAAGAAAGCTCAGAGCATTCAGTTGTCTTTTTCAGCAAAACATTAAGGGATGCTGAGCTAAAGTACGATATCATTGAAAAACAGGCTTATTCTCTTATCAAGTCTTTGAAAGCTTTCAGAATTTACATTCTGCATTCCAAGATAATTGCATATATACCCTTTGCTTCAATAAAAGACGTTCTAACGCAGCTTGATGCTGATGGAAGAAGGGCTAAATGGATTGCAAATCTTATTGAATTTAACATAGAACTGAAGCCCACTAAGCTTGTCAGAGGTCAGGGCCTTGCAAGACTGATGGCAGAAGAAAATTGCAGAACACTGGACATAAATCTCATGAGCACGATTTCAGAAAATAGTCAGACAGAAGAAGAAGCAGCTGAACCAGGAAAAAATCAGTCATTGGCAGAAAATCTAGCTTCTTGTGTTTGGTACTATGCAATAGCTCAATTTTTGCTGAAGCTAGAAATTCCTCCAAGCCTTAGCTTAAGCAAGGCCAGAACTATTAAGCTTATGGTAGCTAGATATTACATTCATAAAAATCTGCTCTACTGGAGGGACCCCTCTGGAGTTCTCTTGAGGTGTCTGGACAAAGAACAATCCATGGAAGTGATGCAGCAGTTTCATTCTAGCATATGTGGAGGACATCATTATTGGAAAACTATAGCACACAAAATCTTTAGAGCTGGGTACTATTGGCCCACCATGTTTGCTGATGTCTTTTCATTTGTTAAATCATGTGACAGGTGCCAAAGATTTGAAGGAAAACAACAATTAAAGTCCTTGCCCCTAAAACCCATACATGCTAGTGCCCCTTTTCAGCAGTGGGGCTTGGATTTCATTGGAGAAATCAATCCACATTCCAGTGGCCAGCACAGATGGATCTTAGTAGCCACTGATTACTTCACTAAGTGGATTGAAGCAATCCCTTCTAGAAAGGCTGATCATCATGTGGTCATGAGGTTCTTGACAGAGAATATCTTCACCAGATTTGGTTGTCCACATAAATTGATCACAGACAATGCAGCAGCCTTCAGGGCAAAAGAATTGGTGGACATGTGTGACTCAATGGGCATTAAGCTGGTTCATTCCACCTCATATTACTCTCAAGGAAATGGTCTAGCAGAATCTTCCAACAAAAGCCTGATAAGGATAATTAAAAAGCTATTGGAAGATAACAAAAAGAATTGGGATTCTAAGCTCAAATATGCACTGTGGGCTGACAGAGTGACCACCAAGAAATCCACAAGGAATTCTCCATTCAAGTTGGTATATGGCACTAAAGTTGTATTCCCAATTCAGTTAACCCTCCTTGTGGCAAAATTCTTTCAAGAAGAGTAGGATGGGGTAGAAGACATGGCAAAAATGATCACTAATTTAGCAGAAGTACATCAAATCAAAGAACAACAGGTTGAAAGGTCTGTGGCACATCAAAAGAAGATCAAGGAAGTTTTTGACAGAAGGACAAAAACATATAATTTTCAGGTTGGAGACTTGGTTCTTAAGTGGGATGCACTGAATGAAAAGAAAAACAACCATGGGAAGTTTGATGCTTTCTGGACAAGGTCTTTTGTTATTTCTCACATCCAAGGGAACAATACTTTCATACTGCAAAGTATGGGAGGAGAAGCAGTTTTTGATGGCCCAGTTAATGGGCGGTTTTTGAAAATTTATGTGGTTTAAGGTCTTCTAACCTTAAGGTTGTAAATATGTTGTTTTATCAGTTTAGTGTAGGCTCAGTTAGACTCCATGCCCAATGGAACACTAGAAAATTTTGCTAATTTGGTTTTCACATGAAAGGCATTGGTCTGCAGTTCTTGAGACCTCACCGGGAGGATCTCATCCCCAGAAGGAGCTAGTGTTAGCTCTGCTACATACTTTGACATGTTGAGGGTCAGATGCAAGCTCAGCCGTGTTGTTTATGCTCAAAAGAGGACTCGCATCAGTCATCCTTCTCCTTCTCCTTCACTCCGCTTACACTCTCATAACCCCGCTATCTCTGTTTTTCCTCCAAAACCCCGGATAAACCCTTGTTTCTCCAAGCCCTAAGCGCAAAGCTTAAGCCCCCGCGAGTCCGTATTCACGTGACCCTACGCTCCCATAGTTCATCACCACCTTTACTCGCATCCGTTAATCTCCACCACCATGATCCGACAGCGCCCGTTGTAGCAACTTATGCGACTGTTCCCTTACCATCCGATTATCCCTACCACGATCAGACGGCGATCGCTTTCCCCGCGTCCACAAAGTAACGGCGCGATAACACTCGATGGGAAGCGGTTTTCGCTGCCACGCATCATGCCCTGAGGAGACCGCGTGCCTTTGTACGACTGCCACCTTGTGTCCAAAGGCGGTGCGATCAATACCGCTTATCACCGAAACCGCTTTTCCCACCCGTTAAATCCCGTGTGCCTCCTCCACCCGATGACCGTTGGATCTGTGCTCCCGAGATCCAACAGCCTACACTCACTCCGCCTCCATATCTCCGATAACCACCGCCGAGCGATCCCCGCCGTCTATTCGCTTGATCTGACGGCTGATTTCCCTCCTCCATCCTACTCGTACACTCGCCACGCCATACACGTCTTTGAGCCATTCCGTGCCCCCGAAGGACGAAGACAACCGTCTACCGATACCTGGTGCTTTTCCTCCTCAACAACCACATTCAAGAGACAGTAAGGCCAAGAAGGTACAGATCTCGATCAGGTAAATGCATTTAACAGTTATGGGACTTCATCCCATATGACACTCCACCTGCCCGAGAAGGACAACAGAACACCTAAGAAGATCGGATTTGTTTACTGAAGCAGGCAATTGCACCAGAGATGCCATCAGATAGTTAAAGCGGTTGGTGGTCAATTATGACCTCCTCATACTTAGAATGCCCAAGTGCCTTTGTATTCAAACTCTACATATACCTAGAAACAAGATGTAATCAGGGTTGATGTTGTTGTTTTGAGGTAAGGTTCAACTTCTGGTGACTGTAACTACTTTGATACTTGCAGCAGCTCGTCTTCATTTTCAGCTAATACAAGCTTCTTTTGTTGTTAATTGTTCACTTTCCATTTCTATTCTGTTCTAAGCTGCGCCTGATATGCAGTTTTGCTGAACTCTTGAAGTTTAGCATTAGAGGAGCTGTCATCCTACCTCTGTGTTTAAATCTTGCATGTATCAGTGAATGTGTTATTCAGGTTTCTGTTCTCTTAGTGACAGAGAGCTGTCATCCTGTCTGTACACTAGGGAATTAGATTTGCAGACCTCTTTACTAGTTGCAGCCGGCCATCACAAGGTCTTGTGCATGTGCTGGTGTGGCTAGTATTCTCCATATTCACCCAATCTTTGATCTGTGAGTAATTGGTGGTCTAAAGCCTTGTAGTCTAGGGGTGTTCACGCATGTCTGGAGTTAAGCATAGTAGAAGTGGTTATGTGGCTTGAACAAGCATCATTCTTTCCATTCATCCATTTCCAACATTGAGTTGTGTTTGTAATGTTCTCGAGTATCTCCGAGCTACAACCTAGTCTGTTTTAGCCCTTCCTCCTTAGGCGGCTCATTTAATTTGTCAATGTTTCGAACGCTGGAGTGGATCCTCGTTGGTCGAGTACTCGGATACGGGATATCCACAGATTCTTCAATGTTCTTGAATGCCTGGATGGACATAGAATCTATTGAAAACCTGCGTACAAAATGCAAAATATATCATAAACATAAACAAGATTAAATAATAGCACAAAAACATAGTGATAACAACACGAAAACCATGTAACGTCGGTGCTCCACTGCTAAATCCTTAGCAGAGCCAGTAAAGCTACCTCGCTACTCCACTGCTCAAATCTGGGGCAAAATCAGTAAAGCTACTTCACTGCTCCATCGCTCAAACTTCGGCCATAAACTCCGACTTACTCAAACCGTGTCGCCAAAAAAGCTAAATATCTTGGGAAGAGCACACAATATTATTATAATGGCATTTCATAGGAAAAACTTCCTCACAATCGCCCGGTGTGGAGAAATGATCCCTCGCTTCTGAAACGATCAATCACCCAGCTGATTCATTGGCCAGATAATGGAAGCGTCAGCTATTGAAACGACATCATCTAACTGGCCAACCGCTTCAGGTTAACCACATGTCAATGCCGTTATTTTAATTTCATTTCGTTGCAAAATAATTTTCACGAGGACGCTTCATCCTACCCCAAACCTAATCTGTCGATTTCGCTCTAAGACGAAGGATCTCTGAAACACATTCGCTTCACATACAATCTTTACCCTCAATTAAAAATAATAATAAAAAAGATAACATCAGCTTATCCACCTAGAGTTGAAAGAGGGGAGCCTTGGCCTAACTAGTAATAAATTATTTGACATTGGCAAATTGCAAGATTTTATGTGGAAAGTTTTATATTGTTATTAACTTCTATAACGCAGAGTATAACGACGGCCGACAACAGGGGTTTACGACTTTGCATTATACTTACGCAAAATACATTATTCAAAACAATCATAATATGGCTGGTCCATATCATTGATATATATGTTTAGCTCTTTTATGTGCATTGATCGGCATCCGTCTAATAATTTAATATCAAATCCTCTACTTTGATCTTGTTTCGTCCGCAGGACCGCTTCCACTCGATTAGTTTGACGGCATCTGGAAAATTTCTCCATCCACCGGCAGTTTTTTTTCCTTTGAATTGTTCGTCGGACCGCGAACCCACCAGTTCATGGCAGACAACCTACACAACAACAACAACACCACCACATGGGTATCTTAATTCTAACTAGCCATCAAGTCCTACCAGTAAAAAGAAAGATCCAATTTCAAATTTGACGCAAGAAATATTTAGAATGTCATTAACTTAAAAGCAACGACAAAGAATTTTGAAGTCAATTTCTTTTTCAACTTACTAGATTTCCGTACTAAGTACAATAAAACTATAGCTTCAGCTGGATAACTAGGCATCTTTCCAATACCAGTCGTTTAGTAAAGAGATATCTCGATCAACGTGAAGGTGCTCATTTAAAATGCAGTAGTCTATAAGGCGACTTTTTGAAAGCCTTTCCGGCGGATTTTTCCGGTCGAAATCCGCAGGAATTATTGGAATTGCAAGTTTGATAGCTAGTTTTTGCACAATGAAAGCCTCTCATGGGTTTTTCAGGGTGCTGAATCCAAATATGCAGTTAAAAAACCATTTTAGCTGCAAGAAATCAAGATTTGACCTCAATTCTTCCGCCGGATTCCGTCACCGGAATCTTCAAAAAATCGCATTATAGACAACTCCATTTAAAATAACGTACATATATAGAAAAAATGGTTAACATCCCTGTATTTAAAATGAAAAAAACAAATAAAGCAAAGAAATCCTTCGAAACATATTAGAAAGCAAATGAATCATTGAAAAATATTTATATTTCTTCGATTGTACAGAACGATTAGCCTATCATTTATAAAACTATACCTCTAATTCTTCTTTTTCTAATATAAATTTAATGATTATATATTTTAGATTAATACTAATTTAATAATTAAATATTTTAAATTAAAATTATTAACGAAGGGTTAATGTAATGTCCTTTTAAATTATTTATGTATTTTAATTTAAAAAATTTTGAGGTCCTTTGAAGTAGAGTTGTGATTGAATGTATGGTTGCATCGTATAAATTAAAATGATACGTGAATCACACAAATATAAGTGTATAAAAGCACATTCCACACAACGTTGAAGAGTCAATGATAAGGTTAACAAAGGTTATTGTTAAGGAAATTTTTATGTGGAAATAAGAGGTCAAGTACGAAATATGGAGGTGCGTTGAGAATTGGTGTGACCTAGGCATAGTAAAATAATGCTTAATTTTAATGTTTTTTTAAGGAAATTCTTTTATGAAGATATTTTGAACATCTTTGCCTATAGTGGTAGCGGAATTAGCGATAGCCATGATATGGTGTATTATGTAAATTATGAGAAAGAACTTTCAAATCTATGTGGGTCAAACCAACAATAAAAAGGAAGATGTTCTAAACATCTTCGGTAAAACAAAATCTGACCATATTAAAAATTGATATGTCCTATCACATGTGAGTGATTTTAACCAATGATTTTAACGACTTGAATTTTAATGGTGAAAGTCAATAACACAATAACAAGCCAAAAAGTCATTAATCCAACACATTTTTCGATTATATGTACTAGCTTATTTATCATAGTTTCTATGGACAATTACTCCTAGGCTCTGAACATGGAGTTTAGTCGACATGATTGATTTCTAGGGGTGTGGAAGTTAGTTCAACACCCACCCTCTTATGTTACTCAAAGAAATTGAACCTGGGAACAAGGTCTAATACCATGTTTTTGTTTTCCATTACACTGAAACCCATATGCATTAATAAGTTTCCAAATCCTTACCACCTTGAGTTGGTGATTTCTCCCATGTTCCCAATATGGTAGCTCATCCATGTGATTGATTCCCAAATGTGTGGTGGTTAAATCAACAATTTGAAGAGATGCATATGATCAACACTGCCAATAGATTGATAGCTTGTACTCCAAGAAAATATTCATAACATTTCACACTTTTAGTCAGTCCTTGAGCGAAAGGAACTATGCCTTACATTTAAGTGAAACATAGCTTATCAAACTCAATATAATGCTCTATATTCACAATTCATGACATATACACTTATGTTATAAATAATAACTAGTTGTGTAGGCACGATTTTAATATGTTTTCATTGGATGTTCATGCCATTATCTATGTTGTCATTATGGGGTAGTTGAGGACATATTTCATTTTTTGATTTCCTGTTTATTGACAATTAGTCCATGTAATTTGCTAAATAATGATGATATTGTGAGATATTGATAAATTTCATGGTACTAACATCATTTAGATGCTACTTCCTAATTCTAAGAAATGGATGTAAATTATTAGGACATCAATGGTTAAACATCTGGAACTCTATAGTTTTATATATATAACAATATCAGAGCACTCATTTTCTTTGTAGATATTAAATCATCACATTATAATATTTATTTTTCCTTAAACACATTTTTAATGAAGTTTAACAAAAAAATGTATTTCTATAATCGTTGAATGCAATTGTTGACCAGTTAGCTAATTCACATAGTCAATAGTTGTGCATCAATGCAGAAGTACAAGTTTGCAATAATGAGTTAGACCATATCAAACAAAGTGTTAGATTGAATCAAAGAAGTAGTTTTTATTATTGAGAAATCTCTCAAGCTCCATTGGTTTTTCAATCTTGTTTACTCTATGTTTTAATGGTTTTTTTCACTCTTCCTCTTAAATTTCGACATTGTAACTCAATCGATCAAGTTGAACAGAGTATCTTAAAAATTATTTCTTGTTTTTATGTTTTTCTAGAGTTGATCGGTATATCTTCTTAGCCCATGATTAAGGCATAGTAGTTACAATTGATTCGTTTTGAAGGGGTCTCTACTTTTGTTGTAATCATCGAAAAAAGTGTTTTCAAAATAGTTGTAGTCACCAAGTTTTACAATGGAGAAGCCCGAGCGGGGCTTCCAAAGTAGTAAGCCTGCCCCATTGAGTATTATAGAGAATAACCCATCCACTGGTATTTCTCTAACCCTCGTTGCATCAAGAAACCCAAGAGAGACTCGTAACTTGATATTGCCACTAAATCTATTTGCATTGATATTTTCTTATGTAGCCACCATTCAAAATCCCATAAAAAGTCGTAAAGGGAGAAGCCATAATTGTGCCATTATTTCTTTGTAGTTCTCAGAGAAACCATTTTATGTTGGATCAACTTGCACTAAGGCTTTATGAAGTCCATTCAGGGTTTAGTGACATAAAAAGTAGAGAGAGGCCCCATAATCCATAGTAAGGGGGAGTTGTTACAGAAGTTAGTAATGGCTTTCATAAGAAATCAGAACACATAGGATCCCATACTAAATGACACAAATTATGTAGTGTGGGAAGTTAAGATGAAGATATTTTTTAATAATTTGGACTATTGGGTAGTAGTAGTTACAAAATATGAAGAATGTGAAGTTGCATACTTAGCAACAATGAAAAATTCCCAAATAAACACTCCAGTAGAGAGTAAAATAAATGATATGGAATCAACACAACGGAATTGAGCACTCTATATTCCCTAAGATTGCAACATCAATGAGTGCTCATCAAGCTTGGGAAATTTTTGGAAAAACATAGCAACGCACAAACAAGTTCAATAATGAAAAACTTCAGATGCTTATGAAGAACTTTGATACTTTACAAATGAGATATACTTAAGTAATACATTAGTTTATGACGTAGGTCATAGAGGTAGTAAATCATATTAGAGCTCATGGAGAGGATATCGATAATCAAAAAGTGGTTGAGAAAAATTTCAAAAGTCTCCAACCTTCATTTTGTATGGTTGCAACGACAATAGAATACAGTAAGGACTTGGCCTGGTTTTCAAATGTAGAACTGATAACATCAATGTCAAATCATGAGACAACAATTAAAGGTTGAAATCAATTATTAGAAGATTATTTTCAAACTGAAGGAATAATTATTAGAGGAAGAGGAATAGGTAATAGAATCATAGGCAAAAGAGCAAGAGGAAATTCTAGCAATAGAAACAATGCATCAAGTCAACGTAAACAACCATATTCTGAACCTAAGAATCAAAGAGGAAAGGGAAGGATCGAAACGTCAAATACAAGATGCTATTATTACAAGAATTATAGCCACTTTTAAAGAGAATGTAGCAATAAAGAGTCATATTTGAAAAAAGGAAGTGAAAATGCTTCAAGGATAATTTGAGAAAGGTAGAACATCTTCCATGTTTCTATCCTATTTAACAACACAAGAAAATCGCAATGCAGATTTGTGGTTATTGGATAGTGGATGGAGTAAGTGTATGATGGTTAACAAATAATTTTTTTCAAGTTTTTATGAAACATTTAAGTATCATCCTATATTGGGCTATGATCATCTTATTAATGCCTTAGGTAAACTTAATGTTACAATTGTAAACAAGAAGAATGAAAAGATTATTATTCATGATGTTCATTACGTACAAAGTTTAAAAAATTAAGTGTACGAAAAATGAGTGAAAATAATTTTAATGTCAAGTTTAAAGGTCTTACCTACGCAATTCTTAACAAGCCACCCAATGAATGAGTCATGGAAAGGATCCAAATGACCAAAAATAAGATGCTTACTCTAGTTATAAATAAGAAACCATTATAATATGCTTAGTTTCTAACAAGTTATGATGAAAAATTGTTACGGAATCTTAGATATGACCGTTTGTATTTTAATAGTCTAGATATTTTTGCAAAAAATGTATATGGAACAAGGTCTAATTATGATTGATATCCATCATAATCCAAATGCTCCGATCTATAGAACCCAAACTGCATTTAGGCTAGCAAGCATAGTCTTGTGTGGTTCACTACAGACCCATCCAAAAGGAGGAATTTTTTACTTTCTAAACATTGTTGATGATTTTCAAAGAATTACATGGGTATTATTCATAAGAAAAAATATGATACCTTTAAAAATTTTAAGCAATTCAAAGCCATTTTAGAGAAGCGGAATGCCGATCAAATCAAAGCATTAATATCAGATGGAGGAGGTGAATATGATTCCAAATAGTTTGTAGCATATTGCAATAATAAAGGTACCAAAAGGAAGTATACAAGAAGGTACCATCCATGATAAGACATAGTAGCAAACTGCAAAAATCAGACCATCATGAATATAGCAAGAATCACGTTTAAAGAAAAGAATTTTCAAAATTAGTATTGGGTAGAAATAATAGCATGATTAATTGATATTTTAGATTACCCTATTTAAAAGCCTATTCCCATAAACTGAACCCTCAAAATCATCTTCCTTTCCCTAGAAATATATAGTACCTTGCTTAGAATGCAAGTGAACTCTATCCTTCAAAGTTTTTGGGAAAGGATTTGGGCCACTCATATTCATTGACTTATCATTCATTAGTGACTCCATACATATTGGATCTCCTCGCATTAGAGAAAGTCTGTAAATAGAAGGGAGACTTGGCTGAGGTGACAGTGGGCTAAGTCTCCATTTATTTCCATTGGCCTAGAATTTTCCCTTTAGGGATGCACATTAGGTCCCCTGCTAGTTTGAGTAGTAACATGTCTCCAATGAAAAGATTCAAAGACATAGTTCCTTTAGATGCTTGGAATGATATAAGCTTGGATACATTGGTTATATCATATAATTCCTATTGTTGGAGTAACTTCCATTAACCTAGACTATAAATGAATCCGAAACAAGAATAGACAAGAACAAGGTGTTGTAGAAGAGTTTAAAATTAAAAAAAAAAATAAAAAACATGGGGTGTTGCTTCAATGAACGTAAAGAGTACCCCAACTACATGATTTTCTAATAAATAAAAAAAGGAACCATATTCTACACCTATTATTATATAAAAAAATTATAATAGTGGAAAGTATAAATTTATATAATAATGAGACTATAATTTGAGAGGTTTAGACAAAAACTCGAGACTTTTCAAAAGAAAATTATAAGTAAAAGAAGAGCATGAAAGAGGAATTGGAATGTACAACAAATAAAAAACAAATTAAGAGGAGTTTCCTATACAATTGAGCGTTGAGTCAAATTCCACAACTTTGAAAATAAGCCTGCTTCATTAGATATGGGTATGAGTAATTAGATAAAAAGTTTCCCAGAAAACTCTTAAATATTTAAATAAAGAGGAAATAATGCTCTTCAATATTTAAATAGAGATGCAACATTCTTTTGTGACCATTTGTTCTGAAAAATGGGGGACATATTCTCCCAATTAATCCCAATATCATGAAATTGGGGTGAATAAAAGCGATAAGCTCATCTTACACAAAATGTGGAGGGTGAGGTAAACATCATAAATCCCCATTCCTACAAATTGAGGTGAATGTAAGGTTGTAGCTCTGAATTCGAGGGGCTAGATTTAATTTTTTCCCTCTCCTTAGAAATAATACGAGGCTAACCTTCATGCTTATTTTTTTATAAAATAAACTAAGGGTTATTGATAATATTGAACTATGATACAAGAAATCCCCCAAACTAAAATTTGAAACCCCCTAATTTTTCCCAAGACCGAAATTCACCCCATAAAAATATCCATGCATCCTACTACTTGCATCCATAATCTATCAATATTTTCCCATATCAGGTCTTCTTATCCCATTAACTCTCGTCTTTAGGAAACCTTAGTTTCCTTTCTATGATGTTAAAAATTCTTATCTCACATCTCATTGGTACTATTGGAGTCGAGTTCTTTAGTGACCCATGTACGAAGGATCCAAAGGAGGATTACGTCTGTGCTGATCACCAGATTATGTTGTATCAAAATTACGTCTCTCTTCCCACTCTTCAATAAAGAGATTCATATTTAATTGAAATTTTTGTTGTTTGTCTTTCATGAATGTGAATGTATAATGGATATAATTGTGAAATAATTTTATTTACATGTTCGTATGCTTTCAATTCTATTATCCACACTTCGTTTATTGTATATATTATGACTCTACAACCTTGTAAGGAGGAGTCGGGGTTTCTCTATGGGATCTTCATCAAGTATAGGACCTATGAGTGAGTACTTTATACGTGCTTTGTGAATTCAAAGTTTTAAGGATGTTTGTTTGAGATTCTATATTATATTTTATGTTCTTCACTATTGTGGCTTCCATCCCTAGCCATAGGGGGTTTTCTCACAAACATGTATTTCTCTTCAAATATTTATGTTTAAATATTCGCTAAAGTAATCACTCGAATTGATTGAGGTAGTTGAATAGTTACTTGTCGAAATGAAATATTTAAAATAAATACTTCTTAAAGTTATTAGTTCATATACTTTTGAAATATCTGGTCATATCTATATATTTATAAAATTGGCCAATAATAGATAATTTTAGAAAGTCATCGATCTATTGTAAAATCTAATTAATAGTGAGAAGAGCATATAATACCAAATGAGCTTCCAATTGGTTTCATTCTTTCCTCCACTTCTAATTTTTAACGTGGTATCAAAGCATGTGTAGGACTCTTAATAGAATGGAGAAAATGTAAAGATATCCAAGGGCTTGTCATTTAGGTCAAATATTTTGTGAGGTTTTCTTATGTGAGTAGAGTTGTTGCTATCGGCTAGTAAGAAAATTGTTGAGAGCCCCATGAGAAATCATTCACCATTTGCAAAACCTTGAATATTTTCCTATTATTCATAAAGAGAGTTATCACTTCCTTTTATTTTTTCACTATATTGCACTAAAGGACGTTGAAAATGGTAGAAAGGAGTTTCTTTTTCTCTCTAAAGGTAGATGTTTCCTCTTATGTACATCAAAGTAGGATAAAATTGTTGATGCACTAGCTAATATATGAGGAATTTTAAAAATGTTTGCTCCTTGTGATGACATTTTGAATCATATCACGAAGAGTCGAGGAAACAACCATTGTTGCTAAAGAAATAGACTTTTTCTTGTTGAGAGAGAAACATGAGTACATCCACCACATCTACGGGCCACTGACAGGAAGCTATGAGAAGATCCAAAACATATCTAATCCCATTTTTCTTACACATTATTCTCTAAAACTTGCAGACATAACCGCGAATGTTGCTAAGGAATCGATTGACCTCAAGCTACCTTTTTTTTCCCAAATTCTCTAAAATTTGCAGACATAACCGCGAATGTTGCTAAGGAATCGATTGACCTCAAGCTACCTTTTTTTCCCAAAAAGAAGAATATGCCTTGCATAATGATGTGTAAGATTGTATATTGATAAATATTTCATGAAATGCAAATATTTTAAAAGTATTTTGGTAACTAATATTTGGTAAATCATTCCATTTAATTTTCGCATATTGTTGTTGCGGCTACAACCACCCTCCAAAATTTTTCCTTCGCTTTCTTTTGGAGCCTCCCTCCTCAAAATCTTAGCAGCACTTCATGCACTACTTAGGTACTTGTGTTTTTATTTGAATTTGTGTTTCACTTCGTAGCTTGTATTCACTAACTTTCTTTTTTTTTACCAACCACAAGTTGAACCTGTGACTTGGTTCACATCTGGTTCTTGCGATATCTTGGTAAGCTGCGCAAGCCTAGATGGAAATTAGCCTTTCTCTCAACAATTGCGCAGAGCAGTCTGGCAGTCAACCCTCCACTCCATAAATGCACAGAGTAGTCTGACAAACAACCCTGCTCAAAGAAATTATGTACGACATCCAAACACTACGCTTCAACTCAAGAATTACGTAGACCCAACTAGCAGTTTTTCTTCAGCTTGGAAATTTCATACAATATGAGAGCAACCATAGCCACTTAGCCCAGGAATTGCGCAGAAGAATTCCTCATGTTGTTGTTTGATGCATGTGTCAGAAGGTTTCTCTGTTCCCTCTATAACTGTGCAATCTTCCCATGCATCCATGGCATCCCTTTCCTGAAAAATAAAAAACAAAAAAAGAAAAAACATCCCTAAAAAATATGGATCTATTTTTAGCACTACGAGTTACATGAAAAGTTGATTTTAGAAATTCCCCCCAAGTGTCACTTTTTCTTATATTTGCGGCATGCGTGTCATAAACCCTAAATCCTCTAAATATATTTAATAGATGCCCTAGAGCCCATTCTACACACTCAATCTTGGATCTCTGGCATTCTTGAGGCATTTAGGAACCTTTAGCAAAGTCGGCGCGACTTTTCTGGGTAAGTTTTTCTTTTCAAGTCTTTTGCCACTTTTTATGTTGCTTTTATTTCCTTGGCTTGTATGAGTGTTGTTTTGCAAGTTTTATTGAATGACCGTTGGTGTTTTAATTTTTTTTAACTTGTTGTTGTAGCGGCTACAACCACCCTACAAAATATTTCCTGAGCCTATTTTGGAGCCTTCCCTACCAACCTTACACAGTGCTTTGTCTTGCTTTGTCAAGTACTCAAGCTTCAGTGTTTTCCTTGCACAAAGGCAGCCTATCAATCACACTCGATCCATTCCCCTCACAGGTTGGTTACCCAGACTTGGTCTAGCTACAGGGTGAGCAGCCTCACAGTGAAATTTGCGCAATTTTTCCCATCAACAAGCTGTTCATCCCAGGATTTGCACAAATTTGGGCAGCAGTCAGCTGCTCTGCCTAGAAATTGCATAATCCTCTTGGGCAGTGAGCCCAACTTATAGTTAGGAATACTCATTTTTCCCAAGCAGTTGAGCACTAGCATGCATGGACAGCCTGGTTGACTAGTTCCACCCGGGACTGAGGAAACTTGACTTGCATGCATGCAATGCTTGATATTCCCAGAATAGATAGAGAGACAGCATGCAAAAGGCATCCCATGATTCAAGGAGCTAGTTTTAGCAGCCGGGGTTACAGGAAAACTTGTTTTAGATGTTTCCCTCTAGGTGTCGCTTTTTCCTAGATTTGTGGCATGCATGTTTTGAGACCAAACCTATTTATTCTACGCATTATAGCTCATTCATTGACATCGATCTTGGAGATCTGACATCCCACATCACATCTAGGACTCTTTGACACATCCAGTTCAGCTATTCACGGGTAAGTGGCCTTAACTTGTCTTTTTCAACATTTTTGTCATTTTTTGTGTATTGTCTTGTGTGAGTGTTGTTTGATTTATTTATTTTAACATCTGTTGTCATTTACACATATTCTAGATTTTCCTAGCTTTGTTTCAATTTTCATTGCTATCTCACTGTTGTCGCATTCATGAAACTGTTTTGCACGGACGTTCGCCCAACCGACCAACGACCTCACCCACATGCATGTTGATATGTTTCCTTAATCTTCCATTCATGTTTTGCATGCACTATTTATCACTTCTACTCTCACTTAGTCTTAACATGCATTTCATCAACTTACTTTCTTTCAATTCCCCGTCGGCGAGTTGGCCCAACCTTGGCTCGGTCTCTGCCTTCACCAAGGCTGCATTGCGCAATTTGGAGAAGGAAGGCTCACCTTCCTCTCCAAATTTGTGCATTCAAACCTAGCAGTGGCCTCATGGACTAATTTACGCATTTCTTGATGTTAGTGGCTACTTTGCCCAAAAATTTGTGTAAATTTTCCCCTGGGCCAGTAGTCCTCCCCAACGAGGATTGCAAATTGCACAATCCCAATAGCCAACTTTCCAACTGGATTGTTCATTTTGTAGATCTAACAGCTATTCCAATCTCCGACTTAGTCCAGACTACCTTTTGCACAGTTCTGACAACCAGTCACTCAGCCTCCTAGTAAAAGATCCGCAATCTTTCTCATCAATTCCCGCGTATGTGTTATGTCCTTCCCCGAATTTTCTTTGTTTTCACTGACATATTTCTTGCCATTCATGGTTCTTGTTTCCAGATGTTTCAAGTGTACCTCTATCTCAATGGCTTCCAAGAGAGTAGTATCCCTGGAAACTGATGGTGTTGTAGTTGGAACAACAGCTGAATAGGTGTCCTTTAGCATTTGATCTACGAAGATACGAAGCTGTATCTAGACAAGGAAATCAAACTCAAGTGGCAAGAGGTGAATGAAACATTCACAGATACTTTTTGGGAAGACCTTGAAGACCATCAGTTGTACGTGAACATTCATAAGTCCGACCTGTAGTGGATTGCATGTAGATACCCCACGTTCCCATGTGCAAATATGATTCACTGGATCGTCTCTCACACTGACCCCGAAACGATGACCTTGAGCAGTGTCAGTGGAACGAAGCTTGTAACCTTCTGGGCATGAGACTACGATGAGATGTATCATATTTATGAGCCCATGACTACCATGACCCCTCTATTCAGCTTGCCCAATAGCAAAGGCCACTCTGGAGACATTCTGAAGGATTGGGTAAAGGAGTCAGCTTGTTTCAAGATGACCCATAATTGTATCTATAACATGAAGATATTGAGGAAGGCATACCAATACTTGGTCATATTCACATGTTGACTAAGTGGCCAAGAAAGCACTGAGACCTTCCCTCAGATTTGGGTGGTTGCGCTGGACCAGTTGGCTAGAGAAGGAATACCATGCAACTGGTGTGGTATACTGGCTCATCAGCTGAAGGAGAAAGTCACGAAGGCTCGATAGTTGCCCGAAGGCATGCATGAAGAGATTTACATGTTTTCCTACATTCTAGATGCAGTCTATGCTTGACATGAGTTCTCGCACTTATAGTCTATTGTGGGAACATATTTCAGGCTATTATCTGAGTGCAACTTCAGAGGAGTGATCAAATGGTTGTCCAACCATCTTGTCATCCTAGTGTACAGGTTGATATTTGAACAACATCCACCCTGCATGTCATAAGAAACGATGAAGGAATTGCCAGGCATTTCGGATTGGTATGCCTCACCAGACAGCATGTTCATCAGAGTGTTCAGTGCGGAGAAGCCTCCACCTGTTGTGCCAAAGTTTGCTTTGGATGTGCTTGTCATGCAGGAAGTAGCGTATCATATCTCAACGGGATTAACAACTAGGCTGCAGTGGAAGAAGAAGGCACCTTGGCCCACTCTTACGTTGTGGATTGGGTTATACGAGATCCAGAGCATCAAGCAAGCGAATGTTGAAGCTGAACAGATGAAGGAGTACCTGTTCGACCTTCGAAGCCTCAACCCGTATGACCCACATTGCATTGTGAAGGATCACTGCATGAGATTTCAGTTCAATTGGATCCATCGGGCATGTCATTGGGCTGAGGAGGACTGTTAGGTCCCTATAATACTAGTGATTGCCCCATTACTATTGTAGTTGTATCCCTTATTAATATTGTCATGCCCTTATTGTGCCCATATTGTTATTACTGTGCCCCATAAAATCCCTCTATTGTTATTTTTGTGGCTTTATCTTATTATTGTTAGGTCGGCTGGGTTATATTGTGACTCCTTAGACTCCTATATATAGAAAGGAGGTTTTTTCATTTGAATCATCAAAGAATTGTTCATTTATGTAATGTAAAGGAGGTTTCCCACTTGAAGAGGCTGAATTCTAAGGCATTGATCTATCTTTTCTATATTTTTTTGAGCTGGTTTCATAACATTTGCTATTAGAGCTTTGGATTCTAGGGTTTCGCTACTCGAAATAGGTCATCGTGGCATTTTCGCTATAACATTTGTTCTGTGACGTTTAAGAAGCTAAAAAAAAAAACCCATTTAAGGCGAAATCGCATTGAACCTCGTATCCGAATTTTAGATCTTTTCGCACTATATTTGCGGAGATATGATCTGATGAAGTTGGTCTTTTTGTAGACTCCTGAATTACATTCCAAACAGGTGACCTGGGGAAAATCGTCATAACTTTCTCTCTGAGCATCGGATTGAAATTTCGTAAGAAGCTACAAAAAGAGGACGACTGCAGTTTATTTAATATATTTTTCAGAGCTAAAGGCCGAAACAGTGACTCGTGGCACGCCGTACAAGTTCGTTCTACTGCAGTAGTCTATAATTAGGTCACTGTGGGAGATTTGGCATAACTCTTCCCTGGAGAATCCAATTTGGATTAGACTGGTGGAATTAGAAAGAGGACATAGAGGGCTACTTTAGGTTGCAATCTCAGAACTGGATGATCTGAAATTACAGAGATACATCAGATTCAATATCAAGCTCCTACAAAGTTGAAAAAGGTGTGTAGCTTTTTTTTAAATTTTTTCATAAGCTTGGTTTGAAAAATTAGTTTGAAGGAATTCAAAGGGCATAGTAAAGCATTATTATCCGTAATTTATGCCCCGAGGAAAGAAAATGCAAACACTTAGTAAGAAACTTGAAAGCTCTAGCATGACTCATGAAGAAGAGGAAGAAATGCAACATGATATATCAAAATTACGAGACCAAGTGCAACAAGTGTCACTTGCACAAAAAGTAACAGAATCTAAGATGGATGCTTTAAAGAAAGATGTAGAAGCTAAGATGGATGGTTTAAAGAAAGGTGTAGAAGCTAAGATGGATTGTTTAAAGAAACGTGTAGAAGCTAAGATGAATGACGTGGAAGCTAATTTGAAGACATGCATGGAAGATTTGAAGACAGATTTGACAAAGTTTCTACAAGAAATGCTTACTAATGGTGAAAGGGTAGTAAAGGAAACTCATGATAAGAACAAAATAAATGTTAAAAATGATTTCATAGACTCTAATGTTGGACCGAAGACCCACCATATTCCAAAAATCGATATGAGGAACTTTGATGGCAAGGGTCCCGCAACATGGATATTACAGATGGAGCAATTTTTCGATCTCAATAATGTGCAAAACACACAAAAGGTACGTATTGAAACTTTATGTTTGGAACCAAATCAGTTTGTATGGTATCAATGGCTTTTCTTTCATAAACAAATTATCACTTAGGCAATTTTTACGCAAGAATTGACAGCACATTATGAGGATACAAAAAACAACACTTTTTTTAGCCAATTCATAAGTCTCAAATGAAAGGGTTCAATAATGGAGCACATTGAGGAGTTCCAAAAATTGAACATAAGGGTAAAAAATATTCTAGAGGAGCATAGGATTGATGTGTTCATAGGGACTTTAAAGGATAATATCCAACATGATGTTCACCTTTGGGAACATGATTCATTAGAGAAGGCATTCAGGTTAGCAAGAAAAATGGAAAGCAAAATTATGGCAACCAGGAAGCATACCACTCACAACTATAAAGATGGAAGTGTTGTTGCCCCTAGTCTTCCACAACCTATAAGGTTGACACCACAACAATTGGAAGAAAAAAGAGCAAAAGGGCTTTGTTACAATTGTGATAGCAAATACACTAAAGGTCATAAGTGTGCTGAGAAGAAATTATTCTACATAGATTGTGAAGAGGAAGAAGAAAAGGAGCAAGAAAGGTCAAAAGAAGAGGATATACTCCAGGAACAAAGCCTAGATAAAGAAGAAATGAATCCGACCATTTCTTGTAATGCATTGGCTGGAATTACCACTCCTCAAACCATCAAGATAGAAGGACAAATCAAGAAGAAAAAGGAAATAGTGTTGATTGATTCAAGAAGTACCCACAATTTTATTCATTGTAAGATAGCAAAATAATTGAATTGCCTCCTATATCCAGCACCAGAGTGTCAAGTGATGATTGCAAATGGAGGAACGATAAATTTCTCTAGAAAGTGCCATAATATCAAGCTATCCATGGGAGAATATGTATTGACTAGCCCAATGCTTTCCATTCCAATGGGAGGTGCTAATGTTGTACTAGGAGTCCAATGGCTACAATAGCTTTTAATTTTTCAATAAATTTTCATCAAATTTTCCGCGGAAGGAAAGGAAGTTGAATTAAGGGTTATTGCAGGGAAACCGGGAAAGATAATCAGCTCTAACGGTATGACAAAGCTTCTAAAAAAGGAACAAAGAGGTGTAATTGCACAATTATGTTCGCTAGATGTTTTCGCATCAGAATCATCTATTTCTCTAGATCTCCAAAAAGTCTTGGACAATCATTCCAAGGTATTTGAAACTCCCAAAGGTCTCCCACCTATTCGTGATCATGATCATGCTATTCATCTGATTCCAGGAAGTGTTCCTCCGAGCATCAGGCCGTATAGATATCCCTATGCCCAAAAGAGTGAAATTGAATGTATGGTTGTAGAAATGTTAGACACTGGTATAGTTCAACCTAGTCAAAGTTCTTTTTCTACTGCAGTAGTATTGGTGCACAAGAAGGATGGATCATGGCATATGTGTCCGGATTATAGGGAGCTCAACAAGCTCACTATTAAATATAATTTTCCCATTTTGATCATTGATGAATTACTGGATGAATTGCAGGGATCAATTCACCTCACCAAGTTGGATCTTCATTAAGGATATCATCAAATCAAAATGAAGACTAAAGGCATTCCAAAAACAGCATTTAGAACTCATGAGGGTCATTATGAATTTTTGGTCATGCCTTTTGGCCTTACCAATGAACCTTCTACATTTCAAGGTTTGATGAATTCCATTTTCAAACCCTTCCTTAGAAAATTTGTGTTAGTATTTTATGATGATATACTAATCTACAACAAGTCTTGGAAGGATCATGTTGAACATGTTGACAAGGTGCTACAACTATTCGAGGAGGAACAATTATATGCAAAAAGATCCAAATGTTTCTTTGGAGTACAAGAGGTGGAATATATGTGTCATATTGTATCTCATGAAGGATTTAAGGTAGACCCTAGCAAAATTAAAGCCATTAAGGAATGGAAAATCCCCACATCCATAAAGCATCTGTGAGGATTTCTCGGGTTGACAGGGTATTATTGCAAGTTTGTTAAGAATTATGGGAGAATAGCAGCACTTCTAACAAAATTATTGAAGAAAGATGCATTTTCATGGACTCCAGAAGCAACAAAGGCCTTTGAACATCTTAAAGAGGCAATGTGCCAAGCACCGGTCTTAGCTACACTGGACTTCACAAAAACCTTTATTGTGGAATGTGATGCTTCAGGAAATGGAATTGGTGTTGTTTTAATGCAAGATGAAAGACCCATTTCTTTTGAAAGTCATCCAATCAAGGGAAAGTTTTTACACAAAGCTATTTATGAGAAGGAAATGTTGGCAATACTACATGCACTTAAGAAATGGCAACCCTACCTAATGGGAAGATACTTCAAGGTAAAAACGGATCATGATAGCCTTAAATAATTTTTAGAACAAAGATTATCCTCTGAAGAGCAACAAAAGTGGGTAACAAAGATGTTGGGTTATGACTTTGAAATCATCTACAAAAAAGGGAAGCAAAATGTGGTGGCAGGTGCACTCTCAAGAAAAGATGAGGATGTGGAAGCATTGTTGTGCGCCATTTCTATTATCCAACCAGATTGGATAAACGAAGCAAGGGAGGAATGGAAGAATGATGAAGAAGTGTTGGCACTTATTCGAAAGTTACAAAAAGATTCTAGTACATCTGATACATTTAGCTGGAAAAATGATTCGTTATGGTACAAAGATCACTTACACCTCTGTAAGAATTCCCAACTCAAACAAAAGATTCTTATGGAATTGCACACTTCTCCCTTAGGAGGGCACTCAAGATTTTTAAAAACTTACCACAGGGTTAAGAAGGAATTTTTTTGGGATGCCCTTAAATCAGATATTCAAAATTTTGTGGCGGAATGTTTGGTTTGCCAACAAAATAAAGCTGAAACAATTAAGACCCCGGATCTATTACAACCTTTACCCATTCCAAGCCAATGTTGGGAGGAGGTTTCAATGGATTTTATCACAGGTTTACCCAAGTCTGAGGGAAAGAGTGTCATCATCATGGTAGTTAACAAAATTACCAAGTATGCACACTTTTGTGCATTATCACATCCATTTAATGCTACTACAGTTTCTATTGCATTTATGGAAACAATTCAAAAGCTACATGGAAACCCAAAGATTATTGTAAGTGACAAAGATCCCATTTTCACTGGAAATTTTTTGACAGAATTATTTTCTTGTCTTGGTACTCAGTTAGCTCATAGCTCATCTTATCATCCTCAATCTGATGGACAAACTGAGATAGTAAACAAATGTTTGGAAGGATATCTTCGTTGCTTTGTATCTGATAAACATACATAATGGGTCAAATGGTTGCCTCTAGCTGAATGGTGGTATAACACTTCCTTCCATACAACAACAAAAATGACCCCATTTATGGCACTTTATCAAATTAGCCGCCATCCATCACATCATATTTAAGAGAAAATTTTAAGGTTCAAGCAGTGGAACATCACATCGAACATCAACAACAAGTCCTACAACTCTTAAAGGATAACCTGGTGTTGGCACAAAATCGAATGAAACAACAGGCAGATCAACATCGCAGCGAAACAAGTTTTGAAGTAGGTGATTGGGTATTCCTACGGCTACAACCATATAAGAAAATGTCCCTCAAGCGAGCTAAGAAGGATAATAAATTATCACCAAAGTATTATGGTCTGTACAAGGTGTTGCAAAAGATTGGTACTATGGCATACAAATTGGAGCTTCCTGTAGCTTGTCAAGTGCACCCAGTTTTCCATGTTTCATGTTTAAAGAAGGTTATAGGTGACAAGCTCCAAGTTCAAACAATATTGCTAGAACTTGACGAGGAAGGAAAAATTATATTGGAACTGGAAGCAGTCACAGACACAAGAACTCGACAACTACAAAATTGATCAATTTCGGAGTATCTCATCAAGTGGAAGAACTTATCTGCTGAAGATTCCACATGGGAGGATAAGAATTTTATACAAAAGAATCCAGAATTACTCAAGCATTGAGGACAACACTTTTTTGAAGGAGAGGGGCATGTTAGGTCCCTATAATACCAGTGATTACCCCATTACTATTGTAGTTGTATCCCTTATTAATATTGTTGTGCCCTATTGTGCCCATATTATTATTACTGTGCCCCATAAAATCCCTCTATTGTTATTTTTGTGGCTTTATATTATTATTGTTAGGTCGGCTGGGTTATATTATCACTCCTTAGACTCCTATATATAGAAAGGAGGTTTTTTCATTTGAATCATCGAAGAATTGATCATTTATGTAATGTAAAGGAGGTTGCCCCCTCGAAGAGGCTAAATTCTAAGGCGTTGATCTATCTTTTCTATCTTTTTGTGAGCTGGTTTCATAACAAGGACTCATGGAGGTATTGCTTCAATTCCTCCAGACCTAATGAAGAGGTCGATTTCATCGTATAATGGTTAGCACAACAGCATGAAGCAGCATCATGGAGAGCACCAACAGTAGCAGTAGTAGTAGTAATAGCAAAGGCAACAGAGCAAAGCATACCTGTGCACAACAAAGGGAAGAGAAATATTATCGACCGCATGGAGGAGGAAGAAAGCTACAAGTTTTGAGTAGATCCACTGCACGAAGGCAGAGAGATAAGAAGAGAATGGGAGGAGAGAAGGAGTTGAATGAGCTAAGGGAGAAACTCTAGAAAGAACAAGAGTTGCACCAAGAGAAGAAGGAAGCACAACAGTAGCAGATTTAGTAGGGGGCGCATCACGTATAGAGAGACAAAGCAATGCCCATACAAGTAGTTGATTCTTCGGGATAGCTGGCATCAGGCAAGGAGGGTGAGCCCTCGCAGGGGCAAGACTTTGCTCATGAGATAGAATAGGCTTTTGAACAGTTGGATGCAAACATGGAACAACCGGAATCGGAACATGACACTCACCTCATGCCTCACCACAGAGAGGCCGACTCGCTCGCTGCAATGCATCCAGATGATGAGAAAGTCTCGAATGACCAAGGATGCACTGAGATCCTTGGTGGTCAGATGGAAGCATAGATGCGTGATAACTGCTTTGATGAATCTCAACATAGATTTGCCCACCCTGATAGAGTACCAATCCCGGAGGACCGAACATCCCCTATGCAAATTGAAGAACAAGTGATTGTGACCGATGTGGACAAGAACCCAGCTGCCTTGGCCGATGCAACGAGAGAGTATGTCGAAGCCACTAGCTTCAGTGTTCGCTTCCTCATAGATGAGAATGAACGAATGGCGAAGGAACTACAAGTGGCCAAGCACAGAGGAGACTTGGTGACAATGTGCTCCAGAGCTGAACTGAAGAAGGCAATACTGGAGAAATTGTTGTCCTTGGACACGGTTATGCGAGCATTGTACTCCAAGTTTGGTACCATCCATCAAGTAATCAGTGATCTTCATGGATATCAACATCCATGTGTGAGAAGAGATTGCATATTGAAGAACATACATGATGTCGTTGATAGCATGTGAGGATGGACGATGAAGTATAAAGGAGCCCCACTTCATTTTCCAAAGATGATGAAGGCCAATGCAGTTGAGCTACAAGCACGTATCTGAAGTCATATCTGGAACTATGAGGACCTACTGCATCTCATCACTGGCATATAGGCTTCCCATGAACGAATATTCAAGAGCATGGAGGTTGTTGTGCACATATATGTGATTCCATCACTTGGGACTCTCACCCAAGTGAAGACCAAGAAGTAGTTCCAATAGGAGCTTGACTCTTACTTCGACGAGTTGATGTCCATCGCCACCAGTCTATACTTGCCTATCAGTGTAGACATCATGCGCAAGTATGTTGCTCATCCGACCACATTTAGGAAAATTATGGGCATGCTTTTAGATGAGTTGGACAGAGAATCCCAAGCAGTGTACCCAGATGCCATGGAGGCAAGGTTCAGGTTCTAGACGGATGTCACAATGGAACACACAAACACTATCAAAGACTACCAATCTTGGCACCAATATGTTACTATTCATCAACATGAGGATGTCGAGCAGTTGGATTTCTATAGTTGTCTAAGTCAGAGTGGTGTCTATTTTGGTTTCTTCAAGCCATTGTTCACATGGGTACATGTGCATTGTTATGTTGACTCATGTGAAGTGTAAGTGAAGTCTTAAAAGTGAATGTAATAGTCATAGAGTAGGTGAAGAGTCATGAGGGTAGTTGAATGGTCACAAAGGGGAATGTCAAGGGTCACCCCACCCTTTGCTCTAAATATTCCCTCATTACTCATTGTATAGGCTTTTGGTCAGTCAAGCTTCTACTAAGACTATCTTGAAGAATGCTTGGAGAATATTGTAATGCACCCTGGCTTCTCCACTGCATAGAGCTAGTACATATCTTTGGAGGAGCATGCGGATGTGTCTGTAATGTTCCACTGATGGGGCTAACAGGTTTACATGGTGTGTTGTATGATTGTGACTTACACTTCATTATATAGTAAAAGCTAGCACATTTTCATGCATATGTTGTTATTGTAGTTGGATTGCTCTAGTTGCTTTAATGATATATGTTGTTTAAATTATGTACTTGTAAATGAACTGATTTGTATGCAATTATATGAATCTTGTTGTTAATGGGTTGCATATATTTTTAATGTTGTCACCATCCGTTCTAACTGTTGTACCGGACATCAAACAGACCTTTCTCTAAACCTTGTTAAATCAACTATCACACTCGTCTCAGACTAATCCGTGAGTGTTGTTCGTGTTATTTTACCTCATATGTTGTGACTGTCACATTCGTGTCAACTACTCTGCCGAAAGCTATGCATGTCCTTTGTGTTGTGTGTTCCTAGCCGAGTTGGGACCTTTTAGGTTCCTATACCAATAGGAGTCATAATTTTGAATGGCTAAGGTGAAGCCTTATAATATGTACATAACTTTGCTTTATGTAAATGTTTTCCATATTGAAAAATTGAAAAATTGGAAAGAGGGTATGTCCTAAAAGAAAAATCAAAGGACAAAAAAGAATAAGAAAAGGTCCAAAAGAGTGAAAAATATGAACCCAAAAACAAATGACCATGAATGTTTGCAAGTACAAATGCCACTACTATTTACTTTTATGCATAATAATTATTGTGTGCATCTTGTTATTCATGCCACAATCCATGGTAATCAAACTATTTAATCTTGATTACGCCATGCTTTAAATTTCATGTTGATAGTTAGAGAATAAAATCTGACCAAACTATTTAATCTTAGCAGATCATTAGATAGGTAGAGTAAATAAAAGGAGCTCATCAGTTTAATCTGAGCCCTTAGATGATATAAAGTTAGAATTAGATAGTTTCCCGCTTTAAAAGAATATTGATAAGGATTTTCTAGCCTAAATGCACCCAAATAAAATGAAGAAAAATGGTAGGATGAGTAGATGGGTAAGTAGAAGAAAGGTTGTAGAAGTATGTTGATTGATTAGACAAAAGAACATTTATCAACCTTCAACATATATTTCAAATGTGAATGGGAAATTAAGCATGCATAAGGTTTACAAAGTCAATTAATTAACTTCCCCCATTCATTTCACCCCTTTACTTTACTAATTTCTCATAAATAAATTCAAAGTGCTCAAAAACATTTAAGTCAAAGAGGCTCAGAGCATTTCTCTGACTTTTGGAGGGACCGGATCCTCGACTTAATGACTTAAGGACAACAAGTACTAGATTCCGCCTCATTAAAAGATTCATCTCCCTTCATTCCCCCTCATTTCCCTAATAAAACCTCTTTTCATAAGGTTAAAACACTATTTGCCTAGTGAAACTAATCACCCCCATGTAAAACCCCTTTTTCCCAAAAACCCACAAAAACACTTTAGCCTAAATTATAATGCATATATGCGAAAAGAAAACAAATCACAGAAGATACATTATGCTTAGCGCAATTCATTTCCGCAGTTTTCATATTAACTTCTAATTAAATATATAAAAATCTCGGAAAACCCATTTGCCCGTATATATTTAACTCCCTTATATAAATTAACCCCACCGCTTAGTTTATTTTATAAACCATATTACTACCACATATCCCACAAAATACATTAAAACCTCACCCTCAGTCCATAATCCCTCATTACATAGTGGCCCAATCCCCTAACCCTGGATTAGTCCTTAAACTAATCCCGAAACCACCACAATTAAATCTCCGGGCCCCCCATTAATTCCCATTATTTACCCCGCGCAGCTTCACCTCTTGATCACCATTGATCTCTCCCCCCTCACCCCCCCCCCAACACATCAAATGGCCCATAATGATATCGGACACGCCCGATGTCCGCCCTTTACCCACCTGAAAAAGTGGTTTTCCGCCCACCCAGCCCCGATGCTACGTGTCATTCAAGGAATGCAATCGGGAGACCCCTCCCGAATACCATTAAGCCCACAAAAGCAGTGCGAAATAAACCACTTAGTGCCCTCTTGCTAAATGAAAAAACCGTCTACTATTCAACTTGTGCCAAAATTAAAAAAAATCAAACCTTTACCCGTTTAAACATGAAAACCCCAGTTTTGCTTGTTTTCAGCTGTTTGTGCAGTAAAACCTTATGTAACCCTTCTGCACCACCTAAAGCCTCTTCTAACCAATTAAAGCATGGTTTACCTCTCGAAAGCACCTTGGACTCACTCCATAGACCTATAAAGCTCAATAAAGACATTAATGACCCTCCCTGTCAATCCAACGTTTTACTAAATACTAGCCTTAACACTAGTCATAAGACCTGTTTACTCTGACATTGTTATCAAATCTATTCAAACAGAGATGGAAAATAAAACATACAATTAAAAGACAGGCAGAGGAAACATGGAATTAAATGATTTACTCTTGAAATAGACAGTGAAAACCTAAAATATACAGTGAAGGTAAAAGGACACAGTAAAGAATAGTCAAAGTGTATCAGGGTTAAAGAGTATCAGATTGAAGATCAAGCCAAGTAAAACAGCTAGCATGAAGACAAACAGCAGGGAAGACAACTACAAAGCATACAGATTCATGTCAAAATGAAGACAGATGAAAAAACAGAGTGGTAAAAGTAAACAGGAAAAGTAAACATGGAGGCATTAAGGGTTAAATAGAGCTGCAAACACTTTCACCAGCAACAGTGAAGTTTATCCAAAGTAAAATTGAAAAATAGTTAAAATAAATTTAAGGTTAAAAGATGAAATCAGAGCAGAAATGGTACATTTTTCAAAAATTTCCGCTTTAAGTCATAGTTTTTCATAAACTAGTTCGGCCAATCCACGATGCATTTTGAGGAGTTGGAGGAGGGTTGTGTTCCTAAAAGGCTAATCTACAGAAACCTATCTCACATTTTACACAGGTATTACCAAAAGTGAGATAAGTGCATCTCTTCAGAGCTTATGTTTGGGACTGTGTGAAGTCATGTTTTTGACATCGTTTTGCAGAAAATATTATGAATAGCTGGAGCTGTATTTTGGGAAACGGAGAAAGGTTTATCTCAACAACATACTTATATACAATAACCTCTCTCACTTTTTACATATATATCTCATATTGAGATATAAAAAGGTATCAATGGACACTAATTTTGCAGAATTGTTGGGGCAGAATGCACAAAGAAAGGATGTAGTTAGTGACTTGGATGCCTCATCATCAATTAAGAGTTGCTATAAAATTTGACTTTCTCTTCTTTGTCAACCTAAATGCATAAATATAGTTCCAAATAGATTCATTAGTTTTGAGTGTCCTTTATTTAAGTTCTATTAATGTAAAATAGTTTGAGATATTTGTAAAACCAATCTTGTTCTTTTTTTCGAGATATTTCAGTTTAGAACTTGTATAAATACTTCTTCATTGGAAGTATTTTGGTGGTGGATTCCAAGACATTTCTATAGAATTTTTCTCTCAAATCAAAGTTCTATTGCATCAATGATTGGATTGGCTTGCTAGATCAAGGAATAAAGATCAGATATTTTACAGGATTCTTGTGTAAAGCCAAATACAAATAAGTATTTTCTCATGTTCAATGTTGTCTTTCCTTATGTCTTGTCCATAATATTATTTTTGTCTCTAAAATCTAAATGTATAGCATGGAATGATATTTTAGAAATTGCTTAAATACACTCTATCTTGACTATTTTACATTCTGAATGCTTTCTCCTTAGTAAACTATCTTAGCTACGGAATTCTTAACTACTCCTTAGCTTCCGTAGTTTCTCCTCTAGTCTATAGAAAATGATTCTTAATTTCCCTTTGCTCATGATCATCCTCTATTCTTCATTATGCTCCTGGTCCAAGGATTCTTAATTTCCCTTTCACCCTGGTTAGAAACACTTCACACCATTAGGCCTAAAGATTTGTGCATTGCTTTGCTAGCCTACCCTGTGAACATTCCCTTTAATGATCTGATCTAGTTATGCTATCCATTTGTTGACTCCATAGCCCAATGGCTTGAAGACCTAGCTCTATCCATCTGCTCCAATAATTCCACCACCCAACCTTAAAATCAAAACCAAAACCCCATGAACATTAAGAACTAGCCTAAAATACTATAAAAACATAGTTAAATCATATAGAGAGAGCCCTCTCTCAACTTAGGTTGCCTAGAGCCTAAGCCTAAAAGTTGGTTTGTGGTTACCCCGATGATCTCTTTCCTTAACCCTGGGAAATTACTTGGTGATAACAAGACTGATCCCTTTCAACCTGGAACTCACATTCACCTCCTTCCCCCTTCAAAGTGTTGGAACCTCTCATACACCTTGACTCCCTACATTAGTCACACCCTTTCTGTTGAAAAAGTTATCCTACTTGCCTCTATGCGACATTGCGATCAAGGCATTACCTTATGACCCACTGCTAGGACTTCTACACCAAACGATATGAGCTCTAATTGGGACTTCTTACCAGAGAGATCCCCTTGACATGTTGGCAGGTCCAACACCATCAACATTTCTAGCACAAGAAGGAGGGCTTGATGACAATAAGTGCCCTCTCATCCAGTTTTGAACCTTTGCATATCTTTCATGGAGTCTTGCATTCTTCTTTCCCCAAGGTGTTTTTCGAATCGTGAAGATGTCTCCATCTTGGGGAAGATTTTCAATCTCTTTTCCACTCACACGTATGATGGTGAAGGCGAAGTGGCCTGGCCTGAGCACTTACATAACTTCCTTTCCATGATTTATAAGGAAGATGAGTTTACTCATGAACAGGTCAGTCTGTTGCTTGCATTCACACTTCGCGAATCCCCATTTCATTGGGTGCTCAGCCTATTGGCTGACACCGTGCACTCATGTGAGCACTTCTGTGATCTAATTGAAGACACGTTCCATGATTTTGATCCAGACCATCTAGACCAGAAACTGTTATGAAAACGGAGGGCTCCACATGAATCTATTATTGATTTTTGGCAATGCTTCCGTGACTTACAGTTTCAAGCTCCGAGGAGCTAGATGAAGTTAGCTTATCTCTGGGACTGTTCAAGTACTATCTTAAGAAACCTGCCTATCCTAAGGGAATTCTTGATGTCAAGCCTCGCTAAACCTTCTTCGTTGATGGCACTGTGCCATCACATGTGGGAACATGCACTGTCTCAATGGACTGTTTGCCTCCCTCTCATTCAATAGTTCCACCATCGCCCAGTGATGCTGAGGTTCATGTTAGCAGATTTGTTCAACCTTCACACCCTCCCAACATCACTCCACAAAATTTTCATGCAGATTTGGTTGTGAGTCCTTCGAGTTCTCATATGCATTATTTTTTTTGACCTCCGTCTTCTCACATAGGTGTTCCTCTAGATGATGCTTTCTTGTGTTCTTCCATTCCAGACTCTTCACATGTTGTGAATGAGGAACAACCCACTGACAGAGTTGGTGTTGCACAATAAACATGTGTTGTCATTCATGAAGAGTATGAGTGGGAGCTTGAGCATCAACACTGGGTGAAGGATGACTCCCTTCCATCTAAGCTCCCTCCATTCTTTCCTAATGTCGTTGGTGAACCTGCCGTCCATGATTTTTCATGTGTGTCTTCATCTACAGATGCACCCATTGTTGACCTTTCGGAGGACACACCGTATGTTAGCCCATCATCCAACAATGGAGAGGACCAATCATTCATTGAAAATCTACATGATCTTTCATCCGCTCTTTTTGGAAACGCAGAGGGTGAACATCCTTCTTTCAAATCTACCCCTCTATGTGATTCGTCAAATCATGAGGATGCCAACCAACATCCTGAATTTTCTGATTTTCGTTGTCCTGATCTCTTCACCTCATCATCTGATCACAATGTTGATTCACTCGTTCATCCTTCTAAGCCACTGGTCTACAAAGATCCATCTATCAATGAAGTTGAAACCCCACAAACCATCAAGGCACTTCAGCCTAAGCTGATGGTTATGTCAGGCCCTTATTGTCCTAAGGTTGGTTTCGCTTATGATCAGGAAATTGTTCAAACACCCAAAGATCCTCATCACTCATCTGTATGCATTGAAGATCCATCTCACTCACAGATCACACTGCTAGATTCAGCATTTGCATATTGCATTCAGTGATCAAAACTCCTCTTTTACATCATATCAGTGTCCCATGTTGAAATTTTTTATCATTCCATCTAGGTCCTCATGCAAAAATTTACTCACTGATGGTACCCCAAGTCAAATTCCACTCTCCCTCAAAAAATCAATATTTGTTGGCCTACCTTCCTGTATCTTAATGAGCATACATTCATTTTTAAAAGCTCATTTCATCATGTCTTGTGTCAGTCAAGTCTACTGATGTCTAGTTATTTAAGGAAGCATTTGGTCACTATGTTTCATTCCTCCAAGGTCCAATAAAAACACCATTCACAACATAAGGTGAACAAAGGCATGCGAGTGAGAGAAATAATATCCCTTTTTCATTCAAAGAGGATTTGCAAACATGTAACTATGGTTTCTAGAGATCTAATTTTCATTCCAAAGTATGAGTTTTGTTTCAGATTGTAATTTTATTTCAAAAATAGAGATGTAATAATTCTATTTATTTATGTAATTTTATGTTTATCATATTTAATAAGTCACTATTCATAGTTGTTTACTCAAACTCTATTGCCAATATCATCCAAGCGAAATCAAAAGTAAATATTGCCAAAACTCCAGCATGATCCACCCGCAAAGGAAAAAGTCATAAAGGAAAATAGAAAAGAGGTCAAAAAGGTGAAATGAAACATTAGAAAGTGGGTTTTAAATCTAAAAGATCAAATTCACTCAGCCATAAAGGACTTCTTTGCTTCAAAATAAATGTCATTTGCCTCTTGTCACTGATTTAGAAAACCCCAAGAGACCCTTTTCACAGTCCAGGACAAAAATTAGCGGAACAGAGTAAGTGATGCATTTTCTTTTTTAGTGTTGCACATTTACCTGGTGATGCGCATTTCCTTGAGGCACTGCGCGTTCCCTCAAGGCGTTGTGCGCTTGCTTGAGGCACTGTGTACTCTGCATTGGCACTGCATGTTTGTTGAGGAAGGCTACAGTCACCTCCTCAGATCCTCCAAAGTGCATTCAACCTGCAAACAAGTAAGTAGCAGCTAAGGAATATGTTTTTCTTCCTCCTCAAGTCACTCCCAAAGTGTTTTAGTGGTTTAATTAGAGTTTTCAGGTTTATTCCATATCTAAACCCTAGATTTCCACCAAAAACTACCTTGAACTCTTAATCCCTTTTATACACTCCCCTACACCTTCCTTCCCTTTCCCTAAACTTGTTTATCCCAGATACCCTCTAACCCTTTGTCCAAAAACCCTAAGTCCTAGGTAATACAACTACCTAGGCTCCCAAACCCCCTATATTGCAAACAATTTCCTCCATCCCCAAGCCATCATACTACTACCCTATATCCCCCTCCATTACATATATATCCCTTCACCCATCATCGTCATATTTACTCTTTCCCTTTTCCTATTTCCAGAAAACTACATTCCCACTACCTTATACCTCCCTGTTGTTTGATATTAAACATCATTGCTGATGAGGAATACAAACCACACAATGAGGAAGAAGAAATAGATAGAGAACAAATAGAGGTAAAGAAAATACACAAAGGGGGAAAAATACACATATTTGAGCCCATAGATCTCAGGGAACCCTTGGCATATCCTATGACTGTGACATCCTTCAAGGCTAGGATGTTATGATTTTTGTGAGCAAGTTCAGGCAATCCAACACCATCTTGAGTTGACTAGAATATTAATAGCTAAACTCCAAGGCAACCAAGTCACTCTGGCAAGTATTACTTTTACTCTATTTACTTCCATTATATCAGTTGCCACTGAAATCACAGATGTTGTGGAGAAATGGTTTAAACAAGGTGCTTTGGAGAGACATTATTATGAGCCTTACATGAAACCAAGGTACTGAAATGAAATAAGGGGCTATTTTCCTTTTTCACACCTCCTTGATAGATATGCCCCAATGATGAAAATTATTATGAAATATTTTTCATGTGGAGGTAGATTTTCTAGGCTCTATTCTTATCACATCCAACTTTTAATACATTTCACTAGGGTAAAAATGCTCAATATGCCCTACTATCTTTTCTGGAGTGTTGAGAAGATGGCCTACATTTCTCAAAAGAGGTTGTATAAAGATAAAATGAAGAGTCTCTTTCATCATTCCATCATTAAAATCATAGTGCTTTATCATCTCAAGGAACTCAACATTGCATGGAGTACCTTCATAGCTAATCCCATATTCACTCCTTCATCTACTTAGAATGTTCAAAGCATCCCTTCATCGTCTCATCCTTACACCTCCATTCCTCCATCTCAGCCAATAGATCATTCATCCTCTTCTGATGAGTCAGCCTCACCATCACCTCCATCATCACCATTCCATGAGAATTTTCATTCACCTAATAGAGATGAAATCAAAGAGCAAGAACACATTGAACAGGGTGAGGCCAGCAAACCTAAAGGGGCTGATTTGGGCACTTTGACACATACTTATAAGAGGGGACATAAGTAGGTGTTTTCCCCACAGATTTTGTTAGGGGCCTTGCGTTCTTCATCATCAAAGTAGCTACAGAAGGACAAGGAAAAGATGACAGAGACAGAGATCCAGTAGCAGGAGGAGGACCTCCATGAGACAGAGCAGGATTTTGACTTAGTTTACCTAAGTGAGCATGATGACAGTGAGAGCACAAGCATTGTCATCAAAGAAAAGGATGCACTCATCAGGGAGCTCTAGGTCAACTTGTAGAGGGAAAAATACATCATCTCCTATTATGAGCAGGAAAACAAGCAGTTTGAGACCAAACATGAGCTCATGGAGATTCAACTCATCAAGGTAAAGAGGGAGGCTAAAATGGCTAAGGATTTACTTGATGAAGCATATGGAGAATATAGTGACTAGTTAGAAGAATAGGTGCCTAGAAGAAGGCCAAGGACCAAAGGCCTAAAAAGAGCATTGGAGCTAGAAAAACAGAAAGAGGTTGAACTAGCTAATGAGCTCACCCTAAATGAGCAATTTTCCAAAATGATCGATGAAAATCATGAGCATTGCTTGGGAGGGTGAAAAATCATCTTGAAACACTCCTAGACAAGGACAAAAGGGACACTCACATTCAGAGAAAGATGGCAAAGTATTATTTCCAAAGAAATCAAATAGCAAGGGAAAAGCTTAAGGCTTCCAAGGCAAGAATTGAAGCCCTAACTCACCAAGAAGAAAAGAAGAAGAGGCTTGACTCCATGCCTAGCCACACCAAATATCATCTTCTTGACCAATTTTGAAAAACTCTTGGTTCAATTTTTGTAATATTGTCTTTCCTGTCTTTTTTGAGGCAATTTCATATCAGCTGTTTGGTCAAACGTGCAACGCCCTAGGCACTGCACACCTTTTTGAGGAATTTTTTGGAGGAATGGAAGCCACCAGTGGATTCAGAAGGACCAAGATATCTAGGAAAACCATGTTTCTAGCCCTGGAATGCAAAACTGGCAGGTGAGAAAGGAAAAAAACCACCTAAAAATCATGTTTCTGTCTCATTTCTGGACTAGGTGTTGTGTGTTTGAGTAGTCTTGGGAGAATGGAGTTTTGGAGGGTTAAATCAAGCCCATTTTGAAAACCAAGGGCAGTTTTGGAAACTAGATAGGATAAGATTTCCAATGAGATATCTTGGGCTAAATTTTGGCATCATGAAGGCAGGTAAAAGTGATCAAGAACATTGTGTTGCACGTTGGACACTAGGGCTACATGTTTGACAGTTGGCCCAGTTTTGCACTATTTCTTTCCAAATTGGATTTTTACCCATGCAAAATCATTGTTTTACTGATTAAATTGATGTGGTTGATGTAATTATTATGTTTTTTAATGTTACCTAGGTTAAGTACATTAGGTAAATGGCCTCCATGACTTGTGTTATATTCTTTCCATGACTAGTCCACGTACTTAACCGGGGGTTTAGAAGGGGAGCTGAGACCCCCCTTCGTTGCACTGATTATGTAGTAGGGGGTTCGAGAGGTGCAGGCAACCCCACTCTATGGGGTCTAGGGCAGCGCCCCAGAAAAATTTGGTTTTTGACCCTATGTTAGGTTGGGCAGACCCACCTATGGTTTTTGTGCATGATTTTCGCACATGGTTTTGATGATGTGATGGTTTTCGGTCCATGGTTTTGGATGCGATGGTTTTTGGTCCATGGTATTGGATGCTTCGGCATGTATAAATATGTATTGTAACATTGAAAGGAACATAATGAAAAATAAAGCTGGTAGTCCTGGTTTAGGGATCCAGGGGAAAATCTCTGTGTATATGTGTTTTATGTGTTATGATCTTGCATTGTTTATTTTTTGTGTTTTAGAATTCGTATGTAGGTAATTTCTGTACGGGGTTAAAACCTACATTTGGTATCAGAGCTGTTTTGGCTTCAAGGGGATGCCTTTGTTGCTGAGGGGTTTCGCTCAAGCCTGTGGTAAACCCTGTTCAGCGGGAGATCTGCGAGATCAATTCTGGTGGTGAAAGAAGATGGTGAGCAGTGGAAAGATAGAGATCACGAGATTCTGTTGGTGGATAAAGATCATTGGATCGCAATAGACCTGTGTACTAAACCAATGAGAGTGTCTACTGAGGAATGGAAGAATTTGGATCAAAAGTAAAAGAGAAAAATACGATTGTGTGTCTCAGATTCAGTATTGCTAAATGTATCATGGGAAGCTACGGTGAAGGCTTTGTGGGACAAGTTAGGGACTTTGTACCAATCTAAATCTCTAGTGAATAAACTATTCCTACGAAAAAAAGCTGTATAACCTGATGATGAAAGATGGAGACTCAGTGACAGAGTATTAGAACACATTTAATACTGTGGTAAGTCAATAGCATCTATTTATATTAAAATTTCAGATGGAGATAAGTGCATCAATTTATTGTTTCTTTACCAGATTCATGGGATAGTCTGGCTATTGCAATAGCTAGCAATGCAACTGCCTTGCAGTTTGATGAAATAGTCTCATCCTTGCTGATGGAGGAGATGAGACGGAAAAATATGGAGAGCCAGAATGGTGATGCATTTTCTATACGAGGACGATCCCAGAACAAAAACAAAAATAAGTCATCGAGTGGGAGATCTAAATCTAGAGGGAGATCTAAGTCTCCAGGAAAACCTGTAAAGGTGGTGTGCTAGAAATGCATAAAGGAAGGGCACTACAAAAGGGATTGTAAAAAAAAGCTCCTGATAAAGGAAAGGGATCTTATGATGCTCCTTCTTCAGAGGCGAAAACCACCTTAGATGAAGGTGGCGATGTGTACTTCGCTTCTTCAAGTACACATGTAGATCATGAGGCATTGTTGATTGACTCAGGTGCATCCTTTCACTTCACTCCCCATAGAGAGTGGTTTTGCGAGTATGAGAAATACAATGGTGGTGATGTCTTCTTAGGGATGACAGGAAGGCTAGAATCATGGTCGTGAAAAGTAAAGTAAAGTTGAATTTCCAAGGTGGAAGGGTTAAAACACTTCCGGTTGTTTTGCATATTTCTGCATTGGCTAAAAATCTGATTTCTGTAAGCAAGCTGGATGATGCAGGAGTAAAAATACTGTTTGAGAAGGATACCTACAAGATGGTTTGGGGAGCACTAGTATTGATGAGGGGAGTTTGGATTGGAACTCTATATAAGCTCCAAGGTAGCACTGTTGTTAATGGGTGTAATAGTTCTGTGGTTCCTGAAAGTGGAGTAGAAAATCTAGTGGTCTTTGGAGAGAAGACCATGTTGTGGCATCAAAGGCTTGGACATATTGGAGAAAAGGGCCTCTGAATACTTCATGGTAAGGGTATGGCAGGAGGTATGAGTAATAACTCTCTACATTTTGATTTCTATGAAAGTTTTGTATATGGGAAGCAAAATCGGGTGAGGTTCATCTCTAGTGGTAAAAGGGTGAAACAGATATTAGAACTTGTGCACAGTGATGTGTTTGGACCTGTGAAGGTTCCATCACTTGGTAAGTCTGTGTACTATGTATCATTTATAGATGAATTCTCAAGGAATACATGGATATATTTCCTTAAGAAGAAATATGAAGTCTTTGACAGGTTTAAAGAATATAAGGCTTTAGTGGAAAACTGGACAGACAAGAAGATAGAGGTGTTGAGGATAGATAACGGTAGAGAATTTTGCAATAAGGAATTTGAAGAATTTTGTAAGAAGTGTGGTATAGCACGATAGAAGACTACTCCATATACACCTTAGCAAAATGGAGTTGCAGAAAGAATGAACAAGACGTTGATGGAAAGGGCAAAGAGCATGCTCAGTGGTGCCAGGTTAGGACAAGAATTCTGGGTAGAGGCAGTGGAGACTGCATGTTACCTAGTCAACAGATCACCTTCATCAGCATTGGAGGATAAGACTCCACAAGAGGTATGGACTGAAACCCTCTCTTTCACATCTGAGGGTATTTGGATGTGATGCATATGTACATGTTCCAAAGGAGAAAAGAACCAAGTTGGATAGTAAATCTGAAAAGTGCATCCTTATTGGGTATATAAATATGGTTTAAAGGGTTATAAGCTTTGGAACCCAGTAACAAGGAAGGTTGTGTATAGCCGATATGTGGTGTTCAGAGAGGTGAAATATGTTATTAAACATGAAGTCCAACCAAAGGAACCTAAGAAGATAGAGTTTGAGCTTAAGGGGAAGAATTAGACTCTACAGCAGAGGAGGAATCAGAAGATCAAGAGCCACAAACTCTGGGTGTGAGAAGATCAGTTTGAGAAGGAAGGCAACCAGAAAGGTATAGTCCATCTTCTTTCTGTTCAAATTTTTCTTTATCCATTACTGACGATGATCCCAGAACTGTGAAGGAAGCAGCAAATTCAGATAATGGAAAACTCTAGAAAGAGGCCATGGTTGATGAAATGGCATCTTTCCACAAAATGAGGCTTGGGATCTGGTGGAGTTGCCGGCTGGAAGGGAACACATTGGCGGAAAATGGGTGTTCAAGAAGAAGATAAATGCAGAAGGAAAGGTGGAGAAATACAAAGCTCGGTTGGTAGCAAAAGGTTATTCCCAGGTGCCACAAATTGATTTTGGTGATATTTCTTTTCCTGTTGCTAAGGTAGCTTCTATTAGATTGATGTTACCTGTTGCTGCTACTTTTGATTATGAGGTGAGAACAAATGGATGTGAAGACAAAATTTCTTCATGAGGATCTGGAAGAGGAGATCTACATGAAGCAACCTAAAGGTTTTGCGGTGAAGGGTAAGAAAGAACTGGTATGCAAGTTAAAGAAGTCTCTGTATGGGTTAAAACAGTCACCAAGGATGTGGTATCAGAAATTTGATACATTTATACGGAGACTTGGCTTCACTAGAAGCAAAGTAGATCATTGTGTGTATTTTAAATTAATTAGTGATTGTGTTATTTATCTAGTCTTGTATGTGGATGATATGTTGCTGGTTGGAAATGAAAAAGAAATTATCCAGGATTTGAAGACCCAATTGTCCTCCAAATACGACATGAAAGATCTTGGTGCTGCAAAATATATTTTGGTCATGGAAATTAAAATAGATCGGGCAAAGAGGAAGCTTTGGTTAAACCAAAGGAAGTATGTCGAGACAATACTGCAGAGGTTTAATATGCAGGATAGTAAACCGGTGAAGGTTCCTATTCCTGTAGGTGTAAAGTTATCTGCTGAACAGTGTCCCAAGACACAAGAAGAGGAAGAGGACATGTCTCATGTTCCATATGCAAGTGCAGTCGGTAGCCTGATGTATGCAATGGTTTGTACTAGATCAGACATTGCACATGCAGTGGGAGTATTGAGCAGGTTTATGTCAAAACCAGGGAAGGAGCATTGGACAACAGTGAAGCGGGTTTTCAGGTATTTGCATGGAACTAGTGATTATGGTTTGTGCTATGAAGGAAGACCAGGATTGGACAGAGTGTTGGATATTTGTGGCTTTCTTGATGCAGACTGGGCTGGAGATCTGGATCAGAGAAGATCTACAAGTGGGTATGTGTTTAACCTATTTGGAGGTGCAGTTAGTTGGATGAGGAGAAACAATCTGTAGTGGCACTATCAACTACAGAGGAAAAATACATGGCAGCCACTCATGCAAGCAAGGAAACAGTTTGGTTGCAGAGATTGTGTTCAAGTATGGGTTTTTACAAGGAGCTATAAGGATAGACTGTGACAACCAAAGTGAAATATTGTGTTCATTTTTTGTTGTAACTACTCCTCCTCTCATGGATTTGGCCCCTCGGGCTAGGATTATTTGGTTTGAGGCCTCACTACAAGAAAAAAGAACATTGGTGAAGGGCGAAAAATGTCACCATAAGCTCATTGGTAATAGTCAAAAGAGCATTCGTCACCAAAAACTGAACGTCACCAAAGGTGGCGTCGCCAAAAGTATAGGTGTTGTAGTGACATACAAAGTCCATCACCAATAATGATTTATAATGATGGATAATGACCGTCACCATTTCATATGAGCAATGGTGATGGACCATAGTCTCCGTCTCCAAAAATTGAATGTCACCAAAGGTGGTGTCACCAAAGTATAGGTGTTGTAGTGACATTCAAAGTTCGTCACCAATAATGATTTATAATGACGGATAGCGACCATCACCATTGCATATGAGCAATGGTGACGGACCATAGCCTCGGTCACCAAAAACTGAACATCACCAAAGGTGGCATCGCCAAAAGTATAGGTGTTATGGTGACATTCAAGGTCCATCACGAATATTGATTATAATGATGAGTAATGACCATCATTATTTCATATGAACATTAATGATTTATTGTGATAGATCTTTATGGCCATCACTGTTGGTGCATATATAAGCTGCATTTCTAGAAGTATGGCTATTATGGCGACATTCAACGTCCATCACGAATAATGACTATAGTAGCGGACAACGACTGTCACCATTTCATACCAACAACCATGATTTATGGCTGTGGACCTTTGAGGGTCATCACTATTGATGCGTATATATGGTGGCATTCGTTGACCATCACCATTTCATATTTTTGGTGAGGGTCAAAAAATGTCACCAAAGCTCATTGGTGATGGTCAAAAGAGCCTCTGTCACCAAAAATTGGCCATCGCCATTCCATATGGATGTTAGGGCATGATGGAATCGAACCACCAACCTCCTGCTTGTAAATCAGGTGCTCTTCCATTGAGCTAGCACCCTTTAAAAAATTATATTTTTTAAAATTAGACCTTGAAACTTCATAAATTTTAAATTCTACAACTTTCAATAAATTAAACTATCAGCAATATTTTACTAAACAAGCAAAGCAACATCGAAGATGTAGGTTCGTACCTAATGGTTATTGAAGTTATGAAAATTGTGTGGCGGGGAAAAATAGGTGTATGTATGAGAATCAATATGTTTCGGTTGAATAATTAATTAGAAGTGAAACTGTGAAGACATTTATAACCCATAAATGACCTATAATTATCAAATGCACCAAATATTTCAAAGTAAATGTCATAGTGGATATCATATGGAAGAAGACGAGGCAGGGACTTGGAACTCTTGTACATCTTGGCATGCCTTAGAACTTGGCACATCTTAGCTTGTTTGACATGTCTTTGTACTATCTGGCACATATTAGCATGCCCTAGGATTCCCTAACACACCTTGGCAGTCATTACCTCACAGCTAGCATTGCATTTTTCCATGACTTTAGAACTTTACATTCACTAGAACACCTTGGCACTCCCTAGTTGTCAGGCCCTCTGTTATCCTCCATAATGTCCAAGGATGATGAAGAGATCGACAGAGGTAACCACAGACCAAGATTTTAGTCTGGTGGATAGCCCTACCAAACCAGAGAGGGCTCTCTCTATGAAATCATAGCCAAGAGATGACTGGAATATAAAGGATTTTAGGCTAGATAGCTAGGGTCAGGTGGGTTTTAGGAAAATTTAGGGACTTGGAACTCTATCCACTAGTGTCTTGTCTGGCAGGGACTTTGAGGCAAGGACTTGGAACTCTGTCTAGGATAAAGCACCTAATATGCATGACAGAAGCTCCCTAGAATAGAGTACCTCCTACCTAGAAGAGTGTCCCCTGCTCAAAATATAGAACCCTTCTCTACTGTGCACTTTTCTTAAAGATAAATCTATGCATAAATAGTACTAAGCTAAAAAAAACACCTAAATTAAGAAAAGTGAGCATCTAAGTCAAACTATAAAAGTATAATAAATATGGCTCTATATAAGTTTGGGAAACACTAGACAAGCATGTTTTCATACAACAACAATAAGATGCCTAAAATCGATGTGATTCTTTCATCGTTTCTATATCCTCACAGCAAAACTGGAATCTATAACATGTACCCTAAGACTGTATGCATTTGCTGAAGGTGTAGATTGAAAGGATCTACTGAGATGAAGTACTATTGAAGGAGAAACACCTTCAAAACAATAGATAAGGTCTATTATGAATTCAACCCATTTGCACACAGAACAAGGCAACTACTGGGTACACTTCTCCACTTAATGGAAACTAAAATGTATTGTAGTGCTACTGAAGGAAAAACACCTTTAGTGCAACATGGACAAAACTCTAACATATATTGTCACTGTGGCCTCGGTTGTCGATGATCTCATCAATATAGGTAACAACTTTGATAATTGAAAAAACCGAAAGGTGAGATGCATAGATCATTTGAAATGACAGATTTGGGCATAGTTTATTATTGTTCAGGAATGTTAGTATAGAAAATGCAAGGTAATTGTTGCGTCTTTATGTCACAGACCAAGGATGTTAAAAAATACATAAAATATTAAATAGCATGGTATAAGCCAATTGCATGTTATTTTGAAATGAGAATAGATTTCTCCTTGTGCGGGTTCTAATCTAGTGGGTATAACTTTAAATAAGAAACTAATAGTTATGGGGTTGAAATTGTCTCACAATTCATGAAAAGTCCCAATTGTTTCACTAGAAAGAAGTAGAGTGAGTCGTCAGGTTTATGGAAGCGAAACCCTATTCGCAAGAAGATAATTTGAAATTAGTGGAGCATATTTTTTCTCATCTTCTTGTACGTGTGTGATTTGAAAAAATAACCACATCCAAAGACTCAATAACAACTCTGGTAAAGTTTATATATGTGAAGAACTTCTGAGAAAACCCATCGCTTAATGATAATTGAGCGAGGAATATGTCGAAGGATTCAATCTTGCACTCAGTCATAAAAAGGAAG